>CM055677.1:17525697-18775697 GCA_029448645.1 Andrena camellia
TGGGGTCTCGCAGTACCGAGACAACAATGAGCACAGCCGCACTTACGGTTACGCTCTACGTGCTGCGCCAGCTGATTATTTTTTCACCGCACAATTACCATCCCTGCCGTTCCATTTGGCTCCTCGGGGTCCCCCGCGCCACGTCCTCGGAGCCCTCCCCACCCTTGGAAACGACCGTGCCGGCGAACAGCCGCCCTATGGTCCGCTTTGTTCCCTGGCAAAAGTTTCGGCTATCTTCGTGGAAATTTGAAAAAAAAAAAAAAAAGGAAACGTAGAGACGGATAAAGAGGCACCATCAACTGGCTAAGGGAAACGAGCCATTCCGAATGGTCGGATAAAGTTTGCTTGACGACAATACTGCTGGACCTCGGTTGGCCACAAAGCAACCAGCCGCCCTGTGTTTGCACGTTTACTCAGGCCATCAGTGCGGAAAATGTACCCACTCTGTTTTCTTATTCGTTTCTAGCTGCAGTGCCTGTCTGAAATTTTCTTTCATTTTTCGTCTGTCCACAAATTGCACGTGTCCAGGGAGTGTGGTTCCCTTAATCGTTGTTTCTCGTTTACGAAGGAGTCTATAATTCTAACTTATCTCTTATGGGCCTTAATACCTATCAGTCCTAATGATTGTGTTGATACGATTTCGTGTAGCAGTATGATAAACATTCTTCTCTACTAATTACATCGGTGGAGCTGAATGATAACTTGCAAGGACATTTTTCCCCACTTTCGTATTGAAACAGGATCTATGAACTATCATAAAACCTCGTTGAAACCTACAGATGTATACCGTTTTCTTATATCTGTCCGTCTTAATTTCGCGGGGTGCTCTTTGAACGCGGCACAGAATAGGGAGGGGGTTGGCCGAGTGACGGCGCCACTGTCGCCTCAGTGGCGACAGGTGTCCGCGGCGTTCAGTGTCGCGGCGGCCGCTTGCGAGGTAAGGCACGTTGTTGGTTGTGCGTTCGATCGTTCTTTCCTGTCTTTTCCTCCTCACCGGTTCCGCGATTCCGTGTCGTCCTGTGCTCACACCCTTGCATACACGCGTGTCTCTTAACGAAAGTGTCGTCCGCGGTCGCGATCAAAAGTGACGCGCGTTTCCGTGCGCGGGAAGCGCGCGTGTCGGTTCGTGCTCACTCCAGGTGAGTTTTTGTCGCGCAGACTCCAGCTTCGAACGTCACGTTTACACGTACATGTATGCATACAAACTTCCCTCGCGTCCCGGCTCGCGATCCAGACGCCACGAAAATCGAATGCTACGATCGAGGAACCAGTAGCGCAGACGCTCGAGAACTGATCGACTGGCGTAATAAGCAAAGAGACGCGCAAGCCCACGAACCGGAGGTACAATTGAAAGTGACATTGACGCAGGCGTTTAAACTCTGTAGACTGTACCAGCACGAAGACGCTGTGCACGGTAACTTGTTAGAATAATTTCGTGGAACGTGTTCCAACTCGTTCGATCTCCCGCTCCCTTCGGAGCCTGTTATTTATTTTGGAGGTTAGGTTAGTCGGTATGGCAACGATAGGTCCGGTTCGCCGCTCCAAGCTGTCTCGTTTTTGTTTCTCCCGTTCACCTTCGCAACCGCCGTGTTTTCTGTAACGTCATCCTCTCTTGCGTAGGAATCCCTTTTGAATCTGTCAGTTCATCTCTGTTCAATCGCTAAGAGACATATTCGTGTTTCTCAAGCTTACTCCGAAACTGTTTAAACCACTGAATCGGGTTCGTATTGTTTACCTCGTCGGCCGCTTCGCGGAATCGGCGCGAAATTTGACAGGCATTCCGCGGATTTTTGAAGGAGAACTGGCAGGTTCTGACTCAAAATCGATTTGAATAGGGGAACGGAGAAAGCCATGGCCACGGTGGAGTTTCATTGAAAAGAAAGAAAACCGTTAGTCGGGCCTGGCGAGGAAACAGGCCCAACGGTCGATTCGGGCGAGTTTGGAAATCCTCTCAGGCACGATCTTACGTTACGATCGCATCTCGATCGTGAACCTTTCGTCGACCACGGGCACGATCACATTCGTGCCACGGCGCAGACTCGTTTTCCCTTCTATCTCCCTCCCCCTCATTTCCCTTCTTCCTTTGCTCGCGGTTTCCCTCTTTCTCTTTCCCTTTCTGTCGCCTCGCTCGCATTCTATTCGTCTCTCTCGCGCCCCCTCCGCTCCACCGTTGTTCCCTGCGCTTCTCTCTCTCGCTTTTTCTGTTGGTCGAGCCGGTTCGCAGAAGAGCTAGCCCGATGCAACGGGCAAGAACAATGCGAATACGAGAGAGGATGACGAGACGGGTCGGCATGCGTGGATAATTGACACTTCGTAAATTTATTCCACTGGAGCGGCGATTTTCTCGCGATTGCCTCGGTCCTCGAGCGAACTCCGTTGCTCGCGCGAGGACAGGAGACAGGGCGCACGGGAACACGGGAACCGGTATCATTGTTTCCTCCATTTTCGTGACGCGGACCAAGTCATGCGCGCGCTTTAGCGCGGCATTGTTGCTCCGCGAATGTCGTGTACAGACTTCGCGTCATGCGCGGTCCATTGAATTTCCAAGTTCTGTTTCTTTTCGCGCGTAAGATAGGTTCAATTAATTTTAGTACTGTTCGTGTAGTTGTGTTTGTATAGTTACCTCAATGCATTTGACTACGTTCGAGAAACTTTTGCACGCCATGTCACGATACAGTGCATATGCGCAGAACCAGTCGAGAACCCGATCATCTGCGCATTCTTTATTCTACTCGTTAGTTTTGGCGCTCTCGCAGACAATATGGCGGCGTCTCGTGACAAACATCGACAGTTTCCGTTCTTAAAGTGTTTTTCCACTCCAATGAGTAATCACCCATTAATATCGTAAAGCTAGGTAGATCGATTCGAGATATTTCGAGGCGCCAGTGACCTTGGTGGCGAGTAATGAAAATTACTCCCACCAGTATTTCCACTTTCGGTCGGGAAGCCGACAAACGAGTGAAAGGAAAATCTAGAGGTCATCGACCGGCTGAAAACGACGCGGTTTCTTATTCAGCGGGACGTCGCCCGGAGTCAAAGGTTGCTACAGTTCCGACATTGTCACTTTCACGCGTGCAGAAATATCGAGCATGTGCCGTCTATTCCGGTGTGCTTGCGTTTTCATGCCCCCAAACGTCCGCACCAACGAAACAGCATTTCCAATGCTTTTCGCGTCACGATTCGAGCGAGTTTTCTCCAAAAGATAAAAGAAGCGGTCGCTAGAACTTTCTATCCCCCGTCGCGAGTCTCCGTCGCCCTGACGAAAATAAATCGGTCGATTTCCACGATCGTGCGCCGCCACTCTCATTCACTTAAAACGAAGCGCATAGTGGCTGTGCCAGCGAGAGGAACGGCGACGGGGGGAATATCGGTTCACCGCGATCAAGGTATTCACGTGAGCCTCTGTTTCGTCGCCGGGCCGGTAGACGCGAATGGAACGCGAGGAGGAGGAAAGAGACACGAGAGGAAAAGGAACGGCGGCCCCCCGAAGATAAGAGGGAGAGGGATTGAGAGCAAGGTTCGTTTTCTCGTTTGTAGCCGGGCGACTCGAATGAAAATAAATCGGCGGTACGACGAACTGGTTCGTGCGTTCGCGTAAAGCGGTCGTGCGGTCCGCCGAGGCTCGCGGGGACATTGATACAGGGGCCCCCTGTGCGTGTGGGTCCCCCCGGCGGCTGTGTGTGCCCGCGCGTGGTTACCTTTTTTGGATCGAAGGAAAAAGGGCCCTATATCTCAGATAATCGGCCGTTTGCACGGCCGAGAAACAGAAGAGGCCGCGAGATGTCTCTGACGTGCCGTGTGCAGTATCTGAATGACGTCGATCCGTTCGCCTATGCGAGCTCGTACCCGGAGCCACCTAGGCCGCCTGTGCACACCTTCAGCGCGACCTTGCCACTAATTAACCAGCTCGCGGCGGTGCATCGACTTCTGCGGGCGCCTCACAGGGTGAGTTCGATCTCCAATCCTTTCTCTTAATTCATCGTTTATCCAGGGACCCGTGGCGAGGCGGATTAATCAGCCATCGCTGCCTCCCGGGACGCGCCTGGGCCTCGCGAAACCACAATTCTAGCGATCCTTCGCGCGGCCAGTTAACGATACAGTTGCTAACGAGTAGTTCAACAACTGGACTTTCGACAATAGCAGAAGCTTGTTAACAGTATTGCAGCAGGCAAATTGATGCTGCATTGTGGGACATAAAGTTACATAGTTAATTAACGCAGTGTACATTAAGTAGGTTCGTTGTAATGATACTGCTCTGAAAGAACGGCCTTCAGCCTGTATACTAAAATTCACACGCTTCCAGAGACACGTGCACCAGTTCGAAGCGTTACGTTAATTGGCAACTTGATCGCGTACAACCTTGACCAATTAGAGTCGTTATTCTTGCCTCTTGAAAAACAACGCTGCCGTAAATAACTGCTGTCTGAAGAAAACTTTATGACTTCATTTGACAAAAAGAAACTTTACATTCACTTTTAAATGTCCACTCGTACGTAGCTAATATCACGTGTACAGTCCTAATCAATACACTAAGACATTTTCTATACAGAATTTTCACGAATATCGGTAAAGTATCATTAACGTTGGTTAAAGGGAATCGTTCGAAATGCCGCGTTCATTCGTCATCGTTTGAGGTTCCCCCGATAAGCCACGCCGCTACGAATGGCAACGAGAAGAATGCGAGAGCAGGTATTTAAACAAACGTTTCCCGATAGCGGGGAAATATATATGGCGCGCGTGACTGTATGGTAATGCAAGGAAATCCGTCTGTAACGGAACGTCCCCCCGGGGCACGAGGAGGGGGGAGGGGGATTTTTTTTCATCGTAGACAGGATTCTCGTTTAATGCAGCCACTTACTGCATTAAAGATCCTCGAGACCGCAGAAATTTTCCGCCAGGGACAAGTTTCCCTTTTACCCAGCCTGTGCCCCCTCCTCGTCCCCCCTTAACGCACGCCACGCCGTAATATGCACGTAGAAATATATTTATATCCGTGCGCAGAACCGGGTAGAGGATGAATTTTCTTTCGCGATATTAATATTTATGAAATCCGCCTCGATACCAGCAGCATAATTTATGCATAAAAATGTTCAAATACGCGCTCGAACTTCCTGCGCCGCGGAACCGCCGCGGCGGAATATTCAAATTAACTTTTTCTTCGCCGAACGCTAGTCGCAAGAAGCCACGACAATTGCGCGGAGAGCCACTTCCTTCCATATCGCCTCTTCGAGCGTGAAACTGGATGTTAGATTTTTCTATTGTCGCGGATTCCTTGCCTCTTTTTCTCGCGTGCATTGTAGCCGTTCATATTTCGCGATGACACGGAATATATCACGGTCGATTTTACGATCCCGTGCTTTCGGAGATTGTATTTCATCTCGTTTTGCTCTTAATCCCTTTATCGATGTGGGTCGAAACGTTACGGTTCAGTGATATTACTTGTAGGATTTCCGATACTTCTATTTGTAATCGATATATTTTTCATTTAGAGTATTGAAGCTATGGGCGATATTATTTTGGAGCCATATTTGGCGGTGGAGCGAGGGAGGAAGATCGAGAACCGCTACGGTGTTCTATTTCAGCGTTTCGTGCATTCTCCAATGGGGAACAGTAGAGGCGTAGAAATTGAGCGACAGGTGACATATATATTTCTTACGATCCCAAGGGAGGCATGGCTCCTTGTTTTCCCACGTTTTGTTCGCAGGCCTTGCTCGGGCGCTCAGACCTGTTTGCACCTGGGTGGGTCTGACCCCGTTCTCTATTTCTCTTCCACCTGCCCTATATGTGTGGTCAACGAAATAAAGATGTAGGTCAGTTGTTCCGCCACGCGTTAAAGTACATAAGTTCGACCTTGCAGGCAAGGACGCCGAAAAAATCGTGGGGAAATAAACATGTGTGTCTCCGTTGGGGTCGTAAGGAGAAGGTATGTGTCTCCCTTCTCGCATCTCTCACTCGGTTTCCATTCATCCCATTGAAAGATGCACGAAAGCCTAAAGTGGAGCGCCGTAGATGGCTTTGTCGATCGTCTTCCTGCCGAATTTACAGCTTCAAACCGTTGACAAACAATATCGCCCGGACTCTCGCCTCCAAAGAAGCAATTAGATTAATTAACGTGTCATTAATCGAACCAATTTACCGCCACGAAATTACGAGCAAAGTAGCGCGATGAGACTTGACGGCGAGGAAGAGGTTGCAGTGAAATTGCCGTGGACCGGCAGCGGAGGCCGTTCGATAAATTAATCATAGGGAAAATCGATGGCAAGCACCGTATCTTAATGCGAGCCTCGCGATTCGCCGTGCCAAACTCCACCACAGGCGGAGTCGTTGCTCAAAATTTATTATTAGCGGGCTCCTCGATATCGAGGCAGCTCGGTTACACACTTTTCAAAGTCGTCTGGTCGGGTAACCATTACAGATCGGCGTTATTAAGAACCGAGCAACGGAGAAATATGCTCGGCGCATAATTCCACGTGCACAAGTATATTTATTAATGGCCGATCTGGTGGATCCAGGGATTTCTGCTCTTTCTTCCCGAGCACAAAGCGATCGCGAGTGGTTGCGTAGTCGTTACGCCTCTGTGCCTCCGCGACCTGGCACGTTTACGTGTTTCATTCATTCATTGGATCTCGCTGCTGTGCTTTCTGTACACTCGAACGTGACGCATGCGATCGCAAATCGCGGACCAAGGCGCATGAGAAACGTTCACAGGCGTCCCACTGCTGATATTAGTCGTTGGTCGTTGACGAGCGAACAGGTTGAATTTCTGCTCCGAAATTCCCTACATCTTCCTCCCGTAATTCCGAAGCACCTCTTGATCGTTCCCCAATCAAAACATCATACCTCGAAAACTAACACCTAAACGACACGACGCCAGCGTGCCACGTCAATGCTCCCGTGTTACACGATCGAGCGGAGCTGGTCAATCAGAGCTGCGATGCTTACTCGTTACATCGCGTCGATATCATTTTGACACACGACGCGGAGGCCAGGCGCATGAAAGGTCCGCATTAGTTCCAGCGGCGGCCCGAGCCCAAGGGGGTTTTGCGATCCAGTCGAGATAGCTTTGTAGACGGTGACACCTTTGTGGTGGCCCGGTTTGACACGCTAACGCGCTTCATTCAGCCGATCGTGCGAGCTCGCTTTGTGTAAACTGTCCGAGGAGCAGCGCGTGTTCCTCCGCAGCGCGATCAGAAAGAGAAACAGCCACGGAGGCACGCCGGGTAGGACAGGGAGAGAGCGAGGTCACACGACACGGGCCGCAGAAGCGCGCAACGGCCGTGCACGTGGTTTCTTTGTTCGTGGCACCGTTTCTGGGACAGCCCCTTCGGCCACAACTATTCTCCTGGTGGCCCCCGGTGCACGGTTAAATGCACGATTACCGCAGTGTCGCTGAAACCTCGGCCAGCCACCTTCGTGACTGCACACTTTGACCCAATTGAGTCTCGTCGCCGTGTCGCAACGTTCCTCGTTCACGTTCGAAGCAGCCACGGCTAGGCTATCCAGCTGTTCCTTCCGCGTTCAGCCGAGCTGCCACGACCTGCCTCGAAGTAATCGGAACTTTTCAAAACGCCTGTCCTCCGACGCGACGTACCCCCCGATTAACTTGCATGAACTTTCACCGATTATATTTACCGCGTTTCAACATCGGCGGGGTTCGTTAAGCCTGGCGCGATTACATTGTCGGTCGAGAGCCGAGGATCAGGCATCGTCATCGGAGAAATTTCTTGGCTGACCACTGACCAGGGTGTTGATCCTCAATGGCTGACGTTTTGGTTATCCCCGTTAGCGTTACTCGTGGCCCTGATTATGATATAACTTTCTGATATAGATATCTTGTAAGAAGTGCTTCATTTCCCCTTGGTGATTTTGGAGCACGTGTTTGAATCTCTTAACAAGTATTCGGTCGAATGGATACCCACCGATTATGTTGATTGGAATCATGTTTTGGAGCAGCTTCTTCCGAATCTGTAAATAATTCTCTCGAAATTTTTAAAAAAGGCTATTTCCAACCGATACTTTTCTCCTTTTACTTTGCCTTTCCCCGTAATAACAATGTTCACGTGAATTCTATCGCGGCGGTAAGAGGATATTACGATACGGTTAATTTTAAAGTCGTTTCGGATGCTGCCTCCAGCTTCTGAAGATTCGAGTGTTCCGCAAGATGCTGCGGTCGGTTCTCTTTGGACCCTCCTTCGGCAGTTCGCCGACGTAACGGGACCGAGAAGCGTTACTCTCACGGAAAGGGAATAAAAAGTACGTTTATGGTCCCGGCATTATATACCTATAGGTACCTACCGTGTGCCCGGGTGTACCGGTTATCTGGCGACCACTACCAGGGTTCTTTCACTGTAACTCTTTTGGCACTGTTAAATTTCACCTCGCCCACTTCAAAGACATCCTTGACGCAGCTTCGAGTCGTTTAAAACGAACTCCTTCGACTCTCGAAACAAAATGGCGAAACCCATTTTGGTTCTCCGATCGGAAACACCTTTTTAGGCGAATTTCAGTTATATTTTATGAGGAAAAAAACAGGATAATCTACGCTATTTACTGTATAAGTGTTTGTTACTATAATTAATTGTATAAATGGGTTTGCTTATCTGCCCACAAATTGTAGACGACGTGGGGCTATTCTATATTTTAATGGATAAGGAATGTTATTGGAGACTGATAAAGCTTGAACTTTCATGCGTTTAGAGGAAATCGTTATTCTGTTGCGTAGATCGGTGGCTATGCATGAATATTTGATAAAGGGACGTTCTATGAACACCACGGTAACATTGTGCCAGTACACCCCGCGAGAGCTGTCTTTTATATTCTTTGACGTTCTCTTTCATAAAAAGCCCTCTTTACCCTCGCGCATTCTGTCGCGTATGCTAAAGCAGTGCTGTGCTCCGAATTTATGAGCGGCCTGTACCTCAGGAGGTGGAATTTATAGTGCGCATTCTCTCGAATTTATTCCTTGGAAAATGTAACGAGACGTGGCGTTGAATTTACGCCTGCCGCTGCGGCGATTTTTCACGTGAAACGATAAATATCTTGATATCCGCGATCGAACGGCCGCGTCGCTGCTCCAAAAGCCGCTCGATCATTTTGCTTTCACCGCGATCGACGCTTTAGCGTATGCTAAATCTTTGCTGCGACTTTACGTCTGTCCTCGATAATTATCGCGATTCCTATTAGAATCCTACATACTGGTCGCAAGAAGGTCTAAAAGTACAATCTCCCACATTAACTTTTCACTTTGACGTGCTCAGATATTCTCACTCCGTCACAGTGACCTGAACAATAAGTAATCGCTGATACAAGCAGCCTCCCAGAACGGGTCTGAACGGACCCCGTGTCCGCCAATCGAGCGTTACGCGTCTTCGTCACGGCCGGTGGCCGACAACGCTCTTTAACAGAACGGATTCCGTATCGCGCTACGATATGTTGGTATCCGCGTTACATAATGTAACAATTAGACCGCCGCGTGTCAAACAACTAGCGCATTCCATCTCTTTCCCGCGCTCTTGATTTCCTGGTAAACGGAGCGTTCTCATTTCCCGCCTCGTCCCGCGAAGATCAGTGCCGGGACATCGCCTCCGAGCAATCCATTTTTTTTTCTCTCCCCTCTGCATTCCTATTGAATGGTAATGGAGAGTTACGATTGCGATTTATGGCGCGGCGTTATACTTGGGAGGCTGCGAAATTTCGGTTTTATGGTCGGCCGGCTTATCGTGCCGCACGGCAATGGACTGCGAAGTGCACCGCCGGTGCCGTCGTGCCACCGAATAACGACACCAGAAAGAGACGTAAATCACCACCGAGGGCCATCGGGGGACGACCCTGTCCTCGGGGAACCTGAATTTTTTTTTACCGCCCGGTGCTACGTGCGGCCGCGTCGTTAGTCGGACTTTTGACGCGTGTCGGAACGAGAACGAAATCAATCGTTGTTGATCATCGTTATCATCTGCTCTCTCCAAATTGGTCTCCGAAATCGCCGATTTTTGAAGGCATAGCTGGCGCTGTGTATAGGTACATATTACAGAGTCAGTTCGAATCTGTGCTCGGCTGCTCTGTAGCTGTTTTCTTGGCGTGTTTACAATATCGCGTTTTCTGTGAAACCATTATTAACTAGAGAACAGCCCATCGGTCGATGGACATGGATACTATAAGGATATCTGAAGTCAGCAGAGAAATTTATAATTCTGTAGTCAATGGACATATTAGTTGGAGGAACCCTCATGGTGGGAACACTTGAATAGATGAAGCTGATGGATGGTCACAACTACTTGGGATAATAAAAATTGATTCGATGCAGTGATTGCACGGGCAGTGGAATTAATGGTTCTCGCTGATGGATTTTTAAAGCGGGTTAAACGATATTTCAAGGGGATTAATTTTGTCTGCTCTGTATTCTCTCCCATTTAATTGTCTCCTCGTAGCTCGATGAAAACGGAAGAAGCTGCTGTGCTGAATTTTTCATGTTGTACAAACTCTCGAGCACCAATCTGTAGCGGTAGAACTTGTTTCCCTAAGGCTCATAAAATGTTGTGGTAATACATCGTTTAAGCGCGGTAATAGCGACATAACCCAATATTTTTTATCAGGAAGATTATAGTACATTACGTTAAGCCGGTTAAGCATTAGCAATGTGAAAACTTCAAATTGTCTCTTTGACGAAACGTTGCCCATCGTCGGCTTCAGACTTTTTACGGGGACGGGAGTCGGTCGGTGTAACGGATGAAAGAAGCCGCTGCAACTCGAGGAATAAATACTTACCGCTTTTACGACGATGTTCGGGGAACAAGCAGAAGAAGAAGGGATTTAAAAAATGAGAAAAACGCGGCATTGACGACGACGCAATCACGATTCTCCAGGCGACAACGGGTTATGATTTATAAACGGGAGCGAGCGGATAAGCCGCGGAACGGAATGGAGCAGAGTCGCGAATCTTTAAGACTTTTGAAAACTGCGAGGCCCGTGAGCCTCGAGGATGCCGCGCTGGTGGGGAAAAAGGGAAAATCGACACGGGATGGAGAATGCACCGCGCGACAAGAGTAGACCACGAGGATCGCTTTAAGCCGGCTGGAAAGTGAAGCGTGGGCGTTGCGAGTTGTCGAGCGAATAAGTTTTCGCGTGATACGTTTTCCTCAGCTTTTCCTTTCTCGAGATACATTCTTCCCAGCTTTTCCTTTCCCGCGGTACGTTCTTCTCGGCTCTTCCCTTGTCGCAGCCGAGCTCGAGTAGAAAGAAAGGGAGGCTCGGGGAACGACGCCCTCAAAGTTCCTTGGGCGTAACGAAGAAAAAAGCAATCTGGACGAAAGCGCGGGCACGTTTCGGAGTGGGAATTGTAAATAACGATTCCGAGGAAATTGGCCAAACTTCTGGTCTGTCCGCCGCGCTTTTCGCGGGTCAAATTGATTTACCTCGAGGATCTTTACGATACAAGTTGCAACGCGAAGGGGCAAATTGAGGAGTGGTCGTTGAGGGGAAAAGTTTTCGAGCCCGTGATTCTGGGAGAGAGGTTCCTTGGCTCTTTTACGAGGGACGTTTATGTCGCTGGTTTGAAGTTGTACGTGGTGACCCGTTCGGGGGATTTTCGTTATATCTTGACCACCTTGATATCCCCGTTATTTTCGCTACCTCTTTCCGCTTGGAGATATTAAGGTGGTTGAAATGAACGGGGCCCCTTGCGGGATGATGGTCCCTAATAATGTGATACGCTATTGCAAGAGGTCGAACGAATTGTTAGATAGAAGTTGTTAGGTGACGGTGAAATAGTCTCCCATGTTTCCTTTTCACTGAAACCCGAATTCTCTTTCAACGATCGCAACACCTAAGATCGCACGTTGCAGAGTTCCTCGAAAACTTTCAAAGGAAAACAGACTTGACATTGTGTTTGGAAGACCCGTGCAGTTTATAAGTCTGCTCTGTTCAAAGAAGAATATACGTTCCATTAAAAAAGAGACGTACCAGATACCCTGCACGTCCGTCGTTTATGATCTCCGGTGATCTTGAAATGTTCTTGACTTCTGCATCCACAGATGGTTTTCAGTGATATTCTAATACTTGTCTGACCTTGCATATCTCCAGATGTAGGTATTCAATACGCTAATGAGACAGCCAGGTACCTACGTACCTAATTCTGCAAGAATGTGTTCGCCTTTTAATAGACCATTCGCGGAAAATAACTGGGAAAAATGTAGCAGTGTATCATCAGCGAAGTAAACACAGAGCACAGTACTACGTCATCGATGAAATAAATATAAATCACTTGAATCTTACCCATATGTCATCAGCGAACATTTGTATGCTTCCAAGAAACAGTCATTACAACTATATTTATAATCGAGAAGTATAATCTTTTGAGAATTCATACCAAGACACAGTACGGTCGCGACAGAAGCAGCACGGTTCGGACTGAATGGAAGATATTAAGAAACCTTTCGTTAATAATTTCATCTGCGTGGCCATTCAAGCATTACCAAATGTCCGTCAAAAATATAAAGATACCGACAGCACCGTCGCCAACCAGAAGCACCCGAAAGTCATTCGTGTCAGAAACGTTGATGCACGAACCATTAAGCCACTCGTATTATACGAATCCCGAAATTCTTCACCTGCTATTGGAGCCGTATTCAAACAGGAATCCGTATAACGGTCGCAGCCGCAGCGGTTCGTTAGCACACACTCGCGATAAGGGGCAATTATCACGTTCGGTATGTTCAATAAAACTTTCGGGGGCGGGGGGAGACGCGTTAATATGCCGTTGGGCAGGTAACTGTAGTCCGAAATGAGTAATGCCAACGTGTGATTAATTCAAGAAGATATACGCGACCCGACCGCCTGAATTTATGCGTCCAAAGAGAATTATCTCGCCTACGGGGAATGAGTCAACTCGAGTTTCGTTCCTTCGAAGACTGCAAGAGCGACTGTATTCAAGCGGCTTAAAAAGAGGCTCACTAATATCATCAATCTAATCTGAATAGTGAAACTTTAACTGTATTCAGTGGGTCGAATTCGCCTGATCGTTCAAATCTGAGCTACCCTGTCTGAGCAAATTCTGATAGAGAATATTTCCTTCAAGCCTCAGAAACTTCTGGACTTTCTCGAATCTTCTTTTTTTTCTACATTCCGAGGAACAGTTTGTAAAACGTCCCGTTATTAATATCTTTTCTATGCTGAGCTTCTAAGAATATACTTTGATTTTCTACGAGACCCGGAATTTTCGCTCGCGCTACACCTGCGACATCGTTCGCGACTATTTTCGGTGCTCCCCGCGACCCGTGCCGCGACACTTTCCCCGAAATTTGGATGGTTGACAATTTGGTGACATCATTATCGCGCGATACCTCTCCCACGAACTCTCGCGCGTCCCCTTTCGCGACGGATCGTTGGAAGTCGCCCGATAGCCGGTCCTTTGCCCACCAGCTCAGCCTGCCCACCAAGCTATCTCTTTCAGCTACAGTCCCTCGGCTCTTTTACAATTATAGCTAACTGGTACTGGCCACCGTTGCATTCCACCACGAATGTTGCAGCCCCGTGCACCACGAGCCGAGTGTCCAGTTCCATTCACGCGGAGCACAGCGATTACTCGGCGTGACGCTGGAATCTGTTTCACCGTGAACCGCTCGAGAATTAATTTTCAGGACGAATTAGCCATTCGAGTGGCCCATCGTGTCTGTTTCCATGGTAGATTGACTCAACGCTTCATCCCCGATCATCGTCTCCCTAATGTCGATCCTCCATTGTTCGAGCTGTAGGTATTCGACGGAAAAACAAGGCAGAAAGTGTCTCGAGTGTCATAAAAACTGCAGTTTAAATGTCAGCTGCGTGAAAGCTAAATAGAACATTTCTGGGTGACGTTTAAACGCGTTTAAACGACAACGATCCGTCGCGGAAATCACCGGGAATTTCGACCCGGTGCTCTTCCAGGCTCGGGTTATATTTCCGCGCGGCGGCGTCGTGAATTCTGGTCAGCTGCCCGTGTATTTTGGTGAATTTCTCATCGCGGTCCGAAAAAACGTCCTCCGCGCGACCTTACCACGGGCCGTTCATAAATATTGATAAAATGCGCTTCCTCTCGAACGACTGAAGGCGAAAGAAAGGGCGGTCGGCCGTTGGCGGGGTGGGAGGCAGGGGGCCAAGGGGCCAGCTCGAGAAAAAGAGAGGCCGGGGCACCTCGAGTGCAACGATCCGCCTGGTGCAACCGTCCGAGCGATAAAGGCGTTACCGCATTATATTTTCGGGAGCGTGGAATTAATATTCATGAGGGAGCGGTACTGCGGAAGACCAAGAAAGGAGAAATATGACGGACAGGTTACGGCCTGGTAACGCGGCCGAGGGACCGTTTGCGAAATTATTGCAAATTACAGATTTTCGTGCGGTTACCGGGGGATCGATATTACCTATGTGGCACTGCGGCGTGCACAGCAGCAATCTCGTTCGCCACGATACGATATTCCCAGATCGATGTCCGCGATTCGGCGATTCACCGCATACGGGATTTATGCTGGGTGCAGCGGTAGTAATTTGAATCAGTTTGTTCTGTAAATGGGAAGCAATATTAATACGCGTGTTTGCGCAGGGAAAAAATATGTATAGGGCAGACTTCAATTTGGGAAGAAATTAAGAGGAAAAGTATGCAGTTCGCTTTTATATCAGATTCGAAGAGAGTAATGAGATTTTTAATTTAATATCGCTATTATTATTCTTTGTAACATGGCCCCATTGTCTCGGGCCTTCGTTATATGCAAAAGTGAAGAGTATCTGATTCGTACACGACCGTTCGCGCAGAGAGACAGTAGGTAGTGGACGAGAGGAGAGACGCCGAAAAAAGCACTGACGAGAGATCGATGTTACGAAAAGCTTTAAAAGCTTTCAGCGACGCCGCTGCGTCGTTGGGAAGCCCTTATGATTCCTCGCGCCCTAAAATCGCTTCATTGCCCCTCGATTGTGCTCCGGAGCGTCTGCTCGCGGGAACGCGCGGCGAGAATCGTCCAACGGGATGAATATTTCCAGCGATCCGTGAAATCTCAGTTTACCACGTATCAGCGACGATTTTAATAGCGGTCATGAATCCCTCATCTTCCGTTCCGTGTCCGTAGCCGTAGAAACGCCGCCAGGCGGCCCTCCATCGTGGGAATTCTCATTGATCCGTGAATTTTTCGCAAATCGATGCTCCTCCTTTCTGACGCTTTTCATGCTCGGCTGAACGGCGAAACTTGGCCTCGCGGAACTTTCGGTTGAGAATTCTACGCGGTCCGTCGGTTCCACCAACGCGCCTCGTTATTAGTTCAGGAACCTCGATTAGTGCGCGAGGTCAAGGGGCCTCATGCTGCTTTAATTCGGGCCCGTGGTCTATCTACTATCAGTAGATTGTTGTCTTCTTGCGAGCGTCGATTACCAGGTCGCTGGATCACTGAGGAGAACCAGAAAGAAAAGTTGTCTGCCAGTATTGAAATTTCCTATCCTGAAGAGTTTGTAGTAACCGATACCTTGCCTTCGATTCCACTGAAGTTTCATCTATATTGGTGCCCGCGAGTGGTGCTCGCCAGAGTGTAGGGAAACTATAGCAACACGATATGTACCTCGAAGCAATAACTTTTTCATTTTGGCAGGTATAGCCGGGGGCCGGGCGATTTTACATCGCAATTACAGAGTTGTGTAATTTAATCCCGCGATCGAGGGGGAGCCTCGATTTAAACCGTTCATCGTCGGGTAATTGCATCGAAAATCGTCAACGCAAGAGATCGTTACTGATCTCCCGATGCAACGATGCTATTCCAGATAATCACGCCAGGTTGATAGATAGCCGATCCAACAAAGAAGTTATTAAAGCAATAATTTAGGTTTCTTGCCTTGGGAGGAAGCCTGTCTTCTATTTTCGAAGCCCGGTCTAGGGGGAACGGCGGAGTGAAGCTCGTCGCGCGGGCACCGATCAACGTTGCCGCGAAACAAGATGCTCGCCATCGGCTTGGAAAAAGATATCGACATAGTTTCGCGGGACGACCGGTACCGGCAAACAAGAAGCTGCGCGCACACCCGACACTTGCATTCTACAAGGTAGCACGCGCAGAAAAGCCGACGGTCGATTTCTATGTAGGGTGCTCATCGAGCGATTTTTTTTCTTCCCCGCTAGAGCGGGCTTCTTCCGAGATCCCTCTCGTATCCCTGCTCCCAGCGACATTATCGCGTTTCTCCCAGGCTGCGGATGAAATGTATGCCGACGCAAGAAGCTGCCTAGTGTCCTACCTAGCGTCTTGTTCTGTTAAGTACTCCATCCTTGGGAGTCGGTTCGTGTCGGGATTCCTCCGCAGGACATTCCTTCCGAGCGGTATTAAGCTCGTAATTATCCGACCGAACTCGCTACACAATCTGCTCCGATCGCCACGCTCATTGATTAATGTCTTTATCCGCGTTTATCGGCCGCGGATGATGTTTACTCGTTGCATCCACGCACAGGCTGCAGATATTAATGCAATAAATACGAGGTTTACGACGCGGGGATTGCTCGTTCATCGAGGGGGTTAACTCTGCTACCGTTTCGCGCGGGGCGGGAAAATGTACACACGAAGTTTCAATTAGCGAGAATGTTTTGTGAGAGCATTTTCAATTAAAATTTTGAACGCTCTTTAACAAACGTTTCTTTAATATATATTCCGGTATTGTGGACGCGTATATTAGTCCGTGAGAGTTCTGACAAGTACTCTCTTGCATCCCGTATAGCGTGTTTATGCATGGATGGTAACGATGCACGGGAAAATGAAGGGAACTGGAACGTAAAAGGGGATCGTTACAGTGGAGCCTGTGTACAGGTGGGATCGTAAAGACGGGGAGTCGAATCGTAAAGGGAGGCGCGTGGTTGTTGCGTTTTTTCGTGGCGGAAAACGCGGCTGCGTGTCTGTCTTTCGGAGTTTTCAATTAGCGCTTCCAATTTGCGCGTTGGCCAACTGGGATACGCGTTTGTTAGCTACGCGGCACCGGATAAATATCCGTCGTGCCAGCCGTAAAATGAATTAATCAACGCGAGTGGGGCGAAACTTTTCGCCGACTGTTCTCGAATCGATTTCTGGCTGGGGAAAAAACGGTATCGATTCCTTGCGGGACGCGGCGCATAATTAATGGCAGAATTAATTGGAGCCGGGCGCGTATCAAAACTACGTCGACCATGGAATTTATCGCGCACCGTCATGGAATAT
Source organism: Andrena camellia (assembly GCA_029448645.1). NCBI lineage: Eukaryota > Metazoa > Arthropoda > Insecta > Hymenoptera > Andrenidae > Andrena > Andrena camellia. Next base: position 17,542,884 of record CM055677.1, read on the forward strand.
CATTATTTTCGCGTGTCCACGGCTGCAGAAGTACATTCGGCGTAAAAAGTAACGATCGAATGTACAACGGCGATTCGTCAAACCTCTGTACACTTGCTGGTGGGTTCTATATCTTAGATTTAAGAAATTATTCCTGAGAAACGTGAATTCAACATTTTTTAGGTCTACTTAAAACGGACTACTTAACCCACATTTTTTGCGCAATTAAGTTAGTAGCAATAATGGCTCCGCTAATTATATAAAATAAGAAAAAATTTGTTTTCAACGTGAGTTAGTGCGTTTCTGCTCTCAATGCCTCATTTCACAACGAAAGGTTTCTGGATTCATGTTCAGTATGACTTGCATCTGAAAATTCGGATGCAGTGTACTCCTGTTAATTCTCAGTCGTCACTATTACATTATTCTTTGCTCGCCGCTTGCTGTGAGTTCGTCTTTGAAAATGGATTATTTAATGCAGGTGTCATTTTGCATTCATCTGAACGTAATGTTTTAACGTTTCGTAAGAAGGGAGCAGCCCGACACGGAATTGATGAAATAAAAAAGTTTATGTTGCACGTATCACGATGTGTGACATTGCTCCCCGGAGGGTTAACAAGGCCTTCTAAAAATAGAGTCCTTAAACGGTCTCGGGAAAGGATAATTGATGCAACATCGATAACAGACCCCATAACACTGACGTCAGGATCAATAAAATCACCATTCCTGTTAAACGGCGCAACACCAGATGCACAGCTCCTTCTTATTTATCGCGTTGCGTTGCATCAGAGGTGATTGGGCATGAAGGTCAATCTATTAAACTCTCTACTCGATCGTGTCACACGGAGGGATAAAAATCGCTGACAGTACTGTTTATAGATGCATTTATGCGTCGGATTAAACGCCCATAACTCGCGCGATAATGATCCCCGGAGACTATATAATTTATTCTCAGGTCACGCTACGCACTTTGGAATCCATCTTAATCGAATAAATCATTTTTCATTGTGCCAGCAACGTATACAAGCCAATTTCTATATCACGTTAAAAATAATGGGCGTTATTCGATTCATCATTTTCGAGATCCTAGCGTGATTTCAATGCTGATGCTCGAGATTATTCGACTCGATCCTGACGAAAATATCGGCGATTACCCATGTGGAAGCTTGTGTGATTATCATACAATTCCAACGAAAATGCGCGACATTACCTGTCATAGAATTTTCAGAATCACGATCCAAGCTCATAATCCACACTGCACATTATTTGATCCAACGTTTTCGGGGTCTCGCGTTATTCCTGATACGAATTTACCTCGTGTCTAAGCTACCGCACGAAAACGTATGTCTAGACACGAATTTTCAAGTGAAACTCTGTAGAAATGGGCAGACCACCTGACGTGAAGTATCAGTGTGGCGAAAAGGTAGCCCAGAGGAACACGAATCCGCTTTCCGCGTCTCCTTGTCTGCTTGCAGCATGAGGCTCGCGGGACGACAAGTAATTAGGTTGGCTCGCGAGTTTCAGTGAGAGTCTTCGTCATATAGTTTCAACATTTAAGTGTCACTAGTGCGCCCCACGGTTGGTCGGGTAGCACCTCAGAAGTTCGCGACGTCTGAGTGGCTGGACGTATGCTACACGCAGGCAGAAGTAGTTCTTACAGCAGAGAGTATTTGGGCGTTCGAGCACGCGAATAAAAAGGTCGCGGAATGCCTCGTGGCTGGCGCAAAACATATTAATCGCGCCATTAGAAAATTAGTCCGCGCGGGACGCGTAATTCGATCGGGTCGGATAATCCCCAGAGTGGTTCAACACCGTTGGCAAATGAAATCGCTTGTTTCTCCTATTTTTCAGTGCCTGCATCGACGTTTAAATTACGGAAAGAGGAATGGATTTCAAACAAACGGCGCATCTGTTTCTGTTAATGCGTCCAATTGTTCGGCCTCAGTGGTTGGCTGATCGCGTTGCGCGCGAACATTCAGTGGATTTTTTTCCTTTGTTTTTAAAATGACTGGATATATTGTGGAAGTTTTTTTATTTGTGGTACACGACGCGGTTATACGCCCATTGTATTCGCCAATATCGTCGCACGCTTTTTTCCAATATCCTACCCAAAAAGTACTTTTCCAATTTCACATGTAAAATTTATACCACACGTATCGACTTGGACATCTAAAATATATTGCGTCTTGAAAACTGCGAAACCGTTAGGAGAATCAGAAGGGTTCGTCAGGTTGATCATATGTATTGGAACACCTTGTATATCGTTGTGCAGCATGACCGAATGTGCGAGCTCAGAGATCGACGAAACGGTCGAGGGACCGATGAAGTGCCATCTCCTCTCTCCGTAGAAGAAAACTGGTTTGGATTTCGTGTGGCGATGGTACCAACACGCCTGAGAGCTGAACAGGTGAGGGCGATCTAATACGTCAAAATTCCTCCTTGGGTCAGACCTATTCTGAATGTTTCCAGTGAAAGAAGTCCACGCTGGACGTGTCTTGACCTTTTCACTGCTTCCAATATCGGCTAGAATCCATCGCCTCTATATGAAACAGATCTTGGGGAAAGTGTCATTGGTAAATTGAACATTTTCGAACTCTGAATACGCACGCTCGTGCTTGGATGAAATTTTCCTGGAAAATCAAACGCGTGATCCTGAAACGTGACTCTCTCTCTACAGTAATAACACCACCAAATTCTATCATCCTTCTTATCCTTTCCTCGATATTTTTCGAAGCTGCAGAATGTACGACCGTCTCATAGCCCCAACGCATACCTTGCCGGAAGGGAATGCGACCATAGAACGCAGTCGCCGACCATCAGACATTATGTGGCACTGTCTGAACGTTCCCATTGATTGCAATATATCTCCGCCGGCAGGCCACTTGAATCTGAAGCAGGCTGCTGCGTCTGATCGGTGATATTTCCTTCTACTCCCCAAGCCACTGACAACTGTGCGCGCCAGACGTCACGAGATGGCGCGCAAAAAGCAGAATATGGAAAACCCCGGTACCCCTTCTGAAAAACACCCTACGCCGGTGTCTAGACCGGGCGAATACATCCAGGCAGCCGTGGCCACGAAAGTGTCCCGTCTGAAAGGGCCTGGGCGCTGTATACCCGTGCGTATGACACTGAATATACCACCGTAGGCTCCCCGATTGTATCGCGTACGTGCATTATACCGCGCGGGAGGCATTGTGCCGGCGATATACAGGGGCCATAATATATTCTGGGGCTCTAAGAAGGACGGTTGCACTCTTGCGCCGTGAATGCGCCGTGGATCCTCTACGGACAGTCTACCGCAGCCGGCCGCGCAACCGACCACATTTACACCGCCCCTGCTGGTTACACGAAACTGGTTATAAACCAGAGAGAAACGGCCTAACTCGCGTCGCTCGATATGTATGCGCGCGGCCAGGTGATTATGAACCTGCTGGATCCGTGTACACGAAGAATGTACCGCGCGCGTTGTCGGGGGCTTAGCCCCGCGCGACGCCCGCGTACGGGTCATGTATACACGGTGCACGCTGCCTCGTGCACCTTCCACGGCCGCCGATATCTGTCGGCCGCGCGAGATTAAAGCCGGGGCTGGCATAGTTTTTGCCTGGATCGCGACGCCCTGGGAACGAGGGGGCGCGCGGCTCCCGCCGCGACGCGGTAGGTCGCGGTAGGAACGGGTCTCTTGGAACGAAGTGAAATTCTGCCAGCTCGCGGACAACGATAAGGGAAAATCAGAAATTCCATGGCTCTGCGTGTCTCGAATGAGCTGGCATGTATCGAGCTTTATCTATGCACCTACATTGCTTGAATTTTTCTTGGATGCTTGTGCATACCTATCTGCAGTGTAACCGAGAGGCTCCTTTGCATCGTTCAGGTGTGGGTATGGTTGAAGCGTCCGGTGTGAAACGAATTCTTCCGCTACACTCGCGCGCTATTTTTCCGCGAACGATGAACGGCGACTCTGGCTCGTGTATTTTAGAAGCGCCGATTCACCTCGCGGTATAACGTAACACCTTCGCGCGTGGCGTGAATCCCGCCTCGAAGCCGGGATCGGAACGGCCGGCTATTTCTAGAGGCCACGTTTTGCGGCAAAATGTGTGCAACGTGCGTTTAGTAATGCGCGCGAGGGGTCGTTAAATATTCTGAAATAGAACGAATCGGGGGAATAATGCAGCTGGTATTCGTTACTCGGGGAATGTTCGCGATTGCATCGCGGCTCGGTCACCGATCACCGCATTTTGGATGTGTAATCGCTTTGAATATATCAGCCGTGCAGGCATTTAAACGGTTTGAGCGATGGGTGTCGTGTATTGGTAATTTCTGTTGGCCGTGGAGCCCCACTCGCCAAATTATTGCTGGATGGTACAAACGTGTAGGCGATGCTTGTGGCCGGTGCCACCGATGGATCTGCTTTACGATCATCAAGCAGTTCAATGTACAAGTAGGAATCTTTTATAACCAAGTGTCCAGTCTGCTAGCTAACGAAACCTGCAAACCTTTCTCTTTTCATTTCCCTTCCTCATTCCTCACCGTAATCCGAGGAATTTGAATAATCGCAAAGTTAAGCGACGAAAACCGTTTATCGATCGAATCCATTGCGATTATGGAACCTCCAAACCCCTCGAGGGCTACCAGAGATTTTCGTTCAGGCTGTCCAATTTCATTCGGCGGTAGTGCGCGCTAAATTGCCTTGAGGCTTGAGCGGCGTGTAATTTATAGACAAACGAGCGGGGCTTGTAGCGCAGTCTTCGAGAACGCGGCCACATGGCCCCGACGAACCGACCCACGAAACGCATTGTTCGCGGAGCGTGTTGCCCGTGTACGAACATTTATTTAAATATATTGGTTACGTCGCGGACGGGGACCTTACAGGAACGTGCCAGCGCGGAACGTCACAGGAAGCGGGTCGTTAATCTGCGGCTACGATCTCATTTCCACTAATTGGCTGATAGGGACGCCCGATACGGACGATACCGGGGCTACGTACACGGGCACACGTGCAACCGCCGCAAAGAGACCCCTACGCCGGGGGAAAGGCCGCGGTGGAGGGAAAGAAAAAAGAAGAAGAAGAGAGAAGTAAAAGAAAACGAAGACGGAAGAAGCAGGAGTGCACTTACGTACGCGCGTGCTGCACGAGAATTTTCAGGGGGCGAAAGTGCCCCTCCGCTCGAGCTCGTCCCGACGTGCACACGGGCCCTTGATCGCGGATTTTTTTCAACCTCTTACTGCTCTGCCTATCGCTCCGTTTCCCTTTTCACTCCTCTCGTCGCCGACCGACGTCGCCTTTCGTCCGTGAATTTCAGCTTTTTTCCCCCCCTTCGCGGCATTGCTCGAGCATGCAGCGATGACATGCGGGAGAATTATGTGCACACGGCGGAGGTGGCGCGAAGGGAGCGATACGTGTTGAGTGGGCGTCGTTGAACGATGGGGGGACGTGTAAAATGGAGTTAATTCGAACGATAAACGTAATATAGGCATACGTTTGATTCTTGGTTTTGAGGGAAATGAATTCTTGTAATTACAGTGGTAAATGGAGAGAGGGTTTTAAAATTCATCGTGTAACTGTTCTTCTTCGAACTAAGTAGGGCTCACACCATTGTGATACTTTCTTGCTAGCAAAGAATGTGTCTCTTCGCTTCTTAATTATTAGAGATTCGCTTCACTGATCCTGTCAGCGAGGTAATGCAACGCCGAACTTTCTAAACTATGTCTCTTTCACCTAGAAAACCGTGTATACGTGAAAACTGCATGCATTATTAACGGTGAAAGGTTACATGGGTACGTGTCGGCATTCGAAGGTTTAGTTTCCATTTTACGCACCCGCCATTTTATGCTCTTTGCCAAGCATCGTCGCTGATAAGAGTCGCTTCAGATTACTATTCTTTTCCCTTGCATATTCTCGTACCCTTCCAACCGTGAACTACTTCTTCAACATATGAACAAATACAAAGGGCGAAACTGTCTCCAGTTTCCTTCCATTACAATCCTTCTTCTCTCATTTCGTTCTCCCCGACATCTTTATCCCTCTATGTATATTATTACCCATTCACCTTTCCTTGCCCGTCTTCGCACTCCCCCTGCACCCTTTCACACGCGTCGTTCCGCGGGTTTCCGTCGGCGCCCTTAAATCCTGACGATCCTCGGGGACTCGCGGAATAAAAGCCCACGGGGATACGGAAGACTCGAAGGGAGGCCGGGCGAGCTAGGTGGAGGAAGGGAGAAGGACCGAGAAAAGTGAAAAGGGGACAGCCACGTGAAGGGGGTGGAACACGGGGGCGCCAGGCTGGGCTCTTCGTAACGAGACCGTCCTTAAAGGATAATAAGCTCGCGCGACGTTAATAGCTGCCGCATAGGGGCTCCGTTGAAGGGAGTCGCGTCTAGAGAGAAGTGGATTTTGAATGTGCCTCTAGTGGATTTTGAGGAACTACGCAAAACGAGAGTCAGGTCTGAAGGGCTCGCGGCTTAAATATTGGCCGGGGGCTGAATGTCGTTGGGCCCTGAAAAGGGGGCTGCGCGAGATCGACGGCTAGGCGAGAGCCCAACTGCCTATTATCGTCATCGTCGTTCAGATTCGCGCGCTAAGGAGAACAGGGACGGGTTCGAATGTACCAGCGTTAAACCTAGCCGGGTTTCTCGCCCGCTGAAAATCCACGTGATCCCCGACAGAGCGGAATTTTCCCGAATTCCGTCCAGCAGAGGGTCGGGTGAAATTGCAGACCGGCCGCGGCGGTCTGGTTGCACATTGTGGCTGGAGCCGCCAATTACCGTTAATTGAAGGTAATAACGCGGTGAAATTCTAATCGGCCGCGCTGATTTCCTCGTCGTTGGCGGATCCGTCGGATCACGCGGAAGAGCGTTTCGCATTTTTCTCTCACAGCCTGGTTTCTCGGCGCTCGCGATCGATCAGCGTTCTCGTTCACATGCCTCCCGGTTTCTCCGTCTTCTTGGTCGTTATTGGCGAAAGGGGAATCGCGATCGCCCACGCGGCGACTCTTGAGGGGTTATAAACAGCTGAACTGTTGGGAAAAGGGGTCGATTAGGGGACGAATTTTCCTAGTCGATCATTGACTCGGTAATTGTTGATCGGTAATTAAACAAAAATTGGCGGAGATCTTGGCGTAAAAAGGTGTCTGTTCGGCCGTGCCGTTTGGAGTGGCTACTTTTCCGATTCACCTTCTTGCTTGCTTCTCTACTCAATTTCGAGGACGATTTTTTGGTGCCTTTTCATCTAGTTCGCTTTTTTCGACTACAGTTGCCGAGGAATCCGTGCGAATTCGTTTCCTGCTCGGTTCACGGATCGCTTCTCGGGTGATCCATCATCTTTGAAGCGTAATGCGAAAGATCGATGCCCCTGGCCGACATCGGCGAGATCGCGATCGCCTTGTTCCGCGAACCTTTCTTCTAAATGCGCTTTACAGTTACATTCGTACAGGCATTTGTCATAATTATACGGTTACCTTAAGAGTGAATAATCGCTTCGCCGGGGAAAGAAATGTCTGCTTTGATATCGTCGTCTCGGTATGGTACCGTTCCAACGGTGAACTATCAATTAGCGGACATTATTTGGAGCTGATGGAGATTCATGCTGACGTTCGAATAGCGTAGAAATGACCGAGTGGAGTGAATCCCCATTTTTCCGGATATTCGTTGCGGTTCTTTTGCTGCACGCTCATTTACGTACGAAGGAAGTAACTAAACAAGGTGATGAGCTGGAAATTAAAGCAATTAAACAGGTGTTGCATCTGCGGAACATGAATATCACCTTTCGTAAGGAAATCTAGTTTAATTAAAAATTCTCTCATGAATTCCTTTAAACATCCATCAGCTTGTGCGTCTACAACGGTTAGTCTCAGTTCATAAAGGCAGAAGAGAATTGTAAAAGCTGCGTGGCCATATTCGAAACTCTATTATTTCCCTGGAAAGTCGTTGCTCGTTCCATTTGGTTCGAGCTAATTCCAAGCGGAAGTTGGCGTTCAGTTTAATTGAAGTTGCAGATGAAGTCAGAGCGCAGTCCAGTTGAAAGGGTCCAGTTAAAGTCGAAGTTGAAGTTCAGTTGAAGAGGTTAAATTGAATTCCCGCCGGCTTTTGTCGGAGGGAAAATATTCAAATCCCGCGATCCGAGGCGAGGCGCTAACACGTTCACCGCTTTGTGTTTGCAATTTCCTTGGCGTTGCGTTCGCGTAATGCAAATCAGTGCAAAATCCCGCGCCACGGAGAGCCGCGGCAAAGGTTTCTGGAACGTGTTGTTAAGATCACGAGTCAGTGGAGTAACTCGATTACATCACGGCAAAGGACAGCCGTAGACGGGGCGTAATTAGATTTTTCAGTAAACCAATTTACTTCAGCCGGGGATTGGTATTGTATATAAGTGGCCCGGGTCACGGAAATTGTCCTCTGCTCTTTGAAGAATTTTCGCTTTTCGCGTCCCGCTGCGTCCGTTAAGGTGTCTGAACTCTCCGAGTAATCTCACGGAATTATAATTCCAACGATAACCAGGCAAATAGGAAACTGAATTGGTCGAGCAGTTATTTAATATATTTTCGTAGCATTCAACATTAAGAGTAATGTATTAAAAAGTAATTATACAAGGTACATACATCTTCGTTGAACGTATTGAACACTCCGTCATGTCCGCAGTATGCGATTGGACTTGGTCTCCCTCGTTTACTGGGGTGGCGACAATTTCTGCGAAACAGGAGGACGTGCACATGTATACAAACGTGATTACTATTTTCGAGGGTGGGCGAGTGAAGCTGTTTCGATTTCCGCGAGGACACTCGTAAAGCATATCCTCTTAAGTGTTAAACTTGTTTCGAGGCGAGGGCCGGTGTCACTGCCGATAGTCTCTTGACTGGGAGGCGTCTCGTGTCGGACGGTCGCGCGTTTCAATTTGCCGATTTCCAAAGCTCCTCGGATCGAGCCGGTTGATCTCTGGAAAATTGGATACGTGATGGGACTTCCTGGGATTCACGGAGAAGTTTACGAGCGATCCTTGAATCTTTACTGCTCGCTGCAAGGAGTCCGCCCTGCACCTCGAACGCCATTCCTCTTCCTTCCTTGGGGGTAGAACAGACGAGAATGGGCTGGCCGAGGGGTAATCAGAGGGGCAGCATTCCTTGATCCTTCGTATTATTAAGATTCACGTCCGCGTTTGTGTGAGAATCATTCACGTGGATGGTGGAAAGTAATTACAAACAGAATGGCATATTTCTCTGTGGTGGAGTACATGTAATAATATGCGATGAAAAAAAGGAAGACTTCACACACCACTTGTCTTGACGAGGCGAATTCATCTTACTCCTATTTATTCGCCTAATCACTTGGATGTGATTAAACTCAAACTCGACTATCGCTCCTGTCGATCGTCAAATGATTCACATCATTGCATAAAAAATGTAGGGACTAACGACTGTTCTCATAAAGACAGGCGAGGCGCTGGAAAAATATGCCTCAGAACAAAACTTCAGCAGGTGCCGCGTGAAGTGGTGTATATTAAAGGAAAATTTAAAAATATCTCTCGCTAATGAAAGGAGAAGAAGAATAACAACTACTTCTGCCCCCTCTTCTGCTTCCGCCCGTGTAATGGAGCAAAGAGATCCAACGTCAGAGGAGCACCGAAAACAAATTTCCGTCAACCGCGGGATCCGCAAATTATTTACTCCACGGAGTTGTTCGTTAGCCACGACTTGGTGCAATTTCGAAGATATTACTTGCGAAGACAAAGCCTTTGTTGGAAAGCAGAGAGCCCAGGGAACGTATTTACACTCAGCGAGCGCATTGTTCGGCCGCGGACGAATTTCACGCGATGTGTCCCCTCGAATCGACGCGCAATCGGTCTTTTCGCCGTGGAAATGCCGGTGTGCAATTTCAGATTAATCCCAGCCGCGTTTTCGAAACGCTCGTCCTGTTTAATCAGATTAGCAGCTCGGCGTGCGTTCTCTCTTAGAAATCTCACTGGCTCCGGACCCGTGAGACGCGTATGTGCCGAATATTCCCGCATGCAATCGAACAAAGATTATTAATCACCTGCCGTCTACCTGTTCCTTCGCGGCTCGCGAATATTCGATGCCTCCGACGCTTCAGCTCGAGGCGAGCTAGACGAGACGGAACGTTCTTAATGACTCGGCAACACACATTTACCTTGGTGAGCACCGAGCTGACTCGGGTTCGGCTCGTATTGGGGTCATCCAGTTGGCCATTTTCTCACTTCGACTGCACTGGCTCGAGGGGCCCCGTGAACCCTCATCGCCCAGGAAAATTCTGCTTCTATGCTCGGGCTTCGAGCAGTGACGGAGCCAGTGTGGGGCACAAATCTGCTGGTATTTATCGACTGTATACATATTTTCTGTAATTCAGTGATGAATGGTAATCCAAGTATCTTGGAGGCGAATGAGGGTGTTGCTGCAAATTTACCCTTACGCGGAGTAAAAGGGATTCAGGGTGATCTATGGATTTGAGAGAAAATACCTTCGACAAGATTTTTATACTCTGGTGTATAAATGAATTTTCCTTTCTGTAAAAAGAATTATTTTTGCCTATACGACCTCTAATTCTCTTATCCTAGAGACGACAGAGGTTTCTTTCTTAGGCAGAGGAGTTTGCAGGTTCCCTTAAGTACCCCTAGGTTCTGGGAGGTGTATCGGTGGTATCTTTCGCTTCCTGCGCACTCCTCTTTCTATCCCTTCGCCTCGTTCGCTTCCTATCTCCCCAACTCGCTGCTCCTCTCTCGCTCGCTCCGCAGCCGTCCCTCCGTCTCCCTCTGCCCCTCATCGCGAGATTTATTCGCGACCCTGCCGAGCGGATATCTACGAGCAAAGGAAGTCCTTTATTTCTGCGGCACGACGAGTCGTGCGCACGTGAATGCGGCTTTAACGTCCCTGTGGGACGCGCCTGTGTTCTCTCGCGGATGGGGCACACGAGCCCATCGTCCCAGCAGCGAACGTTTCTTTCATCCTTCGCGTGTTCTTGATTTTCGCGTTTACAGGAGCCGAGAGCGTTTCATTGGCATTCCCCTTGACGAAATACTTGGGGGAAAATCAGCCTGTTGCTGCCTGTAATTACAGACCCCCTTGAATTCTGAGTTTGAAATTCACGAGTGGGGAATTCGAAGTATGAATTTCCAATGCTAAGGAATGAGAAATAACACTGCTATCTTCTGTGATAATTCCTAATTGTTTTTCGAATGGCACCATCGTTCTGCAGTACGTTGTTGAAAATTCAGACATCTGCTACTCAAACGTTCTATTCTAAATTTTCGATTAAATTCTAGATGAAGAATCGTACTCGTTTCCATTGCACCACGAACTACGTAGCATTCTCTAGATTGCAGCAAATAGGTGGTGAACACAAGTGTTTCGTCTGATAACATTCTGAAGGTGCTAGAATTCATTCGCGACTGTGCCAGGCGGATTGTCACGAGCGAGGGTAATGCTTTATTCCTGTTGTACGACGAGAGGACGTCAGGCACGTATGAATGCGAATTTGCGTTCCCTTCGCGCTCGTTTGTGTCCCCATACAATGGCGCCACGGAAGCCTCTCTCGCGCCTTTAATTCCGACTTTGGCGGGGGGGATCATCCTCGTCTTCCGCTTTTCAAGCGTCGCTTCCCGTCTACGTTAATCTGTTGTAAACTTTCGGACATCCACTAATGTCACGGTTAATACCGACTTTCAAACCTCTTGGTGCGAGAGTGTGAACAGACTTCCGTTTCAACAAGCTGCTTACATTTCAAGAGCGTCCCATTTGGGCTGAAGCGGAAGAAAAATTCTGTTAACAAGTGGGATTGAAGTGAACTGCTCATACGGGCGGGTGAACATTACAATAACTTTGTCTTGCGAATGTCTTCCAATCTTTTTCTTGCCTGTATCGGAATTTAAACTCTTCCTTTAAATTCATGCAATATGCTTTTATGTTCAGAATTCTTGCTTCTGACACTACATTATATCCAGGACTTGAATCGAGGAAGGGTTGAAATGTATTACACCAGGCCAATTGCAGATATTAAAAATTACATACAATAATACCAAAAGATTGCTAAATACAGATTCATCTCTTCCAACCACAATATATTTAGGTCTCCAAGCATAAACAATTTAACAGACATCTGCTCTATGCATAGTCTACAATATTACATCATTACAGCAACGCGCGACAATTTTCATTTGTTAGAATTGGTCATGAAATTTATTTATTCACTCTGCTTTTTGCTCGAATAAATTAGTCTCAGTGCATTCGCCTCGCTACGGGAATCCCCTGGGGTGGGGGTGGGGGTGGGGGGGATGGTTTAGCTCATTCAAGCATAATGAAGCGGAGGGGAATTAGAATATCTAAAGCAACAATATGTTTTTGTTTCACGCGCTTCGGTGATACGTACGTTACATTATTAAATTTATTATTGCGCGGTGGTGCTCGGGTTGCTCGAAATTAATTCTCAGATTGTGTCATACTGGTAAATGGTTCACCCCAGCGCGGGCAGAACGTTGTTACACACGTGAAAGCATGTAACAGGTTCAAAACGTGTGTACAAAGCGTGCAACATTTAACCAACCAAGCCTTTAATTCACACAAAGAAACACATTCGTTTCTGCCTCTCCTGGGATGAATTATTCTTTAAAGCAATTAATTTATTGGCCTAAAGGGCGAATTATCCTCCTCGCGTGGAAAAGAGCAATTACCATGAAACGCTTCAGACCACTGCAATTCGCGTTCTTGCGGAAACCAGATTTACCCAGCGTGTTTCCATTTTTCGTTATTCCTTCTTTGTTTCTATGCGGACGCTTGCGGTCCCCTTTCGAGCTTTTCATTTATCAAAGGGTATGAAATAACATCGACGCTGCCTGGGAGGAAAATTTCAACGCGATGAATCTTTTCAGCTTCCCGTGTTGTCGCGTCGTTCCGCTTTTCTTTTTCGGCGATTCGACGCCACGGTTAGGACGAGAAGTCGCAGAAATTTACGAAATGGGGTGAAGTTGGTCTAGCTGGGTAAAGGGAGACACGTGTATATTTCAGCCGTTGGCAGTAGCGTGTCCCGTGGAATTAATGAACTAACTAGCGAGCACAATGGACGGCAGAATGCAGAGTATTTGCTCGCTTATGATGCTAATGTCGCCTCTTTACTTTGCATGACAATTACCTTGCCTAACTCTAAACCCTCCCCCTGGGGGGTACTATACCGCTCGTTCCATATCTCGGCTCGCCTACGCTCCCCTATCTTGACTGCAATTCCTCGTCCCAACCCTCGGGCTTTCTTACCGCGTTCAGCTTTACGGTATCCGTACACCGCGAATAAACATTTTTCCCCTCTTCTAATTGTTATCTCTGTCGTGATTATACACGACAGTGGCCAGCAATATCGAGATCGTTTGCCAGCGGGATATTTATTTATTTATTCGCGCAGCTTGGTACAAGCTGCTTAAAGCATAAAGGCATTGCATTAAAGCACAGGTAGTTAATTCCTTAACGACGGAGGATGCGATCCTTTGCTTCGTTCACGCGGATGGAAACGCAATGAAGAACTTTGTGAATTTAATATTCAAATTTTGAAGTACATATTTACTGTGAGGGAAGTAGGGGCGAGGTGGGAATTAAATAGAAATGAGATTCACGTTTTCCTTGGAAGATTCCTGAATTAGTTATCCACGTCGGTAGTAATCCGTTTAAAATGAAATGAAGTGGGATCCTTGGAGAATGCTTCGATGCTAAATACCAGTGGTATTTGCTAATTAAAAGCGTAGGCAATTAACGCTTACAGTGGAACGAGAGTTCCTTTAAAAATCGCCTTTTGTCTCGGTTCTGGGCGAGAGGCAGCTTACATACCTACATGCAGAGTTTCTCTTTCTACGTATAATTTTAACCTTCAACCTCCCGACTGCTTAATTACAAACAATGAGACCCCCTCCGTCTATTTCGCTCGCGTATTCTCCATGCAGTTTAAGAGATGAAAAATCTCCCAACGAGACCGTCGCGGCGAACTTCCACGAAGTCTTTCTTCGTTGAAAATGCAATCTTGGATCTTCGACTTCGAGCGTTCCTCACAATGAAACCAGTCGACTCCGTTCACGGTTAGAAGGTTAACCCGTTGCGCTCCCCCCTCGGCGAACGAGACAAGTTAGCGCGATTGCCTGTCGTTCGACCACGTGGCAGGGTGTAAAATTCCTAAAATCTCAGTGAGTGCCTATCGGGTGGCTGGCAAAGAGAGCGGTCGGTAAACGTCGCCGCGACGAATGATTCGCAGAGTAGAAAAGCGGCTTTACACGTCGTGCCGGAACTAATTGCGAACGACTCGTCGGGGGGAGGCAGCGAGGAGAGGAGCAGATGGCGTCTGAAAGGAACTGGGTCGTTAGCCTGAGTTTAATGATGCCGAAGGACGAGAGGTAGGAGTAGGTATCCTGCGAAGGACGAATGTCGAGCGACGTCCTTTTATTCCTTCGTACGAACGACGTCCGAGCGAATCGATAATCCGGCCCGATATATCCCCCTGGCCGCTGGGGTGGAAAGGAGAAGACGGGATGGAGAAAGGCGGAGAAGAAAGACGAGGGGGCGAGATCGAGGATCGTGGTTGGGTATAGCGAGCAAAACCGACGACGAGAGGGAATTCGATATCTGGTCGATCGTTAAACTCGAGCAAAGCCATCCAGAGGGGGATGGCTACCCCCGGGGAGATTTGATCGCGCGAGCATAACTCGTGATTCGACGTTTTGCTCCTGGTCGTCCCGCGATACTCGAGATTAAGCGGCCACTCGCGAATAGAGAGCGCAAAACGATTTTTAAGTCGGAGCATCGTTGGCCGCGGTGCCCGCACTGAAAGGGCCCCCGCCTGTCAGCGCCCCGGGCGTCGGGCCTCCTCTCCTTATTTTATTTTCAACGGCGAAATTGTAAAAGCCGCGCGAAGTCGCGTCGCGAAGATGGCGAATTCGATACGGCGACGGCTGCAACGGCTGCGAAGCGCCTACGGAGCGCAATCGATGGGCCTCGACTCCGAGCGACGACGCCTCCTGAGACTGCCGCGAGACCAAGTGGAAGGACGGAACACGGCCCGTGTCGCCGCGCCGGCCCCGTCAGCCAGAGACGCTATATCGATTAATGTGACCTTGTTGATTCGTGTAATGGATCCGCTCGACTTGATTCAAGGATGATCAGCCCCGTGGATCGCGATCTATCTTGTTGATGTTCATTAATGAAGCGAACCGACCGACGCGGCGCATCGACGCTCCGCTGCTCTGCTACACGCCGGGGTTCAATGTTCTTAGCTTGACGTTTCGCGATCCTGGATACGCGGATCCTTCCTTCTCCGTGTGGTACAATTAATTCTTCTTTCTCTGGCTGATGTGGTATCACTTTTGTTCATGTGTGGAATTTAGGGTTCTTTAAGTTTCTGCGAGGTGATTCTATCTATGAAAAGTTTGTCAAAGAAAATTATTTAGGCTATCGATGAATACGTTCTTCACCAGCTTCACCATGTCTCCACTATGTTTAGGAAGTTTGGCAAAGTATTTTATGATCTGTTTCGCTTGTACGACCCTCAGTGGTATTGACATTACGCCCTGCGTTGAAAGAGTGTCTTTGTCGCATGACACGGATAGAAGGAGCTTAGAAACGAACGGAAATCTCTAACTTTCTTTCATACATATTAAAGGACTTGGGACTCTCCGAATGAAATTCATGAGAAAGTAATGCGCTAAGTGCCTGAATTGCGCGGCTTCTCATTTACATACAACAACGCTGCTTCACATAATTGTACGTAATTATACCGGTAAAGATGAATTTGCGGTTAATCCGGGGGAACAGATGGCGAACACCACTTTGTCGTATTAATAATTCCAGAATTTTAAAGGTCTAGACGTAGCTTGGATATTAAAATTCCCCGTCTATTATCCTCGATATTCTTTGACGGAAATATAGCCATAGTTTTCTGAAACGCGCGCCCCGATTTATGGTTTCCCCTCAAGGTTTTTCGATGAGATTACGCACGCTCTGGTGAAAGGTTTCGTAATCGATAACACGATTGTACCGCGCGCCTAAATATCGTCGCGTCTCTTACACACGTTAAATCGCCGTTGGAATTTTTGCCGGTACCTTGACGTTCCCGAGAAATTTGCATTCAGCGATTAGCCCTTTAGAGCGCATTGCTACAATATACCACCTATAAACGAGCCACATTAGACTATCCTAAGAAACCACGTAAACTCAGCGTACAACTGGTAATTGAGGCTTAATGCCAGCCAGCTAAGTATCCAAGAAATTGTCCCGGTGTCGTCGTTTTTTCCAATTCGCGCAGCAAATTTGTGTACCGTAATGGCCAATTTAATTCACTGTGCACGCTCGCAGCACACGATCAGCATGCCGTGGAACTCTCGCCGCATGCCGTTCCCTTTTCTACTCGGGCTACGAATCGATTTGTCTCGTATCTGTCTGGTGGCACGTTAGATCTGGCTAATTAGGAATAACGAACAGCGGGGCTGGCTAACGGTTCGATTCACACGCGTCCCACGCGCCTCGACGCGCTTTTCAATCGAGTGGCTCTTTCTCTAATTGTTTAACATCGCGCCGTGCCGCTAACGAGCCCCGCATACGTCGAATAAGTCGCGTTACTCGCACGAGCCTCTCTCGTACCTCCTCTTATTTCCCTTGTCCCCGTGGCTGGATTTCCACCCTCCTCTTTTTTTTTCCGCTCGGTGCTGAATGGTATTCGCTGGATCCTCGAGTGCGATCCATCGTGTATCGCGAGCACGGCGTTTTTCGCTCGTGGGAAATGTCGCGTGCTCTTTCACAGTCCGATTTAGCGCGAAAGCACGAGAATCTAAAGCTGCGCTTCAGCGTGCCCTCGAAGTGTTCGGGCTCACTTTCCAAAGGCAGTGTTAATCAAAGAGGCGTGTCACCTGCGTTCCACGCCGCTCGTTGAAGAGTTGGCGGGCTTTAAACGTATTTTACACGGTGCATCGCAGATGTGGGTGCATGGATTTAGGAAGATTCGTCACCGAGCGTGTATACCGTTAAGGTCTCTTCTATTCGGCACTCGACACTTGGAGAAACAATTTTCGCATATAGGACACTTCCTGGAGTGGTGGTATCCGATCTGTTGGAAGTATTCCGAAGGAAGTCTTCCATACGGGGAACTTAAGGATTTCAGGGCAGTGATGTTAATTTTCCATTGTCTTGCAATTAGTAAAAAATGGGAACTGGGACAGAATTTCCCGAGCATTGTTTCAGTTGAGATACCTGGAACGATATCGGAAGGTGCTCTTTTTCCAGGCAATCATCCGCCTTCGCTTGATTTATTTCGTCTCCTCGCCACTACACGGCGCGGTCCGAAGAACGATGTTACATTATCCGCGCGATAAGGTCCTGTAATTATTTCACGGAACGCCGTAGTTTTCGGGTCATGCAAACGCGTGAGCGAGCATGCCTCCATTGTTCCTCCGCGGGGGGCCCCCGACTTTAATTTGATCTTGTTTCGCAACAATGAATGGAAAACAGCGGCACAAAGCGACCGTAATTTCATCTCGCGATAACGGTTCTATTAAAACTAGCATCTTCTAATTACCGTATTGTGTGCTGTGTAAATACAGCCTGGAGTGGCCCAGACGTAGGTATCATAAATAAAGTAAATTGTCTCTCTGGCCGGCACTCACGGCTTTCATGGAACCGCGATAAAACCAATTCTGAATTACCAAGAGTAAGAAACCTGCCCCTGCTGTAATTGCGATCGGTGGATGGGGTCAGTGGCGACGAGCTTTTTAATTACGTTTCGATTCCGAGCTCGTCGATTGAAATCGCCCTGCTTTCAACTCGGGGACGGGTACGAACGTCGATTTTCAAACAGTAGACTTTAATCAATGACAAGTCTGTCCATTCCGAGATACACTTTCACGTGAACACGGTGTAGAACTTGCAAACGTAATGAAATCAAAGGTGTAGAATCACTATGTCCATATTAGACGCCTCGGAGACTAAGACACTATAGTATTTAGAAGAATCAGGATCCAGGTGATGCAGGACAAGTGTCGAGGTTGACAGAAAGCATTTGTTTTACAGAGGAATATTTATTCGGCACGGTGAGGTACGTTAAATGCTCCTTTCCCTTGCATTCGCTTCTGAATTTGTCTCTGATTGGAACGTGGAGGCCAGACGACTAATTTATTTTCCTTTCGACCACACCGGAACGAATCTTCCGCGGAGAAATCTCGCGCGGCAATTAATTTATCGCGCCGTGTCCCAAGATTTTCATCGTGTTCCACGTTTCAGTCTCTACGCCCCATTGTCACGAAATGGAGTGGCTGCAACGTTCCACGTTGCATAGCTCGCTGCATACCGCAGCGTATCATTCGTCGCGAATTTCCGAACCCGGGTATTATGTAAGGTTCTCCGTAATGGCTCGGATAGGCACGGTTCACCTTGAACGATGCAGGCTTCCATGGAGTTTAAGGGTCAAACGCTTCTTCCGCGGGAACACGACTCTGATCAGCCTCCTTTACTTGCCATTCAGGCGACCCTCCTCGGCGACCACAACCGCCGATCCATTTTCTTTCATTACGATCCTTTCATTAGGATCCATTTCGCGTCGTCACGGCGTCCTCTTCCTTCAGGATGGAAGATTGCAGGGAGATTTGTTGCTGGTCGTTACTCCTCCAAGGACGGTGCATTCTTCGCGCAAGGAATCGCTTTAGGTGGCATCGTTTCGCAGATACTAAACTGTGCCGGTCCGGAGGCATGTCATTTTGGTTCAAGAGATTGCTGGCACTCTTTACCCGGAATTACTAGCGACATGTAAATCTCACGCGTTCTGTGGTGAATTTTGAATTGCTGTTTCATTTACCACGATGGAGCGTGTCGTAGAAATTAACAAACTGCTCCGCGAAAGATATGGGAGCGCGAAAAAATATGTGCTTCGTAGCCTGGGAGGTCGAAGGCCGATTCGGGCGGTATTTTGTTTCGGCAATAACGGCAAGCAATGACAACGCGATACTAAAACTGACAATGGAACAAAGCGATGTGTACCGTAGATCAAGTCCCGATTCGATCGCGCGGTGACTAAGTAAATCGTACGTGTTAATTTATCGCGCGGATCTACATTCACGCTTTTACACCGGTGGCCTTCGGGTATCGATGAATCGGCCGCGGAAAGTATCGCTAGACAATAAACAGGTATTCGTCGGTTTATTTGCATTGAATGAGGGAACACTTGTTAAAAGCAGACGTACGATACCATCAGCGGCGATCCAACCGCGAACACTGTGTTCCGGCCGCGTTAATTATTTCGAACTTGAAACGTCGATCTATCTTTAGATACGATTAACCGCTGCGTAACAAGTAGAAAGAATTATACATGATCGCGTAACGAATTAACAAGTTACTGTTCGAGAGCCAAAGCAACGCGAATAGCAAGAACGTGGTATTTACGTTCAACAGTATCAATATTTTCATACAGTGTTTTGCTTCAGCTCGTAACGTCCACTTGAAAGTATCCGTTTTACAATCGATAATCTTGCTGATACAACAAAAACGCGACTGTTTTGTCACGAGGGAATGGTTTAATACTGCACCAATGATATTCTTCGTGTAACGCGCAGCATCGATTCAAACTAATCTACTTTGCAATTCTGATAAGCTTCAATAAGCGGATAATGCTTCATCGCGAGATACAGCGCAAGTGCAATTGTATTGCTCATCGATAGGAAATTCTAATTTCACTGCAAATATGGCAGTGAACGCTTCTTGGAGGGCCCTCTATAGCCGTCGGAATTACTAGGTACCGTGATATTGGTTTCAGCGGTAGGCTTACATTTTGTATCGATTCTAATCCAACGTTACGCAAATATCGCTATCGGCCCTTTAAACAGATCCTAACGAGGTAAACTGTGATATTGTCAATAGGTTTGCACGAACTGCACGCGAAACACGAACCCAAACCCGGTGCAGCCAGTTGTTATTGATATTGGACGTGGGGTTCTCATTTAAATCAAAGTTTGCACTAGATAGCGATGTTGTCCATTTAGTCGAATGTATTTCCCAGCGACGCGACATCGCCGAACCGCGAGCGTTTGTTCATTGTAAATCGTGGAAATATTTCAAAAATATTCAGTTACAAACGTCCCCAAGGTTCGTTCCGCGTTTAATCTTCAGCACCCAACTGTCGATCGTAAATACACGAGCCCTTCGATCATCGGTGGTCGAAAACGTCGACACCGCGTATATCACCGAGTTTCGATCATCAACGTCCCGAATCTTCGATCGACGACAATTCAAAGCTTCCCTCTCATCATCGGTATCCCCGAAAAAAAGCGTCCCTCGACATAACACAAACCCATCGGTCCCGAGTGTATCGACAGGGCAAAATCGAACTCGTACCGCGACGCGCGTGCTCCAAAAATTGCGTTGCCGTCCCCGATCACGATCTAGGATCGTAAAGCTGTCGAGGACAGCGCCTGGCGGGGGGAGAACAAAAGCCTGCCCCTCTCGCCCGTGCCACGAAAGCTCATGCAAATGAATAAGCCCGCGCGGGCCACGTGACGAGCCGCGTGCATACGTTCATTGTCCCTAAGAAAATCGGTACGGTGATCGAGAATGAAGCGATCGAACGAACGTCCGGGGTTTCACTTCGACGTCTCGTACACAACGATAACTTCCGTCTTCCACGGCTGTGATCACGCGCGATTCAATCAACTCCCAGTGAAAGCGCACGACTCTTGTTTATTAATACACGTACGGCGACGACCGAGCGTGTCTGCGTGTGCAAATCAAGGCAAAGGGGCAATTTCCGTGGCGAGAACGGCTCGCGATAAGAGAGATTGCTACCTGGCGATAAGGCAGATAAAACGCCGGTTTCGGCACATTGGGGCAATTCTGTAAGTATACGGTTCCTTTGTCAGCGTTTCTCAACCTCCACGAAACATTCCTTTTGTGGTCTCAGCTGCTAGACGCTTGGCATTGTACATTTGTTACGGAAATAGTAAGATGCGGTAACTCTATAACTCTTTGTAATTAGACAGTTCTGTGGTCCCAGTTGGCACCAACAAAATATGCTTTAAATCGGTTTCTCCCTTACCCTTCATATGTGATAGCATTTAGTATACTAAAGTACAAAAATCTGCACGGTTGATTCGATCGCTCGTTTCCGAAAACTTCATTTGTTCCTCGACATCCACCTTTGCACATCTCGAGAGTCGTTCAAAGTGCGTGTTGCTCTCTTGTTTGCCTACGACCTACGCGAAGCACTCTGGCGAGTGACTCTCGTAACGAGAAGAGGAAATGGGCTGAGGCGCGATCGCGTTTCAGGCGGGCTTGGCAGAATTCGAGTCAAGGCTGCTGCGAACCTTTTATCGCGACGTGTGCTCGGCTCGTTCGGCACTGATTAGCCGTCCGATCTAGCCTGTCTGTTCCACGTGTTTGCCAGTTGCCGACTCCGTGTTTATCGAAAATATTCACCGTGTCGATCCGTCGATAATAGCGCGGTTATTACGATTCCCTTGTAGCTCCAGGTGACAGCGTGATTTATGGGAGTCGCGCGTTTGCGCTTTAGCTCTCGCGCAACGGACCGCGGCGGTAATTAAATCGCACTTTTCCGCCTCGTTCCCGGGAATTTCGCGTACGAGTAACAGCCACTCGGTCACCGTTCGCTCGGCCTGTAGCTGAACGCGCGCGCGCGCGCTCTGTTCATCGTTACGTTTCATAATGTTAATTAAAGGTAATTAACCTACGGTCCGCGGCGCCCCTGTCGCTCCGTCACGCCGACGTTTCTGGCCTCTCCTGTGGAACTCGAGCCGTACAGAATCGACGAATCGGTCCCGATGCTGAGCCATTGATCGACTTGTACGCTGAAACGAATCCCGCTTCGGATAAGCAGATCGCCCGGCATTTTAAATAAGAAGGGAAATACTGAAGTTACAGCGATTCCACCGGGCAACTTTAATATTTAACCTCTTCTTCCCGGGGCAACTCGCCCGTTTTATAAACTCACGCTAATTACCTCGGCGAGGATAAATCGCGGAAAAACTTCCCCTTCCTATGTTATTCGATGGAATTAAATTAGCATAAAATTCTCCGCGAGAAGGTTTCGTTTGTTTAATTAGCCCGAGACGCGGTGGAAAAAATGCTTTCGCGTTGGTTAAGGTATTCCTGAATGGTATGAATGTTGACTGAACGAGCGTTGAGTGCTCTCTTCTCTAGAAACGCTAACCATAATTTTCATATCCTTGGTATTAGAAATACGAAATCAGCAGTGAGGAAAGATGTGTAGATCTCTAAATCTCTAAATCAGCCGGCTCGAAATCGAAAGAGGGGGCGCGGGTATATTAATGGTATATGAACTTTCGTTTATGGGCGATCGTGCAGCTGGTTTTCCGGCCGTCATAATGTTCTCGTCGGCGAGAATTATAAACGCGCCGCGAGCCGGAAGGAGATAGCTATCTGGTCGATAGCAACCTCCCCCGGGGCGAGAAATTAATTAAAACGTCGATTAATTTCATCGTCCGCCTTCGCGAGCTTGTTTTTTTTTTGCGGCTCAAAGGATTTCGCGTCTAAACCGAACGCGGAATCGGTCATTAAAGGCCCGTCCGGGTAGCTCGAGCATCGAAATTAGCGACCTCCTTGATTAATTATCCCTCGGTTTTTAATTAGCCTTTCAATCGGATTTAATCCCCCCTTTTATTTTGCCTCGTCTCCCAGAGAAGTTGATACACCAACCATTTACGCGACAGTTTTACAAATTTCTGTTCGATTGAATTTTGAAATTCCACCACCTGTACTGTAATACTCAATTTTAATGTCCAGAAATGAAATTGCTTTCACCGGAGATTAAATAATTTTTATTCACTTTTTTCCCGAAATTTTTCGCCAGAAATATTTGAAACCGCCCGGACGACGGAGCTGGTTGGACGATAGTGAATTCTCGAAAACATTCGCGACAGTTAGCATTCCCGGAAACGGAGTGCGCGCAAGGGATGCCGGGAGTTTGTTAAAAGTTTCTTCCCAAGTGAGACGCCTATTTGGCCACCCAAATTGAGCGCCAGGTGCAGAACGCCCGCTTAGTTCGGGGAATTCCGTGCTTCGCCCGCGTGCAATGTAAACCGAGTCTAAAGTGTACGAATTTGCTGATCAACAGCCGTCGGGCGTGAAGTTCCCTGATCGCGGTATCGATTATTGAAGCCCGGCAAGGGCCAGCCTGAATTTCACGCTTTAGTTACTTACAAGCAAACCTTTATGATGCGCACGTGGTATGTACTGAATTTAAATGTGTCGGTAGTCTTCGCACACGATCCTACTTAGTTTCCTTTATAATCGATGATTTACTCAAAGTCCTTTCCCTTCACTGTATTGCTCCCCGAAAACAGTAATCGACTCCATAATCGAAAAGTGATCTCTTCCCATTGGTTTCGAAAAGGAAGTCCACAGAATTTCGATAGTTAAACTGTTTTCTAACGAGCGACTCGGGGATCGATAAAATTGCAGGATAAAGTCCTCAATGACGGTGTATCGGGCATGAAAGCTCGTCACGATATTAGCTCCGGTTCCACCGAGCATAAAAGCGCACCGTAATCCGCGCGCGTGTTGCCGCGCGTCCGATCGCGGCTCGTGTGTCAGGAAACATAAGACGAGTCGATCAGACTTTATAATCCCGGAGCACCGGTAGCGAGAGGTCGATTTGCAACGCCGAGAGCGGCCGATTTAACTTTCCTCCGAGCGGCACGAAGGGAAAATCCGCGCCGAGCCAGACTTTCTCGGCCAAGAAATCGTATTCACCGATGACAATGAAATGCCACCGTCCGTAAATCGTGCGTAAACGATGAACCTTTCTACTCCGCGACATTATCCACGCCGTTCCTCCCGACGCTCGGAGAAATCGCTTAACGATCGCCGGGGGAAAAATAGAGGAAGTCAAATTTCGCGGATGTCGAAGGTTGAGGCAACGATCGTTCTTCTTCCCCGCGATCGTTTGCTGCGAGGGGAAGAAAATTTGTTGCGCAACTCGCAACCGAGCAATTCTCTGGCAATCAAAGCTGATGGTAGTGTTCATCGTTAATCGAATCATCGCGTTACGTGCCAGGGACGGATGGGGTTTTTGAATCGATTCATTGCTCCGATGGAACGCAATGGGTTCAATGGTTTTATTCAGCTCCTCTGTTTAGAAATATTTTCCGATTGAAATAGGAAACTGCGTAGGAAAACTGCGTAGCTGACATTGCTTATGCGCAAGCCGAATACATCAATCTACTCTCTCCTCGGCCCTAACGACACAGAGTTTCTCTGATTCGAAGAAAGTTCAATCGTCCCCGTGACAATCTTATTCATTATTTGCTGGGTTGGAAAGTTCAAGCCAGTCGATAGACACAGCCGGGGCATTTTGTAACGATTTTGTAACCGATCGATTGAAATAGACGCGACGCGTTACGTCACCGCCACGCTCCACCGGTCGTCAATGGCTCATTAATTAAATCGGCTGGAATTGCTCGCGACGATCAAATTGTTACTGAACCGCGCGAAATATGTACTGCGTTACCAATTTCACTGTGGCTCCTATATAAAGCATATAACGTCACTATAATTTCTATCTTATCCGCGATATCGATGAATAAAAGATAAATTGGTGAAAAATGGCGGGTTGCGCGGACGTTAATACGAAATGGGCCACGGTCTGATTTCTAGGAGGAATGTACTTACGCGATAATTTGTACTTAAACTAGAATTTGAGAGTAACTGGGTGGAATTGCTTGGAATCAGAATTCAGAATTTCATACCTGACACTTCGTTTCAAATCTACAGCGGCTCCAAATTGTTCAAATACCTATGCAAACATTCCCTACGCCATCTCCATTTGTACCGCGAGACTATTGTAGTGGAATTATTAAAATTTCATCGAATACGGCGCACTCGATTGTTAATCCACGAAGCTTTCCACGGCTGATCGATAAAAGATTCATCGGCTCAGGAGACAGGATGATCGATTTAATTCGTGGAAACCACCGAAGGTCCTTGAACTGGCCACCAGTGTCCCCAGGCGATCGATCCTCAAGGACACGGCCGGCCGAAAAACTTGTCGTTTGGGCCGGTGAGCCCGTTGCGGGTATACAAACATCGCACGTTCTGGCAGCAGCGTTAAAAAGCCGCGCGCTAAAAGCGGTCCACCTGGAACTATCTGTTCTGGACCACCTTCGTTTTCGGCTGTGGACCAGGCTCCATCCTTCTCCAACCAATTGCTCAGGTGTAAGCCTGTTCGCTCAATCGCTGTCCTTTCTTTCGGCTTTCGTCGTTGTTCCCGTCCTCGAGCTAGAAACGGACAGGCGAGAGAGACAGCTCGAAGGTACGAAACAGAGTATGAGGGAAAAGATGGAGAGAGAGACGGAGAGAGAGAGAGAGAGAGAGAGAGAGAGAGAGAGAGAGAGAGAGAGAGAGAGAGAAGGTGGGTGAAGAGGAACTCTCGAGATGAGATGCCATGCCTCTCGAGCCTGTGTTCTTTATCGCGCAAGAACCTGTGAAGTGGGAACAAAGGGATCTTCCCGGTGGTAAGAATCCTCTCCTCGGTCGAAATACTCGAGGCCAGAGAAAGGCAAAAGGGTGGCGAGTGGCCGGCTGTACGTTTCTAGGATATTATTCCTATTGCTCTCTCCGTTCCGCCCTCTTCTCCACGCTACATCCCCCTCTCCATTCGCTACACCCTCCGTATGTCGTCGCCTGACGCCGTCCTCTCATATCAGCATCCGTGCTTGCCAGCAAACTGTAACACTTGTCAAACATTTACGAACGGTTTACAGCCCTCGAATTTTGCTTATGGTTAATTCAGGGGGTGCTAGGTTTTTCGCTCTTCGAAGCGTTCGACACGGTTCGCCGAGCGGGAGCTCGTTGCCCCCGCAGCGGATTAATGGTACGTCTGTAATTCGCTATTCGTTCGATTGTATTACGTTAGTGGAATCTTGTTGTCTGTATTGGGTTATGTAACTTATTTGGAAATTGAGTTAAAACTGGACTTTAATCTGTGAACCTAAGTAGGTAGTGACTTCAAGTGCTTCGTCCTGCGCAAGTAGTACCGTATTCGATAACATTCGATTATATTATCGTTTCTATTGCGATCGTTTGCCCCCTGCGTAAAGGGATGCTCACGAGTTTGGGATTATTTTCACCGAACCACTCTCAGAGCAGCAGCGATTTCTCCTTCGTTCCCTGCTCCCGTTTCTCCGCCGTTCCTCTTTCGAGCAGCACCTGCAGGAAGATCGACTCCTCGAGAGGCAGGAGCATGCACCGGCTTGCATAAACACCGCTCGATTTTTGCGCCGGGGAGCGACGAAGAATGCCGTGCTCGCTTTTGACTTCAATGGAACCTGTTTACCGCATGAATGATTGAACGGTGCCGAGAAACTCGATTCGCGTCGCATTGTCGATTACACTGACATCGTTAGCCGGTTATGTCGTACCGTTTTTTCCCTTCCTACATCTCCGGGGAAAGATAAAATTAGACGTCCGTGTGCTCGTCTTCGTCGAAGAGAATCGATCTTTACGTAATCAGACGATCAACATCGGCAAAACGAATTAATGCACCTATATTTGTTTCGGAAAGCTTTCCGAGTCGGAGTAGGTATTAGAAACACATCACGAATACCTACTTGAACGCCATCCTTTTCACCTTCTACGTGGGGATATTCTGAAAAATAAATCCCCATAAAAAAACTTTAATATTCTGAAAAATGAATACAATCTACTTACCTAATTTCAAACCGCTGAATGTGTTTCTCGCCGCTGGCGGCGCATGAAAAGCGATGAATTTTAATTCGCGCCCGGGCGTAATTCGATCACAACACGTCGATAAAGCACCGAAGCTCCGTCGAACGCGCTTGAATATTTCATGCCCGCACACGGGCAGTGCCAGATAAACAGATTTAAAAATGCAGCCGTCGAAACGGGGCTAATTCGTGCGGTTTAGCGGTCGCGCCGCCTCCCGGCATCTCGTTTAATTCATCGAAAAACGATTGCCACGACACGCCATCAATTCTCATTCCCGCTCGTGTCATTTAGCCCGCGTATAAAGGACACGTCTCCCGTTCGTTCACGCTGCAGTGACCTCGAAACGAATATCCGTATCGCCGGAAACATCCGTCGCGGTAAACAACGGTCGGAATTATGGCGGCGCAAAACCGTGGAGATGCGCGTCGAGGCACGGCCGCGAAAATTTCGTTGGCGTTTTCACTCGTTTGAGCGTGGGTTGGTCAGCGCGAGGGTTGCACAGGGTGGCCGCCCTGTCGCGGTTTCCAGGCGGAGGAGCGGGCGCTACGGAAACAGAACTGCCGCTGGCTGTTTCCGTAGTTTTCATTATCTCACGCACACATAATAACCCGTGCAGTTTTTACAGGACTTTACACGGCACGCGATCGTGTGCAGGGTTAAGTTAGCGCCGAGCCATTACCACCCCGGATCCTTCCATGGATCTAATGGGAATGCTCGTCCTTTCGTTTCGCCCGCTGGGGCCACGCGCGCCACCCACCTTTTTCTTTCCCTCCGACCAACTGGACTAATTTATCGAGCGATTAAGCGAGTTCCTTGGCAATCCTTTTTTCCCCCCGCGCACCTTTCACGTGAACTCGCCGGAGGAGGAACTTTGGCCAGAGTTGGCGGAGTTCTTGACACGCTTTCGGGTCGTTTTTAAAGCCGCCGGGATATACGTATACGCGGCGATAATCGCTGGAGTTTCGGCGCTACTTGTACGAGTCGATGGACCGTATAATGGGCGATTTTGTTCTTGGGTTTTTTTTTTTTTAGTGAAAATTAAAATTATGAGCCGTTCTGGGGTAACGAAGGTAGTGGCTCTTCTCCAGATAGTGTAAGTGGTATAGAAATAGACAAGTTTGTATAAGTTAAGTAGTTAAAGCATTTCTGTGAAGGGGGCAGGACGAGGAAATATTTCAAAAGAGAGACAGGAGCGCGATTATTTGTGAAGGGGACTGTAACAAAGAGATTTTATTTCTGGGTCGCCCAAGTAAATAGATGAGTCGATGGTTTCATTGCGGCCCTGGTTTTATGGCGACAGCGCCGAATGACATTTCTTTCCTCGTAAATGGAAGAATCGAGAGGGCTCGGCGCTTTGACGGCTGCGTTTGTTCGATCTCGGCGCAAAAATTGCGAACCGCGTTGTCTTTAATGATCTGTAATAACGGACAGGAAGCTCTATGGTCTATTGTAGTTATTGTCAAATTCTTAGAAGGTGGTTGAACACCTTGCCTTTGCTATTGTGCAGTTGGTACTTGCAATTCCATTTGTGTCTCAAAGGGAAGGGACGGCGCCATTGTTACTTGAATGGTTACTGTGTGATCAAAAGGCATCGGGCTGGTTAATTAATTAGCCATGAAAGGGTAGAGGAGGGATTGAAAATTTATAATATCTGATGCAGAAGGTGTAGAGGCATAATAATACAGTCTATCGTTCATGAAGTGTTATCGATGTCCGTATTATGTCATATTTGTGTTATTTTCAATACTTTAATAGCCCCCATAGTTACACGTTTGATTCGTAGAAACGGAGTATGAAAATCTTATTCATCTTCAATAGTCTCTTCGAAGCATAACAACGATATCCCATGCCGATGATTTCTTTTCAGCTTCGTTTCTACCTCTTCTTATGCTTTTGTGCACTTGAGAGTCGCGGAATGTATTCAAGAGACCCAGTGTCGTCATTGTTAGGCGGTTACTTTCTCTTTTGTGATCTTGCAACAGCGGTAAGATGTCTTCCTTTAGCGTTCATCGCGGAAGAAAGGAAACGTTCGTGTGTGCCCACGTGACGCCCACGTAGCCATTTCAGCGTGTTAAGTATGAATGCTCGCGGAACGTTCTAGGAATCATCAGTTCAAATCAATTCTCATTTCTTTCTCGCGTGGAAAACATGATTAATTGCTAGCCTCACTTTTTGAAGCTACATTCAAGCAATACAGTTCATCTAGCGACCAATATTTTACTATACAGTTCACAGACTAATATCAGTCAACTTGTTAAAATTTAATAATTACACTCGCACAAAACACTTATGTATGTACATATTCTATCGAGTGGCATTTGCTCTCGCCTCTGATCTAGCCGAAACTCCGCAATGTTCAGTGTAAAAACCGAAATTTTGGTCGACCGAACCGCCATATATTATTTACGAGACATGCGCTACCAAGTTTCCGTAGTAGTTAAAATTCAATTACCGTTCACCTCAAATTCAGTCATCCGCTTCCGGACGATGTAACGCTCCCTAGGAACGGAAGTTACTTCTCCCGTAACCGAATCGTAGCATGGACTAATTGCTGACAAAATCCGTAGCCAGTCGTCGTCGGAAGGACGTCGCGAGACAATGCCAGCGGGAAATCGATATTCCCGTATTTCCATGTATAATTGCTCTGCATCGAGTTAACTTCGTCTTACGTAAATCCCTGTGCGGGGTTTACACTGCAGGTGGACTCGAACGTCACTCAATAATTAAGTTGCGTTGGGGGACTGTTTAATGAACGGGCATATTTCTGCTCGATGCAACGATGCAACTGGACGCGTATTGTGGGTAGAATAAATACAGTAACATATCTACTTACTTGCAACACGCTCGGCTACTACTTAATGCTCGTCTTAAGTGCATTGCGCCACTTATAGGGCCACAATAACGAGCAACACATTTCGGTGCTTAATCTTCGAGGCTATCATTGACAGTTCCATAATCTCTCCATTAAAATGAGTTCGCTACCGTTCCTTCTATCGGCCGTTTCGAAATTATGAACTTCAACTCCATGCTTAAAGGTATTACCTACTCTCCGATTATCAGGATAAAAGCGGTGTTATTCGATTTCTCTTGACTAGAGCTTTCTAATGGTGCATAGTATCCTCTAATACTCATTCCTGATTAAACAGCCCCTACTCCCAGGCTTTGCAAGCCTATTCCCGATACTTGGGCCGATGGTATCTGGTTTCTGTCGATCTCACTGGCAAGAATCGTATCCTTCCCGTGAATGGCGGCCCCGTGACGCGTTATTCCGTCGCGTGCACGGTCTCGTAGCAGGTGACTGTGAACAAAAAGGAGGTAGTCGTGAAAGTTTCGCACAGTCGAGCAGAACGACATGTCTGGGGCTATCGTTTGGTGTCTCGGTTAATTGTCTCGAGGAACCTTCCTGGCTTTCGTTTATCTCGTCCCCCGAGAGTGGCATCGAGTTCTACAAAGCGCTGGATTCTTGCTTGGTGCGACCGAGATTAGAGGGTGATTTTTCAGGGAAACATTAATAGAAAGTGTAGGATAAAGTAATATTTATTTCCTGTATTCACTTGCATTCAATGCATTCCAATTTAATAACGCCTCTATTACCGTCTCGCGTTTCTCGCGCGAAACGTGTTGCTCGTGGAAGCCCAAAGTGGCGTGGCGAATGTTTGCCAGCCGTTGAAACGGCTTTCGACAAACAATGTGGTCCCTTAGGGATGTGAAGTAGACCGGCTCAGTGCAAACGTTAGCCTGGGAATATCGTGGAAGCACTAGAGAAAAGGGTATCCTTGGTCAACTTGCTGCATCGTCCACGTTTAACGACTGCAATAGCCGATGTCCGTCAACAAGTGTTGCTTGATCGTCGCCTGGATGTCCTGGTTTAACTCTTCTCTAATGTTAGATCAGACGACATAACAAACCGGGTGTATAAATGTCCCGACACTTCTGACGAGCAGTGCACATGCACCTTCCTCGTCCTTCTCTTCGACCAACAGCGCAGTTTCCGCTCCATTCCCATTTCACGCGCGAATCTCCGCGCACGTACGATTCCTTGCTACTTGACTTTTGTATTCCTGCGCAAGCCCCGAAGATTAAGTAACCAGCAAAGAGGTGAACGTCATTGTTAGCAACGCGATCGGTGGAGCGACCGCGTCCCGGCGCGCGGCGGTTGCAAGCGCGCGCACAGCGTGAACGCGCGTTCTCTTCCGGTTGACCAATTTCGTCATGGCCCTGAAGGCCAGAGATCGTTCACGGAGCAGCCCCGACACGTGGATTACGTAAGGCAGTCGCTTTCCACCGAATGCAGGACGCCTAGAAACCAGAGAAATGCAGCGGGGCAGCTGAGCACGCGCCTGCATTATAACCGTCGCTCGCTTCGCCGGCGGCGGACTATTTTGAAGCTGTGATTTTTAGAAATATAGGTCAGCCGCCTTCTCTCCTCTCCGCCTGCCACGTCGTTCTTGTCGCGTCCACGAGAAACACGGATTCTTACGCACTATTCTCTTCCCTGCGCGCTTCTGCTCGTTTTATTCTGCGTCACCTCCTCTTCGCCCCACGGTATCGCTTCGACTTCGTCCTATTTTCGTTCTCCTCGTTCCTCTGCCCCGTTACACGATTCCAGGCGTCATCCACGCGCTAGCTTCCCCGTTTTGTCCCGATTCTTTCACCCCGGTTTCAAATTCTGTTGTCCCGCGAGCACGTACACAATAATTTAGGCGCCAGTTCTGTCGCCTCCTACGACTACGACCAAGTTGTACCGCGTTCGCGTTCGAATCCGAGAGATTGAAAGTTGGCCGGGGAGTTGCAGTAGTTCGCGGAGTACACAAGGATTGGAAAGGTTCCGGAGTTGCGAGTTCTAAACGGTACAGAAGTTCGACTAGCTGCGAAGCTCTTCGGGCGCATTGATCGCAGGGAATTTGAATGTTTCGCGGGTACGCGTCTCCAAGCGATACGACCCGAAGGTGTACTTAATCGAGGGCTTGATAGCGTTTAAGAAAAAGGGGAGTCACGCTTCCAGCCACGGCAGTCGCAATGAGACCGCGGCTACGGCGGGGTTTGGCTCCACTATTTATCTCCCTCGTCTCCTTGTTTTCGGTTTATCCGCTATTACTTTCTCCTCCGCGTCCTCCCACGCCGGCACATCTGCTCCTGTTCCCCAGCGTTCGCTGTAATATCTTTCGGTTCCTATCCCGTGGCGTTATTTCTCCTCGGCTGGCAGCATGCCGTGGTAACCGTGGCGGATCTTAATCTCGTGAAGCGACGGCATCTTGGAAAAAAGGAGCTCCGGTGGCTGAAGAAAGGCTTCATTTCCGTCGAGGTTATTTACCCTTCCGGGATTTATTGGCAAACGATTTGGTGGTCGTAGGGGTAGTTGGAGGAAACGAGGTTCGAATGATCCTTCGATGTGAATGTACCTACATCGTCGGTTTTAAACTTGTCCAAAACCTAACAAAGATTAAGGACTATGCACGAGAAATCTTAAAAAATGTCTGTTACCATAATATTCAGCTACATTACTCTGAGAAGATGTGGATACTTTTTTGTCATTAACTTATCGCCAAGTGGACACTGTGTATTTTCTCTAACCTGACTTCGCAAGATTTCAATGATTGAAATTCTCAATGATTGATACTCGATTCGTAGTTCGTCATTTAGGGAAAGAAAGAGAAAGAGTTCAACGCGTATTTGTGGCAGAGAAGTCCATCGTACTACGCAGTTGACACGGAAAGTGGAAAGCACTGTGGTGGCCAAGCGTTAATAAAGTTATTTTTACGCCCATTACCAGTGATATTATTTTTGAAGTAATTAAATTACTTTCGCGACCCACGGCTCGCTTTCGTTCTATTTCCGTGGCGCTGCGGTGACGCAACGGTAGGCTTAATGTTGTATATCTAGCGCGGACCACCTGATTCCGGATCAAGAGATTATCATCTTGCATACACGGAAACAGCCTCCTATGTGGACCAAATGATCCGCAGATAAATTTAGCAGATTAGCCACATTAGCCCAGATTGTTGACCCGTAAGACGCCCATTCGTACGTTGAACTCATTCTTCGGGTGCCACGGAGCTCCTCTGCGAGGAAAGGTGTTAGATCCAGACTTTCAACGATTGCTTTGAAGTGAAATTGACACACAGAGAACTCGCCGCCATAAAATACACTTCTCTATACAAATGCTGAGCATAAACCGTAATTAATTGCAAAAGGTTTGGCCGTTCTCGTTGGAACTCGATGGAACATTACAACGCCACTTAAGAAAACATGAGTCTACCTGAAGTAATAAGCCGATAATGAGAGTCTAGAGTGAACAGACACGTGCACCAAGAGCAAATTCATTCGCGCGTGTCATTTTCTTCTTTCTCACTGCTTCGCCTCGCTATACAAAAAAGTGGAGCAGAATGGAAGATTGCTGTACCATCAGTTGCAGGATCGCTTCAATACCGTTTAATTAAAAGCGACAATCAAAGGGTTCATCCGTCGCTGCTGGTAACAATGGATATTGCTTCGCTGCAGAACTTGCAAGCAATCGAGGATGCTGCTTAGAGTTTTCTAAGGAACTTGCTCAAGTTTCTGCTCGTTGCAGCTATCTCTTACATCGAATAATGCGTCATCACGTCAGAGTTTCGAATTTCCATTTTCCCGGAAACTGGCATTGACTCCTCCGTCTACTCTAGCCAGGCCCCAAGGTGCGTCGAGAATGATCAGGTAAATTGAAAAATAAAGTCGCGCCAAGAGTGACAGTTTCCACAACGCTTGAAACACCTCCTCGGCGATATTCGCTGGCGAAGGTAGGGATTGAGAGGGTAAAATCAGGAAGCGTTTAAGTCCTCGAGCAATAAACACGACGCCAAGGAGTTTCCCGCTCCCGCGACGGAGTTTCCGTCACGCCAGATCCGTCTAGCTCGCAAAGTGGCAGGAGTTTAAAATTAGGTGACGAGTGCGGTGGCTTTGCGTCGTTCTCGCTTCTAGATTGCCACGACGGGAAGACCTCTTTGCTCGAGGCTGGCTTCGCGTTCCGGGACGATCGTTTCGCAACGACAGCACCGGCTGCGGGCGAACTGGCAATAATTTCAATGGTACACGTGTATGCAGACGATGATAATCACGCGCCAGACCGCGTACCGAAGCTTCTAGTTTCTCGAGTAAATGACTAGGAGATAGAAACATCATTGAGAATTTACGGAGGTTATTTGGTTTAGATCGCAGGGAACGCATTATCGCGCAATTCACGCACCACTTTAGAGTACTTTACTGTATAATGAGTCACTAATTAAGAAGATCGCTTAACGAAATTTTGGTGCTCGTTCGTTAACAATGATAACGCGTCCCTTTATTTATACATATGTATGTACAGCCCTCGTAAAGGATCGAGTCCCTTAAACGCCGCCGAAAAGTATCCACTTCCGCACGCAGAAAAATACTGACCTGGGCGAGTATGGCTGCCAAATGGGTAACTCGGCTATAGCCCGACTCATCCAGGCCCACGGGGAAAAACCCGAGAGTAGGTACCTACGTCTAAATGGAAAGTTCTTTCTTAATAACGGAGGCGAGATAGCCACGAAGGTGCTACAGAATTATCGTGCCTCAAACACCACATTTATGCACACGTACACTTACTTTTAGCTTATTTAACATTTCACAAATTTTTAACCAAATATGTTTCACTGTTCGTGTTGCAGCTCGACGACACCGCGCTCCAACTGTACAAGGATGGCGATTACGGCGCCTACCTGGATCTTGAAGCCTCAATCAGCGAGCAACAAGAAGAATTCGAGGGCTTCCAGACAAAGTGAGTCCCTGCGCAGAATCTAATATCGCGAATAAAAATCGTCACCGTTCGAGAATCCTTTGCCTGATTCTGCGGCGTTAAAGTAGGCAGTTTCGGATGCGATTTCTTGGAAATTACGAGTGTCGTTGAAATCTCATGGGGGCAAATGGTACAGCAGGACGAGCTTGTTTCGTCGTTCTGCCAAATTGAATATCCCGTATTTACGACCGAACGACGCTAGTGCTTTCGATATTCGTACGACAAACCAGACACGGCAGATTTATAGCGCGTAATTAAGCGCGCTCCATCAGAGAGTATATATTTTGTTTGTCTTGGAAGTTGGTCCTTCCTACCTTTGATCCCTTGGGATTCGATGTGCTTTACCTGTTCCGCGTTGGGACAACTGAATTATACAGGGAACTGTTCTTAAGATATATGGGCAAACTTTGAACGCTAACTTTGAGGATGAAAGGTATCCTATAAACGTAGGTGGAGTTGGAGTCCTATGAAGTTTCGCATCAAGTTCAACAAATTTTCTCGTTATTTACCGTCGCTAATTAAGAATTCCTGTGTGTGTCGATTATTTGGGAATAGAGTGATTATTGGACTCGATCATTTAGGGATATTTTACAGAGTCTAGTCTGTCGATGTTTGTTCGACAAAATTCGAAAGAGGTATCTACATATATATGTAGTTTTGAAGAAGACCTCGATGTGTGTTTGGCGGGCAATATCTTCAACTACCGATTCAGCTAGATTTAAAGTATTATAAAGGCGTTCATTCTAAACGCGAATTTAGCTCCACCCCTTGCCCCCAATGACAGTGCCCTACATATCGGGAATACGCTCTTCGAAATCTCTCTAGAATCTCATACGAAATGCAAATCTAGAATTCAATTCACAAAGCGTTTCACCACGTAACGCTCGATAGATAAGAAGCCGATTCTTTCTGCAAAACAGTGGCGCGTTAAATCTGCATTCGCGTATCGGATTCGCATTAAGACCAAGCCGCGCTCGTCGATTTCATCGCCAGCGAAGGTTCAGAGGCTGGGCGAGTAGCGAGGCATTGCATTAGATTCTTGCCCCTTTCCTCTTTTCATTGATTTTCCGTTTTGCATCGAGCCTACGCGTACGCTCACTCGCCCAACAATGGCTGCTGAGAGACGCGAAAGACTCATCGCGTTCATTGTGCCTATCCTCACCTTGTATCGACTTTGCCTTCGAGTCGAACCGATATGAATTACTCATTCGATGAAAATTACATCCCACGCGCGTCGTGTTCGCACCGAGCGAAACTTGTGCAACCGCGATTCCTCTTCTACTCGCTCGCGGCCGTGCAGCCGACGAACCCCGCTCAAGACGAATCGAACATGCAGCGGGTACGTATTGATCGAGAAGTTTTCGAGATTCCTTGGAACGCGCTTAGGTGCTCGTATTCGCGGGGAAATTGGAGTTTCACTCGAGTTTCCGCGGCTACGGGAGGGAGAAATATGGGCGGATAAAAGAATTAGGTTCCCTTGCATCTTTGGCAACATAAAAAAGTTTCCTCGCTCACGTTGCTGTCAGCTCGCGATAGAAACTGAGGAATACACTCGGAATGGAAGGATCTCGCCCGCATCGGAAGAATTTTCGTCTGTTTGACTTCGCAAAGTTCCTTGGTGACGTGGGACACTCTGTTTGATGGTTTCCTGGATTTCGCGGCTTCGCAAAACCTGTGAACGAGAACGTGATTCTTTCTCAGACCATTCGTTATCGTAACGCATGTCTACTCCAACTAGAATCACTTGTCTTTCATATCAAAGTTCCTCTTGACCGTGTTCATACTATTACTTAAAATTATCGTCCAAAAATTCTTCCCTTTAGAAGAATGATTCAGTCTCGACTCCAGTCTCTTACTTTGCTATAGAAAACCTAAGTAGGTAGGTATGAGACACCTGTGCTCCGAATATCGTCTATGATGGAACTGACGAAATCCGCGAACAAGAAACGCGGAAATATCATCGGAATATGTAGTGTCCGAAGCGCGCTTTCCGTAGGCAACGGAGGGGGTTGCAACAGACAGTTGACGGTGGGCGAGGGTGTGCGGGGGACGGGATCAAGCCGAGGTTAAATAAATGTTTGGCCGGAGGTATTCGTTCCAATATTTGAAACCCCGGAATTTCCACGAACCGCAAAACGACGTCATACGTTTACCGCGCTCGCCCCTTTTCCCATTCACCCCAGCCCTTTGCGGCGCGATACAACGACCGAGCTGGTCCGATTTTTTTCTCGCTGCTGCCCGTGCCACCTACACGGCTCGATTGAGGCAACGACACGGTCCGTGGATCGCCCTAGCCCAAATGGAAACGCGTTCTACGGTTTTTCCGGCCGCGACGCCCCGATATTGGCTCCGTAGGTGAAATTTGTCGACCGACCATGATGCTGTACACTCTCACCCCTCCACTGTCGCGTCGATAGCCTCCACCGATTCCCCATTTTCTCCCCCTTCTCGATCCTGAAGAACAACCCGGGCACAGCTTTCGCGGACGCGCGAACGAATTCTTCCTGACAAGAAGGAATTCTTACCGCCTCGAATCGGTTCTCGATCCTCTTTGGTATTCGATGCCCAACACAATCGTATCGATGCCCACTAGGTGCATCTGGGGAGGGGAGAAAGATCGAGATGGGGTTCTTTGAAGCATGGTACTTCACGTTGCTGTTGCTCTGTTACAAGCAGATTTGAGTAGAGATGTTTCGACCGAATAACTCAAAGAACGTCCCCGTAATTCAAACAGACCGCGTAATGAGTTTATAGGAAAGCAGGACAGCTAAATCCCACGCCACTGTTCCATACATCAGACGTAAATTCCACGTCATTTCCGGACCTACCGTATCCATCAAGTCGCGGCGTCGAATCTGCAAACCGGGCTTCCCAATTTTCCTTGGATTAACCCCCTGAAAAAAGGCTGTTCTAACTTTCCGCCCTAACCCGGTGCTTAGCCTGGGGCGGTCGTAAAACGGGAAATTACAGAGCCGTGCCCACGCGCGACGGCCTCCAGTTGCCATGTCGAATCGTTTGTCGCAATGGTTCGCCACCCACGGCAATCCACGTGGATTACCGGGAATTTTCCGCGCGAACAGCCCTCGCGAAAATTGCGCGGACGCGTGGACGAGCGTCGCGGTGGAAAATCCGCGATCGTCGCGACGGCTGGGAAAGAAAGTGGCGCGGTTCGCGTGGGTAACGAGTCGTTTATCTTCGTGCTAATGCCCCGCGCCGGTCCACCCACGCCGCTCCTCCGCAGGATACGCGGCGTGTTCCTCGCGCTGTCCTCCGGCTCTAGAGCCACTGTATTTCGCGAAAAGCAATTCTGCCCGCGGTTTCGCCCCGACCGTTCATATTTCGCGCGCCTACAGACGGACTCTCCGCGGTAACGGATTGTTCGACGGCGTAATTAGGCCGCCACCCACCGCGACGCTAGTCTGAATCAACGCCAGGCTTCTCCTCGAAGCGACGCACGACTGCGGACGTTGACCACTTTGCAGATTCTTCGATAAAAATGGAATGAATATTTATTCCCAGTTAGTGACATTTCTGTTAGAGCATCTCGTTGTGTTATAATCATTTTTTAAGTTCCCTGCTCGGTTTGCAAGATTAGAAGCAGTCGGTACTAATAGTGAGGTCGTCCTCTTGAATAATGCCCACCGTCACACATTCGATAGCGTAGAACGCAGAATGTCGCGTGAGTGAGTCCAGTGGCGGGTAGGTTTGGAACGGAAGCGAAGCGGATCCG
This sequence comes from Andrena camellia, assembly GCA_029448645.1. Classification (NCBI taxonomy): domain Eukaryota; kingdom Metazoa; phylum Arthropoda; class Insecta; order Hymenoptera; family Andrenidae; genus Andrena; species Andrena camellia. The sequence goes on from CM055677.1 coordinate 17,581,090, forward strand.
TAGGTTTGGAACGTCGACGAGGGCACGACGCGCTACGGTGTACGTGTCCCGGGACATAAGTTCCAGACAGTTTTCTCCCGTCACTTTGTCCGCGGTACACGGCGCACGGGAATAAGTTGCCGCGAAATTCTAGGACGCCGTGCACGCGCCGCGCGGAAAATTATGGCGATCAATCTCGCGCGAATAGGCAAGAGGGCGTAGCGAAGCAGGGGCTGGCCTGGTCGGTCGTGCAAGCTGATCCGCCGCGTGCAATTGAGAAAACTCTCCCGGGCCACGATGGGTTAATTAATTACATTTGTCTCGGCGTGCAATTTAGCCGCAACCGAGTCGACTTTCTGCCGTCTGTCGTCCGGAGATCGTTAACTCATTAACGGATTAACGAATACCGCAGAAGTCGCGGGGCAAGAAATTGCGAAGTTAGGGAAGTTCTGATCCCGTTGCAGCTCTAGGCAAGACTAATGCTTCTCGCCGAGCATCTACGTGCACCATGTACGCGGGTGCTTGAACTTAAGCTACCCAAAATCACAAAAAGTTTGATGTATTATGTGCAACGTAGGAAACTAAAGCACTGTAGTCTAGGGGCAGGTTCATTCTGGGTTCATGACTTGGGAGTAGCTTGTTTTCTATTACAAAGAGCACTGAAACGTCGAGACATAATAATACCACATAGAAAATTTTAATTGTTCACCCTCAGATCCATCAGCTATCTTCTATCACCTACAGACCCGAAAATTGCGTGGAAAAGGATATTTAATCGGTCTGAAAAGAAAGCTCACCCACGAGCCAGTCACTACGACGAAATTAATTAGCCCTGTCCCGAAGAAAGTCGCCCGCTTCGTGGAATTACCAGAAGCCAAAAAAGTTATCTGCTCCTTTCCCTGCGTCAGCGGAGTCCCCTTGGCTAATAAACTTCGTGTCATCGCCGTCTCTCCTTCTCCCCGTGTCTTACGTAACCCGTTTGAATGCACGTAGGTACAACGGCGTATAATTATAATGGAAGCTATATATCCGCGAGTATAACGGGCACGGGGCGAGGGCAGCGGCGAAAGGGCGAGGGAAGAGTGGCGAGGATAGTGGGTACTCTCCCAGGGGTTCAATAACCAGGCACAATAAGTCGCTAAACGTTTGGCATAGACGGCACGATGAGTAATCAGCTTCCTACGTATCGGTCCCAGGGATCGTTGAGGTGTGTACATACGTCCTCGTGCCGAGATACCTTGCGCATTATCGTCGAGCAGACGAAGAAAGGAGAAAGGTACACGGAGCGTGCCTTTTGCGCAGTTAAAGGGAATTCTTCAGGGACGTTGATTCGTTAAACGATACGGTTGTGAAATGATAAAATCCAGATGGCTAGAAATTTAAAGTCTTTTTGCTTGAAACCTGCCTCGTTTCTTATACCAGTATAATTTCCATAGAACGAGCAATAATCAAGGTAACAAGGTGGTATTATTAGAGTTCCCAGATTTGCATCGAAGTTGAATCTTTTAAATTATTTTTCAGCCGAGACAGGTTTGTCGTTTTTCAATTTCTTTTTTTTTGCCCAAGGTTGAAGAGATAGGGGAAGAGATCGAGCCACGGTTGTTATGGAAATTTTTAAACGACATGTCTAGGGACGATATTATTATTCTTGCGGTAACTAACGAACCGTCCCGAAAACTCGCCGACCGAACGAGCCGTTTCGGATTTGCATCGCCATTTTTACTGCATGCTAGCCCCCGAAACCTGTTTTGCATAATAATGGCCGCCCCCTTGGTAGGACACGTTACCGCGATCTACGCAAACCGCATTATAAACTACGCTAATAAATCGGCTCATTAATGTCGTCGCGATATAACGTAACTTGAGCACGTTGTCACGCTAATGTTATTAGCCGCGTCAGCTGAGGGACATAAAGCAATTCGCTTTATTATGAATGAATGCCCGGGAAATTTACACACTTCCTCCATTAGCTACTTTAACCGTATCTCGTAGCCGCGCCACTCTAATTGTAAAACACACGTTTTAAGAGCTCGTAATCACATGTTTACCCGCATTTCATCTTCTACAAGCGAATCTCCGTACGTAGGGTCTATGCACGTAACATTCGCCTCCCGAGCATTTTCATATTTATTCCTTCGAAAAGTTACTTCCTACGTACATACGAGTGGAACGATTTCACGCTGCCAGCATTTACCTAATCTCGAGGCTCGAACGTTCACTCTGAGCCTTCCAAACGGGGGAGAAAAAATCAACGCGCGCAAAAGTACGTACTTACGACGGTGCAATTTGCAAATTATATTCATAAACATTTATCGGGACCGTGGCCTATTACGGTAAACACTGTGATAGAGCCAGGGAAAAATGCCGATTTCCGCGTTTCGTGGGTACTTTCTTCGGCGCGTCTTGGGACAAAGGCCACCCTCTTAAAGGGAACATTGTAAGCTATTGTTTGTATGGTTCATTAGGAGGATAGTTTGCGGTGATGTACTAGCGTCTTTCGCGGAAGTGGAACGAGAAGCTGCGGGAACGGCGAGCGGCTTTAACGAGCGGATCGAATTGTTCGATAGGTTCCTCGGCTACATATAGCTCGTGGACGATCCAGGGATCAGCAGTGACTTGTCTGACACGGTCTTTATTACGAGATCGAGAAAAATGAGCGTCTTCGAGTGTCGACTGGCGCGATTGTTTCTCAGTTTCTACACGATTGCCTCGCGTTCACCTCTTTCCGCTCGCTCGCTCTGGGATCGGGGAAACGAGTAACAAATTGAGCCTATAAACGATCACAGGCGGCGTAGAAATACCAGCAACGATCGAGTGGTAACAGTGAGAACGGTATTCCAGAAATCTGACGCGATAGGGTTTAATAAATCGCTCGTCAAGTAGTCATCTCTTTCGAATTCGATACCTGCAACTAAGCTATTCAAATGCAAGACGGCATTTCTGTATATTCTGTAGATTAGAACCACTGTTTCTGTAGTATCTTCCTTCTATCTTTCCTTCGTTTCGATCTTCTTTTTTTACTATGTATTGAGTATTCGTTTGTGACTGTATCTTCGTATATTTTCTTGAATATCTTGAAAAATATTACCGATTCCAACCCACTTAGATATTTTTCGCACCGACTCGGCCGACCAGTGACCTCGACCATGATCTTTCTGGGATTGCAGAATGAATCGCTGCTCGAGGCACACGTGTAAAATTGATCTAAACGAATTGAGGGAAGTAGACTGGTCGGAAGGGAATCAAGCGGGTCAGGGCAAATCGATTCCAGCGGAACTGTTCGAGCTGGGTCCGGGCAAATAAGTGCCCAAACTATCAGAACTGTCTGTGTAACTTGAAGTTCTATCGCTTGACTATGCGGCGGTCCGGTTATTGGATTCGATTCGCCGATGTAACCTATTACCAATGCAAATCGAATGCTGTTTACGATTGATTTACGTCGGTTTCAGGCTATTTACAAGCGTCGGGTGACTTTTATCTGACGAGCTGCGCAAGAGTTGCGTCGCATGCGCAATAAAGATAATTTCTATGTTAAACGACGCACATTAAAATTTACCGAAATAAAATTACTAAGCTCTCAAAGTCGTGCAGCGCAATGTTCCAGACACGTTGCATTGCATTAGACATAAATCAGCAGTTAAATCCCTTAGGAACTTTCGCGAACAACATTCTCTCAGTTTATCATTTTCATCCACTCGAATCTATCAGTTTCGTCCGGTAATCCAAGGTAACAACCAACTCGTACGTTACACTAAAAATATCGAAACGCACCGGTACTTGTTTATTGATCCACTATCATGCTCCTCACCCTTATTTTGCGCGTACACTCGCGTCTATTAGTTCCGCGGATATTTCTGTACCGTTTCGTAAGGTTCACGTTCCATTACGTATTATTCGCGGCTAGTTCCGCGCGAGCAGCAAAACAGCAGGCGGACAGGGAACCTGTTCAGCCAGAAGGAATTTGGTTGGAACGGAGCTGCTCTTTCTCGGGGGTGTTCTGTATTAAGTAACTTTCCACCGTAAATCGACCCGTTGTTTGGTTCGCGTACGCTGTGTCTGCGTATTTTTCGGTTCGCTCGCGCATCGTTACCTAGCGCCGGCAAGTTTCTTCGTTACATCCAGCCCGTTCGCCAACTCCGTGGTTAATTAACTGGGGAACACGAGAACCTTCGATTCGAGCAACTTTGCTGTCGTAACGAGCGTTGAATATTTACCGTGGACCCGCGACGACGCGGAGAAACAAAAGGAGGGACGAAAATCGCGCGATTCGAGCGGATAGAATAGATAACTCTCGTCGTGGGGGGGCAACATTCACGGCCAATTGCAGGGGCATTAACATCCCATACACAGGCAGCAGCTGCCACTTGCGTAACCGATGCTTTCGGTGGCCGTGGAGGGTTTCTCTTCCTTGCTTGCTTTGTTCCCGCGCCACTTGGAGAAGATTTAGCGCGATGAACTATCGTTAGCAGCTGCCGCGAAACACTCTCGACTTCTTTCCCCGTTCAATGGTCGAGCCGTTGCTTGTGCTGCTTCCATCGACCACCAGCAACTCCGTGCTTTAGGCTGTATCATCGAGAACTCTCTTACGATGCGCGCATCGATACTGGGCTAAAAACTATTTAAGGGGTTACGCCACCCTGAGACGCTCAAAACAGCACCAAATTAGACGAATTTTTTTTATGATACCATGAAGTTGAAAATTAGTTCTATACTTCTTATGTTTAGGGCATGTATTAATGAATATACACAGAAATATTAAAAATTGGCCGAGTTATGTGTTGTCTCGCGAAGGGAAAAAGTACTCTAAGGGAAAGTAAGTGACTCTAAGGGAAAAAGTACATTATTTTGCGATTCGTATTATTTACTGAGAATAAAAACAAGCGTAAAGAAACAAGAGTTTGCAGGAGCGCGTTCATTCATGATCCTCTCTGGAGTTCTTTTCTGTAGGAAAATCAGAGATTTCTGAACGGTTTCCTGACCCAGCTCGGAATAAATCTCATAACCGGGTTTAGAGATCTATTCCCAGGACATCGGCTGTCCGTCTGCGCCGAGGGTTTCTCTCGTTTCTCGTTTTATAAATACCTATCCACGTTTCCTTTCCATCGGCGCAGGCGCGAGCGACAATGAGTCAACCTCTTACGCGTTGTCTCTGTGCTTTATTATAAATAAATGACCGGTAGGTTCGCCTCAGTGCTCATAAGAGACGTGTAAAAATTTCAGTTGCTTCGAAGAACTTATTGTTGTGGCACGAGTAATACTTCATTTAGGTATTCTATTTCCAGCATACAATCGTATTTTTGGAAGTGAGATAACTTGAGACAGAAGTTATTACGCTGGTGAAATTTCTATATTTAGAGTTATTATTAATGACGTTTCCGGAATGATGCTGAATATGGTCGTAATAGGAAGTGGAACTCGAAGCGAATGCTTCCGCAATTAGTAAAATCTTTTGCCGCGAATATTCAATGAAAATTAAATTGAACTCGGACAATGCCCGGTCTGTTAATAGAAATTCCATTATATTATCGCGGAGTAATTGAAATTCCGGCATATTATTACGAAATAATCGAGATTTAATTACTGCAGCATTCGCTCTTCATAATGCTTTTCATAATGCTTTCGGCCCCACGATACATTGCATTTCAATTAACGAACTAGTGAAACTAATGCACCAGGAAATCAAATATTAATGCATTTTGTTTTCCTTCGAAAATAAGAGCAATATTCTATATCGGATATAATTAGAAGATTTTTCGCTGTTCATCCTTGTAACATTAGTCTTACGGATGCCCTGTATTTACTGTTTACATGATTCCAGTTATTTAACACGATTCGGATAACGCTACATAACGATTTACATTGTCCATGACTGGCTAATGGATGTCTTAAAGGGTGTTACATCAGCGTTGGTAACGTGCATACGATGCACCTCCACCTGAGAGCGTTGTATAATAACATGTGCGTCATGGCCTGGTATCCGTTTAATTTAATCCAATTCGATACTATTACTCGGTTGTAACTGCCCGCTGCAGCAGCAGCAAACAGCCACTTTGTATTACCACGACTTTATTAAATTTCGTTCTTAATCAGGGATGGGTTTGGGTATAGGCTAAGCAGGCTGCAGCCTAGGAAGGCAAATTCGGGGGAGTGACAAATTTTAGGCGAAAGAAATTGGGAGAGATTTAAACACAGAGGCTTGCGACAACTTTAAAAACAATTCACTTTTTTTTCATGTAGCGAATTAGCAATAACTCACATGTGAGTTACCGCACTGAATTAATTTTGATATTGTGTCGACACTTTAAAATCAAAATGGTAAAATCTCCAAATCCGCCCCTGTTCTTCATGCAGTCACTGCACTCGAAGTTCATCGAAAGCAGCGCTTCTTTTAAATCAGCCGATAAAGTCTTCCTTAAAATACGAAAATAGGATCAGCTTTTAATTTCTTTATGAAATCATTCTCCAATATTCATTATCTGAGTTTTGTTAGTATCTCACACTAGGCTACGTGGCGAGTTCCACATCCCAGTCGGATTTTTCGTTACGACACGTGTGCAGAATGTTCCGAGAGCTAACCACTTGGGCGCACCTGATCAATCCAATGCACCGGGTCCAATTTATCTGAAACACGTGCCCTTTTAACTTCCCTGACAGAAGATAGGTAGAGGATCGTTTCAGAAGCTCGGGCCGTCGTAGAAAGTTCGTCGGTCAGGTTCGAATCTTCAGGAAAGTTTGAAACCGTGGAAACGCTGCATCGGGCGAGCTCCACAACGGAATTCAGCAGCGATTTCCTTCTGCCGGATACTTTCGAGGACTTATTTCGTGAGCCTGCGTCTCTGAAATCTTCCGCGTCTCGCGTCACATTTTTTTATATCCTCTTGCAGCGCAAGAGTTGTCTACAGTTTCATAACTATTAACTCCTCGTAGCATCAAAAGTTCGCCTTCGATATCATAATCTTCATAATGCAACGAATCTTTGACGATCAGAGTCTCCTCAGAATATGTGCAGTTTGCCCAGAAACTTCTATGTTGCAAGTTTATTGTTTTATCTTTAAATACGTTGAAACACGCTGCCAATGGATAGGACCCCGAATTGTATGACGATGAATCGAATCGTGGTGTCGATACAGAATCTGGTAAGACTTTCAAACTACTAGCAGCTCGTAGTTGAGCTTTGGACCATATTTCAGGACCCTTTAACTACACCTTTTACTGCCAGGTGGAACTAACTGGCTCAGCCTAAGCTCGCCTCGTAAACTCTTTGGCCAGTGGTCCGGCGAATCGTGACTTACGATCAGAGACCGCCTCTTTGGGCTGTCTGCTTTCAGATTCTCCTGCTCGTTAGCATGAGTGAGGCTTATGCATCCGCGAGCTGTCTCGCGAACGCTCGTGACACTCCCCCAGACAAATCGTGGGTTTGAGTCGAACGTTGCGTACGTGCTCGATGAATATTAATAGTTTGTGAGATGTAGTAGACGAGGGGAAGGGTCGATCTTGGTTTTCTAGTAAACTATTTTAGAATTAGAAAGATGGTTAAATTTTTACGTATATCTATGTCATACAGTGTTTCACGCAGTGTACTCTTCAAACCTAGCATACAAAGCACTCTCGAATACACTTAAACGAACTTCCAGAAACAAATCATAGTCAACTATAAAATAGGTCCATCCATTCTCAGCCCCTCGCGTTAAAAATTCCCCAAGAAAAACTGATCCTAACGACGCCGGCCTTTAATCTGGACAACGATCTTCGGTCGACGAGTACCGAGAGTTGGCGATTTTTCCAGTGGCTCCAGAGGGGGGGGGGCACGGCAATCTCGCTCGTCCCTCAGGTCGGGGGTGAAAAAGTTGAGGCAATTAGGCGCCGGTGAATTCGCAAGCAAGGAAGTGAGCGTTAATCGGTGTTGGGGACACGATACGGGCGGAGAAGTTCGAAACTCGCCGCGCGGCCTGCCATGCTACGCGCCCGCGCGTCCTGTTTCCGTGTTCCGTTTTCAGCACGGAAGGTCGAGAGCTTTCGGATCTACGTACACTCGTGGAAACAAATGGTCTACGGGATCAATGGCTAGCCGCATTGGCCGGTAATTACGAGCTGTTACCACGCGAACTGGGGTTGAGACCGATCGGGAGACGAAGAAGAGAGACGGAGGGGCGAGAGAGCGTGGATCAGCCACGTTGCCTCGTTACACAATTAAATTTACGATCGACTCGAACGCGATCGGACGTTGCCGTGGCGCACCGACCTGATATAAATTGCAGGGCGTCCGGTTGAGTTACTATCGATCCGCTAATCGACGATTAAACTCGATGACACGGTCCTTCGATCGCTGACAGTCTTTAAACTTAACCCCAAGATTCTTATTATCGGTTGCCGTGGTGGTTCGTTGAATAGTAGTACGAGAGTATAACTCTTTTCGAGTATCTGTTCTCCGCCAATAGTCGCGATGTTGTTTTATTAATCCTTGTTGGACGAAAGAAAGGAGATCGGGGGTGGCGAAAGTTTGAGTCGGTTTGTCTTTATGCCAGATAGGGCTGCCTTGCGTTTGTATTCCTGAAGTCGAAATGATTGACTCTTGTTTTTGCACTGACATCGGGTTGCAGACACAGGCGTGCTCTACTTGCCGCGTATCCATCTTCTATCATTTTGATGCACAAAGTTTCTAGAAATTATTGCAGAAAGTCGCGTACAGACAGTGGCACTGTAACTCATCCTTCAGTTCTGTGCTTCGACAAAGGAAAGGGCGGAACAGCGGAGTAACTGAAGAAACCCCGGCTGTCGAGGTAATACTAGTAGCGCCTTTGATGTCGCTGTAAAGTTTGCTCTGTCAGATTCAGGTGCCTGCTCCGTGATATAAGAGTCTATGTTTACGAAAAGGCGGAATAACGATGTAAAACTTGATGGTGATGTAACGCCTACCTTGAATCAATACTCAGCCAGTTTCCTATTAGACCCAGTTTCCTATTAGGATCCATTTGTTCTGTACATTGTTGTCTTCGAAACACTGTTGCGAAACGTCCATTCATTACCTACTGTCTTCTGCTTCGCCCGTAATCTCGGCTGAATACCCGTGGAAGACAAAGGGCGCGGAATCTTTGGACCAAACAAGCTTCCTGTTGCCAGCGCTGAAAACAGCTGTTCAGAACGTAACGATCTCAAAGGGAGCTCACGATGAGGCAGCAAATACTGAGGATTTCTATCCCAAGGGGTTAATTAAAATAAGAAAACCTGGCGGCGGATGTACAAAAAGGGTGAAGGGAAGATCCGGAAAGTTCTCCAGGATTTCCTGGAGAGGATGGCATCCGTGGACCTCAATATGCAGTCTCTTGTGGCATTTTATGGAGACCTGCTATCTGACCAGCCCGAGGCAAGAACGCGCGGGAGAAAATCCATCCGCGTTATCCTCGCTTCCTGCGGTGTCCGCCAAGTTTCTCTCGATATCGGAAATATCGTTTTTTCTAACCCCGCCAACTTTCAAAATCCGATCGTCCCCTCGGGGGTGGCAGTGCATATCTCGCGCCACGTGTATCCCGTGAGCCGCGTTGTACCTGCTTGTTAAGAAATTACGATACCGGGCGATTTACGATTTCGCGGGGCAAAATAATTCTGAAAGAGTTGAGAAACATCTGCACCGTGGGGATCCCTTTCTGCTTCGGAACTTAGCGCGTGGTGGAATTCTCGCGGCTTATCTTCCGTTCAATGTAAATCTCAGTTGCTCAAATCTCATAGAACCTAATGGGGTAATCAAGAGCCAGTCTCCAGTTCAAGATCATTTATCTAGCTCGTAGTGATCCACGAATAGTCACCTGAATCCAAGATCCCCTGTATCCAGAGTTGGGCATAATGTAATCCAATTACAACTTGCAAATTACGATTAAAATGCAGTTGTGTAGTTGATTACACATTATTTTCTGTAATCGTTAATTTAGGTGGTTGGCCACAACTTTGTCAACTACCTAAATTAACGATTACAGAAAATAATGTGTAATCAACTACACAATTACATTTTAATCGTAATTTGTAAGTTGTAATTAGATTACATTTTTCCCAACTCTGCCTGTATTTGATTTGTCGAATCTTGTCCGTCTGTCTTTGGTCTCCAGTTTTAGGTCACCGCTATCGGCCCTCTTGAGCCCAGGATCGTCTGCATCCGAAGCAACGGTTCATTCCTCGAGTCCTGATCGCGTAGCTCGTTGTTCCCAGCGTCCCTTATTTCACTCGGAGTTTTCACCGAACCTAATCTCCGTCTTTGCATTCCGCCAGGGCTTAACTAATTCCATGGCATTCAGCCAAACGCGCGCCCGTAAATGAAAGGGCCGGTACCTTGAAACTGAAGCGCAGTCACGGATGCATATGTACGCCGTCTCGTTTATGCAGATGCGCCTGGCAGTCCTTGCAGATTATACGTATAGGAGCGCGCGGCCACCTCGCTGATGCGTATTTCGTGTACACACACAGAATATCCGCAAACGGAAACGCACGGTTGCATGCACAGCCAGGCCTAGCGTATTTATGACAGCGCACGGCCGAATACGTGCACCGTAGACCCAGGGATCCGCTCAAGGGCTGCTCCGCCTCAATAAGTATCTCCTTCGCGGTAAATATTTTTGGAGAAAGTAGTGCTAGTCTTCTGTCCAAATCTCACGTTCCAATTTGACGTATGCATTCGTTCATTGTTTTTAAAAATAATTGTTGCATTGGTGGGGTAGCTTTTTTTGTGGGAGAGAGGAAGTGGAAACTGTTTAACGTTTACACTTGCAGCTGTAATTTTTTAATGCAGTTTGAGGTTCATTAAGTCCAAGGGCTGATTTTGAACCATAAAGCATCGAGAATCAGCGCAATCATCTGTTTCTTCTGATGCTGTGTAAATTTAGCCACCTTCCTTTGGCAAATTAAAGCGTCAAACGATTCGCACAGCCCATTGGCCGCTCAACAAACAGCTTCCCCGTGGCGTTAAATCGCAATCGTCCCGCTTCCGTGTTTAAACGTCGGACAGGGTGTCGCGCCAGGCCGCTTCCTAGATTGACATTTGCTCCACAAATTTCACGGCTAGGCTCCCTAATTACGACGACAATTAGACTGGTCAGCCAGGAAATGGGTCCTTTGTACATCGACAAACTTCAAAACTGAGAGTACAGCGCGCGAGGAAATGCGCTGTTACAAATGCGATTAAAGCTTCTACATAACATTAATCTCTTGTTCCCTTCTTCATTTTTCATTTCAGTTCCTGTAAACCTCCGTGTTCTAAATGGGAACCCAAGCATATCTCATTTCTTAATTTATTCCTGAATTTTTCGTAGCTTCTCAAAACACACTTTTCGATAGACACTGGCAGGGAAAACCTTTGAACCTCTTTAAAAAAATTGCATTTCATATTTCACCGTCTTTTCTATTCACGAAAGAAGTCTTCCTCCATTCCTCAATGCTCGCCTTTGCTCGTTCCTCCCTCTGTTCGCGTCTCCGTTAACCTGTCGCGTTTTCAATCGGAAAGAGGATCTCCTTCTCTGAAAAACAAATTCCCCCGTCCTCTGGTTTTCTAACAACCTGGCCGTGGATCGAGGACGCTCTCCCCCGGCCCCGTTTTTGCTCTTTTTCCCCACCGGGGGCGGAGGGAAAGGCAAAGGGCGAGGCAAAAAGGAAAAGGAAGCGTCGGTGTAGCCGGAGCACCGATGGAAACGAGCCGCAGGCAGATCGTATCGACTTCACGCCTCGTAAACGAAAGCTTCCCTCTGCCTTTCGTGGTCGTCGAGGAGATTCGAAGATGCCGGGCTCGCGTGCATCCGAGGGATGCAGCCGCGTGCATTGCATTCGCTTCAGATTGCCGGCGCTGATCGCCCTGTTCTACAGTGTGTCCATGAAAATGCGTGGACCTCGTATACTACGCTGCTTCTTCTCATTTGCACACATTCTACTTCTCATGGAACGCATTTCGCATGGCGGAATCGAATGAAAAGGATTTATCAGCGGGGTAGCGACACGTTTCTTCATTACGTTACTATCCTTTTATTACCGCTCGTTACTGTTCCGTTGCACGGATTGTACGGACTTTCTACATCACTGAATTTATGTCTTAACGAGTTGTGTGACGAGAGAGCTCGACAGAATCTGACCGTGTATAAAACTTCGCGAACGGATACCCGATGAAGCGTTGGCATTCATCTCTAATACACGGGGACTAGGCCACGAGGGCATGCTTCCCCAGATCCGCGCCGTTGACGAGCATAGCATTGGGCGTGCTGTTATCGTTGGTAGCGCTGTAATCCTCGGTAGCAATTTTCCACCGAAAAAGGACGTCCCGGAGGCAAGAGAAGACGAGGTCACAGCCAGATCCGGCCTGTATGCCTTTAATCCCGAGATCCTTTGCGAACGGGCACACAGCGGCGAACGTCTAGCCTCTGAAGCCTGTACCGCTAAGAGGTTAAAGATATTTCATTCGAGTCCGCGGCGCGACACTCGTTTCTCTGCTTTTTCCTCGGCGGTTGTTCAAATGGCGATGCTCCTGCGGTCTTTGCGACGACGAAGAATCGCTTCAATCCTGGCATATCGCGCTTGAAACTTTCACACGGCGTTTCGTGCGTTTCTGCTTTCCCGAGGCCACAGTTTTTGTCCCCTGAGATAATACGTAGCACGACAATTATGTAACTTCCAACGACTGTAATTACGTTCCTACGATTTAATGTTCCTTAAAATAATACCCCTGCGATGTCACTCTCGTGCTCGCTGATAGGGTGACCGGAAACATTCCTGGAGCTCCTTTGCGTGTAATCGCTACGATTTCTTTTTGCCAGTTTGGCCAAATCACAATTCGCGTGAAATCGCGCGATTTCAAGAGGATTCCTCTCCACTGCCGTTGGTTTTCCTTTGAAACGTCACGGAACATTTTTAATGATAGTTTGGGGAGCAGTGATTTCCAGCTGCATTGAGGCCGAGAGTTAAATCCTTGCAGCGCCGAGGGGAAAGATTACGCCGCAAGTCTGAAGCCACTTTGAGTTGGTCAGGCGTTTTTAATTAGTTTAATTTCCAGCCTGTTAATTGGTACAAGGGCGCGGAGTTGTTCCGTAAAATTCTGCAAGTTCGCGGGAGTAGCTGAGCTGTCTACTTGGAACAAGTGGGCACCCTTGGTTTCACGCTGGCCCGTCGGTTATCTTCGCGTGCTTTCCATTCTTCTCTTTAAAAACCTCCTCGTGGGCCGTTTCTATTTTCTCCCTTTCGCCGGTTTTCCGCCCCTGAAAATTTGTGTTACGCGAAACTTCCTCGCGGGAAGAATACCGGTAATCCAAGAAGTTTTCGCGTTGATAAAACTTGAGGGTATCAAACACATAGGAGGAGATATACTTCGACAGAGGATTTATACGAGAATCTACGAGACACAGAGAAGAAAGTCTGTAATCTCTTGAAGAGGAACACAAAAGTGACGATGATCCGATTTAGATTGAAATTTAATCGCCTTTACTTAATCGTGCCACTTGTTTAAAAGACACAGTGTAGGAAGGACAACATGAACAGTCCCAAAAACGATTCAAAAATAAATCGGGAGGTCTGAAAAGTTGGACAACAAGCTAGGCCGATGTGAATTATAGGAGCGCGAGGTGTGCGACGCGAAGCGTGAAACGTTCAGATTGAATCTGACTCGGAAGTATTTGGCTACGTTTTCATTCTCGGTTTAACATAATCTGCCCGTAACGCGAACTGACAATGTGGAGGAGGTCAAGCGTTGAGACGAGCGACGCGACAATAGGGACAGCTCGCGCAGATGCGCCCGTGTCGTGCAACCGGTCTCCAACTACTTACAATAGTTCCAGATTGTAGTCGTGCGAGAAATTACGTGTAAAATAAGTAGTTTCGGCGTTCTCCCGTTTTTCACACCCCGCTCTTTGAAAGAATAACAATCCATCGATCCTGCTTCGAGGGAACCAAAGATTCACCTTTCACTTCGGTACGCAAAATGAAATAGTTTCCATTAAAATTGCAAAATTTCACCGAAATTCGCATTCTACTCCCACTATTCAATGTACACTTTCACAATTTTCAAGAATTGACTTTCAAAACATATATAAAAATTGCGAGTAAATTGTGTCTACTACATATTCGGTCCAAATTCGAGTCGAAATGGCATCGAAAAATTGGCTGAAATTCACTGGATATTTGCGCAGTGAGGCAACCGATAATCGTGTTCGAATTTCATTGTGAAGCCGTTTAGGATTTATATTCTGTTCGTTTAATATTGCAAAGGCGTTTACAGTGGACGATTTTTAATGCCGAAACTTCGTTCCTTAATCGCCAGCGTGGAGACGGTAATTTCACTACCGACATAAGCTGTCTAGTTAAATTCCTGCCAATGAAAGTTACTGCGATGTACGTTCCTTTGATACGCTCCAGTTTAATAGGACACAATCGAGCCTGTCACGAGGTTTAATTAAATGTGCCAGAGTCGTCGGTATATACGACTGATCTCGTAGTTTAGTCGTGCTTCCAGGCTGAAAAAGGGCCCTCCTTTTATTTCATCCCCTAAGGCTGATACTTCAGGGAGTCCTTTTCCGAGGCGCTTCCAGTAAAGCCCACCTCCAACGCTCGAATGCAATGTACGTACACGCTTTCTGTATAATGCACAATAATCCTTACCCCCTCCTCCTTCCGTCCCATCGTTTTTTACCCGCGTGTCATCTCCTCTTCTTTCTATAAACCTCTTTGTCGCCCTACCCATTGCCGCGTCTCCCTCGAGTCATCGTTTTTCTCGTTGCCTCGAACCTCCCACTCTCTTCCTCTCGTTCTGTATTCTTGTCTCTTTTGCACGTTTCCCACGTTTTTCCCCTCTTCCCTTGTCTTTCCAGACAACTTGAGGCGCGGAGAGACTCTCTGCATTTCAATTGCTTCCCGAACATCGGCCTTCAGATTTATTCTTTGTCGGTTTGTTTCGTAGTCGAGGGTGAAATTAAATGAGGAACGATTGGTGCTAACACGTGCCGCCTTCCACGTTTATTCGGACCACACAGCTGCAGTGCACTTTATGAAAATCTGTAAGCTTGCTTCAATCAATGTTTCTTACATCGTGCCGTAAATTAGAGGATAACTACCCAGCATTAATACCGCACTAATACCCTTCTTTTTTATCTCTGGCCCAACACCGACCCACATTTTTACTGCACGATCCACTGTTAATTATGAACGTTCTTCCCGGCGAGCAAATAGTAAATCTGCATTTAAATCCGAGACAGAGCGTCCTGCAGCTCTTTCGCAAGATTCGCCGAGATTTCCCAGCGAATTACCCCGAAGTTTATTTACTCGTCCCGCGGATACGTCGCTCGTTCGTTTCTACCCCGTTGCTCCCGTCTTTTTGCTTCTCCTCGCTATCCTTCCGCCCCACCGTGCACCGTTCCTCTAATTCGCGCACACGTCGCCCCGGCGAAATCTCTTTTCCAAGTATAGAGTTCCTTTTACGGTATAATTCCTCTTTCTATCCCACCCCGGTCGCCGGATTTGCATCGGTGCCGACATTCGTGTACACGTGGCGGCGGGTACCGAAACGCCGCAAAAACCGCATGCAAGTCCGCCGTTTGGATCCCGTTCTGCCCGTTTTCTCACGCAACATCAGGTGCGCGCTCTCCTCCCGACAGCTCCGCGTGAATCGGATTAATTATGTTTCGCGGCGGGAGCACCTTTATATTGTTTTCCACCCCTGCCCCTCGACTGTTTATCTTGCCCGACGATCGCGATGGATTAAGGTTTTTAACGTTCGAGGTAATCCCGGAGAGCGCGCAACTTTTTTCTCGATCGACGTCGAGTCTTCTTGCGACGCAGAAGATAATGGAACCTGGGCAATTCGATTCTGTCGTTCGTGATCGTGCAATTTGAAAGGCACCGCAGATTCCTGACTCGTTTGAAGGATGTGCTTATATAGTATGATTACCGAGCTGGATTTTAAATCGAATGCCTTGCGATGGCAGGTGACTCGGCAGACATAGAAGTGAATTAGACAAACTTGAACGGCACACGAGTCGACTGCAGTAATTTATACATCGCCGTGGAGAACTTGGGGCATTATTATCGTTATTAAAGTCCCCGAGGCGCACGACTCGCGAATGATTATATGAGAGCGCTTGAGAATCAGTCCCTCGGCCTCCCTCGCGAACTTCGCCGATACGGAATCGCGGGAACGGCTGATGACTGATATTCGTGCATATCGCTGGAGCTCCCGCGGGAAATCTCTGCATTCCAACGATCCGTAGCCAAGTTCTGCGTCGCTTTTTTCCCTCGGTTTGTCTTGAAATGCAACGACCCGGTCCTCTACGCGTAGATATTTCCTCCGTTCTCGTCGACTCGCTCGTAGAATTCATTCCAGTGAAATCCTTTCGAGGGGAGGATTTTCGGCGGAGCAGATGGGAACGATCGCGGCGAAAAAATCTCGCTACGGAAGCCTCTTATTTTGTTCGAGTTTAGAGGCATCTCTCGAGAGTTGGCCGTCATTTCGGCGAAGCCTGCCCGTTCCGGAATTGGACGTTGAACGCAGATTGGCCGAGGGAATGTCGCGATTTTGTTTTGGCACCGAGTTGTGTTATTTCTGCGGTAAATATGTATCTACTTGGAAAGTGGAGACTTTTAGAGCCGGCATTTTATACGTTTGCACAAGAATGTTTCGAGCAGGAAGCTTGATAGCCGTGGAAATGCACTGTTTTTAAAAATACGCTTGCTCAAAGTTTCAAGGTAAATTGTAGAGAAATGTTTCCTAAGAAAATGACACTCCTCTTCGATCTTTACCCTTACAAAATTGACACGACTGGTGTCAACTATACGGAAAGTAAAAATTGAAGTGGCACGGCGCAGATTAATATCTTTTAAAATATCAATCACGATGAACGCTCACGGACAGACGGTCACAGTTAAAACGAAAAGACAAGCGGGCAAAGCGTCACCTGGGAGTTGCAGTAAGTTATAGAGGGTAAAGCGAAACTCCGTTTTAACGTTTCATTTCACGGGATCCTACGTCCGCCTCCTTATTTCATCTTCCTCTGTCTCGTTAAATTGAAATATAACGTCCAACCTCGTCCTCCGCCTTCCTTTTTCTATTTCATACCGATCTCTCTTCCCGCGGGTCAAGAGTTCGATTTTGCTTCGGCTTTCTGTCGCAACGCTCGCAAGATGTAATATACTGTTTGCTCTATCGAATGACTCTGCCATTTGCACTCTAGCTCAATTTAGTTTTAATCCAAGAAATCCCACAATAATATGAAGTATTTGACATCAGAATTTTACAGCGACAGTGTCAATTTTTCCTTTTAGAACAGTCCCCCTTGAACCTGCCTTCAAACCAATCCTATTACAAAGTGTCAAATAAGTGAATCGAATAGTGACAAGTGTACTTGGATTCTAAGAGCAGACAATTATCGTTAGCCATCACAATGATCAGCGTTAGACTCTTTTCATTCTTGAATTCGATTGTTTTAGGGTGTGGCTACTAAATGCCCAGTAGTTCCGACGGGATCGTTCGTGGTCAGGAACGGTTTGGGTGCTAAAAGCCCTTTGAGTCGGCGAAGGTGTCGGCAATTGGGCTGGATAAGAAGGTTGGCTCGGCAAACCGGCTAGCAGTATCAATGCAGAACGTATACGTTCGCGGCACGAGCTCTCCCCCGCTCAATTTTCCTCCTCGGTCCACTTTCCGCCGCTTAAAACGGTTACAAATTGTCTGATTGAAACGTGAGAGGACCGTAAATCAACGGTCCATGCTATCCACTCTTGGATCTTTGAATTTTCGAGAGCCTTTCGGTCTCGCACGTCTTCATGAAATCGATTCTGACTCCAACGGGGAACACGAGTAGCAGCTTGAGAATTTCTCTTCCCCCATCTATTCGATTTAAATCTAACACACAAACGATTTCGTTGCTTTGTTTAGGATAATCTGTGTACCGGCAGCATTTTCCGAAAACAATCTTTGCTATAAACGTATCTAGGTACTCCAGTGCACACGGTTTACGCATGTTCGTACAAGAAGCTGCATGCCACTAAAGAATTGTATGCTGGCGCAGCTTGATATGCAAACCTGATATCAGGTGCATAAATCGATATTCTATAAAAATAGTTTGCAATCAAGAAGCAGAGTATCTACGGGTAAAAATGGTTCGTAGAAAGCACTATCATTTACATAGCAAAACGTTTATTTATTTGAACGATGGAATCAGGGCATTACTGCGCATTATGGTACATTAAGCTGTCGGCGATTTTCAATGCAATTCTTCTTGAACCGAATCGAAGATATCACTCCCGTAACAGTTACGATTCTTGCCAGCGATCGATGCGAGACACCGTTAGATCAGGGGACGACGCGAGTAAATCGATGCCTGAGATAATGAAGGCAGCAGGCACGCGCATCTCGAGCTAGCGTTTTCACGGTACTCCCGCGCAAACGGTCGTTACCCGGTGCAGCTGCGAGAGCAGCGTGATTTCGCGGCAGATCGCAGCCCGGTCAGGTATTGGCGTAACAAATTAGATTGTTACACGGTGTTATAGTCCTGCTCGGAATTCAATCGGGATACCATTCGCTGCGCTTCGTCACCAGCCTCCTCTCCCGACCTATTGATCTGGATTCGAGCGTGGCACCACCGGCCAACTCGACCCGATAATTTATCGCTATTACCATTTTGCTCCGTGCACTGTCGGCGATATATCACGGGGATAGCTTCTCCATCGATCTTGACGACCGTTTTATTAGGAGGATTTATGAATTCCATAATTTTCTAGCCAGGGGAACACCGTAGTCCGGCTACGACTTCATAAAATCATTGACCCCTGGCAATTTCACGCTCGATCGCTCCACCCCGCGGCTCGTTCGCGTCCGTGTCTTCGATCCTTCGCGATACACGAATCCGTGTCCGATTGAGAGAGAGTACCAGTCGGCTCGCAATGGGATTAGCGAGACTCTGGTTGATTCATTGACTACGCGCCGCGGACTAAGTCGTAACGATTCTTCTTCGCCGGTAGCCCCGATGCTGTGTCCCCTGTCAGAGATGCTTATAGGTTTATTGAAAGTCAGATTGATTAGAGATAGTTCAAATTATTTTGTCAGGTGCGTTATTTTGAAATTTTGAAACTTGCTCCTGAAAAAATGGTTCATATAGGGATGCTAGGATAAGTCGAATAGCATATACCTATTAGAGTATTATAGTCCCAGTTACCTACTACTAGAAGAATATTCGACTTCTATTACACAACCAGGACCAACAGAGTAACAGGATTAATTGAAAATTCTCCAAGTCTACTAACATTTGGACGATTGCAAGCGAGCAATGAAGAAGGAAAAAATGATTCAGAATTCGAAATGTTCCAAAGAACCTTCTCCCAACCGTACCACTAACAGACGAGGAAAACTCCGCATCCCGTTACAACCACCTTGCATCTACACGCGTCTCTCGGTACGGCCCCTCTCGGCCCCTCCGCTGTTTGGCGTCCACCTCGGTCCCAGTCCCGCAATCCTCGTAGATCACGCACCTACCGGGGCGCGCGTTCACCATAAATCAGCCGCAGCTGTTTATCCCGACGATACTCGCGAGGTTTTATCTCTCCTCTTATCCGACGATCGCGATCATTATCGCGGCGTACGCGCAAAAGTTGGATCGCGACGCGCTTAAATGCCCCACCATCGTTGGCCGCGCTTCGCGAGGGGGCAGGCGAAAGAAGACTGGAGGGGGATGGGGCAGCAGCAGCCACGCACGGTGAGCATGCCGGAAGCGAGCCGCGCTGACCAAGACCCCCGCGATCGATATCAGATCCTCGAGATAATCGGCAATTAAGCTTGCGAAAGGACTGTACAGCGTGCCGGTGGGTCGTTAGGCTGACCCAAGCGTGGCAGCCAACGGATTCTGGGAACATGGACCAACGACACGTCTTCATTAGCCTTTCATGAACGCTACTCTCGTACCTCACCCCGTATATACGTCCTCTCGCCCTTTCACCCTCCCCTACGGCGGCCTGTCCGCCTGGCTGGCCGCTGCGGTACACCGAAGCGTGCTCGTGTGTCCTGGTGCTCCGTACCCCGGCCACCATGCTCCATCCGGGACCAGCCGGGAATCGGTTCGCCGCGGCTCGCCCCAGTGACGACCGACCGAGGTACGCGTGTCGCTGCTTGCCACCGAAAAATAAATGAAGCTAATGGAAACTGATCGGGTGCTGCCTGTGTTTGCCGGGTTCTGCCCCAGCTTGCAGCACTGATGGACGCGCCTCGTTAAGTCGAGGAAAGAACGCTCTGGGCAAAGCGGACGTGACGCTGTTGAGGTAGGGGTGTTTGGAATGGTATTGGTGGAGGTGGAAGCTGTTGGCTTATCGATGGGACTTCGATGATTATAAATTCGGGAATATAGTAATATGTGGCTATTGGAGTGTACGATAACCTGGGGGAGAGATACAAATAGTTGAGATTAGTAGTAGTAGTAGTAGTAGTAGTAGGTAAGGGATGAGATTCAGAGGCGAAGTTGTACGTTCGAAGTTATAAGTGAAATAGTAGCGCGAAACCGTTCGTCCAGTCGTGCAGTTCGAAATCGCTCGATAATCCAATACGGGACGAAATGGACTAGCTCCATATTGTACTGTCTGCAGAAACGCTCAAGGTCCGATGGAATTGTGACACGTACCGGTTCTGTCATCGGGCAGCGAAGTGACAACTCGATGACGCAGCCAGGCACACGTGAATCAGGGTAATCTAGGCGGCGGCGTTTCGCCAAACTCCGTCGGTCCTCCGAGTGTCGCCATTTGTATCGTTTGTACCTGCACCAGCTCCCCTGGGATTACTCCTGCAGCAGACCCGACTCGGTATTACAGGCGCGTGTCACGATTTATACTAGTCCCGATAAGCCGTCTAGCAGATAAGCGGCCGCTGCGCTTACATTTCGCTCGAGCTGCGATCTCGTGAAGTTAGGAAGCGGGTTTGACGATCATCGACAGGTGTATCCGATTTTACTATTCGCACCTCTCGCGAGCGCGCGTCGCCGCGTTTCATCTCTAGTCTGGGTGCAACGATCGAAAATAGATTTCAGTGAAGCTTCGTCGAATTCGAAGGGATTA
This sequence comes from Andrena camellia, assembly GCA_029448645.1. NCBI lineage: Eukaryota > Metazoa > Arthropoda > Insecta > Hymenoptera > Andrenidae > Andrena > Andrena camellia. Next base: position 17,602,114 of record CM055677.1, read on the forward strand.
GTGAAATCGGAATATGTATCTCGGGAGCTTGTTACTCGGGGACCTTCGCTGGCGCGCTGAGCAGAAGCTTCTGATAATATTCTCACGTGAGACTGTAGGAAAGATTCTTATCTCGAGTCCAATCATAATTCCACCGACGATGGTGTCGTTCCAAAGTCGCCGTGAAACATGTATGCACCAAGGTTCGCGCTTGTTACCATGTTAAGAAGATCGCCACGTTGCAGTCGTTCGCGTCAGCCGGCGCACACCCCGTCGACACTCGGTCGCGTTCGTTCGATGCTCGGTATCAGCGGAGGGTATCGCGTAAAAAGGTGTTCGCGTATCGCCAGAAATCTCGGGCGAAGACTCTTCCAAGGCCCGGTCTCGGTCCAATAACTCCATTGTCGAGAGTGTATCGCGGCGTTTCCTGGATCCCCATCGACTCCGGTGTTCTGCACCAGCGATATCCCATAATGGCGGCGTTACGAGGAGGCCAAGAGACCGTATGCATCGAAACGGCCCCTGGTATCTGGATAACTATATTATATGGCGTATACTTATACGGAGAAAAGTGCTGCTCCGGGATAACGGTTCGTTCTCTACGATCACCGGTACCCGCTGCTCGAAAAAGTCATCTCTCGGCAGAGGGAATCGGAGAAGCGGCACCGCGAGCGCCAGAGGGGATGCTCCGTATTGGCCAAAGGTCCCCATCGATATCGGGGATCAGGTCTGGTATCGATCGATGGGCGGGCGCACGGTTAATAAACCTCCTCCGACGCTTTAAACGGATACTTGACCGAGTACGTACGTAATCTCGAGCAGAAGGATACATAGCCGCCAGAGTTGGGGCTCGTCTAATGGTTCATAACGTGGTCGTTGCTTAACGTTTCGCCCGTATAACTGGCGTTAATTGCGATCGTAAAACGAATTGCTGGTAACGACAGCGGCGAAATACGCGTCCACGGTTATCCTCCTCTTCTTCGCTCCCTTTTTGCTCCCGGCGCTGGAGCACGCCGTAAAGCACCGCCAAGTGATTACGCGGATTAAATGTTGCTTAACCTGCGACCGACGAGGAACAATTTTCGCCGCTCGTATGTGGTATTTTGTAACGGGGGATTATCTTTCATCAGGGTCGTCTCTTGTTAGGCTGCAGAGGGTGCAGCTTTCGGTGAATGCAGAAACCAGCTTAGAAGCACGATGGTGACGAAAAGATCTCTCAAGTTTATCATCGTCTTTCGCGTCTCTCTATCACACTGCTTTCCATCGAAACTGGCTCGGCCCGATTTCCCCTGGCTGGAGGAGGTTAAAGGTGAGGAGAGCGAAATGGAGCAGGAGTTCGCTTCCGGTTGGCAGCGACCGTCGCTCGTCGAAGTTTAACGGTGGATCCCAGACCTCGGCCGACCTGAAGCGACTCGTTCCCCTGCTGCGCCCGCTCCTTTTCCCTTTTCCTCTCTTTACGAGTCGATCCGACGCGATGACCTCCCGCGGCGTGTTCCCACGCTGAACGCCGTCTCCTGGGTCTGTACGGCGTCGCTGATTACGATACCCTACGCCTTCGATCGCGGAGCGCACGCTCGGCCGCCTCTATGCTAGGTCAGTACCGTAAACGGCTTACTTGCGCACGCTGACACGCACTCGCGCGCTCCAGCCACGTGTTCCAGCGCCGATGACGACGAGGAAGAAGGCACAGAGAGGTGGACAGGGACAGGCGCTGACCTATGACACTCGGTCAGGACGCTTCTCGATATCGAATGGAACTTTGAAGCCGGGATTGGAGTGTATTGTGAGTGGGAGAAGTACTGTGGGATAATTAGTGCACGTTTAACTAAGGACATATCTTGAGTGTAGGCTTTTCGCTACTGATTACGGGATTTTAGAGACCCAGAATACCTATTGTGCGCTAAGACTTTAATGCGCTGATGTTGAAGAATTATACAGAATGCGTATTTGAGCTTGTAATTATGGAGGATGTCATGTCCTATAGTTCTCGTTCTCTAGTATTTTCATGATTTATACTTCCATCCTAAATATCGTGTGATAAGTAGGATTCGAAAGTCTCGCGACCAAGAAAACAACATTCTTCCATTCACTCTTAGCCTTCTAAAGCGTGAATGAAGGAGTCAGGGTACTCTTTACCACGCGTTACAATCTTCATTCACCTTTCATGCGAGAAAAAAAGAAGGAGGCGTAAAAGGATCCTACGAATCGCTTTCCTACACATAGCCTTCGTGATGCATCGGTATTAAAACGCGCATCGAGGTTATCGTTAAAAGTGTTTTAGGAACTAATCGCCGTATCCTGCAGTTCGGTTCGCCGTTTCCGCGGCAATAATGCTGCCACGAGGAAAGGTTAACGTCGCATGGCGCTGGTAAACAATATGACGGCGAAGAGCGAAGCACGAAATCCGGCTACGAAAGCGTCGTTAACCGAGGCCGTAATCGGGTCGTTTTTATTCATAGCCGCAATGCCGCAGTTATTACTTCAGTAAAATTTGGTTTAGACGAGACTTAAGAGGCTGAATGGCCTCTAAGCTAGATTAGTATCGTAAACGTAAATTTTGCTCGGACGGTGGGGCGCGTTCGCGAGCAACACGTGTGTCGCGCGATACCGTAATGAAGAGTGTTGATAACGCGACGTAGATATTAATCCGCGAGACGGAGCTTTTTAAATGTTTATGGGATCTGGGGGCGTATGCCTCGGGGACATTTAAAGCTATCGTTTAATTCCTGGAGAAATGTTATTGTATCTGTGACGTTGTGGGCTTAGTGAAAACGAAGAACGTCGTTCTACGAAGATTTAGCCCAATTGACGGGAACATAGTGTTATTATCAGAATTAGAGGGAATCGTATTTTACATTTTATTCTACCGTGTCTTGGAGTTATGGTGCATTGCCTGTTTGTACTTTCTACGCGGAAAACACAGACCACGTTCGTTAAAAAATTCCTCGAACTGGTTTCCTGTGTAACAACTGAAAATCACCAGCAGAAAAGCACGTATATACGTATACGTCGTTAAATTTACTCTTATCGGGAATATACTCCGCTTATCGGTGCTGTAAGTTGCGAACGTGCACGGTGCCCACACGTGCAGGTCTGCACACGCAAACTGACCAATTCAGCCACCCACAATTGTCACCAAACGTTACGATACTCACGTAGGCAAAGCCTCGTTATCTCCTAAGCGCGAGCTTCGGCCGTGGCTTGTCGTATTCCTCCCAGAAGGTTGCTTCTTTGAAATCCTGCGTTTCCTTGTTTGAGAGCTCTCTCGAAGAGACCACAGAATTGAAGACTAATTTTTATTAACGTATACTCATATGTTCATATTAATCCAATTTTAGTTGAAACGGGTGTAAAGCAAAGGAACATTTGTAGGATTCGACCACCATACACATACAATATTATAATCATTATACAGCCAGTTATTCTCCATTGTAATTAATGTTACTATTATTACATCTTCCCGCGTGTTTGTATCGAACAATCGTGTTACATTAACGCAGTTTCCATTGTCTCTTCTCTCAATTGCTGCACAATTCACCTCCCCTTTGTAATCGAAACATCAAATTTCCCTCTTTTCTATTCAAGAATCGCATGATCGCCATACTGGGTTAATGAAGGATGCGTAAATCCATGGTCGAGCAAACATGCTTTAGCTCGTATTTGACCTATTTCTCGGAATCCACGCTCTCGGTTCTCGTTTCGTTACTGTCTGCGGTTAAATGCAATCCTATCCGCGCCTCTCAAAGAGCTTCGTGCATAGTTGGAAACGCAACTCGGGCAAGGTAGCGCGAGCTTTCCGGGCTTCGGGAAAATCGAAATAGTTCATCGACAATCCATCCCTATCCTCGAAACTTCGCCGTCAAACGGGGAAACGTTGGCCGGGTACGGAAGGCCATTCTAGTTTTGCTCTTCCGTTCCCTTCGTTTGATAGAACTCACGCGACGTCGGGCCGTGCGCCGAGCTTTGAAACCGTAGGCTTTCGTCACGTGATAGGAAAAGGAAGAAACACTTATCGTCTGTTAGCGCAGGCCTGGGCCCTTAGTTCATGGTTCCATAACGTTCGCTTGAGACTGGTGATTCGATCAAGTGACTTCACAGGTAGAGCTAATTGATCTTCATGAAGGAGTTATATGAGATCGTAGTCAAATAGCAATAAAGTTCAGTGAATATTCATCTGTGATAACACAATTATTGAGTTGACTTTCGATTGCCTTCAAAGGGAATATTAGCAAACTAAATAGTAACTAATATATAAAATGAGTTTACCTGTTACCAGATGCCACTTCAGAACCTTCCGCCGACGTAAATAGCGTTTATTAATATTCAGTTGCTCCAGTCAGTCCAACTATCTAGTGTCCTCAAAACTGACCCACCGCTGAATCCAAGGTCCGAGCCCGTGGCTAATTCTTACGCTCCCCTTTAGCACTGGTCACTCTAGCTCCAAACGAAGTTAAACTCCGCCGTGCCCCAGGCGGGCACAAAACCGCGGCATCGTTTCGCGTCTGCCTCGTTCCTCTTCTTCTTTCGCGTGTCTGTTGCTCGCCCCTTTGGTCGTTTCGCGTCCAGTTCTGTCTCGGTTGCCGAGAGCAGCCGTCCCCGTAAGTGGGACAGTCACCTGAATACTTTGCGGCAATCAAGACTCGATCCTCAGCCACGGGACATTCGCGGCCGTGCGATGGAAAGAGAGGAATAACCGGTAGAGGACAGGGCAAGATGTATGGAGAGGAGTTCACCGAGCGAGACAGGACGAAAGGGACGGAGAGACGTTCGCGGTGCTCCTGTCTGTCAATGTTCAGTCGTCGTTCGGGGTTCGTACTGCGTGCAGGGCCGCGGAAAACAGCTTTTCCTCGATCGATCTTCCAGCCAGAACGGGACGGAAGGGTTCGTGGATACGGTGTGCCGTGACCATGATCGGCCTCAGAGCGACGCGACCTGGGGTTCTGCGCTTTTTGCACTGCGGAAGGGACTTCTGTCGTGTCTGCAGGTACCTTTAGAAATAGTTGCTTCTTTTGTGGGGGTTTCTTCCTGATCCTTGATTTTATTAGACGTGCATTTCGGTACGTCGATGTTGAATCAGTTCGTCACAGATCTGTCTGTAGTGTCACGATGTATTTTGTATGGTTCAGGTAATAAGCACTGATTGGTCGCTTGTGGTATCGTTCATGAAATTGGTTTCGATAATTGATGGATTTGGAAATGACGGCAGCCTGTGAAAAATGCTTCTGCCAGTGGAGATCGAACGACGTGGCCTGTAATTAAGTTGTTCGGAAATTGTATCCGTTTGGGAGGTGTCCACGGTTGCGTGGACAAGAGAGTCTCAGGGAAGGAGAATGAAACCGCAGGACGAGACAAAGACTGCAATGCTTTTGCGGGAAACTGAACTTCACGCAAAAAGCATGTCTCTCGGCGGTATTCAATTGTTGTAATAAGCGACCAGACATTGTTGAATCTTGAGCTATCGGGGTAATCATAGTGGAGAAAAAGATTGGCAATTCGTATTTGAAGCTAGAAAGCACCTTTCAAGAAACAGAGAATTTCAAGCAGACACACTATACATTCTTCCAAGGAAATTCTCTTATGCCTTTCAAAAAGGAATTCAAACCACTCTTTTCAATTTCCATAATTCTCAATAATTTCACAATTTTGGTCTGCTCTCTTTTTGCGAGAACTAAACATCGTGAATATAAAGGTATTGATTGTAACTCGAGACACATTCTTTTGCAACGAACGAGGCTGCGTCCCATCCAGGCAGAAATATTCATTCCCTTTTAAACGAGACGGCTTAATCGATTATCGATTGAACGTGACAGGGCATTTAGAATTACTTCGACGGTAAACGTTTCAAATTCGATGGGCGAGTCAGGGCGTCACCGTATTAAAGCTTGTACTTTAACGCACGCTTCCATCTGGAAGAAGACGTAAGACTCGGATGATCGATCGGGAAATAGCGTGTTTCTCGATGTTGGGGGATGAGGCCAAATACGAGCAGAGAAAGCGCTTTCAAGGGAAGAGAGAGAGAGAGAGAGAGAGAGAGAGAGAGAGAGAGAGAGAGAGAGAGAGACAACGATAGACGTAATCGTGTCGAGATTGAGACTAGAAATAATTAGTTCGCCTGTCGTCAGGGAAAGATTTATAGAGGCAAAGGGATCCCCGAGTTCTTTCGTGAGCCATGCCTTTGTCGAACAGCCCTGCTGGAAATCCAGTAGGGTTGTAGCTGGAGCGATTTATTTGTTGAAAGGGCTTTTTTAGTCTGATAAATTGCCTTCAAACTGCGTTGGTGATTATCTATTAAAATAGAAACGACGAATGTCTTCAAGACACAGAAACTTCATTAATTGATTTCACTTGTACAGATTCTTTTTATTTAAGAGGTCTTTCCACTGTGACGTCCTGATAAAGTACCGCTGTTTAGAACGTTTTTTTGTCACAAAAAGAATGTGTTTACTAAATTGAAGTTTTTTCTATTTATTAATATGTGTTTTGGGAATACAACAATTTTTTTTCGTATTTTTTTAATGCTTGCTTGCCCCAAAATAAGAGGGTGTAATATGCGCGGTGAAAAAAAGACGCCTCGATTGTGTGGTCGATTTTGGAGGAACCATGTATCTGGGGCGGTCGTATCAGGCAGGTTTGTAATCAGCATGACTGTCGCTATAGCCCGAACTAGAATCACACATTTTCGTTGTCTTTTTCTCATCTTTTAATGGCGTCGCAGAATGATTAAAAAATTTAGCTAATTTCGATAGTTCAACTTTTGACGTCCGCCATTTTGTTAATTCTTCATCAATCTAATTAATTTTAAAAATAATTTTGTATTCTCAAAGCACGTATGAATAAATAGGAAAAACTTCATTTTAGTAAACACATTCTTTTTGAGACAAAAAAAGTTCCAGACAGCGGTACTTTATCATGGCGTCACAGTGGAAAGACCACTTAAAAGATAGTTACGCTACTAGCAAGGTGTTCCGCATTTTCAATTTTGGACATGTAAATTAGATTTTCATTCCAATTAGGGTACCTTCTATGAAATTAATTATGTCATACTTGCATGCGCTTATTAGAACTTTAATTAATATATTGCTCGTAGAATTTGCTATGTTCTTTACGTGTAATTAGAGCTACTATCGAATTCTCTTTGAAAATTTCATACCTCAGTCGCGTATCGCATAAAGGTATTTATGTGATTAAAGGTAAAGGAAGGAATTTTGTAAATGAAAGAGGTATTTTCTGCTCTTTGAGTTCTGGCGAAGTTGCAAATGCTCGTACAATCCTTACTGAAGAGCTAAGGATTATTTCTGTGAATCGGTGTTTAAGAGGCTTCGATCGTGTCTACCAATAATCAGCCATCCCCTTGATCCAGGTATCATCGATCATTCGTTCCGCGGCTACCGTTCGTTTTATGCTTGTCGATCACGAGAGCGCATAAACTCGCGCCAGCGGATTATTTACGACTAGACGGGAACGAGCTGTTTCTTTCGAGATCGACAACGCGAATCGTTCATAAATCTGTTCGTAACGGTGGCGTTGCGTTCGCATACGTGTGGTATAAATCTCGCAGATCGGAATCTAATTTTATATTTGTTACATAATTGAGCAATTCCGAGTTGGATGCTGTAAGCAGTGAAATTTAAAATGGAAGAATGCAGAAGTAGTATTTTATTACTCCACTCTAGTTATTTTTCTTCCGAATTCATGGATATTTATGTAATAGATCTTTCTTCCACGTTACACAGAAGCTGTGCATTATTCTTGGAGCGTAAGGAAGTAACGTCAAGCTTCGAATTTAATTATCATTAATTAATATTCTTATCTTCAATTGGATTCAATTCCCAAGTTATGGAAATTGAGCTAACTACGTACTTCTTGAAAAATATATCCAAGATAGCCAGAAACATCTCTTCTATTATACCTAGGTATGTGCCATCTCGTCTCCGTTAGTTCAAATTTACTTTGCGCGAAACATTTTCCAGAGTTTCACTGTTAGCTTTTTCGTATATCCTGTCTGGAGCAAAGGGGGGCATCGTGAAAGTCGATTAGCGAAAGCCGACCCGATGGAAAATAATTATCGAAGTTCGGCCGCCGATGCTGTTTTATGCGTCACGGAAACGTGATTGGATATTAGCTGTTAACTTTATTTTCAATAGCGTGACGGAGAAACGGAGAGCAAATGTTTGAGGAAAACGGCGAATTCCCCTTAGAACGAGGACGGCAAACGAACCGCGAGTGCTGGTACATACATAGAATAACCGATGATGTGGTTTCGAGACGATAGGCATTAAAATGGGATACGATAACGTGGTCAAAAATGTAGAAATACTCAAATAGATCTTGGATAAAATGAAATTTACGATAGTAGCGAAAGGGAACTGAGTGCGATGTATTACCCTAACCAAATTACCAAAATCATTACTGTTTTTTTGAGTTTAGAATCCTTGATCTTAATCTTGGTATACTTCATCGAGGACACTGCTATTTAATCTTAACTGTAAATTATTTGCAGATTATAGATATCGATATGAACACCATGGTATTTATTTTGTGTAATTTCTAAGAATTCTAAACCTTCACAAATTATTCTTAAAAATCGACGGAGCAAGAACTTTGTTGCTCCGTGGAAATTAAATTCTATAAATTCTCGGATAATAGCAGACGCGAAGATAAAGATTTAAAAAGAACACATAAACCGTTACAATGAGATAGAATCATGTTTCAGGGCAATTTAACACGGCGCAGCTTTATCACGGTGCAATTCATATCACCGCCCCTACAAATCATTCATTCAAACTTTCATGGATCCCGAATTCGTTGTTTTTGACTAAAAACCGAGGGAGCTATGGGTGCGAGTGGTTGCAACGATGAAACTGCATCGTTGATTTTTATCGGTCGGTTTCCTTTCGAGGGGGAAGATAAGGGAACCGTGGCGCGCGTATCGTTGTAACAATTGAAACGTAGTGGATTATAAATCATTCACGCCTGTGGTTTTTAACTTATCGAGAAAAGAGCACGTTGCACGGAGAGGCGTGACTCGGCGCTGCACGCAGCAGGAAGGCATGCATCTCGGTGCAGCAGGGAAATTTCGTGGCAATCTTATCGGCCTCACTTGGTGCCATCTTCCTTGTTTCACGTTGCGTTCATTTCGACGATTAACTCAATTAACGCATAAGTAAATTCCACGCAAGCAGAGTCACTAGGACACTCTGTTACTCCAGAGAAATGCATCCAAGAACATCTTTTCACTTCACCTTCTCCCACTCCCCGAAATCTATCATTATTATAAAAAGAGCCATAAAAATTGCCCCCCTGTCTTAAATAGTATTTCATTCAATTCAAAGCCGCGCGAATCACCAGCGGACGCAATATCGTCGGCAAGTTCGATCGCCAAGAGATCTCGGTCATCGATACACGCGCCAGCGACGCGAAACCAAATCGACTGCTCGAAAGAAACGGCGAACAGATCGGTCTCGTGGTCGGCTCGCAGCAACGATCGGTTTTTACGAGGATCGTGGCTCGCGGCTTTCTTCGCCGCTCGATTGGCAGAGGCGTCTTAACGACGTCTTTACTACTTCCTGTCCGGCTTCTTCATGGACGCGGGAACTCGATTTTACGCGTGGCCGCCCCTCGATGTCGCGCGACTTCTTCCTCCCAGGTGAAACGTACGTCTCTATTCTGGCGAGCGACTCGTAAACGGACCATAAGAGATTAAAAGGGGACCTAGGCTCTCGTTACTCTGCGGAGCGTGAAGAACGTCGATGCCAAGCAGGGGCAGGACAATCGATAATCAATTTAAGAGATTTGAATAAAGCGCAGGCTGCATTTCCGCGCAAAGACGTTTCTTTGTTGTCGAAGAAACAATCGAGCAAACCTTCAAGTTTCTTTCTACTTTCGTTGCTTCTTATAACCTCGTACCTGTTTCTTGCTGGATTGTATTATTAGACTGTAATCTAAGCTCTATTATTAGACAAGCGGTTTCATACACTTGGAGGTTTATATATTAGCTTTTGAATAACACGAAATAGTTTCATTATACCTAATTTTCAGAGGCTCGCATGCCGAGTACTACTTACACGAAAATTGCAAGTGGTGAAATCTAATAATTAGACCTCATAGGTGTAGGTGTACAATTAAGGTAATAACTGAGGAATTAATACAGTAATTTTAAGACTGTAGTGCCTGCAATTAGCCAAGCTTGACGGGTGTTTGTTATTTTTATGACAGAGTATAAGCATACAATCGTGATCTCTTTATTCCCGAGTCTGCCAGGAAAGTTTAGTTTCCGTTCGAATTTCCTTTCGGGGAATTCCGTGAAATGTCTCGTTTTTCGGCATTCTGTGGTACGAACCTTCAGCGAAATCTCTGTGAAAATTCGTCTGTTTTCGCAAGTACACGGGTTTCCGTTGTTTTCGCAAAGTCTGAAAGGAACTGTGCTGCGGTCTCTGTTTCCTCTGTTTCCCGGCAACTCGTCGATGGTTTTCTTTGGGAAGATGATCGAAGATCGAGGATGCATCGGGCTGGGTGCGTCTGGATTTTGTAACGTAGACTGCTGTTCCAGCATTATGATACACTTTATCGCGGGGAATACGACCTGCACGCCGAATTTGGAATAATTCGAAAGTTTTTGCGGAAACGAGCTCGTTAGGGAGCGACGTGTTTACAAGTCAGCCGAACGGCGATGGGTTCCCAGAGTTGAAACGCGAATAACATGCAAATAACACGCCCACGTGGCGAATATCTACTTAGAAAAACGCGGAAACCGTAAACATTTAACGGCTGTAGTGGGATTATCATGTGGTTAGCCAACAGACGCTTTACAGTCATTTTTCCAAAACTAGAAGAGAAGTAGAATTCTTTCTACATTCGATTGCTCTTGAAAATTAGTTGTTTTTAAAAGATATTCGGGTTTTCGTATCAGGAATTCGTAATTATTCCAGCAAGAGTGAGTGGACTTAAAGAATTCCTATTGAAACCAGGATTCTAGCTAACTTCCAGGACTAATAAAGTAAAGATACTTCTGGCAGCTTAATGGCGCAAGAATTCCTGATTTTCGAGAAATATCTCACCGTTCTACACCGATGCCTTATCGAGGGAACTTGAGGTTCAGATACAAATGGCTCAACTTACGAACGAACTGCTGGAACACAACTCGCTCGTAAGTCGTTGAATGGGTGGCAGTTCGATAAGTATAATACCTTCCCTTCGGAGGGGATTTCTCGTAACAATGTGTATTCGTAATTTGCTATTTCGAAAAGGAGCTTTTGAAATTTGCATGGAAAGCCAAACTTTAATTCCTCGGGGCTTCTACTATTATATTACTAATGCTGCATCCCATACAAGTAATTCGATGTTATCGCGCCAGTAACGGTTATACGAGGAACACAATGGTGGTAAAAGAAATTCGAATACAATGCAAATGCGGACAAAAATTCCAATTTCGATTAGCTCGAGGATCGCCGTAATGAGCATTCTAATTTAATACGATGTCTAGCAGTGGTATGAACGCCGCTCGCGATACCGTGGTTCTTTTAATTACTGGCGCGCACACGTATATCGGTATGCGCGTCTCGTTTTACGCGGTAATTTTACCACACGCGTATTGACTCCGTTAATTGGATTATTACTGTGCACTTTAAATACGAGCAAGCACAGTATGCAAACGATACGTTGCGAAAGAGGATACCGATTTCAAACATTTTAGTTTCTTTCGCGAAGCAGATATTCCATTTCGAAAATTAAAAAGGTTCATCAAGACTACTAAAGCGGATTTCCCAAACTTTGAGCTTTTCATCGGAAAAAAAAGAATGCCTCCCCACTGTCATTAATATTGGTCAGTAGATCTGAAGTTATGCGTGTGATGATTAAATTATTGAAGACGAATCGGACTATGCATTTAACGGTTATATCATGCAACGGGAAATGGGCAGAAGTGATTCCACTTTCTATGGGTAACAGTAGAAACAGCTACGCAACCTCAACCCTGTTTCCAGAGAAACCAGAGTGGAATTCAGCCCGTGTTAAACAGACTCCTTTTGGAAACGGGATTCTCGCCAGGCGTTTGTTTTTCCTGCTCAAAGCAGGCCCAGACGAGTGCCATCAAATTCGAGAGTTTCAGCCTTGTAAGCCTCCGGTTCTCCTCTTAATCGGCGCCGCACTCCCCCCGCCTCGAGATTTTTCCGGCGCCAGAACACCGAAATCGTTTTAACACACTCGAAAACAACTTAACTGCCACGTTTCTTCTCCCTCGTAAACGTGTTTGATTTGCACTTTACGAGAGGACGCCCGGCTTCCTTTCACCTGCTTCTCCACGGGCGGCTCATTTCCTCGCGTTATTACGAAAATATCGATGCTGTTTCTGATAATCACCGGTTACAACGGCTTAATTACGTGTACGTTTTAAGGGCATTTAATTGGAGTCAATTGCTTCCGGATTCTGCACACGATACTCAGCCGTTGTCCCATGGATTACACGAATTTTATACACTCGCCGAAAATTATGAATGGTTCATCGAATTCTGCATTCAAGGAAGTCTGTGTTTAATTACTATGAATTGTTAAGTATCAGAAGAAAGAATTGAGGATATTGAAAGACATTTTCCTAGTTCCTGTCATCTCAAGATCATTCTTCCTTCGACTTACTAGACGCAGTCCGCTTAGACCCCTTCAAGAATTTTTCAAAGAAGCAAAAAAATTCAAGCTGTCTACGAAAGCTTCTTTATCTAAAAAAAAACTAGCACCTCTCACGCTTCCTCCGACACCTCACAAAAAGTCAATTTATCTCGGCCCCAGCAATGCAGAAGCGAATTGAACGACTCTCTCCAGCGAACACCGTGTCGACGCGTCTCGAATGATCAACAAGTTGCTTCCCTCTGTGTCTTCTTCGTCGCCTCCCACGAATGTCCTTTTTAATCGCGTCAGCGATTCGAGCGTCGATGGAGCTGGCGAGGAAACTTTCGGTGGATAGTTACGACGCGAGGGTGGGACAGGAGGTTGTTTCGAAATGGATCACGACGACAATGCCTCGTGTCTAGATGGCGCGTTAATGGCGCAGCATCCGGAACACGCGCTCCCCCCGTCTTCCCTTGACACCTTCCACGTGTTCGGCTCGTGAATGCGCCTCGGCGAGACCGGAAGGAAGGATGACCGAGACGTTTCCTCGCGGACCCCTAAGAATAGCTCGGGATTATATCGCGATCTGGAGCACGTGAAACTCGCTCGCTCACGTCCGAGAGCGAACGAAGGGTCCGTGGTGGAAGAGGAAGTTTATGTGGAAGTTTATGAATTCGAAGCGAAAAATATTATTCGGAGTGTCAAGTTTTATTAGATTAGCCCGACATGTCGCAGAAACTCAATGTCTCCTCCTGCCATGTCGTTACACGCTACAGGGTATTGCTCGAGAACGCGAAATTAATTTCATAACGTAGCTTTGAGGCAAACATTGAATCTGGTTTCATTTCGAGATTGCCTGCTCCGGATTAACTTCGCGAGAAGTGTATGTCTGTTTTAATGAGTGCACGAACACAGGAAGCATATCCTTCTTCGTGTATTTTGAAATAATGAAACGTCAGTAGTGTAATAGTATCATTGTTAGTGAAGAAAACGAAGTAACCCTCTTTCTATCTACACATCTTTTTAGCTCAGTTTCGATTTTACCCCAGTTTTGGTTTCCAAGCTTCCTGGCACTCATCCTTCAAAGGAGAATGGCAGAGGTAGAAAATGGGGTGAAGAAAGTTGGCGGACGTCGCGCGTTCTCGTCCACGAAATCAGCCACTTCGATCAGGAAGTTGGTATTTGTTCTAGTTCTTATTAGTAGGCGTGTTCGTTATTAGCGGTCGTTTTCACTGAACCGTCGGGAGAAAGAAGCAACGAAGTTTGTCCCTGGATCCTGATTAAGGTTCTATTACGTTGCGATCGAAAGGAAAAACGGGCGACAGGGTGAGCGTAATTTATGACGGGGACAAGGGTACAGATACATCGATGCCAGGGATTACAGCTGTCAAGTGATTAATTGTCGCTGTATTAGTCGCCTCCAGTGCGTAACGGCGTCGATTAATTTCCGGTTCGACGCTTCTCTTCATTCAATCGCCCGCCGAAAATGCTAAATACGAAACTGACGCGTAATTCCCGAATCCCGTAATCCCACTCACGTGATTTCCAAAGAAAATTTCAAATTTCTGACACTGCTCAGACGTCGTGTGTCGAGGTGAATGAATAGTGTATATCAGTCTGTTTTATTTGAAAAAAGAAACCAGGGAAAACTCGCTCGAAAGACCGGAGGAGCTGGAAAACAGTTTCGAGTCGATATTGTTTGCGCTGTGGTTGCGAGTAAACGCATTTTTTCGCTCCGGTGATAATTGATACCTCTGGCGTCGCGTGGAGTGACTTTTGTAATTTATTTAAATCGAGGTTTCGTTTGTCGTTGGCTTTCTAAAGAGTCGCGTTGAATTTAACTGAAATGTATAGCCTCTGGAGGTGGGAAGGGACAAAAGAACACTCACGGCAGTGAATTACGTTTAATGTTAGTCCGTTTTGTTGAGACCGAACCATATTTCCATGGTACAAGGAAACATCGGTCAAAGTAATGTGTTGTAAGAATATAGTGCTTGGTAGGTGTGAATCAGACTAGAATGACGATTTCTTTGTGCTGATAATGATTCACAGGTTCATTGAGTTGAGTTGATAATTATCGTCATTTAGGGTTGGTAGAGTAGGAACAGTTTCGTTTGATGGATAAGAAATTATTTCCGAGGAGTTATCTTTGATGTTTATTCTCGTTAATTTTATAACAATACATAAAGAGCAAATGCAAAGTATTGCATGGCTGATAGTGCAATACAAGAAAATCGCTGTCCGTGTGACAAATCACAAAAGAAGTTTGACACGACCTCCAAAATGTAATCGTCCATTGCGTACAGAAGAATGCAGAGGCGTCGACGTTGAAGCGGTAAATTATCAAAAACAATGGAAGAAAACGGTGCAGTCGGTTCTTGGACCGTGTCCAGAATAAGACCAAAGAATGTAAAGCTTCCTGGGAAAGAGCTGAAAACAGAAGAGTGAAAAAGTGGGAAAGGAAAGAGTGTCTAACAAAGTTGAGCTAGCCGCGCTAAATAAATTACAGCTAAAAACATTTGCATAAGATTCGGAGAATCTACTACGTACTAATGCTCGATTACTCCTCCATAATTCAATTTTCTAATTGTTCTCAACTGGCTAACTGGTTCACACTATCCAGGAACTACCGATCCCGGACCACCCGAGCTGTTTTACTATTTTCAATATTAGACACCCCCTTCGATAGGGGATGAGCAATACCTTGGACAGAGCAATAGTTCGAAAGATTATACAGATCATTTTTTAACAAATATACTCAAGCTACCAATCACTGCCTGCAAAATACTGTCATCTGAGAATGCTGTGATTATGATTGACTATCTCTACTTGGCCTCTGGCTGCATCGACTAACAATTAGAATCCGCAAGTATTTCAGGCAAGGGTCCTTCCTGTGGTAACCTCTCAGGCCCTTTCGTTGCTTTCGTATCGAGGCTCTTCTTGGTCTCACGGCGAGCAACCAAGGCAGTTGGCTGCCGTGATAGCGGTACCCTCGACGAATCATCCGTCTGCAACAGAAACCCCGAGATACGTATCACTCCATCTTGGCTAACAACCGAAGATTAACGAGTCGCTTTATCCGCGGACGTCCACCCGTCTGCGGTGGATGGGGCTCAGGCGTTTGTCCTCCTCCTCCTCCTCCTTCTCAGCCTTCGCAGGAATTTCTTGCAGACGGTAATAAAAAAAAGAATATAAGAGGGCACTAGCTATCTTAATAGGGAGCCGGCCTCGATAGCCACCGTTCGAATTGCGAGAAAAGTGTGGCTTCGAGGCGCGCTGCGCTGCCCCAGGTTATGTCGCCCGGGGTTGCAGGAGAATTAATGTCACTTGCTGCCAGTGGAATGAAGAGATAGACTCTGTGTAATTGATGACCGTGTTGCTTGTGGTTACGGTTATGATACTGGAGGAGGTTTATGGTTCGCTTTCCGCAGTTCTTTTGCTTTTCAGCCTCTTCCTCCTTTTGCGCTGCTCATGATTGACTATTAGTAGATTAGTATCTTATGAAACGTCGATCGGTTCATGTGAACGTCTTTGGATTGTTTTGGAGGTCTGAATCCATCCCTGTTTCAGTTTCATAAAACTGCAGTAGGTACCGTGAAGCGTGAAAGCTCCTTCTGTTTCTTCTCCTTGCATTAATTTTCCATGGCATATATTTCACACGTAAATGTTTAACTTCCGTTCAAAACCATTCACTTTTTTCGCCCGTTCAGTACAATTCGAAGAACCACCGGTTTGTATATGTTCTTGCAAAAGATTGTTCGACGCGTCGACCTTGAATTTACAATATAAGTACGTTCAAACGGAATCTAAACTTAAACTTTTCATGGCTACTACGAACGCGGATATTTCAAAGTTTGCAGACCATTCATGGGGCTGCAGCTTATTTACACCTGTGAGAGGCTCAAGTTTCAATGTATCAAGAAATCTTCCTTCTTTTCTCGGGTCTGTCGTTTGCTTCATCACTGTTTCTCCTTTAGCTGCAATTACAATTGATAGGTATAGCTATGTATGCGAATGAAACTCAGCATAGTTTAGGGAACATGAAATCACCTGCTTCGAGAACGTTTTTATTCTTTATCGGTTGAATTTTTCCCCAATTAATTTGGAAATCATAGTTCGCTTAAGAATAATTCGATATCCTTGGAGTAAGGTAAGCCTTGATGTTGTTACATGCTGTAATCGCGCCTCATAGCACGCTCGAGTAACACTTGAGCGTAGCATGTTCGTGGCGTGACTGCCCCGTCAGTGTAAATCGAGCCTAATAGTTTCATTTTCTGAGGTTTAGCGGCGAGTAGGTGCGTACGTATGAATAATACGGATGTAATTATCGAGCGGCCGTAAATTGAGGAAGCGGTAACAGTGAACGTTGCGTATTATATGCTATCGATGGTCGTCACGTTCGGTTGTCATAATTAGCGACGCTGTCCCGCGGTCATTTTTCGTTCGTGCTGATGGTTAGTGCGATTGGATATGTAATTGCTAATTGGTAGGATTAGGTGTACAGCGTTCTGAGAAAACCTCTTGATCACATAGGAAGCGACCACTTGTTTTCTTCCGACAAACATTTCTTGAAAGTAGCTGGTATTAGTATTGAAAGAATACTCCATTAAAAGAATGCTGACGAGTTTCTTTCAAATTATATAATTACCGATTCCTTATCTGTGGATACTAATTACTTTCTCCTTCATTCCTTTGAACAAAAAATTCCAAATGTCGTATACTTTCTTCGAAATGAGTTATTGGACTTCATATTTGGCAAGAAGAAATGTTTTGTCTTTGCAAATTCATTTCGCACCACTTATGCAGAAACAGCTGAGATTTTTCATGGAAGAATCGCGAGCAGAATCTTGAAATTCTCCACTTTTCTGTAACCGTCTCGCCTGGCTTCTCGGCCACTCATTTATTTCCTTCAAAATAAACAATTTTGTAAGAAAACACTCGTTCGATAGCAGATGCCCCTTTACAGGCTCTCTGCGAAGGGCTTTCGTTTATCAGTCGTATCCAGAATTGTTTGCTCAGCTCGTTTCTAAAAAGGCAAACGACGACACAGATCGAAGCTCTCGAGTTTTTCTTTCGCGCTGCGGCGCAATAGTTTTCCTCTTTTCACACTTTATTAAATCTATTAAGTGTTTACTCTGCCACCTATCCTCTCGGGGAATATTGGATTGGCAAAGTGTGGGGCGCGAGATCCATTTTGAAGACCGAGTCCTCGAACGCGAGCGATCGTTCATGCTCGGTCGGCGCCGGATCGAAGGTGATCTCGATTCGAAAAGCGAAATTGTCGGGCGGCTGGCGCCGAGAGATCGCTCGACCTCGACGTGCCCTAAGGGCCTTGCAGTGGAATAGCATGCGTAATTACTGGAGCGTGGACGATACCCGGGCTGCGTTGCATATCCGTGTTAAGTAAATTAAACGCTGCCACACAGACATCGCGCGGATATTGTCTCCCCTTATTCTCTCTACGCATGATACGAGACGTCTGCGTACACAGACAGGGCAGAGCAAATTTGGGAAGCACAGGTACCGAGGATTGCATTGGTCCAGGAACAAGACCGTCCACCGTAGAACGGGTCAGGATTGACATTTCGTATTGTCGGAACTGTGTGCACATCGTAATTGTCCCTTTTACTTCCTTCCCCTGTCGTAGCAAACCTGAAAATATTCCACAGAAGCTGTCCAATTTTTAATCATACAAAAACCGTTGTAGCAATAACACTAGGACCAGCTGTATATAGGTTCTTATAAAAAAGGAAACCTAAAGTGCTATACCTAAACCTAAAATGCCATTCATCAAAAACTGAACATTTCTCCATCCCCTCTCTTCCAACCATCCTACCAATCGATTCACTGTCGTATACGCTCTGACTTATTCATTCAGTATACCCAGCCCGTTAACCAGTTACTCAACCGGTATCCACGTAAGTGTAAACTTTTGGCAGCCTCTTCGTCGTTTACCGACTAAAACCCTCCAAGTGGATTTTCCGAGAAGCAAGTCGCACGTGCGTGTCGCGCCGAGAAACTCGCGCGCTCCCAGCGAATCGCGCGACCCGCGCGAGCGTAGTGCGCGCCGCGGACAGCACGCGGGCACGAAAGAATATATATCGAGCATCGGCGTGGAACGTATACGTATACGTACACGCGTGCATTAGCGACCAGTCAGCGTTTTGATCTCCCACCACGGTTTCTATTGTGGCGAACGCGGGGACCAGGCAACAGGCCATCCTGGTAGCAGCCAGTCGTTGCTTAGACCCCGAGACAGTCGCGAGTGCTCCCCCTTCTGTACTCCTTGCAGCTCCAGTCAGGGGGACGTGTGATCGTGTTGTGTATCGTTCTTCCGCTTTCTTCTCTCTGGGTTTTTTTTTTTTTGGTGATCCTTCGAAATGTGCGCACAGTGCACCTGGTGATTGAGTAAAAGTGACCTGGCTGAGTGCACCGTCGTGTCTGGGGCTAGACAGGGGACATGAGACTGCGACCACGGGATGCCACCTTACTGGTAATTATTCTGTTGCCTCCGTGACACTTGGGTGGATAGGGGAGATTGATCGTTTGGACGTGATTGAAAGTTTAATAGGGGGAATCGGGATAAGGATGGTTAGGTATTTCAAAGGTAAATTGAATTTAATTCCGGAGTATGGTGATAGATTGTGTACCGGGGGAATTTTTCGTAGTGATTGGTATCTAAGATCAAGCGATTCTTTAGCACATTTATTGACGAGGGGTATTTTAATTCCATCGACGCTATTCTGTCTTGTGTCGTTTTCCGAGCATGGAGTGGGGATGGATTATATAACTGGGTTGAAATATAAATTTCAGGGAAAGTGTGTTTACTAGTGATCGATAGTGGATTTGATACGTTGTGTCTTCTTCTGTCATCGTACACTTATTTTTTAGAATCTTCATTCTATCACATACTATATCGAAAAGTTTATTCTAATTATTAAAATTAAACCAGTCTGCACACTCATTCTTAGAGGATATGTGTATCCGACGTTAACCAAACTGTCAACTGTAATCTTAACAGAATTACGCATAAAATATCCGGGTTCGCGTGTCTGGTAATTATTAAAAAAGCACGAGGAGAAACAGTTGAGTGGCGAGCTGGACGTCGTGGGGTTGCATCGCGGATGCAACAGGTGTAACGGGTGCAAGGGTGCATTTGAATAATTGGAAGGAACGGGCGAATGGTCACATCGGGGTGTCTCTACGGAATCGATCGCGGTCCAAGTGAATTCGACCCTGAACTCAAGGAAATCGTGAGTGCAATCACCTTCGAACTCTTCGTCGTTCTACCGTGAGCAAGCGAGCCCGAAAAATCGTCGGTGAAATTGTAACGACGTTTTCAGAAATTGCACTTTCCTTCGTTTGCCCGCGAAAACCTAATCAGGGAGGGAGTTCAGGCTGTATACATTCTTGGAAGGTGGCGTAACCGGGCAATCCAGTTCAGACTTCTCCAGTTCAGGAATTGATCTTGTGGCCCTGTTTTCGAGGCTTTGAGTCAATTCGCGGATCGATTTATCCGCGTGCAGTGTACATCAATCATTTTCCCACGTTCGATTTGCTGCATTGGTACTTTGCGCCGAGGTTTTTACCAGACTCTATGCGTTGCATTTGAACGTAATTTGTCCTCGAATGCCATTAACGCAAATATGCATCGTGGAGAAATATCAAAGGTTGAACGTCGCGTTCGATCCACACTATTGAAGAAGAAATTGTATCCTCGGAATCAGGAAGTGTCATGAAGAATTATTACCTCTGACGTGACTTGCTAGTTTCGCGACAAAGTAGATACTTCGTGTAACCGTCAGGTAGCGAGGGGTTAAGCACCTGGAAAATATAATTTCTCCCACTTTGTACAATATGTGTTACGAAGCTATTTCTTAAAAATTAATCACCTTTCATATCCCTGAAAAAGAATTTTCTCTCGTGTAATTAGTGGACCTAGACCGTCAGCACAGCTTCTCAAAAGCTGCTGTAGCAAGCTCAGCTAATTGCATTCTCTGTCTTTCAAAATGACATTTTACCCAATAACATAAAACTTGGAACTCTAAAGAATTCCGTAAACCATTTCACGCGTGCACCGTGAAGCATCCCTTTGATGTGATAGTCTCCATTGTCCCAGCCCTTCAACCCGAAAGTTGACAAGCCTGGCACTGGACGTAATCACGAAACGGTTCACGACTCAGCGGCACCCGGTCACGATTGTTCATTCCTCGACTTTCACTCGCGCGTGTTCCGTCGATCACCAGCCGTGACTCGACTCTTCGAAAACGCGGAGGAATAACAGACGCGTTGCACGCGTCCGTTTCTCCGTTTCCATCGGGGTTCGTTGAATCCTTCGGAGCGCCGGGGCATCGACGGCCGATGTCGCGAAAACGGAAGGGAAAACGTGCCGTCACGAGCGAGCATCGATTGATCATCGATCAGGCCGACGCGTGGCCAGTGAATCCTGATGATCGAACGGTGAATCGGATGTGACCGCGACTGGAGAGTCGTTGAGGTCGGGATTGCAGTAAGAATGACGCATTGCATTTAGAAGATTTACTGCACAGTCCTTGCAAAATATAAATGGCTATTTACAATTCTACATATTTGAAGATAAAGCGACGTTGGTATCGAGCTCGACGGGTAGTTCAGAAAATGAATCGACTCAGTGATCCTTCAAATAATTCAATTGAATGATCCGTCGAAGGTCTTCTTAACTGCGACAAAATCCTGAACGATCGTTATCACACCAGATATCACCGCGTCGACTCGCCGCAAGCTTCATTCCAGACGGCTGATATCCCTTCGCTGCGCGACAACTCGAAAGCTCTAATTAGCCCTCGAGTGACGATCCGAGGAGCACTCGAGCGAACTCGGGAAGCGGCCGACTAATTATACGAGTGAATTAAATCGACCGCGTAAAAACGTCCTCGTGGAAAACGCGCCTTGCACGTCCGCATTCTCATAGCCAGCGACCGAGCTGTTGGCGTCGATTTAAATAACGGGGGAGGGGACCAATTAGGAGGGTTAATTCCCATGTGATTTATGGCCTGAAAAGGAGTAGACGGCGCCGACTTTACGCGTCTCCGTTGCCTAGCACAGAGGATTCTTGCGTAATCGTTCGCTCGTCGCCGGCGAACACTTATTTCGCGCGTTAATCGACAGCGTCCCGCGCCTCGCGAACCTCGCTGGGATCAAACGGAACGAGCGGGCGGATAATTAATTCGTCATTCGACCACGCGTAAATCACGTGAATGACCTTGCCAATAGCCGGATCGGTACGTTACACCTTCCGCTCGGCATCTGCTCTTCGACGTGGAGGATTCACATCGATTCTCTTTGGAAACGTTGAATTTTGTTTTCGACCCTAGCAGTGATTCAACCACTTGGCCAGATCCTCGCCAAGATATTTTATTTTTGTGCTTTGTTGTGCTGCCTGGGCTCTTGCATAATTTGACGAGAGAGGTGCCACCCGAATAGTGGCGTTTCGCAATCGAGCCTGGTGATGATGTCGATACTCGATGGCTCAGGAGTATGAGTAACTTCTTGAGATATTAGTATGGTACTTCAGGCTTCCAAGTGTGAGCTCCTTTCTTCTGGACATTGACTCCATAGCTTGGCTTTAGGGTTTTCTTATAACTACTGCTCCGTGAAATAATGAATGAATTTCTGCGTTCCACTCAAAGAAACCTGTTTGCCAGGTTTGAGATATTTGCAGCGAGATATTGACGTAATGGCCGTCGAATATTCTAGCCATGTCCCTCAGAATTCTTAGAGGGAACCTGATATTCTTGTTCGGCTAACTGCGACTGTGATTCTCGAAAATCTTTGAGCGACGCGCATTCTGCGAGCAGGTATGACAGGCTTTTGTCGGTGGTTCTAATTTACATACTACTCGCTACTTGTCTAGCTTTTCCGCGGATTTATCGTGCCTAGAATGATGGCATGTCCAATTGGCAATTTTGTCCCACTGCATAAGGGTGCAACTTGGCGGTGGCTCAAGAGGCTTCGACGATTTTTTCCGAAAATTCTCAAACTGCTGTGATGCCTTGGTTCCCCCGGTTTTAATTTCGTTGCGTACAAATACATAGCTCGTCTTTGATTGCAGCAAGCGATTCTTTGTTGTAGTTGGAAATGGGAGTTTAGTTTAAATTGTACGAATGCTTAAGTCAAGTTTAAATTGAACTCGCTCCGTCTCGTCGTTAAATCCAATTCGAGATTGCATCAACTTTAATTTGGGTTGATTTCGTTCAAATTTAGTACCGCAGAAGTTTGTCATAAATTTATATTTAACTTGTATCGAATTCAGCAGTTGCAAGGTTTAGGGGCACACGATATATGAAGTTTACCTCAAGGCCTACCTGAAATTTCAATCATCTGGAATTCGAGTGCAACGCAATCAAGCCGAATTTAAACTTATATTTCAATGGAAACCGAAACTTAATTATATTGAAAGTTTCATCGACCTGCAGAAAATACTTGAGACTATACCATGATCGTATCATCGTGAAAGTTTTTCAGATACGATAATTCCGTTCGAAATTGTAACGAAAACAGTCGGAAGTTCCAAGAGTAAACTCTTGAATTCTCACTATTTCTCGGTGATCCGCTTAAAATTTCTCTCTGTTCGATAAGTTTCAAGCAGTTCCACCCGTAGTTTCCGGCCGTCCAATTAGCTTGTGATCCTCGAAACGTAATTCTGCTGAATACGGCGCACTCGGTGCAGTTTGCGTTCGCCGAAGTCTGACAGGTTGACGTTTTAAACGACAATACGAAATTACCCTTGACTAGTTGAACGCCTCGTATGCCTAGCAACTGGATGACCTGCTTGTCGCCTGTACTTCCGTTGAATGTTTTCGTCTCTTGGAAGTTCCGAAACAGGGACAGAACCATTTCAATCGATTCTAAGAAACTAGAATGAGGTCAAGGATGTTTCATCTGTACCATGGTCTATTGTCCGTTTTAATTGAAGTAAATAAAGCTGCACACTGGCACTATCAATATCATTTCATAATCGAGCACTACCAAGATTTTCTAAGTTCCAAAACTGATGAAATTATAAATTACCAACTCTTTTACTCACGTATACTTTGACGCGGCACTTGAAGCGTTAGAACACAGATGTAATTGAACTGCGAAGCTTTCGCGAGCTGGGCTCCTCGCGCGGTTTCATATGGTTTAATACACCCGCGGTCCTCGAATTTGCCAGCACCCCTCGAGGCCCGCTAGGGTCCCCAGGATCTCTAGGATGCGAAAGACGCTCGACCTTAGCGCGAGTGGCTGTTGGAGTGGTTCCTCCGGAAAAACAAGCGAATCGTATCGTGGAGAGCGCTGGCTGGCCCTCGAGATCGACTCCAGGAGCCGGGGCTCCATGTAAATGCGATCTCTCACCCTCTCGTCGGGATGGGGGGCGTTCGCCAGCTTGCCGTCGGCACCGAGTGCACCCGCGGGAGAATGAAAACCAGTCGGGGGAAACGTTCCCTTGCAAATGGAATGCAAAATCCTGGACGGTGCCGGTGCTCGTGGGAACTTCGCCGTTCGTAAGCACAGCGACGAAAGTCCCGACGAAAGGATTTCCAATCTCCTTTAATGGCGCATTAATCGCGACTCCGTCGAGAGGACGGGGCGAGCGCGGCGAGGGCGGAAAAAGGACCAGGCCGACGGTTTCGGAGAGGAGGAAGCGTGCTGGGGTGGAGATTCGACGCGATAACCCCCGGCTCGAAGCGGTTTTCAATTGACGACGGCGACCGATAGTCTGCAAAGTTTCTCCGAATACCGATTATCGATACTTTCGCGTCTAGTGGCTTTAATACGCGGCAACTTCTTTTTTGGTGTTACGAAGTGGCGTGGCGTTAAATAGACGCTTCCAGGCTTTTTTCCGCGGGGTGTATCGCGCTGATAGGGTACCGTAGAGACTCGATATTGCGTGGACGAGGGGGATGGAACAATAGCGTGGCGGTGTAATTAGTTTGGCGTCCCTCTGTTCCACGTAAATTGGCAGCTTCACAGAACAACTTGGCCTGTATTAATCGAACGGAAAATTGATTTGTGCTTCGGGGCAGAGGATGTAAACTTTATTTAACATGACATTAACATGTATGTACTAAAAGCGAGTACGTATAATTGGTTCAACATGGAACGCGTCTGCGACGTGAATTGACACATGTCTGATTATATACAGGTTGTTTCTACTTGCCCGTTCTACATGGCAAAAAAACCGTTTATTAAGAAACTGGAGTTCGAAATTTTTCCTGCTTTTCACACACTGTTCTCCCATCATGGTTTCGTATTACTTTTATTATACTCGGTTATTTTGATCAAGAAATTAGCTACGACTGTAGGTATTTAAAAACAGATGTTGCTTCGTAAGGAAACCACAACGAGGCACGATCTAAGTGTGTACTTCCATTTAGAAAAAGATTAACATAATCGCACGATGCTCGTCTCGAAAGCCACCTCACTTGTATTCAGATGTATTAACCTCTAACAATCTTAATTTTATATCCTGCATAATGTTCCTTGATACCCAGACTTTCTTACATTTTCTGCATCCTACATAAATGCATTTATAACCATCGCGAAAGAAGGATGTATCACAGAAACGAAGCGAAATCCCCCATAATCCACAAATCTCTCGATCAAACATAGACAGGATTCGATGCACCCGTTGCGTCATTCCCTCATCCTATTTCGCAGCCCCGCGGTCGCCTTTATCCTTTCCTTCCGCGAGTAGAATCTTTAGCCCGTTTAAATTTCAACATTGCACGGTGCAGAGCGAATTGAATCCAATTCCTCCGGCTCCCTCTCGTCGCGTCTTTCAAGTAACTTTCGAAATTTCTATTTCGGTCCCTGCGAGATTGAAATTCTACTTTCTACGGGGGGGAGGGGGGTGGCAGCGCATGCGTTCTCTCTCGTGTTTGTTAACGTCTGTTCTCGCGCAATTAGCGCGGAACAATACACGGCAATTATGCGGAACGCGGATTGAATACAATACGAGGAAAAGAAGACACGACGCCGCGTTTATGTGGAAACGTAAACGACGACGATGACGTCCGCGTCGTCGGGGTGCCAGCCAGCCGACATTGAACTTGGCCCCGTGCCGGAAACTTTTTAATTTATTCGAGCAACCTCTACCCCCTCCCTCCCTCCCCTCCTCTCTCGCGTTTTAGCTCTCTTAAGGGAGTCCGACGACCCGTTCCCTCGGCTTCTTTCCCTCGATTCTCATGGAAATGGTTTGTTTACGGGATAGCCGGCCGGGGCCGCGAGGCAAGCGACGAGGATCAAAAGTTTCGCTGGGTCCCCCGGGCCGGCGAGATCTCAGAATCGCTTAAAACTTTTTAATATTTTCAAATCGCAATAACGAACTTCGTAATTCGCGTATTAACGCCCGGCGTTTAATCTGCCACGGGCCCACGGTTCTGGTTAACAGAGCTCAATGACGCCGCCCAACTCGAAAGTTTGATGGCTCTCTGGCGCCGCCTCTACTGTTTAGGGCGACGTAGATTGTTTCGCTCGATTTTTGATTTACCTCGAGCGACGGCAGGTTCGTTTGCCGCGAAATGAATCCGGAAAAATTCAATTTACGAAGCGAAGCTAAGCGATTCCAAGTTTTGATACGGCTGGAGACGGCTTCCGCTACTTCGTTCCCGTGGACAATTGGCGCGACGCTGTGACGCGCTTTTCATTAAGTAACTTACCGCAATTGTACTGTCGGACGCAGGAACGGCCTCAAGGCACCGAGGCCCTTTTTGCATAAAACGCATAATTAGATTCCTCATTCTTTTCTACATTTTCTTTTAAATTCCATTGCCGTATCTTTAAAATTCACAGAGCTGTGGTAAATTTTTGGAATCGATGTTGACCAACTGACTTAACTCGTATCTAAGCAAAACATACATTAACCTGAGAACGACAGGCCCTATGACTATTTTTATGATTATGATTTATATTTTTTTCAAATATTATGTAAATATTAAATAAATAATAAAAAACAATGTGAAAAGACAACTTTTTTTCTATATTTCTGCATTTTATGCAAGAAGGGTCTGAGAGGGCTATAATTAATATTAATTTCACTGATTAATTTATTACATAATTCCGATTGTAATGATGCAACTACGGAGGAGATATATCAAAATTTGTAATATTATAGAGAGTTTTACAACAACTTCAGTGTGTATAAAAAATATCTAACTTCGTAATGTTTACAGATACTTTTCTCGAAACTGATTTTTGGCTCTTCTTGCATGCAACAGTACAATTGTATTTTGCGTGTACACAGAAGAAGGTAAAATACGCAATTTTCGAGCTGTGGAGGCTGGTACAGATAGGTTTCGCCTGATGGTGCACGAAATGGAATTGGATGTTAGAAGACTCGGTGTTGCGGATCGAGTCATTGAACTATCACATAGATATGGGTCAAGCCACTATTGATCATGGATCATACTCTGGCAATCTACATCATGCCCTACAGGTTTTATACATAAAAATTCTACTCCACCGGATCCTCCATCATCCGTATCATACCTTGCAAGTCCTTTGTCATCTGTATCGAGTCTCCCGAACCCCCGAATTATCGGTATCAAGTCTACGGATCATCTGCCCTACATATTATCGTCGACGAGTCAGTAATCATAAGTATCACCACGGTTATCCTTGCAACTGGTGTTTGCAATGCCTGTGCCCCAAATTCGACCGCGTTGAATTTCACGCGCTTGGAGAGACTCCCTCTCGCCATTTGCTTGAACAGAACGAGCACGCAGGCCGCTTAGCTTTTCGCACCAGGTGCGAGGCGATTTCTCATCGTGGCCTGAAGTGTTCGCGAAGACACCGTAATCACAGATCGATCTTGGGGGCCCCGTCGGAATCGCAATCAGCAGCGTGCACTGTGTTCCCCGAGTTACACTTCCATTGAGGGGGCTCTCTGTTGCGCGTGTGGGAAAAGCAGAACGCGTAATCGGTGCCCCGTCTCGTTTAACGAGCGGAAACATTATTAACGCGCGTACCGTACCCGAGTTTTTCGCCCCGGATGCGTTTGACGCTGGCTACGCCGCGCCGTATCTTCGCGTTCGTCTTCGTCCTCTCCTACTTGCGGGCCACCTCCCCGTGTCCCTTCGCCCCCCCCCCTCCCTTCGTCCCCGGTTTCTTCTGACTCTGAAATCCATTGTCTACACGGTCGCCGTAAGTTTCTCAGGGACGCGTGGCGTGGGAAGGTTCGCAGGGCCTTAAAGTTCGCCACTAGCCAAGGTGCGCGAGGCAGATTCCGGGCGGGGGAGCAGCCGCTCTAACCCAGTTCGTATCAAATCGTGCGCGCGCGGTTGTGCAAGCGCTCACGCAGGCCCAATTAAGTAATTACCGACTACCAGGCTCGATTAATTCGCGGCCACGAATAATTAGCGGCCGTCTATGGTGTAAGACATAATTACGCGGTTGCGTCGCCCGATGCTTTTCCATCCGGGGGACCGAGCCGCGCGTCGCTCGGATGCTTAACCCACTTTTGTCGTGCGTCGGTCTTCCGTCGTCGGTCCTGTTGCCGCATACCGCGGCGATCGGATGCTGGACGTACGGTACTAAAAGTATCGACTCGAATGGAATAGCTGTAGAAGAGCTTCATTCCTCCAACTGACGTCCGATGCGCGTGGGACCAATGTTCCTGGATATTCTGGCGTATCTGGGTACATTATTAAAGATCGTTTGAGTAGTCTGCGATGCGTTAGAGGTGTTAACGTAGATGTTTTTGATTGATCATGTTTTCTGCTTATTATGGAGGCACGCATTCCCACCGTCACTAATTTCGTTCTTTCTCTTTGTCTGTTGCAGCCGAAAGAACTCGATCGTTCTCAGGACACAGCTGTCCGTGAGGGTGCACACCATCATCGGTGAGTATCTGATCCCTGATTCGAATCTAACCGCAGCCTCTCACGATCCACTTCGGCGGATCATCTGACACGAGACAATTCCTCGACCCCTAACTGGCATCGCTGGGTCGAATGTAGGTCCAGTCACTATGTTTCGGCCGACGCTCGATAAAGATTTCCTCGTCTGCCGAGGATCTATTGTGGTGTCGACCAGCGACACCAGTTCAGTGTGTTTCGTCGGTGCTTGAAGTTCCACAATTACGTGTTAACCGTTTAGGTGGGTGGTGTATATGTACAGTGGTGGTCGAAAGGAAGTTTAGACAGATTTTCACGTATTTTTAGAGTTACTTTAATACCATCGGTACCTATTCTGCGGAATCTCTTAACTTTATGGGCTATAGATACATCGTTCACTTTATAAACTTCCATTTCAAAATCATTGTACATGTAATAGAGTTGTCGAAAGGTCTGGGATTATAAATTACTGCTAAAGAGACTCGTAAATTCCTGAATAATGATGTAATTTACGAATTACAAAATGGAAAAGTTGCTAATGGCAATTTAAACGTTGCGTAATGTTAATGGGAGTCATTATTGGACCCCTGGAAACATTTCTTCTTCTGCATGTGCATAATCCAATTAAAATGGCAGAGTATTAAATCGAGATTAAACGAACGCTGCTCATCTCATTATGAATACACGATTCAAAGTATCAGAGACGGTATTAAAGGGTCATAAAATTAGATATTAGAATCACAAATCAATTATGCAATGAGGACACTCGAAGGAATCGCTAATTTATTATACGCTTTCTACCAGTGTTTAATTAAATTTAATATCAATCACTTAATTATATCGGATCTCGGGCTACCTTATTCTAACAGGTAACGACTGAATTTTATATGCATTCAGGACAAGGTTCCACGCACCCTGATGGTACGAAGATTTAATGTTCGAGATAATACTTTCGATGAAAACGTCGCCCAGAGTAATGACTACTGTATTAAAGTGCAGAACAGTGTAGCCCCGGCAAAAATCGTACTCTAGGGCTTCGCTAGGGGGCATAGGCCATTAATCACCGTGACGGTTGATGGTTAACCGCATCGTAATCCCGACTAAAAACCGTGTACCACCGCTGACCGCCTCGGCGCAGTTTCTTTTCCATGGGGTCGCGGGGCGAATTTAGGTCTCTACCACGGCGAATACACGATCAGCTTCTTAACGATGGGATTTTTCTCTCGAACCGCGCACCCGTGAAAAACTGGGTCGTCGGAAGGTCGACGGGTGCTCAACAATACGCGTGGTTGTGAACGCGGCGTAATTGGGAAAGCTATTACGTCAAGGTTGTCCCCGTCCTCGGGGGGATCGCCAATTTTCATCGGGCAATTATACCCGCGTAATTAAACGTTCGTGCATTCTCGTGGAAGATATTTTTGCGGCCCCTCCTCGCGCCCGTCGCGCGCAATTATCCCCGAGCCGTGGAGCGTTGAGAGGCACGCACCGTCCGCGAAGAAGTCGTCCGCCGCGGAACCGTCTTTTCCCTCGAGACGCTCGGCCCCAGTTAAATCAGAATATTACGAGGAAAATTGAATCGCACGGCACGCGACGAGATTTCCACGAAATCACCGCGAAAATAGTCTCGACGTTTTTCCCTGTCGACGAAAATGTAACCGCCCGGCGTCGCTGCCGCGCACGCGAAACACTCCAGCGGCCTTTCCTGATAAATAAAAAGAGATTGATCGCCGTGAGGCGATAAGGAGCGCCGGCGAAACATCTTATTTTGTCGATCCCGGGGAAACTGGCGAGACGCGGGTTGCGGGGTTGGGGGGCTCAATGACGTGGAAAGGTAATAAATGTTCCGTTGTCGTCGTGGTTATGCGTGGCTCGTGGGTGGACGTTGAAACAACATCGTCGATGTTTATTTGACTAAAATAAATTTGCCTGAAACGCAGTGTCTCTTCGGGGGAAGAAGGATGTTGAATTTTATATTGTCAAATGATGCAGTGGTAATTTTATGTAATAAGTATATGTAGAATACCTAAATTGAAATAGCGTGCCTGCTTATCTCTTAATCCATTTACCTCCGCGAAGAAGTAACATGCAATTAGAAGAACAGGCACACGGAGATTTCTCAAACGACCAACGCAATTCGAAAGCAAAGTTCGGTGAAACGGATTCTTCACTCGCGAAATTTAAGAGACAATGGGCGATTCTCCTCGAGCCGCGTATTAACGGCACAGAAAGAGGCCTGTTTCCCAATATATTCCGGGCAAACTTCTGATGGCTTGATAAAAAGTTCCGGGCGCGAATTTTATCGCGACGCGTTGTTATTTCAGCCGCGAGCGTGACTGCGTCGCTTTCATGCTCCGTAATACACTCACGGCTGCCTGTGCTTATACAAGTGTAACTGATCTAACTAACTGTAATCGTGATTGTCCTCGTATCCGAGGGAGCCTTCAATCTCGAGCATGCCGTTCATCGCGCGCGTGCATCGCGAAACTCAAGCTCGTCCTTGCAAAACGGACGAAGGGAACCCTTGGATCGCACTTTTTTCAAGGAAACGACGACCTCTGAGTCTCAGAAAGTTTTTTACACCGAGATACTTAACTCCGCGATTGCTGTCAACTTTTTGCAGCGCTGCGATAAGACAGCCTTCGACAAGGAAATTCATTGTCCGCAGTTCCATTTAGAGCTGAGTAACCATTGAGACACTTTAATCCCTCGGTCACGATGTATGCCCGTGATGTAGACTCTTGTTTTCTCACAGGGGTAATTACAAGTGTACATAATTGTTCCGAGCTGTGCTAGATTAAGATGAATCGTAAAGATACGAAGTTCTTAAGGCACATTCTGTGCTATACACACTTTTAATTATTAGCTTATGAGGTCGAGTTCCTTCAAATGTATTGTTTTTCTATTCCCTCGAAGGTGCCGCTTGCTACGCCGAATGCGTTGACACACGGGGAATGTTAATGCACAGGCTCTATCGTTTTAAAAGGAAATTCCTTTTCTGCTGGTAGGGATTATAAGAATTATGCACATGGTAAACCCCCGCGACGGAGTCTCGCTGCGCTCGCTCAACTTGTTATTACGTCTGAAATCGGTCGTCGAGTTGCCTTTAATTATACATGCGTCCGTCGAGGGA
Source organism: Andrena camellia (assembly GCA_029448645.1). Classification (NCBI taxonomy): domain Eukaryota; kingdom Metazoa; phylum Arthropoda; class Insecta; order Hymenoptera; family Andrenidae; genus Andrena; species Andrena camellia. The sequence continues at coordinate 17,633,677 of CM055677.1, forward strand.
AGGGAAGTAGGTGACGAGTAATTAACAGCGATTAAGCTGTTGCCTAGAATGCCATCGCATACGTGTATGTGGATTCTGCGAATGGAGGTAAAACGTCGCGAGATTAAACGAGAATGCACTGGACTGTAAAAGACGCGACACGCAAAATGGTATTGTCAAAGATCAAAATTTACGTGCACGAATAAGGAACATATAATGAGCAATACCTACTTGGATTGAATTTTATTTTTGTACTGACATTTGTACAGTTCGTTACACGAAGAGTGATTAAGGATAATGATTAAGAACCTGAATGTTCGATATCTGGGGTGAAGAGAAACCAGAAATTTCTCAAGAACTAATTACCTGCTTCCTCGAGCCTGTCATTTGAAAGAAATCATAATATACAACACGTAGGCGAATTTCACATAATTGAATGTGGAGTGGGTTCTGCACGGTTCGCGTTTCCCTCTGGCGAACCGAGCGACGCGAAATCCGTTCGTCTGGCCCTTGGCAGAATTCACCTGCGGGCCGTAGCCGTTCGTTGAACCCTGCGAAGGTGGTGGAGGAGATGATCGAAGGTCCAGAATGAGCGGCGGAAAAAAGGAGCAGGATGAAAAGGGCGGGAGAAAGGCGCGAGGGGGGCGATGTGGACCGTGCCGTTTTACATATTTTAACGGTTCTTCGTGTACCCCCGGTCCTCGCGAAACCTTCCGGCCCTTCGTTTCGCTTATTCCCGATATTTCACTCTGCTCCTCGCTTCCTGCCCGTATCTATATTTTATCGGACGGGAACGGTCTGCCCACGTCCACGCCGACGGCGAATTATCATCGGCGGGAATTAAAGCTGTCCGATTCTTCGACAATGTTCTCGTAATCGTTTCACTGCTGTCTGACCCGCCGATGGACGAAATTACGGTCCATAATGAACGTCAGCTGTCTCTGCTTCCGATCAACGGCAGAACCATCCCTTCGTTCCTGAACGACTTTTATTTTAGAATCTCGAGTATCTTGGATCATCCAAACTCTGTTGCGCAACAGAATTCTGAAGGCAGGTTTACTTTCGAAGTTTGGGAAGTTTCTCCTATCTGGCTGTTTATTCTTTGCGTTCCCCCGCGTTCGAATTTACTTTTCGAAGGAAATATTCTTCGGTGTTTGCCTGCTTGTTGTCGGTGAGGAAGGTAGAGAGTCCTCGGAAGTTCTTTTGCTGTGTTGTTGCCAACCAAAGAGCAAGCTTCTCCTCTCCCAGAGATGTCGCATTTCATTTTAATTCGTTCCAACTTTTGACACTCCTCCGGTCACTCTTTCTTCCCACGATTACAGTACACTTTTTGTATGTAAAATCCAGGCGAACGGAATGAGGTCCCAAAAGTTTGTCCGTTTATTACTGGGGTTATACAGCATGTGACGGACATAATCGTCCCGCGGTAATGATTTGCTGGTCCTGATCTTACCTCGAGGCGATGCCAGTTCCGCTTGTAAAAACCCCCGATTCCGTTAGTACATAGTAATTTGCTAGTTAGTGATCGCGTTTTGCCAGCCGGTTCCTCGAGCAAGGCCAGCCGAATTTCGCCAGCGAACGGCCAGACATTTCGCGCGTAACGCTTCGAGAGCGGTTCGCACGCATCACGCGACATGCAACACGCGGAATCAGATTTCGCGCCTCTTCAGCAGCTGCAGCCGAGCTTGGCCTTCAAGTAGATTCCATCTTGCGCGTTTCCCTCGTCTTCTGCCAGACAAACGACTATCCTCGAGCGCGCCGAGCATGCTTGCGTCGATTAAAATGACACTCGACAGATTTGTTAGAAATTTTTCGCGAGATTCTTTGTGAAAGAGTTGTGCGGTTTAATAATTTCAGGTTTTACGATTGGAACATAGTGGAACTGAAAGAATTGGTCGAATTTCTTACATTAGTAACTTTTTTTTAATATTTCAAGTGTCTTCTTACTATTGTCACTATCTTGTTACTATTTTCACCATTAAAGAACCGAGTAAATCTTTTTTGCGTAGGAAAAATTGGGTAACTCGATTATTCCGAAGGTATTTCTCCCTTTTATCGAGTTCCACTGAAACGAATTTTTGTAATTTCTGTATCCAAGCTTCCGTTTCAGGAATATCTCGTTCCCCAAAGGGCAGAATCAATATCCCCATTTCGTTTTCCTATAAAGGACGTTCCGTAACGTAACACTTGAAGGCTCGAGCGAGTTTCTCCACCGCTTTTTTTTTACAAAACACTTCTGTTCGATAAAAGAGGAGAAACTTGCACGGGCGCATCCCCATCTCGTAAATAACTCTCTGATAATCGTCTTGCATCGAGTACGCCGCGGCAGAAGTTGTTCGCCTTCTGAAGTTCGCCCCAACATGGAATTAATTCGTTTTATAGATGCATTCGATTAATTAAAAAGTTGTCTGGCCATGATCGCGGAGCCAGTAACGCGAGTCGTTTGCGCGAGCAGCGAGCGTGCTCGAGATCGCGTCGAGCGTAACGCAGCCAACACCTCGCGATTTTCTTCCAAGCGCCACTCGCGAAACCCTTCGCCTTGAAAGCGACCGCCGCGAGCGGCTATCAGGGAACTTTTTCACGTCTCTGATAGCCTGCCGCCTCGGGCGGAAACTGTCCAATTAAAACCGGCGTTTCCTCGTCGGGCGCCGCAAACCCTAGGAAACTTTCCCTCCATCGCGATCCCGGGATCGCTCGTAAAAAACTGCTCAACGCGCGATGTTAGATTGTTCGACAAAGTATGTTCGATTGAGACGAGACATAATAACGGAGCTTAAGTGCAGTTAACAAGATCCGTCCTAAACGCTCTGCGTGCCAAGTGTTACAGTAGTTAATCGTCATCGCTACAGCTATCATTCCTGTACATAAATCTAGCCACGTTTGCTGCTCGCTGTACTATGACCGGACCATATAATAGCAAGTCGACATCACAATGTAATGGCATGGTCGGGTAGTTTGTAGCAAGCTGGGAAATACGTACAACAGTTGCCAAGGTCTGCGACGATTTCGAAGTCGAGGGAGGATGTTTTCGCTTTCTCGATTTTCAGTGTTGCAACCGCACGCGGGCTCCTGTACGCGCTTGCTATCGTAGAGACTGAATGGAAGAGGATCCACGTAGTTGGAGCGGCGGCGGTGTTACGAGTCGGTAGGCTTGCTTAACGTCGCGGACCGAGAGGAGCCGGCGCGGCGCGGCGTGGCGCGTGTGCAGGAGAGAAGGAGAAAGGCTTCTGCTTATATGGTCACTGATTACGAAGGGGCCAAGGGCCCGAGGGCCTTGGGACCGCTATTCTTAGAAGATGGGTCCTTCCACCTCTCTCTCGGACCAGCCGTTTCCTTATCTCTCGTCCGACTCTCTTTCTCTGCCCTCTCCTCCCTCGATTCCTCGCTCTTTCGTCTTGCGTACGGCCCCTACAGCGATTCCTAATTACCTGCGCTCGCGGTACGTCCGTCTCTCTCCCGCCCTTGGACTCCCCCCGCTCGCATGCATGCATAATGCATTTAAAGATCGCGTGATAGCGGGCGATTATGCGGTCGCGCGGGCCTCCTTTTCCGCGAAAGGAGTCGCGAATTGGGCTCCGCGGACCGTGACTCGACCAGCAACAAGGGCGTGGCCGCGCGAAAGAGAGAAAAACACGCGTGCTGGATAAGACCGCATGAATGGAAACGATATTTTTCCTCGCGGCTGAACGGTACGCTCCCCTGCGAGCCAGCGAGTCCCCTTTGCGGCGAAGGTTGTACGCCTTGCCGCCGTTTCGTTGCTTATATCCATCCAGCCGTGGTGAATCCGCTTTTTTTCCGGTGTTCCCACGATTGATCTACATGAGGGATGTTTGGAATGTACTGGGGGAGTGGAATGTGCAGAGGGGGAGTTCTGTTTTTAGGGGCGAGGACAATTTAAATTAGAGATTTAAAGATAATTTGTATAACGTTGAAGGGGGTCGGTAAAGTTTATTTTCGCTTTGAACGCTTTCTTAAGCGGAGCTTTGAGTTTCTGCGATTTGGGGACTTTGAGACTCCGAGGATCGAAGGATCTGAAATATCGCTATATGCTCCGAGTCGTGATTCCAGAATAAAATGTCTTGCAAAGATAGGAAGAGGAAAGTGCTTTGATAGGAACGTAAGTAGAAACGGCGTAAATATATCAGACACCTATTTAGGACGAATGATATTCCCAGGAATAGTAGATTCTTCGTTCATAGACCAGACGTCGATTGCCGCAAACCGGTGATTCAAGAAACGCCGAGCAGACATAGTCTTTAGCGGATGATATTACTTAATAGTGGCATAAGATTGCAGTCATCGTCTGTAACGCGAATACACCATCGTTCCTAAACGACGCTCGTGAAATTACACACGAATCGCTTTCTAATTGCAAACGAGCCGCGAACACGACCTTCGTTTTTCATGGATCTTTTGTGTCATCGTTTGAAATTAAATTCTTATCAATGACGTACATTAAACTACATACAATTACATAAAACAGAGTTCGAGTTTACGAAAAGTGGAACTGTAGAATCTGTAAACACGCGGCGACAATGTTTTCGACCAGTATTCCCTGAAATTGTCAAGAACGTGGAATACCCGTTTCTGAATATGCAAATCAGTGACATTTGTCAGAGACCTTGAAGATATCCGCGCATTAATCTTCAACTTCTTCCTGCTTCTCAGTAGATCCCGGCGTTCCGTTACTTTTCAGCACATTAGCACAAAATGTGACGGAATTTATGCGAGCGCGCGTCAATAACGCGGTATCACGTGGTTCGACGTAATGTGTGGACAAAATGCGTTAAGCGAAATCAGGCAATGGATAATGATAGATCCACAGAGTGGAAGTCCTTGAACGGGAGTCGCCCTTGCGAATTTACGAATCACGTCGACTCACCGGTATGGAAATTAGCTCAATTGGGCGGTTGTCTCGGGTTTCATAAAAATACGAGATGGCAAGCCCCACGGACCACTTTTCATTCTTCTGTTCCGTTCTCTTCCTTATTTACATCATCTTTTTCAATCCACAATAATTCGTTATTACATATATTTAATATCCGTTATTTGTATAAAAATGCCTATAATTTCACCAATTGATCGATTATTTAAGTAATTTCTCATTCAAAGGATAATTAGAATATTAAATCTAACCCTACGCTGCAATCTCTATCAACGGATTAAAAAGACGCATTTAATAGAAATGGTCTGGGAGAATTAAACCGACCATGATGTTAAACGTTCAATTCGAGATTATTCTTCTCCGTTGGCTGCTATAGAGGGCAATTATTATCATTCAGCCTGGGAGCTGCTGGATTGAGCGTGTATTCAGATGCATGATCGGCACCGTGCAATCAATGTATCGCGGGAGCGCAGCGTAAAATTGACTCCGACAGTTTCCGGCTCTTCTTTTCTTTATATGGCGACGCGGCTCTCGCGCGTATTTCTTCGAGCCCCCCTTCCAGCCCCCCTCCCCCTTCCCCTATGCGATAATGCATTTTCCGATTTTTCGCCGGGCGAACGTCGAATAACGGCCCTTTCCCCTTGCACAGCCCCAGCGCCTGTTCCCTTTTTCATCCCTTTTCCCTGTGAATTTCCAGCAGGCTGGAAAATCTCGACGCGGCCGCCGAGCCTCGTGAAATTGAATTTAGTACGCCGCTGGTGAAATGGAATTCAATTATTAGTAATACAGTCGAGCCAGCGATTGAAAAAGAATGATAGAGCGAGCGGAGAAGGGAGAAGGTGGGCGGTGGGGGATGGCTAAGGGGGATAATAGACGCGAAACGGCGAATTGGAGCCGACGAAAATTCGTCGTGTAAAATTAATCACGGACTCAATTACCGGTTTCCCTCTAATTAGGGGCCGATGAATGATCTTTGGGAAGGGAAAAATTGGACGGAGACTTATTGTCCCGATGTGAAATAGGTGTGCGTGAATTCCCTTACGAAATTCCAGACCGTTTGAGCTGAATCGATGGTGATTAACTCTTTAGGTCGACGTTGTTTTTTCTTTTGCGGAATGAAAAACGATCGGTGGACTTCCTTCGTTGCTATGGTACGAAAGCTGGGCACCTTCTAATTAACTTCACTCCGGTTCGAGGCAAGAGCTGAGTGTGCGGGGGAAAGAAACGCGCTCCCAGAACCCCCGACGAATGACGTAATCGGACGGAAAGCAAAGTTGATAATTAACGAGTCCCTACGGCGTGTCGACAATGTCTAACCTCGGAAACAAAAGCACTGGCAGCGCTCAGCTGTTCCCGATCTTCCTACGCTGAACGAACTTCCGGGTGGCTTGCGGTTTCCTCGCTTTTGCAGCTTTCAACGCAAGCGTCGAGCTCTTTCGCGGCACCGTTAGAACGCAGAAACTCGCCAGAGCTCGTTTAAAGATTTAACGAAAATGACATTAAGGCTGCTCGGAAATAGAGGAAAATCGTTAATGTCCAAGCGAGCTGGCAATTACCATGCCAGTGTAATTACTGACCTTGCGTTACTGTTTTAGTACATTACCTACATCATATATTCGAAGGGGGGCTCTGTCAGTTAATAATCGCGTTAACTACTAGTAACATTGAAAAATACATGCAATAAGCACAGGTCAGGTTATTTTGCATTCCTTGCAATGGAGAAGCAGGCACCACATTGCAATACAATTTTCCTAATGTTCAATTGCTTTGTTAGCTTCGCATAATACATACGTAACACTATACAGCCTCTCTCCCGGGTTTGCGTAGTTGCTCGCTGAACAGCCGTTGCAGCGATAGCCACAAAATCGTCGGACCCAAGGGCACTTCGTTACGACGCGACCCTTTCGAGTGAATCCCCGATCGAAAAACAAACCCCTGGACAAAAAAAAGCGAGCCCAAGCTGGCTGGCCATCCGGGTTCAGCCTCGGCTCCCGAACAATGCTCCGCGAGTGTTCGGTATTATTATAATAAATGGCTACGTGTTACTTGTCTGTTGCAGAAAAATTGCTGAACAGCGAGGGCCGCGAGCTGCGACGAGCCCTCTTCTCCCTCAAGCAGATCTTCCAGGTGAGTTTACAATTCGCGATACCTGCGGGAACACCGCGGCGCACGGGGACAGAGAGATATGGGCGCGAACGCGTGCAAATGAGACGACTATAGGAAGGGCACTGATACACAGAGAGAAAGGGAGAAGGGCGACGGAGAAAAGGGGGTTCCATAAAGAGTGAAGGAGGCTAGAAGAGGGAAAGACGTAGGAGAGAACGAGATGGTAGCCGTGGGAGGAAGAGGAGGCAGACATTGGCTATTTTTACGCAAAGCTACTCGCTCGACGAGTAAATATTTGCATGGCGGTTCGAGCGAGTGCATTTTCTCCTTCCTCCTCCTCCAAACCCTCTCCACATCAGCTGGTTCCTTCTGCCCGTGGTCCCTTTCTATCCCGCCTATCTCGATAACTGCGGCCATTTGTCTCGCAAATTCGTTATTCCTCGGCGCAGAGCATGCACGCTGAATTCCAATAATTTTCACCGGCATTGTACGCGACAGCTGAGAATATCCGTGCGCTACGTTACCTACACACCCGTGGTATCACGTAATCCGAGCAGGATGCGCGAATGTACCTCGTGTGCGCCGGTGCTCCACACTTTCAGCGAATGAAAACGTTTTTTTTTTATATCGACGATGAGGAATATCTGGGCCGTTCGACCCGTCGAATCAGCGGAAATTCGGGACGCTTAATCGGTTTATTCTCGCATCGGGGCAAGATGCAATTCGGCGTGGCTGTATTCAATGCCATTTAATTAGAGAGGATCTATCGCATGGGCGATCCATCGAGTTATCGAGCGACGCTGGAGCGAATCCGATCGCGAAACTATCCCCGTGGACGCTCGACTGTTCCAACTTTTTGGACGTTTTTCCGCTTCCGGAACGGGGAGGAGGAAACTCTCCGTAGGAGCGTGTTTATTCGAGAGCCCCGCGTTTTCTTTACCTCTTTTTGCTACCGACAATTAAATCTCGCAATTAGCTGGCCGGCAAAGGCATTACTCCTCCGTGGAGTTCGGTCGGAGTTGGAAACTCCTCGTCGAAAGAAATCCCATTACACCCGGAAGCCATCGGTGTACTTAAGTGATGGATGAGTTTGTTGCAGAATTATATTAGAATCGTGATGAATGGAGCCGGTTCAAAACTCTCGATAATCTCTTATTAGCCGCAGGTATTGCTTTGCTTATTATGAACTTTCGCTTTCAGTTTTAAATTCTGCATTTCTTATTTGTCCATAACAATCGTGCTATTAACTAATGTCTATTAAGGACGAAAGTGACCATTGCTTTGGGAATACAGTTAATTGACGATAATACATTTGACTTTTACTGCTTCCTGTGAAACGTAATGGCATAGAATTGAACCAATATCATGAATACTATTCATCCATTGTATTCCACGTTACCTTATTAAAATTGGAGCGAAATCAAAGCAACGAGTAACGAGAGATACACAGTGGCCGAAGCGAGCAGTTTCATTTTGCTCGAATTTTTAGGGATAGATGATCCAAGAATAACAACCAGATAGTATTTATTCCAGTCAGAGAGAAGTTATTCATTCAACTTGAGGCCGTGCACGTTGCATCGAGATGCAACTGGCGCGCAAACGGAGTCCCCCGAAAACAATTCCGGGATTCTTCCTTCCTACGAGCGATACCTTATCGTTTCAATTATCAGGCCGGGTAGCTACGAAATTAATTACACGCCCGTTCCTCGGCCCTCCTTCTAGATTTAGCTGGATCCACCCAGCCGAACGGAATCTCTCCGCCGAGGAGTCGGACTTATCAGGGAATCGCCTCTGCAACGTTCAATTTCGTTTCTTAATCCGACCAGCTAATCGGCTCTACATTCGAGTAGATTCCCGCGCGAACTTCCGCCGCGTCTGGAGCAGCCCAGAGGCCCAGGCCGCGAACAACGGGGCTCCGACAAGATCGCGAAACGGCCTGCTCCTCTGGCCGACCACGCTCGCGCCTTGGAAACGACCTGGTTTAATCAAACTTGGACGATTTTCCATTATACCCGCGACTTCGCACCCAAAGCGGCATAACTAATCCCATTTACCCCTATCGGCCCTCTGGCTGGCTCCGATGGGAATATCGAGATAAATCGCGAGCTCTTATAGGATAGAATGTCTGGGTTTGTTTTCTGCTTGTTATGTCGTGTGTTAGTAATAGGAATAGGAGTCAGCTTAGGTGTTAGAGAAATGTGTAAATTTTGTAAGCATTGCTTGCTCCAGGGTATGCTTCAGAAGGGAAAGTACAAATCTTCTTATTTTAGACACAATATGAGGCATTGAGAACAAAAACAGACTAACCCACATTGAAAAAAATTAATCTTTTTTATTTGATATGATTAGTACAGCTTATTGGGATACATTACTGCTACTAACTCAATTTCGCAATAAATGTGTTTTAGTCCGTTTTTATTTTCAATGCCTCGTATATAGGATCCTCTAGATATAATCCAAATTTCGATTCGGGAACGCGAAACGGTTGATTCAGAATCTCTTCACGCGGCGAATAAATTAGATATAAACGTCGATCGCCTATGCAGCGGGTATCTATTTCACGACCGATGCTATTTACCATAAACTTTGGTTTTGCAGGAGGACAAGGACCTGGTACACGAGTTTGTGCAAAATGACGGGCTTGCCTGCCTCATCAAGGTCGGCAGCGAGGCCGACCAGAATTACCAAAATTACATACTACGGGGTGAGTATTCTGCCAGCTTGTCGATGGTTTGCAATATGTTTCGTGCAGGGCGTCAACTAGGCTTCTAATATCGCGTAGAATGTCTGTTTTTTTCGACATCCAACGTGAGAGCTTGCGAACTGCAGTCATAAATATTTACGTGTTGAGAAAAAAGGAGTGAAGTTACTCAAAATTGTTACTCAGCAATCTTTCTACCGTAAATCGAGGTGCAAGGCGTGTCACAAAGTGTAGGCATAAGTTCAGAGATAAATTCATGACATAAAAGTAGTGAAAACTGTTCCTACAAATGCTTCGTCCTGTTTGTCTCTATCTCTGAGTCCCATTCGGTACAGTGCTGAACTAGTTTCTCATTTAATTCACACACCTAATTAGAATAATTGAAGATACAGAGTTTTCAGAACGTTACCGTTCACTCAGCCACATCAGACTTGAATACCGTCTTTGTGAGCATTCCCCAGATGTTCAAGAGTTTCTGAATTAGATACAATGATCACGCTACTATCTCCTTCATCCTTCAACATAATCGCTGATGAAACACGGCGCATCTATCATCCGAAACTCTGCTTTGCTAAATCCCCAGCGTGTCACGGCTGGTATCTAAAATGATCTCCACTCGACAGTCGACGACGCGACCCCACAGAACCATTCGAAAGAAAGCCCCTGCGAAAACAGACTCCATTTAATGCCAGGCTCGAGCGGTATCAGTGTCATCCTATTGGAATTAGCGTTGGCGCGGGTGGGACGAGCGCGGCCGTCTACGATCCGTAATGTAGCGCGCGCAGTTGGTGTCGAGTCGGGTGCATTCGGGGCGATGATTTCTCGGCGAATGCGACAGAGCGCGTCTTACGTCTTCGATGCTGTCGTAAACAGCGATAAGATAACACCGTCGTAATGCAGCTAACAACAGGTAACGAGCGTCGCATCAACGCCTCCACCGAGCCGAGCAAGCCCGAGACGCACGTCTCGCCTCCCCTTCTTCCCTTCCGCCCCCGTAACCAACGACTTTCCACGTCGCGTATTTCCCGCAGCACGAGCGATGGAGGGCACATCACCTCAGGACGGGCACAGAAGCTGCGCCGTTAACGCTCGTTTGTTTACAGAAGTAGTACGCGTAAGCGCGGTGGGCCTACTCGTGAAACCGCGACGCGTTGCAGATTATGAATGCACCCTTTGATCGTGCTTCGAGTGGCACGACTCCGAACGACGACGCCAGCCCGTCCAGGCTTCGCTCTCTCGAGTGCTTCGTAAACCTCCCGGTCGAACAACGCACAAGAAGACTAATTCCGCCTCGCGTCGCCCCAATCCAGGAGAGGCTAGTTGCGCCGCGCAACCCACTTGTGGCTCTGCGCTCGTCTCCGGTCTCTCTTCCGCCTCCGATAACGAACGGGAGGGCCGCGCTCTCGTCTTCGATTTTGCGAGACTTCGAGTGCATTGTATACCGTACGAATCCCACGGGAGCCCGAGAGACCTCGGGATCCTGAAACTTCTCGAGCAGGAAAAACCTGATGCCCGCGAGGAACGGAGCTCGATTCTTTCCCCCCGAGCTGAACTGTCGTTGCTGCTTCCTTCTTGTTGCAACGACCCACGGAGTCGTTTCGTAGTCCGTGCAATTTGTCTCCCCGAGAGACGGCTCAAAGGAGTTTGAAATATATCGCTAATTAGGGAGGACGACCGTTCTCGATGTAGATATAAGTGCCGGCGGGTAGCAGATGTGGAAAGCTTGACCTGCTCTTTTAGAGATTGTTGGCCTCGAGTGGACATTTCAAATATCGTTTTGGGTGGAGATAGGGTAAACTGTACAATCATTGGCACTCTAAGCGGAAATCCCAATTGGAATATCTATATTTTTTTAGTGAAGTTTTTACATGGTCTTAATTTTCAGTTATTATCAATGATTATGGATTTCTTATTAAAATAAAACATCTTGAGTACATATCAAGTCTTTTATTTAAAAAATATTCAATGAAAAACAAAAATAGGCATAAAAATACAATCATTGGAACTCTAAAATTTGAGGTTATATAGAAAAACGTATGTAATTAAAAACGAAGTTTAAAGTGTTTAAATAGACTATTTCATTCTCTATTAAATACCTACAACACTTAGTAAATCTGTATTTCAATCCATTACTTAGTTATAAAGCGACAAAATATACTTACCTGCCCCTTATCAAAATTTTTAGAAAACGCCTAAAACTCAACCCTCTGTCCCACTTTGTGGTGTTGCCAGATGTAAAATGTGTATTTCAACTACTGGGCGTTGCAGTGTTGTAGTGAAGGAAAAATAAGAAATTGTAAAAAAGTACTTTCTAAGTTTGTGGTACTTCTTAATATTTGGCTTTTTAATCAGGAGTGCCAATGATTAATGCAATTCCAGCATTAGTGCAGATTATCCTATTTGGGTCATATTAGGATTATGTAGATTCTTCTAGTTGGTAATGTGTATGTTTAGATACTCAGCTTTTGGGGGTTGTTTTTGCACAGGTATTAGTGTCCATCGCATAGTCGAGATCATACTAAGATTGCAATGGAGAAAAGTGAGTAACAGATGGGTAAAAATTACTTTTTTGACTCTCCTTGAAGCGTCGTCTTAACGAATGCAACGGACAAGTAGTATCGCCCTGTATGTGGTCAGACACGGCCAAGTAGTTCGCGCTCTAGACGCGTCCAACATTACACTTCACCTTACGTTACAAATACATTATTAGATCGAGTATATTATTATTGAACATAGCATTGCAAGACTATTGTCTTTCTTTTGGCAGTAATAATTGAATGCATCTCATTTTTGTATATTTCAACTAATTATTTTGCTCTTACAAGCTAAGCGCGCTCTTGACCGTGTGTGGCCACTTCACTTGCCAATAAATTAATTTTCTGCGAATCTTTTCAATGAGATTATTGATAGAAGATTGCGTCTTTATCTCCTCGACCCTCTCCCCGATCCTAGAAGCGACTTCGTTCCAGCGAGACGAATTAGATGAGGCGCAGAGGATTAAGATTCTTTTACGATTGTTTGTAAGGAGGAGGAACAGATAGCAGGAAATTTAGCAGTTGTTTGACCAAAGTCGATTAGGATCGGGCGAATAGTGGTCGAGCAAGAGTTTTCGATAAGCGGGGCAGTGGGGCGCAGATAACGTCATTCATAAAACAATTTAGCGTTTGCATTTATCAGGCGCGTAGATCGAGCTGCGGTTCACGGTGCCGTCGCTAGAAATGCCACTCAGGGAACCTTTCAACGTTAAGGGTAATTTGGGGGAACTCATTGTGCGTCCCTTATCTCTGGGCAAACGGTGAATTTATTACAAGCAGGCTGGGACGAGCATCTAACCTCATAATCCAGTGAAAGGTAGACTGTGTCGACATTTTGGTGTGCGAGGGTTGGTTCATTACAGCGACGCTTCTCCTCGGTATTGGCTCATTAAAGTGCCTGCACTCCAACAGTTTCGGCTTGCTGGGAATGTTCCAATGGTAACTTTGATAAGACATTTCCCCAACTCCAGTGAAACCAGCGAATCCGCGAGCTCTCGTTGTGAAATGGAATTTCATACCGTCTAATTGTAACACTGGAAACTCTCAAAGAGTTTTCTGTTTCCAATCCACTGGAATTTTATTTTATGTTCTTTCTATTCGTGCACATATATAAAGAGGGAATATTTCTAGTTATTTATGCCACTTTTCATGGCGATGCATCATTGAACAGTTTCATCAATGAAGATCTCAAACTTCAAACTTCTCCTAATGAGGTGAGATCACGTTGACACAGGGGTGCTTCGACCGAAGTATCGTTACTTGCACCAACTATTCTACATTAATTCAACGTCGTCCATAAAGAAAACTCGAGAATCACGGCTCAATCTTTTCTAGACGATTCGGCGACGGACAAAACACCTGTTCGGTGGAGTTGGAACGGTCAACCCGACCCTCGTGCACGATTAAGCTCGATTTCGCAGCGAAGACGGCTTGGCAACACGCGGAGGACGCTCCCGCGACGAACTTGACACCAAAACTAACGTCTCCTGAAAAACGTGGTTCGCTATAAATTATGTCACTCCTGCAGTAGGTACCGTGCCAAAAGTCGAGTCCCTGAAAAACGCCGGGTCCACCAAATTTTTGGCCCGAGAATTTCACCGAGGAATCTCGTTGAAACCCTCGATCTAAAAGTAGGTGGCAGCTATTTGGATCGTTGGACAGAAAGGGAAGGTCAGGGTGCACGTGAACGAAGGACAGGAGATGCGAAGTCGATTCATCACTCACTACCTTCCTACAATTTTCAGAAATCTCGTGGTATTAGTCGCATCTTCATCGTTTACACAGGCAGTAGTTGACCATTGCGTAACTAAGTAGCAACGCAACCAATGGTACCTTCTCGAAATCCATCATTCAGATTTGAGAAGCTGCCCATTCGTATTTTGTATCAAACAGCACTTGGCGGCTGTCAGTAGACTCAACTAGAAATACCTGCAACGTTTCACTTCTGAACCGTGACTTTCCACCGCCGGAATTCTCGATTCGAAAAAAAGAAGGGGTTCCGTGCTTCCTCGTTCCGTACCTCGGAAACTGAGTTTCCGGGGCGCGTACGGATTATGCCTCTAAATCACAAGGGGAAACGTTTTCTGTGCCGTCGGACGCAGTGTCGTCGGAGTTTCCACTATTTTTTCCCGTTCTTTTGCTTCTCCCCCAGCTGTTCTCATTTTCGTTACTCTTTCGAGCCCTCGGTTTTTTTTCTGTCGAGGGAGAAAAAAGGAAGGTAACACGAGAGCGCTTCCCGTAACGTCGGCCAGGCTGTCGGTGGATTTTTCGCGCGGAAAATTATGGCTGCTCCCCCGGCAGCCGCCTCGTTTCGCGTTAATCCGCGCTCGCGACCTAGGATACCTACGGTTTCGTGATCCATCGGCCTCAGCCATTCGGTTTGCCCGTAATATCGAGGCAAAACTGGGGCTCGATAGTCGATGATTACGTGTAACGCGATCTCTACTGTCCCTCTCCAGCGCGCTGCCGCGCTTCTAATTAGATTTCGCGGCGTAACTTATGGCCAGTGTAATGATAACGGGCTGGCTAATGCCCGCAACCGTGGCGCGCTTAAATCGCTTTACAATTATTGTCATTACCCGGCGCGATTGTGCCGATGAAGCGGTGCTACGACTGCGACGTCGATGCCTGAAACGTGATGTTCCCCTGGACCAGTGTTTCTCAAATTAACCCCAGTCTTTTAGAGAATTTTTTAGCTTTGTTGCTGATCCTGTTTCCTTACGGATCCTCAATTCAATCATTTTACTTAAATTCTTTCGGTTCTGTGATACCATTTCAAACGTCACGAATGAATGTAAACTTATCAATGAATATTGATAATCTGATTAACAGGATTACGATTATACTCTAAGATATTATAGCAACTGCTCTAGATAACTCGTGGAGCATCGACTAATCGCATAAATGTGTTTTGATGTACATAGATGGAAGAAATGTTGTGTTAGCAATCTAATATCGCAGTAATAAGCGTCAATATCCCAAAAGAATTATTTCTCATCTGGTACCCGCGTTTTACAAAGCACGCGTTTTGAGAGACACTGTGCCAAATGATGTCCAATATAATTGTGGGCGCACGTCGCCTTGATATTCGACACGCCACGCATATAAACGTTCATTATAGATCTGACTCTTATCTTTTTATCCACGCCTTCTCTCGCGGCCAGCGGTCGCATTAAACCCGGCCTATTTTTCCCCCCATGAATGCAAACGGTTTCAGATGAATTGGATTAAAAGCCGCGATATAAATTCACGCACGCAGGAAGACATCGGAGAAATACGCGGCTCCATGCAAATTGCTGAATTTACGCGCTCGTGTTGTTACGTTAAATCACCTTGCGCGCGGTCGAGTGGCGAGTGCTAAACGCGTTATGCCGTTTAATGTTTATTATTAGCATAATTACTGCATTAACATTCCCTATTCTGTTGCGCGTGCGTGTGTTTCTTTTTTATTAGTGGGTCAACAGTAAATCGTGTCCCGGACGAGAGCGTGGTAGATAGCCGCGATCGTCGAGTTGTCGCGTAAACGATATTCGCTATTTTTCTTTCATTTTTAGGGTTCTTTTTTCAAGCGTGAGAATGCAGTGCAGCGGGAATTAAATTTTGCCAGCGTCGCGTGTTTCTTATCAGCGGATTTTACGACCGCCACATAGCTCGTGATTAATTTTTCCCCCTTGAGATTATGCGCGCCGTATTCCCTAAGTTTCCTCTAAATGCGGGTTTCAACAGTTCGCGCGCGTACGTGGCTAATCGTAAACGTCATCCAAGTGTTTTATTCGGGAAGATTAATCTGTACAGTATATGACGAGTCTAGAGGAATTCGGGGAAGCGGAGGTCTGATGGGAAAATTTCGTGGAAATTTAGCTGAGGACAGAATTTTCTATCTTTCTGATGCATCGCGGAAACGTTTACTTTTCAATCGTTAATCATTTTGGGCGCTTAAGCAAGTTTGATTTATGTTTTCTGTAGTATCGATAGATGCTCAGAAAAGTTGCCGTACACTTTATATCATGTGTATGGTGTCTTCAGATATTCTTTCTATCGATCGTAGAAAACTTGCTCGCTTACTGAGCGTCCCCTGATTTGATAAATGTGCATCGAACTTCGATCCCTGGATTCCCCCGCGAAGAAAAGCCACTTTTCAAACTCGGTAGACGAAGTTCACCCCATATCGAAGTACTAAACAGCTGGCATTTCAAGCTCCTCGATGTTTAATTTAACAGCGGCTGGGCGGAATTTTTTGCCTGAATTTTTCAGTTAGGAAACTACATTAAACATTCGAGTGGTCAGAAATATTCGACATCACTCTTCGTTTTCGGAATTACTATCGAATTCCACTACCATCGGATTGTTCATTTCGTGTGTAGGCATTTCCAGCATCCAACGACCATATCAATCGCCTGGCATGGCAGAGATTATTGCAGCTAGTCGATAATTGGTAAAAAAAGACGTTCGACGAAGTAGATCAAGCTCCCGAATTCGAACGGTCAGTGTAGAATCGATTAAACGGAAATTTCCAGGCCACCGATCTTTCCATGGTAGAAAAGTTTCATTCGATCGACACAATAGTTCCATTACCCAGCCGTTCTGTAACGCGTTTTCGCTGATTTAACCCATTTGCATCGGCAGCCATGCCATCTATCGGCTCGAAATATTCTACGTGGTAGGAAGCCTGCATTATTTCATGAACATTGCACATGAACTCTGGAAAATCAAGTTTCTAAGGGCTGCTCAGAGTTATTTAATGAAAAATTGTATCAATAATAACAGAAGTTATGAAGTAGGTACTTTACTTCCATAATTCCTGATTATTGCAAATTCGGTATACGCCATTTTCATGGAATTTATAGAAGATTCAAATTAACTGAAGAATTACTTGATATCTCTGTTGGAATCTAGGAACATCTATTTTTTATTTAAATTCGCGATTGATTCTAACACAGTGCATGGTCGATTCGGAGTTATCGATGGAAATTACAATAACGATTGCTTCTGATATTCATCCCCTATCCCCGCGATACTTTTGCTGTATGCATGAAATGTCGATATCTAATGCGATACGTGCAAGCATAAATATCCGATGGAAAATCGAGTCTAGCGTTTTATGGAAATAGTGTGGGTTTGTATGTTTCCAGCAGATGTCCCCTATCGATATTTGAAACGAACAGAATCCCGACATTGCGACTCTATTCCAATAAAATAGTCCATACACCCGGATCTATTTCCTTTTGCTGTTCTTTTTGTGCGAGATACGATGCATAAACGAAAACCAGATCCTTTTTATTTTGAGACTCATGACTTCATAATAATCATACAACGTAGCTGAATTTAAAGATACACAGTTAAAAATTACACTCCACGAAGTGTGACTACTTCAACCTTGGCTTAAAAGAAAGCACAGATATAAAAGAAATTTATCCCAACCTTTAAGTACACAAAATGGCACAAGCCGACGTTAGGTCTGCTCTCCAGGATTCCTGGATCACTGGTATTAATCCTCGAGAATCTTCAGTGCTCGAGTACTGTTCATTTTCGCGTAAAAGCAATCTCATCGAGAAAAGTACGGATAGCTCCTTAGAGAACAGAGCATTTTCGTTATTTATGAGAGTTTTAGAGGAAACTCGAGGCCAGTCGCTGAGGGAAGGAACGAGACCATCGTCGAAGGAGTTGCAAGCACCTGCCCACCGGTAAACACTGCTTTATCGGCGATAAGAGCTGTTTACCGCGCGTCTACTTGTACACATTTGCTAGAGAACTGGTTAATCCACCGTGGACCGATAATTAATTGTCGCGTAGCTATGCGCGGGGCTCAATTAGAACTTGTAGCCGCGCGCCCGAGTAAATTATAACTTCTGACACGCCCGGCGTAACGTTCCCCCTACGTGCTGATAATTTGTTCGCGAGCAGTTATTGTTGCGTAATACACCGGCTTTCCGGTACTCCCTGTTACAACCCACAGAAAGTGATAGTTAACCGTGGTGACTAAGATTCTGGATGAAAACGCATTTCTTCTTGGGAGCTGTAATTTAAGTTCTATCGGAAATAGAATAAACTTAAAACTTTCTCAGCAGAGCCAACAGGTAGTAGATAAATATTCATTCCAAATAGTTCTTCCTTTATGAATTCGCGAATTGCAAGATCTCCTTTCTACGATCAGTATCTTTCTTTCAAGTTTCCCATGTTCCCTCGTCACCCTCAGAGAAAAGGAAAAACAACCGAATTCGCAAGTAGGACAATCCGCGTAAAATCGCGTGTTAAATGCCAGCCGTGAGATCCTTTCATTCCTTACCCATTGACGAACTGAAAAATCAATCCAACAACACAGCGTGGCGTCCTATAACGAATAAAAAAAAAAAATGACCGATGTCGATTTCGACCAGACCCAGAGATTGATGGGTTTCATCCTGGCGGTGCCAACTCCAACGAAGAACGCGACAAAAGCTTCTCATTGGATATTTGCGTTGACTGTCAGCGCAGCGACGCTTTTTTCTCGGGCTTTCGCTCGAAAAATGTTGTAGCGTGAGGGGATTCCGTTGTTCGAGAGGACAAAAGCGCCGTCGCGGTTATGATTCATGTGAAATTGATGAAGCGCTCGTCTACGCGTGTGTATTTAATTCGCGCGCCGTGTGTTAGTCGCTTTGTGGATGTAGGGTTGTTGTAGCGACTCTTTGTTTACTTTTTAGATTAATCTCGGCTCTAATGCGGTTCGCCGAAACAAAGGGACTGATTAAAAAAAGATTTAGACAAGCTCAGAGCTGCGCGATTGGTTAAAATTCCGCTTTCGATACCTTACCTAATGGTAAAACCTTTCGACACACCCTGAAATATGTTTCTGACAAATTACACCCGCTGTAACAATACTCGTAAATCTTTATGACTGTGTCTTTAAGTCGAATTGCATTCAAACTCCATAGAAGGGTACTCGATCGAACAATGTTCCCCTAGTATACAAACGACCCTTTCATCCCTCCAACCCGAGAGACATGAAGCACAAAACGTCAGGGGGAGCATCGATTCAGTGTCTTCTGTTTCTGTTCGAACAGCTCTCGGTCAGGTGATGCTCTACGTGGACGGTATGAATGGAGTGATGGAACACGGTCAGACAGTCCAGTGGTTATACACCCTGATAGCCAGCCGCTTCCGCCTGGTCGTGAAGACCGCCCTGAAGCTGCTGCTGGTGTTCGTCGAGTACGTGGAGACGAACAGCCTCCTGCTGGTGAGAGCTGTGAGGTCTGTTGACACGTCGAGGGGCATGATACCCTGGACGAACGTGATGAAGCTCCTGAAGGATTACGACGCAGCCGACACAGAGCTCCTAATCTATGCCACGACCCTGGTCAACAAGTGTTTGAACGGCATACCGGACCAGGACACTTATTACGATCAGGTGGACTGCCTGGAGGAGCAGGGGATCGAGGGTATCATTCAGAGGTACATGTCGAAGCAGGGCACCGACCTCGATCTGCTCAGGCAGTTCCAGATCTACGAGGCCGTGCTGCACCACGAGGACGGGAACGACAGGGGATCGCCTATTCGGCAGCTCGACGATAACATCAGGTATCGGTTTTCACTGAAAACGGCGAGCCTTTCGTGGATGGGGATCTTCGTCTGCCAAGTTCGCTATTTCGTGCAGCCGCCACCCCCCCCCCCCCCCCCCCGATTTATGGCATATTGTATCGCGTAGCTGACGCTTGCTGCACGAATCCTTCGAGAGGAAGGAATTTTTTGTACAGATTTTTCAACCACCTTCGAACGAAGATCTTTGAGATCCCGTGTTGGGAGTTCGATAGTAATAAGTTCGGAATTCTCTTACAGGTCGCTGAAAATCATAGTGACATCTCAAAGAACGGTATTTGGAATTGCTAGTAGTACACGTACCCGATATCTCCGGCAATCTCAATATAGCAGCTACAGTAATAGTAAAACACAGAGATAATAATCGTGGTCACACCTCGAGCACAAGGATTCCCAACACGAAAGCTCGGAAGCCTCGAATCAGAAACTTGACCTCGGTTCGCTTAGAATCGCCGCTCGCGCAGAGTCCGTAAACTCGGTACAAGAAGCCCCTAATCAGTCATACCAGCAACCGCTCACGAGCGGCAACTTGCCCGCGTCTTGCAGGAAGACGCTGCGGAACCGGAAGTCCCTGGTGGATTCGCACGAGCGTCGAAAATCCCGCAGACACTCGACGGGCACGTCTCCGTTGTCGATGTCCTTGAACGCCAGACTAAGCCCGCGGCTGAACCACTCGTTGGGCCTCAACTCCCTGAACAACACGCTGAACTCGAGCTTGCCCGACGACGACGACGAGTCCAGCAGCTCTCAAAGCTCGCAGGGTCATCTGGGAGAGGTGCAGCTGAACGGCAGCTACAAGGAGAACAAAGGTAATCACGCCTTCCCCATCCTTCTCGCTCTTCTTCCATCCATGCCACGAGCAGAGCCGAGCTTTCGCTTTCCGTCGACTCGCGTGTCACCGACGCGCACCGCAGATCAGCTCGTTAGCGATTCGACCGCGCGATGAATACGAACTTCGACGTCCACGAGCAGTGATTTCCGCGTTAACGGATCGTCCCTCTCTCGGAAGAGAGACCTTGCGGTTTTACAGTTCCCCGCGCGGTCCGCTGCGGATGTAACGCGCGGCAACGAGCGTCAGGGACAGGGAAAAAAGCGCAGTTTCGCTCGAAGGGGGCCGTGATTGAGGACGTTCGTTCCGTCGCGGAAAACGCGCCAATTCGATCCGTTGCGCGGCCAAGTACGCGTCGAGCTTGGATCTGAGGCAATCGGAATACGTAATTCGAAGGATAATCAGGGTTTGGTGTATTAAATCTTCACGTGGCAATACAGGGGCGGTGGAGAAATTAATACCTTGCGTTTTTCACTATCCGCTGGTAAAACGCGAAGCAGCGACGCGCTCGATGAACTGGATTTATTGGTGCTGTCGTCGGACGTTTCGATCTATGTGTCGCCAGCTATACATTAGAACGGAGGCTGAGAACCGTGAGACTCGCGGGGGAATGAAAACGGCCGGGCGATAAGCACGTTCGTTCGGTAAATAGTGAATTATAGATCGACGCGGAAAATGATCGGTGGCGTGTGCATCATCGGCGAACGCTTGAGAAAACGGGTGATTTATTGCGCGTTCCAGTGGACGTTGGTGTGACGCCGGCGCTGAGACGTCGAAGGGAACGTGCCGAGAGACAGAGGAGCTTCATCAGGGAGCAACAGGAGGCCACGGCGAACATGCGAGCATCCGTGGGTCATTCGGACGACCAGGAAAGTGAGTAATTGGTTTCATTGTTTGGAACTTGCAGAAATTGAGCAAGTGTTTTCGAGAAGCACTGAGAAAGAATTGCTAATTTAATATTTAAGCAAGTGTGTGAGGGTGCATCAAAATTGATTGATCACTGATCGAAAGGACGGTAACGAATCGATGAATTTCCTGTTGGCTTTACGAAGGTCCTTACGCGACGAACGGGCTGCGTTACACGAACGGCACGTCGCACGAACGAAACGCGGACTCGCCCTCGAACAAGTTGTCCAGAACGAACAGCAGGAAGGACTTGACGCCCCTGATGAATGCCGCGAATAAGCTTGACTCCGAGGAGAAGAAACCTTGGTACGGCAAGAGCCCGGACGAGGGTGTCGAGTGCGACGAGGGCAATCACACCGACGAGGATGAGGATCGTCGAGTGGTTTTACAGCTGAAGAGGGAAGGAACCGTCAAGGATCTCACACAAAAGCTGGCGGCTCAAAATCTCATACCGAGCAGCCCAGTTGAGGAGAAGGTTTCCAGGTAATTTCACCATGTAACGCATCCACGGCAATTAAACGCTGTTTAGAAAATTAATCGGGGAGGACCATGTAGCGAGTAACGAGCATCGGAAACTTGTATAATTTCATAAACAACTGCTTTAAATATTACATTTCAAGAAATTCTATCAGGCTTTAATTCACAGTATTACTTTGCGAAAGTTTTGTTACATTTAAATAATGCTAATTCATCTGCGAGTGTCAAAAATTTAGGACCCACGCAGATTACCAACAAATACCATTCAATACCATCGAAGTAATCTTGATGGGACTGAACCAATTCATGCCAGTCCATCATTGATGCAAATTCCACCCATCTATGAAATAAGAATATTACGATCCATGCCAAATGCCCAACGCGAATCCAAAGCTGCGCAGTGCCCTTCCACCACGGCTCTCGGTTCCCTGGTTGCAGGATAGGGGACATGAGCGGTCTGATCTCGAAGGCGAAGGAGGGTCTAGCGAAGTCGAAGTCGAAGGCGGACGTGTTGAAGTCCCCGACCGGCGACAACCTGCCGAAACTGCAGGAGGCGAAGAAATCCGAGAACGAGCTGCACTGGGAGGAGCTAGTTAAGAAACTGAAGCGGCCGCTCGCGCTCTGCGACCTCGACTTCACCGATCTGAATTCCGACGACGAGGTCGACGTTCTCGGCCCTGTGAACGTGACCAACGGCATTCCACCGCCCCCACCGCCCATGGTGCCATCGCCTGGTGGTGCACGTGCGCCGCCACCGCCACCCCTGGGGGCGAGGCTGCCACCGCCGCCCCTGCCCCAGGCTCCGCCGCCCTTGTTCGGCGTGAATCTCAAGTCGCCGAGGTCACCGACCGCCACCGAGACCAGCAACACGCCAAAGAGCCCGACACCGACCTTCACGAAGAAGAGCAAGAAGACGGTGAAGCTGTTCTGGAAGGAGGTCAGGGATGATCCCATCATACTGTCCCGCCTCGACAAGAACAAGATGATATGGGACGAGCTGTCCCCGGTACCTGTTGACACGCAGAAGCTCGAGCACCTGTTCGAGAGCCGCGCCAAGGATCTCATCACCAAGGTGAGTAATCCTCTCTCGTTGTCCGAAGCTTTACACACCGTTATCCTCTGGGGAGCTTCCTTTAGCCAGGGGTTGGTTCTTAATCTGCCATTCTCGCAAGCCGGCAACACGCGTAACACTGTTGTACGATTCACTCGTGGGTAGCTTCGGGCCTCAGGTTGTGGATGATTCTCTTCTCGATGGGAGCGGTAGCGTTTCTGGTGCACAAGTGAGATTAAGATTCGGGGGAACGGTTTGTATTGGAGTTTCTTATTGAGGATGTGGGGGCTGATGTTTTTGATCAGTTAAGGTGTCTCTGCTCGAAGCAGCCACATTTCCTATTCTAAGTAAAGTGTGATAAGCAAGTCGTCTAGAGAAGATTTCTAAATTTTGTAGAATTTCGTTTTATTTAAAACAACATACTGGTCTCTCATTAGCGAGTGAATTTTCTGACTCAACGAAAGGATGGAAAATCGACCTTGCACCCTTTAATTACATATTCACGATCGTAACCACCCCATTTATATTCTACCACTGAATTCCAAATCTCCCTCGGGCGGCAAAAAATAATTCCATTTCAAACCGAGCTTCGTGATCAAAACTTTCTCCCCAGTATCCAAGTGAACAATACGCTTTTATAGGGCTTAGCGTCCCGCCTCTCTTGCATCTATGAAGAACTACTTATCCCTCTAATTCTCTCTTTCTCTCTCGCGGTTTCTCAAAATTACATTGCACCGCGTATCCGACAGGAAATTTAATTACGCCGAGGGGATCCGGGGAAAAAGCGACGACGATATCCCGCCCCCATGAATCTTCCCGCTTCTTTGTTTCGCCTTGTTCTATCTCAAACGTGTCCGACGACGACGTCGGCCACCGTTAGCCATCCCCCGACTCCCGATTCGTGAACCACCCTCCAAAGAGCGAATCCTCGGCCTTGCACCCGCTTCTATCTGCCGCGAGAAAACCTTTTCATCCAGCGGAAATTCCGCAGGCCGCGTAGCCACAATCCAGAATACACAAAGCTACGTGGCTGGTTAACCGGATCGCTGGTTCGGGGTTGCTGCTGCGCTTAAAGGGGATGAAACCTTCGAACCCGGGGGGTCAAGGAAATCGTTATTTTCTGGAATCCCGGGCTTCTATTTGCGCAAGGTATCCCCTTTTTATAGGGGGATT
The DNA here is from genome assembly GCA_029448645.1 of Andrena camellia. NCBI lineage: Eukaryota > Metazoa > Arthropoda > Insecta > Hymenoptera > Andrenidae > Andrena > Andrena camellia. The sequence goes on from CM055677.1 coordinate 17,657,890, forward strand.
GCGGCAAGCAAGTGTGAAATCGTGAAAAGGGATCGTTCCCGGTTCTTATAGCAATACTTTGGTGAGATTCAACTTGAATTATTCGTTCATCCAGCGTTTCGGTATTTATAAATTATAGAAAATTATCGAAACATTGGCTAACTGTGGTAGCTAGATGTCTTTCAGGCTAAAAGTAAATCGTTTCGCGCTGACTTTACAAATTCGATATACTTGAACGCAGTAAAGGATCTATTTAAACGTGGTCCATCCCTTTAATTAGCAAACCATTGCCGAAGCTTTCAATTCAATCGCACCAATTTTTTTCCTATTCGCGCGCCAGCGATTATCTCCGCGTTAGCTCGAATCGAGGATTTGACCGACGTTTCCTTTCAGAATATTCTTAAATAAAAGGATACCAGGCGTGTAGCGAGAGGATAGAACCCACTACAAGAAAACTCTGGTCAGGATGTAGTGCTGCAAATTGCATTAAATACAGACGCCCACCTCTTTCTTTTCGCACGCTCTTTCGTTCGTGTCTCGACGATAACGAAAGGAATTAAAGGCTCGACAAGTCTCGCTTCTTTTTTTTTTCGCCTCGTGTTAAAATCACAGGCCAGGGATGGGACAGCGTACGAATTGGGATGGAGACGCTTTATCCCGTTCACTGTCGTGTTATATTCGACGAAAGTTTTACAGAATAGCGCTTGGCTATCCCGCAACAGTAATAAAGGGTGGAGTTTGTTTCATCCGAACGTATAAATATTTCCAGATTTACGAAGAAATCATTACATAAAGCAATATAGATTTCGTTCTAAAAGTTTTATGAAGCAGCTTTAAAATGTCTACGCTTCCACCCATTTCTCTGCAAAATTCTAATGCCGTCTTGGAGGAAGCCTCGAATATTTCAATACCATTCATCGTTGAATTAAATTCACCGCTCATTTTATACCGAAGCGCGAGTGGAATTTGAATTTCAGCCAAGTAGCACGAGCAAGAGATTGACTTTCAAAGTCGTTTCCCTCGAAAATTACGCTGTTACGACAGGTACAGGGCCGCATCTGTCTCGGTTCTACCTCGCATTTCGGCTCGGTCTTCGTGCTATTCGTTTCACTAACCGGTGTTAGCGATACTACACCATTTGCAATCGTGTAAACGCAGAGGCTGTAGTTTGTACAGAGGATCGAGGCTGCACAGTCACTGTGTTAAGGCTTCGCTCCAGCTCTGCCGTTGCCTTTGACACGGATTACGCGTTTAATCCGTTCCGATTTACAAGGGGTGGGTCGCGTTCCGCGCCTCCCTCGGTACGCTTTCCCCCTTGAACGGCTTTATTTCCGATCGCGTGCGAAATAACAGAAACGTCGCGGAATCTATGCACGATCCCAGGAGCTTCCCCTGTCGCAAAGCAAAAAGGAACCGTTTGTCGCCGCTTAAGAGGATAAAAGGTCTCGTTGCCCGTTTTGTTCCGTCGCCCCTTAGTCGCTCGCGGTTTCCCTACTCCTCGTTTGCGTTTTTCACCGTGACCGTTCGATTTCGCGACTTCCCACGGAACTCGGCGCTAAGTTTATTAAAATATTCGCCCGTCGACGACGCGACTGTTTGCGCACCGCCAAACGGAGACGGGAAGTTTTCTACGGAGTTGTTTAAAGCAGTCGGGAGATTCCCGCTGGACTCGGGAGGCGGAGGACTTCCGTCCTCCATCCTCCGCGTCCCGAGAAATAGAAAATATTACGCCGTTGGTCAGCTACGACTGTCAACGAGCTTAAAGGATTTAAGTTTCCTCCGTTATTTCGCCCCCTTTTCTTTTGTCGCGCTCCACCGCCATCTTCGCGCGGTATTTCATCGGACTTCCGGGAAGAGACTTTGCCTCCGCACAGTCGACGCCGCTTCCTCGCGTATTTACTTGTTAAACGAGGAATCTTTTAATTGGATCCGCGACTTCGGGGTGTAATTAGATAGAAGTAATAATGAATACGCGGAAGATGTTAACATTCTCCGTCCTTCAGTCCCTTGAACGTTTTCAAAAGATACAAGCCGAGGAAACTCTTAATTTATTTCAACGAATAAAAGTGTCTGAATTTCTTCTATTTACCTGCGAAAACTATAATCGTTACAATGAATGCTAAAGTCCGGTTTTGTACAGTTATCTTTTGTTACACGAAATAAGTATTATAATTTAGCCGTGAAAGAAATTCATGAAAGTCCAGAGCCGCGGATATTTATCGGCTTTTATAAAAATCTCGTAGCAGCGCGGAAGAGCTTCTTAAAAAGCGTGCCCGAAATTGAATGAGCAGCGTATTAAAAATACGCCAGAGGGGCGTGTCCTTGACAATTTATTTAATCTACCTGCTCTACGTTATGAAAAAGCCCCGGCTTTTTAGCCAGCTCTTGCTCTATCGAATTTCATGGAATAAATTTTCGTCCTGGGAACGGAAATGGGCATACGGTATTCCTCTATTTCGCCTTTCGCAAATCCTTCCCGTGCGCGCGGTGAATCGGGCGCGTATCAAGTAAATTTTCCGGCAAATAGAAATGCAACGGCGAAAGCCCGCCCGTAAAATCGGCAGTGCCTCCCGTGGAAATCATTATTCCCTGACTAAGACCTGGACGACAGGATACGGAAAATGATATTTCCACGACTACGCCGTGGCTCGCCCTCTGTCCGTTTTAATTAACTTTTTTTCCATTGAAATTTTCCATTATAACGTTGTGGAAGCCTCCTCTTTTCGGCATTTTCCAACAGAACGGAGGAAAAATTCTCCAATTTCTGCCGCCGCGGAGACACAGCCATGGAACATCGCCGTTTCCCAACAATTTTTTACCCCGCTGCGACGAATAAACATTAACTTCCATCTCGATCGCGAAGCCCCGTTTGAGCAGTTTTAATAACGGAGAAGGGTAGCTCGACTTCTATTTAAAAAATAAGTGGGTGCTGCGTAATCAGTATATTCACCTCCAGGGAATTTTCCTTTTTACAGAAATATTTGCTACTGCACATTATTATTTCCCTTATTGCAATCGCATTCCGCTTGCCAACCTTTGCTAGAAATGTTTAAAAAAATATCCTCGGTAATATCATTGTTTGACTTATCTCGCAGAGAGGTTGGAAGTTAAATCACATGCACATTGAACAGTAAAGAGCCACGCAATGCTTCTCTCTTTGAATCACGCTCATTTCCTCTTTCTCGGTAGTAAACGATCGTGTGTGGATTCTCCAAATAGTCGTCGTATGGCACCTACTTAGATTAATTTCTCCGTGCCAGCGATATCGAGTAATGTCCCCCGGTCATTTCTCGAGCCGTGCGTTTTCCCTGGCGCGGTGAAAACCGGCGGAAATTCCTCAGCGATCGGTCCGTCGCGTTCAAAGATTCCACGTGAACGGCCAGTCGGTGCCGCTAATTGCTCCTGTAATTGCATGTCGGTTTTATCGGCTTTGCCCGTTCGCGTTCCTCACGTTCTAAATTGTCGCGAGCCAATGGACACGCTCGCATAATGTGGCATTACACTGAACATCTCTCTCCATCGCGCTACTCTCTTCCGCCCTTCTCTCTTTCACCCTTCCCATCTTCTTTGCTCCTCGCTCGCCAAGCTTCTCCTCTCGCGAGCTCATCCTTTGAACTTTTATGTTCACCTCGGAGTCCGGTAATAATTAATACCAGGCAACGAGAAAAAGAGAGACCGTGAATCAGGAATAATGACGGGGCACCGGATGGGAAAGCGTGGCCGAGCAAACGACGCAGGGAAAGGGAAGGGAAATAATGTCTGGAAGGTTGTTAGTCGTTTTGTTCTGTTCTTTTGTATATTTCGTCAGACCCAATGGACGCGGATGTCACCCTGTAAATATTGGTCCTGACAAACATTGACTGTTCTGAATCTTGTCATTATTAATTTTCACTCGTAAAATTAATATCTTGATAATGACAGATTTAAAAAGGGCACTCGAAAGAGCAGTTCAGTTTCACATGCTGCCTTTCATCTTCATGCTACATTGTATTAAACAATGTGCTTACTGCGAGCAATTTCTCATACATACATACATGAACGATTACAATCTTGGTATAATATCGCAGACACTGTTAGTCTAATGACGTAGCTTTATCAATAACACATCGTAAATTAATACCGTCTGTAACTTTAACGTTATCCTACTATAATAATCGCGAATAATAATAATAATGATGCGGCGAATAGTGGTTGGTTGGGTGGTTGGTGATATGGTGGTTTAATGCAATACGACTAATCTTTTCTTGTATTTATTTGCAATATTCTTGGTGCTCGCACGAAAAAATGAACGAAATGGCATGCTGGAATTTTACAGGAGGTGAGTCCTAATTTCTTAACTTCACTTAACGCCGGTTTTCACTAACCCGTAAATGAGCTTTCATCCGTGCAGACGTTAGTCTCCCGTTTCTTTTTATGCTTCTCGTCTAACAAACGAGGGATATAAGTCAATTTATTTCCCTCGATAATCCCATTAATACAATTGTTCGACGAATGAACCCGTTTGATTCCATCACTACAGTTATCATTAACTTTCTTCGCTTTCGAAAAGTATCCTAAGTAATTAATCTGGGTGTAGTTGCTTTCGGTTCGCTTCTTGTAGCTCCATAACTACCCTCCTCAATTTCACATCCCTCCTGTTCGCTTTTGTCTCCCATTTCTGCCGTGTTACTTTTAACATCGTAACAATAACCATCATTGGATATTATACGCCTTCCCATTCTACTAATTCCGTTTCACCGATAATAATATTATTCTGAGCCGATTGATCCGCAGAAACAGCAGATACATTACCGTGTTTCCATCTCTCCGTAGTTTCATTTCCCACCGTTTGGTGTATAAATATTTGATATGCACTTGGTTGTTGATATATTATTTCAGCGGGCAGACGTGCGCCCCGTTTGAAAGCCACTCGTGCACGGTGTTCGTTGTTAATAATTACGTTCACGATTTGGAGTGTTCGTAGAGCAATAATGACCCTTTAAGTTCGCCCACGATGACCACTCTCCTGTCAGCGAGTAAGCGTTCCGTTTCTTTTTTGTCGCCGAGTAGAAACAGCAAGAGATGAACAAGAACAAGGAGATCATCGTGCTGGACCATAAAAGATCGAACGCCATTAACATCGGAATGACGAAATTGCCGCCGCCGAGATCGATTAAGACCGCGATCTTGAAAATGGACGCGACCATTATGAACAGAGAGGGTATCGAGGTGAGAACATTAAGTTTCTTCTTTTATTAGTATTTATACTGAATTCACTGAACTTCTCAGTACCTATTCAAATTTCAATTACACTCTTCAATCTTTACTTTCAATAGACAAGATTAAATATTAATTAAGGGTGTGCAGACTGCAGATACCCTTAAGATTCGAATCGATATAATACCACTGAATTTCACTCGATCAACATTGCCTGCGATACTCACATTTTGGAATACCTTCACACCCATGACATTCACAAGTAATTTATGTTATTCGCAAGAATTTTAACCACGATATTCCTAGACATCGATGAATCTCTCTCACGTGTTTCCGCTCGTTTCTCCATTTTCTCCTCGAACGGATATATTCGTCACGATCCCAATTTCGTTTGCAACCCCGATCGAAAGCGTGACCGCGTTAGTCACGATCCTTGGTTCACGATTAGCCCCGTGGTTCAGTTAAAACGCACGTGCCCCCTGGTTTCGCGGCTGTTTTTCTGATTTCTCTAATTTCTCTAATTTCTCTAATTTCCTGTTCGTTTCTCGTCTTCGTTCGTCCCCTTTTCCCCGTGTCCCGCCCCCCCCCCCCCGCGATAGAAACTATTGACGATGCTGCCAACCGAGGAGGAGAGGTCGAGGATACAAGAGGCGCAGGCCGCCAATCCTGACCTACCTTTGGGATCGGCCGAGCAGTTTCTTCTAACTTTGGCCTCCATCTCGGAGTTGCCCGCCAGGCTGAAACTTTGGGCATTCAAGCTGGACTTCGAGAATTCGGAGAAGGTAAGTTACCAGCATTCTCGCGAATTATTATGCGCAGGGACGCCAGTGGTTCGTTGCGTCCATAATCTATTCGGCCGCAAATTTTTAACGGGCATAAATCTATTCGCTGCGCGCGATCGAAACGCTCGAGGTGAATGTTTAAAATGGAAATACAGCATTTACTTATTGTTAGCTGAAGTCTCTTACTTTCCACTGTCGCTGTAGAACGAAATAGCGAGGCGCGATAAACACAGTGGCCGCGTGAGAAGCGTGCATGACATTTCCAATGGAAATTCTATTAAGCCACGTCGCATACGAATGCACGTAATAGGGATCGAATTGGCCCGTTATTTCTCACGAATCTCGTCTCGAATTCCGCGGAGATAGTCGCAGCCGCGACGAGGAAAAACGCCAGGTATGCAGGGAAGGAAGTCGCGGGGAACGTTCCCCGCATAATCGCGCGATTTCTTCGCCTGGGAACACGGCGAATTCCGATACACGATCGTGTGCTACCAGCGAGCGTGCATTACTTCCTCCGCAGGACTGGCGCCTAACTCGAAACACTCGGCGAGACACTCGAATCGCAGCCATCCTATTACCATCTGACGTATTCTCGTAGTACATGCATCATCGCGTTCGATCTGGAAATGTTTCTGATATTCTCCACAAAGGCGTTAACGCTTCGCCATCAGTCCTGATTACGAATTTGCAGGACGAACCCCTAAACGCGAATCACACTACAGAAAATATCGACGGTTCCGTTTCCATCTGTCATCCTTAAAGATTAAACGAGCATCGTCGTTACGCGAAAATCCTTTACGGAGGGCGTAGCACACGTCCCTCCGAAACTCAAAACAAAAAGCAACAGGGAAACGTACGCGCGGGGCTGGCGGTCCCGCGCAAAGAGGTCAGCAACCGACGCGACGAACCAGTCGGTGTCTGAGAACGCCGCGCGAAAGAAATAATCGCGAGCCATCTTTGTGACTTCAGGAAATTGCGGACCCTTTGATGGACCTGAAGCAGGGAATGGAGACCCTGCGAGTGAATAAAACGTTCCGCGGGATTCTGAGCACGCTCCTTTCGATCGGGATATTCCTCAACGGAAATGAGGTAGGTATTGAATGCCGGCCAAATGATATCCGCTTAATCCGTCCGACGGAGTGGCCGCTCGCGCGGAATCGATATCCATCGGCGTCGATAATTTTCGTGTAACTGTTAGCCGACGGTACGGAAAAGGGCGAGGGAGAGTTGAGGGTGAAGATTGGGGTACAGGCGCTTCCCTTGGCCGAGTGCCACGCTTCTGAAAACGAAAACCCTCGACCTATCGCGTCGCCTTTTGTTCGATAACGTTGCAGTGACCATAGACGGTGCTCGTCACAGTTTGCACCTTCACGCTTGTAGATTCTGTAGATTGGAAAAATGCTTCTTGATTCTGGCTGCTCTACAGAGTGGCCTGCGTAACATGGTCAACTCAGAATAGCTCGAGAATTTATTAACATTTCTAAATTTAGCGAACCCTTCCCAATCAAATAATTGCTCAAGGGGCCACCAGCTTTCGTATTCTAATTTGCTCCGCCCATTGATTATACTATATAACATCCCAAAGCACGTATCCCGAATTACGTGCTCGCCGCGGCAAAGGGAAACGCGCAACGCTGCGACTGCAGCTTCCCTTTAAAACCCATCTGGTCACATGGTAACGAAACTGGTCGTTTAAAATAAAAAAAAAAACGACGTCTGCAGCCGCGTGTAACGCGAGCGTAAGCTTTGCTATCGTAGCAGCAGTCGTGCACGCGATATCAAACGCACAAACGGTACGGTCGCACGAATATTCGTGTACGAGACACTTTGCGATTCTGTTTCGACGCAGGACGATTCCTTTTCGTTCGTCATCGTCAGCTTCCATTTGAATATATTAACAACACCAGTGGCTCTTCAGGCCCGCACCACTAATCATTTCTTATCGCGCGTTGGCGTCGTTGTTCACTGTGGTTTTACACGCCACGCTCATTTATCGAGCTTGCCGTACGGCCGCGGAGTTTTCAGCTGACGCGAGCCGAGCATTCTCTTCGTATCCTGCAGTGAATCGGTAAGAAAGCGAGATAGCCTTAAGCGGGACAAAATTTCCTATTCAGGTGAATAGGTTTTCCTGCTCAATCTATCGAAATCTTTATTCAAGCAGCACTGAATCCCTATACGTACAAAGTGAAGATCATTGAAAACTGCTTGGAAAGGAAAGTCTTCTGTGCTTTCGGGATGCCGTCCTTGTCGACTTAGAGAGGCGGGGATATCGATTCCGGGCTTTTCCCGACAATTATGTTACACGCGAAAGTGGTCAGGAACGTTCGGATGGAAAGTCTGCGGCACCGAAACGTGGAAGTTAGCCCCAGCAAGATTCCAGGCGTCGCGTAAAGCTGACACGTCCTCCTCTCGGGCTTTTTCAGGTGAAGGGCTTTCAGCTGGAATACCTCGCCAAAGTACCTGAAGTGAAGGATACGGTTCACAAGCACTCGCTGCTTCATCACCTTTGCCACATGGTGATGGAGAAGTTTCCAGATTCTACGGATCTCTATTCGGAGGTGAGATAGAGAGGGCGAGAGCGGTGGAGTAAGGCGGAGCACTACTTCGCGCCCCGGAGCAAGTGGATAAAACTTTAGTTTGGCGCGGCGTCGTGCCGCAAGACGGAATAACTGGGAAGCTACATTCGCGAAATCGGGACCAAGTTCGTTCGTGCACCCGAAGAACTTCTTCGCGGAGACCGTTACCAGCGTTATTCCGTGGAATTGTGTCCGCCGCGCGGGTAACTCGTGCTCCCGTGTAATTGGAGGGTGCACGGAGTCCTCCTCGCGCAAACAATTTTCAATTTATCGCTGTCTCTAACCGTACTAAACAATGGTCTCCAAGTTCTTGCCTCTTCTTGGCAACTCTTCATCGCTACCTTTATTAAATTCATGCGTTTCAATTTGAATTCCGTCTAATATAAAGTACAAGCGTGCAGTGGGGAGTCGCACAAATGGAAGCAATTTGCTTTTATTAGATTAATAAGCTTTCCCGTCGCATTTACACTATTTCTCCATCGACCGTCGCTTGTATTTTTCGAAATTTTCCCCCACTTTTCACGCTACCCGTGCCCGCCGCCGTTCGAAGCGTAATCAGGAGGGATGGGAATGTTGTTTAGATCGGCGCGGTGACGAGGGCCTCGAAGATCGACTTCGACGAGCTCGCGTCGAACATCGGGAAGCTGGAGAGCGAGTGCAAGGCGTCCTGGGATCATCTGAAGCTCATCGCGAAGCACGACGGTTCCACAATGATGAAAGTCAAGTAAGTACCGTGTGGAAATCATGCGTGTGCCTCCTCCGTGGCGAGATTGCAGCCAATCCGAGCGGACGCTCTCCCGCTCCTGGTCGCCGTCAGAGATCTCGGCAAGTTTCCCTCGCGAAGTTTCGACCGCGAAATTCGCCGGATCCGAGCAATGTTCGATAAACTCGCGACAGACTTTTTTCCTCGGTCGAAGCTGGCCCCGCTCCAAATGGCACCACCATTAATTACTGAAAGCGTATTTCTTCCTTCCTTGGTCCGACTTCCTGCACCCGTTCCCTTGAACTTTTTTCCTCGATTTTATTCCACCTTATCCCGTCTTTACTTCGAGCTTCGCGGTGGATCTTCGAAGCTTTTATCTGTTCATCCCCATACCCCCAAGCTGCTCCTTATCTAACTCAGCTACATTGGGGGACGATACCCTCCCTCTCCTTCTCGTTCCCTTTGTTTAATTCCGTTTGCATTGGAAGTTGTTATACAAATTTCCCTTATAGAGAACAAAACGCCACCATGTACCACTAAAGCTCGAGAAAGATACTTACTTCCTCGTTAACACGCTATGGTGCAATAGATCACGCAAACCGCCAGGTAATACTTCAAAATCCACTAACGCCTTTTGTATCTCTATTTTTAAATATAAATTGTTTCTTGAAGCAACCGTTTCTCTGCTTCTCTCAATCCCAGTTCACACATCATCCCTTTAAGAGCGAGACTCGTTCGCGTTCCATTACCTTTCGCTTTATAGAGTCCTCGGGGCTGAGTGATTAACCGATGCAGTCGAGTTAAACAGTGAATTTTCAAGCATCTATAGATGCCGGTGCTCGCGAAATTACATCGACCCGGTTCGGTCATCGTTAACGCTGCCCGTTTCACGTCGCGGGATCCTTTGTTCCCCGTGCATGCGTTGGGACGCGTTTAATCGTATTTACAGTTCCCCGTCAGCGGAGAACAATGCTCTCGTGTCTGGGACCCAGCAAATCTCGTACTTAATTGCGACGACGTGGCGCGGGGAGCGAAAGCGGGGGCAGGGGGCAGGGACGTAGTAAGTAGCAGTCGCACGAGTAACGCTTCATATCCTGTTGTCGGGCTGATGCACGCTGTTATTCCGCACAGATATACTGCGGTGATATTTTGTTTAACGGTGAAACGTCTCGTTAATATCGCCGTGTCTGGCGCGGCCCGCGTTAATTAAGTGTAACGGGTCGTCCTAAATACTGGCCAAGTTAATTCGTTCCTGCCAGAAACTCGTTTCAGCGATCGTCTCTGCCTTGAGCGTCCCGGTGAGCTCGGCACGAGTAATGGGAACTTTTATTGCAAAAAAGCATCAATCCCGATGATGAACGAATGGTAACGAATTTTAAGATACTGTTCCCCCTCTGCGCTGCATGACGGGTTTATCGAAATTTTCTCTCTTCAACATCGTGGAATTGACTAGCTCTGTCCACAGAATTAATGCTTTTCTCAATCTATTCGAAATTCTACTTAGAAATGAATGTAGCAACAGTGAGCGTTTGTCTGCAGAAAACGCTGGGACAGAAACGGCATCAGAGATTGATTGTTTGCGATGTTGCGGTTTCCTTGTAAGAATTATATCCGTTACCGTAGCAAGTTTACAGTGCGTTAATCCGTGCTTTCTTGCCCCTCTGTTGAAACAGAATGTCGGACTTCCTGGCGGACTGCGCGGAGAGAATAATCGTACTGGGGATCGTGCACAGGCGGATCATAAATCGATTCCACAAATTCATCCTGTGGCTGGGCATCCCGCTGCACAGGGTGCAAGACACGAAGCCGAACGAGTTCTGCCGTATCGTGTCCGAATTCGCGTTGGAGTACAGAACGACGCGGGAACGGGTGATACAGCAGCTCGAGAAAAAAGCCAATCACCGTGAAAGAAATAAGACCAGGGGGAAGATGATCACAGAGGTAAGTTACACCACGGTTCCCGTATATTTCCCCAGGTTCCCGTGGTCGCGACTGAAAATCTTTCGGAGCAGGGAGCTGCTGCTCTCATCAAATACAGTTATCGGAGCGTGAAGGGCATTATGGTGGGTCCTCTTTTCTCCACCTCCGGCTAGGGGAATAAATTGCTTTTTTGCTGCGGGGAGAATCAATTTCTGCTCTTGCCTACCGCGGTTTCACTGACGTTGGCGTGTATTCGCGCCGAACCGATCACATACGTTGCCTACCGTTGTCGCGTTTATTCCTCAGAATTTATTATTACGATTCCCTTCTTAGTATTTATGTTATTTATGTTATCACGCAGCAAATACCAGACAATATACATCACACACCACACGTCACAGATGACGCGTCGCGTCTATTAAAAGTGTAGCAAAATTCTTGCTAACAGAAACTCGGTAACCCGCAAAAAACGCAACAAAGTTGCAAATGACAATTCTTCAACAATGTTGCAAATTAAATTCTATGATCGGACTCAAAAATCTCGGTTTTCAATATTGTGTGTTTTACGCGAGAAGCCAAATTTTGGTTTGCTACTTTGTTGCGCGCGAAATAACCCAGAAACCACTTGTTTCAAATTCCATTGCTCGATTCGTGCACCTGCAAAAGAGCCAGGTTTTCGACTTACACCTGCAACAAAGTTGCAAACAGAAATTGGCTGTCCGCGGAAACACACAAAGTTGCAAACCGGGATTTTGGATCTCTAGCACCGAAATTCCATTTGCAACATTGTTGAAAATATTTATCGTTTGCAACTTCGTTGCGTTTTCGTGGGGCGCTAAATAAAAACTTGCCACATTGTTCACCATACTAAAGTTGCTAAGTTGAGAGCAGTGCAGGACGCGAGGTGTGACGTGTAATATGTGAAGTGTGACGTGTAACATGTGACGTGTGAACGTGTCAAGTGTAACATGTGAAGTGTGAACGTGTAAAATATGAAAACGTGTTATAGGGTTAAATTTATATAAAAAAAACACGATAATGCGTCTTTATTGTAATAACTTATAAATAGAATACAAAGGATAAAACAATTTACAAGCTTTTAAGTCTGCCTCTGACCACGCGCGCTTCCTATTTAGAGCGCCAAATATAGTATCACATCCATAAATAGTATTTAGTTTCCTCTCATACGATATGATCGACAAACGCCACCGTTGAACCCGATGTCCCCTCTGATCGTTACAGGTTGGTAAATTCAGGACGAAAGAGGATCGCGCGGACGCTGAGCTCAGGCAACTGCTTGGAAGCGATATCTCCGACGTCGAGAGTATTCACGGCACCTTGCCCTGGAGGAGACAAAGAAAAGATGGTGAGTTTCAGTACATTTTTACGTCCCCTCTTATTCCTTATCCTCTATGTTTTGTTTCTTTTGCTCGACTGGCATGCCTACGCGATCTTTGCTTCCCAGACTGTGGCTTCATCAACGATGGCTCTGTCTTCGAGTGTTTACGAACTTCGATCGATATCTGTCGCGTGTAACTATAATACATACAATGAAATTTCGAAAAATGAAAACTGCAGTCGATACTGTTATTCTGTAATACATTTATTGTCTACAGAAGAATGGAGTTTTTTACCACTAGCAATATAAATTATTCAGATATTACTACGATAAAATGGTGCGCTGACAGCAGAACGTTCTACGTTGAATTTTTGTTATCAGAAAACACAGTTCTGTGATTTGTAATCATCGGTTCGTTCCCCGCATTTCCGGTATTGTTATATTCAACGAAAATAATCGTCCTCGGTATTCTCTCTCTCTCCCTCTTTCGTCGAGCATCGGGACGCAATTTGCAACATAAATTCCTTTTCCGGCGCGGCGCGTTCATTGATCGAGGCATTCTAATATCCTGCCGTCGACAAGTTTCATATTTCTACGTTACTCGATGTCTGGCTCCGCGAAATCGTGGAATACAGAATGGGGCAATAAAACGCAATAATACCGTTGCTCGTTGGTCCCGACCGAAGGACCGAAATTGTAGCCCTGATTTCACAGTTTTTTCGTCTGGCCTCGCAAAACGAACCACACCGCATCATCTTAGCGCGGCCTTCCACCTCTGGCGCGGCGCGATCAAATTGTTTTCCTTTTTATGCAAAATTTTGCTCGCATGAAATACAGCAGAAACTTTTTCATTTCTCGGCAGCGTCCGTAGATCGTCGCTGTTGGGCTCAACTTTTCGCGCGGTGGTTTTTAGCGCACGGAAATATAACGCCCCCACCCCTCCCGCCCCCTTAAAAGGGTAAGCCCAGCGCCGAAGATAAGAACAAAGTGCGAAAATTTCTCCTCGTTTCAGTAATGTTCTAGCCGGTGGCGGCGCGAGAGATAAATGCCCTCCTTAAGCAAACGCCCTCCAGCCGTGAGATTCGCGGATAGCGTCGGCTCATTTGATGGCGTTACCGGAAGATGAGAAGTAACGACATCGAGATTTTAGAACGCGGTCGAGGAGCGCGGTTTCTCGTCCGGGAAAATACGAAACTCACGTTTAAATCGTAATCCCACGCGGGAGTTTCGCATTTCTCCTTGACCCTCCACGAATATGTTTTCCTACATTTAACGTTACTCGTGCTTGTCACCTTCCTTTTCGCCCCGTATTTATTATGAATGCGCCTGTCAGGGTTTTCTGGTTTCATTCTTGAATCAAGTACTAAATATGTTCCTTGACACTGTATATTATGGAATTGTTAAGTTAACAATTAACAAATTCTTGACTGCGAACTGTCAACATGTTCGTTAGCAATTGCTGTTGAAAGTCGAATTAAAATTAGGTTAGTTATTCATAAGCAAATGCCACTTTGCCCGACTTGTATGCCATGTCTGACTATGCACCGGCACATACTACTTGGAAGTAGCTGTAATTTGTCATGCGTCTACTTATAAATGCGTACTTAGATAATTCTCGTTGCAGTTATGATTGATTTGCTAATATGTCTCAGGTTCCTATTACCTCTATTTATCTGTATCATAGTATTAATTAACATTCATTAATTTCATAGTATTGTAAAATTGCATGCACAGAACAATACATTATGAAGCACTGTGCAATATGCATTTCTCGCGATGTAAACTGCAAGAGCGCAATACTGTCTGGATTAATTAACTTTTTGAATGACAACTGATTGGAGCAGCGTGGAAAAATCGGGTGAGTATTCAGTTTACGGATTTATTACGATCGAAGGATATATTTCAGTGATTTCATGACACCAGAGTCATGCAATGATAATATGACGATATTCAATCCATAAAATTAATCAGAATCGTTGATAGACAATCAAACTGAGATTCAATCGAGACACATCAATCGGCGTGACACAAATAAATAAATATTCAAATTCAACATACCAAAGGAACGATTTCATCGAACCTCCCTTCGTGCCATTGAGAAGCTTCATTCCTAAGTTACCTCGGCACACTTTGCCGTAACTTCTGACATTCCATCATCGAAATCAGCCATCGTCCAACGCGCGGCGAACTTCACAGGACGCTTGGCTGAAAGGGGCGGAGAACGAAGGAAACTGTTATCGCGGTGGTCACGCGAGATTGTCCCGGATTGCAACCGCGAATCCTCTCCTATCCCAAGGCGGCGTTGGAATTTTTATTCTCACCCTCTGCGACCTGTGCGCGAATAAAGGGCGGAGGCGTGAGACTAGCCCTTCTTTACGGCTCGTAAACTTGCTGGTCCTCGTGCATTATCGTGACTGCAGCCATCATAACTTCCCTCCCTTTTATTCCCGTGTATGCTCCTCTATAAAATACCTAAGCGCTCCGCCTAAGTCGTGCCACGGCGCTTCTACACGGCCGACGACCGCTCCCCCCCTTAACCCCTATCCATTCAAGCTCTCCACCCCGAACACCCAGAGACGTCCTCTAAATCCATCCACACGCATCCACCCTCCGTTCCCTGCAAGGATCGCGATTTGTCCTGACAGATTCTCCTCGAGCCCGGTATCTTCCGGCCCTTTATTGCATTCATATCCACGGCTACTTTGAGAGGGTTATGTCTGTGTTGAGATTGCTGAGAATGTGTCTGGGGCGGGGGGTGGTCCTTCAGAGATGATTTCGTTTAACTCGTTTCGGCTGCACCGCCGAGGGGGCGATTCTGGGGGATTCGCAACGTTTTAATACTGCACGTTCAGCAAATATTAGCGAGAATAAAGTACTCGGATTTTCATCGCGGGGAGCGTGTCTGTGGAAGTCTTTATGCTAGTCCACTGAAGAGGATTAGAGATTGTATTTAAAAAAAAATCCATCTCTGGGATTTCGCCTTCGGCTTCATTCGGAATTTCCATTACACTAACGTGGCGATCCTTCTATTCTTTTCCTTCGTCGCATTTAGAAATGTAATTACGCACGTGAAATTCTTCCGCGGGACATTCATCCTGCTTCGTCCCTCGCGCTACGAGAAACTCCCGTTGGGGTAAACGAGCCTGGTCTCTTTCATCGTGAATTCGATCCATAAAATCGCGGCGAAGACGACGAGAGAGTTCCCATGAATACGCGGACCGTAATTTACACATTCATGCGACCGTTTGGTATTTCAAACGCGTCGAACATTAAACAGTTCGCGGGTTGTCCCGCAGTGAGAATAGATAGAATCGCAGTCATTTAACGCTCCCAAGCGGTCCTCGCGTATACCAGCAGCGAAAAGCTCCACTAGTCGACGACATTCAGTGCTAACTAGGTTGACCGCATCCAGAAACTTCGCTTTTTCCATCTCTTCCTTTTCCTTCGCCCATGGAAATCCCGTCGCTATTCCCACCCTCGCCATCGCCGCCCTTCTCCTTTCACGGTCCTCCGTGCGGCCCTCGTACACCATCGTATCGGATTTACACAGCCAGAGAGGCCGCCAATGGAGGCTTCTTTCAGCCGAGTTTCAAAGAAGCTCTCAAAGGAACTCCCAGTGCTTTTGACGGTTCCGAAGTTTTCACCCCGCGGACCTGCGAGCAGAAAGACTGCTCCGCGAAGAGTTGGCCGTGGAGCCGCTGCGAAAGAAGAATGGCTGGCCGCGCCTCTACAGACCCGGCTATCCGAGTGAACGTCACAGTATGAGGGCTCTCTACGGCCGCCCCAAAAATACAGTGTGTCCCAGAAATAGGTGGTCATTGATGATTTTAGACTAAACAGCTTGATCTTATTGCTATACGTCATTGTCAAAGAATTATTGTCAGGGCACCATTTTTATCATGAATATCAGATGGGATTAGCTGTAACAGTAGCCCGGAAGCTTTCGATTTTAAGCTAGTTAGTAAACGGAAGTCGATCGCTTTCTTGACACGCAAAGAGTGTTTTAATTTCCTTCGATTTACAGCTACGCGATGTTTGTGTTGCAGGACGCACCTCTCTGGGCCCGCTGATCCGCGACGAGAACACCAACGGGAACTTAACTGACGGCGACGATGAGCTGCTGGAGTCGTTGGTGAAGACCGCGACGAAGACACCAGCTACGAGAACGACGCCCAGAGAACGCAAGAGGACCAGACACGCCGATCGTAAGTCTTGTAAGTGTGATCCCCGCACCCTGCACTTGGCCTCCCTTCTTCCCTGTTGATCGATCTGTCCACGTTCTCGAGGAATCGATCATTCGATCGGCCCGCCGCCAGCCGACTTCTGGCACTTTCGCGACGGCGTATTTACGGACCGATTTGGGAAAGTACTTGCTCGTGGAAAACGCGAATTTAGGACCGACAGATTGCTCGAAGAATAAATAACGAATAAAAGCTTGAAGGCTGGAGAAGATTTCGAGGGTTAAAGAGGGAGCAATTAATTGAATGTAACTTTATTCTCCCTTATATTTCCCATTAATTATCTCGTTGCGTTGAGATCACTGTGCTCTTTAAATAAATATTTGCGCAGTAAGTAAGAAGATATATATTCTAAATGTATTATTCGAAATTCACAGACACTGGCAATATTTCCCTCTTCGCGCAAGTGATTAATTTTTTTATTTAAGTTCTCATTACTCGAGTTCCAAGGGATGACACGTTCTATTACCGTGAACAAGAAGCACGATCTTAAAACCGCGTTAAAATTAATTAAAAACCATCCTGGAGGATAGCGATCCCCGTCGGGGATGCAAATGCTTACGCATTTTCATTTGTATTCTTGTGGGAAAATCTCCCCCATTAAAGCCTCTCCCCCTCGCCATGTTTGTACCTCGGAACGATTTTATAGCGCGCAATTATCAGCGATTTTCGTTAGTCGTTCCAACGATTTATATCCCCGAGCGTTCCATCGCGACGCTGCGTCTGGTTAACTGCGTCCGAGGAATATCCATTCGCGTGAAAGTTCATTTAAAAATTAACGTTCATCCCCTGGAGAATTTACGTGGCGACCTGCAGCTTCCATGGATTACTAAACAAAATTCTTTGCAATTAGCTTGAAAAATTAACTGTAATTTAAGGTAGATTCTTACGAAGCAACCACTTTCACGTGTCCATCTAGCTAATTTTAGTAATCTGCTTTAATTGCAGTGGATGAAATTTTCAGCAGAAATAAGTCCGTGAGTTTTTACACGGGAAACTTTGGAATCTGCTCGGTTTAAACGTTTGTAAGGAAGTTGATCCTTGGAAACTTTGACACCTCTATTATATACCGCTCAGTCGCATTTTAGCCACGGAGTACTTTGTACAAATGGGGTCTTCGGTTAAAGT
Source organism: Andrena camellia (assembly GCA_029448645.1). Lineage (NCBI taxonomy): Eukaryota > Metazoa > Arthropoda > Insecta > Hymenoptera > Andrenidae > Andrena > Andrena camellia. Next base: position 17,675,751 of record CM055677.1, read on the forward strand.
CGCGTTGGCACGTGAAACATTCGATCCATAAATAGGGGCTGGCGGGACGTCGATCGATAAGCGGAAGTTCGGAGCCAAAATTCTGAACGCCAGCGATCGAGGACGATGCGAACAGTGTCGTTTCCTTGGTCGTCGTTGAACTTTTCTTAAAAGCACCTTATTAGCACCGATCTATCCTTCTTCATCTCTCCTCTGCAAACTTACGAGTGTACATACTTCTTCACCATTATAGGATCGGGCAAAATGAGAAACGTGATAAGTTACCTCGCGGTACAGTGTAAGAAAGAGAAGGAAGGGATACTTTCTTAGGGGATCCAGGTGAAATGGCCTCATTTCTGCCAGCGAAAATAAATGAATTGTCTAGGAAATGTCAATGTTTCGCGTGGATTATATGTCACGTAGGTCGTGAAGCTTTCACAACTTTTCTCAGCCAACATCTGCGCTACTGTCTTTTTTAAACGACTTTTCGCGAAAAGAGGAAGCACCCAGGGTTCGGTGAAAGTGTCATTTGCATTTTATATTGCGCCCATTCATTTTTGGAACGTACGGTTTTCAGGCTCGACTCTGTCGTTCTCGTGGCCGAATGCATCAACGTTTGAAAGATTCGTCAGGCTTTTTCATTCTAGGGTGAAAGCGTTTAATCGCGGTGTGCTTAAAAAATATATCCTCGAAACTGTCTACATTTTCTTTAGATAGTGTACAAAGCGTGCGATAAGGAAAATATAACAAACAATGGCAGATGTCTATTTCCTGAATAACGAGCTTTCTATATCTACAATAAGATTTCATTATTTTTGACGAATTTTTCGGAAAAAATTCTTTGTCCACATTCGTGAAATATAACTTGCGACCTTTTCCGTTTCGTGAAAAATGGGTTGCAGAGGATTTGCTGATTATAATGGAATTAAATTGAAGAATGTTGCATATGTCACTGTGATCAAATGCATTCATTTTAGGAAAGGTTTTACATTGAAACGCAGATCACATTCCCGAATTATAGATTTTTGAAGCGAGCACATAAAGATGTTATAATATATATAAGCTTATACTTTTTCGAGAATTATTAAATTACCTTGTAAAGGGAACTTATGCGTTTTTTCGAAAAGGGTAAAAATTGCACAGGTAAAATATATACCTACATACACTGTCACCGAAAAGATTTCACAGATCACGTTTGCTACGACAGAAATATAGCAAAAGAAAGTAACCGGACACCCGACACACGAACATTTCCTGGCATTATAAAAATACAACAGTAGCTCGCATAAAATTCGTTTCACAAAAAGTCGAACGCCTGTCTACCTCTAAACCTCTCGTGCGTAACATCGTACCCGTGGAGAACGGTAGATAATGAGTAGAAAACGCAGGAAATGAAGTAAGTGATATAATAAAGGCGGTGGAAAGGGATGATTGCCTGGAAGGCGAAGAATCGAGTATCGCCGGGGGAAAATAACAATTGTCGTTGGGTTAGCATGCGTTACAAGTAATTCAGGGGGGGGGGGGGGCGTGCTTTGCGCCAAGGGAAAGCTCTATCCTCCTTTTCCCTTTTCCCCTCATTGCCTCCTCTTTGTCCCGAATTATCCAGTTTAAGGTGGCGTAGCAAGGGGTGTGGTGATGGCTTTTACTATAAGTTCGCGCGCATACGTAGGTATATACGTATGCACACGTACACGTGGGAACCGGTGGTGGTTGCTAACGGGGTGGCCTAGCGTTCTTCCCTTCCTCTTTTTTTTCTGTCTGACAGTGAAGCGATCCCGCACCCGGGAGAACAACACCACGCCGGAAGGGTACCAACCCTGAAGGGCTACCGATCGTGACCGACGCGATGAAGGTTCGCTGGTTTTTCCATTAAACGCAACTTATCTTTCTCTCTTTGCCTCTGTCTCCGCGGCGCTCTTCCTTTTTCCCCGTCTGGCCTTGCGTGGAATGCGGTCTCCACTTCTTCTCCTTCTGTCTCGGCATGCATTGGTTTCTTCCCCTTACAGCATGCACACGTTCCATCCCCTCTTACTGTGTCCACGTGCGTAGAATGGAATTTTGAATGTTTGCAACGTTTTGACACGAGACGTCGTGATTGGTTAGGTAATCAAAGTAATTGTGCTCGGTAATAATGAGGTGAATTGAAATGGATTCTGTTGCTGCTTGTGAATAATATATTCCGTATTTTATACTGAATAGTCGAAGTCACTTGTAAGTGATAAGTAACGAGGCTGAAGGCTGAAGGTACATTTTTCGGGTTCGCGGATTGGAAAATCGCATCAGGGGATCCGTTCGATTACTTTGCGAATGTATCCTCCCGCGGTTCATGTCGAAAAGGCAAATCAGCTCGCTCTTATTCGAAGGTTAAGTGAAAAGTTTGCCCGCTGTGTGTAACCTACGCCTCCATTACGCAAGTTTCCTCGTCTTGGAGAGGAATCGTGGAAGGCGAATGCATTTACCTTATACGAACTTCCGCTGGAGTCTAAGTCTAGAGCAAAGACGGTCTCCTTCTTATTGGCGCCACTTTGAAAAACGATTTCAACCAAGTTCCGCACGGTAATCCAAATTTTTCATCTGTTACCACTCCATTTTTCAACGCGATATTAATACAAATTACATATAGATTCGCGAGGCCACTAATATTTGAAAACTAATAATGCCTCGGATATGCAACGAACGATTTAAACAACGACGATCTATAATCTACGAATAGACGAAGAATTGTAACAAATTCTTTTATGTTTTATAATTATGCATCCGTCTGTCACCCACCGCGAATTTATAGAGACGCCTAAGGATTGCCGCTCGGAAATTTCAATGAGTTTCCCAGGGATAAGTAAGTTATGAATCTATATCGCGTATCTTGACCTTAGAAAATTCCTCTGGATCCACTTTAGACGAGTTAAGTAACGTATAACGACTCACTTAGGCGCTTCCATTTCGTCGACGTATTCCACATCGATCGGATGAGGCACGTTGCTTCGCCGACGAAATAATTGATGAACCACGCCTTGAAACCGATATATCGGTCCAGCGATCGATAACCTCTCTGGATCCCAACATCCGCCCCCTTTGCGATTGTCTACGTACCATTGTTTGAAGATCTTTCGAGGGAAGATGAATCGTGTGTATCTTCTTCCAAACGAACCCTCCATCTTCTTTACATTTCTTCTCGGTCACTTCAGTTTTCTGACTTCTCGATATGAACTAAACTTAGGGTAACGCCAGATAATCGAACAATATAGGTACCTATAATAATTGCGATTTGCAGAATGAAAGAAGTGAAGGAATAATAAGTTTTTGGGAGGATCCTCTAGTATTCGGGGAAATTAAAATTACTACTAAGTAATATTAATAATAATAATAATAGAAATCATACCTAATAATAATAATAATAATATATCATTGTGGTCTTCGAAGGAATTGGAAAAGGTAGGAAAAGGAAATTAATGTTGAAATAAAATTATAGTAATGCGGCAGTTAAATTGAATAGTACATTGGCAATTTATACTTGTTTGTAGACAATGAAATTGTTATTCACGGTAGCGCTGCTGTATTTGACATGATTGGTGAATGAAGCCATTTAGGGTAAACAGGATTGAACATTATCAATAGTAGAATAACGAGGCAATCTTATGTAACGGAGTTCACGTTCGCCTGTGTATTAGTGCACTATTACCGTAATGCACCTTAATATACGACGTGGATGTAGCTGTCGGTTCCGCTTCCTAATCATTTCATGAAATAATTCTGCTTGCGCATTACGTAACACGCTTCGTGCACGAACTTGAGAGAATACATTACGGGAGTGGTTTGCAACCGAGCTGAATTCATCTTTTCGCAACATTAGCAATCCCTCTCAAACGAATTAGAACAGTGAATAATTTAAAATATCAAACATTCTGCTTAACGATTTCCAAATACAACTTGAGAAATCGCGAGAACGTTTTAACGTGTGAAATTTCCCAGAACAGGAAGAATGTAAAATTTCAAGGGACAAAACAGTCACGCTTACGGTCAAGAAAGGGTAAAAGAAAGTCCACGTTTTGAGGTCAATATTCTCGTCAATTACCTTTCATCGAAATTACTGGCCCCTTATCAGTAATCTTGTTCCATACGTTGTAATAACTTACACGTCACACGCTAACTTAATCCTGTGTGACTAAGTAGTATGAGCAGTGCACGTGATCAATTTCACGTGTTCTTGCGTTTCTAATATGGCGGCTATGGTGGAAGCCTTTCCCCTAATATCTATTACGCAGTACGCTACAAATACATAGATAGTTAAACCAGAAGCGATATTGTATCAGAAGTCCTAATTGATCGTTCGTGGAAGTTAGATTTTTCATCGATCACCAGTGTTTCTCAAAAATTCGTATGGAAGATACAAATCTCCCACAAGAGGTATAAATTATTCGCACAAAATTCCCGAAAATTCTCTGTACAAACCATTTACAAACATATGAATTCTCCGTCGCGTCGCAGCGAAGCTCGTGCAATTACGAAAGCGTCAAGACAGGATGCAATTTGTCTCAGCCGAATGATTTTGTTCAAGCTCATTAAATGAACCGTCGAGCTTACTACCAGAACGCGTAAAATATCGGAAGCATGCGGCAGCTTTAACGTCACTTTCACCGTGGCCTCGTTTACGCGAGGGCCAATCGAATTACCATCGATCAAAACGCGCGTTACACAGGCGCGCGCGCACACACACACACACACACACACACACACACACACACACACATACACGTGGAAAGATGCATCGAGAGAGTAATTCCGTTTGCGTCGATCTACTTTCTTGTTGCGGCAAATATTTGCTAAGTAGTTCGGATGGAGTGGAGCCGCACGAGTCAATGCACGATAAACGCGGCGACGTGTCTCGTTAATAACGTGATCACGGATCGTCGTCGTGCACGATCAGCCGCGGCGCCGCTCGTGCACCGCACACGTCACGGCAAATAAATTTCGGCCACGTGGAGGTCGTGTTTGCCAGGCAATCGTAGCGCGAGCGATTTACCCGGGCAACATTAAATTGGGAGTCAACGATGCGCGAAAATCCACCGATTCCATCGGCAGCAAATCACGGCTGACGAAAAGAATGAACCCCCCACGGTGATACCATTTAAATCGCCCCTCAAATAGGTATCTGACTTTCAGCGACGGAAAATTCAATTTTGTTTATGGCTAAAAATATTTAAGAGGAATGTCGATTATCGTTGATGAATGTGCTTGGATATGAATAATGGTTTAATGGTTTTAGAAAGACACTTATAAAATGAGGGAACCTGTTTTTAAAATTAGAGGTGTTTAAAATGCTGATCACCCATGACATTTCGGTTGAATCGAATTGGGAAGATCGGAATTGAGATTATATTGGGATCGGTAGCTTCAAAAATATTCCGGGGATTCGAATGCACAGAAATATGGAAGATAGAATTATATTATTAACGAGCTAGGTTCGAAAGCGATTCGATCCTGTGACACTTTTTGTACTAACCGAATTAACTTCTGACATTTACAATTTCTTAATGTAGTAAAAGGAGAACACGTTATCCAATGAACAAGTGCGTAATTTTCCTGTATAACGAAAGAATATTTCAGCAAGAATGATGATCGGTTTAGCGTTTCAAAATTATCTGATTCAACGGCCACCGACACGCATGATAATTTTCCAAATCTATTAACTACCATTCATAATTATACATGCAAGTTCGAGCCACTCATTGATTACGTTGTCCTACTAGCGCCATGTTAATAACAAATGCCGTTCGCACTAACGTGGCGGAATGAATTTGCGCTTGATCAATCATTGTCGATCGGCTAAAGCATTTACTATTATTACTACCATGACGCTAAGGCCTGTTCAGTGATTTCAGCAAGATATTATCTTGCTGAAATATAGTATAAATTGAGGTCCAAAAATCTTATTTTACTGAGTCCTATAAATGCGACCACTGAATAAAAAGAAAAACTATAAACCAGTCGCCTATACACTTGTACATATACTTTGTTCTTAATTATATGCCTTTCTTTCTAACTTTATCGCATGCAATTGTTTTGGAATGATGAGTCTTGAGTGATGTGCTCACTGCTTTAGTTATTGAAAAAGTTCGACGAACATTTCGTGTTGAAAAAGTTCTGATTTGAAGTAGTGGGGTATATACTAAATATATTTGTATGGGGGTAACCAGTTACAGAAAAAAATAAGAGTACTCGACTACTGATGCTAAAATGCTCTGTCATCAAGCAATTCAGATACTTCAGTGTTGATATACTGAAGTATTAGAGTACCTATTAGAATGTTGAAATGTCGAGATATTAGAGTATCGATTCGCGTTAGACTTCTATGAATCGCAAAACATTAAGATACTATGTATATTCTTCCTTCACACCCTGCTTCTCTATACACGAAATGTTCAAATTCTCAATCCACCCGCAACTCGTATCGCCAGGCCGTGATTTCGTTTCCGTTAAATATGAATTACATAAAATCCGCAGTGCGTAGAACGCTGAAGAACGGCCTCTCGGAAGAGGAGAAGAAGCACATCGCCGCCTACATCAAGGGCTACTGACTGTGATAAAACTCGAACCCCGTATCTCGTCCACGAGAAGAGAGGAAGAAGGCAGCACGATCATCGAAGCAATTGATCGGATGTTGACGACACGGCCAGGACACCGCGATTTCACGGGGGCGCAATCCAAGAACGCGAACGAGCAACCCCTACAGAGAATCGCAGAGACACACCAAGGTTATATGTTAAATGAATTATATATACATATACATATATACATAGATACATATACATATATATATTTCGATCGATCTACCTGCACGCTAGCAGGAACCTACTGTTTTTATCAGTTACGTTGTCAAAGATGAAAATTGAGGCCTTCCATTCTATATTCGCTCTCATCGCATGCACTGTCGTTCGTTCTTCCGTGAAATAATGAAATAATAGTTTAAACCCAGACTAAAATTAAAATCGAATAAAGGGCATTCGACTGTAGCCAGTTACATACGTTCGCTAGTAGTGCGTGGATGCTAACTAATTCTGATCGTTCGGACAAATGTTCGATTAGTTTCACGTGTGTAGAAAGTGAGTAAAAAAAGAAACTGAGTATCGAAAGTGTACTCAATAGCGTAAGCGAAGTATAGTACGAATAGAGTGGCAGAATTAATCAGGAAAGTCATGGAAGAAACTTCTATTTCTACTGATTAGTGGAATCGCCGTTGCCTATGTTTAATAATTACAAATTTATGCGAGTAGATTATAGATTCATCTCTCTCGTTTGTCTGCAATTTGCATTTTTTACAAGTCTTACTCCCGATGTTGTTGCGTAGAAACTGCAGGGGTTTTAATTTCAATTTTATTATTTAATTTCGAAGAACTACCCTAATGTGATCGCGTCGCTTTAAACGAACGAACGTCGAAGGCGATATAAATGAAGGAGTTACAGTACTCTTTCCCCCCAAGTATATGAAATTTGTCAAATAAGGTTTGCGCAAGCAGCTAAAGTTTTCGACAGAAGTAAAAAGTGAAGCAGGTTATGGTGATCGGTCTGGACTTATTCACCGAATTTCGTACTGCCACGCGATTCCTGGCAGGCTGCAAGCAACGGAGGACGAGCTTACGGGTCAACGTGCCGCGTTGCGACCGAATGTGACAACTTTGAAACTTATATCCTGTTCATCTTCCTCGTGGAAGAAACACAGAGAGAAACTTTCTTAGGTGTGCCTATCGCCTTGGCAGATTCTCTGGGAATAAGTGCTAGCGTACGGAGAGAAAGCATTTTTCAGCAGCATTTGAATGAATTTCCCTTTGCGCTTGATTTGAAATTTTTATTGAAATTCACGCTGTAGAAGCTGCTCCAGATTTAAACGGCAACACGGAAGCTCGAACGACAGAGAGACGGGAAACAGACAATCGAATAACGCGTGCCTCGAACGAGTTCCGATCCATCGATCAGTACACTTTGAATTCTTTCGAAGGATTAGAAGAGCCCCGAACGAAATTGAAATCGTTTCGCGACGGGCGAATCCTTGCTCGTGAATGCATATTTTTTCGTACGACGCGATTTCCGTCGATACCCGTATGTAGCGAATTTCGATTACCTACGCGACGTGAATCTGTAAACGTTGTGATTTGTCCGACGAGAGGAGCGAATTGATTAACTTAATCGTCACCTTATTATCGCGTCGCGCCGCCTCGCGTACGCGTAACCATTGTAATTTCCTGCGGAAAAGTGATTATTGAAATAAAATTGCGAGCAGTAAGCATTGTGTCCATTGATTCTGCGTTCACCCTTTATTTCGTACCCCGTTCGTTGTTTCCAGGACGAAGTGGCACGGTCGAGGGATTGAGAAAGTCCGCTGCACCAAAGTCTGACACTTCTGATTGTAATTTATGATGATAAGTCACTTGCTAGTTATTTCTATGTACTCTTTTATACATTTCTCCAAGTGTCACTCTTTGGTGCCTAGACCTTATTGAAAAACATGTTGAAGGTAAGTTTGCATCGTAAGTATTCATTTCATTATACAAAAACTAAAACACTGGAACAGGGATACGTGTTTCTTTAACCTTCTATAGAATAGAATCGAACACAGCATCCTCTTGTGTAGCTCTTATTAATTAATACTAGCCCCTGCGACGTAAACTCGAATCATTACTCTTAGCCTTGAATAAAAGATACTCCAAGTTGGTTAATGCAAACCTGATTTAATCTAATACTCTCGGAAAATATAATAAAGACTTCCTAACACTTCGTTCAACGCGTCCGCAGTTGTATGGATAAGATGGGCACCGAGGGCCCTCGCGTTTAAAACTTGCCCCGTTACCCAAGAGGATCCGTTCTTTTTTCTCCTCGATACTAGACTTTGGAGTTGGAGTCGCGAATTCGCCAGCAGCGCACGAGAGTTGGCTAGACGGTGTCTAACCACTCCGACCGTGGCCAGCGCAGTTTAACTTCGGTAAGCTGGCGGGAACCGGTGCATTCTGCGTGGCGAGAGCCTTTGGCGCTCAACTCGGCACGGTTCGCTACGAGGATCTGCTCGATGTACTCACCTGGATGAAGGGCAAGCTGCTGAACGGAGGGTGTTTACGAATGAAGCGAGACGCCTTGTATAACAAACTGTGCTCGAGACACACGATTTATTATTAACCTTCGTCCAACTTTAACAACATACAATATAATGTAGTAATAAAAACGTATCAGTTAAAAGTGTTAATAATGATAGCGGCGATCGTGGGAAATATGATCGCGTCGGATGCGACCGCCATTCATCTCCACCACGCATCCTCGGGATCGCGCGCCTCCTCCCGGCTCCTGGATACGTCCTCTCGCGTGAAACTCTGGTGGCCGTGAATGCCGGTGTGAAGTCGATGCACGTGGAAAGGAGGGTTCTGCTGTGTGATACGGCGACAAGGGGAGGGGGAGGTGGTGGATAAAAAGGAAGAAGCCTTCGAGAGAGGTGACAGAACGTCTCGCACGCGGGTACGCGCGCGCGCGTGTGATTTGTTAGCACCGTTACGGTCGATGCGCCTTAATTAAATGCTAACATCTATAGTCGTGTAGAAAAAACACTCTCTCCCACCCTTTCTCTCTCACTCTCTCACAGTCTCACACGCTCTTTCTCGCTCTCGCTCTCGCTCCGTTTCGTTCTCTCTGTCACTTTCTATCTATATTTGTATAATTATATTACGTAGAACAGCCTCGCTTCTCGCCAGGATCTCAATCACCCGACCCCGTCACACGCGTATCCTCCTCGTTCTTCTGTTCCACGTTCCTATCGAGAATGTACAAGTTACCGTCGTCGCGCGTTCGGGACGCGCCTTTGGAAGCTGCGCCACTGATCGAGAACCGTAGGAACCCCCACGAGAAACTACCCCCCGGCATCGCGGTCTTCTTTTTCCATCCCTCGGCTACCACCTCCATCCCGCGTAATTATCGTCCCGCTCGTCCGAAAAGCGTCCGTTGTTCCTTCCCTCCAGGACGAAGTATCTCGATGCGACGGAAGTAGAGGATTCGCTGCTTTCGATAGTTTCACAGAGAGTAGTTGACGGAGTCTGTCGAAGAGGGCTCTAGCCCCGTGCTCGCGGCTACCCCGTGTTGCTCAGCACGAAATTCGACCCGCTCTCCCGAGCTCCCGCCGGTTCCTCAGATTTTCGAGCGCTCGACGTGTCCGCCGGTTCGCGATCGAGAGAAAGTTTCCCGTTCGAAGAGGAATTTCTGCTCTAACGCGTGTTTCAGCGTCGATATGTCCGCCGAGTCACCGTTCCAGAGAAACGCTGGAACCGCCCCTCGGATTTACCCGCTCGGTATTCGCAGCCGTGTCCTCCTTCCGCGAGAGAAGTTTCCCGGCGATGAACAGATCCCGCCCGCGTTCCTCAGCTTCCGTTTGTTCCTGGTGGTCCTCGCGGACAGACGGATGGGCGATAGTCGGCCGGCAGCAACGATCGATCGGGCACGCCAGGCGGTTTCGTGTTCAATGGTAGTCGCGGACAGGAGAGAACTCGAGGAGGCGATTCCGCGCGGATGTGAACACGTGGTGGCGCGAGACACGGCGCCGACGGCGGCGCGGTGCTCGGAGGCGCGGCGACGCGGCACGATGACTTCAGAGCTCGTCGTGCTTCGGCCCACTGAACTCGTCGTGGGAGATGAAGCCGTTCTTGTCCTTGTCCTCGTGCTGGAAGATCTCCTCGACGAGCTTGTCGTGGTCGGCCAGCATCTTCTTCACCTCGTCGTTCTCGCCCGCGCTGCCCTGCTCCGCCTCGATCATCTGCTTCCTCAGGTACTCGCTCACCTGTGCAAACCAACGGGGGATTTCAGCGTCGAGCGACCACCCCTTACTCCCTGCTTTTAACATTCGTCAGGCTTCGAGTGCTTTTAGTTAATATTTGCTGACCGGTGCAAGTACTGGTCGGTGGAAAAGGGTATTTGAAATTCTGTTATCGGGATTGTAAATTGTATTGGTATTGGATCGATACGACACTAATTTCTATGGGACGTTTTTAGAGAGAATATGAATTATACACAGATGGTCCTTTGGTTATTGGTACGTGTGAGTTGAGGTAACGAGGTGAGGAGTTATCGATGACTGAGGGGTGTATCGAGGCATTGAAGCAGTGGATGATTGGAGCTTTGCGAGATTAAGGTACTTGGATATTGGGATGCTCGAGACTGGGAGATTAACCATAGTTGGCATTTACGTGGTTTTGACGAATGTGTACTTGGAAAAGACTTGTAGCTCGAAACGGTACTGCCTCATCAAGAGCCACTTTATTGGGTGTTCCTTCATTCCGAAGTTGAGAGGGCGAACATTCATTCGAAAGCTCGTGACAGCACTTTCGTGATATGTCCAACTGTTACAAGTGGACCTACACGTTTTCAAGCATATACTACATAAATATGAGCGCGTAAATGTTTCCCTATTATTATAAAGTAGACATCCTGGCAATATACTTTGATAAAATAATAGCTTTTCTACTTGGCTTCGCCCGAATTTTAGATTCTAATTTTATAAAAATAATTTTTTTTTATTTATTTTTTTGGTGAAAATAGTCACATTCATCTGGATTAGCTAGGCATAATGGGGACACATTTGGTGACCCTGGAGTTTACCGTTCGAAAGTTTTTAGGCGACGAACGAACACACAAACACTTTCTGCTTTATATATTAAGATTTTCATGAATAAAAGTTCGATAAGTACGTCGATATTTTTAAGTGATTAAGATGAACGTATCACTACACGGTGAATGTGACTGTTCCCAAAAAATGCAGCAGGATTAGTTGCGCATGTTTGCTGCAGTTAAAAAAGCAAAAAAAAAAATGTTTCGGGATTCAACTCTTTCCCCTCTACAATGTGTACACGTTAATACTTTGCACGTGTACGCAGAGATAAAGCTGGCAACCACCATTGTCCTGATTGGTATACTCTCTGATCCGCAAAGAAAAATTTTATACGATGAACGAAAAAAATGATCAAAGCGAATGAATGTCAAAAAAATGCGTGTGCTGCAAAGAATAGGATAGCTTTCGTTTCTCTTCAATTAAAAAGTCTGAACTGAGAGATATTAGAAATAATATAAAGAGCCATGCATTTTACAACCATGCAAGCTGATAATTTGTGAATAGTACGTAGAAATTTCTAATTTACTTTCTTGGAGTCCCCTAAATTATTCATTAGTGGAACGATTCAATCGCGGCTAGTGTTAATACGTCGAAATATTTTTAATACAAATTTGTCAGTTCATATTTGCAATCAAAGTTATCAAATGTCTTCCATGAGACAACATTCTTCCTACAACCATGGTTTCTTTTTTTGTTAATTGCATGCAGATGGGAATGTAATAAAGACGTGTTATTATTATTATTATTATTATTATAACTATCACCACGAGTGACCGTTAGAAGAAAAATTAAAAATGATCTTGCCATTGCTCTCACCTCCTCGCGAGACAATTGGTTGTCGTGGTCGCTGTCGATTTCTTTGAACACGTTGGCGGTTGGCGGTGAGTCGCTGATGTTAATTAATTCAACGTCGAACAACAAAATGGCACCTGAAATCAAAAACAGAAAATTTCATTCAATTAGGGATTCGTCGCATTAACCATTCGAATTTGTGAAACACTATATGTATGATACATTAAAAGCTTAACAAGTTTATTTTTATAAATATTTCTAAAAATTCATATATCTGTTTGAATTGTCGATTAAAAGCAATTTCTATGTGCTCGGAACGAAATGAAACTTGAACCGTCCCTTCCGAAGGCAACAATTTCTGCTCCGTTAAATTCAATTCGATCCCTCTTTAATTGCCCATTTCCTCCCGAGGGACTCAAATGTACCGAGCAGAGAAACATTTAATTAAACAATTTATTTCTCGCTAATTACCCGAGGCATCACGACTCCTCGTGTTTCATTGCCTGTACAATAGCCGTTTGCAAAACGATTGGCGCCATCGAACGCGTTTTGCAGAAAATTAATGTTACCTTCCATCCTTCCTGTCTACAACAGTCTTAATATTCTCGTAAGCTTTGGCCATGCACAAAATAAATAACTATTTGCGAAGAATTTTCAGCCAGTCAAATTTCCACTTCCATCATGCATCACTAATAGATAAATCAAACGATTATCTTGAAGCTTGAGAATGGGTTGCAACTAAAAATAAAATTCCACTCGACGATCCTCCGTTTTTAACTAACGTCGTTTAAACGTTCCCGAGGAAATAGGCGGCAAGAGTGGATAAAGGAGGCAGAGGGGGGAGACGTTTCCTCGAACGTCCTGATTTTCCATTATGTTTCACTGATCCTGAGAGCGAGCGACACGCGTCGGCCGCATTGATTGCCCGAAACCCAATAAAAATCCAATACGTCTCTGTCAATGCTGACGAAAGACGATTGCCGCGGCTTTTCTATTATTTGCCCGTCGACTATCTATACGCTTCTGCCCGGTGAAAAACCCTGTCCCGTATTTCGTCCCTGCCGTCGATGACGTATGACGGACCTCTTGCCATTGACGTATACTACCAATCCCGATTCTTTCCGTTTTAACGAACGAGGGGAAATAGAAGCCGCGTTAGTTGGCAGTTCCTTCGGCGAAGCGCTTTGGCTTGGCGTCGAAAAATTTCCACGTGTCTATTGATTGGCGTGGGCAAGAATATCTGTCTGTCGGACTGACGTGAAAAAATAGAACCTGACGCTGATTGATTAATCTGCTCCACCGTTCGAAACTTTCAGATCATTGTTCTGCATTCTGTTCTATTACGAGCGGCTGAAAAGCGATTAAAGGCTACCTGATTTTGCAGATAGAGAACGGTGGCGACGTAACGCTGCATTTATTTATTTTATACGACTGTACGAGCTGCATCGTACGAGTGCGTTCGGCGGCTTACGAGGCTTCACTTGCCCCTTGACAAACTACAAATCCATTCAAACTGTGCGACGCCCTACTCGGATTACACCCTCGACAGCGCAGCATTTTTATCGATAACAGCGCGGGTTTTTCTGCGATACATCACGGCGCGGCTCCGATCGGCGATGAATTTTCGCGAAATTCCTGCGAGCAACCCGTGCGAGGGTAGTCGCGCGCGTTGGGTATTAATTATGGAGGGTCCCATCGCGATTAAGCCGGCCTTAATGAAATATGCCGGTCAATTATTCACTACTTAAACGGGCGCGATTAATACCGCCCCGGCAGTGCTTCCGCGCGTGGCAAGCGAGGCTCGCCTGCCCCTGGAAATTCAACGACCGAGCCGTCGCGACGGTGTAAACGTAGACGAAGTTTCTCGTTTCCCGGTGGCCGCAACATCGACGACAGATGGAATCAAATTCCTTTCCTTTGTACGCAATCTCCTACCCCGTCGTCGCCGCGGCCCCTTTATATCCCCCGTTATCCGGTGGAAACCGTTTCGATCTCGATCTCTGGGACACGGAATGACTTCCTCCTACGCCTCCGGTGGCCACAAAATAGCTGAACTCCTAAATGATGTAGACAGGAATAAACAGTATGCAGGTTGACGCAGAGAATTCAATTGGCTCGATTATTTCAAGCTCCGGTCACATAAGAATCTCACTGCTATCTCTGGCAGTTTGGAAAAGAGCAGGTCGAAATGATTTAAACGGTATCTGACCCATTTTCAAGAAAAGAATAGGTACACAGGTATCTTTAATTCACTGGATCCCGGTAACGACAGAAAATGAAGAGTGACAGAACTTGCTTGCCTCGAAATTAAAAGTGAACCCGTTCCTGTTACTTTTATCTTTCAATTGCAGAATTATTCCCAGAGTGGTAGATGTGCGTACGCTGAAGAACGCTGGTAAATTCAGAGCGGATTAACCAGCGGAGTTCAACAAATAGCGCAGCCGAAATGTAGCCGCGCAAATATTTCCCGCAAAAGAAACGAGTCGACCCATCTTGCCCCAGTGAAGAAGTTAATTAACCATAAAACGGGTGAGCCGCGTTTACCTTGCCCCCGCTGCAAAGCCCCTCGAACATTGCAACTTTACATGTTCTTCCGCAACAAAGGGCCGCAGACCCCGTGTGCGCCCGTGGGAAATTCTTGCGGCGCGGAGCTCGCGGAAGCTGCACCCCGAAAAAGATCACACGTTTCTCTGATGATCCCGGTGGAGTTAGCAGTCATTATCAAATCCGTTTATCGTGGCCGAGCGTATTCTCCGCGGTGAACAAAGGGTGGGCGAGACAAAGAGAAATGCGGTATAAAAAGTGCTACAGACTTCCTATCGACAGATACGCGTATACTCTACGCAAGTTTTCCACGTGTCTAACAGGCGAGCTGCCGAAAAAAAATGAGCCAGCCCACGAGCGTGGATGTTGATCCGGTCGATCTGGCCGGGATAGCAGTGCTCGATTTAATGGTTGACGCTTTATTGGATTTCCGTGCAATTGCAGTTTTTCCTTTCCGTTTTTATTCCGATTCCGTTACTAACGATCCCTTTTGTATCGACCCGTCGCCCTGGCCTCGTTCGTTCCCCCCTCGAGAATCGATGGGACTCATGGATAATTCGGGAATAAGCATTAGCAATTGAACATCAATCGCGTCTCTATATTACATTGCCACGGAACTGTTAAAATTCTTTTAATGAGAAGGAACACTTTATTTGAATGATCATTCAATTCGCGAAATTGATATTGCTGGAAACTGTAATATTCCGTAAATTCGGAGTTATTCCATGGCTGCTTCCACGGGCATTACTTTATCCCTGAAAAGTCGATAAACCCTGTGTCAACAGAGTCTTTTTAATGTTTGAGGAGAATCTACATCGGGGTTTGCGTTATATCTGCATGAAAAATGTATCATGTTCATTTGTTACTTCTCCCAGCGATATTCCATTCGGTCGCAAAGTGATTTGACCTCGTTAATTTAATTATTACTTTCAATATTTCCATTACGTATTGACTTTTACGGTATCTGACTTTTATTGCAATTTTATAAATCCCCGTACGACGTCGATGGTCCGCCCGGAGTTTCGAACTCTCGCCAGCGAAATGAAAAGATAATTGAAATGAAAATGCACCCGCGCACCGTACACACCGGTCTATTTACAGAACTCGGCGATATTGCATGGATATTCAATTTCGCGAGTAATGAATGTTTTCGGCGCGCAACATATTTAAATAAAAGCACTTGAAGGCACGGTGCACTTTTTCTCTCGCCAGACAATTACGTTGGAAATACATTCAATTTTCCTTTAGTTACGGCAAAATTGTATTATAACGGGGAGATAATGTTTATTGCGAAATTAACGAGACAACGGCGCAAAAATACAGGCAGCATTTCCTCAGTAAATAAGAGCTCCCCTCCAGTCTTCCCTTGTCCCTCATACACCCATTACCATAATAATGCTTACGGCGGATCTGAAAATTTCATGCACGCGAAACCTCGCCCTCAGTCGCGTTAATTGCAATTAGAAGAAAACGCCTGTTATTAACATAAACTTCTGAACGCGCAGGCATTTCATCCGAGGTAATAAAGTGTGCGACTTCCTGTCCCATTTATATTCAATTCTCCATTGCACGGAATACCATCGCGCCTATTGTTTCAAATTCTACAGCGGTACACCGCTTTCGTTGGCAAATGTAAACTCCCGTTCGTTAGGTACTTGCCGCATTTTCCCGCGGCAGACTCTCAATGTTCGTCGCAACAATCGCGCATTGTCGGCTATTTGTGGGAAAAATGATTTCTACCAACGGAAGCGGCAGCAAATCTCAGATGCAGCGGATAAAAAGCGAGATGGGCGACCCGTTCGAACCAGCAATCTTACCTCCAGGAATTACGTTTCCGGCTCCCTTCTCCCCGTATCCGAGTTCCGGCGGTATGGTCAACTTCCTCTTTTCGCCCACGCACATATCCACCAATCCCTGGTCCCAGCCTTTAATAACTTGGCCGACTCCCAGCTGGAATGCGAACGGCTGATCTCTGTCCAAGCTGTAACAGGCAATAAACGAGACCGTTTTAAATACCGTTCCAATGGAAATCCGCGATTCGACGGGATCGTTGCTTTTCACCAGCGACTGATATTAAACTCGCCCCCTCCCCGTGATTCCTCTATTTTTCTTACAATTAGTTGAACGTCACAGGCATCGATATCGTACTTGATTCGTTTTCTATCGGAAATCGCTGCTTCCGGATGTACCGAGGGGGAAAGAGATGTCTTTCGGAGCATGCTCCAGGGTTAATATTGACTGAAACGGTCCCTCCTTGGAGAAGGAAGAAACATGGAGGGGTGTACCGATGTAAACTTCCCCAGGACGCGATAACGCGCTGAATTTCAGGGTGCATCAGCTCAGGCAGCAGCACACTCCTGTCTATTGTCGATATTTCCGATGAAAAAGGTCGCGTCACGAAGTTGTCAATCCACCGGAACGTCGTGAAATCGGGTTCACGTATGCCACTCGATCGTTTCGCACGCGCCGGAGACGAAAATTGACGATTTCACTGACTGATGTCTTCTGGAGACGGAAAACGAAACGCGGATGAAAGACAGAAATCTGTGACAGAATGCGTCCGAGCGAGTATTCAAAGTCGAAGCTTTGTAATTATTATTAAAAACTGCAAAGAAATTCAAGAGTAACGAATCGCGATATGAGAACGCAAAAGACAAGAGGAAAAGTAAGACTGACGAGAGTGGAACAAGAGAGAGCAAGGTAGCTAATTGTAAGTAGATAAACACATATTTACTTGGACGCCATTTTTGGGTGCATACTTTCATAGAAAAGTAGCAGTATCCGAGGAACTACTTAAGTAGTGTTTTAGTGTTAATATAGTCGTACAAAGAGAGGCCAGACGAGAATATTACAGGAAGGGGGGACAGGCACTAAGAATAAGGAAACAAGAATAAATTGACAAGCAACGGTGAAAAGGAGTAGAAGTTCGAAAAAAGGGGGGCAGAATTGGGTTACCTTGGAAGAAAAAAGGTGAAGTGTCGCGCTACTTGGCGGAAATTCACGCTGAAAACTCGATCGTGTAGAGGCGTAGACACGTTTCTGGGCTCGTTTTGAGGGGTCCCGACGTGCGTCGTCGCCACGGGCCACGGACACGGTGGGTTACGTCGACGTCGGGCACACATGCGAGTGCGGATGAAGTTCCAAGTGCAACGTGTAACTACGCCCCCTGCCACGCGGAGAATCTCAAGCAGAGGCTACGTTGATATGCAGATGCCTGGTTACGATGTAGATGCCTCTGCACACGCGAGGCCGTAAATAATTTTAGTTTAGTATTTTTTTCACCCTGCGAGTAAAACCCTCGATTTTACGACGCGCGTTTAATCTTTCGTTAAGGGGTCTCCCTACTTTGACGGCCTGAAAAGGAGCGCGATATTTGGGTTTTTTTTTTAAGAGAATCTCTCACATTATATTAATTGGAAACTTTATGCCTATATTTGTACATATTTAGGCAACATTTTAATAAAATTTAATTAAAAAAAGAATACCTAAAACTTTAAACACGTTTTTCTCAAAACAATTGGTTAGCATGATATCTCAAAAACCAATCATCCGATTTACTTCAAACTTGGTATATATCTTCAGTAGATGTCACATTCTCGTTATTATTAAAACTAAGTCGGTTACTTTCAAAGTTAGACATTTGCGACTTAAAAAAACAGCGAATTTTTTGCAGAAATCGATGTCTGTTTTAGACGCTGCCATTTTTTTCATACTTTTCAGTATTTCTCATTTAATCTAGTTCAGACGATAGCCGTACTCATACAGATTACACAATTTTTTAAATTATCTATTTCAGACAATTACAGCGGCTGATTTTATGCTAACCATGCGCATATGATTTTTGTAAGACGCTCTATTTGAAGCACTATAACTCCGGATATAACCATGATTTTCGCATACAATTGTTTTTTCATATTCTCTAAAGATTGACAAATAATGCCACAAAGCTGGAAGTATGTATATTTAATGGTTTTGTTTTAAAAAATTCCTAAAACGCTTAAAAAAAACTTAAAAGCTGGACAAAAGGGTGGAGAACAGATAACGAATCGTTGATCGATCGGAGCCACGTGAGGCGCGAGAATCGAGAAACACCGAGGATCCTTTACGTGCTCCTTATTGATTCCTACAGTGGGTACGTCGCGAAATGAATTTTCTGATCTACGAGATTTACGAGACCATCAGGCGCGCTTATCCCGCCGCCAGCTCCCGTGACGGGCTGAATTTCCGTTGGCAGGAACGTTACGTTATAGAGATCGCGTTCCTGGGACAGGGATTCGTCAGCAGCCGTGAGCTGTTCGCTTTATTGGGAAACGGCGTCGCACCGTTACGACGCGAAACGACGCGGTAGACGTCGTAAACGACGATACGGATAAATCGCGGCGAACACGGGACTCTTGGGTGCGTTTCGAATGGATTCGTTTAAGGTGTCTCGGGACGAACACGTCGGCTGACGGTTGCTCGAGGGGCGCGCGAGGCGTAATTCAGCCTGCCACTGGGTTACCAGGATTGATTGCACGCGATCGATTCGCGACTATTCAGCTTAAGCGCGTGCTCTGTTTCTCGAATGTAACTTTAGAGGCCTTTTCACGCGGTATGTGCGCACTTGACAGAGGCAGCATCTGTTTAAAACAAGATAGAAGGGAGTGGAAAGTGTGCGAAGCACTTGTATCCTTTTCCACCCTCTGCAAACTGTCGAAATACTCGAAATACCAGCCGCGACCCACGGTAGACACAAAAATATAAATGGCGAAACATTCCTATAATGTAAACACAAGGTCATTAAACGAGATTCATCCCCGTTAATTCCAGGTCTTCATAACTCTGCCCTACTTCAATTTCATTCACCTCGAACTGCAGAGGCTCCACTGTACCGCGAAAGTAATTCACGCGTCACTGTTCTCCGAGAAAGTTTCTTTGCAAATATTGTATTCTTGTAAAGTGTCCCAGTACCCCTTTACATCACCGTACACACGGGCATACCGTCGGTGCATAGGTGCTTGGAAGAGCATGGAACTTGAAATTCCCCGGGTGGCACGGTGTAATTACCCTTACGCAACGTAATTATCCTGGAAACTTCGGTCGCATTATTCTGCACGCTCGGCGCACCAACGCGAGCGGAGACAAGTCGCGTCGGAAGGATTTCGACCAACTGCATTTCGAGCGTGTAATATGTTTGCTCATGCGTTAACAACACACCGATACAATATCGTGGAAGGATAGTTAATTCTCCAGCAAAACTTCCCTCCGAAACCGAGGCCCAATTATTCGAATACGCATCGTCGCGTGCGTTCAACTTCTTACTATTCGCCTCCGACTGATTAATCTGAAGTTAGTTATGCCTCCGTTTGTGTCTCGTTTATGCGAAATTTTGCGGTGCCATCAGTGCGCACGGAGTTTGGATAGGGCCGCGCCATGAACTCGTCGAACGTGAAATATACAGCTACGACAAAAAAAGAACAAATATTGACCGAATGACGCGTGGATTTTATACCGTTGGCACATATCCGTCACGGTGAATTTTACAGAACAATGTAAAGTACATAATAGCGTAATATTTGCAGCGCGGGTGTATCGCGTCGCAGCGAATCGAATTAATTTCACCGTAATTGACAAAGCCAGGATTGTCGAGGGCGATTCGTTCTGTAACCGCTGTTTGTAAAATAATAATGGCAGAGAGACAATGGCAAGAGAAAATAATTTTTGTTTTGTCACCGAGGAGTCTTAATGGGGGTGTTAAATATCCAGAGTAAAATGAATTGACACCAACAATCTGCTACAACGATAAATTCTATCAAGCATGATCACTAATCTTTTATGCCAATTTGCCTCTTTGTGCGATATCCTATGCGTGCATTATGAGCAGACAGCGATTGAATGGACTAGGTATTATCAGAAATTCAACGGCACCCATTGTCGCTGCTCGTCCTGTTCGACGTTTTATGAAAGAGGCCGCGTAATGAAACAGCTGCCCAAAAATTTGCGTAATTAACGCGGCCCCTGTATTATCTGTCGCGATCCGCGGATCGTCGTAAAAAATGTTCACGTGCACGCGAGGCTGTTGAAAATGCTGTTCAGTTGCACGCAAAAATAACAATTTCCGCCGGCCTCGATGGCCCGCGGTAATTGGCACTTCATCGAAATTTCCAATTTCCAACAAATAACGAACTTCATAAATATACAGCAAGTTTGTCAACGGGGCGGGAATTTTCCATCAGCCTGCCAATTATTTCTATCAGCATTTTTGGTAAAAACTGCAAGGCTATTACAGTGAAAATTTTCAAACGTATTTTAATTTCGAAATCAATGAAACTATAGATTCTCCAAAAATTGAATTCTTTCTTTTAAATGAAGGGACTGCCGGACATTCCACGCGATTTCTTGATAACTGTCTGTACATATATATCTTGGTATTTCGTTTTCTAAAATCGGTACAGACGACAGGAATTAATTGAGGCGACAAAACATCACAAAACGACACAAAGGGGATTCGATATTTCACTGACTTCGCGATGACACAGCATGACGAACCGCCTTCGGTCGAGACTAGTACACATTTAAGCGTCCGACCGAAATCCCACTTTGCTCGCGACAAAGTATCGCGACGAACGTATGTTATTGGTTATCGCTACCTGATAGCCGAAAGGTGTTGTAGGATCAACCAATGAACAGTGAAGATTGAAGTGGCACGATTATTTCATTATCAGGTAGCGTGCTTTACCTACGTCCTCTTGCCAGACCAGACAACCGACGGTTTACTATTTGGTCCCAGTAACTATGTACTAGCTTTTATGATCGTGACACTAGATCCAAGCCGACGACTTCGCTGTTCTCGTTTCTACGTCACATGCATCACCGTTTCAACACGATAGTTCCAGGAAACGACGAAACGCGCTTAACTGTGTTTAATAGGTCGTTCTCTGGTAAGAAGAGACTCGTGAAACGATAGAACGGTTCGAGCAGAATTGGTGACATTGAACGGAAGTAACTGGGGCTGTGAACGTAAAGGATTTCTAAAATATTGTTCGATTAATTCCTGAATTCTGTTCCTTTTTCATTCGTACTGATTACTGTGATGATCTTTATAGCTCGCTTGACAGGTTGGGGTTTTTCGAAGAGGTTTGAAAGAGATCTCACTAGCCTTGTTATTGCATAATAAATTATGTTCCAAGTAAGAAATTATCGCAAGCAAAGGCAGGGATATAAACGCTTGAAGCGACCAATGTTTTCATAAGCTGTCGAATTTAACGAAATACGGTTACTCAATGCTTCGAAATCCTCCCTCAGACGGGGACAGATAATTCATAGACGAGTGCGTCCCGTTATCGCGTCGATTCAACCGTAGGAAAGGAAAATAATGAAGCCTGGAAGAAAAGGGGTGCGAGCGACAATAGACTAGCGGAGAAAAGAGAAAGTTATAATGGGGGTGAAAGGGAGGGAGAGGGGGAGCCACAATGAGAAGGCAGAGAAAAGGAAAAACCGCGACGGAATAGCCGGAAACAGCGAGACGCGTTCCAATAGAGCGAATATCTTGAAACTAATTCCTCGATCCGTCTTCGCTTCGAAATACCGATGAACGGTTGAGCGAACAGACCGATAGGATCCAGCGAGACAGAAAAATGATGGTATCAATAATTACACGATCATTTTATCTGTAGCTCGGACAGCCGAATCGCGTCGTGGGAAGCGACTGGTTCGAAAACCGATCGAACGGTCCACTTAATAAAAGAAACACGTCGAATACATGTCCGTGGAAACGTGGCCTGAAATCTGTAGAGTGATTAGGATTTTATTCAAACACGATATATTTAATCCGTCCCAGGGGTTCGGCATTGCTTCGCGAGAAACAATACGAGATGCAGTTCATTCAGGAGGACTGAAAAATAAAGTGAAAAATTCGGTCATATAATCGGTGGGGAAATTGTAATGGTTTATAAGACTCGGGTGATTCGTGAAGCTCGCACGTGATTCATTGCACTCGAATTTCTCAAATTTCTGTATCAAGATTTCGCTCGAGATCACAGTTTCAGCCCCGAGGAAAGGAGCATTGTCTCTTGAAAATAGATGATCCCGAATAACCATGGTAAATGGGTGGTTCGTGCACTTCTCGCGGGAACGGATAAAACAAACGAACGTTTAGTTAAGTACGCGTTCGCGAGCCACGAATTATACGGGCCGGAGTTCCATCAATCAACGGCGAAGGGCAAGAAACCAAAGTGGAAAAAGGCTAGGCACGTCCAAGGTCCTGACGCGCGACGAATGAACATAGTTCTTGTTGGTCGGTGGACCAAGAACGGAGAAACGAGCGTGGGAGAAAGCTCATGGGGGACCAGAAGAAGCGGCGGAGGACAAAGAAGGAGGAGGGGGGGGGGGGGAAGAAGGAGAAACAATTGCTCTGGGACGCCTGACCGTCGAGAGATAAAAAATTCCGAGATCAACCCTCGACGAGGTCCTTCGTTTTGCCTCGAATATCCTTTACGTATGGGCCCTTGCGGATAGGGAAGTTCGCCGTGTATCGCGGCCAAGTCTTTAAATATTCAAATGAAACTTCCGGCAGCACCTGCTATATACGGGATATCGCCCGTTTACGAAGTCCTCTATCCTCGACGAGAGTTTCGGTCCTGCGAGACGGCCGGTGTTTTTTCATCCGGGCGTAGAAAGTTTCGAAACTGCTCCTCCCGCGGACGGGCGAAATATGTTGTTTCAACGGGATCGAGCCGTCACGAGACGGACGAATCTCTGTTAATAATAAATACCTTCCTCCCGAGATTGGACCGCGGTGTAATGAACTTACGGCCGAAGAGAAACGAGACGATGCTTTTACTGTAATTGTAGAAATTGATCACAGAACGGAAAGCAGACTGACGAATTCATGAACTCTCTGATTTCATGTCACCACTGTGGCAGCAAATTTATTTCATATCAACGCCTGCACTCTGTTCGGAGGTAGTGCGGGCACGAAAGGAACTATAGAATGTGGAAACGTAGCTGGAAAGTAGGATTAGAATTATTCCTGACGAATCGTGAAACGCAATTCTCACAACAGAAGCACCGCGAGCACGCAACAGCGGGAACATTGATAAGAAAGGGGAGGAGAAAAAAGTGTGTCGAAAAACAAGTTTACTGTCGTTGCATCGGCTGCATTCGGTGCAACCGGCGTGTGCACGCTCGCTGAGTAAATAGAGCCGTCGTTAACGACGGGAATGTCGTGCCTTTAAAAATGCCAATGCACTCGACCTAATTCTCTTCTTATTCGCCGCAAACCCGTTGTTTCCCCCTTTAATTAGAACCGTTTGAGCCTGCGACTGACATCGGCGAGATTAACGGTGCATTCTAATTTCAATGCGGCGTATCACTGTCTGCAATACGGACATTAGGATAATTGCCGCATCCGCCCATTATGTTATACATTGCACGGTTTGTTTGCAGTGTTCTCATCTATTCAATGGCTACACGCTATCAACGGAGTCCCGATTTACGTCAGTCAATAGCGATTTACTTGACTACAACCGAAAGACGAATGCTAATGCTGTACTACTGACAGGAGAGGGGACGTATCAGTAGATCAGGTCAGCCAATAGTCAGACACCCGCAAATGAAGTTCGCAACGCGGTAATTTTGGTATTGCGGATGTCAAAGACTGTTGTATTTCAACATCTTTACGGGATTTGAATATCGGTTGCAAGGAATTTTCATAAATAAATCAGGAACAAGATATTTTCGCTTATTCCTTCAGTCGTCTTGTTTTCGAGGATAAGAGAAAATATGATGACAAATTACCACTCGGTAATCGATATACGTTTCCTGAATACCGCGAGTATATCACAGGCAAATTTCGACGGTGCACGGACGGCTGCACCTGCAAAACCGAAGCGCATCCGCTTTATTCCGCTCGACGAATTCATTTCGGTTTAAATTCTACATAGTTACATGGAGGCACCGATGCCCGCTCGGCGGAGCCATTAATTTCTCGATTAAAGAACTGACGAACTTCCGGGCGATGGAGGAGAAGAGGGAACCGAAACAATGTCACAGGGACAAGGGAGAGATATTGGGAGAAGGAGGCGAGGGCGAACGAAGGCAGACAGACAGGAAACCAGTCGAGTTCCTCCGCGATGGCATTTGCATACACTCGCGCGTATAGATAGAGCCAGTGGGGAACATAAATTGTCCAGTGCGAGACGGATGCGGTGGAAAGAAAGAACGTACAGTAAAACTGCGAATGGAAGAGAGGGAGAGAGAGAGAGAGAGAGAGAGAGAGAGAGAGAGAGAGAGAGTATGAAAAATGAAAGCACGAATGGCGAACGGTAGAAATAATACACGGGTAGATAATGTTCGATGGTAATAGATGAAGACAGAGGGGTAGTTGAACGCGAGTGGAGGTTAAAAATTCGAGTAAAAAGGAACAGGGCAAAGATATGAAAAGCAAGAAAGGTAGAAAGAAATACGATTAGAAGAAAAAGAGGCAGCAGAAGGAGGAAATAGGGGTTGGATAAAGTCGAAGAAATAAAGAAAAATCAGTATCAAAGAATTTCGCTTTCTTGGTCCGGCCTTTGGCCTTCGTCCTTCCGTCCTTCCGTCCTTCGACTATCCTAGTTAACATATCAAAGAGCCTGCACCGATATTTAAATTTATTCCACCTTCTACCTCCCATTTACGTATATAGCTGCCTGTCGATGCTCTTACGTATCGAGAGCATGGTACAAGCATCTATGGCTGGCTAGTATATTCATGGGACGGTGGGAGGGACCTCCGAGCTTTTCATGAAGACTCCACCGACTTCGCCGTGTTTCGGGGAGGCGAAAGCTCGTTTCTCTCTACCGGAATCCACCCTCCCTTTCAGCCCCATAGCCCCACGTGTATGAGTACGCCGAGCGTGTGTAGATCGGCCGAAACGGACCAGGTGGATTTTCCATTGTCCTCGAGTGTATGATAGATTGGTTGAAAACGGGGGCAAGTGTTCGATTCCGTCCATTCTTTCCTTTTTCACCTCGGGATAAAGTGCTTTACAACATCTTCCAAACACTTCTAACTCCCGGGGTAACCCCTCCCTTTGCCCCTTTTCTGCGCGCGTTTACTTGGCTGACGTACGAATACAAAACGACGTTCCGCGCTTGCTAGCGAAAAGATACAGGTTTTCGGCATTGGTGATTTGGAAATGAAAGCTTTCCGTCTGCCTACTGATGTCGGGTTTCATTCAGAAGAAAATAACACCGTTATATTACTGAATCTCAATTCAGTCTGTCTCGCACTTTCTACCCAGTGAAACGTCGTTTGTAGATTAAACCACGGGCGATCCCGCGTGCCCAGAATTTAATAAACGCGAAGACAAAGGAGAAGGTGAAAAAGCCAGCAATTACACAACATCGTTCTGCACTCGTCCTTAAATTACGTTATCCGAAACGTCTTGTAGCAGGAATTTTCCCTTTAACAGTGCGGTCGACACCCTTCTCGGCTCTCTAGGTACTCTCGACGTAAAATATTTTCAAGCAGCATTCACGGGACGTGAAAGTGGATACAAACGAAAATTGAATACGTGTGAAAGCGCGGCGAACCTTCGTATTTACGCGGGACGGAAAAATTGCATTTCGGCCGGTCGTCAATTACCATGGAACTACCCCTCGAGAGATGCTAAAAGCTTCGTGGCACCATGGAAACGTAACGAAATAAAGGCGAATAATTAACGCGTGGAGGAGGGAGGAGTGGAATGACGTTAACTGGGTTCGTACGCGCGAAAAAACTAGGTTGTATCGTTTACGGGGAGGGTGGGCTGGAGCGTTGTTACATCATTTTTAACGCCTACTACAGCGACTTCCTTCAGGAGCCGTTGCTGCGCACCGGAAGTAAACGACCGGCAACGGGAGGAATTTACTGCGCCATTAAACGCCGCGCGCAATGCGGACCGACCAATAACGCTTACGGTACAGGCCATCGCGTTTTCCGCCGTGGAACTTCAAAAATATTCCGAGTCGCCTGCCCGCGAACCTGACGCTTCGAGATAAAGTTTGTCGCGCGAGAGCGTGCCCTCGATATCTCTAAAAGGATTGAGCTGACGTATAAAAAATTGCGTGCTGCTTAAAAGTACACTTGGAAAACTATTGCGCTCTTAGGGGAGCCTCCAGTAAGAAATTTTCCAGCCGGTTTCTTTGCTTTTGTTTCTGAAACTTCTATCCTTCTATCCTAATGGACCGTTCATAATTAAATGCAGGCATCCAGTGACGCCAGTTTGTGGAGTACTTTGCCGTAATGAGGGCTATTTATCTTTAAGGGTCTTATGGCGATTGACGTTTGTTTGATGGACGGAGGCACCACTGGTTAGTGTGAGGTTTTTATGAGTCTTGTGTAAGAGTTGGTAAAATAATTAACAGTGAGGGGTAATAAAATCTGACGGTGAATGACAGAGTTTTTAGTTTATTTTAGTGGTCTTTGCAGGTGGCAGAAGGAACAATACTGTGGTCGACAATTAAGGGTATCGTAGCAATTAGTAAACTGAAATAGTCATCGCATAATCTGACTACGCGATTCACTTAATTTACAGCTTATCAAAAATCTTGATTCGGCCGATCGTCATCAAGAGAGGATTCTTAAATCAGTGCAGCCGTGTGCTACATTGCTCTCTGCTTCGTTTCAACGTTTTTTTAGTATTCTGGAAACTCAGAGGAGTAGCTCACAGAAGGCATCACTAAAGAAAACATTTGTCAATAATTTCCAAGTACCCTCTTCAAAGGAAAGCAGTTCCCGTGCAACTTTCACCCTTCGAAAGTGAGAGAGGCAATAGGACATCTGCTCTAACAAAGGAGAACTTCGCGCAGAAGAAAGTTCGTAACAAGCCTCGTCGCTTAGTAATAACAGAAGTATTGAATTCTTCAAATCGATTTGAATAATAAACATTGCCTCACTAATTGAATGAAGAAACCGGCCATCGAAGTATCATACTTCAAAGCTTGTACCTTAATTAACAAATCTACGAACGTTTCAACCCCCTGAAGCTGCCAAAAAATGTCGAGTCCCAACGCCAGTGAACTTCCGGCATTCGTACCATAAAACCAGACCCCGATCGCTGAGCTCGACAGTTCCAGTGCTGGTCGATCAGTTAATTGTAGGGCGTAAAAAGTTAAAGAGCAATGTAACGGGTGACGAGCATGGAACGGAGGGGTGGACAGGGGGGTTGCGCAACTTATCGAGTTTCCCGGTAATTAAGTTGAAAATAGCTTTCATTCGGTGAGCTCGATGCCTCGGCTTGACGTTTGGCCAGGGTGAACGCGACCGGATGACTAATTCCTCCGATTCCCCTGACGCGTCGGACAAATTGTGAGCGGGGATTTAAAATGTCCGGCGTTTCGCGGAGCCGAGCAAACGTCGCGCTTCACGGCTCTCGATCAATATCGGAGGAAAACAATCATTCGTCGCGCTGCGGCCCGACGGGTTTTTACACCTGTTCGACGCGTGCAGCGGAAAATCTGCGACGGGCAAATTTGTTGACCAGACCGGGCACGGCGATGAATTCATTATTCGATTTACCTTTGCCAAATACAACGGCGAACGAACGTAGGGAAGGAACAGTAGCTATTAACGAGCGATGATAACGAGTCGAATTTTTCCTATCCCCTCCTTCTTCATCTAACCCGCGATAATTCAATTGCGGAGAATGGTTTTGTTGGCAATTAAAAGAACTGCACGGCTGATAAGCAAGTTCGCGTGAACGTTGCGAGGTCCGAAGTAACCTCTCGGGGAGCGCGTGGGAAATCTGCAATCGAGAAAATGGAAACTGTGAGGGATATGACAGGGATACGCGCGAATGGGCCACACCCCCGAGAAAATGGAAGGGATTTTACATGGTCGATGTAAACGCCGATGGGACTGTGGTGTTCGGAACTGGCGGGCGTACAAAAGCTGTCTGTTCGGCGGCGACATGGCTTTACGTGCTTTGAATCAAACGGTGTCAAAGTGGTGATTCCTGGACGAAGTGAAGGGCGAAGGGTGAAGTGTTTGGACACGGTCAAAGCACACTTTCGAGTTAGAAGTTCTACGAACCTATCAACGAATTCTACTACTTCTCGGAATCTCGGCATTCCAGCGCAGTGAAATGGCACGCTCGCTATCTACGTTACACGACGCGACAGACGTGCGCATGTAAAAAACGAAAGTACGAACGCGTACCTCGTTTCGACAGTGACATACGTACATGTTCCACGTGACTTAGCTTGTACTTCCTGAGCTGCAGTAGCTCGTACGGGAATATTACGTTGTCGTTAGTCTGACGTACGTCACAAAGCGCTCGTTTGGCTTCAACCCTACGGCAGGATTACTTATCATCGCGTCGCCCTCAAACCCCCCTCACTCAAGACACGCACGACTTCGCAGTGCAACTCGGCGGCTAAGCTATCGTCTCAAGCTCGCCATTAACTCCTTTGCCGCGAAGGACCGAGTATGTACACCGTTCGAGGTATGTGACGTCTGTTTGGAGAGGACGAATGGTGTACGTCCAAGAAACCATAGGGGAACGTTGTCACGCACGCGAGTCTACGGAATCTGAGTATTATCACGGGTCGTCTGAGCTTCACGTTTCACGTGACGCAGCGAGATAATTATGGGAGTATTCGGCATAATTTCCTTACGGGGAAGGGAATCTCTCCGGGACCTATTTGCCTCCCGTTGGTAATTAAATTTAAGCCCGTCTCAGGCATCCTCCACGCTAGTAAAACGGCGTCAATGTCTCTTAGGCGCTCCAATTAGGTACCGTGTCAACTAAAAGATACACTCGCTACAAACATTCCCGTCACTTACTGAAGCCATCATTTCCGGCCGCATCCAAAATCACAGCCTAGCATCAATTTATGATCAAATCACGCTCGACAAATATAATAATTCACACCGAAGAGATTTCCCATCACGACGCGGAAATCAAATTCCCATCGAAATCTATCCCCGGGCAGCAGACACATAAATCCAGCCGTCAATCGTTCGTAGTGGGATCCACTAATACTTTAAAGCCCGGCTAATTTGCGCCTCTCGGCGCCGTCGAAGAGGATCCCGCCCCGGGGCGATGAGAAATAAAACGGACCCGGCCATTATTATAACTCCCCCCGTCGCGACAGATCGGCCAGCGATGAATTTCGCCTTAATATCGCGACAAAGCGACGACGCCTCGCATCCACCCCCCCCCCCCCTGGACGGCGTTAAACGTAGATTAGACCGGCGCCCCTGCGTAACGCGTGATAAAGTGAAAATATCTGCGGCGGGGAGAGGATTGGTCCCCATCAGGCGGCCGCGGGTATAAGGGAAGAGGGGCCATTTTTCAGAGGGCGCCTCCTTATCTGCGCCACGGAACGGCGACACCGTGTAATACCGCGGCAGCGGCTTCTACGCGTTCATAAGATATTCATAAGACCGCCGCCTGTCTCGATTCCCGCTGCCGACAAAGAGCAGACCAACGACTATCCTGATGGCCGTATAAAGAACCCCGAGGCACAACGGCGCGACGCGCGGAAAAACGCTGCTACGAGCTCGCCGCCTCGAGTTACCATCGCGAGAAGTTTTCGATGCATATTGCCCCCGTAGCTGAATTATCTCTAACAAAGTGGCTCGACCTCGATTTCCAGTCGCTTCCATCCACCCGAACTATTTATTCTTATTCGCGGTGTTTATATATATATATATATATATATATATATATATATATATATATATATTCCTGTCCGGTGCTTTATCCCCAGTCGGCTGATCCCGCGAATTGCGGAATTTTGTTGACACCAGTGTTTGGCGAGAGCAGCTCTCGATATGAAATTTGTTTTTCACGTTGCTGAGAGCAGGGATAACGAGTGAGGGGTGAAACGCGAGGCGGAAGTTTGAAGGCATTAAAAGTGAAACGAGATTCGAACGGTGTGGGAAATATTGGTGGAAATTTTTACGGGTCGGCTGAAGCTGACGGTGACTGGCGGTTGTTGGGAATAATTTTTAATTAAGGGTGCCGCGGCTCCCCCTGGATGCTTCACATTAATTATGTCGGTATCGCTTTGTCCTACCGAGCAATTCGATGCTTTTAATTGCAACGAGTGGGATGTATAATTAGGGATTGTTGAAACAGTGCTAACCCTCAGGCCTTCCCGCTTCGTCGTTTGCAAGTTGCACACGTGCTTCTTTCTCCCGAATCCGATATCCAACTGTTATTCACGATCCCATCCCGAATCATAAATTCCACAGACACTGCAGCTAGCTCACGAAAAACGAGAGTAAAGGGAAAACTGAGGAGAGAGAGTTCTGAGAATGCCTGCCAGCCAGTTAACGGCAGTGCGGTAGAATTCGCGCACGCGGTAGGGAGGGACAGAGGGGTCACGGGGGCAAAGGGAGACAAAGGCCCAGGCGAACGACTGAGGGCCACGCTGTAAATTTCGCCAACGCTCCTGGTAGGTGGTTTAATGCAGATTTAGATAGGTCGGCCGGGCGCGCATGCGGCTTTTAGGTCTTAGAGACTTAGCCTA
This sequence comes from Andrena camellia, assembly GCA_029448645.1. Taxonomy (NCBI): domain Eukaryota; kingdom Metazoa; phylum Arthropoda; class Insecta; order Hymenoptera; family Andrenidae; genus Andrena; species Andrena camellia. The sequence goes on from CM055677.1 coordinate 17,707,179, forward strand.
ATTAATTTATAGACTGCGCCCTTATCTGTTGCTGCCGACGTCGTTCCCTGCTGCATCCTGCTGTACAACACCCAACTATACACATCCAGGTCGGAGGTACCTGCAAGTTGCCTTAAGTGCCGTGAAAGGAGCGCCAGGAGAGTTACCTTGGTGCCTCGGTGATAACACCTTGCTACGAAAGGCCGATGGATCTCGCGGTTTTCCTCGAGAAAACGTATCACCTGGATACTGGTACGATCAAACGGATCGTGGTTGCAAATACGTTTCCTAGGGTTTGTCCTTAATACTGGACACTGAATTCACACGCAGTCTTTCCACGATAGTGGTACCAACATTCGTCGAAGGATTACAGGAGTTGTCTAAACTAGGCGATGATTTGATGTACCTACCAAGGTTGGGGAATAGGGATTCCCGACAGGGAGTGAATATTGAATGTGCTACTGAGAGTACGGAGCATTCAGCTGACTCGCTTATCAGGTTTCCTTGAGATTAACCAACTATCTAGGCACCGACGTTCATTGGTAAACCAAAGATCTAGGTCAAGTGTTTCAACTTGTCTTGAAAGGAAGTGGTGCACCAGCTTGGAAAGTAGCACTAGTTTTTCTTAAACGGGAATCACATCCTCCACGGAAGATAGAAGCCAGAACACCTCCAACACCATCTCAGAAGTTCCATGCGACCAGCTATCACTATGCGCACCCGAAATACAATTAAACCCGTAATTCAGCGATGGAAGTCACTCTAGAATATATTACGCGCACATTTCCAATCGCATCAACTCCTATCGCGTCGACCTCGCTCATCCCACCCGATATGCCCTGATCGTTGTCGACGCCGCGGAAGTCGGTGGACCGTGAACGATGAAGCTCGTTAGATCATCCGATTTCTCTGATCGTTAATAACGTCGCCCGAGTAAACACGCGTGCACGAGCCAGTTTATCGCCCGACATCGCGCCGCGAACGACTAGCACAGCGGTGTCGTCGCTATAATTGTGCCTCTCGTCGACGGATTGCCAGGAGGAAGACGGGGAAGGTAAATGGAGGGAAGGGATTCGAACAGCGCCGGTCCTACGGGCAATCGAATTTTCCTGGGGAATCTTAGCGACGGTGAATAGACTGGCTCCAAGCGTCGCCCGTTCAAAAGCCTCAGCACACAGAAGCAGAAGTGGGTGAAGTCGTAGCTGTGCCATCCCTGCAATTGGGTTTTTAATTGGTGAGAAGGTCTGCTTCGACGTGACCCACTTAAACTTTCGCCTGGGTGTTTAAGCTCGAGGGGACGGCACTGATTCACCGAAGGGCTAAACGTTGGAATGTTTTCAGCGCTTGGAACTGTATTATTCTAAGTCACTGGGACCGCGAACTTCGTAAGGGGAATACAGAGACGGTCGGAACAGAAGTACCAGAAAATTGGTCGACGCCAGTAAAACTGATGGGAACCACTTTACGGATAATTTCGGTTTCGAGTCGAATTCCGTAAGGTCTGGGAATGGTAGCAATCTTGGTCGTTACCGGTTTCGATCATGGATCCTCGATTTCCAGGCAGCGCGTGGCAAAGTGCTTGTGCATAGGAAGCAGTCGGCTCGGAAATAGGGTGCGGACCGTCGCCGTAGCGTTGCGGCTACGCTACCAGATAGCGTTGCATATTTCATGGTGCACTGTAACGTAATGTACGCCCCGCATGGGAAATCCTAACGCGGCCACGATGCCCAGCTTCCATTGCCGAGCCTTGTAACCTAATCCCTTGTCCTGCGGAAAATGTTGCTGGGGGTCTGATGTGTCTTACACCTTGACACGCCTCATTCTTCCTTCCTTTTACATTGAAAAATCCTCAACATAAGTAACTACTAACACAGTACAGTATCCAACCACTACAAATTTCAGACTCTTGGAGGCAGCACAGATCAATTAATTAAAGGAAGAACACGTTAAACACCTTAGGCTCGAAAAAGATAAAAAATATATGAACATGTTCAAAGTATCAAGTGTCTTCACGCGAATAGGCCCAAACGGTGCTTTAGACTCGACCACTGCGACGAACAACCTTGCTCCAGCGATTCAACGTTCCGCGTCTGACTAATAACGGGCGATACTACTGCGCGCCTCGTGTCGCGAGTTTCTTGAGCTCTCTCGACAGATCTTCCCGCCACTTCTTTGCCTCACTCTGATCGTTCAATCAAGGAGAGAAACTTTCGGTCTCGGATTTTTCCCTGTCCCGGGAATGAAGAAAAGTTCCGCGAACCTGGAGCGGGTGCCATTAAAGGGCCACTAATTCAGCGACTCGAAACTTAGCGCTCCGCGGACAAAGACCGCCCCCTGCCACATCCGCCAGACGTGGACGGAAACTTTTCAGAAATCCATTACCGTTCCCTTTCCTCCGCGGATCCATCGTTACAATTTGATATCGCGGCGAAAGGCGATCCCCGGGGACGCGGCGGCGTCGATTCCCGCTGTGCATCCTTCGGGCGACATCGGCTCGCCGAGTCTCTGTGAACCGCTTCTAAAGAGGCTACAAGATCACATTCAATCGGTGAGATTAAACGCGAGCACGCTCGCCCCGTAAATTCAACGGCCTCGCCCTTATCGGCTGCGAGGCACCTATCGTCTGTCGCGGGGGCCGAAGGCAGAATGCGGAAGGCCGTTGCGTACGGAAATTGGATCTCGCCAGATTCTCCGGTAAAAGGGTCTGCCTGCCTAAAGGAATCCAACTGATTTCCACCGCATACCTTCGCGAAACCTTGCCGCCCTTGTCGAACCTGGCGACTGGTCGGATAAACGCGCAAAAATGGGGTTCCCCGGCGTCCGAGAGAAAAATAAGGAACAAGAATGCGCGTTGTGTATTGAACGGCTCTCTGCGGGGAGCTCGTTCGAGATATTTCACCGTTCCTACGAAAGACAGAATATGCCAGGGCGTAATATGGAAGCTGTAAGCGTAGTTATTGGATGATGGAAGTTGACTCGAAGATGGTTTGGGCTACTGCGATCTGCAGAATTTAGAAGCTCTATCTTGCAATTATGAAGGTACAGATTTCCGATCCAAGGGATGATTATGAATGAGGATCGTTTCGGAGGTAGGGGTGGATATTAAAATATTACAAACATCGATTTTTTGGTTAGAACTAGGACTTCAATTTCAATTTCGATTCCAAAGATTTAGTTACCGCCCAGGAAAACTGATCTGCATTAGCGCTGAGGTGAGCACGCGCGTTCCGTCGATTGTAACTCGGATCCTCAAGACCGTAATTCTCGTTTATTTATCGCCATGAATTCCGAACGAGGACGCCGCGGGCGCGGCAAAATTCATCCCCGGACAATGAATTTTTGAAATTCAATTCGCGTTAATAGGTGCCGCGTAATTTCGTTTCGGGGAACGCGTTACAAATGGACATTCGCGCGCGCTGTACCCGGTATTTTTCAGAAAATTCGCAATTAGAAGCGGTAACGAGTTCCCACCCCCCCCCCCCCCCCACCCACGACGCTGTCGTTCCGTTCTAATTATTATGATTATTGCCGTTTTACGGCTCGAAAACGGTTTCCATCGGAACGTTCGTTAACGAACGTATCGGAAGTTCGAACGGTTACAACTTTTCGTTGGCCGTATAATTAAGTCCAGGACGCCGGTGTGCCTCATTTCTGAAATGAGTTTCAAGGAACAAGCAACGCTGCACGTAACGGGGACAGATGGGGAAACGAGGGCGCGACGCGTTGCTTTACGATGCACTACAATTTAAAATTGCATTCTCGACCCTTCGTCGAGCCCCTGACGCGATTTTGCTTTACGTCAGAATCCGAGCGCATGCAATATGCAAGTTTCCGAACAGAGATTTAGTAGTTCATTGTTTCGAGGCCGAAGATAATTTTCCTATGCATCCTTATATACGTTATAGCCAGTCCGCCCATTTTCCTCGCAACAACGTTATCGCGTCGCGAACTTCAAAGCCACTAGGAAAATATGATCAAGTTTACGTTTCATCCAAATAGGATAGATTAGTGAGATAACGCAATTTCTACATTCGCGTTACTTTCACACCGACAGCTCTTAGCCCTGGCGTTCAAACTGTCAGTTATATTTAAAACTACACCGTCGTTAAACAGTTGCACAGAGTGCATTGCGTGATAGAATAATGCAATACAATTGGACTCGGGTCTTCGATCCGTCGCGGGAGAGTCGCGCGTTAAAACAGCGCTGAAATTTCATCGCCGAACGTTCCCGAGTCTCTCGTCGCGGATGAATGAAATGGGAATGCGAGAGAGACGCAGGAAAATTTTATTTTCCCCCGGAAATATCCGGTAAACTGCGCACGTCTGCAGGGCCCCTTTCATTCGCGCGCGACCGATCCCGCGAGAGAAAACGCGCGCGTTCAGTGTTACCTCCTCGCGATACGCGTCGCGGCTCCAGAATTCGACAGCCCTTTCGACTATTTGTTTGCATCGTGCGGCTGGCAGAAACGGGACAGCCAGTCGATTTTATAAAGGCCTCGCGCCGCGGCGATCCTCCCTCCGCTGGTCGTCCTTTCGTCCTACGCCACCCTCTCGCGTTTCTCGATGCGTCATTAAATTTATATTTCCCGCGATGCCCGTGCTCGTGCACGGGCGAACGTCGTTTTCGCGAATAAAACGATCCACCCTCGCACTCGACGGAATCAGTCTGCCCGCTGGACCAAACACTGGCGACGCACTTGTTTGAAAAGCGACCCGCTCCGCGGCAAGCAGCTCGTTTCGTGGCATGAAACGACGTATGTATATATACGCGTATGTACCTTCGTACGAGTTTCCAGGCCTCCTCCCGTCGCCTCGTATTTTCCCCGATTCGAGTTTTAGCGCCCGTTTCGATTCCTCGGACCACCGACGTTTCGTGTAACCCGCGTCGGTAGTGCGCGCTCGAAGCGACCCTCTGTCGCTTTTGTTCTCGCCGAGAGAATCGAGTGGCGATAGCGCGGAAAATCGACCCTCCAGGCATTCGGAAAATGCTACAGTTTTTCGAATGTTTAATGAGAATGAACGGTTGTGAGAATTCTACTGACTTCTGAGAGAATCTCCTTTACAGGTGTTGATTCTCCGAACTTCCGTCGATAAAATCTATAGAGAAGAATTTTGGTAATTGGGACACATCTAGATCAGAACACTTCGGTCCAATAAAGCAGCTGCCTCGATGATGCAAAGTTTCGAGGCTACTTCGCTGAGTGATTCCCATCCCTCAAAGTTTGCCCCACACAAACGATTGTCCCGATTACCAAATTTAAGATATTTCAAAAAGATGCACCCCATGTTCCCTGCACGAGTGCACCGAGTGCACGAACAAATGCGGATTACACCCAAGCGTGCGCAATGCCCTTCGAGCAGTCGCGTTATCGCGCAACGAAATATTAACTCGAGTGGATAAAGTACGATCACCCGCGCAACGATTATTTGTAGCGAAATTTATCGCCGCTCCCGCCAAGATCTCGTAATTAATGCAACGACCACTCTAAAGCAGCGCGTCGTGAAATTTTAAAAGGTGGCGCCATTAAACCGTCTACGAGTCGAATAAATTTCACTATCCCCCCCCGCACAAACGTTGTTATTCGTGTCACCCGAAACTGGCATTAATTAAGTAGTACGTATCGCGGCGATATAAAAGTCGGCAATTGAACGGGAATCGTTGGAACGCTTTAATCGCGATGCACTTGTACCACACTGAATATTCATTCGCCCACGTTTTTATTCACCGCATTACACTGGGTGTGGCCGCGGAAACGGTAGTATCGGTTAAATAAAATGCTAAAATCACCAATTTCATTTCATCCCCCGTGGAGAATTTTCAATTATCGAGCTCGTTCACCGTCGCCGGGCGGGAGAAAAATCTTGTAAATCGATACCACTTTTTGTCGCTCCACGATCGCGCGAAATGATCCCGCTTCATTAACCGGACATTTCGGCGAGAACGCTCGCGTTTCAGGACAGCTCCCTGGCAATTCGATCGCCTTCCATGTCGCCAGTTCGGAGTTCGAGCCGTGATCGAACAAAAGTCCACATAAAATGGCGTTATTACCGCGAAGGCTCTCTTTTCATCGGCACACGTCATCCTAAAATGTCCATTAGGCAAATGATTATGGAGGATCCGACGCGGGCACTGCTCACCTCCCACGTTTCACTCACAGATTATAGCGGCCCGTTATTTTGGAGGGCTCAATGGCACGATGGACGGTGACTTAAATTTTGTAATATTGCCGAACAGAGAGACGGTTACGTACAAAACAACGATACAAAAAGAAGATTGTTTTTTTTCACATGATTCTACGTTTTATAGAACGATGAAGCAGCGGTCTACACCTCCGACAAATTGTAGCCGCAAACAGGAAGTATGAGTTGAGGTGGCACGATGATCGCCCTGATATCTGCACGAAGATGGACGATATTAATAATCTTCCTTGAATACCGTCGACGCTCACGAAGATCCTCCCGCGGGCACGCAATGAAACGGGAGACCGGGGGAATACCGGGCTTGCGATTTAAGCGCGAAAAATGATATTCCCGCATCGCCGTAAGTCAAGGTATCCGTGGGAAACGCGTGGCGTAATTTCGTCCGGTAAATCTGCGACGGTCGTAAATCGCTTTATGGAGAGACTACTGGCCGTTCTCCCGCGAAGGATCCCGCGATCCTGCGAAGGCAGCCTGATATACGGATACTTAATATACCCGATCTTACGACAAACTATACGTTCACGTCGATAGACACACGGCTCGTTATTAACTTGGATGAAAGGAGCTGCTTGCCAGGGAGGGGGGGGGGGGGGTGGAATAAAGCCGTCTCGCCCGACCACCCCCTCCCAATATCTGATAACGATCGTTCGTCTAGTGACCGGCGGCGGCCGCTGCGGGGAAAATAAACCTTTCGTGCCGGTGGCGATCGCGTATGCAAATCCGGGCACGGCTGGTCGGGATTTCGCGAAAAGTGGACAGCGCCGGTGAGCGTGAATAAACGATGGATTTCGAAATGATTTTCCATACGTTTCGTAGGTGACGGGTTTTGGGATATTGGAAACGCGAGAAGTGTCGTTTTTTCGGGAAACTAGTTTTTCTAACCAGATTGCTATGCAACGGTTTGCCGGTTTCGTCGGGCGAAGTTGAAAATGCAATTCGGGCTGCGCGCATGTTGCAGGTTGAGCACCGTCGTCGCTTTTAAAGTCGAACGGGAAAGAGTGCTGCGTTACAGGTCGAGAGGCGAAAAGGCGTGGAGAAACAACTGGTAAAATATCAAAGGTCCCGGTGTCACGGGGCAATAAGTCGGCCAAGGAATTGCATTATCCTCGAGGAAAGAGAAGGGAGAGGCCCGGGGGTTGCCCTATGCGCGACGCCATCCGAGCAGGATGGCGCAGCCTGGCGTATATGAAATTTCCATATCCGCGGCGAAAAGTGCCATTGCTTCGTCTTGGAGGGTACGAAGGACGCGGAGAGAAAGGGAAACAGAAACGTGGTGGGACGGGCAGGGGCGCGGGGAGTCGGCGGTGTCGAGGGAGGTCCGACGAGGGGGCGGCGAAACATTTGCAATTCTCAGGGACTTTCGGGGAATATCCGACGGGAAAAGGCAGCCAGCGCAACCTCTGCCGTATGAAATCTCGCTGGAGGTCGTGTATCAGACATGGATGCGAGGCGCAGCGCCGGTGCATTGCAGCTGCACCCGCTACTGCAGCCTTCGAAAGGGTAATAATCGCGAGACAGGGCGCGAGAGAAGGTGAAAGGGAGAGACAAAGAGGGCTGATACGCGAGCTTGCCCGCGGAGAGAGGGAAAGGGTGTGCACCGCCACTGGAAAGCCATCCTCCCTTCTCCCTCCATCCAAGCCCGGGTGCTTCCTGTTTCTATTGTCGTGTATCAGGAGGTATATTCATAAATATGAAGCACTTAGGGGAAGTGGTTGCGCGGATCGTATCCATCGATGGATCGCAGAAGCTCCGAGACATTTTCAACTGACACTCGTGTAAATTGTACCCTTCGAGGGATTAGCTTCGCGACGAGCTGGAGGGGTAGGCTGTGACGAACGACCGGTGGAGACGGACTTTGATGGGGGTGCGACACGGTGACTGCTGAATCATTACTTACGCCGCGGAGGACCGTGAGGAATGACCGTGTGGACTATCTGCTTACCTGAAACAGAAAGAAGCAGGCTACTGTAGTAAACTCGCGATTCAACATTCAGCTTCATCTGGTAGATCATTGTTGAACGTAGGTAGAATTAGGGTAGGTCGAAAAATCAAGATACTACCGAAGTAAAATGGTTAATGTGAAAAGTACCAAAAAATCATATCTGTATAATAAATCTAATTGCTGTTCTCAATGACCTCAGTGAATCTGTGTATACAATATCGAGAGTGGTAGGTACATTTTGGTGCATTGAAATCATAACGATTAATGTAGACGCGCGTGATCCGCTAATTGTTTTCGGTTAAATGGAGTGACTGCCAATTTCCGCCGATTAATATGTCTGAATGCGGTTCGATCGTTAATAAACGTTAACAGGGAGTAATTATCAATAAATATAGGTGGAGCTAATATTGAACACGATTGGTATCGAATGTTTAATAAGTTCTCGCAACAAACGCAACATAATTCTGCGAGTTTAATTAATCGATACTCTAAAAGAGCACCGACGAGTTGGTGATTGGGAACGTGAGTGATTATCGGGCGTCGTCTAAAATAGAATATTAGTTATTATAATGTACCGGATTCTACCCAGGTAAAATGAGGAATACGTTATCCGAGTAGCTCCGAGACCCGTTAATTAGCAGCACGGTAATAAGGGATATTAAGATTTCATACGCCCTTAGGGGCGAGAGTGCCCTGAGAGACGACCATTAAGTTGCTCTGGCTGCTTTCGACGGCATCGTGGTTGCTGCTACAGCGCGTCTTTACGAAACGAAGTTACCAACTTTCGAACAAACAAGATTATCGTGCCCTCTGAACGAATCCGGGGAGCAAATACATGGAAAAGTCACGTTGGATGCCTCGATGGTTCCTCGATCGAGATGAAAACGCTTGGAATGAACTATCGAAGCAGTCAGAGGCGCCTGGTTGCCACAAATTAGCATATCTCGATTTAAACAGTGTTCTCTGTTAAATAAGGGAAATGTGCCTAAACCGATCCATTTAAGGCGTAATTCATATAAAAAATACAAATGCACATTATTTAAATAAAAGTAAAATAGTTTTTGTGAGTTAGTTTATGTACCTTATTATTGGCTTAGCTCAAATTTAGCTACCTGATCAATTACGTTTTTTATTCGCATTTTTGTCATAATTACAGGTGCTCGATGGCTGACGTTGAAGATTCGACGGCTCGCCATGCTGGAATTCGCTCGAAACCTTCTCGTTTCTTCATTCAGCCCGCGATTTTATTTTCCAGCCGCTTTATTATTAAACAAATGAACGGCGCTTCATTTTTCTCCCCGGGCTGGCTGTCGCGAATTTCGCGGACAATAAATGCGCCGATGGCCGAGCGGAGAATGTAAATCGCGCCATGAAACTTTCACGGGATTAAACGACGCTTTGTATCGTTTTGTTCTCTGTCCGCGCGGCATCGCAGTTCTTTTTTTTAAACTGCGCATCGGCCCTCGTCTCTCATGACGCCACGCTCCCGCGGAACTCGCCGTTTCAGGGTTCATTTAGCCGCTTCAGAAAGCACGGCTTCCACGCGCGTCGCTGGAATTTTATAATCGACCATTACGATTCAAACGCGAGCTCCGGGAAAAACGCGGGTTCCGGCTTTAAATTACGATACGGACGCTGTGCAATATATCCCTTGTGTTCTTGCAAATGTCCCGCGTTTAAATGCTGCTTTTAATTTACGAAGTTTCAGGCCCGGCTTGTGTCGCGTTTCCCTCGCAATAAAATAGCCTTGGCGAGCATTGGAAACTCGCGCGCATCATCAACTGGGCATCCAGGAATCAGCTGGCTCCCAACTTGTAATTCAGCCCCTCAGAAAACCGTCTACTCCAAGCTCGACCGTCATCGACGATGCGCGAGGAACGAGCGTTAACGCGCGACAAAAACGTCTGCCGCGAATCCCCGGCAACCCGTCGACGACGTTCTTCGCGGGCGGCTGGTCCGTGTCGCCGAAAGTTCTCAATTTAACTTTCGGTACCGTCGCCTCGATTCAACTTCCCATCGGCGGAACGGTTCGTAACGAACGGGGGCTGGCGGGGGACGTGGGACGAGAACGGCAAGAAAGAACGACGGAAATGCGGATGGGAAATCCGTTTTCGAGCCACGAGTTTGTTGCCGAAGAAGCGGAATTAAGTGCCGCAGGGCACGGGCGAGAACGGATGGCTTATGCCGCGATTAAATACGTTAATTTAGCAAGGATCCTTCGGGCTCTTTGTCGTCAAACGATCAAATCGTTTATGAAAGGTGACGGTCCGAAAATTATCGTATTACCGCACCTTAATTATAGATGCTGGGCCGGAGGGGCGAAAGGGGTAAAGGGCGGGGAGTAAGATACAAAGGAAGGAAGCTGGAATGCACGACGAAGTGGCAAAGAGAGAGAGAGAGAGAGGGGGGGGGAAGTACTCGCAGAGCTCGGTTAATTAGCAGGGAAATAATTTCTCGGCCATTAACCAAGCGACCGCTATGGTGAAGGAGGTGCGAGATCGTGGATTGTCTACGAGAAGACAATGGGCGGGTGTCGTTCACTCCGACATATGGGGAATGAGGGAGGCAGAGAGGATGGACAATGACGATGCCCAGAGAGTCGGATCGATCTCTCTCGACTTGGTCCTGCTGATGCGTCTCGCTCCTTGCGACTCGACAGGTATTAATGCCGATGTCCGGTCGGCGCGTTCTTGTCACGCTGGACGTTCAACTTGTAATTGCACGGCTGAACGCATTCACGGATGCTTGGATACACCCCTATAAAGTCTGGACATTAACGACCCATCGAATATTTGTAGGCGGAAATCGACAGGAGTTTACAAAATTACCACACAACTTTGAAAGACGTATATCGTGAATATCGATCATGGTTGCTTGTAGTGTTCCGAAAAAAAGAGTCGCGGTTGTTTTTGAGATTGTTCTTGTATTTTGAATTGGAGTTATTAAGGTCGAAGCCAGATATATTGGACTTGGCTGGCTCGACTGCCCGATAGAAGTTTGGGAGACAATTGTCTAAGTAGTTATTAATTTAATGGATATTTGAAATTCTTTTATAAAAGGAAACATGCAACAGCAGATAAAATGGAAAGCAAGTGTAATCGGGAGGTGCCATAGACTTCTGTGCAGCGAGTTTGAAGGACTAAATCGATTATGAAAAGGAATCGTAGAGGTCATTTGAGAAATTATGTATTCTAAGTAGTAATAGGATTCGACTTCAGGTATGTATAATGATACCTAAGTAAAAATATAAGCAGTAGTTTGTGCGGAGGGGTTGTATTTCGGCCACAAAACTTCGCATGTCACCACAGTTCTGCGAAACTCTTGAATAGTAAAGATGAATTATCGGTGGAAGGAAAGCCGGAGGTTCGTCGCCGACCTGCTTTATACGATTTTAAAACAACAAAGTTTCTGCGAGATGGAAGGACTCTTTTTTAAAAAGCAGCTGCTTCAAGAAAGAAATTATGCATGGACCTTGGCTTCCACTCATTGTTCATGCACTTAGATGAAATTTTCAGGATATCAGTAGCGAACGCCATACTTTCTTCGGAGTGCACCTCACTCTACAATACTTAGAACTTACTTATGGCGGAGCGAACAATTATGAACTTCAGAAGTCCTTCTCGCGATCATTCGTGCGCACGCAGGATCAACTACTTGGAATTGGCAAAACCTGGATAAACAATTATTCAAATATTATACGTAAATATTCTTCGCCCTAAATTCACGCCATCCTTGAATTTGTACACATATTCAATCTGCTGTACAAGTTACAAAAGATAGCGAAATAACCAAGGCTGTTCAAGAAAGTACAAATTCTTATACCCCAGTGAACGTCGTTTCCCCGACGAAAATGTTGACCTTGTTAGTTCGCCGTAGCGAAAGAACTTTTGAAATCTCGCGAGGAAGCAATTTCCAGAAAGTCCGAAAGAGTAGTCCACCGATCCTTCTCTACTGTCCGGTGTCCCTCGCCGTTTGCTCTTGTTGTCTACTTGGATTCCCAACTCTCGGGGACATGCATTCGTGGGAATATTGGTGTCCACCGAGCCCTAATCCAGCCTTTTAAACGACGAATGATAGCTAAACCGGCGGCTAGCCATCGTCCTCCTAACACCCTCCAGTATCACAGCTGCAGCAGCAATCTACCGTTCGCTATAATCGCTATTTCCAGTATTTTTCCGACCGCGAACCCCTCCATTTCGTTTTTCCAGCGCGAAAATACAGATTGCGAGCTGGATACCTCCATCTTCAAAAGCATCAACTGCGAAATATTTACTACCATTAATTAAAATCCCTCTCTGTCACTTCCAATCGGATATGTTTTCGTTTCCACCATCCGCGTCTCTTTCCCAGCAAGTGCAAATTTCATACTCGTGGGGTTCAGCCAAACAGCAATACTCATGCATAAATATAAACAATTCAAAGGCGTGCTTTGAAATTCATGAGAGCACTCCCCATTGTGACCGCAGAACGCATTCGTATTACCATTCAAATTTTTTTCATTACGTATCTTCTAGCGTTATCACTGTTACACCCTATATTTCGCATCTCCGCGCCCGTTAAACCAGCCTAGCAGCTGATAGTTTCACAAAAGTGGAGAAAACACGAGGGATAGTGAATTAAAGAAAGAGTTACGCGTAAATGTACGAAGGAGTATTAGTGACGAGTGCGTGGCTATTGAATTTCGGGGTGTAACATTGCGCGAGTAGTTTTTATGTAAAAGAAGCATTTGTGTGCTCGAAAGTACACGCCTCTTCGAAGATTCCCCTCGAAATCCGTGCAACATGAATCGACCAGGTCCTAAAACGAGACGTATTCACGTTGCAACAAAACATCGAGAGGCCATACGTTCCCACCTCGTTCCTCCCTCTTTATTTTGTTTTCTGCGTGAGTATCCTTCCCTTGCTGACCTAATAGAATCGAGATTTCAGATAAGAACTACACGAAAACTCAATAAACACTCTCCCAGGGGTGAGGTTCCCAAAATTTTCTGTCTGAGAAATTTCCTCGAAAATTAATTCGGCGAGTTCTGATTCTCTGTTGTTCAAAGGTAGCCCGCACAAACACGGCGCGAACGCCAGCACGGACCGAACGCTTTCCAAATGTAACTTCATAAAGGAAACGCGGTGAAAAGTGAAAAACCGTCGAGATTGCGCGCGCGAGAATGGAGAGCGGGCTGCACGAAGATCAATCGAGGATAGGAGACAAGGGATGAAGACGGTGGCGTTTAATGGAAGCAGAAGTTTCGCCCCGGTTTCTGAAGAGCGCTGAATTTTTTAGGGAGTCGCGTAATTCCTCAAATACCTAGGTGCGTTTCACGGGTCGACGGACCAAGGAGAGCCGAGGAGAGCGCAATCTCGGGCTCGTTTTCGGCACACTACTCAAAGAGCCGCTCAAGCTGCACATTCGAATACGCCGGCAGAGAGCCGCCTTTCTCGCGGAATTATGCCCTACTGAAGACTTCGCGCGAAACGCGGCCCGTTCTACGCGTAGAAACGCTTGTGCATCGCTGTACAACTTCAAGAGATTTTGAGTAACGAAGTTTCGTGCATCGTCGCAACAGCGTTATCAATTCGCCGAAATTGCAGTCCGCGTGACTTCGCGTAGGTTCGATGTATACCGGGTTGCGTTGGGCGCAAATTTAATTAGCGTCTATCATTGCACGTGTTCGATAGCAATTATCGATGAAACATGACCGGCCGAAGACTCGAATTCGGTTGAGAGGCAGAGACGCCGATCGATCAACCGTTAACCATCGAATCCTGTGGCGGACCATCAAAGTCTTGCTATTGAAACTTTAAACTGTCGAACGAAACTTGTGAATCAGTTATTGTCGAACTTCGTAAGCCGAAGTTGGATACCGAAGTTTCGATATTGAAATTCGAGGGGTATCTTAAAGAAGCTTCCACTGGGAGTCGCGTCGTCCGGAAGCGAAATTTGCGGTAAGCACACGCTCAGGCGCGGATAGCGGAATACAAAACACTCATTCCGCGGATGAACAGAAAAGCGGACAATCGTTGGGACTTTTGATATTCCTGACGTACTCCGTGATCCTATATCACTCTGCGGTTTTCCCTGCCTTCGATGTCCCCCGTCTCTATCCAATAACCATCGAGGCTAGACGTTTCAATCAGCGAAATGTAATGGATTTCGAAAATAACACACATGAAACCTTCAGGATAGAAATGGAAGAATGAAAGAATATCGCGAAGAATCGTTCATGAAATCAGCTAAATTCTGAAATTTAACATTTTCAAAGTTAAAAAGCTGTCAGAAATTAATCACGCGTTTACCTCGCTCGCGCTGAAAATTCCTGAAAACGCCCGTGGGAACTGGTCCCAAACACGGCGTGGCAATATTCGTTGAATTTACCCATTGAAAGAGCCTCGAGTCTATTTTTACTTGGTCGCCGTTGACAACTCGGTCGATTGAAAAATCTCAGCTCAAAATTATATGGCAGATAAATTCTATAGCTGTATCGGTACTGATATACACAATGACATGACCACGAGAAATTAATACCATCACGGACAAATTAATCGTGGCACGTTGCAGGGACTGCAGCTGCAGCTGCGATCGCTGGGACAGTTCAGATACCGAGCTGAATCGGATCTGGTTCGTTGTAACATCGTACCTCGACTAGAACTAATCTTTCTCTACGGTAACGAGCCGTGGAAGGTGATCGTCCAACAAATTGAGGGAACAGCACGGAATTATACGGCGAAACATCGTTCAGCGTTGCTCTCGCATTGCACTGTAACAAGGCCTGCTGCTTATGAGGACCACGTTTCCCTAACACGCGGATAATGTGTAGACCAGAACCGAGGGAAATGAACTGATATTCGATCGGGACGCGGCTTCCGAATTTCAGCGACTTACTTCAAACACACAACACTGACAACATCCACGGGTAGTTGTTCGGCAATGAAAAATGTTTCATCGGCCGGTATTTCCCCAGTAAAACCATTAAGAGTAACCAGCAATCACAGTTAACGATGAAAGCAGGTTAAGCGCCATAAACGGTGAAAAAAGAATTCTCATCGTCGAGCACGCTCCGTGTATTTTTTTCAGTTTTTAATTTCCAATTAACCTCGATCGTTTTCGTGCAAATTCAATTGCTCCCCATCATCGACGCGATTGCGTTCGTGGAAAACGCGCGGCGTATGAATCCGCGGCAAACGTTATCAGGGATGCCTCGATTTTGCAGTGGCTTAGGGCGACGAGGAACCGACGGCACCGATTTCGACCTATCGCGAGCGTAATCTCGCTTGTAATGGGCATCGTTTGGGCGCCGACGAAAGGAGCCGGTGTCGTTACGCGATATTTACGGACAATTAGGTGAATTGTATCAGTCGGTCGGGATCTGACAATGAGCACGACTGCGGCCCGTGTCGTTTTCATACGCGGCCAGTTGTTTAATTAAACCCAAAGTATTTAATTAAGCAGAACTCCGTACGTGGTGTGCAACGTGTAGTAACTGCGTAAGGGAAGTTGCAAGCGATTAAACGGAATTGCACGTGCACCGTGACAAACTGTAAGAGCGACACTGTGGTGGCGTGCTCGACGGGCGTGAGTCGAAGCTGTTAGTTCGGATTAATCGTAAATCGCGTGAAACTCAAAAACCATGCAATTGCACCTTAATTAGCTGCCAGTGGTAGCGATTTCAACGCGCGAGAAGAAGTTCCGTGAACAAAAAGATACGCGAGTGCTAGGCAGGAAAGAGTGACCTGGTGTTATCCTCGAGAAGTCGAGATAGGTACATCAAAGTAAGTTTTTGTAATCTTTTATGAGTCAGTTTTGGTAATGGTAGTATGATACTTGATGTACTTTCAAAGTGAGTATATATTCAGTAATATACCATAAAGAATTCTTCGAAACATAGTTCGCGAATTTTCCAAGTTAATTAGTTAAATGTTTAATCTTGAATCGAATATTTAGCAGTTTAAACGCCCTGGAAACTCGATCTCGCCTAGTAGAATAATTTACCTCGTTGCCACAAGCCTGTAATTACCGAAGCATAATTCAACTCTCTTTTCAACTTTTAATACACCCCAGCGTGTAGACAATTATTCTTCATTCCGTTTAAAAAAAAAAGCCGAACAACCGGATATCAACCGTCAGGAAACTGGAAATAAATAATACGATCACTTCCCAATTAAGCAGTACGATACAAAGCTATTTTTCGCCATCCTTCCCGGTGATTGATGCAATAAAACTGCATGAATGCGCGGATGGAATAAAAATATCCTCGGCAGAGTTTACGGTACCACAGCAATTTGCGTTTTTGCCAGCCTGCGACCAAACGAAGTTTTCATTGAGAATCGAAAAATATCGCAGTTCCACGGACATCATCCTGCTTATTTCTCGCAGGCAACAATACTCGATGCTTCTTTTAAAAGACACACGCGGTCAGTTCTTAAATAGCAACGAATACTTTCACAGCAGCCACATTAAAACGGGCATCGCTTTGCGTTTGCCCAACAAATACAAAAGTTTTACGGGGTCAAACGGCACGCAGTTTCGTGGGCGTCAAACGATACGCAGCATCAACGAGGCTCAAACGACAAAACACCATAGCGGCGTACGCACGGTGCATTTCCAAGCTCGCCGGTTCAGCGATATCGGCTCGCGGATCGTGGCTGAAATTCGCACCGACGTTACCGAAAATTACTGCTCGCTGGCAGATACCAGCGCCTAACTGATTCGCCCGTGTACCGTTACGCCGTCAACGGTGTTTTCGCGTTTCCGTTCTGTCGAGCTTCATGCCGATGTAGAATTTTCAGCCGCGGCCCCGTAAACCGGATCGAATCAACGATTTTTGTGCCGCGCGAGTTCAGTAGCGAAGCGCATCCCGGTGTTTACGACGCGGACAATCACGCGGAAATTTCGCCCACCGCGAAATTTGGTGCCGCTGGTTTTCGCCGTTCCCCGCCGATGCCCGCTGGCACACGGATAGTGAAGTTTTGCGAAAGCTTTCCGCGGAATAGCTCGAAATCGAGGCACCGTGCCGATGGATGGTGTTTAAACGATCCTGCAGGCCTGGTGTCTGTAAAACGTTTGCTGCTCGTTCAGCTTCGAACTGGAATTCTAGCTGGAGCTGAAAATTGAGCAATTTGTGGAATGATAATTCAGTGATGTTCCTTTATTGTAATTGTGTCCATCTTCAGTTATTCGATAACATAACACCAGCAGGGTGGAAACCTGTCGATACCGAAGTCCCGACACCACGTAAAGAAGGGAATCGACTGGACAACCGTGCTGCAGGCCAAGATCCTCGCGGCTGGGAATCGCTGCCACTTTTTCCAGCGTCCGCGAGACGGGGAACAAGCCCGAGAACTGCTTGGTCGTCGGGGAAAACGAACTTTCGTCAGGGCCAATAGCGTTTCCTCCCAATTTGGTTCCATCAGCTATTCGATAGTCGGCGTTCCGAGGGACACGGAGCCCGAGGGTTAACCATCCAGGCTCCTCGGCCCGTTCATAAAGTGATTTGCTAGCTTCTGCGGCTCGTTGACTCTTTCGTTCGCTCGCCTGTTTTCTTTCACTCCCCGGATCGCCTTCTTCTTCCCTAGCCGTCCAACTTCATCAGCAACTTCTTCGACGTCCTTCCGTGCCATCCCGCGGGACTCGGTCGGTCAGCGCTCCCCCCAACCGGTGCTCTTTGAGAGAAGAATTTTCTCATCGCGAGATTAATCGCCGTGAAGCTCATCTACGGGGATGATGAAGATCGGTGGGCCCTCCTTTGAGACCGTTCAGGGAGTCCAGTTCCGGGACCGAGCCTGCTGTGGTTACGGGCAAAGGGTCGTTTATCTTGTAGGGAAAGGGGGCTGAAGTTCAGCCAAGAGCCGCGGCGCAAACACGAAATCATGGGCTGCGTTGTTTTTAGTTGGGGTGGATGGGCTGGCACACGCGACGCGTTAGTTAACCAACTCTTGCGGTGCTCGTGGTAGCCCATATTTGCGTTTATTTGCCCTTGGGAGGAATATTGAATATCCAAAAAAAATTCGTTGGCAAAGTGAAAATCTGGTCGACAGTACCTGTCAATGCGACTTGCGCGCGATATTTCGATCTATGATTCCCGAGGGGTGCAGATTTTATTTTTCTTTTTTCGTGCAAATAGAGGGAAGTTGAGTTTTATAGGTGCTGTTGTTTTCTTTGTAACAGGATGTGTAAAACTCGCGTGGAAAGATATCTCTTCGTCTAAAAGCAAATTTCAGGTCTCACAGTTCTCAAATTCACGCAATTTCAAAACTTCCTGAACTTGTATTACTTCTTATCTCCGCCCATGAGCATCATGTTCCGTGAAATTTCCGCTTGAAAGCTTCCAACATTTTACATGGCACAGGCCCGAGAAGGCAACTTGTTTCCACCAGAAATTTGACGCAATAATTTTTTGAAAATACGAGCAATGTACGGTAGAAGGCTCCAGAAAGGGGTTACTGTAGAACATCGACATTTTCCTCTTTTTCTTCGCAAATAGATACCCCGAATTGATATTACGAAAATACATTGACTTAATATAGTTGAAGTTCTTCACTGGCGCTGCTACCTCTATTTTCACTACAATTTTGCCTGCATACGAGTCGCGTAATAAAGAGAGGTATGTGATGATAATTATTATTTCTAGCCGTTTCAATAGCAATCCACTCAGAGAAGAAGGTTTTTCCCGTCTATTGGATTCCTCCCTGACCCGACAATTCAGATGATTTTTAACACAGCGTTTATTTTAATTTTACGTCAAACTGGTAATTGTATTTTCATTTATGTGTGACGTAGGTATTGAGTTTCCAATAGTAGGAAAAAGTATTAAATATTTCAGTGGTGAATAAAAACTCACACACCGTTCCTTCAACCACACACAAAACGAAATATTCTGTTCGAACCTGAAATAGTTCTTATCATCGATGGACACGAATTTAAAGAATCGAGGAACATTGAAGTGGTTGGTGGATGATTAAAAAATCACCCAAAGGGCTATAAGTTTCTTCGGAAAATTCTATACTTACCTTAGGGCAAAGCACTGTACAGTCGTGAACCACGTAATGAAGGGACGGAAGGAGAGACGGTGTTTAGTTACGTGCCAAGTTCTGAACATCTAAGAGGGCCACCTGACAACGGATACCAACGCCGAATGAAGTATCGCAACACGGGGAATGCAATTAACGCGAGCGATTTCTATAGCTTTTGTCAGGAATATTAAACGCGTTGTTAACTATCCACACCGAGTTTACGTAAATTCGAGTATGAATGGAAATTTTCGACATTCCGGTTAGTATCGACCCGAGTAATTCCAGCCGGTGCTCCTATTAATTTATGGTGTCTCTAGACGCCCAAGTGTTTCTGACACAATGGATCCCGCAGATAGCAATGAAGTATCTGTTCGAGGTTTCTCAATGGTGGAACGCAGACAACGTTATATCCCGTGAACTTTTCATTTTCAAAGGATTTAAGTGGACATAACTCTTACCGTGCTACTTAAACACATAATTTGTACTTTTTCCATTCCTTTCTCGCGCAACTTTGCGAACTCATGATGAATATCAATCTCCTAAACGATCCTTGCGAAGTTACCGTAATTGCATTTCTCCGGGCCACTTTCTTTACCTCGAATAACTTAAAACGAAAGAATAATACATCTGCGACTTGCAACAAAGTTTAAAGGGATTTCGTTCTAAACTCTAACTGCTCGGCTAATAACGGTTGTTACCCCGTCTGTAAAAAAAAATGTAATCACTGGAATAATGAATTGAAAAATTATTTCGATAACTTGGCGAATCCAGGTTATATCGCGAGCACTCAGGATGCTCGATGGGAATGGATAGATCAATTACGAATCCAGTCAAGATCGGGGAACTCGATAAACGGGAGATCCTCTGTGCGGAGGATAAGTCTTCCCACAGAAACACCGTCGACAGTTCAGCGACGTATCTCAATCACGCAATCACGAAATATCGATTGGTCAATCTAATTAAGCGCGAGCACACTTCAAACAACGGGCACACTGCAAACTAATCAAGCCGGTCCGCTGTCCATTTAAATTAATTATAATAAATTAATATTGATACTTTCCTAATTGCACAGGCTAATTCAGGTAAATTGATCGCCGAATCAGATCGAAACAGACACGTCTCGAAATATATCGATTCGACCCACTCACTCGTATCTCGGGCTACAGACGAATAGACTAAGAATCAATGAAATACCGATGACGTTCAAACTTTACCTTCCACAAATAATCGAGTGTGCGTCCATTCATAGAAATAGCATGTCGCGGTAAAATTTACCTCGTCTACTGATTCCACGTTGATTGAAGGGATAGCAGACAGTCGCCAGGCGGACGAGAAAGAGACATCTCCCAGCGTGAAAGCTTATGCGCGTCCGCGTTTAAACGTATCCATTGTTTCTAATCAATCAGTGAGAAATCTCCTCGAGAACCCCCGACGTAGTCCAAGTCGAACGATTCCCGATTCTCGACGCGTCGCCGATGAAAGGAAGCTTTCACGCCGACACGATCGCCGGAAGAACAATTAAGAGCGAGACGTGCATCGACAGACCGAGGCTCGACTCAGCGGCGCTAACCGCGGCCAAATTCGACTGCTAATTTAAGGCGAGTAGACACTCGTTAAGGGGTTGCGGATCTTCGTTAGCGCGACCTTTTACCCCCCACCCCCTTTCCCCCGCGCCGCAAACTTCGATCGGGATATTAATGACGAACTCACCGGGGAGGCAAGGTATATATACCGAGCAGCAACCCGGTAATCACTTTCGTGGCAGACTTTAAGCTTTCAGACACGATCGCCCGTTATCCCGTCAATTTAACCCGTCTCACGACGTGATCCGACGCGTCTACCCGGAGAAATCCTTTACCTTTCTTCTCCTTTTTCCCTGGTCGGACCGCTCCCCGCTCTGCTCTTAGATCACCGCTTGGGAAAGGGGTGTACGGAACGGATAGTGTGCCCATCACCACCAGACGATGTCCTTATCCCGCGGATTTAGTTAGGACTTCCGACGCGGACGTTTGGCGATCGCCGATGGGTTTATCAATTTCTCCGTTGGTTCGCTACAAGAACGTGTCTCTTCGCTTCTCGCCTCAGCTATGGACCAACGGGCTCTGCCATTCGTTTGGAAGCTTCTAAAAACTTGAATTATTGGGACGCGATGCGTAAGATGGGTAATCAGAAACAGTTTCACGAGTGACAGACTGTGTACAATGTATAGAATTTAAATGACAGCTCCCTTTAACGGAAGGTAATGTTTTATATTTATTAATGAAGAAGTATATTTATACTTGCACCGGCTGATCATTAAATAATTGCCGGCCGACAGCGAATCGTCGCACATCAAATATTCCGTGTCTAACGATCAAGCCGAGATTGAAACGTAATTTTGACGCGGTGGTCGCCGATAAATCTCGTTATTTATTTACCACTGTTAAACTGCACACGTTATACACGTTATATCCCTGTCAATAAATATCTAATTACACGTTAAATATCGACACGTTACACCGAGCAGAAGCGGTGGACATGACAGCCAGGATAAATATTTACAAATTTCCTCGGTATGTCTAGTAACTAATAACCGATAATCGCGTTATTTGCCCGAGACACAGCGCGCCGAACAATACACGGGTTTCTTGCTTTAATTAATTAGTCGGAACTCTGATGGATAGTTGTTACATCGAGTAAATTTCGCTCGGGGATAACTGTGATAAATCTCTGTCACGGCTCGATAGATAGGCGTATAATTTATGGTCGGACACGAGCCGCGTATTCATACGAGCGTGAAATCAATATAAAAATAAAAAGAAAAAATAGAGAGAAGCAGAGACGAGGGAAACGCGTCACGGCGGATATTCGGAAATGTTCCGATCGAATCGAACATTTCCCGTCTAGTCAATGCTCGAAAATAATCAGATATTACTAAAACTCTTCGATACGAAAGAAATCATAACGAATGAATCAGGAAGTTGATATTAAAGGCAACTATACTAAGTAGCTCCCATAACTAAGCAATGTGCACGAAAATGCGCACCATAAAGCGAATCGAAAGGAATATAACTTCTTTCCATCCTATACTAAACAACAGTTACTCCCCAACGATATCAACGAAGCTGGAGCCACGATGGGCTTTCTACGAGAATTTCTCGCGGCAGTGGAATCAACGAGAGTGCAGTATTGCAAGTCGACCTCCTCGCGATCCGTCAGGGAGACGCGGCCAGGCATATTTTCACGGTGATATAGCGAGGGGGTAGACGTTAATATCTTTTCAGCCAGCCAAAAGGCGCCGCGTCCGAGGAATTATGACCAGTTTATCTACGGCTAATCCAGATTAATCTGCCGCAACTTCGCTCTGTCTTTTTTTTATCGGCAACAACATTTCTCCCTCTCGACGGCGCAACTGCATCGTGTTCGCGCGAGTCCCCGTTGCATTCGCCGGAGCTTAGGCGCGAAATTTATGGAGCTGCGCGCACAGGTACACCCACTCCCCCAGCCCCTTGTGAGAATATCCGTCTTGTGCCCGCCCTCCCCCTCGCCACTGATAATATAATATGCAGGGGCGCACACGTACACGTTCGCACGGCCCACCGACCACGAAGATGCGGTGCACCGATGTGTCAGTGCGGCCTGGCAATAGATCTGCCAAGGGCGCGCGAATTCGGCGCTGGAATACGGATGAAGATGGCCGAACCGGTCCAAACGGGCCGGCTGCAAAGCCAAGGAGGTCCGACGGATTTTACACCAAAAAGAGAGGACTTTGTGAAATTGATACGCCACCGTTCTATGCACCTCTGAATAGGGACAGCCGAATCTCTGAAGGATATTAACGTTCGCGCTTCAACTCAGATTACCATACGGGGTTAAATTTAAAGTTTAAAGTTTTCTCCCGGCCAGCTGCATACACGGTGGAGCAAGCCTGTTTGCGGACAGTTGATCAGTGGTTCGATTTTAAATTTTAACAACGAAATGATGTACAATTGTTAGCTCCAATAGATGCTCCACATGATTCTTCCCCGTCCAATTACACGTTCCACTCGGGCCACATTCTACTGTTATCGCAGTAGCAGGTTCACACTCGTTCGTGTTCCAAAAATGTTTAGCACGGCGCCCGACGAGAGCCGCGAATAAAAAGGAGAACAGTCCGGTCGTTGTGGGCGGACGAGAGACACTTGACGTCATCGGCCGGTCCAAAACTCGCACAATGGACCGTAAAAGAAATGTGAAAGCAGCTCGCGGAATTGCGGATCCTTGCGGCGCACTGGAACCCGAGGTTGAACAGGCTGATCATCCTAATTCGAGGCGAACGGTCAGAAAAATGAAAGCACCCGGAGGGGGTCGACGACTTTTAAACGTCGTAGAAAGCGTGCCCGTGAACGGCGACCCAGAAACGCGGTCAAATGTAATTCAGACGCAAGAATTAAGTCGACCTCTTAAACGCTCCAGCCCGCGAAAGTCCGCCAACGTTTCCGCCCGCTGGTGTATTCTATTTAATATGCAAAACGGTTATTCTTTCAACGCAGCTTGCATTCAACGCCGCTGCATAAATGATAAACCGTCAAAGGACTCGCGTCGGAGCCTTCTTATTCTATAAATGAACACCCCGGGCTGGCTAATTGCGAGTGTATCCCTTTCTCCTTCGCTGCAGGAGTATTTACCAACAATCTAGCATTCTTCGTAATTAACTCTGGAGGCCGTGGTGAGGGATAATGTTTCATTTTTCAGCACGCTCTTTCCCCGCGGTTTATGTGCGTTCTAAAACTTGGATCGTGAGTGAAAACTGTAGACCAGGGTACGGGATGCACTCCGATGCAGAATGATGAGAAATACGGGAGATAAAAGAAATATGGGCGTTCCTTTTCTACTTGTTACCGCCAGTTCATTACTATTATAAAACGCGTGCCCCGTGCAAGAACCATTGGACTATATAAGCTCAACAAAAATCGAGTTCACCCCGTGTCGATTCTATATCAGCGAAATGCTTTCAAAACTACGTGACGTTTTCAGGCGACGGTGAATTCGACGATGAAAATCTCCCCACTGAAACGAACTCGCTCGCGCGAAGCACGGGATGAAATGGAAAGAATACAAATTTTAATTGCAAGCATCGATCGAGTATCGCGTTCATTCGTGCTGAGCAACTTTACGATCTGGGATGTCAAAGGGTAACTAATCGAGTCGCGATAAAGGATGTCGTTTCTGGTTCGCATCAGCGGGTTCCCTGGCGAACGTCGACCAAGCTCGGAACATAAACTCTTCGCGCTCGTAAAATCGTGAAAGTTAGGAGCTGGCCGGTGGCTGAATGTTTTCCGCCAGCCAACTGCAAACTACGGACTTTCCCCGAAGTTTCTGCGAATGTCCGACACTGGCAGACTCTCTAACGAAGGGAAAGTGTCCAGCCACCGAAAGATACGCGCCGGAAGGCAGACCGTGTGTGCCAACTGCGAGCTGACTTCCACCACTTTCGGATAAGCACCAGTGTCAACACCCCTTCACGGAAATATGTACGTTTCCATAGCGTGGCCCAGCACCCATCGTTTCATCTGGCCCGTTGTGTTGAAACTGTAGTGTCTGTAACGTTAGACTCGTCAGGTTCAATTGTCAATTGTCAAGATGATCGATAATGATCGAGATGATCGCCAGATAGACAATTGCTAACTGTCGGGTACCGAACTTGAGCAAAGATAGTTTCTAAGGCGTTTTCACATTTAATTCGCAAGAGATAAGGAGTAAGGTTTTTGTGTTTAATTCTCATTCATAGTCTAATTATTTCGATACGCACAAAGCGTGTTACAGCAAAGGGCCATGGGGAATTATCGAAGCATCTGCCACAATGCGGATACAAATTACAGAGCAACGGGGGATTTAGGATATCAGGATATTTCGATTTTAATGGGATGCAGGAACTTCGATGGCTCCTCTGCCAAGGGAAACCTTGGGGATACTCGCGTTAACTAGAATGGGGATTACTATCAACCCAAGTAGTTAAACATCTAATACTTCTACGCAAAATGTCAACCCGCGTCCCAGCTAATCCTCTGTACAAGATGATCCGATATCCGTAGAGGATATCACTGTAAATCCGTGTAGAACAGCGTGCGAAAGCTTACGACATCGTGAGAATTAGCGTTCCAAGTCGGTAAAAACATTTCTGCTACGTTATGTTGAAAATTGAAATTCAACAAATCACCGTAAAGTTGAATCAATCCAAACATATAGTCGATATAAATCAATACTTATTTACCATACTTCTGTTGGGATTCGACGTTCCAAATGATTTACATTTAAAATTAATTTGTCGTTCAAAATTATTCTGCTCTTGGACACCGCGTCACATGATTCTATATTACCACGAAATAGCATTCAGCACGTTCATGTTAACAAAAATGAAATGTAAATCACTCTGTCGATAACACGAAATCACCGTAACTTTTAGGTCATATCTTACGGTGTTCTCTTCCCATTGACTTTTACGCGTCCAGTATCGATTGCCAGCTAGGAACCTCAGAAAAATATCGGGGGTATCGATTGGCGATACAAATTCGTCCACGATTAAAATTTGCCTGCACTCGTTGCCGCGCAAAAGCGTTCGGAATCGTCACCGCTAGATATTTCAGGCGGCCGCGGCGCGTGGGTGTAATTTTGAGTGGCGAGGAGGGCGATGTTCGGGGGTACGTCGCTATAAGGGTTATTAATTATTTCACGCGAGTTCCACTATCACCAGAAATGTCTACCTCGCCTCCAAGAGGAGAAACGCAAGGGAGACGGAGGAACGAAGCTGCATACATCAGTCGGTTAGAGGATCGGTGCTTGGATGCATCGACATACCGAATTCCGCGGAGCGGGTTTCCATGCATCACCGATCAAAGAAACCTGGGGCCGCGACCCTTGCCCTTTTTTTTTCTCCCGTCTCTCGTGCCGATGGGCATGTGTAGTTTGCAACGCGCACTCGTGCGTTTTTCAACGCATCGGTTGCAACAGAAGTTAGGGGAGGATGTCTCTAACGTCGTTCACCGAGTGTACACGCGGATCTACTTAGCGGTGTGCATGATGCTCGTACAAAGAATCAATTGCTCGACGAATCTGCGGCTGTAACCGAGCCTGAAATGTGGCGGTACCGAAATTTCTTTAGGGCTAAATGTTTGTTTAGGTCTCCCCCCCCCCCCCCCCCCCGTTGTGTTCTTTCGTTATTAATAATTGCTCGAAGCTCCGGATGAACGGTCTTGAATGAGTAGCTGGAAAAGTAAATTGGATTTGAGCTGAAATAGATATTGAATAATACCAATGGTAAAACTACAGTGGAATAAATATTTCAGACGAACAAGAATGCTGCGCTATTCAAGACCCGACACTTGTCGCAACTAAAGCATCAAATCTACTCCCCGCTTTACCGAATTATTCACGTCTGAACGGTCTGAACGCGAGAAGATAGCGAAGAGGGAGGTAAGAATTTCCGAATCGAGTTTTCACCTGACCCTTACGACTGGACATCGTTCGCATACGTAAGAAACGCTCGAATGGATCGATGAGTTGCACGAGAGATCGCATTATAGACTAGCCGAGGAAGAAGCTTGATATCTCGTGGGAGCAAACTCAGCGGGTCTTGGCTATTTTTCCTTCCTTTACCTGAACCGGCGTTATCCTGACATTGCCTCCCCCTCTCCCACCCCATCGCTGGCTAACTCGCTCTTTATACTTGATCTCTACGGCCAATTCTTGCTGCCCTTGCATCCTGCGCCACTTCTAATTCCCCTTCAACCGGGTGCATCGTTACTGGCTCGACGTCGGGAAACGTGAAAAATTGCGGCGAACGTTCGCATCCAGGAGGGGCGAGGTGGGGGGAAGCATTTAGAGCCCTTCAATCCTGATCTCTCTCGGAAACGCTTCGTTACGGAAGGGAGCAACAGCAGCAGCAGCAGCAGCAGCAGTAGTCGAGGAATTGGCCGAAATAATCGCGGCCGATCGATCAGGCCAAGACGCGCACCCGAGCAGTTCCGAACTCGGCAACCAAGTTACCGGCAATTCAATTTTAATGCTGCCCGTGACTCGGGCGGAACTGTAACGCGCGGAATTAATGATGAAACGGCTGACAAGTGCGAGAGCACGGCCTCGACGCAGCGTGAATTTAACAGGAGACGCTCGCGCTGGCGAACCTCCTCGAGAAACGATGCCTCTTCCAACGGGAACCAGGAGACTCGGAATTCTTCTGATCTTGGCATTTCCCACCTCGCTTTAACGAGACCGAGTTAATCGGTATTGAAACGCACGCGTGGAGGAATCGTCGAGCGATATCGAGAATTACATAGAGGAGCTGAAGGAGCTAAAGATAATTATATAAAGCTGAGCTGACAGTAAACCGTGCTAGAGGACGAAGTGCAACGTTCCCCGGTACCAGTTCCATGGTTGTAATATAAATTAAAAGGATGCTCCTCGTAGAATCAATGAAACTTCAGCAATCGTTGCCACGACTGATACGAGGGAACGCGGCCTGCAAGCGGAAGTTCCAGCGACGCGTCGCAATGTGTCCCGAATCGCTTTACTGCGGGCTATCTCGCTCGGTAGCTAAGAGGGGCACCATGTGGCGGGATCCTTCCAGGGGAGGATCGACCGCGAAAGCCTTAAAGTTTAATCGCCCCGGCGCATACGTGTCGCACACCGGCGCACCGAAAGTCAGCGCGACATCTGCTTTACGTGGAGCAGGAAACGGGGAGCACGAGAAAGAGCAACCGGCGTAAGAGACGAAAATGGTGAAGTACAGGATCTTCACTTTCCAACGGGGCTGAATCTTTTATCCGCGTACCACTTCACTTTGCCGTGCTCCCTGTCCTTCCGTGAACGAGCAAGACCAAGTGGAAGATCGCGAAGCTTCTTTTCGGCCGGACGGTTTCTAATTGACTCGATGGCGCAAGGCCATCGGTCGCCGCGGGGCAATGAGCCGCCTACGGTGCGGATATCGACTACGAGTGTAAGGCTGGAAGCACGACCCCAGCTGTGAATCAGAAACTTCAGCTCGTGTCTGGAGCGATTGGTACCTTCTCATTCTGGTAGAATGATTTAAGACGTCCGTGACGTTGTTTAAGCTTGAGCAACGAGCCCGTGCTTCAGCCGAATGAATCGTTTATCAGCATTGCGCGATGGGCCAATTTTCTAGCAGAAATGTGGGAAAAGCGTGTTCGAATAATGGAAACACTTTGCCCCATTCAAAGAATTTATTCGCGGGGGATTCTATCTCGTCATCCATAGCAACGGGGATAGTTGGGAGGCGGGCGAGGATCTAAACGAGGTACTCTGTATACGATCCAAGTGAAATTTGCGATTTACGAGGAAACGAGCGACTCCGTTCGGAGCATGGGGATACGTTTTAGAGAGGCGCTCGCCAATGGACGGTTCCGCGTAACGCCTCCCCCGCGACTGGAAATGTTTTCTGGCCAGCGGGAGAAAAAGAAGGCGCCCTGGATGATGAGGTCACGTTGCATCCTTAGACTAGCCTTCGTCCTGCATTTCAAGGATCATGGATACACCCTATATATACCGTGCACGCGTCAGGCTCTCCACCTCGCAGACCCCATCTCATTCGCGTTCAGCACACGGCGGCACGGGTTTTTACTTTTGCGAGGATATGGCGATGAATCATGATTCTGACACGCCACCGAGAACCCTGTAGCTCCGCCGATACCATCCGAACGAATTTCGCAATATCGCGACGGAAATGAAGCTAACAAATTTATACCGCGCCCCGTATTTCGAGATCGTCGAAATTCGGAAGCTCGTAAAGGCGCATCGATACTACCACCGTCGATCCTGGAAACCTGTAAAACCTCCCCTTTCGATTCGAATGATTTCTTTAAGGGAACATTGCACCAGCGATTGTTCGGTATAGCCTGGCGCTGTCTGCAACAGACACAGCCAACACCAAAAATTGTTTACAGCTTTTAGAGGGTTGTTTATTCACTTCTACAAAAATAACAAAAACGCGCAGCTTTTTTCCGTGAAATTTTCCACGTTGTTGTAACTGTACGCTCTGTTGACGAAACAGCACGCTGCACAAATCAAAATATGTAGGTACCTATCCACAATCATCCACGTGAAAAAGCGACTATGCACACCTTGGATGATCGTCACTCAGGGGCTTAAACGCATCGAGAGGCTTAGATGGGTGGTTTAGTCTCGTCTAAACTTGTTTGAAATTTAACTATGGATTCCTGAAAAAATCCCTGGAGAACCAGGGATGGAGCCCTTACGCGAGACGTCGCTGCCGTCCAAACCGAAGCTACCTACACCGCAACGTGCTTCGCGCTAATGAGTATAGATCATCCGAGGCAGGGTGGCGAAGGGCGCGAGCATTAATCGTATCAGTCTGTCTAGCCGCGACGGGAAGTGTCGCGTTAAGGCGGGTAAATTAGCCTCGAGAGCGTCGAGACGCCAACACGTTCGTCCATAGTCGAGGGTTTCGCGCATCGGCCACGGACGGGCAGAAAGCGGCGAGCGGAGGGTGTAAATTGGCGCCGGGAGACACGAGACCGATGGAAATATGTCTCGTCTCCCCCTTTCGAAGAACGTCAGGGACTTGTTGAATGGCGGAAACTCGGCTCCATCGCGAACAATGCGGCTTAATTGAAAGATGTATCCGCGCGTGTACCGCAGGCGGCTCGCCGCGGGGCAATCCTCGCGCCCCCGATGCTTTCTATTCGCCTCGGCTGCCACGAACCTGCTACGCGACGAATATTTATGCGATCCCGGCGACGCGATACACGCGCGGACACGCGAGAGCCTGATTTGTGGGGCCGGCTCCAAAGTCTCGCGCGGAAACTCACGACAGTCGGTTACGATGACCCCGCTAGAGTTGGGCAAAGTGTTCCTGCCATTTTCGAGCAGATACGTGCTCTGGGAGCGAGTGGTTGGTGGAATTCGTTGCTAGGTGGGCTGCTCGTTTCGCACGGGGACGTTTCGTTTTAATTGTTCCGCGCGGGTGTCGTCGAAATTATTACAGTCGTCGGAAATATGTTTCGGGATAAAGTTAGCGGCGGTGTTATCGCGTAGCCCGTCGATAGTAAAAACGATCGAACACTGGGACTTTCCCAGCATTACGATCTGGATCCTCTTCGCTCGAATGAATTTCCCGGGGCTTATGACGTGAAAGATTCCTCGGGAATAGGTAATGCGGGTCAGATTTGCGCTCGATCGCAGACTGATAGGCCGACACCGATGAAGCTGTTATGCTAATGACGAGGTTCGATCGGCAGCCGGGAACAAGCTTCTCTAAACGAGAACAGACCAGCCACGTTGCGAACAGGTTTATTACGTGTATAATTAATTAATTAACTTACGCCGCGCTGGCAGGTGTACGTTAATTAATGACCGTGCGTAATGAATCGGGTAAATACGTAACGATATTAAAGGGGGTAAAAGAGGAAGCCTGTGATAGACCTGGGAGCTGTGTACTGAGCGGACTTTCGGGATTGCGCGAGAAAATGGCATCTTTGTAATTAAAAACATCAAACGATGATGCGTAGCTTCAGGTAGAGTGACTTTTTTAATCTTCCTGGAAATAGGTCGAGGAACGTTATGCTTGTCTCGGCCCGACAGCCGCGCCATACTACCTCTGACAATTTCATAGCAAAATAATCGTCTGATCGAATTACTCAACAAAGAATCGAATTGGGGACTTTCATTTACCATTTAGCCTAATATCAAGAGGCCACTATAGCTACAATCTCAAGTCAAGTCGACTCACCCTCCTGGTATTTTGGTAAAGAGGGGCGCGTTCTTCGAAGCGTGAACTCACCTGAAACAAACAACACGAAATTATTAACCGGCTGATCGACTTACAATAGACTGCCCTACTGGTTGATAAGCAACCAAACAACTCGGTATATTTAAAACGGAATCCAAGTTCAAAGGGGTGTTCGTTCAAACGAACCGAGGCTTATAATTATATCCGATTTGAGTATAAACTAAAGAGTCGTTTATAGCGCTCGCTAAGCAACCGCCTTGATGGTTTAGTCAAACATCTGCAACGAACTTGTCCCATCAGGATTTCGCGGTCAGAGAAGATTCCCTGGGCCCCCATTTTCTAGTTAATTTACGTCTTATGCGCTTTTCATTAGGAGCCGTTGCATATGCGAACGACAAGTATACCGCGGCGGCGCGGCACACTCGAAACGCTCGCTCGCCTCTTGTCTCCTTTTTATTCTCTGGCCGCTGGAGGCACGACAACCCTTTTACGCCAGTTCCCCCGTGAGGAAAAACATTTACCATCGCCCATACCATCCGACTAGTTCGCCCTCTCCATCCACCACTGGGCCCCGACCCCTTCCCACTGTCTTTTTGCCTCCCTGCCTGGCCGACTTCTTTCTTCCCGAGCTTCTTCCCCTGGCTTTTTCATTTTCCAAGGTAGAGAGCGAGAGGCGAGCCGGTACTAATTAAATCCAGTACCGTTGCGCAAGAAAACGAGCCAACGTCCCCGCATTTTCCCACCGACGGCCGCCCCTAAGCCTTGTTTCTTAATTAAAAATACAGTCCGTCCGGGGAACGTTCGATTACGCCCAACATCCGGAATCGGCGCTCGCCGTCGACAAGGATAACGAGGGGGTGGCTACTTGAGGGCGATTTCAACCTCGAATCGCTTTTGTCCGTGTGCCAATGAGAGCTTAGAGGTCTGTCTCGATGATTACACGGCGGTCAAGGCGCTGCCAGGAACGAAGACAGAACAGGATCCGCGAAGGGGGCATTTCCTTTTCCTTTTAAGGTGCATTTCTTCACTGCATGGCTAACTCGACAGCGCGTGCTAGCTTCGAACAGCTCGATTCGAAGGTACAAGTCGCCGAAACACGGTGGAAAAGTCGCGGGCGACGCGCTCGCCCGCGGCACGCAGCACGAAACGACCCTTATAATTGTGCTCTAAGCCGACTCAGTTTATCTCGCTCTTCCGAATGAATAATACAACGGCCAGAAATGTAATTGGACGAGCTGTATGAAGGCGGAAAGGCAGAAAGTCAGAGACGGACACGCAAAGGAAACAAGCCGGTGGTTAAATTACACGGGTGGGTGGGAGTTGGAGGGCTAGGGGTAGTCGAGCGACGCAGGATGTATGGTTCCTAATTATTTTGCGAGCGGTACCTTCTTTTCTACCCTCTCTCTTCCACTCTCCCACTCTTAGCCTCTCCTCTAGCGAAATAGATTTCAATGTGAGAACGAGGGAAAAAGGAGGGAAGGGGGAAGAAAAAGAAGCGGTGGCAAACGAGGCACGAGTAACCGGAGCCTACGGACGCGGAAGAATATTTCCGCGTGCAGAGCGCTGCAAGAGGCCGGGGCGCGGGAGAAAAAGTGGCACCGGGCAGCGCGGTTACGGGAATGAAATACTGGGAACAGTTTTACGGTGCTCGTAGCCGGATACTAGCGGACCTGGGTGCCTCTCCCTGTTTATGGGTGAGCCTGTGCAGTTTACACTCGGTATCGAGGCCGGCCAGTGTATTTTCCAACGCCGTTAATAACGGAAAAAGCACTTGGCCGGGGAACGTCTACCGGCTGAATGCTACAACGGACGTTTATAATCTCGCGCGGGGAAAATTGCGATACGTCGAGCGCGCCTCGGGATCCGCGAGTTCCGAAAATCCTTGCGCGAACGACTTTTAGACTTCGACCTGATTAATCCGGGCTCGGGATCGAATTCGAACGGCGATCGATGAACGTTACCGTCGAATTGGTAAAAGGAAAAGTAGAATCGTTGGATTTAATTGAAATTGAAACATTTAGGGTGATCCTATATCCACGGATCGTAACAACGCGCGAGCAAAAGGAAGACCGTATTCCAGCGGTGTAGAAACAGAGGCCACGTAACCATTGGCAAAGGTAGGTATCCTGGGTTGAATGAATATTGCGAAATGCGTGTAATGTTACGCTCACCGCAGGTGAATATGTACATACAATTCGCACTAATTGAAACATATTGTACTATCATATCTATACCGTCGACAGTAAATTGCCTCTTTTAAACCAACACTGTTCTATTACCGCCTGACTACCGACGCTCATGATTATTTCCCGACAATTAGAAACTGTAACGCGTCTTATCTCAGCGGGTGTTCCACAAATTCGCCAATACGGGCAACTGTACGGCTTCGAGAAGAACAAAACAGCTGTCTCTCGGCTACACGCGGACGGTATTATTGCGTTGAACGGATTGTTGCGGATTGAAAACGGTGTACGCCCAGCTAAAATCGATTCTAGTAGGTACCTACTTGAGTAACGAATTTTACGTAGCGCAATCGGATGGTAATAAATAAAATGGGCCGCAGCCTCTTTAAAATATTTTCTTTCTACGCTCGAGCATCGGATCCCGATGCTCTGTGTGCCCGAGACGGCCATAAAACTCTTCCTCGGCCACAAATTCCGACCGCCGTCATACGATTTCTGGCCTCCGACGATATCGAAGGAGGGGCTTAAAAGGAGCATCATGCAGCGGCGAAGACGGCTCAATTGAACCCGCCGACAAGTCCCCGAACTGTATCTACCAGACAAGATTAAATACAGCCCCAACTTGTCGAACTATTAGGAGTGGAACTATCGCAGTTTCCTCGCGAACTCGCTGATTCCCTCGAATCTAGCTCGATATCATAGAGCCGCGCATATAAAAAACGAACGCGACGGAGAGATCGAGAGCACAGGTGGGTTTCTTTGTTGAAACTTGACAGTTTCGACAGGCACGAAATCGAGAACCTGGAAATAGTATCTTGAAAGCTGTGAAATAGATTTCTGCCCGTTCGGGAATAGCTAAAAGACAGGCTCCATGCCCCGAGTGGCAAGGAACTCCAGTAACACTGGCGCCGCGCGATACACTCTTCTCTTTGAGTAAAAATTTTCAAACGTGTTTATAGATTGGATTTAATGAACCATTTCACTGGCGAATCAACGATTTTCTTTGAAGCCTTTTGTAAATAGATCTGCAGCCTCCTTCCGGAAGATGGAAGCCGAAGGGGTGGTGCAGCCGAACGGCACAGCAAGGATAGTTGCCGTGTACCTTTGAGGGGCCAGCGAATTCTAGCTCGACTATAAAACTGGAAGTCACTTTCTTCCAGCGTCGAGGTACCGCTGGCGAGCGACAACGGTTCCCGCTCACGCGCGTTCAACTGCGTCGTTCTGACAGCGAATTTCAATTAGCCAGGTCGTATTTTAGAGAACAAAGTACTCATAGGATAGTGCGTTACGTACAAGCATGTTTGTCGCGAGTATCGCTCGTTATAATCGCAGCCGCCGCCTTCCCGAGGGACTTTGAGCAAGAATTTACATTTTACGGGCGAAGAAGCCTGGAGCACGAAGTGTTTTCCGGTGTTTCGAGGTGTATTTATGGTGCACGCCGCGATATAAACGCATATCCGGGGCACGGTGGTAGCTACCGCCTTGAAATATTACGTCAGCCGGCTGAATTTTCAACTGTAATTAAACGACAGCCGAGCAGGCGACCTGTCTTTTTGCCGATCGCTCGTTCCAAGCATTAGCCTCGCAATTAATTTCCCGGTTGCTTGCGATGTCAACGTCATGCAACGGCTAATTGTCCTTCTATCAACATAATAGAGTACGTAGTAAACCACGGGCCATCAGTAAGTACGATCATCAGAATATTCTACGAGGCGGCAGTATGTACTTTACGACGTGTACTCTACTCCGGGCCCGGAGACCTGAGCGTGACAAGATAATTACTGCACCGTGAAATGTATTTACCTAATTCACGTTTGAAATTTCGGACAGAGACACTACTCTACAATTAATCTCGGTAGTCACGTTTTTGGGGGGACGAAACGGTACATGCATACGATTATCTTTAAGGAACAAGCTTTCATTTATGGACACGCTTGATATTCCTTAAAAATCAATGAAGGAATCATGCATGGAGATCTGATCCTTTGATATTCATTATTTCTTTAGACAGTTGTCACTGTAATGGATAAAGTGCCTCTTGTAACTCAATCAAATTCTAAAATCTCAAATGCCCCCCCCAACTATGATGAAGTATTATACATATTAATCACTGCCTCGAACACGCATCCGTTTCCCAAGCGTGTTAAGGTCGAAACGAGATACCTTTGCGAACGAAAAAGGGGATGCCTCTCGACGAGCCAGCGGCGAGATAAATTCCGTCGATACTTCCTTCGGAGGGGAGCAGGTTCGAGCTGCGAGAAACAAAAAGGGATGGCGTAAAAACAGCATGGTCTGGGGCAACATCCCTCGATAAACGATACTGCGAGCCGCTTTTCCACGGTGTATCGGCACGTGCTCGGTGGTCGATGCTAGGCTTCAGCCAGGAAGGCGTGCACGACGAGATAACGGCTGGCACGGTGGAACACACACATCGCGGCGAGTCCGCGCTGCCTGGCGACGTCGGTTCACCAAGAACGATAACGTTATCGTGCCTTGCCTCCTCGTTATCGGCCCTTCGAGGCGGCGGCGGCACCCGCCCCTCTTCACGAATGAACTTTCAAGGTAATCGACTGGGGGAGGACTCGTGGTCTGCACGCTAAACACTTCGCCGCGCGACCCTTCGAGCACGCTGTTGCTTCGGTTACGACGCGGTTGGGACAAACATGGGGAAATTATGGGCTCCGGTCGGCCAACTTGCTCGCGCGCGAATAATTGATCTCGTGAATGGGAGCGCGGTTACGTGCGTCGGTTTCCTGATGACCAACAGAAGAGGTAAGATAATCGATATGTTTTTCATTGTCGCACATCTAATGCCGAGATGGAAAACTTCTTGAGCACCTGGCGGACCGAAGACTCAAATGATGAGTTGCGGCATTAATTCACCAAACGTTTCATGAGAATTGAGTATTTTATCGACTGGAAGAAACTTTGGGTTTCTTCGTTACTTTATTGTCTCTCCTTTTCCAGGAATTACTCGTAATTGTAGCGCATTTTCTTACTTTGATCGGTGGCTTCGTTCTGGTCGGGTTTAAACCGTAAATCTGAGACTTTCATGAGAGTGCTTTATTAGCCGAAAGCGTGCTTGGTACAGAAAAGTGCTGCAGAACTCTGACTTTGCATGCTCGACCGTATATAACTGAATTTACTTTCCGAGCATAAATCATGTTGCAATAACAGTTCCGCGCTGCGTGCTGCTCCTCGATCGAAATCTCGATTGTGGCTAAGGTTGTAAACACTTTACGAGTAGAGCGGGACAATATAAAATGAAGAATTCTTATATTTCACTTTTTCCGGATAGAATTTACTGTTTCGCAACAAAGTTGATTGAATTTTATGCGTTATCGCCTGGATTTATTTATAGGACACTTACACAGTTTCGCCTTCTCGATAAGAAATATGAAAGCAAACATTTCAAAAGCTTTAGTCGCCCCAGAATAATTTTAAATTAAATGCAAAACTGTCAAGCTCTGCTTTCTTCCACTTAGAGGCATTACTGACTTCGTTCTCAGCCCTCAAAATATTTCCCAAATACTGCTGGAGGGCTCGAATAAACCGTACAACCATTTCTCGATAATCGATGCTATCATAACAATCTAATTTCATCCCGGTGCACCCAACATCCAGCGAATTCGCTGTGTCTGTCTGTCCATCTGTTCGTCTTCGTGCACGTATTTTAACAGCGAACGAGATGTACAGCGTACAGAGAACAGACGTGTTCCGCATTAATTTAGTCAGGTGCATCCGTTAGATATCTCGCGTATTTAACTAAACACGCCGCCGCATACTTCCGGAAACTTTAACTTTGTGCAGGAAGATGAGCCCGCTAGTACCTACCC
Source organism: Andrena camellia (assembly GCA_029448645.1). Lineage (NCBI taxonomy): Eukaryota > Metazoa > Arthropoda > Insecta > Hymenoptera > Andrenidae > Andrena > Andrena camellia. Next base: position 17,744,045 of record CM055677.1, read on the forward strand.
AGTCGTAATTATCACCAGTCCCGCGAAACAGAAACGGACGGTCGCGTAAACGAACATATGTATACAAAACGCATAGCTTGATTAAACTGTTTCGATGAAAATCCTGCGCGCAGAATCTGTCACGTGGCATCCAGATACATTCAGATTGGAAGCTGCCCAGTCGCTAATGATTCTGTGACTCTTCGTCGCAAATCAATATATACGACTAATTGTAAAAGAAACGAGAAGAGGGGAGTAAGGAGAATTGCAACGGAATTCTATACAAAAATCGCAATTTATACTGCCATCTCCTGTTTTTGAGTCGCGGAGATCATTGCGGGCCTCTATACAATATTTTTCTTTCAATTAGCATTGAATCCCGAGTGTACTAGCTTGTACAGATACTCGGTCTTGGGGGCATAATGGGACGATCGTGCAACAACGATTAAGAGAGGAGAAAGTTGCGGAAGTAGTAAGAAGAAGGAGTCTAGAAAGCACGGACGTGATAATACTCAGGCAACCGTTGTATTCGCGTCACACACCTGCGGACCGTTCATTTCCCAGTAGTTTAGATCGACTACGACGTTTTCGCGGTATTCCTAATGGATATTCGAAGTTTCTCCCTTGAACTACCAAGGAAGAGCGATCATTTTTTGCGAGAAGTTGTCGCATCGATCGCGAAACTTTCGTCATTACGGGCACCCACTGGCAAATACATCGTGCGATATTTAAGGGGACACTTGTATCGCGACAGTCGCAAAAAGATGATCAAATACACTGCAAAGACGAAAAGGAAACGTGGAGCTGCGAGGGAAACACCAGCTTTTATTCTGGTGCGTCGATCCGTTTCGCTGGCTTGTACCACCCCCTTCCGCGACGAAAACTTTTCCTCCAAGGGAAGACACGAACACAATGGCGCCAAGTTACGTTCGAAGCCTAGGATAAGGTTGTTAAGGCAATGTGAAAAACTTCGGAATGCCGTTTCTGTTTCTTCGTTATGATGACGTCCACGCGAAGAATCGAGGAACACTATCTCGCCTAGAACCGCAGAAATTATCTCCGCGACTGTACCCTGATATCGTTATCGTGCAGGCGCTGCGAGTTACGTGTCGGGCAAATGAAAAGCGGACTGTAAGCGATAGGCAGACACGTTTAAAACGCACGTACTTGTCGCAGATAAGAATAAAGGTGCGAAAAACTTGCACGGTGCAAATATTTCCGATACCCCATCTCTTACAAAAGTGTACCTCCTTGATAATAATTGTACACCGAATCGCTGTGGCGATTCAACTTGAGGACAATGCTTCTCGATACTCTAGAAAAGCTTACTTCCAACACTCGTCTCCCTCGCGGTTCCCGTTCAGCAATTATTCGGAACGTGCTTCGTTAATTTCCTATCACAGTGTCCCCCTCGTTACGCTTTCCGAAACAACCAGCCACCTCTAACAACTGGCCAACTCGATCAATTCACCGGAGTATACTACGCAAAATTGATACGACCAATTTCCAAACGGCGCGCGGCGGTCAACCTTCATCGATCATCGCCGAATTTCTGTGATTCACGGCCTGCCGGTTGCAAGAACGAGCAAGCTTCGACCGTCCACGATACCCCGGATAAAATCGGAACCGATCTGTAGGGTCGGTGGCGATAACCGATAACGCGAAGTAAAATCAGATAATGAGCACGTTACCTAACAGAATAAGCTTCGGAATCCCGTTAATATCCATTGTGATTTCCTCGTTAACTGTCGCGCGGCTGCACAGTTCCACTTGGTAAACATGTTTAAGCTGCATCTCGCCGTAACTATGGAACGCGACGAAATAATCGACTATGTAAACCAAGTAACGGAGCCTCGATCGATGCAGCCCTCGTCTCGTGGCATCGGAACAGGAATAAGACGATGCACCCTCGTGGGCGTATTTGCCAAAGGAATGTATATACACGCCAGGTGTATTGTTAAGCAAGTACAAGTGGAGAGTCCTGCAAGCACATACTTTGACGGCAGTTGCAGATTCTGCGAGCAGACTGCCCGTTGAACGTCATCTTGGTTGCTGGAAACTTTGCTATCTGCGATCTGGATGAATCTGTTGGAAGGGACTGATAGTACTGGATGACGACCTGACTTGATTCAAAAGTAAAAGCGAACGCAAAACCGTTCGTCCTTGCGAAATCCGCGCTATCGTTGCGCAACACAATCGTGCACGAGATTTAATCGCCAGATGTTACGGCGGTTCGCGTATACCTAGAGCAATCTTGATGGGATACTTGAACAACCTAGTCGTAACCTGTGGCATACGATCTCATTACATTCCACGTGTCTCCACTTTCCTCGACGATACAGAATCACGGTTCAAACGCACTGGTGCAGCAAAATCTGCTAATATTACGCTCGCTTCCGAGCGAAGTGCGCATAGCGTGTGCTATAAATGCGTGGCAAACGCGATCAAATGAGCTAGGCTTGTTGTACAATTCAGCGCACAATCGGCTTAAAGCGCTCTGGAACACGCGTCATCGTGCATCGTTTTCGACAAGTTCTCCGCGGTGATTATGTTCGCGGTAAGATTTTCCGTTAGACTTGTGTAGAATGACATAAAATTTTCTCGGGGATAGAACTACTCTAGAACCCAAACCTATGGTACCTTAAATATTCAACAAGGTAACTACGAGCGAGAAAAATGGTGTTCTTATTTATCGTTGCAAAGATCTTACAGATATGCCCAGAAATAATTCGGCGCATGTGGAACCACCGAAGGCAAATTCACCGCTGCAAATAGTAAATTTTGCATAACCGTTATATTCGATAGAGGGTATACTTTAAATTGCTTGAGAATCCGGCGAGCGCAACTGGCGCGAATCGAGAATAGAAACTTTGTCGGTGACTGGCGGTGCTCTGCGAATGACGCGCGTCAATCCGACGATGCTTTGCATAATCGTACACGTTCCAGAAGAGGAGCATCGTGTATGCGTTCGACGTACGGCCAGGTCACGTGGCAAAATGGAAAGAACCCGAGGGAACAGATAGAAACGAGCGCGACCATACGCTGCAAACTGACACGGCCGTAACATCGATAAACCAGACCTCCGTGACAGTCGTTCGGGGAAGATAAGGAAAAAGAAAGTGAACAAAGAAGCGAGACAACGTTCGCGCACAGAGAGAATACGGGCAACATTGATGGAATCGAAACAGAAAAACTTTACAGACTTATCGCGTGTTATCATTGACCCGGGCATTTGATAAGAAATCAGTCGATTCGATAATCCCGTGCCGCTTTAAACCAATCTGCATCTTATCTGGCAGCTAAAATATGTTTATACAAATTTTTTATAAATCTGCGGCTATCATTCGTAGCGACTATCAGTCCTAGTATATATCATACACCTTTCATCTCTACTATCAACTCCATTCAAAAGATTATCCCGTTACAGCGTAGTGGCAGACGTAACCGGACGTTTATACAAATCACGTGGCGCAGGCAAATACCAACGGGGCAACGGGGCTAAGCGTCTCCTAGTCGGTCCAACAGCATTCGAGCAATCCAGCTGGCTACCACGAATCCCCTGACTTTTTCAGGCACCCATGCACCCCTTCATTTCCACCGGTACCCACATTCACGCGTACCCGTTCAGCGCGCGGATTCAGGACGCCTTCAGAAATGCGCATCGCCGCGCACAGGCCTGATACGCGTCGCGCCTGGAGAGATACGCGCGAATGGGGAGAATGGAGGCGATGCAAACGAACGGATGCACCGGTGTGCCGGAGAACACCAACGGACTACGGGGCGGAGGGGTGTGCATTGAAGTCTCGACACAGAGCGTATAATATACGCGGGACAAAAGGCGACTCGACCGAAGATTTGCTTTGGGAACGAGAGGCTCCGAGTGGAGAACTTGAGGCTCGGCTGAAAACTCGGCTGGCGGTCGAGGAAACTTCGTGGATCGCGCCAAACGGAGTCGACGTTCTCGCCCGCGGATGACGCCAGCCATTGGCCACCGAGCGTCGGGACAATAAACAGGTGCTAGACACGGTCAAGAATCTTGTTGGGGGAGAATGGGTGGAATCGAGGCGCGAGTACGTGGCAAAGAGAAACGGTCTACGTGGCAATCGACCACTGATTAACAGCTCGGGAGCAAAGTCTAGCGACGCTCTTAATCGCGGCAAACAACCTTGGCTCGTTTTCTTCGGTGTCCGATAGTGACGAGGATAGAAATTAAACCGGCACCGTGTAGTTGCTTCTGTTACAAAATGTTACGCGCCGTACCTCGCTGGGATTTAAAAGTCTGACGTACCCCGCCGAGAATTCGTTGACTAAGTATTACGCTAATAAGCGTATAAATTATATTCCGCGAACGCTACTTCCGGAAGAGAACATTTTTTCGCTTCGCGTAATTAGGGAATTAACGAGGCAAGACGTAGCTTATACGACTCTGCCCGTCGTGCCCGTGTGTCACGAAAATAAAGTACTTGGTGCAAGCTGATGTTTCGCGAAGGTAAACGAAATTCCCGCCCGTGGAATTGTTTCTACTTTTGTGTGGTAGTATTCTCTAAAGCACGTGTGTCGCAGTGACCGATTTTTTGTACCTCTCGTTAAAGCCCGATGCTTTTGCGCGTGTACACGAGTACAGTTGAATCGGGGATCCATGTGCCATGGAAAAGGTTGCAAAACGCGAAAGCAATTTTCGTACGGTGGTTAGCAACATTGTTTGCGCAATCGTCCAACGGAGACATGAATTAATAGACGAGCAAAAGCTGAATGAACATGGCAATATGTAGAAACCAAAAACGCTCTGCGCCGGAAGGAGGATTTACCACGCCATTCGCGCGCATTTAACCGAATTTAATGCATAATTCAACGGTAATGCGTAGGTACTTGTAAACTTCATTCGACCCAGAGAATACCCAATCGAGGAGGCAAGGGCGTCCGTAGATTTTTTGCAAAACACAACCCTGGCGATGACATCGAGGAATTGGATCATGAAACACGCGGTACAAGTGGAGTAGTCTTCTTGCTTTAACACATTTTGTAGTGCCAATTTAATTAAAAATTTAAAACCGAAATTTAAAAACATTCACTGTTTTAGTATAAACTTAATAAAGATCAGTTTTTAAAAATAAGCGACTTTTTTTCAAAAGCCATGGGGGGCAACTGCCCCTTTTGCCCCCCGGACGCCCATCCGAGGAGGCTTTCCCTGAAAAGCACGACATTCCTTTAAATTTCAGCAGGTTCCATTTGTAATAGCGAGCGAACCACGGCGGTTTCCGTCCCCGGTGGCCTCCAAACGTGGTATTTACTTTTCCCAGAGCAGTGTGTCGACTAGCTGGACGATTAACGGTATCGGTAACGGCCCGCGAGAAACAATTTAGACGCGGCGGCGCGGTCACCTCGGTCGGCTATCATTACGTCCTCCCATCTATCACGATCGAGCTTCGACGAAAGCTGCGGTGAATCGATCGCCAAGATACCAACGAGCAACCTAGAATGCCGCGTTCCCTGCTGGAAAAAGTCAAAAGGCAAAGGCGCTCCTTCCATTCTGCGACTGCGCTCGAACGGTGACAGCTGATCAGCAACGGTGCGTGCAGAAATTTTAAAACGCGATACGTGACGCGAGGAAAATTCATGTGCTCGGCGTGCAGAATTTTTTTCCTTTTAATTACTGGCACCGTTCAAAGCGGCGTACGAGAGGCTGCGTTCGAAACACAGACGGGTTAAAAGAGAGAAAGCGAGCAGCGTTTGTATAAAGCGAAACGTTACGTGGAAGTTTTAACGAACGATGATTTACGGAAATGATTATGAGCACAGGGGAGCGCGGTGCCAGCGCGAGAACGTTTGTTCAAACGGGATACAATTTCACGGGATATTGCGACCTCAAAGGACGCGCTTCTCGCTGGTAATATCGAATATGATATCGCAAAGAGCGCTCGGTAACATGCCCCTTCCGCGAGCAGCTTGATCCCCGATGCCAGAGAGCTTGCCGATACGTTATCGGTCAACTGGTACAAGTTCTTGTCATTCGTAACTTGTATTCTCCCCTTAGTTATACCGCAACTTACGCCAACACAACACCGTTATGATATACGCGCTGTACTGTCGCGAATATATCAATGAATGTTCAGATTAATTTTAGTCATTCAGGACGATTAGTTTGCCGAGTTGTTGCAATTTCTGTGGTCCACCGATGCTTGTTTGTACTTGGTGATGGAAGTAGAGCAAAGCGACGAAAGCAGCAGTTAATCGGTGCTGTCATTTAAGACAGAAAGACTGAGAGCTCCAGGGTATCGCGTACACTTGAATGGGACTTGCGGAAACAGAACGAGAGGCGAGTTACACACTCCATACGACACCAAGTGCGGCCGAGTTCCTTATTTCCCACGGTTTTTTTAACGCCCTTGTCTCGGCGCTCGAAAACCTGTTTACCTTCACGCCCGGGCGAGTTTGACCCACTTCCCTATTTCTCTTCCACCCGCGCTGCACGCGTGGTCAGTAAAATAGAGAAGTAGGTCGGCTACTCAACGACGCGTTAAAGTAAGCAAGTTCGAGCTTCCAGGCGAGGACGTCGAAAAACGTGGGAAAATAAACACGTGCGCCTCGGCTTGGGGTTGTAAGGATCGTGCACCTCACTCCTCGCGTCTCTCGCTCGCTCCCTCATTCATCCCATTGAAGAATACGCGAAAGCCTAAAGCGGAGCACCGTAGACGACTCTGTCGATGCATTTTGATCTCGCAATCTAACTTGACACGAGTTTCGTGGAATATAAATCAAAGGGGATATCGAATGACCTGCGAAGCCGAACTGAAATTATCTTAAGGTCAATTCCAAGATCAACTTCGTCCCTTTTTGCGCGCACTGCTCGAGCCAGTCGCCGTTATTAATAGCGCGATATTTCGCCGATGGAAACAGGCGCGAAATAATCTTCGCTTCACGGCGAAGAGAGCGCAGATTATTTAATCTGGCAGCAGCGAAAGTCCTTGGTGTCCGCGATAACGAAGCTTGTTCAGTTGCGAATGAATTTAGGGTCGAATATCGGGGTCGGCTATCGTTTTTATTGGCTGACGCGGGAATGATCGTGGATAGCGCGCGGACGTGGCAAGGTAGCGGTCTCTGCGCGAACGTCACGACTAGCGGGATCGCCATTGATCAACGGGCTCGAGAGCGAGTTTGTCACCGCTGGATCGAGAAGCAATTAATTCTACGAACGACTTCGTGCAACGGGCGGTGGGGGGGACGTAAGTAAACCGGCTGCCAAAGCCGATTCCTGACGTGGCCGAGAATCTGAAACGCTCGAGTCGCTTCGTTGTCGAGATTTCCCGTTACCGGCGCTCAAAGGACTCCATTCTAGGCGCCGAGTGTATGCATTTTGACGCGAAGCTATTTCTTACGTTTCACCGTATCGCCATCTTCTCAAATCAAGACTGAATTTAGAATACCATTAAAAACAGAGTAGTCCTCTGTACACTTTGCAGAAAATTCGCTTTCGAAGTGGTCATTGTATTAAAATTAAAAAGAAGCTTTAGAAATTCTTGAGCTCGGACTAGGTACTCCAAATTGCTACGTCGCTGGCGAAGCTAATGCTCGATACTTGTCGTTTAATTGTGTCTGAACATTTCGATTCACACATACGGCGATATAGAAAGCAGAATCTTCCCGTAACAATTGACCAGATCGTCCGTCTGGTCATCTGTTCACGCGTTTCATCAGCAAAGCGCTCCACGTTGGCAGATCGCGCGCGCCAATCGCATGAGAGCACGTTTCGCGTTCGAACGTGTCACCACCATTAAACCTTCCCGTCCCAATGATCGCGTGGATCCACGATGAACTTACACGTCTGCATAGTTATTGGAACCGATACGGGTGAGCCTGGATTGGCAAACCACGTTTCGAATCGTTTCAATACGTTCTCTGAATTAGGTCTCGTTCAACGCTACTGGTTTCTACATGCAAATATACGGGCCAGCCCCGGGAGATGGTCGAGTTTCTGGAAACGTCGCCGATAGTTTCGAGATACTTTTTGGTACAACAGGAAGCTCGAAGCTTGCCTCCTTGTGGAACGCTCGGGACTTGGAGAAGGTTTTTGCTTTAAGCTACTCGAGATGCTCGCTGGCTATGTGTCGCCTGGCACTTCGTAATAAGAGAACGAGAAAGCCGAGCTTGATTCCGTCAGCCATGTTAATTAATTTCGCCTACGTCAGCGTTGTTACATTTACTATACCGCCGTTCAGAAGTGGTGACTGAGTCCAGTGGAATGTTTAAGTCGATTCAATTTCATCGACAAATTTTTTTATCGGCTGCTGTTACGCTCGTGTCGTTGAAGATGGTTTATCAAATCGGTATCTTCATTGAGCAAAATTGAAGGCGTAAATTTATGAAGATGACGGAACACTTGAACTTGAAGGATCATAATCGAAAGTTTTAAACTAAGAATATATGAAGAAATTCGGAGCTTCGATCTGTTGTCACGTATGAGCATGAAAATTCGATCTCATTTCATATTTATCACTAGTAAAAGTGTATAAGCGAAGGCTCTACATTCTATTTATAAGACACCACTGTAAACATTTGGAAAAGAAGCCTCTTTCAACCGACACGAAATGGTCGGGCGAATCGTACCAATTGCATCTAATCTACAGTGGAAACGAGGTCATCACCGTTTACACCATCACATCCTATGTACACCAGACCAGTCCCGTGAAATCTGAATGTGGGCCTCTAGTTCCACCAACACGAGTCCCAAGCCTTACGAAAAATCACTGACTCGACAGTAACCCCTGCTCCATTCAGGAGCTCGATCTGCCCTTTGAACGTACCAAGAAGAAAGTATTACCGATAGAAGACACCGAGACACTCGGAGTACTGTGACGAGAAACGCGTAGCGGCGAGGACCGCGTGACACGTGTACACTTGGGATCGCCGCGAGCACCGTTCGTCCATCGTAAACGAAAAAAGAGGCAGCAGAAGCCAGAGAACAGATACCTATGTAGCGTGAGGAGCAAAGGCACTCTCCGTATCCAATGAATACCGTAGTGTTAGGAGAAGTGTCACTGACCTTGAGTCGAACTTGGTGCCGTCCTGCAGCGTGCCGGTGTAGTGCATCGTCAGCTGGTCGCCGATCTTCGACTTGGCGTCGCACACCTCCGGTACGTACAGCTTCTCGACCTTGAGCCCGGGTTGGCTGTGGTCGGCCTGGGCGAGGACGAGAACCGTGGTGAACACCAGAAGCACGGTACGGCACGACGCGAGCACGACACCCGCGCTATTCACGGAACGGAGAGCCATGTTTCGTTCGTTCGCTAGCGAATGCTCGTGAGCAACTGAGTCGTTGTCGCGCTCCACTCCAACGAGCTACCTTCGCTCCCCCTCCCGGACACCCTGCCACCCACTGCGCTTGTACTTCGTCCCGAGATGAGGCGAACGCGTCGGAGAAGTACGAGCGCGCCGTGCCGCCACATTGCGCCGTCTCATTGGCCCCGCGGAATATGTAGGTCTCTGCCTCGCGGCCTCTTTTCCACCTTCTTCGCTCCACTCTCTCTCTCTCTCTCTCTCTCTCTCTCTCTCTCTCTCTCTCTCTCTCTCTCTCTCTCCCACGCTCCCTCTTCACCCGCTCTTTCCCTTTCTCCCGTCGGGTTTAGGTCGGATCTTCGGGTTCTTCTTCTTTTTTCCCTCTCGCTCCGGCTAACAGGCTTCCTCGCGCGACCCGTTTCTCTCTGTCACCCACGCAGCCACTCGTTCCTTCCTTGCTACTTCCACGCTCGGTTCTCGAACCCTTCGCTCCCAAACGCTCGCTGGCTGCGGCGATTTCGTCACCGACTCTTTCCTTCCATTCCTACTCTCTTCTTCCACGAAGTTATCCAGTGTCCTTCCTCCCAGTTACGACGAGATTCCTTCGCGGGTCGCCCGCTTCGGTCGGCTCCTTCGCGACGAGACTCGCATGTGCCTCCATTTGGGCCAATTTGTGACTCGAACTCTGGACCCGGAGCTAAGTATTATTTTGTATGAGATGTGTGTATCGAGTAGGTATTCAACGTCATAACATCGATGATATGGTTCCTGTTTCCCGATCACGTGAATATCATCGTCACTGAGACTCTGAGCACCGCACAGAGGGATTGCAGTGCAGAAATGTTTAAGTATCTTCACCATTCACAAAGGAATCAGTAATCACTGCGTACCTAATTCGCACCTAAATTCGCTCGTGGGGTGTCAAAGGAAAAGATACTTAATTAGCTTTTGTCCTTGTTGAAAATTCCCCCAACATTCCTATCTGGTGGCGCAATTAATTCCCCTTTACTCGTCCACTCGTCTCCAACCACTTTTTCCCGTTTTCTCCCTCCTCGTCCGACTCACTCGTTTGGTTGCGGTCTCGCAAACGTCTTCCAGCTCCGTCCTTTAATACCCCTGTCTTTCGAACGTAATTCCTTTTTTCCCAAGTTTCTCTCGGCCCATACTTCGACGGTACGCGATACCGTCGCTCTCTCGTATTACTCGCTTTCTCTGTCTCTCAATCCCCCTCCATCATTGTTCCTCTTTTTGTACATTCTACTCTCCTCCTGCACGATTCTGCCGTGTGCGTACACAACAGATAAGGTTCGGATGCCTCCCCCTTCCACGCCTATCTCTATTCCTCTCCTCCCTGTTCCGTGTCACAGCGACTGCTTCCTCCCTTTCTCTTTTACGCTGCTCATCGTCCTACTTTCTTCGGGCTTGCCGCCCGTGTCACAGCCGCATCCAAGCGGATTGGAGCATCGCAATACGCTTCCTCTTGCACGGAGTCACAGACAACGCTTGCATCGTGTCGTTTCCCCGAGTTGCACGTATATTCCGCGATTCGCGAACGTAACGGAGCATTTTGCCCACACAAAAAAAATAGTTTACGCCATCGGTGATTGCGAATATCGCTTTGGCTCTGCTGCCAAGCTTTGAGGATCGTACAATGAAAAGAATGATGGATACGTAGAATCTATACCGCAATGAAAACTTTTATAAACTGAATGATAGCGACGGGTGCTTCAATGATTGGCCAGGTTTCCGATAAGGAGCGACGAAATACATCGCAATAAATTCCATCGACTGCCTTTTGGTTCGCCGTCCAATCAGTCCCTTTTCAAAGCTTTCGTTTTTTGTATCGTTGGTATTAACGTACCATCGGAGCTTATAAACTTTAGACAGTTTCAACCGGAGAATGCGAATAAACACGGCAGCCCTTGCAATTACAATGCTCGTAACTTTCTCGCCTTCCTTTTGCCGCTGAACTAATTCACCTGTGGCATTCGTTGAACGCAATAACGCTGCCTGAAAATGGAAAACTCGGCTTCTGTTTCGTTTTCTCCACGGGTCAATGGAACACGGGTTGAATGGCGAGACGTTAATATACACAATTACACGGTCCATAAAGTGGGAGGAACGAAGCAACGTCCCTTCGAGAAACGCGAACTCATAATTTATAGGTCGACGTGGCCCGCCGTCGTGAGAAAAGCGCTCGTAAAATATTCACCGAAGCGGGAAACATGAAACTTTTTCATCCCTGACCAAGTAATTAAAAAAAAAAGCGGAGTAACGTCAATAAAAAAGATGAGATTAAAATTGCTTCCCTCTGGTTCGCCAGTTGTTTCGCAATCGCGAGTGTTGCAAGACTGCTTGCATTTTCTCATCGATTGTTCGGTTCATTTTCTACTAGTTACCACTTGCTTCGCAGAGACTCGGAACTGCGTTGCTTCTCAGTTTATACCCTTCGAGATGAATATCTTTTGAGTTCGAGGCGAAAAGGGACACGACAAACTTTCCCCTGTCAGGTTGTAGACGTTTGAAAAATCTTATAACAAATGAATACATATAGGAGGAATTCGCGAGTGAAATTACTTCGTGTTACTCTGTTACTTTCTCCTGCTCGATGCTCGTCAAAGGCTCGGAGCAAACTCGCTTGAACTCATAATTTTCCCATGTACAAACACGGATGACCTCCTTTGCGCGCTTTAACGAGAAGAAACGCGGCCGCCGCGTGCGTCGGTGTTTCACGCGTCTTCGGGTTCCACCATGGAACGTTGAACCGTCCGCGCCCACATTCGTTACACGGAGCACGCCAGCAGAGGCTCCGACTGAATTTTCGTCCGGGGCTTGCGGAAATCTCGCCGGAGCGCCGACTTTGGTGGCGTGCTATCGTAACGCGTCCACATTCCGACTTCATGCATACAAATTATATGATTCGTGGGGGATCTGACCTTTTGAAGCTTTAAAAGTCCACGGAAACAAGGAGCGCCGCGTCGCGTCGTTACAAGCCCCCCGAATATAAGTGTAAGTACGGCGATCCGTTAAATCGACGTTTTTCCGGGGGAAAGTTTTTTTTTTTCGATTCTGTTGCGCGCACGGTTAATTTCGACGTTCCAAAGAATCCCCCCGGGTACGTATGTATCTTGTTCCCTTTCTTCCCAGCGACATCGGTGCTCCACAATCCGCGGCACTTTGTCTTCTCGCGTTGTTAACGAAGTTACGGGCGGAACAACGGGAAAGTGACGCGAACTCGCGTACCAGAAAGTTGAACGAAACTGTTATTTCCACGGGACATATCGTTTCCTCCGGTAATAAGTTCGTCCCCGTGGACGAGAGTTGCGGCTACTGGGCAAAAATATTCAGACTTATCGCGCGGACGTAAGAAATATAACACGCTTGGTTACGCTTTAACCTCTTAAGAGCTTCATTATATCGAGCACGGCACGTTCCTAATTAGCTCGAACTTTACACCGCTCGCGAACATGTATACAGTCATGTTCATTATGCTTAAAAATAATGGTTGCTTGAGGAAATAGTAAAGCAAGGCTTTCTCGGCAGGTATCCCCCCGGTTCTGAAGGGGGAAATCCTATTTTATGAGCTAAAAACATGGCAGAATTTAGTAATTTTTTTTTCAGAACCTAGCATTTCAATTCATCCGAAACCATTTGGACCATGTTTTTATGCATCCTTGAAGAAGTTGCAGTTTTTTTATTCTTTTTTAATAACAGATATAGGAGTTATTATGCATCACGCCGCGCAAAACTCGTCGTCCGCTGGTGCGCACGATATTTACCTTCCGGGTAACCCGAAATAGAAAAATGAAACGGCGTTTTACTTTGTACATGTGCAGCTTCAATGAACCAGAATACCGCCATGTTCTGCACTTTTTTTGTTACATAAGAAAATTGGCGCAAAATTGGATCGCAAAAATTAAAGGTTCGGACCTTTCAGTTTGAAAACTCTCTACACCGCTCAATAAATATTTTTGTTTTTTGCTGGTTCACCAATATCAAGCTACATATGTATAAAATAAAAGGCCGTTTCATTTTTCTGTTTCAGATTACCTGGTAGAGAAATATCATGCACACCAACGGACGACGAATTTTGCGCGGCGTGATGGTCGATCGTGCATAACTACTATATCTATGGTTAAAAATTAATAAAAAAAAACTTGCAACATCTTCAAAGATGCATCAAAGCATGGTCTAAATTTTAGATGAATCGAATCGCTACATTCTTAAAAAAAAATCCCAAATTTTGCTATGTTTTTAACCCAAAGAATAGGATTCCCCCCTCGAATTCATTCGCGCGTGGTATCGTCGGCAGGAATATAAATATGGAAAAACCCCGGGACAAAAGTGGAGTGAAGGAGACTTTCATATAACAGTTAAACGTGGCAGTGATCATATAATGAGATGGAGGTACAGTTACTTCTGTCCTACCAATGTATCGATGCCTGTATTATAAATCATTACCCATCCGTTCACTTTCGTGCTCAATTTTAATATCGTTTCGCTACGAGGATATCGTAGGTAGACTCTTATTAAAAAAAAGTACTGATTCAACGAAAATTCGAGGGAGGTGCAACTGCAAACGGATCGATGGTTCATTGACAGTAAGTGATAAATTGGTCGCGAATTGTTGTTAGTCCGAGAGGTGTCCCAGCAAGAATAATTACACCGCGAATCCAATGGAGTCCCAGAGAAACACGGCAATCCCGTCGGCTCCTGTAACGACGCCCCCAACTAATCCCAGCTCCGGCTGCTTAACGCATGGAAATTAATAATGAGACAGAATGGAAATCCGGGAGCGATAAGCCCCAGGATCTACATAACTCGAGTCGCGGATAATACAGAGACGCACCGGGTGCCGGTGCGAATTGAACGAACGATCGAGAAACAAACATGGGACCGGTTCATTAAATCCGTAACATACGCGACCGTCTGACTGGAGAATCTCCGCGCTCCCCGTGTCTTGAGAATCGCAGGACATTAATTGTTTCACCTACAACTATACGATACTGCCACTATATGATAGGATAGAGTCCCATTGAAGATTAATGGTGAAATACTGTACGTAAATTCTCTCTGTACCTTCGTCAACTGGAGTTTAGTGTTAAACTACACGCGTGATAATCACAGCCGTATATTCCAGAGTACCCATTGACCCCTGGAAATGAAGATGGAGGCAAGCCAATTCGTCCTCGTTTTGAGAAGCTAATGCCTAATCCGTGTCACGTATACATTTTCATAACACGGCACTTCAGCTATTTTGATTTAAAATGTTCTCTCCGGTGCTCTACGATGAATCGCATTACGTTCTGTAAGTCGCGACGTTACTGGGTCGACAGATTCCGTCTTCTATACGGTCTTTCCCCTTATAGAATAGCTGGGACGCAAATTACAAAGCAAACAGATTCTAAAAGGGGACTGTTATCATTTATTTTCTTGTCGTTAGAGGAGCAAGAGGCGGCATTAGGCAAATAATAACGGTTCACAGGCCATTGCTCGTCGCTCCTTGAATCTCTACAGGCAGTTACGGCTGTATCGCAAGGCGAACACTCGGGGCAAAGGAATTTTCGTATTCCCGTCACGTCGCAGTTGCCTATACGTATGTAGGTATACCTGCCGCATACCGTTCGATTTACTACGAAGGCAGTGTTGTCCCGCGGATATCGATAGTAACGGAAACGCAAATAGACCGATTTGTTCCGTTTATTCTGAATACGGGATGTTGCGCGTGAGACTTGAAAAATCTATCTGAACCGTAACATCCGATGATGGTCGAAAGTAAGAGCAAAGTACATACATATAATTCCATCGCTGCCGCAATGAGACAAAGCGTGTAACTTTAAAAATGGTTAAAAAAAAAACTTTAAAGCGAACGCGAGCAGAATTGTTAAAAACTACGGCGTATTTCCAGTGGACACGTTAACCTTCCTCCAGTCGTTCTTGTCGAAACATCGATATCTTTATTCATAACGCATCTCCTTCCGAAAATCAATTAGTTTGATATACACGGATAGCGTTCCGCAAGACATACTGCCTTCGTTATAATTACTGATGCTGTTACAGTACTGGACACGAAAGTAACGATCCTAGACGTGCCCAGCACCGCAATGACAATTTGGACCAGTTACGACCTATAATAAACCCTCCGGGTTTGTGAATTCAGTTAGTGGCAACACTAGTAACCTGAGAGTTGATAGTGAACGTCGCCGTAACAATGCCATAGGTACATAAGGACCATCTGCCAGAGTATGCAATCCCATGTCTACAAATTTGAGAGAGGAACATGTATAGTGATGCGTTTGAAACACACTCGGGTGGTGTTCAAACGGAGGATGTGGCTTTTCTCAGTCGTTAGAAGGAGTTACAGATTCAAAGCACCTGTTCACAACACCGAATGCGTGTCTCAATAATTAACACCTAAACTTCATCCACTACCACTTACGGTACAGTGGCTTCAGCAACGAATGCCGTGTGGGTGATACGTCGGTTACCATGCTCGTCCAAGTAACTACGATGTCCATCGGGTAATGGTCGACTTTCTAGTATCCGCGGGGATCGGTATTACTTGTATTGGAAAGTGAAACAGGGATACACGCAAGAATGGTCGCGAAACCCTGATCTCACGAACGTTTAAGCGGCAAATGGGCCGAGCTTAATGGCGGCTCGTTTCCATTGGACTCTGGTACTCGGTTAAACGCGACGTAGTTTCGACAGGGAAGCTCGAAAGCATGGGTGCACGTAACGCGAGCCTCAGCCAGTTTGAATGCCAGAGATAGCTAAACTGGTAGAGCCTCGTCCGCGAGCGAGTCCTGGGTTAAGGGAAACACCGCCGACTGCGGTATCCCCGGGGGATTGTTCGCCGAAAGGTTCCGCCACATTACATATTAGGCGCTTGTATAATTCACGTTCGTGCAGGAGACACAGCTTCGCGACTAATTAGAAGCTATACGTATCTTTACGTAGCTAGACGAAGTTTCGTAAGCCTTTTGGGGCCCAAGTATTAAGCAAACAAAGAGTCACGCCAGCAATCATACTTGTAGGGGAAACTCGGACAAAACCGAGGGTACCTGGGTAAAACCGGGACGTGCTATTATTTTTTAAACTGTCCAACATTTTCCCGCGCCGTTGCAGCGACATATTGTCGCGATGTGCATTATTTCATCAACAAAAAAGGCTCGTGTTACAAGCGTGCTTACTAAGGTTATATCGTCTTGTGTGCTCTCGAAGGCTTTGATCTAATTTTCGATAATTAAGAAACTTTAACACTTCTGACAGTGCTCATACTGTGTAACACAGTGTAAATACTGTTTGGTGTGAATTATATTAATTGTTGCATATTAAAGTGTAAATAATTAAAAGGTTTGTTTTTACTTCGCCATGTTATTGTTGATAATTCGTAATATTTACAAAATTGTATACTGGGGCAAAACCGTACGGGGTAAAACCGGGTACCCGGTTTCGGACAGAATGTGTATTACAAAGAAACGAGAAAGAGGAAGTTATCAAAATTAAAACTAAATTTTAATAAAGCTTCTACAAGCTGCTGGCTACACTAAGTAGTTTAGTCCACCAATTAATTATCATTTGATTATCAATCGTAATGGTCCACACGATTTGGAGCACCGAGAATAAAACTCCTACAATGTACCTACACCGTGATTTATCTTTGGTTAATACAAAAGCACACAATCAGGTATTCCTGTATCTAAATGCTCCGGAGCCACTCTCTTAATCGTGCACAAAAATATCTGCTCACTCGGCTAGGTGTCTCTCGCGTGACAACTTTATAACGTCGTTAAACGCTTATCGAGATCGCCGCCGCGCTGATCAATGTCGAACTTCCTAAATGTTTGCCATCGCTGACAACGGGTTGACAACGTTGACAACTGTTAAGCGCGTCTGTAGCAGACAGTGCCAGGCTCGCCTCTGCGGAACGCCCCAAGGTGTTGACGTTACGCGTGCCGCTGACACACTTTTGTGAATTCTCTGCACGTTCGATCCGCGAATCGTCTCGATACGGCCAGATCGATCCGCTTGCGGCCCATTGTGACAACTTTGCCGACAAATTCTACATAGGATTTAAAGGAGGTTCGGCTTCGTGACGGCAGAGTTAAACGTTGCAACTGGGAGGGCCGCTCGATCAATCGAATTTCTACCCACGAGGTACGTAGGTTCTCGCTATGCGCGCCGTCGAACTTTATTCGCCGCGACAGAAACGGGAAATGCCATTAAAGTGTCTTGGCGAGTCTTCCGAGCGATACGCCGCGAGATCTGTTCCTCAAGGCGGAAATTTCTTTGAGGCCGAGCGATTCCAGAGTGGCTCCGCGAATGATAGCTGCTCGCGACGTTGCCATGCTGGCAACGGTTTGCGCGGTCGCGGATTTTTCGAGTAACGATTTCTGGAAAATGTACCACGGCTCCACGGTGAGCAAGCTTGTGTCATCGTTTATTTAAGCGACACTCGGGTGACACACTTGCGCAGGGAAAATATTCAGGAGCTTGAATTAAGGACGTACCTAAGGGGCCCTCCCGCGTAAATGAAACATCGATGAAAGTTCTGCTGCGAGGTACTAAAATTTTCAAACTCGTATTTTCGGACGCGTTCTTCAAGTGCCACGTCTCTTCCACGATAATCCTGCTTGATAAATGTGCTATCAATTCAAGACAACACAGTGTGGATCTTTTGTGATTACGACTCACGTGTTATGCTTGTACAAAAATGTAATGGACGTTAACGTTATTGGAGAGTAGGGTGTTTGTTTTTAAATGAATATTACAGTGCCAGCGCATCTTCTCTTGCCTCGATCCAATACAGATGGTTTAATATTCATGGAGATTGACTTTGCGGTATAGACGATACGCAATTTCGAGTGGCGTAATCAGTGGAGGGGCAGCGCAGTATCAATGATCGAATATCACGTGCCCTCCGAAAATCGTATTAATTCACTTAAGATCCAGGAGTCGTATCTCAATGGGCATCTCGAAATGTATTTGTTTATGTTCTGTCTACAATTGTTGTACAAAGTGGTCCGACAAATATTAGATATATAGGTACGTAACGCATTGCTAAATTTAATCCTATTTGAAAAACCTATCATTTGTTAGTTTGTCGAAGAAACTTTGAGAAATTCTGTTGTACAGGGTTTGAATCATTGGAGGAGAATCATTTGCCGAACAAACATAGCGGCACACGACCAGGAGAGCACTGTTCGCGCAATAACTGGTGGTAGTAGCAACCAGCAATGCCTGTAGATTCTCAACAATAGTACGAGATACCCTATGCCTTAGATCCTCCATTCAATGTGCCAGATGAATAAAATTCAATTACTTGCCAAATGGAGTCCCTATCGTTATCGGAATCGAATATCGCCACGGTCGGGTAACGCGCGATAAACATCGATGGTCGCGTTAATTAACAGGCGAAAACTACCAGCCCTATCTCGCGCGGAATAGGAGGTATGGAAATAGCAAAGTATCGTATCGATCCGTTGTAATTCTTGAGAGAGCAGGAGCTTTGAAATTTGTGCGGTGCCCCGCGGGAATGCGGATCTATTTGGATCGCTAATTTCGGCAGTTAATTTTAGATAGTAATGGAGTTTGCGGTGTGGACCAAGCTTCTCATCCGTTATCGATAACGTCGATGCCTGAACTCCGTGTACCGAATGTCAGAGGGAATTGGACGTGTACCGAGCACGTTTGAAATTCCTACGGAAAGTTCGGGTTACCGTTTGCCATTCCAAGTTTGAACAATCGGCTACTTCCGACTCGGTCACGAGTTAACACGCGCCGCTGAATAATTCTACAGCGACTGGCAATCGACGAATTTTATACGCCCGCGAATTTGCGCAAACACTGAGATATTCGAATATTTTTTTAATATACATTAACAAAGAATACAAATTTGTGGAAATTCCGCACCAAAAGAGAGAATTGATTCAGTTGAATGAACTAAAATCAGTTCCTTTAGAAATTAAGGAAAAAATACGGAAAAAGAACAACGCATTCATACAAATTCCACGTACTTTTCATTCATTTCGAACGCGCTGAAATTATAATTATATAAATGTTAATTATAGAAAACAAATTAGGTGTCCGTTTATCTCTGGAACGGGATTTTAATCAGCACGATGCGAAAGGGAACGAATGCAGCGAGGTATCGAGGACATGTAGAACTATTTACATTCGAACAACAGCTTTCGGGCGATATTTGAATCCAAATCGAGTAATGAAAATAAAACAGCAATTACTTTCGAAATTCGTTACGCTCCAATCAGTTTTATAATTCAAACGAACTAATAACGCGTCCCCGCTTCGAAACGGGGATCTCATATTGCTTTGGCAGAATAACAGTCTTTTTGGCCGGCGAAATGAACATTTTTTTCCCACACTACTTGTTCGCCGACAGTTGATCCGAAGAGCCGCGTAATAAGCTTTTTGTTGCGACCCCCATCCCGCTGTTGCAATATCGAAAATAATCAGGACAGGAAGCAAAACGCACTCTCGTGGACGACAATTGAATCGAACGAATGTCACACGGCCCTGTTTCGATACCATCGACGACAGCTTTAGAGAAAACGCGTCACGATTTTCCGTTCGAAATCCAGAAATACGATTCCCCGCTCGGAGTGCAGACACAAAGTTTTATAGGTCCATAAAGCTCGTTTGGCGAGCTGAATTAGCCTTGCCGGATGAATCTAATGCGACCCGAAAAATGTATGAAACATTCACGCGGAGCGATATACTCGTTGCACTATATGTATTTGCAATGACGCTATTATTGGATTATGCTGTCTAATGGACGGAAAAGTGCATGAAAGTCTTTCTGGATGCATCTTTCCGGGCAATCAACGCGCCCAGAATAATCACGCGGAAGTATCAAAGTGGTGCACGGAAGATCTGCGGTTTAAATACCCGATATGTGGAGCACTCTTCGATATAAAAGTGAAATCAATTGCACGAAATTAATGCGAACGCATTGAACGTGAGAAACGAAAATGGAATAAACTCTTGGGAATAAATCAATCAATTAGCCGAATCTGCGATAAAGTAAGGGTGGTGTGCCACTGTTCGACGCTGCTGGTTCGTTAATTCCATCGAATTAATGATCAATTACTCGTTGAAAACTGTTAGCTGCGAGGTTCTGATCGAATAAGCTTGACGGATCAAGATCACCCAATCTGTGTTCGTTGCAGCCATTCCCATCTACATTCCCTCCATAAAAGTCTATACGGACACATTGCTTTGTCATAATAGTTTTCTTAGTTTTCGTCGCACTATCGAACCAAGTTGCGCGCAATGAAAAGCCTTTCAGCGTTTTACCATCGAACATTGTGCAATAATTTCCTGCTCGACTGCACTCTTTGATAGCTTGTCCTGTAATCTTGAGCACATAAGTCGTTGCCGAGGAATGTCTTTAACGCTATGTTAAATCGGACGGTTTGAACGAGATGCAGGGTTGCGTGTCACTCGCGATATATGGAAATATGTAAACGAATACGTGACACGAGATTTTTCAAGATTTCAGGACCTCACGTTTTTTTGTTACTTTGAATATGCGAGATAAAGGCACATTTATACGAATTGGGGC
Organism: Andrena camellia; assembly: GCA_029448645.1. NCBI lineage: Eukaryota > Metazoa > Arthropoda > Insecta > Hymenoptera > Andrenidae > Andrena > Andrena camellia. Next base: position 17,764,881 of record CM055677.1, read on the forward strand.
ATAAAAGGACTTTCTGTGTAAAGACATTCCTTCGCGAATTACTTGAAAATATCTTGAATCTTGCAAGCCACAGCCCCGAGTGATTCTACAGGAAAGCAAAATCCGGAATTGTATCTGAAAGGAAGAAAGTTCCCTCGGAACATCAAAGTTAAGAGCACCATATGCTTAGGATGAGACCAAAAAATTTAAAACGTGCGTTGAATCCGAGCAGGCGGTTCACAGGAAGGAATAACGGTTGGCCAAGGCTGAAGAAGAAAGTCTCGAAAGGTCGATGACTCACCAGGACGTCGCGTACCACTCGATATGCGGGTATTCGGGTCTATTTAGGTGACGTGATGCATCGAAATACTCGAGAACTCTGCCCTGTTGTTCGCGTTATCAATCGGAATGTCCCGCTCGCGTGACAAGCCACTCTACAAATTTTCGCCAGCGTTCGCGAGTAAGGAACGAGTCCCGTGGAACGAACCCGACGAACAGCCAGCCTCGGTGAAACTTTCAGGGAAACTACGAAAGCCACGATTCCGAATCAAGCGCGCATTGTCAATTTCGAGAACGCACGATCGACGCGGGCTTCTACCAGGCGAAGATCACGATCTCTCGAAGCTGCATCCGCGCGTAGAAAGTTTTCTGGAGGTCAACTTTCACCATTCGATGGCGCCTCGGTGGAAGAGGATGCACCTCCAGTTAAAAGCCGTTGCTCAAATTTATGGAGATTGCTCCTTCGTCGCTGGAAACCCTGAGTGACATTCACATTAAGTGTGTTAATAGCCTGGAAGCTGTAATAAGAATTGCGAACCAATATCGGGACAGCGTAGAACAGATGCTTTCACAAATGTATTCGTTTCTTAGAAGATCAACTAAAAGACACCTATTGCATCGTTCGAGTGCGAAATTTTCCCTGACGTCTATCGATAGGTGAACTCTGCACCGTCACGGAACTGCAAATATCGAGATATGCACTTTGGCCGTGTGTCGCTCCTTATTTAACGATCGTTTCGCGCGCGCGATATCCTTCAAACCAAAGTGCTACTTGCAATCCCTACCTCAACGAGACGACGTCTTCATTGAAATTAGTACTTTTTGAATTACAGTTCGAATGCTTTTAGAACCCCGCATGGGAAACGTCAGTCAAGGAAAGGAGGAGGAAATGACAGAACGGATAAAATTGAGTAATCAAATGTCCGCAATGTTCCACAGTCTCTTTCATAGTTACGCTATGTGCGCGTGTTTCAAAAATACACTCCAGAGAAACGGGAACCCGTGAAACGTCACCTGAATGTTGCAACGAGTCAGGGAGGATTAATTAGCATCGGAACGTCTGCTCGTACCAGAGATACTCGTTAACAGAATGCACAGGTACGATTTAATTAGATGATGCGTTGCTATATAGTTGATCGAGTCGCGACTCCCGCCGGGGGTTGCTGCCCTCTTTTCGCGCGTACAGCCTCTTTTTCCATAGACTTTCGCGTGGCTGGCCTGGCGAGGGTGTCCCTCGCCTGGATAATCGCAATATTCAATGGAAAATACGTCCGACGCGAAAAAGGAATCAAAGCAGAGGGCGCGGCAATACCGAGAACGTCAAGTGGTCGCATCATCGCGGATTTTTCAGCGACAAAAATCCATGCCCGCGTTCGTGCCCTTCTTTCCATACCTCTATCCCCCCGCCCCGCCCAGCACATTGGTTTTCCTCGCGTTTCAACGTTTTATCGATGTCAATCCTCTGCGCGGAACGACGGACAGGCTGCAATTATTGGGAACCCATAAGCCGGTTAGACAGACGTTCTTGAAATCCGATTCAACTGGAATATTGTTTTAGAGCTTCACGCGTACTGTCGTTGCCCCAACGATACTTTGCTAGGGCGCAAATATTTACGCGCGAAATGAAATGCAAATTTTCAGGGAGCTGATCGTCTCTGGCGCGATGGTTACTCGAAGAATGTCGCCAGTTTTCACCCCGCATGCAGGGTGTTCCAGAACTGTGTAATACGAGCTTAGAGCATATAAACATGGAGGAAGCATGCAATGGGAGAAAATGTAGACGCCGGTAGAAAGAGAAAAATATACATGGGGGACACCCCCCCTCTTTCTAACATCGAAAAAAAAAACGTTTTCGCTCCTGGAAACGGAGCCACTTCAGACCATGCGCTAGAAAGAGAGAGGGTGTCCTCCATATATATTTTTCTCTTTTCCCGCTGTCTACATTTTCGCCCATTGCATGCTTCCTCCATGTTTATATGCTCTAAGAATACGAGTTACTCCGCGGTATGCGCGATTGCTGGAAAAACTATCGATTTACAACGAAAGGAAACGTTGAATAGTTCAGAGTTGTGTTAAACGGCATTTTCGTTTGTCATTATAATTCTGAAACGCCCTGTATTCGTCATGGCAAAAGAACGAATTATTAAAGACGACGCGACTCACCGAAATAACTATTGTTTCAACATCGATTGCGCTCTGCGATCTCAATTGCGTTGCATGCAGATACAATGATTTTTTTCTCTCCCTTTCCCTTCTTTTTTTTTCACAGAAAAGATGGGTTAGGATCAGAAATGTCGGAAACGAGAACATGTAAATTGACTGTTTCTATGAGAAAAAATTGCTCCAATTGATTATCGTTCGTTCCACCCTCGACACGCGTGCAATTATATGGGGGACGTTCATTAATTCGAATGGAGTCTCGTTAACCTTTATGCTCCCATCGTTTCGCCGTTAAAGGAGCGCGTGACTTTGCGTGGTCAACTGGTATCGAATTTTCTGCCAGCATATGGTGAAATATGTTTACGCGAACGAACAAAAATGACGGGGTCGTGTCGATTTGCATTTTGACGCGATAATTTTATAACGCGCTTGCAGCGACTGCTTAATGAATATAGAAATGTTTAATGCCCAGAGAATTCACTTTGGACTCTTCTAATTGACGAATTCCAGCTTTACTGAACGATTTTGTACGCTGAAATTAATGATGGTCGAGTATTTCTGTGGATAAATAATTATTCGTCAAATAATGGACTAGTTAGTTCGAGATGATCTCACTTGCTGTTCATTCTCGAATGTTGTATATTTCTACAACTATCTCGAAAATGAATGCAGTGAAATGTGTAACGAAATACTAAGTGGGTATGTACATACAGGTGCATAGGCAGTAGTCATTGCGAATATTTAGCTTGGAGCACAACATTAGTGCACAAACGAAAAATCTACTTAGGCTCGTATTTCACTTCAATTGACTGTGTGTGAGTTGTACCACTATATATAACATAATTAACAGTAAATATTACTCTACTACTAAGATACGGAACGCGTACCAAATTCACAGTTTAATTGCTCAAAAACTTATAATAATGTTAGCATATTGAAATTATCAACTATTTCTGAATAATCCACCCCTACGATTAATTAGAATTAACAAACTATTCCAACCCCTCGCAGTTAATTACTATTTTCGCCGTATGCGTTAGTAAATATGATCAAGCGGCATCATTCGGTGCGTAGAATTTGTATCGGTACCATTAGTGATATGAAAAACAAATATTGGCAGCTCTCGGCAAATTTAGACATTCAGGCGGCGATATTGGATTGCGGGAAAAATTTCCAAGTGTATTTAACCGCGCGAGTTACCGTGGCAGTAAAATGGTTGCTTTATTCTTGTTCCAAAGGAGTGACAATAAATATAAAACGTTGGGTAGTATGCACGTCACGGTGCAAACCACAGTTTGCGATTGATCCGAGAGTTTAATTTGAACACGATGCGAAAGAGATCAAGTATTTGATTTTCTGGCTAAATAAATAAAATAGTCACACTACCTCAAAAGTTACGCCATTGTATCTAATCACCTCATAATTCTTCATTCGCGCGGGAACAATGTTAATCTGATCTTGGAGCAAGTACTCGACGACTACCGTTTAATGAATCTTCTTAGAAGAACCGTTGCGAGGCTGCTCATGGAACACCACGTTATTATCCTGTTTCACCTATCGTTAAACAGTTACTTCAATTAGAATCTTCAGACCATGCTGTTCTAGGGGCGTGAGAGTTTGTTGCGCGATGGAATATACCGAGGCGAGGGCAATAATGCGATTTCTGAGCACTCTCTGCATGCTTCTTCGAGCGTTCTGTAATCTACACTGTGGCACACGCATCTGCCTCCCATGTACCTACGTGAATATGTACAGTGCTATACAGACATGGTGCCTTCAAACTGTATCGTAACTGGCAAACTTTGTCTCGTTTAGCGAATGATACTCGTCGAATACCAAAACTCTGCCACGCTTGGAGAGAAAAAATTACAGGCGAAGGAACAGGTCGGAGGTTGGAATACATTTTGCTCGTTAATAATGTAATAAGAAAGATACTGTGCGACGTGTGCGATAAAGGATTGGACAAATATTTGGACGTGTTATTAAAGCGAGAATAAAAGGTACACGTCCGAAGTGTAATGAAAGGATCGTACGAACAAAGCGCGGTTTCAAACTTTTTTGAACCAAAAAAGTTTCAGACGATGTCGCCCGGCGATGACGGTTTAATTACATGCGGCGCAGCGACAGTTCTGCTCAACAATAAAACGAGGAAAGGCCGCGATACGTGAACGAAGATTTTATTGAAAAACGCGTGAGTGCCCCCCCCCCCCCCCCCACCCACGGACTCCAGCGTTGGGGAAAGAAGTTAAAGTGTGATATTAAACGGCGCTGGGAAACCCTTTGAAGATCAAAACTGTAATAACATACGCTGCAAAAGAGAAACGTGCGTGTATCGTGAAAAATACTTGGAATATAGCAGAGTGACAGGAATAGCCAAAGTGAATGCAAATAGAATAACAAATATGCCAGAGGGGTGGTTGAAGAATGGAAGGATATTCCCCGATTCCGAGCAGGGAAGCAATAACTCTGCTCCTTTATCAGAGAATCTGCATTCTTTTCACATTGAACGCATCAATTCCGATTAACGAGGAGAGTAATTTATCTTTCTCGACGCGAGAAGTATTACGAACTTGGTAAAAATCAATCTTCGATTAAAGATTCGATTCGATTAAAAGTCAATTCTCCTCGGGGACAGTGCAGCGGAGTTATCAATGTGCATGGAAATTTCCCCGAGAAATTAACAATTTACGGAACGCCGCTTCTACCGGGCCCTGTACAGACACATTAATGAGCAAACCGAGTGCAAGCTAGAGGATGGAAAAGTGGAACATCGCGGCACGCCCGGGAACAGCAATGTTAATAAACTGGCCACCGTCTAGCTGGTGTTATTAATATCGTCCAGCTGACCTGAGGCCAGGGCGACATCGCGTGCTTTGGGAATCGTAATTACAGCTAAAATCGAACAATACGCGCGGATCGGTCGGAGGTTCAGCGGCCGCCTCGATTATTCGCTAACAGCGGCCCGCATTTCCGAGGCAATTAAATGCGCACTTCGCAAAGTGTCGTTAATATTAAATTAGATTCGCCTCGCCCGAACACGTGTAAATTACCGGGTTAAACTAAACGTTAAATTAACGTTAAATTAATTAATACCGCGGAACCCATCATCGCTTTTCGCGCCACGTTAATTAATTTATGAAGTATGGAACTCTCAAAAGCTTGACGAAAAAGAATCAGGGACGTGTAAAATTGAAGCCTGTCTCCCCCGTCATTTACGTTGGGAAAGGTATTTCCGAACATGCCGTAGCTCGTCATATTTTGGGAATCAAAGGAATTACATCCCGATGTACGGTGATTATACCGTCGCCACTCATGAAGCCGTGATACAATGACGACAATTATAGTCATAATTGTAGTTTACGACATTGACATCGATACGAATTACACGGACGTTGACAGCCTGACGTCTTGACTACAATCCTTGTTATATCGATCGTGTCTGCGGGCAAGGAGACGCTAATTATCTTGCTCCTATCAAGAAATGGTCGTGCTAATGCTATGCAGTAATGAATACTCTACATGTTTCTTAACCACAATCCTCGAGCTACAGTGGGAGGCCAAACTATTATACTGAAACAAAAAGGCTCGAGATTTTGTAAGTTTAAGCGACGTAATGGCCGTATCTCTGCGAAAAATGGTCGTAAAAAATATTTAAGAAACGCATTTTAACGCTTGAAGTTTCTACTTTTTGAATCAAGGACTCAAGTTTTTTTTTCATCTATTATGGTGCTGTTTTATCAAGATGAAACGCGGGAAACGAAGTTTCAGAAATTTTTGCCTAGTTTGAACGTATGCACGGGCTAAAAAAATTGTTTTCCCGCAAATCCAACGAAGATCTCTTGTAGAGCAAACATTTCTTTTTAAATACGTTTTTTTGATTTTGTTGTATGATTTTTATTCACCGAGCTATTCGCGATCAAAGCAAAAAAGGTACTTTTCACTTTGAACAGCTATAAGTTGCGAACTCATGATCGTAGATAAATTTTCATGAGTGTTTTGGAAAGCTAAGAAAGTTTCCTTTCAGAACCTTTAGTTGCCAATTTAAGATTCTTTTTTACTCGTATGAAATCCATTTTAAAATGATCCCAAAAATTGACGAAAATGTCTCGAGGATGATAACTCGGCCACCCTCTGCAGAATTTTAGTCATTTTCGTAATATATTTCTGCCCCCAAAATGAATGAACGTATAACTATACGTATAACATTGTTGCTACCGGTCACAGCGAGGCACATGGCGTGGCCGTTGAAGTACCTACCTCTGGAAAGGGATTCGGTGTAGTTGGCGAAACCCACAAAATTCGCGGCGCGTTGAAAACGTCGCTTCGTCGAAAGATTTATTTTCAATCAGAGGTAGAAAGGTGTCCCGATTCGTCGAAACGCACGGCTTGTCGTGGCCGTGACGTTTCCCGGTTGTGTTGTCGAAACCAGCTCCTGGAATACGTGCTCGCGGCGAGAAAGACCGCCTCGCACCACGTGGCCAATTTTCTTCCGACAATATTGACCTTCCCCCGCGCACCGATGGAGGGCCAAAAATTCCTGCGGATTTCGCCGTCCCTAGACGGAACAATGTAGATACCCGGGCGAGTGGCTAATCCCGGATGTTCGACGCGAAGACTCGATTACACTGCGGATTTATTGGAGGCATTGAGTGCTCTAAGCCCCGGACGATGCTCCGAGGAAATCGAGATTTATATTCCAGCCGCGACGTACCTACCCGCTAAAATATTCTTTCGTATCTCGGCCGCGCTCCGTTCTCCATTTTCCTCCCATTCGAAAGAATCAAGAATTATACGGGAACGTTTCCACGGGAACGAGTGGATATTAATGTATAATATCACTGGAACCACCTTCTACTCTTTATACCTAACAACGTAACAGTCTCCCCTTGCGTAAGAGTCTCATCGAAATGTTCAACACGAACAACGAAAGTTTCTAGTGAAAGTAGAATGATCGACTATGGACTTAAATTATCGTTGAGCACCTAGATGTTAACTTGCCTCGGTGCAACGTTCCTCGGTCCTTAGGCTTTCCATTAAGAATTCATCTCACCGCGTGAACTCTCAAGGACGTTCAACATCGTTCAAGCGAGAGATAAGGAAATTATTTTCGGTTGATGCAGATTGCCCTGTAATATGGTAAATGGTAGTCAGGGGCCGGCGCAAAGAGGCACGCCGGTCAATAAACTAAATTAAAATGGCTCCGGAAATTACACATCCGAGGATGTCTGATGGTGAAACGTCCCGTCCGTTTCCCGTCGCTCGCCTGTTTCTGATTGAGGAGCAAGCTTCGTTGAACCCGCAGCCCATCGTTTGCCCGCGAGCACCATTCGCCAGCGAGTTTTTCGTCGCCGGTAACGAGAAGCGAGCCACGGCGGATTCGTCGCCTCGTTAATCGCCATCGCGGGACGTCTTTCGCCCGTTGTCGAACGACAGCGACAGCGATCGGTGAAAGTTGGTGCGCCCGGCAAAAGTTCGAAAGCTCCTCGGTCGCGTGATGTGTCACCGATTGCTTTCGCGAGGATGCAGCGAACGATGACACGGCGTTTTTCGACGCGCTGCCGGGAAGCAAGGAACCCGTCGCCGATGAAAAACGATCCGAGGCTGGGAGAAAGCTAATGCAGGATCGCGCGAGAAAAGGGTTGAACTGTTGAGCTAAATTGGGGTGGCTGAAGATTGATCGACAACTCAAAAGACACGAGGAGATTACACGATAAAAGTTATTGTGAGCACATCGGAATAAGGATTGCAATATACAGGTGGAAGATTTACAACTTGACGAGACACTAATGATCGGTGCCATGAAACCAGACAATAGACTCTTGACTCGGATGAGAGGGACATTGATGAAATTAGCATCACGTAGAATAAACTGATAACTTTGGGGATCCGGTATCGAAGGTCTGGAAATCACGAGACCCAAGGATTAACGTTAGAGAAATTGCAGGGATGAACGTAAACTAGTATCGATGACACTCGATCGATAGGGTAATTCCGGGAGACGCGGCCGAGCTGGAGAGTTGGTCGAAACAGTTGATTTCTAGAGAATTAATTGTTCTGAACCTTAACACATTTTTACATATACACAGATGTAGAGTCTGAATATAGCAACTCGACCAACTCTCCAGCCCGGCCGCGTCTCCCGGAATTACCCTAACCCTAAATTCCACGACAGCCGCTAGTGAAAGCTGACGACAATGAGCCGAGTATCATATGGAATACAAGAATTGCCTCGTTATAGGAATCACTAGCGGAAAGCCTGGAGTTATGACGCTCGATAGCGCGATCCAGGATGCTCAGCGTCGACTCGCTTGATTCCAGGGTCTTTGCTATCGGATCCCGTGATCCTGGGTGGGATTTTCGCTATCGGGTAGCTCGAGTGCGCAATATTCGCCAGCGTTGTCTCGCACCGACTCCTATATCCCCGCTAGTTGCTCCCGGAATTTCGCGTATTTGTATCCATTTGCATTTGGTGTCTGGAATTAAGGAACGAGCAAAGCCCTGTTATTTACGCGTCGATGATCCCCGCGTAAATTCCCACGGAAAGTTCTTTGAGGCATGGAGGCGCGTTGCATGGTAATGGGCATTCTAGACTGTGAAATTACTTCGGAGCAACACTTTTTGCAATTCCACGGAGGCGCTACGATCTTCCTAAAATGCACTTAATTAGCCAGAAGATCGGCTTCTTATCGCGCTCCCCGTGGAGGGTCGACCCTGCTTAAGTGCCCATAAACTTACAAAGGATCACACCTTAGTGACTCTCGGCAACGACATAAAAAGCTTGAAAGGTGTTGCTGTTCGAAGCTCAGAGGCTCCTAGACGTACGTTGCACGAAATTGCCGACGAGCCTGATGAAGGAAATGGGTGAACAGCCAGCAAAGAGTAGTAGGGTACGCAATTTTTGTTCAACACGTGGAATTGAATTCTACAGAATCTGCAGTTTGGCAGACTGCATTGGTCGTATGTGACAATAGATGAAATTGAAGTCGAATTGGTGTAGCAAGGATTCCACGGTAAATCGCATTCTCCCTTTCTCTTTGTCTCTTTGCAGTCCAAAAAACAATTAACTACGATTTATAGAGCGATCTATTTCGAGGGGTGATTAAATATGATTCGCTAACCACCTTCTGTATAAACTGTCATAAATTAGTATTCGTCTCGCTATAGAAATTTTCCTTCCAGTATGGAATTTAGTTTATTTGCGATCTGAAAATTCTGAGAAAATTACGGAATTGGTGTTATGGGAATCCTATAGGAAACCGATTGCCACTAATCCATCCAGTAACACGTAATTCAACAATGAACATCGTTCACTCTCATTAAAACGAATTTATTAAAAAATTTCCCCTGTAATTTTGAAGCGATAGAATTTAAAACTCGCGGCAGTATTACGGATTACGATAATCCTAAGCTGATATTATAAGAGTTTAGCGGGCGCGAAAAAGTTGAAATATCCCGTCAATTATCCCCATTGAATTTATAAAATGATCGAAATATTTATGGGCTGCAGTAATTGATGAATAAATGCTTTAATCGTTTATTCATCTGGTGAACAGTTTTCCGCTTTCATACAGCACTCGAATAATTGGAGTTTCTGTTCGAATGGGTGGATCAAATCACTTTTTCTCTTTAAAGCAATAATGTTTGAAAAACGATTAACTCGAGGAAAATGGTTGGAGTGCTGATAACAAGATTCAAAAATCGATTTTAAAAAAAAGAGGCAACAACATGAAAGCTATTGACGATTCGTCGATTGGAATGTACCGCTGTTAAACTCATTTCACAATATTCGGGCGATTTTATAACACGGAAACACCGCCAGCCATCGAAATCAACACAATTTCCATTATCGATTCACGGATTATTATAATCGACCGTGAGATTACTTCCTGTCGCATTTATTATGACAGTCGTGAACAGTCAACCATGTATTATGAATGTAGTATGTAGTTCACGATGATACCACTTTATTAATGAAAGCTATTCATTATCGATCGAGTATTTGTCGGATCAATACGATTAAGCGCATAATCCTATGAATATGCGCAAGGTTTATAGGTAAACTGCCAAAATAAGAGCAAGCACACGTTCTGTCACAGAAACAACGAAATTCCGATTACACAAAAAATTAAAATGTTTGCAAGGTATGTTGCAAAGTAGTTTGCTCGAGAATTTCTTTTAAATTTACCAAATCCATAAGATATATGGCAAAATCGCAGTTAGCCACGAGGCAAACTCTAGTCGAGCGCACAAAACTTTCTTTCATAACCATTCAAAAGCCACCTCGTATCCTGATAAAATTACGGTTAGCGTACATAATATAATCAGCGTGCTTATATCATTCATGCGGTTTTATGCCCTTGGAAAAGATTTATGCCATTGAAGAATTTCGACGGGGAATAAAATCCTCTTCAGGTTTTCATTATACAATCCTTTGACTCGATATTTAATTCTTTAATGCTATTCTACAGGCAACCAATTAAACATTTCTAGCGATGGTCAGAGATGTGTAACCCGAGCAATTGTTAACTGAAATACGCGTTCATCCGGCAAAAGATTTGAATACGAATTCATCTTTTGATCGCTGACGAAGATACTTGCAATTCTTTATTCAACTCTCTTATTCGATAATAATGAAATAATTTTCCAAATATAGGAGGGTTATATCCGTAGGTCTCCAGCTCTATAAATCGCGCAAGTGTCCCGAACGTAGAAAAAAGGAATGAAATTACGCGCCAATATGTAGTAAAGGTACAAAATATATTCGTGTCTCCTGTTGTAGAATCGATTCCATTACTTTCGTGATAGACCTGGCCCATATATAAGAGATCGGGAATGTATGATCATCGAATAGCTGCTCGAAGATACGTCAGTGGTGACCCGAAAAAGGAATTCAGTGAAACGGCCTATCGAGGCAAGACCTCTCTAGATCTAGGCGAACTTGGAAAGTATTCGTGCTCTCTAGCCCGTTGTGAACTCTCGAACGGATGCTCGTACAGCTTTTGTTTAATCAAAAGTACGAGTCGCGTTTATATATAAAACAGTTGCCGCTCCGTAAGACTTACAAAGCAATTTGCAAATAAAGACACTCCTGGCAGTCAGATTAAAAGATACGCGAGAAAGACTGCCGACACCGTGACACGATGCTGTTTCCTCGTTACTTTCGAAATTTCTACAAGAACAAGGAATAGGTTTTACGTTGCACGGAGGCCGTGACTTCGCGATTAATCTGCCTCCAATTTTCACCGCTCGTACGGGAAAGTTGAATTTCCATCTGCATAAAGAGGAAGTGCAAATTATCGCTTTGTCTGGCGTTATCATTGTTCCTAAAACTTGCTCGCAGCGAACAGTGGAAAGTTTTAAAAAATCATTTTGGAAACTAGATTGTGAAATTTAAAATACTTACGTTTCTCCTTTTATTTGAACACTAGCTTTACTATCCGGCTTCGCCCGGAATTTAGATTCTGATTTTATAAAAAAAAATTATTTTTATTGGCCAGGCATAAACAGCTGAGGCACATCTCGTGACCCCAGAGTTTACCGTTCGAAAGTTTTTAAGCGACAAGCACACAAACGTAAACATTCTGCTTTATATATTAAGATAGAAGAAGAAAGGGGCATACAGTTAAAGCAGCATAGAACTCTTTGCCTATGTATTGATCCGGTCGTTTCTATTACTCATAATTTATTGCTAACCGAACCATTTCTCGGGCGAAAGCTTCTGGCAGTAGGCGTGAAAGTAAGACGGCAAGAATGGAGTGTAATTTATAGATCGCATATTAGATCCCTGTACCGTTTTGGGGTACAACACCGTTAGTTCGATGATATTCATTCGCGTTACAACCGGAAATTGAATTTTCCGCCTACGTTAGCAAGGATGCCGCTCATGTTTTAGATGCTACCGATGTTTCGCCATACTTTTATATCGATACCTACTGTTTGCATGTTTAACTTGGTACGATACGTTGCACAAAAAGAAAATAGAAATGGATCCACTTACATGCTGCAGGTATCAGTATCCTTTAAATTGAAAATGTGAAATTATGATACTTTAAGCGTCGAGTATATACGTATTTATAGAATATTTATATAAATTGAAATGAAAATTAGATTCAGCACTGTGGACAAATAAATTGAAACTGCATACAAGGGCGGTACAGAGTCTGTTCAGAGTTGTACACTATTCTATATCGTTTGTACTAATTGTGGAGTTTCGGGATGTGATAGTTCGGATCTATTGTCGTCCTGTGATCTATTGTAACTGACCAAGTATACACGAGATATTAAAAATACCCTACTGCACCTCTCTACCTCATTTATCAAAGTAACATCATTCACATTCCCTCCAATTCAACATATTTTGTTAAAAGAGCACATAAACTAATCGTAAAATCGCAAAGAGATGCAGTCCCAGTCATATCGGTTCGTGACGTACGTCTGACCATAGACCATCCCGATCTCCTTGCTCTCCTATACGGATGCCCTGCAGTTACGCGAATGAATCATAGTTCTCTATATTTCGCCGCATGTATCGTTTAATATGCGCTTTTATAATTAGCAAGTAGCGACGAATAATTTTCCTAAGTTCAATAAACCTATCCCAAAGAAAGCTCGACTCAACTATAACTCCAAAACACCTGATTATCCTCGATATTGGTAAGCAAATTCAGCTTTCCGGTGCGTTTCTGTTGGCGCGAAAAGCTCGCGCAACGATAATTACGCGTCTCGCAAGCGGTTGTAATGTTAGAGGCGAACCGCGGCGCCATTCGCGGCCCGGTAATTGACCAAAGTTTTCGCGCGCGAAACTTTCCGACGCGATGCGATTCGACACGCAAAATATTTCGGGGCCCCGTGTCGATGGGCGAGTTTAAATGTTCGCCGTTCTCCGAGCCCGGCGAGGGAGGCATTCCCGTTTTTAATTGGACCCGCTAATTGCGAGAGCTTAATGCGCGATTCCCGGATATCTGAAAGCGTGAAGATTTACGCAGCTAATTGGTGGCCTCCGTGCTGGCTCCTCGTGACGGGAAACAGAGGAACACGCCGCACGCTCATCGGTGTTAACGAGCCGCCCGGCTCAGATTGTTGTTAAAACGATTGTTCTGCTCGTGACGACAGGCAAACGCGTGGAACGCATCGGCGTTCCGTGGATAATCAAAGTTCGCTGTTGCGCCCGCTAATGGAAGCCTTTCGTGAAGGAAGCCCGGGAGGGTAGCAGCCTCGCTGTTAGTGTTCTGTTTTTATTGAATTACTGCCGTGCACCCGCCGTTGCCTTCGCCGTAATAAGATGACACACATTATATTGATGTTGCGTATTCTGCGCGAGATTCCATTCGTTTTCGGAGCACCACTGGGTTCGTTCCGCGGCAACAACGGCGCTGGGAATGTTATTCCGAGTCCTAGGACTCCCGCGAGTTTATCGTTTCATACGGCGGCTGGGCAGGCTTTGGAAAGGCTGTGTAATTATAATCAAGTACGTATGTCTCTAGCACGGTTGGTGGTAATTCCAGTAACAACCATCAGGGTATGCGCAGAAATTCGAGTGCTCTTAAGGAGTATATGATACACCGATTCGATGTGCATGCATGATACATGGTACAATACTTGAGGCTTAAGAAGAAGTTTCATTAAAAGAATCTTTCTCCCAAGGGAATATATTAATCTACTCTGTCTGGCTTTTGAAGCTCCTATCGGAATCATTTGATGGGCTGTGTTCTTCTATGTTACCGTATAAATATTCAAAAGCCAGAATTGAATTTGCAATGCGTGCAGGCCCTCATCGCCACGTTTCGACGGCCCTCGGCCCATTTCGTATAGAGTACCGACTGGTCTTGATATCTAGGGAAATGCCTCGGCCGACAATTAAACCATCGTTCGATCGGTGTATGGGAACGCAATTTCCATGGCCACTCGAAACACAGGCATGGATCTTACAACTGCGCACAATGCACGGCCACGTTCGATCATTGATTCTTGACGAGCAGGAGACCGGCTGCGGTATTATTATTGCTTTTTCCGATGTCCAGACCGCATCTCCCATTTTGCTGTTCCACCGGTCGCGCGTTTTCATACGAGCTCGCCCGGTAAAATAAATATAAGCTTTCTGATTAATCGACGTGACTGGATTATCGCGTCGTGTCCACGGCATGACGGGAAAATAAACGTTTATTATTTACAATAAATACTGGTATCAGATACCGAATGATAACGAGTAACCGAAATGTATTCGGACGCGACGTCCGCTCTATTCCATTCTGATTTCGCGATACCGAGAAATATATCGAACCTAGTAATTAAACCATTGGCCGATCGCCGCACGGAAACGCAATTTCCATGGCCGCCGTTCGAAACGCGTCTACGTGTGCCCATGCGCACACATACGCGTATGTATATTCCTCGCAGCATCACGGATCGATGAGAGTACACGGAGAACAAAGAAGGGAGTAGAGAAGGAGGTCAAATAATGCGCGTCCAAGAGCTCTCGGAATTCTGTGGTTATCGTTATAGTTTCAGTAGTCGTCGTTGCCGGGAATGGAACAACCATAACCCCTGAGATATAACGCCTCACTGTGAACTTTCCCTTTCGCCTGTGTTCGAAACGCTGCGTTCAATTCATCCCAGGTCGCGTTTTAACTTTGCCATTTCTTCCTTCCACGTAATCGCGCGATCGAGACAAGTAGTAAGTAGATCAAATATCCGAGGAGCAGCCAATGCAGAGTATTCGTCGAGTGCAGCGAAACTTGCCAAAGAAATAATCAATGCAAAGTCCTTTGTTGGTCAACTTCAATATCTACTGGCTTGAAGATTCTAAAAATGTTACGAATACTATAGAAAGTAATTGAAGGAAATGCTGACAAGCAAATGCCGCCGCAGTGGTCGAAAGGAAGCAGGAGATTCCTGTTGATTATATAAACACGTAGCAGGACACGGCGAGGTAACACGATTATCGTTATAGTTCCGATAGTCAGAGGCAGCAGACGAGGGGGTGATCATAACGATACACGGTCCAACTATTAACGGATCCTCGGTCAAAGGGCGGCTTAACCTACCGATGGAGAGGCACAGCGTGTCGGCCGGACCGTGAAACACGCTGGAAATTGTGGCAACGGTAACAACACGGTATCAGCACCGACAGTTACATCATGGCTGAGGCGTAGACACCAACAGGGTGGCGGCTTTCCCCCGCCCTGTATTCGTGACCCGAGAAATTGCATGCAGGTAACCCCGAACGTTACCATCCCATCTTACGGGGCAATCCGGTGGTCACGATCAATTTTCCGGCACAGAAACGGCTTCTTCCAATTGCTCCAGGAACAGGGTCCGCGGAAGTGGTCGATTCTATCGGAAAGCGGGTTTTGGAATCCCCGCTCTGGTGGGCTTAAGAATGCCTGGTATGAAGTGCCAAAGCCCAGAGAGGAGATCGAATTTTCGAACAGTTAAAGTCGAGCTTCTTAACTAATTCAGAGCAAGTGCCCGATGTTGGCGTCGTAGCTGAGACACAGGGCGCAGACGTGACAGTCCAGGGCAAGCCTGAGAAATATTTTCCTTGGAAAAAAAAGAAAAGTTAGTGACACATTTAATGAAAGAACTCGTACGTAACGTGTAACATTCATCTTCCCAAGTTTAGTACCTGACAGCACCCCCGCATCAGCTTGCAAGCTTCACTTAAATCCGTTTTCCACAGCCAACATTTTCATTTGATATTTTGGATTCCCGCATCCAGCGCAGCTTTCAAGCTGTGAAAGACGTGGAAGTCGGGTATTCTAAGCTTACCGGGGGATTGCGTTTCGGGTCACGAGGAATTCATGAAATATAACTGATTTTTCGGTGACACGGGTAGGGGGGGGGGGGAGGGAAGCCTGGAGAAATGGACATTCCAGGCGAAATTCCATTGGAAGCTCGATTTCTGCCTGCCCCCTTGCCTCTTTTTCTTCGCGGAGGCGAGTTCGAGACGCGTTAAAAGTTTCAGCCCGCCTCGGGATGCCTCGGCATCAACGTTGAACTTTTCTAAGGGTTGTTTCACCCCTCCTGCGACCCCCCATCCGTCCCCGTCCCCGCCCCCTCTTTCATTCTGTCCTCGGCTGATCTCTCAGAAATCGCACGTCGGGGACGTATTTCCACGGAAAATTTGTTAATATTGCAGGCCCACCGCGCTCGTGAAGCTCGTGACACAAAAAGTCACTCGCCGCCCTCCTAGGCGGAAGTTCATAAACGGCAAGCGTGGGGTTGTAGAGGGGGCGATGTGCGAGAGGACGGGTCGGTCGGTGTAAAAATTAAAAACTTGCCGCCGTACACAGCGGAGCGGAAGAAACGTTCTCCCGCGTGTTTCTCACTTTCGCCCGGCGTCTCCCCGCTCAGGATAATAGCCGAGAACTTTATGCCCAGGCCATATAAAGTCCCTCCTGTCTACGCACTTTCCGGAACTTTAAATTGAATTAACCTAATAAAGTGTCGGCTTAACTAGGGAACCGTCCAATGGCGCGACGTATCAGAACTCGCCGTCTACCTGCAGGCTCGCTCTACTGTTTGCAGATATATAATAGATTTTTGCGATACAGCAACGGCCGTGCATTTATCATTCGGCGCAAAGCTGCGAGCGGAACTTTTTAAGCATGACGAATCGTGCAAACAGGTTTCAAAGAAGTCGCGCGACTCGTCTGCCGCTCGGATATGACGAGGCGAACTCGATAATTCTCTGGAATATCTTGTTTAATTATAGCGCTTCTGTCTGATAAAAATTCGAACCCATTTGTTCGCGTTGGTATAGAAGTAGAAGAAACGAAGGATGAGAGATGGGCGCTTCTTGGAGTGAGTCTACAGAATGTTACTATTATACGAGAAAATAATTCACGTTACAACTTCTTGAAATAAATATCTCCCGCCCAATTGTACTCTTACTTATACAACCACCACGTAGTTACTGCTCCACGCCAAATCTTGGAAGCCACTTTCTCAAAAAGCATTCGCGTTTCATTTCTCCCCGGTTCATTACACGAAATGAAGCGAATAAACCACGTGGCGCGCCAACGTACTGTGTAAATGCCAGCCCGGGCGTTACTTTTAATTCCGTTTCGATGTCTTCGCGGCTAATACGCCGAGAACTGCGTAACCAAACGAGAAATTAGACGACCGACGAAAATCCCGGCGTGGCCGTTTCAGCCTGCGAATTGAACCTTCGTCTACGCGCGTTCCACGTTTACGATACTGTTATGTTTCCGCGCGATTAAGGCCAACTGGCAGACAGAAAACGGAAACGTTTTCACTTAGCTCTGAAACCTTCAGCCTCACTCCGCCCCCCGACCACTCGTTATGCCGTAAGCTGCCCGCGAAAAGGTGAAAATCCGATGAGAAACGAATACCACTACCTCACCGCGTAACGAGACCTTTCTCTTTCCGCCAGGTTTTCTTTTCCGTTTCGCGGAGAAAACACGTAAATCGCGGTTACGGAATAACGCTTTGAATGAACGGCCACAACCACTCGTACGATCGTGCATTACGAGCCATCCCCGATATTGCTTTCCGTAACATTTTACGAGAGATATCTCGCGAAGAGGCTGCAGGTCAAGCTGATACGTTTTACTTCAATCGTAAAAACATGCTTCATTTCGGTTGTAAACGGTGAGCATTTCTAAATAACGTATTTAAGACGAGATCGTCGACGATTCGAGTAAGGCAATTAATTACCTTTTAATGCTCATCCCCTGTCCACGGTTGCCAAAGGATTAACGCGTACGAATCTCGGTAACGCGATATTAGGCAACACGAATTTCGCCACGCGGACGCGTTAGTCACGACACGCACATTAATCACATTATTTAATTTGTCCAATTTCACCGATCCAATTTCAATTAAAGTTGCGATTCAATCGCCGCCGGGATTATTTTACCGATTGGTCGTTGAATTTATACCACCGGCGCTGGTGGACACCGATACGCACTGGCGCGAGCCTCCTAATCAAAACACTGTTACACGCGCGGTTTAATTATTCCGGTTAACTTGGTTTGTAAAAGTAATATTTCCGCGTAGCGTTTCGCTGACCGTGGGGCCATTAATTCGCCGGGTGACACGGGTTACATTACGCTGAAAATTTCGCGAAGGGAAAGGTTAATTGCCGTTTTGAAGTGCCGCAAACGTTCATAATCCGTCTACAAATTGTAGACTGCACTTGAAAGGTGGGGACTCTGCGCTACTTGGGAGTGGCAATAAAAGCAACGCCACTTGGAAGACCACCGTTATTAGACATTTGGCAGACGCCAGTCTTTGTTTCTTTCCTCTCTGCGAACCGTAATCCTTTCGGACGAGGAGAGAAGCTTAGAAAACTCTTACGCCGAATGTTGGTTGGGAAAGCTCAGTGTTTCGATATGTATCGGACGGTGCAGTCCATTAGGAGGAGACGGTCCATTTTCTGCTACGTAGGCCATAGCAATTCCACGAAATTCGGCACAGGATAACACGAGTTCCAGCTTATGATGATGGAGAGCGGGTTCATCTTCGGAGAATGATGTTGCTCTGGACACCGTTAGCGCACCATGTATTCCATCTGTCGCGCATACAGCTTCGCCCAATACATGACGTACATATTCGGTATTCCAGCAGCGCGTTTTTGAAGTCGGCCTGTTTCATCGTAACTGGGAGTCAGCATTAAAAGCAGTCGAAAAAATTCTGGATGATGAATCCAGTTTCACATTCTAACATTCAACATTTACAGATTTATCCATTGCATAACAATGTGAAGTAGATCAGAGTATACTTAAATATAAATTATTTATTAATCAGAACGTAAAAAGTCAGAGAATTCTCAAACCGGTGAGCAGAAATTCAGTTAAAATATTGCTGCTGCTAATTGTACCTCGTATTTTAAGCTACGAAATATTTACGATACAGAGATACAGATACACGGAAATTCTTTTACCCCGATCATTGACTGTGGAGCAATTTAAGGAAGCAAGGAATCTCCAGTCGTCCGGCTAAATCTCTTCCCCTGTCTTATCTAGCGTACCCCTATCTAGAATAAGATTGATACTTAATTCATCGATTTCCGGCGCGGGATTTGCAACAGCCCGGAGCCAATCTACTCCCGAAGCAAGAGAAACGTCTGACCCGAATCACTGTTCTTCGTTTTCGTAGTAAACTACTGATCTTAGGTGAACCGACTGCTACACGTTTTATCCGCCGTTCTCCAACTCTTCCTTCACCGGCTCCTTAACCCAGACCGATCTGATCAATTTTAATTAATTTCTCGTTCCTCTTTAAAATATTGCAATAAAATATTTTATTCATTATAGTATTAATGTAATAATATTCCGCTTTGCCATTGCATAGCAGGATGTTATTCGGGAAATAGTATCCGCGACACTACGTGACCGGAAATAGATCGAGCTAATTTAAACAGAGAAATGGCACACGGTGAAATTTTAAATAATTAATGAGGTATTGATTAAATCTGTTCATTATTTGTACGTCTGGCAAGTAAATAGCTACTGACGCTTTTCCACGGTCTCTAGAACTCTATATGTAGATTTACTGATATTGTACGAGCGGTAATGAAATAAATTTATAATAAATCAGTGACAACGACGAAAATAAAGAACGTGGCAGTTTGGTCAGTCTTCGGTGTTTCACGAAGAAGCTTCGTAATCACAGTAGGTATAGCGGCAGGATTAATCCACGGTACGGCTGATTCACTGAAAAATCCAGGCTATAACGTAAATCAATAAATTTTATTAGCGCCCAGCTGAACGGGTAAACAGTCCACTTCATTTGCTTGTATCCCGTTCCGGTCATAAAAATTCGTCTGAGCGGCAGAATTACATCCGCGCGGCTGCATATCGCGCGCATTAAAGGCGGAAAATAAACGAGCGCGCCGGAAAATCTGGCGGATTTTAAATCGACGGAGCGGAGGAATGGGCGCGGAATCCACGCGGCTGCCTTACTCGCGTGAGCGTTCAACCCTGCTCGTTAACTCCCGCTAAACTGTACTTGACCGAATCACCGAGGCGGCGATTCCAGCCGAGGGTAATAGTCTCTTCCTCCCCGTTCTGTCGCCATCCACCCCAGCTTTTTTCACGGAGTGTTTCCTTCTGCGTCAAACGAGCTGCTCGAAGAATTTCGTCGCGGGCACGTTCGCGATCACCCGGTCGTCCGCTCGCCGGCTAGGATCGAACGCAAGGCGATTACGTGTCGCAAAGAACCAGCCAGCAAAAAGTACAAGCAGGCCGATGAAGGGAGGAGAAAGGCTGGCAGAGAGGCACGAAGAAAGGACGGCGGTAGCGCTCGATTGAAAGTGGAGGATCGTGCGCGCGCGGTCCACGGCAATTACGTTTCGGAAATAAAAATCGCAACGCGACGAAAAAGTCGGGACGCGCAATTTCCGTGACGACGACTTTGACAAAAAAAAATCCGAGTATCAGCGTCCCGATATTTTCATAAATGAGAGACAATATTTCTGCCTAGAAAATCGAAACGAGCCGGTCTCGTTTATCATGCCATTTGGCCATTCAATTACCGAACGGTATTTATCGTGCACTTCCCCGCTTTCGTTTCAAATTGACTCGTGGCCGGGGAACTGTACGATTAATAATACTCCTATTAATTATTCAGACTGTACTTTCGTGCTTCCTTCGATCCATCCTCTCTATTTTCCACTAACGTAGATTGGGAAATTTTTGGGGATTGCGTTACTCGTGGAACACGAACAAAATAAATGATAACGACGACGATTTTCGTCGGATAGGAGAACGCGAACGGTTTTATATCGGTGTAAGACAATTTGGCACACCTCATTCACTGCGCCAGGTGTGTTTTATTTAAACGCTTGTTTGTGGAATTTAATTTACCGCATTTAACGACGCGCTCGCATTAATCGCCCAACTTGCCACGAAATTCCGCGCGGTCGCATTTTGATTCGACGAGTGTGCTTCGCACGCTCTATTTTTAAGCTCCCCGTGCACTTTTCGACGCGGAGTAATTTTGTTAATGTAAATTGTGGCGCACGCGAACGTGCCCAGCCTTGGGAAAGGAAACACCGTTCAACGAGAATATTTAATCTAGAAAAATATTCATGCACGTGCGCGTCGAGCAGTTTTCCAGCAGACATCTCTGGACCCTCATTTCGTGTAATTATATTATAATAATGACGTCCAAACGTTTCGTATAAAGTTTAATACAAACGTATGCCAGATCCTCCCTGGCATGCAATTCATATATTTAAATCAGGAGAACGATTTGGTGCGTTTAACCCTTCGATCGATTAGAATGTCAATCGAAATTCATCACCGAAGGCGTAAAAAAATTGACCGAGGCTTAAAGTGTTGTTAATATTTTCTTACCCTTTATTCCGTAATGACCTCAAGTTCGAAAATCTCCACTCCGAGGCAGGCTGATCAATCAGACCACAAAGCATGGGCCTGGAACACAAAGGAAATTCATTTAGTGCCCGAAATAAAAAGAACCGGAACATTAAAAGTGTTGGAGAATTGATTAATGGGGGTTAGAAAGAATTAAAGCCTGAAACAAGTTCGGAAGTAGCACTCGTAACCCTTTGAGTTCAAATTTTCGTATAATTAATGGTATGTGTCAGGCCACTTCGTGATCGTTTTAATGAGAGTAATTTAACAGGCGCGAAAGTTTCAACGCCGCTATGAGTCAGGATTGATTGACTGGAGGTTACAATCGTTGTCTGCTACATCGCACGTAGGTGGTTACTGTTATCGAACCACCACAAGTTGCCTAATAATTAAACGTCAACGTGCACTATTTCCAGTATTTCCAGTTCAAATACCTATTACCTACAGGTATGTTAGACCCACGTCAATTCAATCAACTGTACACGTTCGCCTGTTTCATCGCGAGGGCTTACCCCTCGGTTGGTTGTACTACCGCGATCTACTGGGCGCCCTGTGTAAGGGCACGTTATTCACACTATGTGCACGAGGATCCGACACGGAGGCATCCACGACGACTGGCAAAGCCGTGACACTCAGCCGATCATTTATGCTCGCAGGGCAGAAAGACACACACGTAGCCTGATATCCACCGAGCAAACATGAATCAGCAGGCGCGTAGATAATACGCACCCAGCCATATTTTTGACAGTAATGAATACCTGGCTGCATACCTGACCCGGCTGGCCGGTGTACAACGCTCGAGAGGGCCGACCAGGTTTTGTTTTAAATGTTTTCCACGCTGGAGTAACGCCAGGCTGTGTCGCGGCACACCCCCTGTGCGTCCAACACACCCCCCGCCACCCCATCGGATCCACGGGAAAAACGACAATGCCACGGGAGCTCGCCCGCCTCCACCTCCCCCTCCCCCCTCCCCCGCCCCCTCCTCGCCACTCCTAAATCGTTGGGCTCATTCCCAAACCCTTCTACGCGAACATCCACACCCGTATTTCGCGCTGGCCGAAAAGCGTTCGCGCGAACGCTGGAGATTTGCAGAGCTACCCGAAAAACTGCGGTAGTCATTGCTTTCGGTCTGGTGGAAAGGGGGATGGTGGGGATAAATCGGTGTGTTAACCGAGCTAAAAGTGGAGCGTACATATGGCGCGAAAAACCACGTTTTCGACTCGATTCTTTCCTGTTACTCCAGCTCTCCTCTTCCGGCTCGCGCTCCGACGAATTAGCCAAACCTGGAATTATTCGGAGCTAACGCACCCTGACTGTCCCTTTCGCAAACACTGCGCCAAGGTTTGAATATCTGGCAAAATTTTGGTCATTGGCGAGTCGGTGATTTGGCAAAGTCGCCAGAGCGAAATACTCAGGGATTTTTGCTGTAAACGCGTCGGTAGATTGAATCGGAATGGTGCATCTTCGACGCTTGTAAATGTACAGTGATTTTGAGGAGATCGGTGCGTAATGCGAGATGGCTAAAACCTATCGAAAGAGTTGTTGGAACGATTGGAAAGTCGAAATTACTCACGCTTAACGTTATCCACGAATATAGACTGAAACATAGAAACGTGACTCTCCTGGACCATTTGGAGAATATAGGGATGTGAAACGGCCGAAAAATTTTTCTGATCGCTAGATTCGCGGGATAAATCATGTACTCTGATTTAAATGTAACGAAGTGTACTCATGAAAGCGAAAACTCATGTTTTTGTCCGAATGGCTTGCTGTAAATAGAATGAATTGATGCGAGTTCGAATTGTCGACCACAGCACGTCGAATGCATTACGGTAAAAAATTTGCTTGATCGAATGGAGCTATTTTCCGGTCAAAAAGCACGCTACTGGAAGATGATATTTATAATAGTCACGGATAGTAGAAACGTCAATATTGCTGATTCGTAGAATCTGATTTGGATGGTTGAACTGTAAATCGTCATTTATTTCGAATCAGAATTGGAAAAACGCATCTGGCGACAATACAGGACTTTTGTTTACCACCAACTGGATCCTTAAGTTTAACTGTCCGTTTATAATAAAGAAAATAAACCTTGGTTTTTCCATTTTAGATGACTGTAACAGTCCCCACACCATCGCCCGTTGAAAAAGATTTTTTTTAAAAAGCTTGTGCGACCAACTATATCTATGTATACACGCGGTAAAAAAAGCTCATAAAAATTCTGGGTATTACTTCAAACATACCTTAATATGCGGTCAAAATCCCAGACAGTAGAAACTTATCGTTTTTGTTAAATAAATTCCCGAAGGTAGCGTTGAAACGCGGGCAGTTACATTAGAGTAGCCCCTTAAAGTACTCGGATACCTCTCATTTGGGGGAAGGGAGCTGTTCGAAACGTAGGAAACTTCCGAGCATCGGGAGACCTACCGTGGAATCTCCAAAGCGGATCAGCGGAAATGTTTATATTCATTTTGGCATCCATTAGTGATCGCATTAAAACTCGAAATCCGTTCTGGCGCAAACAGCTTGCAAATAGCAGTCGGACTTTAGTCTCTCCTTGCATTCAACGACTGCACCGAGTGTAAATAGTGGGGAATATTCGTGGCAAATAAGTGGAAGAATATCTATTTCGCATAGAGAAAGCTATTGATTAAAAATAAAAAAGAAACATACGAAAGTGTATGGGATTAAAGCGAATCTAATTTATTTCGTTTATTAAATCATGTATAATTATTCATGGATATATACCAATAACTTTACTATTGCAATAAATCAATTAGTTTAGATAATAAATTAGAAATACGCATATGGCAACGAAGTAATCCTAATATATTCATTACACAGAAACGCGTTTGAAAGTGAACAACTCTGTGCAAAGTAGGATGCGTTTCCCTTTGACGTCGCTTGGTTTCCAATCGACACAATCGTGTTTTTCGACGGCAACGGGATGTTTCGAGTGCCGGGTTTAAACAGGGCCGCTGTATCAATCGGAGCAATTATTTAAACAATCGTTTACACGTAAACTCGGAAATCAACGCGTGTGTCGAGCGAGCGCGGCTCATTAATTAAACGCAATGCGCCGCTGATTTGTAGTTAAGCGAATCGATTAATTATCCCCTAACACGTCCTGTCATTTCGGTAATTACCTTTCGAGCGTAGGAATATGAAAGGGACTTTATTGCTAGATAGTAATTAAGTGATTAGTAATCACGCAAGTATCAAAGAAATTACGCGACCATTAAATCGATTCATCAGACTGCATTGTGAATTAACTCCTGGCAATGGGGCAGATTCCTTGAGCGAGCGAGTAAGTATCCGGGAAAGGTCGATCTACGCGTTTTGGAAATCCATGCGAGCTTATTACTGGGCCTAATAAAACTGGAAACGAACAAGAACGGTGTACGTTTGCCCGTGGAAACCGCGAAAGTGAGCCTGTACCACAGAGCGAGCGGGAAGAAGGGCGCGGGATAAGGGTGGAGAAGGGCTGGGGTGGAGAAAAAGAAGAAGAAGAATGAGACGAATAAGGAGAAGAGGGGATGGCAAAGTATCTCGCGCACGGCTTGAAGATAAGACGAGCGTCTTTCACGGTTCGTCGCATCTCAACAAACTCGCCGTGCGGCCGAGGCGAAACAGAGGGTCGAGGGAGGATATTTTCCTTAACATCTCCATCACTTTGCCGGGCTTTCTTTTCCTTTTATTCGGCCCTCCACGGTGAAATAACACTGGCTGCCGGAATTGCGCGGAAAAAGTGCTCATTTGCAGATCCCCGTGCCCCAGACCCAGCCGGCCGCGATATCATCCGGTTTTGTATGAATATCGTTAAACTTTTCGTCTCGAAATGCAAAGACCGCGCGCCCGTAAGCCAGAATCACTGACGGAGGATCTCTTAATAAGGGCCATCTCAACCCCCCTCGCCCGCGCTCTGCTTTCCTCGTCACAATGCCGACCATTAGATGCTGCCATATTTTCGTTCGACGAAAGAAACGAGAACGGTCTTATTGCGAGCTTCCTGGCCCTTCCCTCTCGAGCTCCTCCATGCCACTCGCATCCTCGTTCAACTACACACGAGCCTTCATATTTCGCGTACATTTCTGATAGCTCTGTGGAATCGTACGATTCCATACGCTGGATATCGAGATAATATTAATTACCGCATGCACAGAGTAGAGAAAATTGTGTAGCTTTGTTTCAGGTGCTGGGTCCCGGATTGAATCGGGCGGTTTGAATAAAATTTTGTTGCTTGACTCGCTTGAAAAGGTTCCGGGTTACTTGGCAGCGAATGAAGTCTTCGGGTCTCGTTTCTTCGGTCCATTCTTCCTTCTCTAATATTTTCCACAAATTTCTCCGCCTCGCGCATCATCCTTCGACCCTTTCTCCACGATTCCATCCAAATGTTTGCGCGTGTCTTTGGCGTGTTTGTATTTCATTTCACCTCATACCGGAACCTCCGCTTTCCGATTAGATCGTCGGGAAGGAGTTTTTAATGTCCGATGAATTCGCCACGTTTATTCGATTTCAACGTTTGCTATCGTAATCGCCGGCGATTATTATCCCTCGACGCCACTTTCTCCGCAATGAATTGCTCACGAGCGATTTCCTCGATGGCTCGTGACTCGCGGTGGACCAGGTGTCGATTCAACTTGTACACGTAAAAACGGTACCCCGTACACTGGTCCATTTTCTATTACTAGGAGAAAGACACGCAACTATGGTGCTCGAATCGATCTTCTTTGCACGTAGCTTTCGTACCACGACTGACAATGAGTAACGCGCGCGTTACGAAATTTTCCTGCCGAGAATATCGAAGCCAGCGAAAGATGAATCTTTGCATCGCCGATGTGTGGCAAGCGCGCGCTATTGCGAGAGCTTCGTTACCGCTATGGCACTAATCACCGAAACGATCTTGATAGACTGAATAATGATGCCACGTCCGTGACCAATCACGTGTTTTGCGTTGCATAGATAATTAAAAGACCGGCATGACAGATGGTAGATGCCAAGATATCCACGGAATACCCGCAAAGCTTTCAAACTGCACTGTAACGAAACTTTAAACACGCGCTGCGTAATATGAAATGGGCGAAGTGATATCTGATGGATTTTCCATGAACGGGAATAATTTAAACGTAGAACGTGAAACGGTTTGAAAGTGTTCGATAGGAGACTTGGGTAGAGAAGACTTTATCGACATTTTAATTCGCCATCCCCAACAAGAGGGTTAAAAGGTGGAGTTCAAAGGACGACTCCCTGCAGTTTGATATTTCTCAGAGGCCGTTGCGGTGCCATTTCAGGGAAGACAAATGAACCGGAATCCCTTTGACTTTACTCGACCACGGGGGCTTTAGCAAGAGGATTTCCTTCGATGTTCTGCTCGTTGTCCGCAACGATTGTCGCAATTACTGCGATTAAATCGGGTTAACCAATTACGGGAACCCCGACTAAGAATTTCGGTAACTTGGAGCGGCGTAGTTGTTCGGTAGTTTCCTACGTGACTGCTCCGACCAGAATCTCGCTATTTCAAAGGAACTTGCCACCTAATAACGCGCAATAATATTTTTGCCTCTCTCTCGGTTTACAGATCACAGGATACAAATTAATTTGTCAAAAGTGCACAATGCTGACTGATTAACTTAATACCTTCCTCAAGCAGCATTTCGAAGCGCAAACAGGGCAAGAAATACGCTTCACGCGTGACCGTACACGCAGTAACGAGATACCATCCATAATTCCGTACACCGCGCACGTCATCAGGCATAAGCTCCGCTACATTAGTGCATCCTGTACACAGGGGCATTCCCCACTGCGACTTGTGCGCCTCCATCAATGCAGCCCCGACTTATTAATATAATTCCTCTTTGATGTAGGACGATACTGCCTGCGAAACGCAGAATTGGCGAGGAAAACGGACAGTGACGTTTGGTCCCATGTGTTGAGTAACAAGCAAGGGAGTCGTATAAAGTATAAATACCACGCGACTGCCACGTTAAACTTACAATCTATTCACTTTCCGGCAGCGAACCTTTAATAAGGGAACGCGTGGTTTCGTAACGTGAATTCTACGGATACGTGACGTTCTGTGTGTGCCGGAGAAACGATGCTGCGGAGGACAGGCGCACAAGTGTTTGTACACGAGCTAGTAGCCAACGAATCGTTGCGTTCCATTGCACGAGTCCAAACGAACGCGCGTTTTCATCGTTTCCGCGGCAGAGGAAAAACGCGGAACAATAAGAAATGGGATTGCCCGGACCGGTAGATAGACCGGAGCGGGAAAGGAGGGCCTTGTTTCACGGCTCCCGCGAGCCATTCCGATGAGAACGAGAAGCAAGTCGGAGGCGCAATTACGGTAAAGGACGTCTTGAGAGCCGACCAGATTATGAACGGAGCGTGAGAGCAGACGAACGCGTGCCGATGGCGTCGAGAATTAACCTGGCTAGCAAACACGTGCCCTGGTTTGAGGGAATCGCGATCCTCAGGAGCGACACTGCGGCTGAACGAGACACTTGCTTCCGAGGCGAGCGGAATTAGACTGGCGGATTCGCGCGGCACGCGTCTCTAAATAAACGAGTCGGTTATGTTGTGCCTGTGTACCAAGCAATCCACTCTGTCCCGTTCTACAAGTGTTTTCTACATTCACCGTGATCTGTAGCCTGCCTGGTTTCTCCCATACATCGCACGAACGACGATTATTATTGTCATTTTCAAATTCACGTGCTCGTGACGCGAGATAAGTTTGGTACGAACGGTTAACCCTCCGGTTTAATCCACCCCGTAGATGATCCACCTGAAAAGTTTCAAAGCAAAGCGTCCATGAATATTGCATAAATTTTGGCAAACAAGTATTTCAAAACTGTCTTCGCGCTGTAGTCTGCTATTGACATTATTCTTTGACGGCGTCAGTTTTTCTGACCAAACGTCACGGCCGTTTGTCGTCAAAAACGACAGGTGCGAGCAACGAACGGGCAGGCGGGAGGGGAGGGGAGGGGACATTTATACGCGTGTTATAAAAATTCGTACGAGAGCTACCGTTTTCGATGCTATACCGCGGGCTTGTTTCATTTATACGACGGGGATAGGCCAAGTCCGCTGGAGAAATTCTTCGACGGTGCCACGTGCTTTGTAGAGGAGTTGTATCGCAGACGAAAACGGTCCCTTTGAATCTAAAATGCAGCAGTAACTGGAAAAGGTACGTGACACTATGTACAATATGTATCGAATCGTGCCGTTTCCCACCGCGGAGAATGGGGGCAGGCAAACACGATATTCACGACACGATCTCATTCATAGTTCCGATCTCCAGCCAGCCAGCCACATTAAAGTTACATAATTTCCTTGCGTTGTTTTCTAGGGTACACTCTCAAAATCAAAAACGGGCACGTCGCGCATATAAGAATGTCGTCGGATGCAGTGGAGAGAAGTCCTCCCTTGAAAACACGAGGGTGAGTATTTGAAACTTAATGTGTATCTTTGATGCAGAGTTACAAGGATATCGTGAGAATTAAAATTCGAAATGAGCAAATTCATTGAGTCACGGTATTGCAATATCTACAGTTTATGGGAACATTAGCCATTAATCGCGTTGCTTTATGAGAACTGCGATAAATTAATTATTTCTGCTGTTTCACCAGTATCTTTTCACTTTCATTGGATAGGATAAGTTTTAGCAACATAGAAATATTCGATGAAACATATTCCCGAGTTTTGTTCAATATAAGATTTCATTTTGTGCAAAGTGGCCGAGAAATGTTTATTGGAAACCTTTGTGGAATACGGGGCTTAATAAGACGATGGAATCTGTAATGCATATTTTTATAGCCCCTAATTTTCCGCGGGGAAAATAAAGTTGGTCGCGTTTTATGCAGCGCATCCAGTTTCTATTGATGTTCCGACTGAATTGAAGCAACCAGATAGGAGGAAGGAGATCTTCCTCGTGAAATTTTAGTGACCCTATAAAAGGAAATGTTTCCTCGCAAATCCGTATGCTCGCATCCCCCTTCGATTCAACGGGGTCTCGAGTTATCAAAAAAGTAACACGTTTTCATCTTACCTACCGGTAGTGTCTCTCTTAACGACAATGTGATGGAATCAAAGCGGCCTGATCATCCGTTTTATTCCGGAATTCACTTGGGCAAATCACTTCACAAATTTACTCCGCTCCTGCGAGTCGAACGAAAATTCCGTTTATAGGAAACTTCGCGTTTCCTCATTGACCACGCTTCCAAGATTGCACTGCGGGCTAAATGTCATCCTGTCGTTCACGAGGTCATTGCATTAGACATATGAATATTTGCGTTTACTTTGTTTCCGTCAATTTAATCCTCCCAGCATTCTCATCCTAGCACGTAGAAATGTGGAAATGTTTTGCAAGGAGAGAAATAACTTCATTAATTAATTATATCCATCTCAACCGCTCGTAACTATTTGCATCGTACAGCGAGGTATTGATCGGTGGAATGGAAATTGAAATGTAATTCTAGCCCTGTGATCAGGGGCCTTAACAAGTAGAGATAGGCGAAGAGAATTCGGCGTGTGGACAGCTTCGAATAGAAGCGGATAAAGCTGATCCAAGCCGGCAGAGCTTCGCGTGGGGGATCAGAAATCGGCTTAAACCTCGATACGCTGCCGTGCTTCGATGAAGAGTGCAAAGTGTAGTACGTATCATGCGGGAGAGGAGAGCTAAGGATCCTAAAAGGATTCAGGAATCTTTGAGAATTCCGATACATTTTCGTACATGTCCTGAAGCCCCGGGAGTAGTGAAAGTTCTCTCGGTGCGTCTGCTCTTAAAGCAGAACTTTCAAAACGATTTTATCTCCGCTGTCATAAAAATTCAGGACCTACATCTTGCTCTCATCTTCACAAATGCGCCTGTAAAGATACGTGGCACTCGGTAGACGAACTTTCAAATACCTACAATCGAAACTTGACGATTTTTCAATAATATTTGAGACCCGATAAAAAGAAGAAGGAACTGTTGAATAAAGTTACCAACCGATGAAAGGATTAACTGGAACCAGAGGGGCGACCGTATTAATTTTCGATCCGTACGTAATCTTCAATTCTGAATCAAACTCGCTCCCCACGGATCATTTTCCGCGACGGAATTTTACGAGGCAGTTGCCTGCGTTAGAGGATTTCGGAACGTGACCCGATTCGAGCCTGTAGTCCCGGGATGCAATCATCGTTTGATGCCCGGGGGATGGCCGAAGGAGGGCGTCGAAGGAGGGGAAGGATTATGGAGAGAATGGACGAAGGATCGTGGTCGAGAATGAGATTTAGTTGGAATTGGGAGTGCAGAGCAACAATCACGGACGATTGAATCGGCCTCGCGAGAGATATCGATTGGCAGGACCGACACGATGGTACCGTCTTGTTTCAAGCTGCACGAGCAAAAGGACGGGCCTGTTTTACGAGTTGTAATTCGTTGTAATTGGTTCCTTTGCTCAGGTCGTTCGGAGTTCATCGCAGGGCCCAGACTTTAACAGCCTGCGATCTTAAAAATTGGTCACCAACGCGATCATTAAGGGTGTTGACTTTAAAAAAGCGTTTTACGTAGGTAATTTATCCACGTAGAATGTGAAGTTTACAAAAGTTTCTTTACACGTTACACAGTGGAACGCTGTGGCAGAAGTTAACTTTCAGAAAAATGTTTGTTGAGTGAAATTTTCACATCATGAACGAGTAAAGTTCCTGCCCATAAACATGTTTTTTTTTCAGGCAACGATAATTACTGTTTGAACAACATTTGCCTTCGCGTGCTTGATTAACATTGCTTGCAATCCCCGGTAATTTTAATGTACTAAATTCCGGTACCATGGTTTAACATGGTTGTTGAAATTACGCGCTAGTAAGACAATTTGAGCCACGTAATATATGCGTCACAACATAGTTCGATTTTACATAATTACACAATTTGCGTTGCAATTTGGAGATTGCGAGCAGGTAACGCGATGAAGCGTTTCAAAGTACTCGAACGTAGAAGCATCCGACGTCGCGATCTTTGTGTTTGACTTCCCTGCGCAACAACAATCTAATTCGCGCGCATTTGTGTGCGCGGCTTTAACGCTTACCAGGATGCACTATCTTTAGTTACAGCCAAGACTCGCGCACTACGTATAATCCGCCTCTAATACGCTTTGTAATCTCATATCGCAGCTCCTTTACACACCAGAAGACATATCTATACACGCATTCCCTCCAAATTTACTACGCCAGATTTGCATACGTCAAGCACGGTTCTACCCTTTTCACCGTATGCAAATTCGTAACAGTCGATTAGGTTCCTTGATGTTCCTCGCAACACAATTTCTTCCATAAAAAAGCAGCATTGCCAGACCGATAAGACGATACTTCTCCGAAATTACGGTAGTCTTGAAGACTAATTTGGAGATAAAGATTCCAAGGCTTCAAAGAAACTTGACAATTTGCGATATATGTAAACGGACGGAAAGAGGGGAAGTGGAAGATCGAGGTAAAGGGAGTAAGAAAATAATGTAGAAGGAACTTTTTCGTCGGTGCTGCAATGGAAGGTGCGCGATGTATTTGAAAGTTTATGAACTTGGAGAAGGGTTTTACTTATGTATTAGTTCATCACAGGAACGACTATTACCGAGACAGATACAGCTGCGGCCCTCGTTGCATCCACCTTCCCTTCTCTCTGCTTTTTCCCGCTCCGGGGTTTCAAGTATTTATGAAAAACATTAAAGCACTGGAACGAGAACTCGAGCACGGACGTTGATGGAAATGTCCATGGCGATACATTGGGTCGATTTAAACTCGACAGTGCCAAATAGATTGTATCTATATTTCAAAGGTAATTCTCCTTGTATTAAAACACCCTGCTTTCCTTCTATCCTACTATTGAAAGGTATTTGATCTATGAACACATGAGTTGGCAGTGATCACTTGCAAACGTGAACTGGAAATTGGTAATCGCGATGTATATCAAAACATTAAAGCAGGACTAGAGAAGTTGCAACACGCAGTATGATGGCAAGGTTAGATCGCGCGATGCGTTAATGTTGCACAGAAAGGTCACGCAAGCACAAGTAGATAGATATAGGTATCCCCGTTTTGCGCACGATCCCAGAAATACTGAGACGGTACCAGGCTTAACGCTCTTAAAGCTTCATCTTCAAATATTTAATGAAGCCTCGCGCAGGATTATTGCATTTTTAACGGAACGCGGCCACGCGGGAATCGTATCCGTGACGAGGAGCACGCTTCCACGTGGATTTGCGAGGAGCCGGCGAACGGTAAAACGGAGGGAAAGAAAAAAGACTATTCGGAACGCCCGCGTAGCCTGGTGAAATAATAGCTGGGAGACATCTCCGACTAAGAGATCCTCCAAACCGAGCGTATCCGACGCTGTTAAGATTCTGATTTAACAATACATCGGCCGCGTCCAGATTCTGCGCCACCGTGTTTTATCCGGTAATGTTCTTTTCGTGTACCAACGCTTTTTTCGTTTTACGCAGGACATTCTACCGATGTCTTGCGAACTTTTGACGCGTCTGTCGGTAGACCTTTTAGCAAACACGGCTTCACGAATTCCAAATTGACGATTACAACTTTCCCTTTCATGTCCCTGCCGTAGTTTCCTAGTAGGCCGTGTGACGCCTCACGCAGTCGCGACAAAGAAAAAGTTTCGGATATATTAGACTGGGCAACAATTTTGTATAAAGTTTACAGGGACCAACCATAAACGACGTCCAATGGCTGATACATGCATAGTGGTTTTACAATTCTTCAGCTTTTACTGCTCTAAAAACTCCAAGTTGTACCGTCGGAGAGGTCAGACACGTGATTCTTCATATCGTCCGTGTTTCCGCATGATTTTTCGTTCAGCAAATTTTGTAGAACCTAAAGTACCTGCATGAAAATCTGGCAGACCACTGTCAGGTTCTTAGAAAAGTGTGAATGTACAAGAAACTAAACGTAAAATATTTGCAGTCTGTAATTTACGATTTTACTTTAATATTCCTCCCACTTTAAGATATTCAACCCTTCACCGAGTATACCATTTTTGTTCCCCTCCGCGAATCTGCATGCTCCCCAGCTAAAATCCCTAAATGCGTTATTAAGGTTCACGATCGAAGTTGTACAACGAAAAGGAGCACCGTGGGGAGAGAAGAGGAGAGTAGAAAATGCTGTTAGCCGGTGTTCCGTGTACAAGAAAACGTAATTTCAGCTATTAACCGGCAACAAGGTTGTTCCTCTGAACTAGCCAGCCGCAGATATACCCGCGTAAAGACAGAAAGAGATTCAGCCACGGACTTTTACACGGTTCGTTATCATTTCAACCGGGGCTGCCGAGTATTTTCTTAGGGGTTCGCGTCGCTCTCATTTCATGTTTTTACCGCATAAAGCGCAAGATTCTGCGGAATGAAAAGATATACGGGGTACGTTCAACCTCTTCCACTTTCAATATTTTCCTTCGCCCCGTCGACAAATAAACATTTCAATTCCACCGTGGAGAATTTAATGCACACTCAAAAGTAATTGCACTCTGCGCTTGGACCAACCAACGAAAGGAGAAGCATTCGCTTCTCTCTCAAGCAACTACGTAAGAAATGTATATATTTGGAACATTATATGCCCGCTTCTCAACCAGCAGCAGACGACTGGAGAAAATTTTCTCCCGATTCAGAAGGTTAATCGCGACTACGGAGCCGATGTATCCACCCGAAAAACACGCGCGGTTCGAAATAGATTTGGACCGTGCCACTTGCAGCAGCGTGTCATTTATTCGGTAAGATGGTCACGGGGTTCACTTTACCCCGCTCTCGGCGACATTATCTCGAGCTACGGTAAATCAAATAAGAGTCCCCGCATGTACATACGTACATATATGTACCGATATTTACGGCCTCGCTATCCCTCCGATTCCACCCTCCAGCACTCCAAGTATCATTCGTTTTTTCCCGGCTGACCTAAGCGCGCGTTACTTCACAGCGCACGCGAAGCCACGGAAACGGCGATGGTTGGAAATGCGCGCTTACATGGTTAGGTGGCGGCTAGTAAACGGACCGCGTGCTCGTAAAATGCGGCGATCGCAAGACCGCAATAAAGACTTCCGGTTGGCCGTGTATACGGTATACAGGCGCGAAGGGACGGCGGAGAGCGGGAGGGGCCAGTCGGATGCTGGAGGATCCAGAAGTGCACCCCGTGGACCGGTGCCAGCGGCCGGTAGCTGGCTCGTGCTCGTTGCATCGAACCTCCAGTCGTACGTAAAGGGATCGGTATTTATGGTACTGCCACATTGATTCGTGTAAAGCCGACGGTACTTGACCTCTTCAGCGTAAAGTAGTAGCCGGTCGAAACCACGAATGAATTCGGTTTACTCCGTTACCTGCGGATACGGTGTACGTGTCGGGCCTTCGTGGATAGAGACATTAGCAAGGGTTACTTTATGTACAGCCGATCGGGGCCCACTGAAAATTTCATCTGGAACGTGAATTTGCGGCAGACCGAAACTGCGAATGCATTCGACCCGGTACACCGGCGGCGGGTCTGCTCCAGCGTATCCCGTTCTACCTACTCTCATCTTGCATCTTAACGCCAATTAGCTAATTAGTTGTGTAGGTGCTTGGGAAACGAAAAGCTCTTACCTACTCACGATACACCTACAGAACGAACAAGTGTCCACGCACGAGTCATAATAAATTCCAGTGATTCGTGCGATGCCCGCAATAAATTTCGGGTATGTTATTTCCATACTCGTGCCTCCGGAAAAATATGGGAGAGGCGAGATAACGAGGCAACAAAATACAGCTACGGGAAAAACGGTTCGCACGCTATGCGCCGAGGAGGAGGAGCGGCCAGTGCGAGGGCCGATTTCGGGGCTAATTAATCAGAACGGCGACATCGGGTACCTGAGCGTAGGCGATGGATGGCATGGTCTTTCGCGAGAATGCGAGAGAAGCGGCGGTAATAGCGACAGTTGGGACGGCAGTAGCTTTAGCAGCTGTCGGCCAAAATCATGATGCCTTAATAATTGGAAGTAAGAAGGTGTCGGCTGCGAGGGATGTAACTTCGCAGTAATTAGCCAGTCCTTGGGTACCGCAAATGGAAACGGAGACAATTCAACTTAACCCCGCGCTCTAATTAATAGCGATACCCAGTCAGGGTTAGGTGCCGTCTAGGCGAGACCTTCGGGCCAGATCAAATTCTCCCCCACCGAAGCGGAAGTTGCCCGTATACTTGCAGATTTCTCGGCTGTGTTGGTTGCCACGGAGATCATGGGGCAGGGCTCAACTTAGATCAAGTTATAATCGCGTCATATATTCGGCTGGGTAACATATAATTTACATTCTCCTACCAATCTCCGTCCTATCCAGATTTCCCTGGCAACCATCTATCATTTGGCGAACGCCGTAGATCGTCCTGTTGATAATCCCGTTTCTGTGCCAGCCACAGCTGGCGATTATCCGTCTTTAGTTTCACCTCTGTCTTTACGGAATTCAAAGTGTTGCAGGTGTTGGATGGTTTATTGGTAGGGTAGCTATCTTTCAGCGGATAGTTAACTCGGTGAACAAATTATAGGAAGCATAAGATGGATAATCTTTTAAATATACCTACGTTTCTTCTGGGATGCAGTAACGATAAATTTCTCCGCTATTTTCGGTGGAAAGACGCCTGGCAAGGCAACTGAAAGCCTCGTTCCGCAGTCACAAGCGTGCCGCAATAACGTTTGATCCGTGTCGGTCGTTTTGAATTTTCCCACGATCTGTATCGCACGTTTTATACTCGCGGCACGTTAAAGGCTGCCGTATCGAATCGGTTTTCCTGTTTTCGGTCCGCTGGAAGCGACACGATTGGCGCGTCCTTATCCATCTCGTCAACGTCTGTAAACCTCTACTTGCGCACGACCCGTCTACATCCGTTTCTCGCCGAGGCGATATCCAATATCTTCCTCTCACGCTTTGAGGATTTTTGGCTTATAAATGATTGGGAATGTGCTCGGTCGGGAGATATTTTGAATTAAAACGCGACAAATTGATCATTCACGGAATACGTCACGTCTGGAATAGGTGTCAAACTCAATGGAATAAGGTCGCAGTATCTAATAATACCATGGTAGCCTTTCGAACGAAAAGCAGTTCTATACATCTAAAGAAATTCAGATAATCCCGCGGCTACAGTTGTACAATTGAACAGAATAACCAATCTCACTTTCCCTGCAGTTTCATTGAGTTTCTCTTGAAAGGTGGGGGTACTTAGCATACCACGGGGGATACCATTCAATTAACCTCGAAACGGTAGAAATATCGAGTGAACAAGAGAGGACAACGAAGGAAGAGACTTGCGCAACAGTAGTGTTAGCGATGACTGTCCGAATCGGTGGCAATAATTTTCAGTATTATAGCAATTTGCGCAACGGCCACTGAATCTCATAATGCTTAAACACAATTTATTACGTATCACGTTGAGCGCAGATGCGTAATACTGCGGTTCTAACAAGTTTCGCGGTTATCCACGAGCCAGATAATTTACCCGTGGATAATCGAGAGTTTACTGCTCTTTGCGGGCAAAACCGCCACGCTCTCTCTCTCGCATTACGGGAATGCACAGCGGCTAAGTGTGCTCGCGCGTGCACGGCGCGGGGGTGGGACAGGGTGGTGCGCGTTTGATGCGATCGACCCGAAAACTTTTACGGGGAATATTTATGTACTTGAGCAGATCGCGCCGGGGTCCGAGTGCCTATTCCTGTTTAGCGTCGATGATCCCCCGAATCCATTAAAACAGAAAAAAACGGGAGACGAACTGGCTTCTGGTACAGCGTAATTCAGTCTTCTTCCCCCTGCCAGCGCTCTGGGTGCCAGCAAAAACGCAATCTACTCTGAGCGGCGATAAACTGCCGCTGGAAATGGGCGACACTGTAATGAGTCCTCATTAAAAGCTACCAACAAGGGAAGTTTTCTTTAAGTTCGTACATACAGGTATCTGTATTACGTACGTGTACAATTAATGAATTATTAGATTGATGCACGACTGTCCAGGAATCTCTGTTCAGACAGTCGACGGCAGTAAATTAATTTCAAAGCCTTGGTAGCCTTCCAAACGTTGAATTGATGACCGCAGCAGGATTTGCCTCCCATCACTGGGAAGCATCTTCTACTCCAAGAGTACACGCTAACATTTCCATAACTTTCGTCCGACGCACCTTCCCGTCCCGGTGTTATCGTAGCAAAGTCAACAGGAGGAAGTCCCGAAGTACTTACGAACCAAAACAGTACTCGCGACACCGTGGCGAGGTTCGTCGACGGGGGAAGGACAACGAAGGCGTCGTCCGGTCCGACGGCAAAGTTCTTATACCGCTGCAACCAGTGTGATCCCTCTCGGTCGGGCGGAAAGCTCGCGTCTCGTTTGCGCTCACGTTTCCCTCGGTCTAGTTTCGGGGCTGGCTGAGTACGTACATACACAGTGGCCTTCTCTCCTCTGGCCTGCGAGTTAGCGCGTGGTAGATGGAAGGAAAGCAGAAGAACGGGCTGCCAGAGTACACCGAGGGGTTTCTCTTCCTGGCGATGCCTGAACTCGGGCAACCCTCCGCGAGCCTTCTATCTCCGTCTTTGTCAGCCGCGCACACCCCTGGAAGCTCATGAATTTCAAACGCATTCGTGCCCGACCTCCAGCGTACTCCAGCGCCAAGTTCACCCATAGGCCGAACACGCGAATGGCTATATGGGCATCAGCGCGGGCGTGTTTGCGGAAAAGGATACAAGTAATTACGCGCCGCGGCCTGCCCGTAACGGCAATGAATCTTCCTCTACGGAGCATGTTTTTCCTAATTCGTTCGCACCAGCGCCGGGTCTCGCAAGAGCCGAAGAACGATGCTCGCAATCTACCAAAGAATCCAGATCGTGTCGATATTCTTCTTCTCGAGCACGACCATTCGTTTCTTTCGCCTGTTACGTTTCAGGAGTTGATCTCGCAAGCGTTCCTTTCTCCTCGAGCCAAGGTCTGGTCTGCATTTTCGATTTCTTTCAATTGTAGCGCGAATCAAAAGAAATGCTGTAATTGTTGAGATAAGAAATATGTTGGCGATATAGCGAAGCTTTTCGTGTTTAAATCCTAGCCAAAAAAGTCCAGGAATATTTTAAAAAATGACACCTCGTGCCAGGAAACCCGTATGAAAGTTAAACGTCAGAATTTAATTTTCGCTCGTACATCTTTCTGCAGCGTGTCCCATGGCCATATGCTGGAAGAAATATGTGATGATGGATGTAAAAGTCAAGAGATACAAAGCGGAATTTCTGGCATCGTCCACGGAAACGAATGCGTACGAGGGAAAATAGACGTAATAACATGTACGTATATTTCAAAGGAGAATTACGCCCCCATTAGAGATACAAATGGCGACGTCGAGTTTTGTCTCAGTCGTTATTTTTCGCCCGTGTTTTCTGATATATCTCTGTGTACAGCGAATTAAAATTGCACGAGTTGCTTCCATTTCAAAAGAGATTTAAATTATCGACAGCCTGGTTACATTGAAATAGTAAAATACTGCTTCCAAGAAACGCACAAAAACTGAGCTGGGTAATTTTATATTTCCATGGAAAATGAATGTAAGAAAAGAGACTCGTGGTGTGTAACTAGTAACTGCAAGGATCTCACTCTTGGCTTTGAACTGAAATTCATGAATTGCAATGAAAGCTTTAAAATTCTGCAGAATTACGCGCAGAATTGGGTAATATAGAAACACCACGTACTTTTAATTAAAGGTTTAATTAGTTTGGAGAACAGTGTACTTTTACGCGTTTGCGCAATGGTGACGGAAGACGATGCACGTAGAAGCGCGATAACCAACAAGAAAGTTAAGAAGAGTAATTGATCGATGTTGGGGCGGTTGTCTATTAGTGCTGTTAAGTCTTGTCAACCACCACAGCCACACGTTTATCGGAAATACGATTTATCGCTGTTTAGTTGGTGTAGGTACTGTTATTTTGATGTGACGGGATACACGCCGCAGCGAATAAATTATCATGTTTTCGACGTATTAGGTAAAGTGATTCTACAATTTCCAATAAACAAATTTCGCACATGTAATTTCGGTATAATGATAAAATTAGCTGTAACGAGAAGAACTTTATTCACTTATAAAGTTCAATCATATTTGGAGTTTCCACTCTGAATATTCGATAATAGAAGCATCCAGGAGAGCACCCAAAGTGCAATGTATTATTTATAGACGTAGATGCGTTCCTCTCAACAATTTTCTCTGGTAGAATTCGTTCGCTGATACAGAAGGAAGAAACGTCTGAGAAATTCCATAACATTCGAAGCACTGATCCACTGCAAGTATAATAAAAGGGATGAAAGGCAGAATAGCACTGTAAAGATAACAAAATATACTCCAACCTACTCCCTTTCGCATCCCTTTCGCGGGAGCGTCAAAGCACCGGCGATCGAAAGCGAACTCACAGAGCATTTCAATTGGTTGCCCCGAACGCGTTTACCTATACTTTGAAAAGTCTCACCCCCAATGTCTCGTACAATTCGAGAATTTGCAATTCCGCTCGACGCGGGATCCAGCGCCGTCGACTTTGCACAGTTGCGCGAATCTCTAGCTCGTGCGATGCTTCTATATCTCTCTTTCACCCCCGAAGCTAGGATTAGAAAATACGAAATTCAAGAGAAACTTGGTAACAGTGGAGAAATAGAATTTCTGCCATGAAGCTGGAATTTAAATTTTAACAGACGCCCTTTATTACGAATAGCTATGTCTCTAATACACACGAGAACCCGGCACACATTAGCAGAATCACCGAAGCACGTCTCCTTTGCAAGCATTACAGAACAAGTGACAATAAACGTCACGAAGTTCAAGAAGGGATTCATTATCCTCCATGGCGGTGAATAATTAACCCCGAGGAGCTACTTGCTCGCACTATTCGACTAATTGTAAGAAACGAATAAACCCGACGGATTTCTGGGAAAAGGGAGAAATAGGGAGAAAGGGGTGCCGCGTATTTCACTGGTGCACACTGCACACACGCTCCGCTGCCGCGTAGTAAGTGGCAAATTCGCGAACAAGAACGTCCTCGTGGTTTCCTTTCACCAGCAAGCCAGTGCGGCTACGAAGAAGTCTTCTCCTCGCCAAGGATTTCCTTTTCTAAGGAGCCGTTTGGGGCTAGTGCGCCACAAAGACTTACATAACGTACGTTTTCTCGACAAGTGTCTCTCTCCTGTCGGCCGGTCTTTTCAAACCTGTTTTTAAGGTGGATCGAGCACCAATAATGCCACGGGGACGTGCATATGTTCATTCGCGCTCAGCCCACCGTAACGAAATCATTAACCTGCGCCTGGCAGACCCTCCCAGCTGTAACGTAATCGCGGCGTTTGTCCGAGGAACGATGTTGTTTAGCTGGGATCCGTGCGAAAGGTGAACTCATTGTCAGTCGTGCCTCTCTGCCCATCGAAACGATACGTATTCAACGGCAGAATCCGCGCAGCACCACGGTTTCCGGGATATTACAGTGCAAGTGATCGAGAGTGTGTGTGTGTGTGTGTGTGTGTGCACGGAATTTTGTTAGACACTTGAGCGAAACACCGTTCACCTGCTCGATAATTGCAGGAATATTGTTCGCGGAGGGAGAGAAATGATAAAAAATATCCCGGAAACCAGCAAACCGAGAATATGGTGCCCGGAGGAAGATTACCACTCGCGCAACGATGGTATCTCCATGTCAACAACTTCCGGCTCATCGAGCTGTGGAAGCAGCCGAGAAATCGAAGCCATGTGTCGCGATACGAGAGCGAAGGAACAGGAACATCTCTTTATTTTAGAGCCTTCGAGGATGGTTATCGCCGGCTCTAAGCCTTCCAGGTATCGATCCCTCTTAAGTACCAATCAAATATTTCGTTTTACAGGA
This sequence comes from Andrena camellia, assembly GCA_029448645.1. Lineage (NCBI taxonomy): Eukaryota > Metazoa > Arthropoda > Insecta > Hymenoptera > Andrenidae > Andrena > Andrena camellia. Next base: position 17,806,507 of record CM055677.1, read on the forward strand.
ACGAATACATGCTCCGGACTTGGAGCCAATGTGCACTCCGAAATACTGAGATGTATGAAAGCTAGAACCTACATTATAGATTGTATAATACGTAGGTACAGACGGGATATTATTTTGCCCTAGATTCTGCAAGCTTCTCCAGTTGTATAAATATGTTTTCGAAGGCAGAGGTCGATTTCGAATAAACTACAACTGTAGGAACGCGAAATGGACTTAGAGCATATACTCTAAGGAAGTGGATTAGATCCGCGTGGTGGTAGAACCACTTTCACGCTTCTATTCACCTCCAAGATTGTCAAGAGAAGTGCCTGTGTTGGTCGCGTATACGTATAATATCTTTACGAGTGCAGCAATCTTTAAAGAGATGAAAGTCCTTTTCATAACGCCAAGATTGCCTCGAGCGTTTTTCTTTTAGAAAAAGATAATTTCATACTTTTAATTTGTGTCCCCGTCAGTAGGAACAAAGTTGAAAATTGCACTGCAGTTGAGAGCAAACTATTCGCCACATATCCTACGTAAAAACTCGCTTCTGGGAGAAGAATGCTTTCCCTGATACGAAGGATATGGACTGCTAATAAATTCGATCTCACGAAGTCACGATACACGGGAGTCAACTGCCCAACGAAGGAAAATTGAATCCCTCGAAAGTTTGATGGTGCGACGCAAGTTTAACCGTTTTCCCTCGGCAAACTATCCGAATGCACCCGCGACGGTTCGAAAAACTGGCCGGGTAGCATGTGTTGGCGCTTGACTCTCATTCCCCAAGACGTTCACGTGCAGCTACTTGCAAACCTCGTTGCTCAGAATTTGCAAACGCGTGCACGTGCGTGCCATTCGTTCGAACCTGTGTCTGCGAAAGTATAAGGGACAGGTGCAAAGGGAAGTGACGACTGCAATTGCGAATTGCAACTGTCGGCCACGAATACATTCCCTCGGCGCACGTGATCCACTGCGCGCGTTGTTTCTTTAGGAAGTGCACCGTTGCTCTATCTCGTTCTGACCATTCCGATTGGATAATGTTCACGGGTTGCTTTCGACACTTGCATCATTTACGAGTCCCTGTCTCCTCAAGTACATACGCGATATCGATACCTCCTCTCTGCAGCATTCACCTCCAACTTGAGAATTTAAGAATTTCACCCGCTCCTCGAAGCCAATCGAGAAGAAATCTTCAAGTACCAACGCAGGCGATGTCAGACTAAAGCTGTTATTGAAAACTGACGACAGATATTCGGATTAAAAATGTCTAATCACTCGATGAAACTCGACTATTCCATTCCACAATGGAAGTTGTTACTTCCACCATGAACAGAAACTTTTTTCGCGAGACGTATCTACTATGGAGGCGGGCGTTCAGAGGAAGTTAGGTAGTACAAATAATTCGAGGGACGCTTTCATCAAAACGCCAATAAATTCTGCGGTAGACGCGAGCCAAGCGAGCTGGGGATATCAAAAGAGGCCAGGAATCGTCCTAGCTTTCCTGGCAAGATATAAACCCGCTCTTCCGTTCTTAACCTCGAAAAAGGCATCGGCGACGGTGACGACCTAAGAGTCGAAGCTCTCTCCATTTGGTCGAAAATAAATTGCCAGGAGAAGCAGTCTGCTCCTTCCACCCCTCGGGCCGTTTTCTAGCCTGCTCCTCTGTGAGATACCCGAAAAGGGAGAAGCTGCCCTATGGCTGTTCGGAAGCTGGACGACCGAAAGTGGGTTTACATTGATCGGCAAACCCCATCGGTTTCGCCATTAAATATTTACAGTGGCCAGGAGCCGGAGGTAAAACTGCATCGTCCTAGAGCTCCGGCCTGCGAAAGTACGCGCAAATAAATCAGTAGCTGCATCGTATCTCTATTATATCCGAACAATTCGCAGTAATCGGGTTTGGGTAAGCAAATTCCCTCCTCGGTTAGGCAAGCCACGTAACAGGGACGTAATACTCGACTGAACAGTAATTGTACAGGGTATTATACAATTGGTAATGAAACCTCAGCTTCGAAAGAAGAATGATTAAACTTGTAAAAGCAGCCTGCTGCAAATGCAAGCACTTAAAACATGGATTTTTCTTACTCATTGGCGATGCCCGTCTGCATACGTCCTCGCTCGAAGTTACTAACTGAAATTACTTACGATCCAACTTAGTTCCTCCCCCGAGGAACACGTTCCGATTAATTAAGTATCCCAAACGAAAATTTCCAAGTAATTAACGTTTAATCGACTATCGGCCGTTTTTACCGGGATCGAATGGCAGAATGAAAGGCAAAGGGGAAACTCGTGAACAGAGTCGCGTCGCGACATCGGAAAGTATGGAGCGTGGAGCGGCGCGGGCGCGCCGCCTCGATCGAGGAACAGCTCTAATTAAGTCGAATCCCTTTTATGCTAATGCCGGTGCGCCGGTTTCCCAAACTTCTCGCCAAGTCCCGCGAACTCTTCGAGACTTTATCGGGTCTTTACCGAGCCTTAGCGTCCGCTTCGTTCCGAGCTGTACACGCCTCAGAGTGAGTAGCGACCCCGGAATATTTATTCAGCCACGTTTCCGCGAGCGGACCGCTCGATTTGTCAAGATTACGCGAAATCGAGTCTTCCCCTGGTTGAGGAAAATAGAGCTCCTCGCGCGTATAGTTACATACGTATGTACCTATATCGCGGCCGCTCGCGGGATCCAGCATAGAGAATGCCGATGCATTTACATAATTGTGCGTACAAATTTCGAACTTTGCGAGAAGGATTTGCCTGGCTCTCCGCGAGCCGTCTACGACCTATGCAGAGCATCGCGGTTGCTCGTTCCTGGATTCCGGATCCCGACCGATGAATTATTTATGCGAATACGCGTCATTTTAAAAGCCCTCGTAATTTCCAACTCGATTTCGGTTCCCTTCGCGTCGAGACGACTACTCTGCTCCGTTCGGAATATCGCACTCGAGTCTCTTCCCAAGTTCCAAACGCAGGTACATGTATCTGTCTCTATATTCGTAGGAATCCGCAAACACTGGACAAATTTCTATATAACCCGCATTCACGCGCACTAACATTTGCCTGAAAAATTTATTAATACGCTTATTACCCGAGGAAGAGCCCAGTAAACTGGTACACCAATGAATTTTCATATGTACTTTCGCGTGACACGTTAGCCATTAATGTGTATGGCGATCGTATAATATTACCAAATACCAACCGAATACTATATTCGAGAGATCATAAATATGATACAAACAACCACAAACATGCTGCTACGCATTCCATTGGAGGCTTTATGTTTTCAAATATACTATAGACTACATTATAGAAACTTTCATATTATCATCAAATGACTGGATGGTAATTCGACGTCAGTATTTCACATTCAAGAAGCTACCAACAGAGATTACGCGATTCGAATTTGTCAGACTGTTCAGTCCACACCGAATGTCTGAAATGTGTCTGTTTCCTTTATACGCGAACGTGATCAATACTAATGGAAAACGTGCCCGCCATTTATCACGATTTATTCACGATACTTTGAACCTGTTCTCAAACGGATACAGAGCTAAAAGCACGGAATGATTACGGGGAACCTTGACAAACGCGCAGGGAAGAGGTCGCAGGAGTGACGTTTGTCTCCATTAGAATCCGACCGTAATATTCTACGCTCCTACTTGCGCCGGTGCCTCCACGTGAATTTTTCCTCTCCTGAATACGTTCTGATCAACTGAATATTTAATCACGCGATCCGCCTGCGTACATCCAGCGGCCCGTGATAAATGTAATATCCGTGACTTTAAAAATGCTGGAAATTTCACCAATATCAACGCATCAATAATAAAAAATCGATACGTACGTTTCTCTTTCACCCCTGCGTGCTATTGTCTCCGAAACAAGAGGTGTTGTAATATTTCCAAGGTACTTCAAATTCGTCCGATGTACGATCCAGTTTTATTAATGGAATTTTAAAATACAATATTCCAATTTATAACACGGAGTCTCGCGTAATCCCACCAACTAGAACGTGTACGTGTTTTGGCATGATTCATTAATACATGTATCGTGCACTGCTAACCGTGTTATTGGACGCGACAACGTATCCACGCTACCGCGGAGTTTCACGGGGATTTAATATTAATACACAATTTGCCTGACTGTCTTGTAGGCGTAGCAGGCGCATGTGTTTCTTGGATGCAGTATTTATATGAATATACCTACGGCCAGGATACAAACGACGATAACGTGTCCGTTCCTTTTCTTTCTGGGTGTGTGCACGTATGTGTACAGAGGGATCCGCGGTGAAGCTTCTAGTGCCGGGCGAGGATACAACGAAGTAACCGACCTCCCTTGCACTCGAACCAAGCACACCCCGGTGTCTCATTGTTATATCTTTTACTCTCGGCGAGATCTTCGCTACGCGGCCCGGCTCCAGGATCATTGACGAACGTGTAAAAAATACTCGCGGGACGTGTACCGGTTCAAGATCTTCGTTTTAACGATTTCGAGATTTGCTGCTCTCTCCTCCCGCGTCACATCTCAGCTCCCCTTAAACGATTTGCAATGCAAATTTCAACTCGTTTCCTTCCTAAAGTGTAAGTATTACTATCGGGGAAATGGGACAGGGATGCAAAGTACGAAGAAATTCGGAACACCGAAAAAGGAATGTTCTCTATTCCAAAAGGAGTTTGTCAACAGAACTTCAATTCGAAGTCCCTGGTGGAGGGATGTAGGATGTTGTTAGACTAGAGTTCATCTTTAATTCATATAATTTTGCCACAGACGTTTTTAAATGTATGAAAATTCTACCGTGACGCGAAGTTTGCGGGGAAAACAGTGTGGATGGAGAAGTAGAAGCAAGTTACGACAGTGACCGATGATATTCCGCGTTAACGTTGATTAATATTCATTTAAAATCGCTGGGGGAGAATGAAATTCCATCACCTTCGACTCGAAATGTGTTCTACAAAGATTTTCAACTTTCGGATTTAATATAATGCACGGTAAACAGGAGGTTATTAAAGTATCACCTACCGAAATAGAGTATAGACGCTTTTGTATGTATACACAAGCGCCGTTTAAATCCGCTCACTCTAATGCGATATGAAAGTACCTAGTCGACAACGTTCAACGTCGGATCCCTTGTGTTTTAAAAATAAGTCAAGAAATCGCAGTGGCACAAACGTCGTGGTTAATCCGCGAGCTTTCTTATTACCATTTTGAGTGGTTTCACTCGGCCACTTCGTTTCCCTTCGACCAGAACCAACGAGGGCCTTCCGACTGAAGACGAACTTTTACGTTAGCGCCAATCCAGCGAGACGTTGAATTAAAATTTGTCGCGCGATCGTGACGGCCTCCAGGATTTGCATGAGCAAACCCAAACTTCCGTTAGCCCTTCGCTGGTACATCGAAGACGTGCCGCTGTCCTTATTAGTTCTACCACAAAAATGCAAAGCTATTCACCATCGAGGAAAGGGGCCAGCGTCGCGATGGAGCTCGTTTCTTTGAAACCGTCGCCAGAAGATTTTAATTCGCCCTGACGTGTCCGAGAATCGCGCGGAAATGCTCGTCGCGACCGGATAATCTCGCTGAATCTAGACGATGGTACACGAAAGATTTCCTTCCCTCTTAAAAAGAGGGAAACTCCGAACTTCTTAACGATCGAGGCTCTTTTCAACGATCGAGCGCACTCCACGATCTCGCGATAACGATTCACGGGACAAAGCAGCCCCATCGGTTGCAGAGTGCTCATCATTCGCGACAGGGAAACGCTACCTGTCGTAGATACCGTTCGCAACGTTACACAAACTTATCCAATTTCCGGCGAAGTTAAAAAAATATACATTAATCTTTTGCCTGACGGGAAGTTCGCGCGAACTTCATTCCCGTTTAATGCGTTGCGTGCGTATCCCATTTGGAAAGTTGGCCGCTTCGGTTCGATTCAATTTTTTTCTCCCCTGTCGCGAGGATTAACAACCGATCATCTGATATCCATCGGACCTAGCGTATCCAGTTCGAGGGAAATCGGCTCGTTATTTTGGCAACTAGGTATCCTATATCCGGCACAAGCAATCGCGTCATCCAATTACATTACAGTAACGGCGCAACTCAAACACCACTCAACGCCGCTTAAATAATCCAGTACGCATCCCCGATCCAGTTCCAGTCACGTCTCGGCGTATTGAGTAACACTTGCACTTATCGTGACTGAACAGCGACCGTAAATCAGCCGGAGGTACAACACGACCGTACACAAAGCGTCGAACTCTAAGGAAGGGGTGGAAAAGGGGAAGGAAGAGCGTCAGCAGGTAATATCGATCAGCATCCAAGTTTTCCGGGCAAAAACGCAGCCACGTAAAGTAGCTTTAAGCCTCGTCCCTCTGCGAGGCTTACAGCGATTCTTCACAACGGTTGACAGACTAAATACCGTCCCTTGACAACTTTTTATATAAGGGCTTGGCCTCCTCCAGTGAAGAGCTTTCGGCGTCAGAAGCACGTAGACGGGTGGGGAGGGTGGATGTAAGGCGGAGTGAAGCGCAGGAAAAAATATGCGCTCGACGATGCACGTGTATTACAAACCACCCCCTTCCTACGTGCATGCGCGCACGCCCGCCACCCCGCGAGTCCAGTGTAGACGAGAGGGCGGATGGGGGTTGCCGCGTCGCAACAATATATATTCCACGGAGCAGACCGTTGGAAATGTACATAAATATACATTTTTATGATGAATACACTAGAGGAAATGTATATCGCTTCGAGGAGGAGATTCCAAAGGCGGACAGTGCGCGATGGGGCCGAGGGGGCCGCGGAGGTTCAGGTGCAACCGTATCGCATCACGGAAACTCGTAAACGGATGCGAAGAAGAAACGTCACGTCTAACGCCGGATATTTCACACTCTTCTGCTTTTCGCCGCTTCTCTATTTCTGTCCGACATCCTACCTCGCGTTGTAACGCTCGCCGCGCCGCGGCAAATTGGAGACCGCCGATGGGAATTTTATTTGTAGCCGCCGTACGACGTCGCCGGAAAGTGGCCCTGCGAGGTTTACGAGCTGTTCCACGAGGCCCACCTGTGAGACGTACAGGCGTCGCCGCCTTTGAACTGCATTCTTGTTCCGCTGACGCTGCCGAAACGTCGAGTATAAAGCTAAGGGCGAGTGAAACTTCGCGAATTTCGTTCGATTAAGCGTCGATTTACAGGGGAGTTATTATTTAATAGCTTGTTGAAAAGGGTGAGTGTGTCGTGACTATAATATCTCTGATTAATATCCTGCTCTACTAGCTAGTACCTCCGCGAATTAAACCTTCAACGGAACTGAATTACGAACCACTATTTTACAGCGTACTTTTCACGTAAATAACGTTTCTTTGTTGGTAGAACCGCGGCAGAATTCAGTTTCAGCGTTGAACTGCTCCACAAACGCTTGCCGTAGATGCTTACACGTTTTAGCCCCGGTGCACACTAGCGGCATGCGTTGTTTTGCAGCCGCATCAATGTAACGTTGTGTGCCAGCAGAACATATATGCATATGAAGAGGTATATAAAATATATGTATATTTTGCGGCAGTATTGTGGTATTGACGCGACTGCAAAACGACGCATGTCGCTAGTGTGCACCGGGGCTGAGATGCAACCTAACAATCTCCTGCACACCTAATTATTATTCAACCTAAAACAAAGCCACCTTGGTCGGGGCGAAGGTCTCTCACCGTCGTGGCTCTCACAAACGCCGCGGGTCGTCGGATCTCGAAATCAGGTCGGGGACTTATCAAAGTGCTTGCGCTGCCTTTAAGTTTGCATCGTCGTGGGGCGATGCATTTCCCTTCGTAATTTAAAATTTTAAAAAAGTTTATGCCTGAAAACGGGAAGTAGCTTTCCAGAAGCTGCTGGCGTTGTTGGAACCTAATACACAAAATCAGGAAGGAAATGTAGTGAAAGCAGTGTTGATTCAAAGATCTCTATAAAGTTTCATTTCCTATTGATGACGCGAGATGTTTCATCGCCGAAAGTAGGTAGCTACCTACTCGGCCAAACAACATTATAGGTAGAATCGGATAGAAGGTGTAAAATTCAGTCGACGTTATCACTTGATTCAACTTTTGAAAACGTGAACGTGAAACAGAAGCTCCCAGTTAACAAATACGTTACGTATACCATCAGCAAATATCGCATCACCGGATAATCGTTGAGCTATATCAAACATCAGTCCCTGTATCATAACTTCCGCAACAATTGCGAAACGCCAGCGTAAATATCCACACAAAACACGGGCTAATGTCAGCAACAAATATTAGCGGTGTTGTTTACGGGCAAAGTTTCAGCTGCCTGTTGGATCCCTGATTCAGTGATCCCCTCGCTTGTGGGGTTGTCCACCCGAGTGCGGTAATCGAGGCGCTCGGGAAGGATTTTAATTAAACGCTTCGGAGATTTCTCCGTCTACAATGGCGATTACGCGGGAACCAGGAGAAAATGAATATGCTACGGATGATCCCACCACCCGGTTCAACCAGGATGAATCGTACGCGAACCTCCCCCGTCTTCCGCCGTTATTCCTCGCGTTTAGATCCACGGAGATTTCTCACAGCGACGTTGTCCCCATCGCGGGAGCGCCGTTAAGAAATATGGCGCGCGTCTTTTTGAATTACTAGAACGGGCCATGGCCGACGTGTATTAAAATCCTTTTAACCGGACATAAATAAAGGCACGCCCGGCCAGGTAATCTCCAAGGAGGATTACTCGGGCGTCGACGAGGCGGGAGGAAGAGACTCTCGTTTACCTTGGTGTCGTCGACTGGGGCGTCGTCGCTGTCAGAGTGGATGGCTTGCGATTTTATCCAGCCCCCTACTTTCGCCCACGTCCACCAATTCAAAAACGTCGTCTCTATCTAGGAGATCTGGTCCACCTCGTCCCTCGCAAATTTAATCTCTCTCGCTGGCGTCAAAGTGAATTCCATAAAATAGACCGTCTCTCTTAAGCCCTCGAGAGAGCACTTCCGTTTCGTTGTCCCATTCTTCTCATATTTGACTCGATTACGAGGGAAAGGGAGAAACAGCGACGGACGGGCGGGGGTGGAGAGGGGCAGGAACAGATGGGGAACGTGTTCGAACACAGTCTAGAATTCTTGCGGACTAATCCCGAGAACGAGGTAAAGGGTAACTGATCAACGGAGAAGAGACGGGGATGAAAGCGGGACGTGACTGTTCGGACTGCAATTGAATTCCAGATTTACGTGTGACATCGCGATGGGTCTGGGAGCATCATCAAAACGTAAGTTTCGTGTGGCGGCGTACCTACAAACAACCAGCTGAGCATTCGCAGTGTCTTTATCACTCTGATGATTAAGGGGTTATAGGTACCTAGTCAGGAGGCCGAAAAGAGGCGAATGTTTGTGATTTTTTTTTAAAAGCGGAAGCATATATTTTCACAGAACTTTTTGCACTTAAAAGAGCAACATTTAAGGAACATTTTTTTGTAGAAAAATATTTACGTTTATAATAAAATTACACCGACATCCAACACCCTTTTTAAAAAGTTGTTTTGGGGGTGAGCTCTGCCATTCGGAACCAGATTATCTAAAATAAAGAAAAAAACCAAAAAGATTTTGTTTGTATATTAATGTATCCTCTGATTCAAGGAAGGAATTTCCGAAATATTAATTTAAACCAAAATGACGGCCATTTAAAGTTGAAATCCTGATTTTTTCGCGTGTTTTTTTGCGCTTGATTCTTCTTCTTTTCGGCGTCCTGACTAGACATAACCCCTTAAGTTAGGCTTAGGCGGGCATGCGTATCCTGGGGCCATTTGTCACGAATCCAATTTTTACATTAAGGACCCACAAAATTAGCGTCGGTTTATGTTTATAGCAGCTCGTAATGTCGTTGCTCCTTCGTGCAAAGTTTGTGCTATAAATATCTTAATGGCGTGTACTTGCGATGGTGCGCTGCTTTTTCTGTCGAATCTAATATCTTTTTTTTTGACTTCGTTGGCGGTTGGATCTAGATCCAGCTGGATCGTTCCTGTTAAACACCGCTATAATTCTTGCGCAGTCTGTGCCGGTCTGTGCCTGATTAGAAATCTGGTTTCACCTCGCACATAACATTGCAAGTGGGACTGGCACTGAACACATTGACAGAATATACGAAACTTGGAGCTATTTTTCATAGCTTATAAATATGTTTCGTTTAAAATTTAAATTACCCATTATATTATGAAAAACGAATGCAGCTCCACCTTGAAGAAAGTAGGAAATGTCGTTGATGAAATAGGTACCGTGGGTTCTACGAGGCCGATGGAGCGAGCTTCGAGGGGTTGCCACGAGGACGAGACACCGGGTCATCGCGACAGAGGTCCGTACGGTCCGATGCTCCTCGCTCGATAACGCGAAAGTTCAACTTATCCAAGGTCGATTAAACTTGCTGGACGATCTAGGCGGAGCTCCCCTCGCGCGGCAAGGTCTGCATCCCGGTAGCAAGATGTCAGTACACCGTCCGTAACCGGTTCGATCCGCTGTGCACCGCGCACAAGGTGGTGCGCATTCCCATTGACCAGTTCGTAGGCGAGAGTCGTGTATTCGGGCCAATAGTAATCGTGCGGTGGCTTTGAGAACACGGTACGGTCTCTCTCGTTAGTCTGCTGTTCGTGGTGCGCTACCACACGTCACGTCGGGACAGAGAGAAAGCAAACGGACAGGGGAACGTCTGCATCGTCGAAAAATCGAGGAGCGCCGTACGCCGTCAGTACTCGAGGTGACTGAGAACCAGAGACGGGCCGACCAGGTGCGGATAGAACCGCTGTAGCGCCTCGTACTCGTCTGCCGCGTCTCTGTTTCCGGTGTTGTCGTGCCCGAAAGCCGCGGAGAAGCTGCAACTCTTCTTCGGTAGCAGGATTCCGCAGCGGGAGCCGCGCGACACGAGGTGAGTCATTCGCCCGCGCTCTGTCACGCGCGCACTTCTCCACCTTCGAGAACCGTTTTCCCCGTTCCGGGAACAGGAGAGTTCCTCGCCGCGCCACAATTTCGATCGATGACGATTCCGGCAATGTCAGACCGTTCGACGTCGTCAACGTCGGGTGTTTCTGCGCGCATACATGCGTGCTCGTCCTATACATATGTATATCGCGCTCGCGAGGAGACTTCCCTCGATCGTCGCGATCCGCGCGAGTTCCCCGCGTCAAGCAGAGATAATCCGCTTGCGACGCTGTTTCATTCGAGTCATCAAGCCGAGTTCCAACGCAAGGTCGCGCTACGAAGGATCGATCTGGTTCTCCATGCGCGATGCGTTTTTTTTTTAAACGAGCCACCCAGCCACTCTAATTTTGCCGTTCGTCGTGCCCGCGCTAAGCGTCAGTGATACGTACGATCGAGAGCTCGATACGCGAGTCGCGACCGCCCGGGTTACTCGGTGAGAAACGAGGTTAGACGTTACACACGCGGCCATCCACGCGAAAAATCAATACGCGACCCTCCTGGGCCGCGATTCAGCCGCGCGCGCGGTCCTATTCCGTGATTCCTGGGCATCACCCTTGCCGCGAAAACACCGATCACCGCGATATTCCATCCCAGGAAAGGGGATGGATCCACCTTTGGTCAACTCGATGTCGGGCACACCTGTGTAATGTGCGTGCGTGCACGCGTGCACTGGCGCGACTGCGTTCGTGAACAGGAAGCAGCAGCTGATCACCCCTAATTTCGGTTTTCGCGGGCTCAACGGGCGATGCACCATGCACGTTCATAGGTCACGGTTCACCGAACGATTTAGATGCAGATAAAATTGGAAAAGTTCGCGAATAGATGTTTATATTCGGAGCGTACTCGGTTGGTTGGAAAAGTTTAATGGGATTTCAAAGTTACGCCTGAATATCGAATTAACGAGCCTCCGAAGACGGAGGCGGGACACTGGTTAATACCGAAATCGGTTTATTTCCATGCGTGAATCTGTGTGCATCGTACTTTTTATAATCTTGTTCCTTATTGATTGTTCTTTTCCGTACGTGCGTCGGCCTCGAAATATAGATCGCTCGGGCTGCAGCCGCTACACGTACTTCTAGCCAGGAACTTTATCGATATCGTTATTTTTCCTACGTAATATCCTTCGAAAATTCAGCAGCTTGTATTTGTGATGTGCGACGTTTTCTGCAACTGCTTCTCTCTGCTCCTATTAAAGGATGATAGAATCGCGATCGAGTTAAAAAAATGTAATCATGTCACGTCGGTGAGATTTATAGCTTCACTCATGCGCGTTGTGTTCATTAAACACGGTGATGTTTGAAACTGGAACGGGTTGGAGGTCCTGCTAATAACATGAACTTAGTCGAAAGAAGTGATGGATGATTTAATAATATCTGTCATCTTCTGACCACATCTTTTTCTGCAATGCAGCAGTGCATATGTAAGATGCAAGGTGCAATTTTATTTTTTGTTTAACCGTGATCATGTAACTTTTTTTTCTATACATACATAATATATTGATGCTTCTGATCATCTTGCGCGTAAAAACATTAGTCGGAAATAGCTTGCGAGGTCCTTGATTTTAATTTCTGCGCACGGGGAATGAGGTGAAAAATCGATTCCTGTGCATTTTGAATCAATCATTAACCAAATACTCCCGTAAGCACACGCAATGTGGTCATAAACGGAGCTCTGTAAAGCAGTTTTATTATCGTTACGTGATGACTTTATAACGGTCAATAATTCTGATGTTTATCACTATTTACTCGTGGGAGTGCCTCGGCAATGGATGGACGAAGGTGCACTTTATTTATCTCTTTAAATGCGTCTCGTGTGACGTATGGCTCCGTTAAAACAAATACCAATTTATATATGAACAACTGTTTCCTTCGTCGATAGTTTCGCAAACGATTGCACCTATAGCAAGAATCTATTAAAAGGATTTACAATTTGCATTATCTTCGTGTCCTTTGCCATAGGAAAGAACTGTAACGCGTCCCAGTTTCAAGTATCACCCTGTACAAAACACGATCCCCGGAGCTCGATACTGGCGAGTGTGACGCACAATTCTTAGTCTCATTATAGAACGAATTTTCTTGGTCAGCGAAGGTTTTAATTGGCAGGAAGACCACGAGGCCGAGGGACGACGGTAACGCTAATGCCCCACCGTCCAAGGAAGAGGCTCGCGGCCGTAAAAAGTGATTAACGCTTTCGTTTTTACGGACGATGACGGAACGATAGAAACTAGATTTCCTTTCTCCGAACGTGCACCGAGCATCGCCACGCCGACCTGAATTACACCGGAAGCACATTACGAAGCGTCATTTTCTTCGCGAGAGGTAGCCGGGCTTATCGATCGTGTTGTTGCCGTTTGACATTTTGCAACCTGGCCCCGCGACGATTGGAAAAATCGGGATAAACTTCACGCAGCAGGATATAGCAGTCGCACGAATTTGTCGATCGTTTACTCCATTTCTTGTGCACGCACAGATCTTGGTCTGCATGCGCGTCGTGCCTGTTTCCTCGAATTTTCTGTTGCTCGGAAACGTGGACGAAGCACGTAATCAGTGACCCAGATTATCGTGGAAAAACGCACGGGGCCCCGGGATCGGTTTCGCGCGCAGCCCCGAGCGATTTCGGCGCGGGGACGTATTCGACGAACACCGTCACTGATCACTGTTTCGCGCATTAGCATCTGCGTGCATCCACGAAGGCGCATAACGTCGACACCTCGCAGTTGGCATGCGGCCACGCATGATTGTCTCGATGTGTAACAGAGTCGATGGATTTTGTGCATGCTGTCGCGACGCCTTGACACGCATCTCACTTCCCCTCTTACTTTCTGTTCTCGCGAGAACTGTCTGACGAGGCATCGGCACAGAGACGTCTCTTTGCTCGAAGTAACGAACTCGCGGATGCCACGAGAAGATCAAGATATAGCACCAGTCGATCTGGGTCGATCTTAATCGTACGAACTGTATCACGATCGGAAACGAAGGAAGGGCGCGCGCGCCGGAAACGATCTATTACTTTGAGGCGAGCAAACAGCTGCCCCTTTCTTAGTCGGGTTCCAATTAAGGGACGTCAGATACAGCCTGACAGGTGTACAGAGATAATGTAATTCTCGTGGCCTCTGTAATATTTCAAGTCAGAGACAAGCCTGTTCGTGACGATGAATGTTGAAGAACCGCGAGTGTGGACGGTGAAAAAAATGGAACCGTAGACGCTTGTTGTAGTCTCGATTAAATTCTTCTAGTCGTGCATCTACTCACGCGGGATTACGTAACGGTTCGACTAACCGTGGAGCACACTCCGTTTTGTTCCGTTTTTTTTATTGTTTCGCCGCGGTTTCAGAAATTGTTGGCGTTGCAGTAGCGCAATCATAATTGCAAATTTCTCTCGGCGGTAATAATGAAGACAGGTGTACGTAACTGCCCTTTCAACCGCGTGACGTCACGAGCAGAGTAGCCCGCGTCTCCTTCATGCATGGCATTAATGACTGCCTGTAGGGTTGTTCGTGCCTTTCGACCGCGTTTGGTCCGGCCGGATTTTGAATACATCATGTTGGTAGCGTTGCAGGCGCAGTGTTTCTCCAAGTGTTCACTTTTCCAACGGCAGCGTAACGCAGCCACATCGTACGAAATTAAATAGAGAAACGTTTCGAAAATGATACTCTCGTTATTTAGTATCATATGAATCTACCGCGCCTCGCCTTATTCATAACACGATACACGAAATAACAGCGAGTAGTTATTTACTCGACAGCGGGCAGATAAAAATTAGAGAGGAATTAAATTAAAGAGAGAAAAAGCCACATAATGAAGGAAATTATTGGAGCATTAGCGGGAACTGCTACGGAATGAGAAACGGTCTCACACGCTGTTATTTTTTCTATACATGTACGGTTTAACCTGGAGGCTACATTTCCATGTAATTCCAGCAGTAAAATCCCCTTTTGTGAGTACGAGTGCACAACGTATATAACGCGCTTGACTTGCATTGAAAACGTAACAAACTATTTGGAAATGTCGTTAAGTAAAATCGGGATTGATATGACAATAGAGAAAAATACTGCGACTCGCTACGAAGATGTACTAAGCCTCTGCTCCGTAGCGTCATTCGAGGGGTTGACTTGGGGGGGGGGGGGGGGGTGTACGATTCGGTTGCCGATGCCTCGGTCGATAGTCCGAGCGTTCACACGGAACCTCTTTATCTTGGATTTTCTTTATTTGCCCGTCTGCCCGCTTGCCCGTTCGTTTGCCTTGTTGACGCACGATATCGGCGTATCGGCTTCGGGCACGCGTATCAGCATCAGCAACGCAACATCAGCAGCCCAGCAACGAGGAGGCCGGCGGCCGGAGCGCGTTTGCCCAAGAAACGCGTCAGAGGTAGATCCACCGTGCGACGGTGGACGTCGATTCCTCGAGGAAGGCGCCCGAGTAGGTCGTCTCAGTGGGTAGAGTTCATCGTGGGCTAGCAAGAGCAAACGGGAAGTTCGCCATGCCGGCAGGTATTGGCGCTTCGTACAGGTCGTTAGGCGACCTGGGCGAAGACGTTTACAAAAGCACCACGATCGTCGACCAAACTCAGACCACCGGGCAGAGCGTCCTCGAGAGCGTGAAGAAGGCTTTCAGTTTCGCCTCGCCCAAGGTCGAGCTGAGGAAAAAGGACCCGCTGATCGAGGACCGCCGTGAGAGCGTCTCGATCGTCTCAAGGTAATGCCTTATACGATATTGCCCGCGTATACGAGGGAAAAACCGGTCGGCAGGTAGGGTGACGGTTGTGGGACACAGAGGTTCGCTTCTTCTCGTTGCTTCTCGACCTCGGGCCCGTCTATTCTCTTAGGGATCAATGCTGTTAGAGCTTTGATGTGCCACTAGAGTCTAGTCACTAGACATTGTCCAGGTCACTTTGATATCATTGTAGGTGCAGTCTCGATACGCCTGATAATGGTAGAGCGTATTTAGAGCGAAAATAGCGGACACTGCACCGATGGGTCATTCAATTTAACCACTCATCTCCAATGTTCAAGTAGGTAAAGGAGTTCTAAGGCGAATCAGCTTGTATAATCAGAACCATTTACTTCTTCTATATGAGCAACACGATTTTCCTGATAAAAATTCGAATAGCATTGCAAAGAACATAAAAATTCTTGAATCGGAAGATGCGCGTTACAGTGGCAGAGTAACCTGGGCAAAGCTTAAGGAGGTCGTGAATAATCGGTTCGAGGTCGAAAATGTCGGTGGTACGTTTACAGTGCTTTTGCTATTGGCCAGGGTGGTGGACTGGCGTCGAGGAATCGATCGTCACAGTTTCCTGCCCTTTTTACGTACTCCGTGAGTAAAATCCCAGGAAATCTACTTGGTGTACTTCTGAGGTACGCGTTAAAATACGAAACCACTTGATGATTATTAAAATACCTACATCGCTACTAAAATGTCTGACTTACTAACGTTGCATTAACGGGCACAGACGTGGGTCTCGTACCGTACGTGTTGGACTGAATCTAAGCGGTCGCATTTCACGCATACATATCCGTTTCTATGCCATTCTTTTCTCATCACCATGGTAGATTGTGAAACTTGTTCAGTGTTCGTTAGATAAGCTGAAAGTAGCTGTAACAGAAAGAATGACATTATGAAAAAAAAAAAGCCAAATGAGTTTCCCGATAACGTTGCTCAGTTTCTTATCACTTTCCCAATACCAATTACGATTTCTTAAATTGGTAAAAGTCTTGTTTCGCAAGAGTCACTTAAGCGGGAATCGATAACGGCGATCAGGGTAGTATGGCCCGGGGCGATTTCGATCATGCGACCGCTTCGATATGCGCTTCTTCGATCCTATCGACGGATCGAAGCAGGCGCACACGTGTCCCTGTTATCAGGATAATCAAAGACTGGTTTAACCTTAAGCACGAACAGACTTTAGGACCGGAAGTTGCTGCCGTGACTATTGATCGGCCTGGGTACAAAAGCAGGCCACGAGGTAAGCCGCATCATGCGACCTGAACGTCACACTCCTTTCCTCACGCTGAACATACTTCCACCTCATTGCTATCGCGGCTGATTTTTCTTCTTTCCTCTGCTTCCATGGTCGCAATTATGCCCAATGCTTTAGTCGCTGGCTGTGTTGGCATGCTGTCTATGCACCCACATACTTCCTAGTTACCATTGGTGATAAGCTCGCGGCTCGCTCGATTTCAATTAGATTAAATATTTAATATTTGCTTTCCTTCACCTTCCTGGATAAAGCCTGCAGTTTAGTATATTGAATTTGGAAACTGGATGGACTCTGTCCATCTGTCAACTCCAGGCGACGGTACAAGTTTCATGTGTTGGCTGAAGCTAAACACGTTTACACGCAGATAAGCTTTATCGAGGGAATTTATAAGCGTTGCGATATAGATCGCTATCAAACACCTCCAGCCCACCTTTGGTAAATTAGAAATTCATTCGTGTGAAAAACACACGAGCGCGTAAGGCGCGTTCCTGCGAGCAATTTTTAGCCCAAAGCTATCACCGGTGTCGTTTTATTATTATCGATAACAGTCGTCGTTTTTTCTTCTCTGCATGCACCGTAGTCGGATATGCTCCTTTGTCCTTGCAACGCTCGAGTTGCATTAGCGTGTGCTTCGCGGCGCGCGACGGCAACGCGTGCGTTGCGGAACCGGCTCCTCGGTTCGAGAGATCCTCGCGCGAGGTCGATCCTCCGAGAAGCACGGGACCAGCAACATTCAGCACGACACGCTTCCCAACCGCAGCGGACCCTCAATTTCGCCAAGGACACTCGAAACGCGAGATTTCTCCGTCGCTGCCATCGATACGAACCAATGTTCGCTCCGGTTCGCTTCGGTTATCATCCTTCAAATCTGATTCCCCCTTTTAAATCGCCAGGGACGCAACAGACACTCGCGTGACTATCATTTCCCAGCACCCGAAGCCATGTACCTGATTCGATCGGTAGGTAATCGGGAAACAATTCCACGAGTGAGTTCTTGGACGGCGAAATTGCGGTTAGGATTGTTTGAAATTTAGCGTAGCGTCGAATGCAAAAGTGATGAAGAAATTCGGGTGTACAGCTAATCCTCGGACGGTTGCGACAACGTGTTCTGGTGTGGGTTTAACGAGTCTGCCTGCTAATTTGTTCGTTGTTGGCACCCGGGTAGAGGCTGTAAGCCGCTAGGGCCGGGCGTTATTATTATTCGCCGCCATTTTGTTCTAGGGAAAGAAACAGGATGCCGACCGCCGCCACAGCCGAGGAGTCAGCTCTGTTGGGGTAAGTTTTGCCACGAACGAAACGAACCATCCAGCGTCTCGCGTTGTAATTCGTTCGCCTGTTGTAAAGTAGATTGCAGTTGCGGCCGTAGCTTTCGTTCGGCCGAACTTGGACCCTCGTGTAGATCGTTTCAATCGGAACGTCAACGTGTCCCTCGGCGCACATGTTCCGTACGTACCTATTCATCGACACCCGTCCGCTGCTCCGTAGGGATTCTGAGGTCTCGCAGAGAATTAGCATTGACCCCGATACGTCGGCCAAGCCGACTGATTGCCAGCAATTGACAGTTGCGTTATTAAGGATGGCAACGTGATTGCTCTTTTTTCAGAAGTACTGACAAGTCAAGGCTTCGGATCGCCAGCTGACAGTGTCAGATGAGCAAACATACACGCTGTACATGGATGTTTCAGAGCTACGAGTAGAAACTCAACTGGATGATGGGATTGGTGAAAGGATACGAAAGTGTTCTAATAAACGTAGACCCTGAAATAAAATCTACGTTCATTAAAGCTGGACCGCTTGTTTTTATGAATTCTATTATTCGATTAAGATTTTACCTATAGATCTGAAGCATCCTCCAGAAATTCTGGCCCGACCCTATTCTAGGTTCGGTGGAAAAGTCATTTTTGTAAGTGCAACGCATTTCATTAAATCCATCGCGAATCCCCCGAGTTACTATGAGAAAGCAAATCGATAGCATGGATTAACTCGAGCTCGGGAGAAATGAAATTGCAACGACGAGGGGCGAGGCATTGCGTGCTACCCATCTCTTGCGACGTTTATTGAATGGGCCGTACCGCTTTAGTTACCAGCAGTGGGAAATATTTTCGATTACTGTAAAGCGATGCTTGAAAGCTATCTAGAACACGGCTCCGATGAAAGGAGTATTCTCTTGACTTCTCGGTCAGAAAATGGACTTCGTAGCTATTGCAACGACCTTCGACTCGACTGCACTCTGGTTGCCTTCTGTATTCTTTACCAAAATTATACAATCATGGAAAGTTCTTGGGAACTTCCATCGCCGTTGCGATTACCGTTTCCCGTTTAAATGCAAATTTCAGGTATAATTAGGGTTCTCGAATACTACCCGAACTTTCAAGGTTCCCCTGCGACACTTAAGCACCCTGAACACGCGTTTCAAGTCCCTAGAAGTGTATCCCCCAAAAAAGCAACTACGTAGGCGAACTTAAGTCCCAGGATTAACAGCCGTGTGGAAATTAAGTTCTCGATTAAAAACTAAGCCCGTAGCTACTCACAATCAGTCCACTTCGTGGAAAGTTCCTGAGCAAAGTGACAGAATCGAATTGTGCAAAAGGAAGGATCATAACCGTCTCATATATTTCGCTCGCGTACACGATATAAAGTGAACGCATAACAGCTTTGATGGTCGACACGATATTAAATTTCAAACTCCCTGGATGAGACGCATTGTTCTCACATAATTAAACCTCGAGAATTACGCTGCTATCTGTTGGATCCGGCGCTCACCTCGATTGAATCCATGTCGCAAGCAATTTTATCGCCGGGTGTATTGCAATCCTGTAAACATGTTTTACGATTCTACAAGGACGAGCCAACGTGTCGTGTGGGTAATTAAATTTCGTGATGAATTCGCCCTTGGCACGTTTTATGGGAATGCGTGATCATCGGCGCATCGACGCCACAGTGATCGAAACGCATTTCATTATGGTTCAAGTGACCAAGAGCCAATGGGTCAGCATTCGTATTTTCCTATGAAGAAACATCTGTGCCCGTTGAATGGCAAAATCTCGAGCTCATAAAATAGCTGTTGTTTTTCCGTTGCGTTGGAATTGAAGAGGCAGACACGCTGGCGCCCTACTTCCAATCGAAACAACGGAGCTCCAGTCTAATCGATTTTCGTGTTAAAGCAGTTAACGGTGAAATTAAGATTAGTTACGAGCAATTAGGAGGGGCCGACGGACGAGCTATCGTTCGACATTGCTGCCCCGTTCTGAAAGTACATATTCGCCGGCGGGCAAGGGGCGCGTTGCTGCATTGCCAAGGAAAGGAATGGAGAACTTGGTGATATCGATTTAAGTGGTATTTGTGTCACAGGCTTGTGATAGCTCACAATACCACACGTCGACTAAAATAGCATCGTGGATGGAAGAAATTAATCTCCCAGTTAGGGCCGTTAATCGATTCGGAATGCGTTAAAAGAATTTCGAGATTACCAATTCTAATGCCACGGGAATAAATTCACAAAGTCGAAGAAGCCATAAGCTTCGCCACAAGATAGAGAGAAAAATATAAATGCTTTGCGTCTTGGTATGGAAAAAGTGTTAATTGATCTTCCTGAATTACAACCACGCGATATCTTCGTGCGTTTCAGTAGGGATGTTCCATAAGACCTACACGATGATTAATTACGCTCGCAGAACGTTAAAATATAACAGTCCCTTACAACGCCATAGTCACATACGTCATTTTGCTCTACTTTCCCTGAAAATTCGTTTTCACGCCACTTGGCTGCATGCCAGACCCATCTGAACTGCTAGATTCCGGGTTTTAGCTCAATTTCCCATTCGACAATAACTGGACCAGCGTCTCTTAACCTGGACCAGGTTCCCTAGACCTGGACCAGATCCCCTAAACCTGGACTTCCGGCCCTATGGCGTCAATGAACTGCATCGTCGAAATGGGGGCAATGGCTCTATATCGTTGGCGAGCAGCAAAGCGTTAGAATTAAATCGTACGCTGCTGCAGACTCCAAAGAAGAACAGCTCCACTAACAACCCATTTCATAATTCTCTACTTATCAATCGCGCTAAAATCTACTATCAACTCTAAGCGATCAGAAATACCATTTCACGCTCCTCACATTATTTTCGTGCAACGCTAACATTGCACGGTTTGCGACCAGCCATTGTTCAACGGCAGACATACATTTCATAATTAGCGAGTACGCATGAACACAGGACAGGTGCCTGCGGATCGCTAAAAGCCAGAGCAAAGTCCCCGACGACAACTCGTCAAGCATCGGTGGAAGCTAAAAGGTAAAAAGTTGTTGTGCGATTGCGGTTAATGCATGGAATGAATAGACAAAGTTACGTATTTTCTACTACCTTCGGGTGCATCTATTATTGACTCGCATATGCGATCAGCTCGATATGTATAGTTATATAGAGGAGATTACGTAGTTTGTTTCTCTGGATGGAATAGCTTTAGCGAAACGTGCCCTGCATTCTGCATAGATTTATGGCGGGAATCCTTCGCCTCCCTGGTTTCAAAGGGAAGCCCTCGACTCCAGAAAGGAAACACGTAAATCGATCTATCCCCGGCAGCCTCGTCTTACATACATCTTTACGTCGGCCGTGAGCAGAACCGTCTGGCAAAAAGTCCCGTGTACACCTCGGTTAATCGATCGGTAAAAAGGATACGGACGTGATATCGAATGACGGGGATATCGAGTGTTCCCCTGCAGTGGTCAGCTCGGCTTCTAGTGACCGGTTGATCAAATGGTTTCTCATGAACCGGCCATTTTCTTTACTTTTGTAAGAGTCAGACCCTCGGGCGACACCGTTCAAGGTTTTCCCGCAGTCTGCTCACGATTTATATGACTTTATTTCAGTGCATCTCAATGTTCCGCTCGATCAAAGCGTACGAATTTGCGATCGAAACAATTCTACGCGTTTGAAGACGTGAATGACTTTGTTCCTGTACCACTTTAATGAACACGCCATCTGCCACAGCCACTTCAGCCTCGAGAAGGCGTCCGCGTTTATCTTGCTCCAAATTTAAATCAACTTTAAATCTGAATCGACTCTAAAACCCGTATGATTGCGCTCGCATTCAGCAACTGTGATTAATTTGCAGTTTAAAGCCCGGCTTAAGCCCTCTCCGCGAGTAGACCAGAAGGTCCTTTCGTTTCTCCGTCGCGGAGTCCTTGATGGTGGATCAAATTAAATCCCATTTTTCAGGGATATTGCGCCTGTTCGCTATTTTCTCTCTAATCCGCGTCTATGCTCTTGAAGATAAAACATTCGCTGCAACAAAGCGCCCGGAAATATTGATGCTCTGTAAAGTAATCCATCAGAATTTACATAATCCATATTCCTGCATCCAAGTGCAAAAGAAATCTTCGAATCCTTGAATAATAAAGCTTCAACCTTTTCATTGAGACGTTTTTAATCGTACATTACTGAGCAGAACAATTGAATCGATCAGTAGTCTTCGACGTGTCTTTTAACATGCAAACTGAAAAAGAGGTATATTCTAATACGTTTTATAATTGCAGCTTGACTTACTGCGTATTTGTGAAACAGCTTCTTTTACATAGGTCTTATATATCACCTTCAATAAAATTAATTTCTTCCAATTAATTCTTAAACGACACCCAGTATAGAATTCTCTCGAACGTGGAAACCAAAGGCCAACAATCTCGAGCATGTTCAAACCCTGCTCTATCACTACTGTCTTCAACGGCAAGCAAAGAGAGGAACACGACCGGATTTGACTCGGACCGGAAACGATAGCGTGACGTGCGAAAGATACGGGAAACCACCACGTAGACAGATTTACTGTGCCTGGAAATTCAATGAAGCGAACTCGGACGATACATTCAAACCGCCACAAGTACTGGTTCTATCTTTAACCAGCAAGTGAAAGAACTGGGGAAGTAGCGAGATCGCTATATTATTATAACGAATCGAAAAGTAAGAGAAACCGATTACTTTCGAGCATTCATTCACGAATGAAGAAATCTAAAGGAACAAACAAATTTAACGATGCCCTATACATCTTGGCAGAGAATACACATTGCTTTCTACAAGAAGGGCGTAATTATATAACGTTCTGAATCGAATGAAATATTACGTAACGAGCAAACATTTATAATGCAATAACCGAGAGGAAATAAGAAAACGTGGGCGGAATGAGAAACTCCATTCTTTGTACTTCAGGTGATGAAATAATGGGGAATTATGCAGACGTAGTTATCTTCACTCAAATTAGCAATGCGAGATGCATAGTATAGAAACACCAAGTCTGATATTCCACTAACATGTAGTGAAGAATTACTTTTTGATCCGTGAAACTGAGATTACTGTTAAAGCAGTATCTACTAAACGTTAATCGTGAAAGAGTTCTCAGAAGCGATTTTTAAAACCAGTGAAATTAAAATGTATTTCAAACAATCGTTTCCCTTTCATTATTCCCTTTTACCGTAAGAATTTGGAAAGATGATTATATTTCTCTTATTACCAATATTTCGGTAACAAGTTAAAGAATTCTTGGTTATAAGAACGTTCGGCTTAATTAGAAAACGCTCGATTAAGATAAGACCAGAAACTTGGAGTCTCCGTTAAAGTTTCCCTCGCTTTCCAGCCAATGATCGATAGCGATAAATGGCCAATTAATTTCCTCGAAGGTACCGGTTTCTTCATTCTCAGAACTTCCCTTTCACAATTACCGGGCGTATTTCCAATTACCTCAGCCTTTATTGTAATCGAGGCGTAAAAAAAAAATAGGAGCAATAGTGTGGTGGAAACGGCTGTTCCATAAAACTTGATTTTGCAGTAGGATTTGAAAAAGTTCTCGGTTATTCGATTTCATGCTTCACGAGATGATTGCGCAACCGTAAATGGAACTAAATATTTGCTCGGTGAACGTATGTACACGTATTTATTTACTTGCATGTACGTGTGTTGTGAAAATACGTCAACAATAGTACTCGAAGCGATGCGTATACTACATACATCTATTGATTGCTATGTCTCGCGTGACTCTCCCGTTTAAATACTATTTTCCACTTTTTTTCTACCTTTTTTCTTTTACACTCGTGTTGTCTGTACTCGTTTGAACGGCTATTCACATGGTAACGGTATTATTACCACGGAAATACGATCACGATAGTAAGATGACTAAAACTTACTATCATTTGCAAGAAATAATATATCAGAGTGAACATAGAATGCGGTATATGTAACTACCACAGGCTTTATTTATGAGCAGATACACATTAGCGGGAGAAATAGCTTTCATTTTGGTGTAACTGAGTGTTTAAAGGTCCCATAATACCTTTTCTAATTAAGAAGTCGATTAATCAGCGAGAAATTGTACTTCGAAGGACATTGAATGTATAAATATTCCATATACAATCTTACGACCCCCTCTATTATTACAACCTGCGAGATAGGGTTGCTTTGAGATCGCGTTTATAATAAAGTCTGCTGAATAGTGTATTGATTTTCAAATAAAGCCAACCTGACGCCGGCCAACCGAGGTCATAAATTTTGAGGGTAAATTTAATAAAATACCCTCCACAGAGAGAGATCTCCGAGTGTTCGCATTCTAAAAGAAAGAATTCCATTTAGTATGTTCCTCTTACTACCACGCTATTTTATTAGAGCAGTGAGTGATGGACGAAATTAATTTGCCTGGGACAATAACAGCTTGTTATTAAAATGGGTACAGCGACACAACGAAACAGGCGAGAATCATTAACAAAATTGAATTTCCTTTGTAGCAATTGTTACTTGAAGGAGCAAGCGCGAGGGTAGGAAGGGTGAGGCGTGAAAATGATATTATTGGAAAAGCAATTTACAGCGACGCTGGTTTCCAGAATGATAATCAAAAGAAAAGATCAAATTCTCAACAAAAAGTCCAGGAATACACCGGGGTATCCAATGAAGAAAGTACCTTCTTCACGAGGTCAGGGGATGGTATTTTCACTGATATTTCTGCAAAGGGAACGTTCCTTTATCTCCCTCGAACTTGCAGAAGCGTCAGCGTATAGAGAACAGGTCAGCTTGAGTTCCTGACATTTTCCCAGGAAGCTAAATTAGGTCGTCCCGTAAATCCTGTAGAATACAGGTCAAAGTAGGTTCGCGGAGCGTTAGATAGGTGCCGGTCGCTTGGCAGAAGCGCCACGCGGACAATTAACGCAATTGCCGTTAATTACCAGGGAGAACTATTTACTTGCACTCATGATTTCCGTGACAAATTGGCAGGCGTTTAACTTAGCATCCCGGACGGAAGATTAAGTGAACGCCTTCGACTGAAAGTGCAAAGTACCTACTTTCTGCAAAACGCTACTATGCTAATTAGTTAGCCCCGAGGAGAATACCCAATCATGCTGGCTTCACACTGGGGTTATATTCTTAAAAACGTCAACAGTATAGATTTTGACTTAGCCTTATATAAAGCTAAAGACTTGATATAATGCTGGAGACAGTTGCTGACACTGATCAGTCACGAATCCTTTGTTGGCTCTGATCGAGACAATATACAGAAGACGTCACGCTCCACGATTCAGTTCGTTGCCCTTAAAAGATGCAGAAACCGTGATTCGGTGTCGCGTGTAGTGTT
The DNA here is from genome assembly GCA_029448645.1 of Andrena camellia. Classification (NCBI taxonomy): domain Eukaryota; kingdom Metazoa; phylum Arthropoda; class Insecta; order Hymenoptera; family Andrenidae; genus Andrena; species Andrena camellia. Next base: position 17,832,007 of record CM055677.1, read on the forward strand.
GAGAAGTGTTAAGCTGCCATTTCACCGGGAAGTGTAATGCACTTTTGAACATTACGGGTAGCTTGAATGAAGAAGAACGGTGCTTCGCGTTTCCCCCCTGAAGTAACTAAAGCTGAATAAGAGTGCAGGCGTCAAAGGGAAATTACTCACACAAATCAGAATGAAAGCACGTGGTGCATGGACCTGGTGACACGAGCCACCTTCAGAAACAGGCGATCCATCCTACCTCGCCACGCTCGGCAGGGCGTGGCCTTCAGGATCGATACCATAAAAAGCTCACTGAACGTCCACGTCGTGTAATAAAGTGCGCAACTTTGCGTACATATAGGTGTTGAACGTTCCAACGAGTTTCATGCAAATTTCCTACGCCTTCTGTGGCTGCGCACCTGACTGCACCCTTTCGCGCACAGGGGACATTACTGAGAAGAACCGAAAGTTCCGATTGGAAACATGTTCCTTTTAGGAAGACTTCGGTACATTTGCGAGCAGAGTATTCATCGTTATACTCTACTAGGACAATGGAGACTGGCACCATTGTATGAAATAGAAGAAGCTACGTGACAAGCAGAGTTTGTTGTTACTAGTAAAATTGCCACGCGTCGTAACGAAAATTCCACATTATATCTATCATGTTTTACTAATGCGTTATGACATGGTAGATTGTCTTGTAACAGGGGCTTGTTCTTTGTCACACGGATCTAGCATGTTTCCCGATGTACTTCGAGTTAATTACTTCATTAATTAAGCACAGATATGAATTCTGTAACGATTCGTATACTCGTGCAATCGTTGTGTATTCAGGATGAATATGAATTATAGCACATCGAATAATTGCGGATAATTTCCGTAGATTATGATGTAATCGGGCGCACCGGTAATTAGAACGCGATGGCAAAGGCCGGGTGCAATATTGTTTGCCTGATGAAGCATTAAATACCGCGACTCTAGCGTTTTATCGTTACCGTTGCTCTAAGTGTATCATTACATGCTATTAGGAAAGGGAAACGAAATTCTTTATTGATGTTTCCATCTTCAAGTTCCGCTGACTTCAAATTGTAATTAACTGCACGATCTTTAAACGAAAATAAAAGTTTTGTAGGAAACGTTGCAAGTCAAATAGAAATCCTACGCCAATAAATGCTACTAGAGAAGAAAAAAGACAGCATTCGTTCGGGAAATATTTGTACGACGCTTTCAACGAGAGAAGAATCTGCAGCACCGCCTCTATTCATACCTACTCGTTGAAAGCATCAGCTTGGCACATTTTATATTCAGCTGTTGACGTAGCGAATATTTGATGATACTCTGCTTGTTGTCGGAATGAATGGAACATAAGCAACAAGGAGCAACGCCTTCTGTTTCAGCGACCATTTCCACGATCAAGTTTTACTTTTTTCCAAAAACCCGCGTTGCAATTACGGTATATTTATACACGGTTGAAAAATTACTTTCTCCCATTTCTGATGACAGAATGCTACTTTAATTAAAAGAAGCATTACAAAATGAAATATATTTGAACACTTGGTGATTTTAATAAAACGTATAAAATCATTTTATACGTGACCCGCAGTGATATTCGTACAATTTCGTAGGTATCACTGTAAATCCAAAAGAAAGTACAAAGATACTAATATTCAGTCCCCGTATGAGGTAGATACGCATAACCACGAGGGAAATTGTGTATCGATTCGCCGTAAATTTGCTACGGTGCACTTTTCTGCAGCCGCTCTATTAAATGTAATATTAAATTTTTTGGTCTGGCGACCGAGTGAGATCCCCTTTTATTAAAAACACATGTTCACGCTAGCAACTTATCGCAAGGACCTAAATGAAGCTGGTGGTTTTTTTCAGAAGGGAATTCCATAAAGACATAAATTACACGACCTTCTCTATTACCGTTTAAAAGAAAAGATCGATATCGAAAGTTCGTCAGAACGCTTGATCAGAATTGCACTTTCCAATTCTAGAAATTTAAGAAAATACTAGTGAGATACATAAGTCTCGCCTGGCTCAGCAGGTGTTGGAAATTTAGTAACTCGTTTACGCGCGTGCCGAGAGCACGTCGATCGATTTATGGGATCTTCGAGCGATTAAGAGTTCTCATTGCATGCGCAGCACGATGCCTTCAGACAGTATGGATGACATCGAGCTGAAGAATATTCAACTGCAGTTTCCTGCTCTAAGATACCTATCCAGAGATGACAGTTCTGTGCGGGAAGAGAGGGTGGAAACCGACAAAGGAAGTATACTAGTGGCTGTGCAAGGAAATCGAATGAAACCTGCCATTCTTACTTATCACGACCTAGGCCTTAACTGTGAGTAACCCACTTCATCAGTATCTTAAATATGAAAATTATAAACAATTCCAAGCGCAATTGCCAATACGTTTGGCCGAGATATAATGTTTCCTCGCGACTGTTCTTCGTCCAAGTGGTATATTTAAAAGGAAAACACTGTGATGCCTGTTCCCAGATATATCGAGCTTCCAGGCATTCTTCAACTACATCGACATGCGAGTTCTACTCGAAAACTTTTGCGTTTACCACGTAAATGCACCGGGTCAGGAGGAAGGTGCACCAACGCTACCCGAGGAGTGAGTACCCTTTTCATCCAGAAATTTGCTTTCCTATAATCAACAATTTACTAACTAAATGGAGGTATTATTTAAAAAAAAAATCAATTAGGAGCAAACCTAGAAGTAGAACATTAATACCAAGGTAAATTCACTGTGATACATTCGTGACTGTCTCATTTAGAACGTGAATCTTTATCTATAATTTCCGAGTCGGCGCGAGCGATGGACGCGTTATTTTTAGGATATGCCAACGAAGTCATTCGAGTGTCAATAGACGACTGGCTCCGATTGTCGCTTGCATCGAAAGCTCGCTGCTTTTCAATTCCCAGTAACGAGCTTGCTCATTAACAGGCGTGAATACGGCCAGAGCCGATTTATCGAGAGATCCCCGTACGTACTTACTTACACATACGCATACTTAGATCTCGTTGAAGAGCGCGTCGTACGCGCATCAGTCCGCGGTATCGAATTCAATTAGTGCGAATCAATGACCCAATTAACGTTCTAATTAGCCCGAAGCCCCGACGGTGTACCCCTTTCGCGTTCACCACGGATAATTCCGTACGTCGTCTCAAGAACGATTCTTCTTCGTTCATGCCTGCGCGCTACCAGTTCTTCCCTGCGCTTTCGCCTCTATCGCCGTTTGCATTCCTACGGATTCAATCTTATCGGCTGTTGCGCAATCCCGTTTCCCAGTGCCCGATCTCCCGCGAAATCCGGAAATAGTAGCGAGCAAAGTCGTTGCCAGTTTCGCGACAGCTCTCGAAATCACGAACTTCCTTTCTCGATCAAGCGAGCAACACAATCGTCTTTTTCTGCTCACATTCGCCTTTTTTCTGCTCGATATCGGTACATCTATTAAAAACACCGCGACGCAATAGTTGGAGATCGTTTACGCGGTTGAATTAGAAGATTGACGGTGACTACCTACGACATCCGATTAAGCTGACCTCAAACAATCGACGCTCACCTCGACAGACGCACACGTAGCTAAACAGCGTGTTACGGAATAATTTAGACTGCAATGCAGATTTTCAGGCACCGAACGTACCAACTATTTTCGCTCGCGTGCCAAATCCGTAAAATTTCATGACGAGTAAGTACGTATTCGAAATATATCAACGCTCGATCGATATTTTCAGTGATACTTCAGGTTACCGCTGTATATCGATAACATGCTACGTTGCTTGTAGAATATTTCCGTCGAAAGTCAAGGGAAGGGAACTACGTGGTCCGTTAAAAACGTGCTGTTGCCAATTCTGTGGTCGTAACATTGAATCTCTAAAGAGAACAGAGCAAGAGTCGTTAAAATGTCGTAACAGTGATGGGCGTAATCTAGCGATAGACGCTGTGCTACCAAATTTATAAAACCCCGGGTGTGTTACACATCTGACCCAACGTGCACGGGAAACTGTAAATCCCTTAATCATCCAGGGAGAGATTCGTTTCATCTCCGAGACACCGGCGTTTTTAAGAGAGTAATTTTGCACTCTAGAAGTATTTAATTCCTATGTACGCAAGTAGACGCAAGCTGAGTTTTAAGCTTCAAAATATACACGATCACACCAGATGCCTGCTCCCGCAGCAGCGTTAAGGATAATAATTCTCTAGAACGACAGCCTTTTACGAAAAGGAAACTGGCGTTAAATTCCAAGTGTCTGAAATTGATGCACTGTATTTTAGCTACGTTTATCCGTCCATGGACGAGCTTGCAGAGCAGCTGCTCTTCGTCCTGGGCCATTTTGGCCTGAAGTCCGTAATCGGTTTTGGGGTCGGCGCTGGAGCCAATATACTAGCGAGATTGGCACTTGCTCATCCTGAGAAGATCAATGCCCTCTGTTTGGTAAACTGCGTATCGACGCAGGCAGGTTGGATCGAGTGGGGTTATCAGAAGCTGAACGTTCGTCACCTGAGATCACAGGGCATGACTCAGGGCGTGCTTGACTACCTGATGTGGCATCACTTTGGCAGGGTGAGGACACAGACTTGTGTACACATACACCGTCTAAATTTAACGATAACGCTACGCTTAATAATCTACGCTTAAAGTAAAATAAGCTAAAGAGGAAGTTAATGGTTTGATTCGCGCTGAATCGAGCACGATCGCGGGCGAATTGATTAGATGAAAAGACAATAGCGATGATAATATATGCAGTAACTGTATACATATGTGACGAAGGAGGCAATAGCCTCGGTGACCCACAAAGCTTTATCGAGATAGCTTAGTTAAGGAACGTTCACGCGGAAACGTAGGCTAATAAATTATCGACGACAGAGCCGGGTCTGGGGATGGCTTGCGCCCTCGAGTGTCTCTATGCAACCTGGAAAATTGGATTAGGACATTAGCAGCAATTCCGCCGCTCTTATTATGCAACACGTAGCTTCTTAATAGACTTATCGCGTGCATCGTAGAAAAACAGTGATGTAAAGATAATTCGTCACCGGAGAAAAATAGCCAATTTTGAGCGAACAAATAAGAGCCGCGGGTCGAGTCAACCCTTTCTCCTCTTTCTCTTTCAACTGTCGCTGACCAATACTAATTATAGGCCTCGCGAACCCGGCCGGGAATATCGGAGTCCATGGAACTTTTCAATGACGATAGGTTACAAGTTACAGCCGACAGGAGAATCTTATCGTTAGTCCCCTTCGTCGTGTGCCCGGGCACAATTGCTCAAACTCGTAATAAATCGTGATTGTGATACGTGCAATTGCGTGATAGCCCCGTGTTCGAAGCAAACACGTATCTAGCAGAGCATGCTTCATCTCACGTTCTAATAAATAACACCGAGCGAAGTTGCAGCTCTGCTGTTACAGTTTAAGAGAAGCCTAATTGGAGGACGTGTTTCAGGGCACGGAGGAAAGGAATCACGATCTAGTTCAAGTGTACAAGAACTACTTCGAGCGTCGCGTAAATCCAACGAATCTAGCGCTACTCATCGACAGCTACGTCCGCCGTACGGATCTCAACATCGCGAGGGAATTAGACCCGACACGCAAAAAGGAAGGTCTTACGCTCGGTGTACCGGTCATGAATATCACAGGAGCTCTGAGCCCGCATGTCGACGACACCGTGACGTTGAACGGACGATTAGACCCGACGAACAGCTCTTGGATGAAGGTACGCGACACTTGGCAACGTTAATCGCCCTCTACGTCAAGTATCTATAGTGAAAGAACCTTATCCACTGTTCTACTTGTTACCAACGCTTCGCTAATTCATGACTGACGAAGTGTGAACGAACGATTGTCTCTGTGCATTCAATTCGGTATTCATGGTGGAGATGCCCGTATACGTTCCACGAATACGTCACCCTTGGCTGGGAGTTATTCGGCGCAAAAGCTGTGAAATACAATTTGGAAACATTTCTGTCGTGTCTCTAGCTACTACGTTTTACGAAGAGTTGAATGGATTTTTCCCAAACCTAGAACTGCCAGTGGAACATAGAAACACTAAATATGAGGTGAAGCGTGATTGACAAGCGAAATGGTGACTCGATCGTTTGAATTTACAGATCTCTGATTGCGGAATGGTGCTGGAGGAGCAACCGGGCAAAGTAAGCGAGGCCTTCCGGCTGTTTCTTCAGGGCGAAGGATATGGTAAGTGAGCGCCCTGGCGATCTACAATTTAGACATTAATTATCGAATTGTCAAATGATTGTTCCCATCGATCGTCACCGGTATAAACGAAACGCGCGCGCGTGCGCGCCATGCTGTTTCGTAGAAGAGCACGCGATCGTCTGCTGACGAGTGGCAGTGATCTGAATTGCTGCGGAACTCTGCAAAGACAACAAGTAGGGTAGGAATTATATTTTTTCGCCAATTGCTCCAAGAGTTTCTAACGTTGGATGTTCGAGAACCGTGAAAGCTTAATCAGGCGTTAACGACGCTGGGAAGACGCTCGCGTGCTCTCCTACGCGACAGTACGAAGAAAAAAATAAACGAAATGTCGTAGATCGTGAATATTCGTAGACTTAAGTTCGTTCTATCGATTGCTACGTTTCACGAGTAACAGTACTTTTGGCCTATGGACATGAATCGACGTGTTACACGCGTGTTAAACACGAGACGAGGAAATCACACTTACACGGCTACCGATTGAATCGAATTTTCAATCGCGACATTGCCGGTTTAGATGGAATGCGATCCAATAACGAAATCACGCTTGTAAAACAAGTCACTTTGACCATTTTGCCTTTGAACTCGCTAGAGAAGTTTGATCGAAAGGCTTCGGAGCTCGGTTCAGGCTGTGCATTTAGCTGTAGCGGACGTAAACATTGCTTCACCCTGTTGGAATTCAACCACATGTACGTTTATTTGACGTAGGCGTTATTTCTCCGTGTTAAAAGTAACTTGACGTTTGCCAGTTATCAATTATTCTTTATACCCTAAATGCTCGAAAGCTTCGTAAACGAGCATACAAGCAAATACATACATACATACATACGTAGTGGTACCGTTCCACCGACTCCAATTGACGCTAGTCTCGCGCGACTAATCAAAGTTTATTATCCTTTTTTGGCTTCTTGGTCACAGAAACACGATAGCACCTATCACAAAACACAACGCTTTACCACTATCGCCCAGTTGATAGACAAGAGACACGCTGTACAATTTATCGCGCGAGTAGAGTATTTCGTCGACGATTGCAACGCCTCGTCATTTCCATCCCGGCTGTTGCTGACCTCAGATTCTTTTTTCATCGACTCGCATAAGACAATGAATTTATTATTTATCTTACGCGGTAGGTATCTGCGAATCTTAGCCAAAGTACGCCCAAGTTGTTCCAATTCAATTAATCGTTCCTATCGTGGTAACTGTCGTTAATTAATTGTTGTTGTTACAATCGTCTCTGTTATACGAATAGAGTTTTCATGTTGTACGAATGGCGCGATGCCAAGATGTTGTTAATAGCTGATGCATTAAGGGTCTGTCGCGTGCAACGCTCTTTACCTTTCGATAATCAAACATTTTTAACACGGACATTGGACGATTACGATCGATCTCTGTAACACGCTTTCACGTTACATCCTTGTTACATTGTGACTTAACAACATCTTCGATCATGTACTTTCCTTCGTTGGAAAGCCACTGGCTCGAACTTGATAAATAAAAAGAGGTTTGAAAAAGGATTATCGTTGAATTCATCACTTTAGTCTCACCACCATCGCCATTTAGTTCAAAGCTTTTTCTTTCCAAATGATTATCGAAGGCAATTAAGAAAATACGAAAATACATGTTCACCGACTTGCGCCTTTATTTTCCCACGCGTCTCGGATCGATCGAGTGGTACGTATATACACATTGAATACTAGTCCTCGACTGAAGTAGTCGGTAAATAGTTTCGGCTTTTTAGCTGTTTTCTTTGCTTTCCTATTTACTGCCAACGCTAAAGATCACGCTGTCGTTCAAGTAGTTTCTGGCAGAGATCTCGAACTACACACCTGCCTCCCATCGAAAGTTTGTCCATAAACGTCGGGAGGACTTTAGTTAACGCTTTCGCTGTTGGAATTCAATTTATCTTAATTTAATTATCGCTAAAGCGATTCTAACTTTTAATGTATCCTCGCGTAGCCAACATCGAAACCGTTTACGGCTCCCGTCCATTTCGTCGAATGTTGCTTGATCTTTTATTTTTAAATTTACTGGTACGCGACAATTGGCCTAGCGAGATGCATCGCACCAGAATGATTTCCCGCGAAAGACGAGTTAAGAGAACGTCAAGACGCAACAATGCTATGTTTTGAGTCTTTAAAGAGAATTTGTTTTTTTTTATGCGTTTTAGTGGTGAAATCCCCGCGGAAGCCCGTGACGCCGACAACACCCGAAGGTAATTGTAATTAGGAATTGAGGGCCGCAAGGAGTCAAGCGCGCAGTTGGTCAATTAGGCCACGTCTATGTGTTGAGTAAGTCGGAATTCAAACTCTTATCGGGAGGTACTACTAACCGACGATCAATCATGACTAACATTGTCTCTCTTGGACAACCTCGGGCATATACTCTCAAGGATTAACAGAAGGCAACTAACTACTGCTCCATTTTAACATAACTAACTCTTTCGGACTGCAGATGTGGGTCTATCTCTTCGGACTTACTAAACTCTCGTATACGTCGTGAACCTTTGAACGCATCTCAAAATCATCATCCCTCTCGCCGATGCTTCTTTCTAAAACGAAGGAAATCTCTGAACGAAATACTAATCGCGATTGGAAAATTAAACTACTTAGAATAAAATTCCACTGGGATGTGTCCAGAGGTGCGCCCACTCGCAGCGAGAGGCATACAATCATTTTACTCGAGACCGCATTTACCATATCCATATATTTCTTTCACTCGATCATTGGACCGTGGGTATAAATCATTATCGACCGAGTCCCACCGTCACTTTGTTCTTATCCGTAGTTGGTACGAAATAGCGTTATCAATAAGCGATAAATCAGAGATCTTTCTAGGAACACGATATGCTTAAGGCTCGATCTTTTCGATGTTTCAAAACTGTTTAATCTCTCTCCTTGTAGCAGCATTCACTCATGATGGGATATTAACAGATAATGTTCACGAAAGAAACGACTCGCACACACTGGGCAGTAGAGTAGCAGGCAACAGATCGCGCTGAATTCACATGCCTTGCACATGAAACAATTTCACTGACACACATTACTCTACTTTCCTATTTTGCATGCGCGCCTTTCTTTCTCTTCTTCTCTGATTCTTTTCCTACCGTTTGTTTCTCGCCCTTTCGTTCGACGATCAAGTCATGCTCTTTTTCTACGTTCTTGTTCCCGTGTACTATGAGATAGTCGATGAACGGAACGCACACGTGGGTGTTCGTTCGCCGGAATTAGCGATTCTTGTTGTTAGAGCGAGGTCGAAGAGCACGATACACCACACCCCGATCACTCTGACCCTGTATTTTCTTTGATTTCTCTTTACAGTGGCACCACTCTCACCATTGAAAATGGCAGACTACAGACTGGCCTCTATCGAGGGACTGAACCACGTTTGTAGTAAGAAAATCGACTGGCCCACCGCGACCATACACATCACCGAGAACCCCATATCGGAGGCAGTCGTTTGCTAAATCCTCTAAACTAAAGCCTACAAACCACCGCCGTCGATTGTTCTCGAATGACAAAACGAAATGGAAGAACTGAAAGCACCGTCGCGAGTCGAACGTCGATTTCACCAAGGTTTCGTCCGAGGCAACGATCGACGTCACACGAATTTCTCATTTCTTTCGCGATTATATCTAACCCTTAGTTTAACCGTGTTTCACATTCACCGATTCCTTTCGACTCTCTCCTTTCCTTTATATTTATGACAACGTTACGACCCTTAACATTCAAGTTAATCCCCTCGAAGGTACAAGATATTACGTAGCGTATATTTAGTAAACGCAACTTGTTTTGTAGATTAAGAATACGTTTAAGTTTCTAAGTTACTCTTCTCTATTTTAAGCGCGCGAAACGTTTCGTTTTATTTTAACCATCGGACGAGGTTCGAAGATCTTTGACGAGACTTTTTAAATCGCTCAGAAAAATTCGGAATACACGGATTCACTTTTAAAACCACACACAAGCCGCGCGCCCGCGGCGACTTGACGATTTTTACTGTTGTTATCTGTGAAATCTTTGTTCAGCGGAACAGCGTATTTTTTTAAAAATTTCAACGAACGTCACACCGCCGTCCCCGACGGAGATTTTAATAACGAAAATTCGAGGATCGACAAACGTACAAATCGCAAATTGTATTCGACGCGTGAGAAATCCAACGACACATCGCATTCATCGGTACGTGCAATTGCAATATCTCTTGCAACGTCAGAGACAACGAAATATCATGGTTTTACACAAACGCGACTTTTACAATGAAAGAAACAAATGAAAAAAATGTCGAACGACGTACGAGGGGATTCAAGCAGAAAGAGACCGCTGGTATTGGGCAGGAATGCACGCGAGGCAGATTTGTTCTTAGGTAATACTAAAAGCACGCGGCCTGATGATCTTGGAATTCTAAACGAATTCTGCACGGATATTAAACGACGATGGGAAATCCGTGTGTTGCAATGAGACGAGCACGTACGGCAGCACTGCATCGTAGAGGAGCGCGCGCACTATTGCTTTCCGTGTTCATAAATCGAAGCGAAGAGAATCGATAGCAGACGTAACCGCCAAGGGATATGGAAGTTCGTTGAAAGGCGTACGCGCCTTCGAGCAACTCTATTCGAATGAATCGGGATAACGTTGCGATGTTTCTTCGAATATTCAAACTCGTACACCCATGCCTACCGATGTTTTCAAAGAATAAACGAATCGCGAGTAAATCGAGCCTCGACGTCGCTTGCGCATCATTGTCGAATTTCGGAGGGCCGACTTTACTCGGGATGAATCGGCCGACGAGTGGATTCGTATCGTCGCGGACACGATGTAGAGAGTTAAAGAAGCGGCAAGGCAACAAGGTAGGTATCGTGGCATTAGACGCGTCGAAGTATCTTCGATGACTTTGCTTGCTCGTTGCCCACAGATGTTAACCGGCGAACGCAAGAGAAAGCCTAAAGCAATCGTCCGTGTTCTCTCGATAAGAAAATTCTCGTAGGGCTGCACGTGTGATATGTGCTTCGCGTTACACAGGAAGCCCGTTCGAGGATATCGCGCGTTACCCTCCTCGAACGGGTCGCGATCAGTTTGAAACGTTTCTTCCACTACCCTCCAGAAACGGAAGAGACGCTGGTTCGTTTGTTTTGCGCTCGCACACCGTTCGCACCCTTTCCTTAGGTCGAGGCGTTTAGAGATTAATTAGAAGTGAGAGAGAAAGAGAGAGAGAGAGAGAGAGAGAGAGAGAGAGTGTGTGTGTGTGTGTGTGTGTTGGATGCGTGCGTGCACGAGGGGGCGAGACAGAGGAGGAGCGAATGTGTGAGAGCGTGCATCTGCGAGAGTAACGTAGGAAGAAGGGTACGTAGATAGTCGTTACAAAATAAAATACAAGAACGCAAGAAAACAAAAAATAAACGAACAAGTATCTGGTTCGGTACCTAAATACGGTTCTACCGGGCTTCGTAAAGCCTTTAGCGTGATATGATAAGACGTGCCTGCTACATAATGTCGTACGTAGCTTTCGAAAGTTTCACCGCCTTTAGTTTTCTATGCGATTCCTGTGCGTCCCCCGGATTTTCCCTATTTTCGCGCGTCCTTTAGATCGAAGCGCCCAATACGCCACCATTCATGGTAATAATTCGCCACGAAATTCCACCGAATTCTCTGAATGAAAATATCTGACATATCCGTACTTGCTACGAGTGGAGCGTCTATGCATCTCGCCGGTAAATCCCCTGTTAGTAACGTGTCCGAAATCTCTGCGCGTGCACACGATCGACACAACGCGTCGATCGATAATTTCTTTGAACCCACAAGTCTCGGTAAAATTTTGGGCAATCTAGTACGGCATTTACAACCATCAATGGCCGTGTACTGTGTACGTCGACGACGAGGCGATGGAGACACTATTCGATCGGTGGATGAACGAGGACAGTAACATTGACCATCAACGGGAAAGGAGATGCGCGAAAACACGACGAAAGTCGCGAAACAGGGCGTATCGAGGGACGAAGGTTTAATCGTTTCGTGTAAAAGAGAGTTTATAAAAGAGCGAATATATTCTAGATGTATACCTACGGCGCGTTATTTAGACAATGGAGAATTGAGACAGACACCGTAGTCGACAGCTTAGTATTAGAAATTTCAGGCTCGATTCGAGAGGAGTGGAGGAATGCACGCATTAATCATTGCTAACGCGAGCGCTATAAGAGTAACGTAGCTTTTAAGGACCACCGACACAACCATCATTAATCCCTTCGTTTCCACTTCGCTCTTGGGACTGCATTATAGAAACATTCAAGAACGGATTAGATCCCACCAATTTCGAATCCCACCAGTTTTTTCCACCGCCCTAACCCCCCAGCCCCACCTTCCCCATTAATTGTATTTGATTGAACATATCGTGGATAAGTGTGATACCAATCTATATACAATCGTTTCAGCGATCTAATCGTAATCTCTAATCTTTCATTAAAAGATTTTCACGAGACGCATATCATTAAGTGCTAATTTTACGAATTACGTATTCGTTATGATTGATGTAAAAAGCTACAAAAGGAAAAACAAAGAATTACGATTTATCTCTCGAGGCTCGTACTCGGGAATTCTCTATCGTGTACTGGCACTTTAATTGTGATGCTAACGGTGATTGAATGTCTATAACGCTCGAAGGGGGTGCAAAAGCTGACATTGTTGGTTACGAAGGGTTTAAGTATTCATTTTGCACACGATCGGTATCGAACGCCACTACAATCTCGCGGGAGGATAACGATTTCTTTTTCCATCGAGGTGCTACGTGGAGTTATTGCCTCTGAAGCAAATTTCCAAATTCCACGCGCAGTATCGTCGGATAGATTGTAGCGGAATTATGTTATTGACAACAACTCAAAGTAAAACAAGGTATAGTACAGTAAGCGAAATAAACTTAGACGGAGCTTGAGTACATATATAAATATACAGGTTAAACAACACGTGCGCACCGAATATACATCTTGTTATTTATAATAAACGAACATAAAAAAAAGAAGAACGTGTCCCGAGATTTAACTCTACTCCCAAGTCGAAACTTTGTTGCATACGAACAATTGCAATTTTTTCAAAGCATGGCAATTACACCCGTCTAACTTTCTTTATCTCGGGATATTTAGCGACGCATCGTGTTAATTTTTCAGCAAGCATAAAATGATTCATAAATTTTATATTATCAAATGGTTAGCATGTATTACTTGTGTTAACGTTATTCTTAGTTATCTAATTACATTCATATCAACCCAATATAAAACCGGAACGCATGGTGGAATTTTTCCTCCAACAAAAAGAATGTACACAACTTTTTGCCCATTGACGATGTCGTACGGTTTCAGTAATAAACATATTCGTCAGAGTTTTTTCGTACGAGGAAAAGTTAGAAAAAGAGCGTGCGTCGTGGATCCCGGATCTCATCTGGGATCTCCCACGCGAGAAAGATCTGGCGTAACGATTTAAATAGAGGAAAAAACTGTGCCATGAAAGAAATTCGCGATGAAGATGTTTACGCACTTTTTTAGGGAGCCAAGTTTCATTAGCCGCCTCGAAAAAATAGGAGGCAATATACCATCGAGATTCAAGTGACTAAATGAAAATGATTTTATTATCATGTGAGTTTTGTTCATCTTTACGATTAAAATACTTGAAGCTCTTGTAAACCTGTTCAAAACGATAATTCGCATGGAAAAGTCTCATCGTTATTCGGTGTCTTTCATAATAAAGTATAAGTTCAAACGAAGTATGTGGTTTAATTTAATTTAATCACCTGATTAATCTAATGTATGCATGAAGGGGGGAAGTGCAAAAACAAATTTCTTGGTTTTAATAAGTATGATAAACATATGCAACGAATATAGCAAAATTCAGAGAATAGTAAGAAGTTCGTATAATAATTTTTAAATATCGAAGAAAACATATTGCACATTTCACATTTACATTTTAATATGAATTATTGAATGTATCCACCCTCGTAATGCACGCCCGTCATAATCGTTAAGATCAAAGAGTATTGCTATGCAATTAGATACATCTTATTACGTATATAATTTTTAATTTTCCATCATATATGATGCATATGATATTTCATTAAATTTGCTATTGAGTTCTGTCTTAAATATGTAGTTGCTCTTCGAGAAAAACTATTAGTATTCTAAACTGTATTCATTATTTCCAATTTACGTGGTTCCTTGTTGGCAACTCTACTGACTTTAGTTTCGCCCGAAAGGTGCAGTTGCACGTACGCGCGTACCTTACGTACCTTCCGCGGCCGCGAGAAACCAGTCTGCGCGACGATTTTTGTGACGATGAAGCGACTGCTGTCTTCAAGGAATCGACGGGACCGTATATGCCTACATGTCTTACCAGCTTCGATGGACAATGACCCGATACGCCTGAATCTCGCCCGACAATCTGTAACTTTTAAACAATCTCATATGATTGCGCGGTACTCTTTAACAACGGTACGTCCACCGTGTCAGATTCAACGTTTACAAAACTTTCTCCACGGACAATGGACACACGCACCTTGGATTCCCAACATATTGACCCGATCGTTGATGAAAACCCGGTTCTTCTCATTTTAATCGCACGTTAAAAAAATCTAGCATTTATTTAACTCGACGAGCGCTTTGCTCGCGATCGCTTATCCGCTCGTCAATCGTCGCCGTTGTTCGTGCGTGTTCGCCGGGGCTCCGTGCCACCGCCATCTGTCGCCACCGAACGGAATTACCGCTCGTCTTTGACAAGGCGCGCGTATTCTTGACTCGGCCAGCGTGGGAGTAAGGCTGTCCACGAGAGACGCCTGAGAAGGTGGTCGACAAATGCCTTCTTACGTTCGCTCCAAATTTTTCGCGCGCCACTGTTAACCTCCTCGACGACCGTACACTGAGTGGGTTCGTCCTATCGAGTGTAAACCGCGAGTGACCTATCCGCGATCGAATCGGCAACATCCCGAGGCCTATGTCACGCAGTTGAAGAAACCGTGTCCTCTCCCCCGTGTTACCGGCGTTGTTGCAAAACAAATCGCAGTGGGAACGGGCGTCGTGACACGTACTCTTCGAGGATCGACGTCTCACGTGGTCTATGCCCGACTAAAATCAAAACATTCGTGGAATCGAGTGATGTATCGTGCTACGATGTAGACTTTGACTCTCGTCGAGTGGACTGACACAAAGACCTGCCGGGACGGTACACCGGTGAAATTTTAACCGACCGATCGTGATAAGGGAACTGCACGGCACGGCTCGGTGACTGGCTACGTTCTCCATGTGAAACTCGCTAGCTCGTAGACGCGTTGTCGTCGTTCGTCTTGAAAGTCGGAGTGGAATAAAGTGCGGTATCGTTTAGTGTGCGGTGGGCAGTGCAGTGGATATGCATCGTTCTGTATTGTGAAGGTGCCTGAGGAATTCTTCCCGGATTGAAAGGGCCCTGGATAAAAGATGGGACCAGCCAAGATCCTCGGGGTTTGCGCTCTCTTCGTGCTGGTGTACGTTGTCAAGGCGGACGTCATCGAGGAAAGAGGTAAGGCTGCTGTTTACTTTCAATTACAGCTCCAATAGAATTTGAAGCGATTTCGAATAAAGATCGACCATCATTCCATATATTTCGTAAACGTCCTCTAAGAATCGAAGAGGCTCCCCATCGTTTTCGAACACAAACAATGGCGCGTAATATTACCTGCACACGTGGCTATTTTCTGTGGCGAGCGAAATTTGAAAAGCTGCTTTCCAATTTTGAAAAGTATGCTCTATTGAGAACTACTGTGCTTTAATTCTTCTGTTACAATAAAATCTATCCACTTATGCTCTTGCAATGCTCCTTTATATATGAAACTCTAGGTACTCTGCGTTAATAAAATTTAGTTCCGTTTATATATTTTCCGCGGTATAATTGAATGGAGAATTTGCATAATGGAAAAAGTTTCCGTTGCTTTTATGCGATCGCATTTCTCTTCGAGAGAAAAACACATTTTGCAATCTGCACTAATCTGATATGGTGCCTTTATGTTTCGCATCGAGCCATCTTATCAAAGTTAAAACAAGGAATTCACTATCTCGGTGAAACAGCAAAGATACGTTATTACCTTGCAGATAAGCTAATTAAAAGTTCGAATACTGTCACGCCAACACAATTGTCCTTCGTTTTTAAACGTCAGATGGAGGTTTGTTAAAAAAATTTAACGACCTGCTATCATCCCAGATTCTTTCACTTTTCGTCACATGGCCACTGTGTACAACGCGAGTTAAATATATCTTGTTAAATGGCTAATTAGGGCTTAATAAGATCGGTTCACCCAGAGCGCTCCGGCAAGAATGAGGCCAATGGTACAACGCGTCTCGTTGGAACTTTTGTTAAATCGAGAATGCCATTCCGCGAGGCATAGCGAACCATTGCCAGGTGCTTTCCCGCGGGCGCCTTTGTCGCTCGAACAATCCCATCAGCAATCCATTATTTGCACATGTCCGGCGAGCACGTCGGGCTTAATTAAGAATTGATCCTCGATCGAGCTAACGCGTATGAATAAGCCGTGTGCTCGCTTACGTAGCGCACGATTAGATTCGACATTGACGATGACACACTGCCCCACGTGCCTGCGCATTGTTTATGATTCTATTTTCTTCGGATAACGCTTCGCTGGCGTTTATCTCGCCTGCGTTGCGATTTGTCGCCCTCCTAGGTATCGAGCGATTCTATCGCTAGAAGGAGATTCTTCTGCAGGCAGTAACTTATCTGCCGGTCGTTGGTTGGCCTTGGCGACACGCTGTTATATCTTTCAATCGTCTAGGTTGAAAATCCCCAGGGCGAAAGATCGGCCGTGAGACCTTATAATACAAAGCGAGGTACCAAATAAGGGAGGGAAACGGCGGAATCAAAGATCATGCGCCGATTCTTCATTGGATTCTTCGAGCAAGTATCGGTCGGCTGAAAAAGCCGCAGCAACCTGCGGAAGAGAGGCAAGAACGCGTTCCCTCGCGTTCTTGACGCAACGTCTCCTCTCTTTTCTCTCTTTAGTATGCGAAGGAGAGGCATAGAGGAGCGGTGGCCAGCCGACCATGAAGTCGAGACTCGAATCGAACGCTACAATTTCGCGCGGTAGCTATGCAACGATCGGGACGCGAACCAGAAATATGTTACCGATCCACCGGCCATCCAGGATGCCTCCTCTTCGTGTTCTGCATTGCACGCACAAACTAATAGCGCCTGAATCTAGAAACGAGGCGTCACTTCCTTTATTTCGTCTTCGAGCAACATCTTGGCGGTTCATTATCCAAGTGTTTTTCATATCGCGCAGAGCGTAGACCGTGGGACCGATGACGATCGAATCATCGGCTAACCAATCGCTAATTAAACTGTCGTTGCAGAGAAGTTGTTGTTGATCGATGGTTCGTTCTTGCCACTCGAGCGGCCAAAGGAATGTTATTTTAATTAACGATTATTCGCCCGGTAACGCGGCACGAACGTGACCAATATCCTTTCACTGTAGGTATCATTAGAAACGCTTAGCAGCGTTATTAATGCACGCTCCCAACAGTAAGGGAGGGAATTTTTCTCGTCCCGGTTCCCCGTTCGCTTCGAACTTGTGAAACTCGTTTGCATCGGGGTCGTTTTCTATCCGTCGCTTTGGAGGATAATCGTTCCACCGAACGCTCGGACGTGAAATCCCGCGAGCAGGCGGGATAGAAAATTGGTATGGGATTGCCATAACGTTCCCACGAATTGGTAACGAGTCGCATGGATGCAAGGGAACGAGCCCGGGTCAACACCACTTGAACCGATGTCGATGACGACGATCGCGACCGATGACGCATCACCTCGCGAATCATCTTGCCCGATGATGTTTCCAAGTGATTTGACCATCGCGATGCCTGCCTTCTGGCTTGTCCGTACGACTTACATCTCGCTTTTCTCCTTCGCTGTACCTCCACGGAACGCGTCCCCATAGACCGTGTTCATAGAAGTTTAAAGAGATTTCCCGACGATGGTGTTTATTCGGGAACAACTCTGCACCCGTAGAGGTCTCAAGCAGTGAATTAGTATTGGAGCAGCGTATCAAATAAGATACTAGTTTTTCGGCTGTAGGTAATAATAATATATATTTCTTTTCATTTTTTTCACCGTTGCAGTGACAATTTCTTGAAAACCGCAACGCTCTTGACTTACCGCGAATGAACTTTAGTAGCATTGGATGTTCAACAATTGAGCTATCTCTGCTGGTGCAACGGCGTCAGCAGAAGCAATCAGGGTCGAGCGACAATGCATTCACCTCGTGCATCGACCACGCTTTACTTGGTACATTGTCTCGCGTTCTAACGATATACTTATTTCTCTGTATTACTTGGTGCCGGGCTAACTGTATTTCCTCTACACAAGACCGCCGTGATGATTTCGTACTGAGTATCGTCGCAAGCGTTGCAGCAACATCTCGCTAGCCTTTGTTCGCGATAGAAATAATCTGGAAATAATAGTCGCCCTCGAAGTATTCTTCCGATAATTAGTCTTAATCCCTCGTGAGATACTTATTTCGAACTGGTTCGTGCAAAAGGTCGATGGAAAACATGTGAAAAGTTCCAGGCGGCTAGTAGGGAAAATCCGCGGCTAGATGGTGTAATCGGGTACTAATAAAAGTAACGTGTTAATTAGAAGGCTGGGGCGGCTGTTCTGAATCAGTGGGAACTCGACTATCGGTCTACTTGCAAGGGTCTGCGGGCCCACGTGTCTGGTAAACCAAGAAAGAGACCGATGTAACCGTGGTTCAATTACAAGGAACGCATTCACAGCTGGTTGTAGACACGAGCCCGAGAGTACCGGGCTTAACCGTAATTGTTTAATGGGCTAATGAAATGATACACCCGCCGAATCTATGCGCGCACAAAAAGCCAATTGTGCTCCACCGACATTCCACGATTATCCTGACTTCGTGCGATGATCTATTCGCGAGGAGATCACGAGATACCCCGTGCATGCATACTTTACGCTTTCGTAGTTAAACACCTAATAAATTTTCTCACGGGAAGCCATTCTATAACTTGGATATCTTCACAAAGTAGTGAGCGAAGTAGTAGTCTCGGACTATCTTAAGCTATTTTGGGAAATTTCACTTTAAAAAGAATCTTGCTTCTTACACCTGATGGAATCGCATATTTTCGTATCCTGAACAAGTATCGAAATCAAATCTGAACTGATCGTTGACAAACTTCGTCTTCTTTAATTCGGGGCCACCCGTATTTTTCTTGCAGAGAGCTTGAATATTTCTATGTGCTGTGAGGTTAACAGTAAAATTCAGTAATATCTTCTTGAAGTATGTACGAAATGTTCATATTTTACATGGAATTTCGAAGCGGTAAGGTTGTCGAGAAAATCTGGGCGAAATGCAGCCTATTTGGCTTACGGGCGAAAGATGCATCCTGCTGCGAGGGATTTAACGGTGACTACCTTTCCCTCATTCATGTTGCTTTTCATTCTACGAAGGTATCTCAGAATTACCTGCCTCCCGCAAGCGCGTAAAAGTTACGACGGTATTAGCTTAAATGTTACGAGGATGTGATTTGTACCGTGCAAGAAAGGAACAAACTAAATTCTTCCTGCATTCCATTTTGTGGGTAAAAAGAAATTTATATTTCCTTCAAAATAACTGGTGTATTCGGGTCATTCGAGCTTCATACAGACATTGAGCAACGGGCATACATCTTTCTTATCCATGCACTCGATTGCGCTCTTTCGTTCAAACGTATGTATGTTATACAGAATGCACTGATTTCTAGTTTCATCCGGTTGCACACTGTTTCCAAGTGTGTCTCATTTAACACCGGCTTAATACGCTTTCCTTTCTCGATGTAGTTTTATTAAAGGACGCGTCATCCGATGCCTGCACAAAATAAAAGAAACGTGACCTTCCTGCTGGACGAGGAATTTCTCTACGCCTTTACACTACCGTAGTCATTTCATTCGAGGCATCTATGCACAGTGACCGAGTGCACACGAATCAGATCCTGTCGTAGCTTGCCTTTCGTTTACGCTTTTACGAACTCTTGACGCAGATATTTCACCCATTCAGACACTAATTGCGATGGTGTATCGCGACAGAACGTTACCTTTGAATTAGCGAAATAACCGCGTCAAAACCGACCTCAGCATCGACACGGAGCTCCTTTTTTCCCCTCGGTTGCTTTTACTTACGTCGTCGCTCGATATTCAATCTTGCGTGAAAGATATTGCGGTTTTCGATCCTCGCCCGCTGTCAGCTCTCCTCTGCTTTTCTCTTGCGCCCGAGACGTGAGAAACCGATGCGACGGTTCGTTCGAAACGCGCGCTCGCCGGGCAAAGAAGCGCGGCTACACGCTCGAAACCGAGTCTTGTTGCTCGCGAGGAGCAAGTTCAAAGACCTACGCTGGCATTCATCGCGTCGGATGGTTTTGAATCGGTCCTCGAAGCCAGAGGATCTGCCCTTTTTTACGATCGAGTATTGAAGTTCAACGACGCTGGCCTCGCCGATGCATAATCCGTACGGCGACATTCACCGTCATGTCCAGCGTGAAATTTGAATCGGGCGAGTCTCAAGGAGCATGGTCACACTTCGAGGGTCACTAACAGGAAAGGATCTCAGCCGCTTCTTAATGGCTGTTGATTGTAAGAGTCTAAATGTCGCGCTATTCGACGGGGCAAAAAGGGCCAGTCGCTGCGTTCGACCGGCGTCGTTCCACAGTAAAGACCCACCGGGCGTGTTCTCTATTCTGCCGTAGTACTGTAAGAAGAAGCCTCGAGTACAGTACTTATTTCGCGGAAGATCCATAAAGCGACGGATAAAGCACCGGGGACCCTCTTTGTTCCTGGTGTTGGGAATTAAACGGGCGTAGCTGAGGAACGTTGCTGGATAGCGACTCGAGGCGAGAGAAATTCTGCGAAACGCTGAGAAATCAGAGTATCGACGATACAATGGGCACGATTCTATAATTGCCGTATAATTTCTGAGATTTAGGTAAACGTGAACTTTCTATTCCACGCTGCGCGAACAATGCAATGCTCGCTGGACCGTTGCTGGAGACGTATAAAGAAAGTATTCAGCATCGGTAACGCGTTAAAACGTTGAGGTCGCATCGAGCCTTCTAATTGCGCGCTCCGACTGGGCGTCGGGGAGAGGAGTTTCGCGCGAGAGGATCGCCTGTTTATTCGGAGCGATTTTCCGTGATCAGAAACAGACGGGGAAACAAGGGCTCCTTTGATGATTCCAAGTCTGGAGAAGAACCTCCTTGAGACAAGCTGGTGGCTGGACCAATAATACGTAGTGACTTAACACCAGCAACACTCGGTGCGCCTCGGGTGCGAAGTGACCATAAGTGCGAGACGGTGGAGTTTAATTGAGGTTGATGAGGGGGGCGCTCGTATTGGCCCGGAATTCAATGCCGCGATGATGTTCCTTGCTTGTAGCAAGACGTTGTCTTGGAGAGAATGCGTCAGAAAAATCGATGAACTCGCCTAATACTCTTCCTAACGGTTCGGCGTCGTGCAACGTTAGTTTCCAGGCGGAATTTTGAGAAGCATGATCTTTACAAACTTTCCGAGGGAAACGTAAATAGTAGTAGGTATCTTCTAGCACCACCCTTTCTGTATATTTCAATTGCTACTTCTCCCTTGGTGTACGCTTTTGGAAATACATTGCATCGGGTTCTCGTTTGTCAACATCGTGAAAGAGTAGATCGAGTTAAGGTACTTGAAGATAAGAATGTTGCAAAGTGTTTGAGATGGTACGAAGTCGTAGAGAGGGGCTATGCGTTTGACAGTATAACTCTCGTGCGGCTATTTCCTTCTTCAAGTTTCTCGGAGTAATATATTTAATTAAGAGTACTTCGCGTTTCATCGAGTACCATTTAGCCGCGAAAAGTGGCCAAGGGAGCAACGTGTCGGATCGAACTCCACTCGTCTCTGCCGATGTGCCTTTCACGACATTCCGCAGGGTCATTATTCAAATGTCTGCCTTATGAGTGTCTATAGGTGCTTCTTATCAAGAACGTTTTGTACGCGGCTCGTATGATGCGGACTCTTTGAATGGAGACGTTACAGTTGCTTCGACGATCGAGTCGTCAGCATCCTGCCCTGGGAAGATACGCGCGCGTTTATATGTATCTGTCACGGATGTACGAGGAAACGAAATCACGGCACTGACCTAGAAACCGATGAAATCTTAAACAAAGGATGAACGAGCAATTGCCACTGGATGTTTGCGCATTAATAAATTCGCTTATTACGATAGCTAATGGATGCTCGCCGATGCCGCTATTCCCTCCTCTGTAATGTAGAACGAAGCTATAATAAGCACGAACGGTGCACGGTTCCCCACCTTCGACAGAAGAATAAACGAAACGACACTTGCATTCGATCAGGTTCGGAGAACGATAAATCTGATCGAGGGGAACAACTGGAGCCGACGAGATAAAATTGGGTGCGAACTTGAAGGGCGAGTCTCGTTAGAAACGGCTCCTAAAGCTCAGGATTATTTTTTCCAATCACCCCAGGTTTTATTGTGACGATATTATATAACGACGATAACATGTTTACCGCGGCGGGGCGATGTTTAATCGGTTCGGCAAGGGTCCAGTAACGACGCGTCGGGCCGAAGTCATAAAACAGCGACCTGTTGAGTAAGTTCATAAAAGGCGCGGGGAAGGCACAGAGCGTGTCGTAAAATCGCGAGCACGCTGCTTCGAGAAACCGTCACTCGCGCGGCGATGCTCTTGAAACGTGGTTCCTGAAAGTTTTCGAGAAGGAACCCGGTCGTGGACACCCCACCACATGGTTGCAGGTTGCGTGCCGCGGTCGCGGAACAAGAACCTCCCCTCTGCCAGGAGTAACGCGTACGTTTCGCGTCCATCCTCTGCTACCTTCGACATTCCTACCCGTCCTGCACATCCCGTCCCCTGTTCCATTCAGGCATAATAACCGTGCAGTTTCCCAGCGCGTCTTCAATGGGCGAAGATTGCACGCTACGAGACCTCGAGCCGGTCCTCCGCGTCCTCTTCCTCTCCCGCACCACTCGTACCCTCTCGCCCTTCCCCTCCCCCCCTTCGTTATTTCTTCTCCTTCTTTCTTTCGTTTTTGCTTCTTTCTGTTTTCTCCTCCTCCTCTCCTACGTCTGTATATTTCTTCCTTTCCTTCCCCCCACCTCTAATTTCGCCCGTTGCCTGTTTCCCATTCTCGAAGAAGCTGGCTGCAGCCACGTCTCACGAATACGATTTTCTACCCCCTTCTGCGTCGCGCCGAGAGTTTAAGGAGATGGGTGTTGGTCGAGAATCGAATTTAGAGAGAATCAATTTCGTGGGCATGATTACAGGTACACGGAGTGGTCGTAAGAGAGTTTGTTTATTCCCTTGAATACGTTTTGCTGTCTGTAGAACTGGCACGAGATGATACGCGTGAAACACGGATCCAAAGAGCCTTAATTACGGCGAAGTCACAAGGGTAACGCATACGAGGGAATATCGTGCTGTTGCCTTTTTCTCACGTGTTCTAGTTTCTCGTCACGCGAGTAAAGGCGACATCCGATTCCCAGTAGGAAAGGGGTATGTACGATAGTGAAGAACGCTTCATTTTCCGTTTCTTTTTCCTTGTTTCCCCCCTCGCGGCTCGGTCACGCTATCCCACAAATCGGGGAGAGAAGGCTCCTTGAGTTTCTCGCTGTTTACGACGGGGAAAACCACGCTGACAAGATCTCGCGTACGTTTACCCTGGCTCCAGCTTTCGGTTATTTGCAATTCAACGTCGACTGTCATACAACGCATTGTGTGTTATTGCGTGCTAATGAAAACGACTCGTTTCTCGGAGGGAAAAGTAGCCTTTCACTCGGGTCGTTGCACGCAGTTACGAATTTTCACATCAAAGAAATTCTCATCAAGTTGTAATTCCTGTTGGTTCGTTTCTAAAGAATAATTCCGTTGCTGCGCGAGTAGTAGTTTAGCCGACTAAAAATGAGTATCTCTTGAAGCCCGTCATTTCACTGCTCGCCGTCCCGATAGTTATGATAACTGTATCGCGAACGATCGGTATGTAATGCGCGGTTTCCACGTAAGCCCTTCGGCTCGCCGGAATCCTCGGCGCACGAATCAACAAAAGCATCGTATTGCTCGGCCATGTAAGGTGATGTTTTCCTGTCCGACGACCAGCTCGCGCAAAATTACGACGTACGCTCTTGTACCGAAAGGATGAAGAACGAGCCACATCCGTCCGTCTCCGCAGTTCGATCCGCCGCAAGACGAGGCCGCGCTCGCAAGGTGGCTCCCTTCTATACCAAATGGGGCAACCAGTCTCGAAGAAAACAGCCCAGATATGTCCCCGGGGAGCTTAGCGCTCGTCCAAACCGGGACTCGACATCGCGAACTTGCGGTCTGTTCTCTTCGTCGGCCGAGGTGAATGTCCACCCGTCGTCGTCGTCGGCCAGACTGGACGAACAAGTGAACTCGAGCTCCCATTCCATTGCATCTTCAGCGTGCCCGTCTAACCTTCGGACCGCGCGCGCCGTTCATGTCGATCGTTCATCGTGGACGCTTCGTCGATTGATCGAGGAAAATTTGCAGCGGCTGCTGCGAGAAATACTGGAATATTCGCGTATTCGATCTTCATTAGCCATATGGAGCTGTTAAAACAAGGGAATGTTGAATCAGAAACGTGTCGCTCCGAAGTAAATAGTATTCCAACGCGAGTCGAAAAGAACCCAGTAAGTTATTCGCAGCAAGACGACTCAGATGAGTACACAGTGCACGGAGGAAGAAGTTTGTCGCATGGCGTTGATTGTGGTTGAAATCGCACAAAGCTCACTTCCTCTCCCGACTCCGGCTGCACCGGCGAATTGCACCGGCCTGCGAGTCTCTTTTGCACCTCCAGGACATCCTCGTACCTCGCATGATACGGCATGTGCGCCAAGAAAATGGCGCATCCACGAAGAATAGGCATAAAGAAAATCTGGCTGGCCATTGTTGCCAGGACTCCAGAGGATCTCGGATGGTGTGGTGGCGGCAGTAGGCGAGACAGGGGGTCCAGGAGGGATGAAAGGCACCGGGGGGTTAGGTTACCTGAGGGGCCACGACACTCAGGTACTGCATTGTTGCGTCGTGGCCGTGGTACGAATCGCCGTAGCCGTACAGTGCGCACCGTGGAGGTGGAGTGAAGCAAGCAGCAGGAGAACCGAGGCTAACCTGCGAGCCTGTTTGTAGGTGGCACTGAACTTGAGACGGGAACTCGCCTCGAAAGGACACAAAAAAAAAAAAGGAAGAAGGGCAAGACGTCGGCATAGTTGGTTTGCATGCACCTTGCTGTTCAGCCGTGTTTAGAACCTTGAGGATTCCACCAGCGGAAAGAGATAAGATGCGAGAGATGAACGACCTTAGCAGAATTCTATTCCCTACGATGAAAACGCATGCCAAGCTATTACGTATCTCGGTGGCCGAATCGACAAAGCTTCCTCTGCTTCAACAATCGTCAAGATTTCGTTGGTACCTTTCCCTGATCGGTGTCGCAAACGCGTTCGTTGCGAAATCTCACATACGTGTCACCCGTTGCCAATCACCTTGAACGGAGCACCTGAAGGGAGCGGAGATCTTGCCGCCTGCCACAATTCGACCACCCATGCAGTGTGCTGAAGTGCAACGTGTGCGAGATACGAGTTCGTCGCTATGGTGAAAGAGCCAGCATAGCGCGGCGAAGATATAACGTTACACTCTGGTAGCAGTGTTGGTGTGGGAACGCCGGCGAGATGGAAGTGCGAGAAGAAGCGGCGGCGTGTACGCCTGCTCCTGGTCGGGCACAATCGCGGTTAAGGAACACCGTGTTGGTTCAACCTGGTGTATACGCGAGGAATAAGATACTCTTCGGTTACGTTCACGGAGGATACCTTTACCGTGGACGCTCCGACTCTGCAATACGGTAAACGTACGGGCGAATTATACCCGTACGGGCTAGTTCCGAGGCTATTGGTCGCTTTAACGAGCTCGGTAATCCTCGCTGAACATTCTGTGCAACAACATTCCGTTCGGAGGTTCGTTGCCGGCGTGCGTACACGTCCAGAAGATTTGAGAGGCTGCTTCTTCGGATCTCCCTATTCAATTGCCATCCAAGGCTGTTTACTGCCTTACAGTCTGAATTCTTTTTATCGGTCCCTGGCATAGCTCGGCGAAAATGCAGCCGCACGCAAAGTTCGTTTCGCCAGCACGCCGCAGGAGAGGACATCGTGTTCCCGTGAAAGAAGAAAAAAGCTCGCCCGCTGGCCATGTGCACATCATGGTTGGCACACTTGGTAGCTGTGCCGTGTTGAAGCACATGTCGTGCTTTTTGCCGACCATTTTTTCGCCGGTGTACGAGTCAAGAGACGCCTGTACCTCGTTTTTAACGCGCGAGTCGGTAATGTGCCTTGCGAACACGCGTGAAATTACCCCGAACTTGATTGCCTTCGCGAGACACGCCGGCAGACAATTGACCGTGCAACACCGTGACAAAATCAATCAGGATTTTAGTGTCTTTTAGGTTTCATGTCGCCAGGGGGGAGCGGCTCATATAGGTAGGCCTTTTAACCACGCCGGGTTAAAGAAATGGTGCAGGATTTCTGCCACCGTGTATTTTATCTCTCTCCGTGGGCATTGCGAATTTATAGACCACAATGATCGTTTCGATTCTACGCAAGAACAATACGACCCGTGCAACGCTTAATTAGACATAGAGAGTAAAGTACGCGGAGGTAGTGAACGCGTAAATCAATCCAAGGATTCTTCGCTGGTCCCGTTACGGGAAAAGAAAGACCAGCTGACATCCCATGTCTTCCCGCGCTCTTCACAGTCTGTTTTTCTCCAACCTTTCTTTCTTCGCCCTCCTTTACCCGCGTCTGGCGATATATAATATCGTACCCTTTTTTCTCTCTCCCGAATCTGCTTCTGCCATCAGGCAGACGACCACTCTGAACGGAGGAAAAAGCACGCGGGGCATCGGTCGATCTGTGGTTAAAGAACTCGCTGAATTATTCAGCTCGTCATTAATTTTTATCCACGCCGGGGATAACCGAAATCATACTGTGAACTCCTTGTTATCGTATTACTAACTGTGCTCCTCATTACTGCAGCTAGAACTGTCTGACACGCTACGCTAACAATGACTCGTCCATGCTGTTACGTTTCATGATGGAGAATGCAACGTTAATTGCACGCATAGAAATTCAATATAAAACAGACGGTGTACGTTTCGTATAGAGCATCCACCATTCACGAGTCGCTATTGAGGCTGCTTGCTTCGGAGTGTTTTTTTTTTAGCGGAATTGTGAATAGTAATTATTAGATGCGCGAAGGCTGGTTTTTAGAGGGTGAAAAGGTAGAACGAACACGGTGGGTGGAAGACGCAACGAAGCTCCCCCTCGGCGCTTATTATAGTTACGAGCCATTCTTCCACCCTCGAAATTCTCGCTCTTTCTCTCTCTCCCCCTTCGATCTCGATGACACGAGAGATCGCTCCTCCAAACGAAAGATAGGGCCATGGTCAATGCAATCTGCGTAGTATCGAGGTCGCTTTGTACACGAGGACGAACAATAGCGCGCTGGATGGCCCTGCACCGGCAACTTGGGCCTCGTAGAAAAAGGCATACACGGACCACTTCAAGTCAGAGCAACCGGTAGTGAATGCCGACAAGCCAAACGGTTTGTTGGTTCGCGTAAAAGATCTTTTTCAGCCTGGATGCCGCGCGTAATCCACCCTCTTCGGAAGCCTGTTCGTCGCGGATGTAAATGCGCCTGCGCTTTCAAGCGTGCTAACGTGGTCTCAAGATCCCAGAAAATTAACAACATTTCGGGGACGATCAATTCCTACTGTGTTACATTAGCAATTTTCTGCGCAACAATTTACTTGCTTTATAAAAATTTATTCTCCCCCTGTCAAACGACAGCCTGCTCCGATTCCAATCAGAAAAACGCGTGAACTTTAATGGACACTATTACGATTTTACGACCACACCGTTCGCTTGGAATTTTTTTACGATCCACTATGATTTCCCTCGCCGCTTTTCGTGATCTCTCGGGACATGAGGAGACACTAGGATGCGTACCGATGTTTCTTCCGAACAAAAAACTTTCGTATACGCTGCATGACCGTAGTCGATAAAACTCGAAGAATTCCACGAAACAGCGAACGGTTCGTGTCGTGGAAGAAGGGGGTGGAGGGAGTTAGATTGGAGAACGAGCACGTAGAAGTTAAGGTATTCACGTATTCCGTCGACTCGCCGCCTATCCCATGCCTTGACAAATGACGCTTGTCACTGATATATCTAGACATCACCCAAGAAAACTCGTGAAAAAGGACGTACCTCCAATCTTTGAGTTATCATTTCAATATCTGCGAAACGGTAACCGAAGCAGCTTTTGATAAATGAATTCGGTTAGCTCGGTACTCGGACGAATGCTCTTCTCGGAACAGTATGGCTCGCTTCCTAACGGCAATAACGCCTCGTTACGTGCAATTCAATATTTTTAAAGGAATTCATCCGCGGAATTCCTCGCTCCTCCTAGCGCAATCTCCAATAATGGAGGTAGTTCGCGACGGTCGCTTGATACTAATAGAACGACGTGCCATAAACGTACACGTACTCGGAGTGCTTCCTTCTCGTTCGTCTGTTACCTGACTACCGTCGGCGTAATGTTACTTACATGTTTGCTGATCGTACACCGACCTGGCGAATAATTATTTACACCGTGTACGCGGCTGGCGCGAGCGCGTGTGTGCGTGGCTCGCGGCCACGAAGACGGCTCGTGTTATCCGCGCGAGGGCCTCGTATTAACATAAATAGGAAAAACGAGATCCCATTGTACCACCCCAGGACGTTATTGTAATAACGGGTGCCCTAGGCCTTCCTCGTGTTACGACCTTTACACGTGCATCGTGGACTTCCTAGGCCGCGACTCGGGCTGCGGAGAAATTCAGATTACGTATCTTGCAATCATGCCGTATTTTAGGCCAACCGTTTCAATCGCTAAATCGACTGGTGATGGGTATTTTAAAACAGCCGAGTAGGAATTAAGAAATACAAACAGCAAGAGTTAGCACCTTGCAGCAGCGTGAATGACGCGCACACGTTGTACGTTTTGTAGTAGCTTTGCACCATCTGTGGGAAAGAGATTTAATCGTAATCCGCCCCTTTAGCGGTTGAGACTTACGAGTGAGGGAAGTGGGTTCGTTAGCGAGCGTATCGGTGTAACTTCTCGGTCTATCAAGGGACGAGGTTTTATCGCGGCAGATTTATTCTACGGAAGCAATGCTTAGCGCCGTCATGAAACCGTCGGGTACAGTTGAAATTGCTTATTAACAGAGTGAAAGGTAGGTTCTTTGTACAAGCTAGATTGTTAAGGAATGGCTGCGCTTTACTACGGTGCGCTCGAGCATTTAGCTGTAATCCACTTCCGTGCATCCTCGTCCGTCCAGCGGTTTCGGGCGATCCCAAGTACCATTTCGGGGCAGCGTTCTAAAAGTCCCCACAAAATTGCTGCCCCTGACGGGCCAAGTGGTTGTTTAGTAATGCACGGACGGGCACAATGGGCGCGTACACAGTCAAAAAGGTCTTCGGCTTCTTCGCGGTGTCCTCTTTAGGGAAAGACCCGGAGCAGAGAGAAAAGGGGCACTTCAGTTCCGTAAATATTGGGACAGGTCTAGCGCGGTAACCGGGCTCCCTTGACAATTTACACAGCACCCTTTCTATCATGGGAAAATGCCCTCTTCTGTCTAGCACTCAGGTGACATCGTGAAGAATTTAGAGAACGGGATTCCTACGCACACTAATAAAACGTTCTAGAACCATTTTTATGCCTCCGAAGGAAAGCAAACATCGCCATCGATCGTCGTATCATGTTTTTTAACGGAAACCGCGAAACATTACGCGGGAGCATACATACCCAAGAAACGTGCTCGTTCATTCATAACTGCGACTCATTGATCGGCTCATATTGACATATCAATTTACCTGTCGTAGCTCGGCTTTACGTTGTTTCCAGCTTCGATAAACTGTGTATTGAAATTCAACGCTCTTCTTTCTATTCTTATCGAAGGCGTACGGTATGAAACGGTCAGGTTAATCTCCCTACGAAAACTCTCGTGTTTCGTTAAAAAAAAAAACATGGAACAGGTTTGTCTTTGTTACTCGTTCAAGTTTTTATCGAATTTTCAGAATCTTTTTCTTCAATTCTCTTCCTTTGCCCTCTCCCTTTCTCGTCTCGATGCCTAATTACGAGACCCAAATCCGAGGCGGTCGTAACGACTCGAATTTCTCAGGAATCGATGCTCATTATATACCGATTAACACCGAGTAACCCTTCCACTTCTATCCACCCAGTCTCGCTACTTTCCCTATGACTGCCTAGATATACAACTCCGCGTGAAATAAATGCACCAATCGTGGCCAGCTGGTGGGTGTTGGGAGCAGGTTGTTGTGTCGACCGATATGTCGGTGGACCGGGGGTCTTAAAAATTAGTTCCCTACGCGTTCTGTCGGTGGCAGTGGAAGAAAAAGCGCCAGGTGCCCCGTAGGAAATGAGCATGAATATCTAATACACAGAGGCGATCCCGGAAGCGAGGCCTTCTCGTACGAGAGCAGCACGTCCTGTTCTAAGGATTTCGCCTCCTTTCTCCCTCTTTTCACATGCTCCTCGCCTTGTGGCGTCCCGTGCACGCCGGCAGCTGGCCAACTCGCCTCTTCTCGGTGTTTTAAGGAAACTTATGACGCGTCTGGACCAGTGAGTCTGAGAAAAAAGCAAGCTGCCAGCTTGCCAACGTCTTCGATTACTTCCTTGTCCCGTGATTCATGAGAAGCACCCTCCAGATTCATCTTGACACGATCCGTGTTCGAATTGTATCCCGCGATACGAAGAGATTTATAGCTTCCTGACTGTACTTCCGCTTGAAATCACAATATTATATCCTCGCACAATTTTCCACTGCTGTGCTTTTAAAGTTCACGTCCTTAATGTAACCTTCGGCAGTAGAACGAAATGTCAAACTCTCGGCGTGTATACGATTCACTATCAATCGACAGTAGCGATTCTATATGAACACGATACTCTGTCTGCCCAATAAATACTGCAAGAAACAATTCTCAAGTTACACCTGCCATACTTTCAGTAACAGAGGCGCAGCATAACTGTCCATAACTACTCCAGTGGAGCTGGAGGATCAACAGGGTGCTCGGTGTTTGGAAATCTAAAACTACCAAATACAACTGGCGTCACTTGACCCAGATGATAACTAATCGGAGCGCGAAAACGTGCAGATGTCGACACATGCATTGGCACAGTTGTAGGTGCCCTCGATCCTCAGGACGCGGAGTAAAATGGTCCCAAATCGCTCCGTCGAAGATGCGAAAGATTCCGTGAATGCTGCGGTCCAGAAGGTGAGCGCGCAGTGGGATCGATACTCCGTCAGATAGACGTGGCAGCCGCCGTACGGATCTTTACATTCACACGATTCATTAATAATGGGAGGGAACCCGTGTTATCCTCAAGGTTGGCTCTCCCTTTTCACTCGATTTCTTTTGGAAGCCTTTTACCTGGGACGGTGCATCATCCCACGCTCAATGATGAGCAGGTGATGAACCACTCCCCCGGCCATTGCAAACTCCGAAAGATGGGTCCGAGTTGCCGCAGGTTATGTTATATTCTTCGTGTTCTCTCGTTGGTCTAGGTCATGATTTTCGATTTCAAGCTGCTCCACACCTCGCATCTGCCATACCTCTCCAACACGCTTACCAACACTGTACGCCACTATCTTCGCGCAATTTACGGCGGCCATTAAGAGTTCTATCAAGATATCGAATACACCCAGGTACCAAGCAGTCTGCTCGTTCCTGCGGGAAGTTTCATTAAGTCGAGGCACCCCGGCGGCAGACACTAACCGTTCCTTGTGTGAAATTGATTTAAATCGATACGCTATTATGTACTCTTCCAATTATGAGGCTAACTTGATTAGAGCCACAGATTATAGGGCTCGATCGCTGCCGTTGGCGAGAAACGAGTACTTTATTATCCCCAATTAATTAGGTAGTTCGTTAAGCCTCTTCGCTTCCGCGTATCGTTTCTCGATCGACGCGGAAAAATTCTGACCGAAACGAAACGCTGGCTCGCGCCTTCGATGACCACCCACGATACGAGGATCACTCCGGACTGATAACACGAACAACGAACGGAGAAAAGCAAACGGTGGGCGGCACGGCATTCTATCGTTGGATAACAACCGCGGCGAACAACCTGGCTTTCTCTGCCCGTTCCTTTGTTCGTGGTGCATTAATCATTCGCCTCGTGATCACGGATCGCAAGTAGGTAGTCGTAGCTGGTCTCTGAACGATCATGCGAGACCAAAGGGACCGATCCACGCGGACCAAGTATCCCTGTGGATTCGAGTGGTGCCGAGCGGATTGATCCAACTATACGCATCCAATGATCCAGCCGGACGATCCATCGTGCGGACACTGAGGACGCGGCTATGTCGGTCGTATTTCTCTTCTAACGACCACCAACCTTGCCGCTGCGCGGACCTTCGGCCTCCAAGCCACAGGTGGACTACAAATGAAAGCACGCCTAGTCTCGTTTCCATCCGCCGCGCCATGAACGGAAAAGGAAATCGTTCGTAGACGAAAAGTCATGAAAAATGCAGAATCCAGTAGATCCAACACAACCAATCTTCAGTACCCACCGCTGTAAAATAATGTCCCATTCGACAAGGACCTTGTCGCGCTACCATCTCCGACACCAGTGCCTCCAACAATGGAAGGCTGTTACACGCGGAGCCGATTTCACTCGAGACGAGGATCTCCTGGCAGGTACCAGAGGCAAGGAGCACAATGAATACGTTTCCCCGACGATGCGCCGACGGACAGTCGTTATCCCCGAGTATATGCCGCGCAAAAAGTCCTTCGTACACTTTTCCCCCGGATTTCAACGGCGATCGAGAGCCGCGGCAGGGAACAATAATAATCCCAGCGCTCGCTCCTCGATACCGTTTTCCGTTATTCGAGCAAGATGGTTAAGCGAAGCTGGCGAACGTCGAGGTTGTTTTGTGCTCCACCAAGCGGGACTACCGTGCAGAAGGCAGTGGCATTTCGCCCGGCGAGGTTTCGTGGAAACGCGCGCCATTGTGAACCCAGGAACACCGTTGGGACGATCCTGACCTTCGTCGATCTTACCTCGCCCCTTCTCTGTCTTCGCCTCTGTCACCCACAAAATTACAGGCCAGAGGAGGGAGCCGGCATTCATTTACTTAATACCATAGTTTAAAGTGGCGTATCGTTTTTATTTGCGACAGAAGCGAAACGATGTGCGGGTAGGTCAGGACTAGATTTTATTGTTCTTCTGTCGTCGAATTTTCACTCCATGTTTTACTGTCTGTTCCGTGTAATAAGCAGCTGTCGATATTCTGCTAGCAATATCTAATCAGTGGGAAATCTGCGTAGCTTTCTACACACTATGTATATCCTTTACGCTGAGTGAATATTGTAATTGTATTGTTTCCATGAAGTGTCCAAGAACCCACGTCGTTCTCAGGGTGTACTTTTAGCTGAAACCCAAGGCAATGGGAGCCCGTATAGATTCTATAGGAAGTGCAGCTCGTGTACAGATGGTGAACGATGAATTAACTGCGATCATAGACGTGCACGGCGCAGACGAAATACCATGGGTAACCATGCGAGTCGCCAATCAGTTACGGGTCACGCGCCTTTATAGGGAACGACGAAGTCGACATGTGTAAAGTCCTGCTTCCCTTCTTTACATTCTACTAGTTTACTCTGTATTCCAAGTCGAGCACGTTTATTCTTCTCGGCCTCTTCCCGTTGAGCAAACAGATAATCTTGAGACGGTTTATTTCCCTACGGAATCACGCTGGGGCTCTCACGTTTTTTCACCCGAGCCACTTGTCGCTACTTATTTAAATCGCGGTTCAAGTATTAACAAACGCTGATTACACGTTTCCTGCGTTGCTTCGGAATTTTGTACAAGACCTTGATTCACCACCAAATAAAATTACCGTTGAAAATTTTCCCTCGTATCCCGTGCAAGGCGTCACTATGTTTGAAACTTTTCCTTTGGTACGAGTTGAATTAATTTTAGAATTATATCGGCTGAGAATCCTTTGACTCTGAAAGAACACTCAATAGAAGCTACATGCAGCGGGGCCGACAATTGCGGAATAAAGAACAATTTCCGGATAAAGGCGTCAGGAAAATCCTTGACAGTCGTCGTGCAAAGTGTTATGCACGAGAACCAGCTACGGGAAACGCAGCCGAGCAGCGGCGAGTGGGGGGAATGCCGGCATGAAAATTATTATCCCATTCCAAGGAAGGACTAATTAGTATACCTGGCAGACAAGTGAGGCGGAAGAACATTTTTGCTGAGGGAAACTACTCGTTGCTTTTCCTAAGTCGTCTAGGGTCTAACTTTTTCTGGGTGGGAAATACACTCGAGGAGACTTATTACATCACAGAACCACGCTAACAGAATACAAGAAAATGTTTCTTCAGACAATTTGATAAATATTCAGCAGCCAATTTAAATGCTCCATCGTTGAAGTCTGTCGATCCCATAATCGTAAAGGGTTTTCTCAACGCGCACCTTACATCACCTTCCACGCGTATGCGTAAGAATGCATGCATGCATGCCCTCGCGTCCCGTGTGGGAAGCGAGCCAAAGTAAAGCGAAGCAACAGGCTGCCTGCCCCTACAATGGGAAGTTGGTCGAACGTGGAACAGAGTGAAAAAGAAAAAAGCCATGGAAAAGGGACGAAACTGGCTAACGAAAATTCCGGGCACGTCTCGCGAACAGCCGCGGAATTGCTAAAGCTGTGTCGCGTTTCGCCGAGTGTCAACGAGTAAAAATGTTAATTGACATCGTTGCAAACTGTGCTGTGACGACATTGCCAAGGAATTCTCAAGCGATAACGGAGGTTGTTTGGCGATTGCTCTATTAGTATTCGGATTTAAACTTGCCGGAGGAGTTCAGAGCTTTCCACCTGTTCGACGCAACGATCTCTCGAGCGCATGGATATTTTTCAATGATCCCGGGCGTATCGCGGTTTCTCGCTCCCATCGGTCCTCTTCTCGCCACATGGTTGGGCGCCACCCATTTCTCGGCACATGTGCAACATACTTCGAAGCCCCTGCCTTTCGCTTCCCACGTCCCGAAGGTTTCTCAGAACGAAAAGAGTGCTATCCACGGGGAACTAACGGCGGCCGCTGAAGTTTACGCAATTTTTATTGCGGTACCACTTCCCAATATCCATGTGCCTCGTAACGCTCAGAAACTTCAGGGATATTGTATAACAAAACCGAAGAACGTGATGTAATCTCGGAACCTTAACAAAGAAATAAAGGATGAGAAACGAGAAGGAACCTGAGCACACGAATTTCACCTCGACGGTAATCGTGATCACGAAGAGCACACTCGATATTCACGCATGGGTCCTTTATGCAAAGCAGTGGTCTTCGTCCTTATTTTTTTCAATTCGAATGTAACTGACGCCAGCTGCTTGACTGTACCGTTACCGATGAAAATACGAGCCAGATATTGGACGTTTTCCGTGGCGTACGAACGGACGTGTGCAGTATAAAGATGGAGCACCGTAATGGCAGCAAGGTGTCACGAAGGCGTAACCGAGAGCAGGGTGGACAAAGGTGCGTGTTGGTAATTACTGCGACGAAATAAAGCGGGCCATCCCTGAATGGAACGGAAGTGCCGCGCAGTGTTTTTGGCGGTGGAGCAGCGTTTCGTGTGTGTACATTGGCCTGAAAACGGAAACGGCGTGCTCGCGATTGATACGGCCCTGTAACGGAATTTCTTTGCTCGTTGGGAACCGAGCGACTGCCGCTAGCTCACCTTAGGCCTTGTTCACACGGTGACGGATCGTAATTCCAGGTTGCGCCGGGTGCCATTATCAGCCCTCGCTAATCGTCCGGCGGACGCAGATAAACGTTTCCCGGTGAAAATGTGTTTTTCGGATTGCTGATATTTCTCCGGGCGTAATTAAATCCTGATAGGGGCCGCCGAGATACGGGGGCGACGAAGATGATCTTGATACTTGATACTCGCCGGTAGCGATCAGATTATCTCTGCATGCTGAGGAACGAAACGAAGAAGAGCTTTATACCTGGCCAATAGCGCTTAGACGTCTTAAGACTTTCATAAGTCATTTTAGCATTAGTGTAACTTAGAGAGTCAAGCAAAGTGTGTGAGAAACCTGGTACGTTCGTTAACATTGTTGCTCTAATGGATTCCCATAGAGATTTGCTGCTGACACTTGTTAAAGACAGTGTCAAGTAAATTTTTGTAAAGGTCAATCCTTATTGTTGACAGTACGTTGAACATTTTGTAAGGAAACGACGGTTGCGTAGAACAAAACGGTGTTTAATCACATTCATAGTATTTTTTATTCTTCTTCGAGGATTTTTGTAGGGGATGAACTGAACTATCGAAGGCTTGAAAGTTCACGTGAATGTGGAAGCCGATTTAAACGAGGTACGCTACTCCATTAAGTTCGCTTTACACGTTGATTGTCATGCGCGAGACGCTTTAGCCGGTACACGACCCACGCACTCTTTACGCATACTTAACGAGGACAGGTACATATTATGGGCCAAACTATAGCAACGAAATTAATGACACGGTATTACGGGGAGGTGACGTGCTTACAAGAAAGTACTTTCCTCGAATTACAATGCCAATCAGGGAATTCGTACCCATTTCCTTCAACTTGGGGTCGCAAACGCGGTAATTATGCGTTTACGACACGTTCCGCGTGTCGACGAGTTTACAGGGTAAGTACTACTTAGTACTTTCTTTACTAATTAAGGTGAAATTCTATACAATCCAGGGGGGGTAATATTCTGTTACATTGATCATTCAAAGGAGCATCGTATTTAATGAGTGCGCGTCGACCAGCATCAAGAACAACCAACCCTTTCGTTCCAGAATTGTTATATAAAATAGCAGTTCTCCGATTCCAGCGTCCATTAGGAGATATTAATTGACAACTACCGTGATCTATGGGGGTCGTGGCTAGAGCTATTATATCCTTGAGCATTTCTCAATCAGCCAACGATGCACAATCAAGGGCGATCTTGAGTGCCAGTCGCGACCCCGCAAAAACACCGTTGTGGTTAGAAGCACCGAGGTATAATTAATTCTAGAATTTTATTAAACCCTTTTCTTCCTGGAATAATATTTAATAGTGTTGTGCAAAAAAACCTCGATTCTCCCAACTCTCGCATTTCCAACTATGAAACATGACCAACACATTCCATTTCCATGCCACTGTCTTGCACCGACCATTCACGTTCAGTGCATGAATTTGCAACAATGAATGACTGCTAAACAAATTTATGCACTTTCCACGGCAGGATCGACACATGTCACAGGCTGAAATCGCTGTGTGTCGATGCATTTTCACTCTTACTATTGCGTAAGCACGCAGGAGTCGCGCAGGACGATTTCTAGGTAATTTCGACGTCCCGGCCGTTCGTTTCAGCAACGCTGGCATTTCAAGTCATTGCTTCACACGGAACGAGCTGCAAGCGCCGTCATGTCGCAGGATAGATGCGTTTACGGAGAACGAGAAGAATAGTAGAAAAACAATACGGGATTCCATACGCAAAATATACTTAACAATTGTAGGACAAACCTAGGGACATAAAATTATGCATCCTGTCCTCTGACGGTTTTATTACTTCCATCTCTGATGGCATTGCTTGCGACCTGTTGAACAGAGTGTAATTGAATCTGTGACAAGTATATGGGATCGTGACATTTCCTTTTCGCCACCTGTTATCGAGAGTAATTTTCATCACACAAACGGCGCCAATTTATCCGAGCAATCGCATGGGATTCAGCTAATTATTTCCTCGCTCGTTGGCCCCCGTTATCTTCTATTTTCTGTACGTTGCACTTTACGGAGCATAACCGAGCAGCGGTACTAATTCAATAGTCGCCCCCACTCCGAGTAACTGACCGCGGGCGGCTGGTGTTGGCCGTTAATTAAGGAAATATCTTAATTACCGTTCAGAATTCCATAAGTGGCCCATATCTCTCGCGCGACATGCGCTGTCCCGATGATGCGGGCCTGTTGTCGGCGCCTATCGAACTTTCTTTCTCACACCGTCTGGTCGCAGGTTCCTGAAGCTTCGATTCGAGAACAGACGGAGATTGATCGTCGTCTTTTTCCGAGATCACCGTTCCGTGAATTATTACTTCATTCAAAGGATACTGCATCGTTGTTCTTTATGGCTTCGCTAGCATTTAACGAAGCCCCGGATCGTGTAAACCCTATGAGACTGTAGTTGAGTGGTGTTTAAGAATAGGATAAAATCGCTAATTCAGGGTAATGCAAGTAACACCGAGTTCTGTTCGCCGTGTGTAGATCGTCGACGCTGCTTCTGCGACATTGGAGACCTACCAGTGTCCCGTGAAACGTTTGTTCCCGCAGAAGCTCGTAATAAGTCAGCTGCAAAGAAGCAACGGATTATTTTGCAGTCGCGCATATACGAGCCGTTTCCCCGAGATTCTCTCATTCTTGATTGTTTTCCATTGACGATAAAAGCGGCACAGATTACACACGACTCGCTTTATGCGATTCTTCCCGAGGAGATAATGCTGTTCGTTTCCGCGATGATGTTCCACGAGATACTACTTCCACGAGCACGTCCAGCGTGTCCTTCGAGCTTCCCTCACCGGCCGATCCATTCACACTAGACGGGGCATCTCAGCGCACTTGCGAAATCCCCATTGACCCTCGAACAGCTTGGTACAGCGGCTCCGCGCTTGCGTTCTGCTCCGATTTACCTCAACTACGTTTCTCTATCACGCCTGTGCATACAAAAGCATTCGATGAAGCATTCTATTCTTAGAAATAATACTTTCAGATGCACTGGGTGTTCGCGCGAAGATCACGCATTCCATCTCTACGAATTTATAGCCCGCCTCTGTCTTCGGCTCGCGAGTAGCATCCAAGCAGCCGGAATCGTGCAGAACCTTATCGAACCCCACGTTCGTCTCCGTTTTTTCTCGAAATCCACGACGAAGGCGACACACGTTTAGCCGCCTCGGTCTCCATTTCAGGAATACTCAATAAGGGCTACTTAATATTCCCTGGTGCGCTCCTGAAAACACACGCTACTGCGATCGGAACGTGTCGAGATCGAGAAACGATCGCTTGGCAGCCGGGCGATCCCAGTTCCAAGAAACTAACGCCCGTCTACACCCATCGCACACTGTTTCCTCGGTCGTATAATTTTTGCGCTCGCGGTTCTCTTACAACTCGCCGGATAACAAGCTCTAACGCGCGACTACGAATATCTAATAGAGGAAACGAGTCTTTTTTCCCCATCAAGTATTCAAAGCTCCGCGCCGGGTGCCCGCTGTTGGCGTAGGTACTTCTGCGCCCGCAGAAGCTGGGATATGAAGTCATTTGCAGGACAAACGACAAGCGAGTGAATAATTTCGTTTAATCGACGACGCTTAATTGCACGGGACGTTTCTGTTCGGCCAAGGCTGACAGGGTTCCAGCGCTGCAACGATTGATATCTTTCGACCGTCGAACGGGGAAGGTTCTTCCTTTCTTTTTGCCCGCCCTGCCACTCGTTCTTGCTCGCCCACGCTTCGAATAACCTGTACACATGTAAACCGACCGGTTAACCACCGTCGCGCGAGTTCCAGGGGAAGGGATTCGTACATTTCGCGCCGGTTTCTGCCGAACTCGGCATACCTGTGGTCCTCGACCCTGAATCCTAGCCCACCGATCGGAAATTAGTGGATTTCTAAGCTGTCGGCCCCGTTGCATCCTCTTCTAAACATTCTCCATTGTAATCGATGAATCAGAAATATCCTGGCAATCGAATCGACTGCGCTGCTGCATATTCGAGGAAGCAGGAAGCGTAGACATGTAATTGGCGGGATTAGGATACAATCGAAGGTGGATAGGAATTCGCAACACTGGACTGGAATTATGAATTTACTCTACGATATCTAGCAATTACAGCGAATAGTTACGGCTGCGTGATAACGGGCGGAGGTGATATTCGAGCGGAATTAAGTGCTTGGAAATATGGGAAATCGAAGGCTCGTATGTGCACACGCGAAACCACTTGCCGCGTCCGCTCCACTTCCACGCGCAAAATCGAAGTGAAAGTCTTCGAAGCCGTT
This sequence comes from Andrena camellia, assembly GCA_029448645.1. NCBI lineage: Eukaryota > Metazoa > Arthropoda > Insecta > Hymenoptera > Andrenidae > Andrena > Andrena camellia. Next base: position 17,872,380 of record CM055677.1, read on the forward strand.
CTCAGATCATTCACAGTCTCTTCGCAGGATGCAGATGTTTGAAATCCACCGGGCCGCGATCGCGCCGAAGCGAGCTTTGTCATTCACGTGTTCGCGCGTCACGCGATCCCTTCGTACCCTGAACAAAGCCGACATGCTCGAAGGCGAAAAGGAGCGCCGAGGTTGGCCGAATATTTCCCTTGGCAGAAAACACTAGCTCGAATCTCTCTTAATGGCGGAAAGCACCGAACGTGAGTTTAGATCTGGGTTAGATCGAGATACGCGGTCGTTGCTCAAAGTTTTCATTCCTGCCAGGTACCTGCACGTAGGAGCGGTAGCTGTTTGGTCCCGATACATCGAGGTGTGTCGGACAATAAGCAAAAATACGAAAGAGACGAGTCACGTTGACTTTTTCACGGGGCGATCTCATCGCGTTCCGTTACGAGAGCCCATTAGGCACGGACCTTCTTGCGCCTTGTAAAATGAGTTCTACAAGGCACGAGCCCCCTGCGCGCCGTGCCTTACGTAACGACATCCTCTCTTGCGATATCCCGACGGTGTCTTACAATTAGACCTAGTCTACATGGAGTAGCCGCGGAGTATATAGCTCTTCTTTGGGGTTTTCGGTCGAAATCAAAAACCGCGTTACACCTTTGGGGTCCGTTTATGTGCATTCGTCCGGAGAAAAGAAACAAACTGTTGGTCGGATCCGTCCTCGGCAATCGCGCATATTTTTTCTTTTAATTTAATTACAATAGACGGGTTAGACAACCCTTTGGTACAATTAATTACAAAATGAGGTAGAGAAACGGACGCATATTAAGAAATAAAGACAAAGAGAAAAAGAAAAGGGAAAAAGAAAATCATGAATATACAATGTGAAACATTCAGCGCAACAGACGTAGAAGCTTTGTACGGATCTTATCTATTGAGTCGGAGAAAAAATCAAGTTGGTCGTGATAAGAATTAGCAATGCTACATGTACGATCGATACAATTATGTTTGCCATAAAGGGTTCGATGAGTTTTTACATTAAAGAGATTACGATGCCTTAGGCTCTTAGTGGTTGCATTGAAATTGAGTTGATTTAGTATGGGTTGACAATTTATTCGGCTATTTATCACATTGAGTAAAACGATCAGGTCTGATATAATTCTTCTGTTTTCAAGAGTTAACTTTAGTCTGGAGAGCCATGGATCGTAATTATGGCAATATATATAGGAATACTAGCACCAGATTTGTAAGCTATTAACCGTAGGTATTTATGTTGAAATGTTAGATATTCTCACTAGCATGCACTCGCTCATACATGCTTCTGGCAAATTCAAAATACCGTTTCCTACCGCAGTTCTCTCTGCTTTCCTCGGCCGAATTCCGTCCGTTCACCGGAAATCGCCACGTGACGACAGGCGATCGTCTGGACGTGTGAATATCGCTCGTTGCCGCGAATATCCACGCTAATGGACCGGTTTGTTCCACAACGCTCGATTCATCAGCGTGTCCACCTGCCGAGGCGGAAAGGATCGAGCAATCAGGCACAGCTTTGAAGAGGAAACGGCGATGCTATTAATGTTCGATGGTGTTCCTGCGATCAAAACTCGATTACACAGTAACCATGAGTTAAATAACATTAAGTTGTTAAAGTGGAATTCGTGTACGATAAAATCACTATAAGGAGTTTATCCACGACCACCGAAAGTCTCAGCGATTCAGTTTCGAAAGACACGTACCTATTTCTTCGCTGAGAAATTCTGCTTACAACATTATCCTCCGCGTAACCCGTTCCAGAGTCAGTCGAAATATTTTCTGTCGCGGGCCTGGTACTTATAATTACAGCGCCCCGCGTTGAAAAAATGTGGAATAGCAACGAACCACCGTGACGCAACCGTTTCGTAGCTGTATATCAGCGATTAGCGACTACTTGCCGGTGGTGGTCGTTAATAAACGACCGGGGACTGCGTATATCTATTTTGTAATTGTATGAAACGCGGTACTAGCACGCATGATAGAAGCACATGAGTTACCAGGTGTCCCGTGAAAGCAGCCCAGCGCCGTGGACATTGTTCAAGGATAATTTAAATCAGCCGAAGTCCACGCAATCGAACACGCGGCGTTGACGTATCGCGTTGTTCTTTTCCGGGCCCGTGCAATTAGCATAAAAGCGGGGGCAGACACTCGGGCCACTCGATTAACCGACCCAATGTCTTTGTTGTTCAATCAAGAGCGTTATGCAAGTGTCTGTTCCAATCGGGTGGCGTTTACCTGGCGCATTCTCGTTTGGGTTTTCAATTCGACTTACAATCGTGTATCAGCCAACGCGCAGTCGATAATATCTGCGTAACTGTTTCGACGAGATAGAAGTTGCAGCGACATGAAACCAGAAAGCCACTTAAAAATCTGTTTCGCTTTCTACAACGCATAGTTTCTATATTGGAAAGAACCGACGCTCACGATACTGCATCGAGAAGGCAATGGTCACGCGAGTCAGTTGCATTAGAAATTAGAGAAAGGGCAAGATTAAGTTGGGGGCTGTAGAATAGTCTTCTTCATGGCGACGGTGTCCTGTCAGCTAACGTTACACGTCCACCTGCTTTTGCTCTTTTCTACCAACCTTGCTTCCTTCATCCTTTTCACAAAGCTACCTCGATAGCCCAGGGCCTTAAGTTCTCGGAGCGCTGGCAAAGAATTCAAAAGATTCCATGAATCTCGCGCCGCCGCCCTCCCTTTGGCGCTCCGACCGATCGACTTTTTCTCCTCCTCGATACCGAGCCATCTCGTTTTAATTATCCTCGGTCTAACTTGCTTCTCGAGAAACATTCTTCCGCCAAGGGTTCCCTGATTTTTTTCCTTTTAGACCGTGTGACGGTTTGTTACCTCCGATATAACAGCCGAGATTAAGAAGTTATCGCGTTAAACAGGATTTTAAATGTAATCATCAGGCTGGAATCGATAAATAGAGATATCAGGAGACTCCAGTTAAAACTGCTAGCTCGCGCGATTTCTTCCACGAATTACGGAAATCGAAGACTGATTAGCCATTTCTGCGAGCTGGTCGCGACGGCGATGTCGCTTTTACGCCTCGCCGGTGATCGTCCGCGATGTCGGAGCAATAACACAGCGGGGAAACGTAGAGACGGTACAGTACATAAACTTGTCGGTGCAGACGCGTTACGGTGACGCAACGATGTGTAGACGAACATAGAATTCATCTCGTGTTGCGGCCCCATAAAAAGTATGAACCGTAATTCAAACCAGATGCGCTGTAAACTGCGACTTAATGTATACATTCGCGCGGTGTGAATCGAGGGAAAAGAAGGAGAAGAAGCAACCCGAGATACCGAGAATCGATTAAATCGAGGGAGGATGAGCAGTGGGCCGTGGCAGAGAGCAGTGAAATATGGCAGCGATCAGCGTTGAAATTCGTCGGGACACTTTAGCATAGGTTGTTTTCTTGAAAATCACATAATCGCACAGCAATTATTTACGCGAACGGCGATGGCAGCCATTGGATACGGAAATATTGCTTCAAAGTAAATGCGGTTGGGATGGATCCCAAAGAGGTTTAAGCAAAAGTGTACCTACTTCTCGAGTATCTCTTGGTATTATTTCAAGAACGTGTATTGTTCCTCGAGCAGAATAGTCGTGTCTGCTCGCGGTGCATGGACGCAGCAAATTCTGTCACGTTGTAGCTATGTCAGTAGACACCTGCTGGGAGCTATATAAGCAAATCGAAGAATGTGCAGTCGTCGTAAACTGTCCTTTGAATTCTGATTCGAAGGTTCTTGGATTTCCTGCGAATTTCTCAATGCTCGTGTGTTTACGAGTAATGATACTTTCGAGGAAAGGACGCGCGTTTACTTACCTTTCCCCAGTTGCTTGCGAAAGGTTAATCAACAATTTTATAGTCTCCGCGTCCCTCCTAATTTATTTCCACCTCACATCACAGTACTTATAGAAAACTTGCAGCATTCGTTTCAATAGAAATTGACCCGTCTTGCAACGAATGACTATCTCACTGTGTCAATCTTATTCGTATCTATACAACGTCTCCAGTTTATATAACATCGAGCAGTGCGCAAAGTGTTCCACTCGGTTAACGATATTTAACAAACATCCCAAGTTTACGGCTGCCGAGACAATCGTGTTTGCAGTATCGATCGATCGCGGGGTTAAACGAGGAGCGTGTAAAATACGCGGTCTAGTCGGAAGGAAACGGCCGACGCGCGTATACGCGAGCCCCGTGAATTCCAGAATGTTTCCGGCATTAATAAACATAAAATCGTGACCCGACCTCTCATGTTCCATAGAATTAAATACAATTTACGACGGGGCCGCGTTACATTTGGCCCGTCGAAACGGTACCGCGACATAAATTCAACGAAGCTATAGCGGCACAGCTGAAACGCGTAATTCGACGCCCCCTTGCCAGCCATTCACCTACAAATCTCTTTCCTTCATATGCGTTTACGTGAAAAAAAATCGGCAGGCGCAAGTCAGCGGTGCCAGGAACCGCAAGCTAAAAGGGACACGACACACGAGATTCGATGCGCGTCCGCGTCGCGTCGACTTTAAATGTAGGTATCTACTGATAGCCGATCAAACGATTTAATCGAATCAGGGATCGCAGGTGCTCGATTCACTTCTCGTATTTCTTGCCCTCCGCGCTCGTCGTAAAATCGATACCCGTAGAATCGTGTGATATCGCGAGTCGCGCCGCCGGCGATACTTTATTGCCGTTTAATTGGCATCCTGTCCGCCGATTGGGACGGTGCTCCTCTTTGGCAGGTACGAAATAATCAGCGCCGATTGTTCGCCGTCCTCGAGATTTCCTGCGGAAAAAGCGGCTCGGCTTCGATCGAACCGCCTCCTGTTCGCCTGCTCTCTCTCTCTCTCTCTCTCTCTCTCTCTCTCTCTCTCTCTCTCTCTCTCTCTCTCTCTCTCTCTCTCTCTCTCTGGCGTTGCGTCAGCTCCGTTTAATTTCCGATCGGCGCGTGCGGATAATCGGGCGGAAATCTTATCGCCGGTTTTCGATCGGGGCGCCATAGGACGCGGAAGAAAGGTGTAGCCGCGGGAAGGGGTTGGCAAGGAGGGGCTGTCGATGCATCCTGCTTCCGATGGGGCACTTCTGGATGAATGAGCGGCGCGACGCTTCCATGGGAAGAAAGTGTCATCCGATAGCGCACCTTCTTCACTAGCAAGGGGCCAGAGTAGGTACCGTCCCTGGTACAGCGGAGCAGCTTTAGCACCGTCGAACACTGCGACGTGCAGTTTTTTTCTTCATTATCATTCCAAAGATGACGAGGGGAGGTGGATAGGAAGCACGCCCACTTTCGAAGCCGCCGAACCTGCCTGGTGGACAAGACGAGCGAAAGCAGATGGTCCTCGAGCTCGGTGCGTCCGTCGTCGGCGAAGACGTTCGGTCGTGCGAAAGGAGCGTAAAGAACGACAGAAGACGGGGACGCGATACCAAAGACAGACAGGGCCCGCCTCCCTGGGAAAATCAACCGATGGAGGATTTTCGATGCAGGGAAATATGCAATCTGGCTGGAGCGGGGACGACCGGCGCGCGGCTGCCTCTCGTCCGTCTTGTTCGTCTCGTTTTGCACCCTCAAGGCAGCGAGCCTGCTTCCTTCGCGGCTTGTCCACACGATGCTTTCGTTGCTTTCTTTGGAACCGGGGATTTTTGAACACGCAATCGTGTCCTGCACAAGGTGTAGCGTGTATCCGCGGCGTGTTCAAATAGCGAGCTGTTCGGCTCTTGTTTTTTTTCCAATACCGGTTTGCCCTCTGGGGATAGCACGGTGCCTGGTAAATGAAAGCGCGCATCACGGTGAAGCTGATAGATAGGTGCGCTGTACATACGAGAAATTGCGCCTTACTTAGCATTATTGCAAACTGTTTTCTTGGAAAGTTCCCGACACGTGGCGTGCTTTTGTCGTTATTACCAGAAGGATTGTTCACGGGCGTCGCCGAAAAAGGCAGTAACGGTGAGTCGTCCCAATTGTCTTCGCAAAGTTACCCGTGTCGGCTACTTTATGTAACAATACTGAAGCTGACAGGGCACATTAAGTCCATTCGAGCAGAAACGCGTTCGTATCTCGACAGTAGGGATAAGCGGGGACAAACGTAACGGCGTCATGAAAGTAACACGCCTTCTCCCGCCTTCCACAAAAGTTTCCAAAACGTTCGCTTCACATAGTTACGCGTGTTTAGTGTTTCTTTCGCTTCACGGAATGCCGCTGAACAATACGACGATTCGTATACCGTGGGCAAGCTGATTTCGTTATTTCGATCATTCAGCTAAGTGTCTCCTCTGTTGGTTTTTTTTTATTAATATTCATGGTTAAACTATAGACATTTATCCAATTATTTGTTAGAGCGTTCTTAGATAATGTCTTTATAAGTTCCTGTATTTGATTTCAATAAGTCTTGTATAGTTTGTACGTTATAACAGTTCTATTCTGAAAAACATGGCTGGGGACAAAAGTAACACGTCACTAACACGTTACTTTCGTCCACACGAAATTTTAATGTTTGAAGCTGGTTATACTTTTTTCTCTTTACCTACTTAAAATATGTTTATTTAAATGTTTGTTTCTATCGTTTCTGATAATAAAAAATCCTATTTTGCTTCGAAAGAAGTGTTTTTACTTAATTCTCCTCAAAATAATTAGTGTTACTTTCGTCCCCATGGTATGTTACTTTCGTCCTACCCCTGCAGAACAAACGTAACAATGACAGTCACTGCGGAAAATTGCCATAACTCTTTGACTACTTATCATGGAAGCCTAAATTTGTGGTCAAATGATAGACTAAGAAACACACTATCCTAAGGCATAATTTTCGTTTTTATATCTGTAAGAGATAATTGGCACCTAGGCCAAATGTAAAAAGTTGTTACGTTTGTCCCCGCTATCCCCTAGTCGCGGATCCTTGGTGAATTCTTTAACCCGTTTTAACGGGTATTGGCGATCATCTGCCGAGACATCTGGGTCGGTCCTGAGAACGTTTCATGCCTGTACAGTAGCCTCTGTACAAGCCGCGAGGAATTAATATGCATAATTTGCTAGAACAATGGCGAGAACGAGCCTCGCTCTCGAAAGCGGGGTCGTGAACGAAACGAGCGAGCTATAACGTGGAAATGACGAAAAGAACAGGCCTACATGCCGTCGTCCGCGGAAAAAGATTCCTCCATTCATCGTTTGCCAGATTCTTGCCCACGTGATCGACAATCTTACTGAAACTCACCTAGCGAGACAATCCAAGTCATTAACGGCTGGCATTCTGCCGCACCGTTTTTAACCGATAAGCGAGTCTCAGTTTCATTCGAATACGCTGAGGTGGCAATAATTATCTCCAAATGCTCGCCTTGCTGAGGCGTAGTATTCCGTTAGATGTACCTGTGCCACTACTGGACTAAGTTATTAATTATTTCTTGTGTTAGTGACGCAGCATTCCTTAATCTCGAGTAATTCATCTTCGCGCAGCTAATTATGAATGAAGGCTGCTAGATGTTTGTCAATGAAACTCCGAACGCAGGCATTACCATGTTAAACGGTTGATAAAAAATTCTTCCTCGTGTACCATGGTGCACGCGACGAGGCTCCAATTTTGCCGCTCTGAACCGATCCGCTGCTGACACGCTTCGTTTGCCGCGCAATGGAAAACTCTAGTCGTAGTGCGTTTTGGTGCACACTTACGACGGTGTAAACTGTGAAATGTTTTCAGCAGACCGTCCGCCGAGCTCGTACCTACCAACCGACAACTGTTTTACGCTGATAGAGTTAACCCGCTTTGGAGCGAGCATATCTTATCCACCAGCGGTACCATTGTCGCTGTACGAGCCCAAGACAATGAGGTCGCCATGTTTTCCTTATGTCCTCTCGCATGACGACCGAAATGGCTCTGAAACTCGGTGCCCATACAATGTACATGTTCGTCGTCTTTCTTCCTTCTACTCTTACGCCCTCATCCGTGACGCCCTACCTTCGCTCGCAATAAACGTAAGACGTTGGAACTCTTCCTACCGTTCCTTCCAGCCAATTGATTTACAAACAACAAATTAGACCGCACGCTGGGAATCGGGTCTGCGGATGAAATATTAAAATCGGCCAGGGGCAATGATATGTAGGGTGAATTCCGGGTGGTTTCGTGGAAGTGATCAATGGGATTTATGAGCGAACGTTGGCAGTTTAATTTCACTTTCTTGTTACAGGCAGGCAAAGCCGATCGCCTACATACAAGCACTTTGAATGGTGGGAACAGGCATAACGGTTGTTGAGAAACGAGCACTAATGAGGGGGTGCGTTATCTTTCTTAGAGCGCTTACTGTTCTTCTATTGTGATTTTTGAGGTTTTCGTGGTGATTTATTGGGATTTGTTGTATACACGTTTTTGAATGTACTTTGTATTTGTATTCCAAGTACTCCGGATTCGAGAAAACTTGGCGAATGACCTCTTACTTTCACCATTCCTTCATTATTCATCGAGTCTAGTGATTTTTCCCTTGCGTCGGTCGATAAGGCAGAGGAAGGACATGGAGGATCTAGTAACTTAGGATTTCGGAAGGTAATGTCGGTAGATGGATGGTATAGTAGGAATCTATACTGTTGGTATCTTATCGACGATGGATAAACTGGTAATCGCAGTACCAGCTGAGTCAGTGCACTGTCGTGACAATTCTGCGCTTTCTCCCTAGAGGGCTGAGTTACCCGACGAAACTACTTTATCGACAGTTCAAAATTAAACAGAGACAGAAAATGCTTCATTGAAAAGGATCTAAATCCAAATTCGCCAAAATTTATTTTAAAGAAACTTAGAAATATATACTTTCGTTAAAAGAACATGGTGGAGAAAAAACTATACAATTTTGCCGTTCGTTTATTATTCTTCGCAAAGTATCGTTTCCTTTCACAGACAATCTACAGTAACGCATTCATTAACCCCATTTTCATTGAGCAAAAAACGCGCACACCGAAACGTTCGTTTTATTATCTATGACCAATTGGTCGAAATATCTGAAAACCAATTCGCGCCTGCCAGCGTGAATTAACGTTGCTCGTAACTATAATTCTGCAGAGACAGTTAACTGCACAGAGATTTCACAACGGACACTTAAAATCCACAGAGGAATTTTTTATTTGAAAAGAGAAACCATTTGGCGTTTGTGCAACGATATAGAGTAACGGGCACTGTTAACGGGGCCAAGAAACACGGAAATTCCCCGAATATTTCCGGGCTTCGAGAACTTCTCAAATATTTAACAGTTCTTCGAGGTAAACGACAGCATATTGACTTCTACTTTATTTGATCTAATCCTCGTACGTGAGCGGGCACTCACCATCCTAGTACATTAGCACAGACTTCGTTTACTTTAGACTCAAGGTTCACCTCGATCGGCGCAAATATTGAAGTAGTGTACAGAAAAATCCCACCACGGGCATATAACCGTCGAAGCTTCAATCTTCCTTCTTCGTGTCGCCACTCGTCATTTCCGAGGCGTAGTTGAAATCAATCGAAGGTCCTGCTAATAGACCCACCTCGTTCCCTGCCAGACGGATCCCCGAAATATGTCTCCGTTTCGCCGAGTTCTAGCAGTCAGTACCTACCACCGAGAGCAAGAAGACGCGGTTAGATCCAGAAGTAATAAACGAGACCGGCATTCTAAACAAGACCGGCTGACTTGGCGCCTCGTTAAACCATGCTCCGGCAACTAATTCGAGACCTCGTTTAATCGAAAGCACGCATTGGCGCGGGTAATCGGCGATCGATCCTATTGCCTGGTCGCCGCGGGATCGCCAGCCTTTCGAGCTGGTGCAGGTGCCCCGGGTGAAAATCCGTCAGAGAAGTCCTGGGATCTACGACTATGCGAGTCCTCGCGTGCGGGCAGAGTCCAGGACGGGGCAGAAGACGCGGAGAGAGGAATCTTTTCGCTGGCCTGCTGGTGCATGGCCTCTCCGCACGCGTCCGTTGTGCGCGTCTACAACCACGGGGTCGACGGCCTTCTCGAGGATCGAGCTCCAGCCTCAGCATCACCTATCGGACGGAGAGGGAGCCTCGGTACTCCGCATTCTACGAGAACGGAGAGAGACCCGTTAGCAGGATCTACACGCCGCCTCGGGTCGCGTCGCGTCGTATCGACGATGTCCCCCAGCCTCCTGTACCCTCTTAAATAATTTATTCGATTTATGAACAATCCCGCGCATTTAATTATCCCCGGCCACTTCTTGCCGTCGCGGCGACAGTGGCGACGGTGGCCAGTAGTGTCGCGGACACATCGCGGGCTTGTTACGCCACTGCTGGCCACACGGACGAGATAATTAACTTTCAAATGTCAGCAACGCAGCGGCGTTTCACCTTTCTTTCGGCGCCGTGTCTGGGAATCGTTGCATTAGGGCCAGGGAATGGAGCGTTCTTGCGACGGTATTGAGATTTCGCGATCTCTCTGGCCTCCGTTCGGTTTCTCGTGGTGCACTGGTTTTTAGAGATCGTCCATTGACCCGCGGCTAAAAGTGTCGTCAAAGTGCCAGGCCGAGCTGTTCTCTTACTTGGAGTCGGTATCTTCTTCAAGATAGTCTGATAGACGCTTGATAGTAGCTAATGACCGTTCCCTGGAACTAGTTTCGAAAGAGGGTTTAGAGGTTGTTTGCATCAGGCGAGCGTTGATTGCAAATTCCTGGAACGACTTGGAAATAGCGGTGTGATACCAGATGGGGAACAGTTGGAGAACGGGTGAAAGTGCAATGATTCTCAGTGAATTGCTCAAGGTCACCTGGTTGCTTTTGGGGGACGCGGTTGTGCAGGAGCGTCGTAGAAAGCAGAAGGAAAAGGTTTTAGTTTTACTTTATTTGGCAATGGAACCATTAGCATAACAAAATCAATCTATTAGGGATGCTACCTCTAAAATATTCATCGATATCTGTCTCCTCTTCTTTCCTCTCCTCGGTATCAGCGTCAGGCGAGGAGGAGGGCTCTCCTCCACTTCGTAGACCATTACTTACCACAGCCATTGACTTCTGGCCATGTATGGCAGCCAACGTTACAGCCTATGATGCATGCCTAATTGCCCCTAATGGCCGGTTTTCGAAAGCTGTCCGTAGCCGCTAGCCAAGTACGTAGAGGCGCGGGGACGCCGCGAAAGCAGAAAACCGCGGAGAACGGTGGAGAGAGAGGTACAGCCCCGCTGTTGATCGGTGAATTGGAATTGTTAGTTATCCGCTCGGCTGTCATGGATCAGATATATCCGCGTGTCTCTTTCAGCACGGGCCTTCTTTCTCTCTTTGCCAGTTAAGTCGCGTGCGCGACACCGGGCATGAATCCCCTTACATCGTGCCCCTCGATCTTCCTCGCGCCTGCTCGTCGTACCGGGACTTCTTTCCAGTTTCCCTGCTGCTCGTTAAGCCGCAGAACTCGCGCCGGTACAACCAAGATTCCTATCCAGGGCCTGGACTATTTATGATCCCGACCGCGCCGAGTCGCCTTCAAACAACGACACTTCGTAAATCCCCGTTCGGTAAAGCTCGTCCTTGTCGCGTTCCTCGTTAGGAGGAATCAATCGACGGAATTGCCGGGCACCCCTCGTGTCTCCTGCCCTCTCTGATTGGCGCTCGAGTTCACGGGCTTTTTGCACGCGCAGCCAAGTGCCCGTAGGTCGTGTCGCGTCCAGGCCGGCGCAAGGAGTCGCGTTCGTTAAGATCGCGCGAAGGATAACGAGCGGCGAAGATCTCTCAGAGCGCAGGACCCGAACGCGAACGCCGAAAAGTGAAAGATATTGTTTCACGCATCGAAAGCACCGCTAATGAGCGAAATTTATTGCTCCGAGTGAAAGCCACCTCTGTTATAATAAAGCACAGCGCGGCGCGAAATGGAAGTAGGCTAATTGCGTTTCGTTATCGTAACGCGCGCTGCTTTTCACCGTTGAAGCGCGGCGTGAAATTTAAATCGCTCGGAGGACTGAAATGGAAATCGACGGGGAGCTATTTGCATGGGATTAACGTTGGGGAAAAAGTCACGTCACTGATTTCCATCTACGGTGATCCATTCCCAGCGTTTCCGCGAATCCAACCCCCAGCTATTAACAATTTGCCCGGTGTAAGTGTTAACAGAGGGCACCGGGTCCGTTCGATTAGCGATCCGACCGGACGGTCTACGGTTTTACAACTCGGGTGTAAAGAGGCTCCCCTGTTCGTTGCTCCCTCTTGAAACGCCGCCCGTGGAATGGAACTCGTTTACTTGCCTCTTACCTGAACAAGAGGCTGCGACAGGGGAGGCGAATGCTTTCGTAGAAATGCACCGAGTGTGTTTGCACATTGTATGTACCGAGCTATCCTGTACCGCGAAACTGGAATGTCCCGGCCTGAAGAGTTTGCCGATCGATTCTGGATTTTTCGCGGCAGAATATAATAGTGCTGCTCGACAATGACGTTGCGGGCTGCAGCGAAATCGACAGCGATGGGATATTAGACGACCAAGATAGAAACACTGAACTTTACGATACCGATTCGGTTGTTCTAGAAGCTCGGAGACGCTTCGTTCTGGAAATTAGAGCCAGAAATTGGTTCACCGTGATCGCGAAAAACAGTTTCCATCATCCACCGTTGATAGAAGCATCGGTACCGATTATACTACCGCGGGATGCACAGCAGTATAATCGATGGGCATTAATGCGGTCAGTTGGGTGATTGAATGGCCGCCTTTAAAGAGAAATACAAATACTTCACTCGGAAGCCGTACATCACCACTAATCTATGTTACACGTCCATTACGAATCGTCGTTGGCCGTCCAAAAATGGACGAGCCTCGAATTCGTGTAATCGAGTCAGCCGGCGGTTGAGGGAGGGATGAGGGAGGAGAGTGGGATCGAGAGAGACGGGGCGAGGTATACGACGCAAATTAGGCTACCTGAAAGCCGGCGTGCAAGAAGTATCGCTCGCGATTAGCAAGTCGTCTTACCAAATTTAGCGAGCAGCCGAAAGCGCCGCGAGCATATCGTCGCTCGGAATCGGCCATGTCACGACCCTTCCTTCCTCTCTCGTGTCCGGCCAGTGTTTCCATGTGTTTCCAGGAGAACGGGGCCCCCGGTGATCTTTAAACTCCAAACAGCGGCATTACGGCCGAATTTGGACTTTAAGGGCCACCGTTGGTATCGCATTAATGTATTATTCTTAGCACGATTGCGGGCCCCGGCAGCCCTAACGAAGTGCAAGAATCGCAAATGTTCAAGAAATTTCGGCGCAACGGGGAGAAAAAAATGTAGATCTGCCGCGATTTTTCTCCCTGTTTACCGGGAACGAATGGTTCCAAGCGGCCCGAGGGCCCGAGTCAGATGATATTCATGAGAATGCGGCCGAGTATTCGGTATAGGGCAGAGGACGACGCGAAAGACAAGTTAAAGAATTATCGGAGGAGTGATCGTATGACCACGATTCCTCGCTACTATGTTCACAGCTGCATCGAAATTCTACTCCCAAGAAGACACTAAAAAATTTGTAACGAGGGCCCGTTGATCGGGACGCCCGTGTACCGAAAGCAGTGTCCGGAACCAGGAGCGCGGACTTGGTGCCTGTTTGGTGCATCGTGCAAATTACAGGGTGCGAGAGGGAACTTAGGGAATCGGGGAACCGGCCCGAAATCAATTTTGATCGACGATGATGGCGTGGCGGGCAGCCAGCGTTATTATCGGTAGCAAACTCGCCGGAGTAATTAACCCCCGGAGCCAATTTCCGGGGCACGTGCCGCGCAATCAGCGGGACCCTGTGTCCCGGGTGAAATCGGGGGCAAAAAAAAATTGTTAATTACGATTCCGAGGTGGCAACAAAACCAGACCGATTATCGGGCCATAGTTGCACCTATGCGCCGCACGGTTGTGCCATTCGGATCGTACATTATTGTTTCTGCGTTTCTTGCCGCGCGTGCTGTGCGCGAACGCTGTTTATTGGCCTCTCGAAACGTGACTCGATTTGATCCCCGAGTTTCTTCGACGGAGTCCCCCGAAGATATCGGTCCCGCGGTGTGTATCGTTCCGGGCAGAAACGATCGATCTACTCTCGTTGAGCTAATAGCCGCGGACTTCTCGTCCATCGTCGACTGGTAGCGTTTCTATTTAAACGACGCTTGCACAATATCCGTGTTCAACGGGCGCAACGTGGATCGGTAGCGCGTTTATTACTGAACCGCCTTACCACGGCCGATCGCGAATAACGATTTAAAGGCCGAATCGATTATTCGAGCTCAACGAGCCACACCGTTACGGTGGCTTTTAACGTTGATTGCGCTCGCGGGAGAGGGCGATCGTTACCAAATCTTTCGCGACAGATTTCTGCTTGGGAGGAGAAAAAGCTTGACGTCTCAATCTACGTCCCCTTTTCTTCCACGCTATTGTATAATAGAAACAACAGTCGGCAGGTTTAATAAATGTCGATAGGGTTTCTTCGTAAGTCCAGTGTATTCAATTAACATTGGACTGGCACCAGGAAATCTGATATACCTACACCGCTAATTTGCATGGTAGATGGTCGAATGTTTCGACTCCGTGGAACCACGAGGAAACGCTGCAAGGGGACGTTATAATTTGTGATAGAAAGGGACAAGCGGGCAGCGACGCGCGTGGGCTCACCAAGACGATAAAAGCCTGGCGGCCTGATTGACGCTGCCGCGATGTGGATTTCCTAACTATAATCAATTTCACCGGTAAATGAATGCCTCCTAACGGGACAAGGCTCTTTCGAAATCCTTCACGTGAAATCCGTTCGGGGTCTTGATCGCGATTCAGATGGACGTTGCAGCTCATCGATTAATTACGCTTCGGTACGCGGGGGATTGTGTTTCCGTCAAGTCCAATCTGACTAACGCACACGCAACTTTTTCCCTCTCATCCTGAAACTAACGCGTCCCAATTCCAACGCGCTCCGTGTAATTATGACAGTGATCGATGAACATTTCTACGGCGTACGATTCGTCCTAAAGGCAAACGAGTGATTAAATTTGATTTTTCTTCGCGTCTCTTAAAATAATCAGAGAAATTATCCGTCAAGCTCGCGGTGTTGAAAAATATATCGCGCGGTGGTAGCAAGGTGTCGAAAATAGGTACAGGATTCCAACGATGGAAATAAAATATTTGCACGGTGAGCTGCACGAGTTAAAAATACCATGGAATTTATCTAATCTTCTCTTGGGACAGCGTTATCGACGTGAATTTGGATGTTTCACACTTTTCGTTAGTAATATTTAAGACGAATTGCATTATTGCCATTTAAAATTACCTGGTTCCATCGCATCGCGTCAAGTTTGCCGGGAATCATTTCTTTTTTAACTCGTTAAGAAACCGCTGGTCAATCAGGGGAAGAGGAAAAATATTGGTGGTACCAACACAAGGCAGCTGCACCGGCTGTGCTAATATTTGGCAGACACCTCGAGCCTGCCCTAAAGATAACTGCAAGGTAATCTTGCGAGTTTTTCAGGCGCGTCTTGTTCTCTGTCCTCGCGAAGTCCGCATTCAACAGGATTGAGACACGGGGCGCTCACGATCACTTCATTTCCATCAAATTGCCATCGCATTTAAATTTTCGCGATTTACTCAGGATTCCTCGCGATTCACCTGCGATGCAATTTCTTCGTCGTTCCTCCGGATCGGGCAATATTCATCATCGACGTTTCGCCGGAACGGCCATGATCGCCGAGGAATAATAAATCTCCATTAGAGGCCACTGGAGAATCGTGGAAGGTCCATCGACCTCGCGGCCCGCCCGTCCTCGGCGCACGTTCGGGCTAACGAGCTAGATGCGAAATTCATTCCGAACCAGATATCATCTGGCTCCATTTCTCGTGGTCGGAGCTCCAGGATCGCGCGCCAAAAGTCCGAGGATCCGTCGTGCCCCCGAGGGAAACCCTCGAGGCAGGCCCTTAAGTCTCCCCAACTTCCAAGCGTCCGCGAGCACCGATTATCTTTCTGCGGGCACGTTAATTTATCGCGGAGCGCGTTCCCGGCTAATTGCGGTCGCCGCGGTCCCGGTCGGATCCTGGACTTCCGAAAAGCCGGAATTAATGAACGACGCCGCTTTATTTATTAATTGAAAGGAGCTCGTGTGCGATCGCGAGGGGGGGGGGGGCTAGGGAGGAAGGAGGAGCGTTATGGATCGTCCAGTCCGGGGCCGCTGTAAAGCTCGACGCGGCAAGTGGCGACGGCAACACGGCCGTTGTATTACGTATGCTCGATCTGAATTATGAAAGCAATTAATATGGACCGGTAGCCGATACACGGGGCCCTCGTGGACCGGTACGTCCTCGTTGATCGGCGCCGAGGCTTGTTCGTGCCGAACGGTACACAGGGATGCGTGTGTAGCGCGGATACGTTCGATGGATAGACTCTGGCCAGGGCCGAGCGTTTTCTCGGTAAGCGTCCGTTCACGATCGTAAATATGAAACCGTTCCTTAGCGGTATTTATGAAGAGGATTTGAGAGTTAACAGCCCCTGGTAGGAATCGCGGGCCTGTTGCGCGGAGCCTCTGTTCTCCGAGGGCACGCGATACCTAAATGGAGGAGTTGAAGCTGGGTACATTCCGCGGCTGGCTTCACTTTTAGGTACTTCAGTTTGCTGTGCTGTTAAAAAAAGATTGAAAACTCCTCTATATTTTTTTTTGGAATTCACCACTTTTAGTACAATCACGGTTTCTCAATCGTCAACGAACAAAATCGCCTCGGTCACGATTCCAAGTAAATCGATTTCGGAATACGCGTAGATCGCCTTCATTTGCATAGGCTTTCTATTCGACTGTTTAAAGACGCGGAAGATAATTGACAGGGGGTACTAAGTATCCCGTGTCCATCACTTATAAATTAAGTGTCATTCTAGTTGGAGCGAGCCACGGGTCAGAATGGCATCTGATTAATTTCAGATCGAACCCCTCCAACGCCTCGCTCGCTGCTACCTGAAAAATTAATATCGCTCCGCCGACTATTCGGACGAACCGAGGTGGGAGGCTTCTCGAAAGTCTGGTCGGGTCTACTGAACACGCGGCTAACACCCCGTCGATCGTAGTAACGGGCAGCACGCGCTCGACGCCCACGTAAAAAGGCGGAGGAACGTTACGGTGCACCTTAAATTAAATCGAGTGCCTGTGGCGTTACGGTGGCGTAATACCATCCGCCTCGAGAGTGTCTCATAAACTACCATCGTCATGGACAGAATGATATCGAAATGACGCGAGAGCAGCTTCCGCTTAAACCCCCTGCGCTTCGCTGCTTGGATAGCATTGGAGCTTAAACGCGGATTTAACGACTACTCCGTTTAATCGCCCCGGTCACTTCGTGACATTTCTATTCGCGAAACCTGCGTTACGAATAGAACTTGATCGGTATATCGTATCAGGCGTATTTCACTGACCTGATAAACACAGAGACACTCCTTAACGATAATTGAATTAACCGTTTATCGGCTGTAGCTTTGCTGCGCTTAGAGACTTTCTACTTCAAGACTTTCGAAAATGCGGGTCGTTAACGGGGATGTTTGATTTAGTATTTCGATTGGAAAGAACCGCTCCATTATACCCATTGTACCTGGTCGAATGAAATTCCGAAATTTCCAAGTTCCCTGGGTTCTTTCGCGGCGGAGAAGGCAGCGCAAGCAGGGCTCGCGAGATATCGCAATCTCTCGAAACGGATCGGCTGACGAGGGACACGGGAGGCAATCGATAAGGTCTGTCGTCCTCCGTAACCACAAATCAATGCGGACGCGGAGGCCCCTCCATCGTAAGGGCCATTAAAGCACGTTCTCCATAAAATATTTTATCCGGTTTGCGGATCGATTTGAAATCCGTAGAGTGCCTCGGTCCCAGCTCCAGCTATCTACCCCGCCGCGCCGTTCTCTCCGGCCCGAGATCTGCTCCGGGCAGCCTTTTTCGGCGCACCAAATTCATAAATAATGGCTCAAGACCGGGCCCTCCCTCGTGTATCACGGCCTGAATTTGTAGTCTTTAAACCTTTTAAGGTTTTTGCGAGCGGGACGCGCGCCCCGTTCCTTATAATCGCCTCGTGGATCCTGGGTCCGGATCGTGGCTGACTAGAAGATCGGCTTCGAGACACGATTCGACCGATCACTGACCCCCCGCTGAACGCATTCCTTGACGCAAGTACTGCCACTTGGCCAACTGCACGCTCCTCTAATGAAATTTCATCGTCTACTCGCCGGATTGCGTTCGTTCTAACCTGGGGGCATGCTTCCCTTATTGATTCTTCGGTGCGCTCGCGACGGACGATCGTAAAGATGTCCCCTCCAGTTGTAAAGCATCGATTCAACTGTGCACGTTTTGCGGTAGCAATGATTTGTTGCTCGCGTGTACTCGTGACTGTTCTGTAGGATGTATATTAACGAGTCACTTTGTTCGCTACCTTGAATTACATTAAACCTTGTATTCAAACCTTCGCTAGTAAGTATTTTTATGGAAAAATGCTGCCTTTCGCAAGCAATCTTTTCTGTTACGTCTGGAACGCTCCGCTACGAGAAACACTCTATGGATTCGGATTCGACGCGCGTTCCATTAAACGTCCAACACCGCGACGTTTTACATAATGGCCGACAAAAGTTTCTTCTTCCTCTTCCGAGTGGAATCAAAGCACACGCTCGCCGCGTCAAAACTGCTGCCTCGTGACAGGCTTTCTAGCATTTCTACCGCCGGCTGCCCCCCGTTTTCCTTAAGACTAAATAATTTCCTTCTGCCTCCAGCCGCTGCGGCGCATTGTGCCCACAGCCAGGCAAGAACAGGTAGACTAGAGAGATAACGGTAGTGGCGACTGACAAAGCTGACAGCTATTTCTTTCAGACCTCTTCCTCTGTCCGTCTTCCTCTTGCCTCGCGGTGCTCCATATTGTATTGTAAATAAGAACCGCGTCGAACACCGCGTCTCTCGAGAGGCTGCATTCAAAACTCATCCACGTTGAGCAACGTTTCAGCTCCAACTTATTTTTCATCCTCGCCGTTCAGATTCACCTGTTAGTCTCGGCTACGTTCAATTCCGTCGCTGTTCTTTCGCTGGTCCAGGTGACACGCGAGACCGCTCTTCCATCGAGAGAACTGTCGCGCTGTTTTCAACGAAGGAATGTTCACGGATGATTGTCGGGAGGGGAATGCTAATGTTTCTATAATTCATAAGCTTCCGCGACGCGTTCGCCTGCTAATGTGCCGCGACACGTAGGCAGAGGCAGCAGGTCCTCCACTTCGAAAATTCGAAACTGGTTCCGAGATCAGCCGGGATAAACGAAATTTCCGAGGCGGTTTTAAGAGTCGACGAGCTTTCGTCGTGGTAGCGTTATTGGCCCGAAAGCTGTCGGTGGGTTCTTCAGGTCGTGCCGCGCGGTAATCCTATACGTCTTGAGAAACTGGTTTCCGCACGACGTGTTGCGGGTAGCGCGCAAAACAAATTAATAACAAGAACATCATAACCGTGGCCCCAAGGCTGCCCAAGACGCTCACGAGCCGCAGCTGCTATACCGGGTGATCCTTGGCTATTGTTGCTCGCGAAAGGAAATCTATAAGCGGCTGTTCAAGCTCTTGCCTGTTCGCATCACCGTTTTCATGAGGTCAACTGCTGTAATTGGTCTACCCTCTTTATCCTACGGTCAAGGGTTCGCGAACCGATTTCGCTGGAATTTTAACGAAGTCCCGCAGCGTGCGTTCATTAACGACTTTTGGCCGAGTCATCGATCGGACGGCGCGTTATTATCTATCGGCGAGATCGATCACAATGCTCGAGGCTCAGGAGATCCCCAGCGCCGGACAGCACCCATCGCTAGCGCGACCCTTTTAAGGGACGCACTCTCCTCGCACGGGGTGCAATCGACGGCTCGATGGTTGAAGGTCACGCGGTGGCCGGTGATGGCAGGTCAAGACGATGCTCACTTTTCAGGACAACAATGGCTGAGTCATGCGATATCGTATCTGGCTGATACACGACTCGCGGGATTATTAACGGCCAGGCACGCTATCGTGATCGAGCGTGTACCACGGATGCGTTCGCGCGCTTTTGCTCCTCGCTGTTTATTTACCCATAATGACCCGTGTTTTATTAGCAGGCGCTGGCAACGTTAAAACCGCGAATCGCCTCCCGCATCGAATTTCCAAAGCGTCGTAAAACGAATTTTACGACTTCGCCGATGATTATTTAATTCGTCGCCTGCTGATACATGCCCGGGAAGCCAGTTACCATTTCACGTTCAAACACATGTCGGTCACGTTTGCTTTCTGTTTTTCTGTTAAACCGATTACGTTTAACGAAGTCCACCGGTGTTTACGTCCTTGAGGTCAGTGAAAGACGGATTGTTTACGATGGATGTTTGTAAGTAAAGCAGCAGATACAGGAAAAGGCGCCCCAACACGGCGATTTGCATGTGATCGATTCGAATCTGCCGTTTGTCAGAAGGGGGACCTGGGGTCGCTCGGTTTGAACCACATTTATGCATGCAGCAGACTGTACTTAAGAGTTCTCGTTTTCACCGCGTGGGCTGCGCGCGGTAAAAATAGTATTTAATAGCATTTAAGTTATTGTGCCTTCGCAGTAATTTGAAGAAACGTCTGAAGATCGCCGAATAGTTCTCACGATTGTAATTCTGTTTCGAGAGCGTTGGAGGCGCGAAGTGTGACGCGATGATCCACAAAGTGCTGGAAAAAAATCGGACATCAAGGGACGCGCTCGCTAATTTCTGCTACTCAGAGGCAGCTGGACGTCTGTTAGTATTTTACGTCCACTGTCCTCTCGAGACTGCTTGGAGAAGGACAGGAGCGTTGGAGCGGGAAGGGAATGGCGATCGCCATGCGTGCCACCTGGAACGAAGAGTTCTCGGGGGATATTTGCATGCGACACGATGGCAGAATGCGGCACTGCTAGCTGCTCGACACCGATTCCCTTTCCGTTCTCCCTTTTCTCCTTTTGCCCCGTTTATTTATCCGCCAGGACGGCTGGCACTGGCTGGATCCTTTTAAAGCCATTTTCGGCGGCCGTGGGACTCCAACAAGGACGAATATGCGATTATGAAAATACCAACGATAGAACCGACTCTGGCTGGGGGTAATGGACGTGGAACGATCATCCGCGTCGAGCAGCTTCGTTAATTATTCTAATTAGAGGCAAGCCGACTTGGTCTCTCCACGATCCCCGTTTCGTTGCGTGACGTGGACGGTTGAATCGTGTCATTCGTATGGAGAAACTTAATACAAGCTATTTGACCTACAGAATGGTGATTAAACGTGGGATCACACCTGAGAAATGTCCCCCCCAGCAAAGTTAAACTGTTAAATAATTGGTTTAAGTTCAAGAACTTTCCAAGTATTTGATGCTAACTGCATTGGGGGCCTGATGGCACTTATTCATTGACATTTTATTCATTGGAACGTGGGAGGTGCTCTAGACAGTGACAGTTTAAGCCTCCTTTCTTTCATTAGCTTCGTGTCAACTCAATTTTCAAATACAGAGTGCTCGAAGTCATTGCGGGACATCTTTGGAATTAACCAGGCGCCTCCTTCGCCGGTGCTGCACACCTTAACAGCACGACTTCTTCGAGGTCGTACAGAAGAAGAATAGTCGGGGGTTGCGGAGGCTGGGACCGTTGGTAATAAGCGCGCGATAAACGCGCGGCCAGATCTTCCTCGATATCGGCCGGTTCTTTTCGTCGGCGCGAGAGATTCAGCCAGCAGCGTCTAAAAAGAAGAAGCGGAGAGGGCCGACGGTGTATAGAAGAAGGAGAGGAGCCGAGAAGAAGGAGCATTATGGCGTACGCGGCGATTCAACCGCGATAACTTTAACGCACGTGGAATGTCGGACTCGCCGAGTAGGCAATTATAACTCCGCGTCTCGATCTCGGGGCACCGATGCATTTTACGGGGGCGTGAGGGGGAGAGGGCGGAGGAGACGAAGACAGAGAGGGAATCAACGGTTCAGAGGTAGCAGCAGGGGGAGGATGAAGAGCGTTGTTTTTTATGAGAACGACAGCGGATAGGTAGTGAGTGTTCCCGACGATTAATGGTTGTTCCCCGCGCGTTTTTGATAGCGAACCTTTGACAAAAGCTGTATTTCTTCCAGCCGCAGTGGGATAGGTAGCCTGCACACGCTTCTGTGGGAGGCACTTACCGGTTGGATGGTACGGTAGACTTTTCCAGAAAACCATCGTGCCCTGGGCGGTGTAATCTCTTAATTGAAATCGAATTCCTCTGCGAATAGCTACCTGTAATATCCAGAGCGCTGCAGGATTACGACATCGTTTTAATAATTAATCCGTAGACTAAGTGGAGCTTAGCTGCTAAGGAATTTCGCGTTCTCTTAGCTACGGAACGTTTAATGTGCAGATTTGCTCGCGAATGGTTCGAGCCCTCAGTGATGTGTTCTTTTAATTAACCATCAGCTACCTGGGCAAATCGATGCGATCAATCAAAAACGTTGCGAAACTCTGTTGCACGGAAGAAAAAATTTCAGGAATTTCCAGTGCCTTCCTTAGTAAACATCGTCCCGTGTTATCGCGCGAGAGGGTGCGAACGCGGAGGACCTTTAAGTAAAAGGGGAGCAGAGAGGCGCGTGATCCAGAACGTTGCTGTTGGATGCTCATGCGATCCTGGAGCATTTTCACGCGTGTGTAAGCGTTGGATAGCGCGTAGAGGATCGCTGCGTGTAGCCGAGGACAGGATCCATTAGCAGAATGAGATAGCAAGGACATGGAAGGTGGCACTGACCGAAATGGACCAGCCCAGAATGTTTTACTCACGGACAACCGATAAAATCCCAATGGCGGAGGTCCTTATGGCCGCGGATTACCGTTAGCGTTCAGCCTACCACGCTGGACAAGCGCTTCTAAATTCGCTTTAAACACTTAGAAATACGATCCTGCGGGCCCAAGGATGAGCCCGTGTCGCGGATCCAACCCCTGGCCCATGGGTGCCGGATTTGGTTGACCGATTTTTCGATTTTTTTAGTCAGAATTTAATCCCTTGCACGCCGCGTACAGCCGCTGCTGTTGGAGCTTGGTAGTTGGGTGCTCGGTGTCCGGACTCCCTCGCGATGTAATTGATAAGGTTAAGGAAGACCGTCGGGGGTAACGTGATTTTAGGGAAAGTGTCAGGGAAGTATGGTTACACGTGCGGCTCTCTTGAGGGCGATAATTTAAAATTTGAATAAAATATTGCAGCCGAGAGAAGCTGTCGGGCGACCCGCGCTCTGTATACTTAGCAGCGACGATTTATCACCGTCTGCCATCTGAAATTTTATGGTCAGCGCACGGAACATCAGCGGTCAGGCAATTATTTAGCTGTCGTGAAATTATTTTTATCGGTAATTTGAAATTATTAAAAGCATGAATACCGAAGTGGATCAGAGGGTAATACGACGCCGGAGAATAACGTAAAAGATTGATAAAATCACGGCCCCGCTGGCGTTTCCGCGCGGAATTAGCGCCATCATCGGGACAATAAATATCGCGCGTGTGCCGTGAACGCTGACAATGAATCCTTGCTGGAATGCGATTTGAGCGTTGCAAGCCATGCACGGTTTCCTCGTTCGAGAGAGGAACGGTGTAGGTGGCGGAGGACAGAGAAAGTGCAATAAATTATTTTGCTAATCCGAGGGGATGGTTTCGCGTCCCGATGGGTGGGACGGGAATTAATGTAGCCAAAGTTAGTGGGCAGATGAATGAATGGTTAATATAAATGTTAATGTTGCCTCTAGACACCTGAGAGAATAGGTTATTGATCGATGTATAACGATCATGGGGTCACTCGAGTTCCCAGGCCATTTTAACATCCCTCTGAGTTCTGACGCAACAAAATCTCAATTCCTTCGGCTCTACACCTTCCCCAAAGCCTTAATTAACAACCCAGACCCTGAGAAAAACTGCCCTGCTTCTTACGTCAACGAATGACCGTTTTTCATCCAACCTTCCAAATCAAAGGTACCAAATCCTCGTTTCCACTTCCCTCGTGCTTCCACTTAGTTGATGAGAGTGGAATGGAGCAATTATAAGAAATCTACTACATTAATAGGGAGCCGATCTCGATTATCCCTTGTGGTGGAGCTCCAGAAATGGGCTTGCTAACAACCAATTAAATTAGGCTAAAGGTATCCGCGATGATTTGCCATCTGACTAAATTCGCTGCTCTGTTCTTTTTGTTCCAGGTAAGTTCACGCGCGAGGCTCGAACCAGACCCCGAACTGACCTCAAGGAAGGATGGTAATGCACCGGGCCCCGGGCCAGATAACCATCGGTGTTCGTTAGCCGGCCCGAAAAACCGGCACTTAAAAACAAAACGGCCCGGTGGTCGCGCGCTTCGTGGAACGAACACTCGAATATTCCTGCATATAATACTTGAAGCCAGGATCCAGTCCGCACACGAGAGTGGTTCGTTTGCTTGTGTAATGGGGACCTAGATCAGGAGGGTAGATTAACAGGGGGATACACGTGTCAGGCTCAGATTGACGCGATTCCATTTTAACGAATTATCTTGACCCTGTTGGGCAGCAGCAGCGGAAGGATCGGTGTCGTTCTCCCTCCTCGCTCTTAGAGAATAAGGTCGCTGCGTTTCTTGTTTTACGGGGTCACAGTGGGGCAGGGATTCTGATGAAATCTGGAAGGGTGTACGTAGGTGTCGGGCGATGGCGGCTAGAATGTTTCGTTCCGATGGCATAGTTTGTGGGGCTTGAGAGTTTGATGCGTTGGAGAAAGTTTGAGTGGAGCAAATCCGGGAAAGTTAATGGCCGTCGTTAAAGCTTCGTGTCTATTTGATCAAGATTAATAGATGCCGGTGCAGAGATACCTGGGGAAATTCAAGAATTTCAGACCAAAATTACTCGCACGTGACAAAGAGTAACCGAAGAAATCGCCTCTTTTTGGTCCCACGATTTTGGAATTGAATTTTATGCCATACGATACCTTATGACGAGTAACAATTAGTGTCTGAGATATGGAAGGTGAAAGAAGTGAAAATTCGCTAACGCGTCAGCGAATGTCAGTCCGATAATTTAAATAATTGTTCCCAGAGATTCTGCTGACTGCTAACAGCAAACTTGAGCTTAGATTTTCAAAATTCACGAATCACCGATTCAATATATCGAATCGTATGTCAAAAAATGTTCTAATTTTCATAAAACTTTGTTCTAATATTCGTAACGTAAAAAGTTATAATATGAATTTTCCAAACTAAAGTAATATTTATGGTTTTTACAATAATTAGTTTCAATTTTGTGGAAGCCGTGTATTCTGATCGATAGAATGCAAATATAAGTGTTTACTTACGCCCATGGCCGCTGAGTGACTCTATATTATCGAAATTCTCGCAATAGAAGTGTTGATTTTGGAAAATCTAAGTTCAAATTCGTTATTAGCAGTCAGCAAAATCCTTGGGAACAATTCCTTAATTATCGGACTGGCATAAAAGTCCGTACATCCAAGCGTATGGGTTGGTGCATTAACGAATTTTCACTTCTTTGACCTTCCATATCTCAGAAACTAATTGTCACCTCAACTTGAAAATTTGTTGCGAATGATGTCTCATCATAAGCTATGGTTGGGCATAAAATTCAGTTCCAAAATCTTGGGACCAAAAAGAGGCGAAAAAAGGCCTAATTTTTGGGTCACTCTTTTTCAGTTTCTACGGTAATGGTCAGTGAAATGGATCGATTCGATGCATTGTTATTGCGCAACAGTTCGTGATATTTGAAACGACGATCTGCAACATAATCGTTTAAAAATCATCATTACCATAGCAGCGGATAATACGCGGAGGCGCCAATTAAAATCAGCAGTTTTCGAAAGCGCTGGCGATGTAAATCAATTGATATGCACATTTATAGAGCGCGTTCGCGTTCAACTGTGCCGTGACCTGCATTTATGCAAATGTAATACTGTCCACCGATCGCGACACGCGTCTGCACTTAATTCATTTTTCCCCCGGCGGTTTGGTAGCGACTGTATACCAGTCAAGTTTAAGTGAACGGCTCAAAGGACAGGATTGCCTACGGAGAGCGGACTTCTCAGAAAATGAATTTGAATAATTTTAACACGATGACTGGAGCTTGAGTCCAAGAACAGTTACAAGCGAGAAGATTGATGCGTTTCACTAAAGTCGTAACGTTGAACACTAACCAAACCGAAGCGCACGCATGAAAGGCCGCTTTTTCTAGTCACTCTGGAATTATTCCACTAATCCCATTTTCACCTAGAAAACCCCAACGAATTTGAATAAATCGCTTCGAGAACTCCAAACTTCATAAATTTCAATGGAACCAGAAATCTCATCCGAAATAAACAGAAACGAGGATAATCCTGCTTTCAACACGGTAGAATAACCAACTTGCTATAATCCAAAGTGAAACGCGTCAATATTGCACTCTTTGCAAAACCGATCGCCTCTACCAAACTTCAACTTTAAGCCGACCATTTAACTTCCAACCGAGTAAATCCTGTCTGACGGCAATCCCTTTCTACCTGCACCACCTTTTTGTAGTCGTTGGAACTGTCATTGCGCGGATGACAGTTCGCATGACTCGCTCGTACAAAGTTTCGCGTCGCAGCTCGGCTTCGTGTCGCGTTTCAGCGTCTTTTTCACCTGGCCCGCCATAGATTCACCGCGTAGATAGCCCCTGGGCAAAACTGGGGCTGGCAGAACGCGTCTCGGGCGCACGTTTTACAAGTTGTTTTACAACCCGAGGATACAACGCCACACGCTGCGAAAGCCCCGGGACCTCCCTTCGTCTCCTTGGTCCACGTGGAAGCGAGAGTCGCCGCCGCTCTCTTTTGTCCTCAACACGGACTATGGCTTTTCGGCCTGGTCCACGGCTTCAAAATGTCCTCCTGTCGACGCCTCTGCGACTTTTAAGTGCCCTCGAACGTTGCTCGCTCTCGGAGGACGGTTTTACGCGCCCAGGAAAGAATTTTGTTTCCACATACGTCACGTGCGGGATCATAGGGCACATTCGGAGCAGTTGTCGGATTTTGCCGCGAACACCTGTCGGCTGACAGGCTACATGAAAATCGGCGTGTGACCCTTACCGAACGTCCCCTGTTAGAGCTGAATAGGGATCAAAGTACGGGTAACACTTGGGAATCACTGGAGATACACTAGGAAGTTGTTATACCTAATATGGATTACCGTAACAGTAACAAGAAATACGATGTGTTTTGCATAGAGTATAAACGAAGGAAAACGTTGCTTGTCCACAACCAAGAACACTTGTAATACTTATTATAATACGCTGCTTCCTCAAACACCGCGTAACAACCACCATCCACGCCATAACGCAAATAGTCGGGGAGGGGCTGTACCGTAGTAGCTCGTTTTTCCCGATCGCGATTGCTCGTTTCTCCACCGCTTAAAAATCTACCAACTACCGGGGACGAGTGATTACCGCTACCGTTGCACCGAGACGCGGTGCCCGCAACGAGAACGTTTCATTAGCCTTTAAACTTCGAACATTAAGGTAATTAAACGATCACGGGACTTATATAATCGCGGCGTCGCGCTCGGAATTTATAATCGATCGAACGGCGCCAACCGTCGATACTGGAAATACTGGATATTCCGGAATAAGCTTGCACTCTCACTTTGCATGTCGACACCCTTTCCGCGATAGTCTAGCGGCCGGCGCTGATAAAAGTGCACCGCTTATCAGGTTTAGAGGCGTCGCGGCGGTTCGACGAGATGAAGCAGAAGGAAAAGGGAGGGTGGTAAACTCGATCCTGCTGGAGATACGCGAGATAATCGTAGTAACTGGGACAGGCTGCAATTCATTTCAAGCAAGGATGGCAAGAGTCGCAGCTATCGTTGAGTGTTCTCGTATCTTTGCTGAGGATTTCAATTTCAATGGGTTCCGAGGCTCTGTAAAGGCGAAAGGAGCAACAATTCTCCTTTCACGTTGGTGGACGCGGCATACCTAGGTAGATCTGTTATAAATCAAAATCGACGGGCGCGGTTTACGCGCGAAGGAGAGTTTACGGCGAAGCAGCCAATTTCGAGGGCACTCGGCGCACGCTTCATAGCGTAGTCGAGGAATTACGATGCGGTCGAACGGTACACGTGTACCCGGGCATGCGAGGAAGGGCCGCCTCAATTATCAAGCTCGTTTGTAGCAACATTGTTTACAGCGTCTGCCCGATGCAGGTATTTATCCGTGGGCTTATTCGCCGATGGTTTTACAGCCCGTCCACGCACAGACTTTACGTACGGTATAAAAGCACGCGCACGCATCCATTCGGCGAATAATTCTTCATTATCTGCGCGAGGACAGGCGTGTACGATTCCCAGGCTAATATATCAGTAAAACGCTGGTAATGACATTGTGCAAAACACGGATGAGCGTTTCAACTTTCAACGCCGTCGTGACAATTATGAAAACGAGGGGTAACGATTACGCGCCAGCCATAGAGGGTCCTCTCGAGCTCCTGGCGTCATAGATGCCTGGTCGGGAGGACCCATTGTCTCGTATCTGTTAACCGTATCGGAGGAAAAAACCACGACTGCCGAACGGCTTGGGTTCTCAGGATCCTTAGGCAGGACCCTTGGTCCGCCGAGGCCCCAACGCTCTGCGGTCGGCTGTCGTCCATAGGGAAACGTGAAACGCGACGCGTAGACCCTGTCTCGGAATTCCCCTCCCCTCGTATCCTTTCCCTGCGCAGGATTCTTTTGTTTCCCGCCGCGGAACCCCAGTCGAGATCCTATCTGACGTAAATAATTATCCTGGAGGCCAGCAGATGCCGCAGCCTCGCGTTCGACCGCAGCCGAACGACCGAAGCCGAAGCATAGAACCTCGGGATTTTCATTTTAATCGGCAGTCCCGTTTCATCCTGGTCGATTGTACGCCTGGAAATATTCGGGATACTTGGGATCGTTTCTCGGTGCCGCCACGGGGGCTCGGGGAAAAAGATAATCTGCTCGTTTCCTTTCGTTCGATGAGG
The DNA here is from genome assembly GCA_029448645.1 of Andrena camellia. Taxonomy (NCBI): domain Eukaryota; kingdom Metazoa; phylum Arthropoda; class Insecta; order Hymenoptera; family Andrenidae; genus Andrena; species Andrena camellia. The sequence continues at coordinate 17,901,279 of CM055677.1, forward strand.
AAAGGATCTCGACGTTCCTTCCAAACAACCCCTTTGCGATATATATATGGACGACGACGATCGAGAAGGCCTCGATCATTGGGAACGATTAAGATAATTTTCCTCTGAACGTAAGTGAACTCGATACGAACATTTTTATGGCTAGTGCGTGATTGAGGTAGTATTAAGGTACATATAGGTTTCTGTAGTGTTAAGGGTGTAGGTCGTTGGAAGCGACTTGCTTTGGAACGTATTATACTGGACGATTGTTTCAGATCAGCGAGGAAGATTTGATCGTGACAGCGTTTCTTGGTCCATGGCATTGAGATCTCCAGATATTCCCACACAGAGACATCCAAAATTTCTATTTCATTCAGAATTCAGTTATCTCGTTCAAAAATTCCCATGTAACCAGAATTTCTGCTTCGTATTCAATTCTCAAACGCGAGACACTTGGCAGATGACACCGATAAGTATTCCTTTTGAAGAGCTATCGCAAGGAATAGTCTCGTCAAGTGCAATTATCGTGTCTATTACAAAAAGACTCGCAACGTTTCTCTTATAGCGAAACCCCTAGGGGCTTCAATCTTCTCGAGAAAATCGAAAGCTCGGGATTCCGCATAACAAATTTCCCATAAATCGCTGACATAATTTCCCAGCTATTCCTCAGGCGTCTTGTCCCTGATTCGATAAACAAATTACACGGCGAGAGACTCGCCTTGACTGGCACCGCTTTGCACAAGCGAGCTTAATGTCACCCCAGGGATGCAATTTCCAACGTTTTACTCGCGACACACGTTCCACGCCTCTGGGCCTATTGTCTATCATACGTGTACACCACGAAGTCGCCATTTATCTTCGACAGCGCTGTCACGATCAAGAAGAAGGGAGCCTGGTTCTGGCTTTTTCCACACAGCACCAGATTAATCGATGGAACTGCGGAATTCTGGAGGTTATGCAACCGCGAACTGGCCGCTGAAGATGCACACTGCAATCACTGGTGAGTGCACATTTCTCTTTTACCTTTACCTTATATACCTCTACTTTAACGCAGAGCAAACCTGAAAATCTCTTATAGGATTGTTGCTCGCTCACTCTGAGCATAAAGTTAATGTAATTCAAAGTAAAAGGAGTTGCGACAGCTTCGTATATTAGTTACACAACGCGATTGCATCGATTATCGAGGGTATTAATAATCGAAAAACAGTTCGATCGGTCGGTAAGCGTATCGCGCGTAATCCACGCGTTAGTTACATCAAACACGTAGATTGGACATTGACTTGGAGCACAAAGAACTCTCCACGCATATCTTCGACTGGGAATTTAGAATTAGCTAGTTCCTACTACTTTTTCTCAGATACTCCACTTGAACTTTCCAACATGTCGCTGGAATTTTGCGTAAACACACTTCCTCGTTCCATGGAGCTGTTCAGCCTGTCCGTCTGCAGAGAACAACGATCATTTTCTCGCGAGAGAGCCGAGTGGAGGCAGCGCTAATTCAGGATAACGCGGCTCGTAAAGCCGCTTTAAAACGTACATATTTGGCGAGATTGAACGTTTTACGATGCGCTTTGCGGAGTTGCTACACGGCCGTTCGGGATCTGTTTGATTCATAGCTCTCACCGTAATCCGTAAATTATCCGCGCCGTTTCGCGGACTGTTCTTCCCGATCGGTGATAATTTATCGGGCTCGCCGGACCGACCTCGTTTCCAGCGACACTTCGGCCGATCTCGTACCCCGTACGACGGATCTGGAATCCTGCTGCCCCGTAGCACACCGCCTGTCGCTTGATTTACGATCATGATCGATCGTTGAACGCGTGGGGACGACTATCTCCCTGTTTCTCGGCTGTGTCTGAATCCCTCGATCTACTATTTCCTCCGGCACCGTCAGACGGAAGTGTTCCACGTCCAGGCTGCTCCTTGGCTTCGCCCTGCCCTTCCTCCACGCACGAGAATCGCTTTCGAGTTCACAGCCACCAGAATCTGTGCTTTCTACACAAAGTCGTGGATTTCATGGCGAAGTTGCTGGAGAATTCGAAACGTTTATCGGTGAACTGTTTCACTGGACTGTGGAGTGAAGCCTTCAACTGTTGGCGTTTGATGCTCGCTGTTTACAGTATGTTCTATGCTGCCTCGAATTTTGAGAGTAACTCTTCTTTGGGTATTCCTAAGCTTTGTGGCTTTAATCTTAGGCAATTATCTATTGATTAACATTGTTCATTAATACAACCGTAAAGCTAGTAGCTAAGTGGCTAAATCAGATGACTGAATTCCAAATGCAGCGATTCGCAATCCACGATGGAGATCGAGAAAGAAGAAGGTGAAGACATTTTCCCTTATTTCCGTAAGGGCGACCTCAGCTGTTACGCGAATGGCTGCATACCTGTCCACATACCTACCTCGTAGCAGATAGTAACGAGCGGATACCGATCAGGTGCTGTTTTATCGCCGACAGATGCTCGGTCCGTGGGCTCGAAAGTTCTGTTGGTAATGACTAGTGAGATCGGTAATGGCTGGTTGGTTCGCCTGTTCCACGCTTCGTTTCTTCTTCTCTTTTCTTGCGGCTTGTTGGTTCGCCGAGATGCGTGGCTTGGAATAATCGTGGTTGTTCATGAGAAGCCGATTGTCTTCGAATGTTGGCACCTCCGCGTGACAGGGGACACCCAAGGTTTCGACGCATCGAATAAATTCTAAAATATCACGGTTACTGTTCAGAAACTGCTGTCTCTCAAGTACCTAAAATTGACTTTAATCGACGCTGAAGAAAGTTTCCATCTCACGGGCTACTTCTGGTTACTTTCAAGGGTACCATAAATACTCGCTTTACGATCTCCAGGACGTTGGTACATACCCCAAGTCAGTCATGAAAAGTAAGGAGGAATCGTGAGACCACTCCACAGCAATAAATTAAACAATTGGCTGTCTAATATTCTATCATGCAAAACGATGGCTTCAATAGTCGTTGCTTTCGTTGTTCTTCCTGGAACAGTTGTTTCCGGCTAAGGTGAGAATTACACGCGGACCGGCCGCTGGAAACGCTCCATTGCGACAGAAGAAACGGAGAAGCTGAAAGAGTCTCGGGCGCACCGTGAACGTCGAAAATCCGTGCTGAAACGATAATGCTCGGTCTGTGCGAGCCTTTACGGGGCTGGTAATTATCGTTCTGGCCGGGCTAACAATGCTGGCAACTGTCAAAGCCCGTAACTGCAACGCGCGATGATTAGTCGCCGCTCGCTAAAAACCGCTGGATGGAAACTGGGCGCAGCGCGCGAATCTGCGAGCAGTTCGCACGTGCGAAATCATGATTCCTCGAACACGAGGAAGAAAGGCACCCTCTTCGAGTGAATTTTGTCTGGTGTTCAGTGTTGAGAGGTTGGCATATTAGTCCCCCATAAAATTTGCATTCCCCCATAAAATTGGCATCGATGTTTACTTCCTGAAAATCTCGGTCAGAGTTGAACTTGATCGTGAAAGGGATGGGTAAAGGTGGACACGACGCGATTTATTCGCGGAAACGTTCTGACCTATTCGTTTCAACGAATTCATTTGCCGGTTATGTTTGTCAGCAAATGGATTTAGCTTTGTATAAACGTTACGTAAGGTTGAGGAGATCTCCGCACGTTTTCTCGGGAAGCGTCGTAAAAAGAGGACAATACGCGTAAGAAAGGGACAGTAAAAACCGGGAACACTCTGTCAACACCCTTGTATGTAATTTGCAATTTTAATGGCCGACCATGAATCCCCTGTCCCGTACGGTTCAAGTCGGCTGTGCTACACGGGGATTTGTAACTCGATAGGATAATAATGCGAGACTGATGCAGTCATGCAAATTAGTATTCAATGGCTACTGTATTCTTCACTTTGAGTCGCCCAATTGGGGATATTATCGTTTCGCAGAGGCAACTGTAATTGTCCCCAGATGATAGCGAGGGCGTTCGAAGTTGTCTTCTTCAATGGGGGAACAAATGGGGAAAGAAAGAATTTGTTGCACGCACATACGTAGATTATGTAGAAAGCTCCAAATGGAATGCCAACAGGGGTCAAATGGAGCTGTTAATTTTTATAAATAAAAGTCATTTATCGAACTTTTAACTTTTCCATCATTTCATTTCTGTTTTAAGTTAATTTTGTACATTAACACTTTAACTCTGTTGTAAGAGTTTTAACAGTTATTTGATATTCAATTAATAATAGTTCTCGAGGATCGTATATTTTTGAACAGATGTTTAAGGGTGAAATATAAAAGTTAGAAATATTCTTTTATTAGTATTATTTAAGGAATTGAAAACAGGATAAATATAGATGTGAAAGCACATTGTGATTTTTATACAATTATTTTCACCGAACGCTTAAGGTTTTAACTTTAGATCTATCTACTCCATAACATTTCCAGAACATCTGCTTGTCACAACTTTAACTTTTTCAGAGTAGAATAAATGTTCCTGTTTAACTAGAACTTCTCTCTACTTCCAAGAAAATGAAAGTTTCTCATTTACACAAAAATGTATGGAATGAAAGTTTCACTTAATACAGCTGCATTTCATAACAATTTTCTCGGAACAGAAAAGATAATCGTCATAAAATTATAGTTATTTCATAATTAATTGTAAATGTTAACAGTTTCATTCGACCCGTGAATGCCAATTTTTCAAGCAAAGGTATTCCAAGGTTGTTTCTTCCACGTCAAAACACCAAATCGCGTGTTTAAAACCATCGAAGGCATTCGTTATTTGCCTGCGCGAAACAAGATCGAATATTCTGTTTACGAATATTTCACCAGTCGGTTTACAAATGAAAGAAATCGTAAGAAGAAATCGACCTGGCGCGATGAATGGCGAGCACACATTCGCCTGTTTGGGCTGTGAATTCAACGAAAGCCATGAATGAGCTAACGTTATGTTTTCATGAGTCTCACGTATCGCTCACGGTGTAATAACCGCGTGACGGTGTGCATCCATGCTTCGTATGCGCTTTTTCACCACCACGTGCACCGTAATCGCCATTATCGGAGCTTAACAAGCTGTAAACAAAACGTCGAGTATGCCTCGTTAAAACAAACCCCACCAACGAAATATTTCAATGAATAAATGTTGGTTAGCTGGTAGAGGTTCGCCGTAAACATCGGCACCGCGAAGCGTACGCTTCTTGCGCGCCCCCTCTTGCATAAATTATACAATCACGTGCGCCACAACCGGGATTACATAACCGTAAGGTTTTATAAGTGTGACACGAGTTTTATATCATTTTACCGTGTGGCTATAACAGAACTCGCGATTCCTCGTGCGCCGCTCCAAAATGGTCACCGAGAACTTCTCTTGCGCGGATAACTTTTCAGCGACATAAATCGACAGGCGCCCAGGACTCCACTAGCCCTCGCGCACGAAAACACGTAGCAACGACGTAACAATAAAGAAAGGAGCAGACACGTCTCGCGCGCCGCTCCAGAAACGACCATCTCACGATTTCGAATCGCTACACATCCCCCGGCACCCTCGTAACTTGTCCGTGGCCCCGTTCCCCGAACAAAACCCCCTTACACAATATTTGAACACGTGACTCGGCCGTGCCCCGGACGAAAGTCACTTTAGACAGCAACAGTTAAGCGATCACACTATTTGTTTTCTCCATCTGGCGCGGTGCGTAGGTATATGCAGGACTGGTCGGGCCCCAACATTCTCCTGGCGATTCACGGCGGGGGGAACAATCCACGGGGCCCTTGTACTGTTACAACGACCCGTAAAGAAGTCGATATTATTCCTACGTACGACGGTAGTTACCGTTGACATTCCAGGCCCCGGGGGTTACGAGCGGCGCTACGCTCGTAATTTCCCCTTTTTAAATTACGTGCGGCTCGCCTATGCTGCCCGCCTTTCCACGCTCCTTTTCATGCGCAGAGGAACTGCCCCCGTAGTCTCCTCTGCAACGTCAATCTCAGAGGTGGAGAAGATTGGTATAACGCGGAGGATCAGCTTCATTGTCCTTGTACGATTCATTCGTTTGTTTTAAAGAATATGTGAAGTATCTTGGTAAATGAAGATCGTTTGAAAGATACGTGTCAGTGAAATGTAGAGCTCACTGACTTTATTCAGGCGTAGTTGATGATCTGAGACGCCACGGTTACAGCTGTATCTTGGGGGAACGAGGTATGCTTAAAGTGGGTTCTGGATACCTGCGCGGTGAAGAGTGTGGACTACGAATTAGCGGCAGAAGCAAACAGCTGTTGGGTACCGAATTCCGAGAGTCGACTGGAGACTTGTTCAAATAGAGTAACTAGTATTTCGATAACAACTTACTTTCCGAGTTTCGTAAGTAGAGAAGCTCTAACTATAGAAAGCCTAATGTAATTGTTACCACTTAAATATAGCAACTCCAAAGGTTAATTCGACTTTCTATTGCTTCATACGTACGCGATCGCAGATAAAAACACAACTCGTATCGATCGTAGACCTTCCAGTTACAAAATATTTCCTCGGATCACGTGGGACCTCCCCGAGACACTGATAACCGAGAGCCTCAGAATTAAAGCCTCCAAAGTAAACGGAAAAGTCGAAGGTCTAACGTTCCACTCCGATATAGAGTTACTTAGTAATATCCCGGCACAAATTAATATTAAAACACTTGATCGGAGCAAGAATGGATTTATCAGAGTCCCATACACAGAGTTAGACCTTGTGTTTCTTGATCCAATAGGTCTCTAACATCTACCATTACGTTCCCCGAATCATATCCGAGTCTCGGTTCGCTCGGCTCCATCCCAAGGACCCACGGCGAACGTTGGTCGTAATTCCTGGCCACTATACGCTGGGCGATTCGCGTAATGCCTTACTAGATCTTGTTTACAGGAGCACGGAAACACGTTCGAGCGATTTACGCCGCGTACGAGAGTAAACGAAGCTCGCTATCGGCTGAGCGATTCGCAATATTTGAGTTGAACATACGGTTGGAAACATCGATAACGGGCCAGATAAGGGCCACGGTGGCCCTCATACCCGATTGGTTCGTTGTTCGATACGAATGCAATAACCGTTGCAGATAATCGAATTACACACACACACACACAGATGCTTTATCGCCAGGTGTACTGCGACGCATTATTCTCGGGAACCGCGGCGTAAATCGCGCGCCGATCGCCGATATTCGTCGTGCTTTATCCATTCCTCGGAGAGCGAGATCGCGTGGGCGGCCAGGTTGATGGGGCCAGACTCGTCTTCTCACGATTTCGTCACCTTGACATTTCAAGAACTGGAATAATAGCGGCGCCCTGATAGGCGGGGCTTCCGGTTGCATTAGAACTGGATACACTTCGCGCGTCTGCATGCCAAGAGTTTAACTGAATCGGCGACGATGTTAGACGAGATGGACACGAGATAGTTCAGAAGGGCCTTGGTTCTTTGCATCTGCGATTAAAGGCGGGATACGCCGTACGCATTATCTTGGCGACGAGTTTTATCGCGGTCAAATATTGATGTGTGCCGGACATCAGTGTAAAGAAAGCTCGACGTGCTTTGCGCCTCGTCCCGATTTCTTGGATTCAGAAGCACCTCTTCGACGTTCTCCATGTATTCCTTCATTGCGGTTTAAAATTTTAAAATAGTGAATAGCGTGACCGTCGTCTCTTCGTCGCTGCTTTTGAAATTTCTATATTGACTCGGAAACAGAGGCTGCTTTCAAAGTCAAGAAGGAGATGATACAGTCTGGCAACGATTTTAGAAAGCGCGGCATTGCTAAGAGTAAATCGCACGGGCGTAAAACATTATTGGAAAGGAACGGACGCCCACACGCTGCCTATCACGGGGCAGACAGCTTCGTTACCTCCGTACAGTTATTTTCCAATTGCGTTTGGAAACCGACAATAACGTGCTAGACTACTGTAAGAATAAAGACACGTCCGCGAGCACCGCTGTGCAGCACAGGCGAAAATGCTTTATGCGAAACCAGACTCGCGAGAACACAATAGACGGAAACAGGGAATTGGAGTTCTTTGCCATTTCAATCTTTACCTGGCGGTATAAATATCACGGAGATCGATAAACTCGACAGAGCAAGCAATAAAATGATTTTACATTATCCAAACGCGCAGGAGCGTCGAGAGAGCCCCTCTAACCGAAGTATAACACTTTCAAAGCATTCTTACTTGAATCGATGCATCATTCATTTCTTCAAGAACCTCCCGTTTCCTTCCCAAGGGTCCCCATCGAACGAAAAACACATGATGAAATGAAAACACGTCTGGAACAGTGTCAGCCACGCAACCAAGACAATTGCACGGCCGCGCAGAGGCCAGCCGTACGTAATACCGTCAGCCGTCTCCTTTATGTAAGCCCATGACTCGCCGTGCTCCCGATAACGCGTCCAAGATATACCGGCTACGAATCTAACGCCTGGATAACATCGGTCGCAGGCCAGCCGCGTCTCCTAAGCAGAAGGAAAGGGGGACGATAGAACGTATACGACGTTGGGACCGACACGGTCGGGGGACGTGAACTTAATTCTCTCCGCGGGTTCGCATGAACGTAGGGGAACGTAGCCTCGTGGAACGACGGTGCACAGCTATGCCGCGGCGTTAGGGTGTTGCACGGTGGATGTATGTCGAGCACGGACAGCGATAAGGCGCGGCTGAAACCGGCCCAATCAGCTATGTTTCACGGTACTCGCGACATTACCGCTTTATATCACCTATCGTTCCCCATATATATTTGGCCGAGCGTGTGTACACACCACACACGCCCTACGCTACGCGGTGGAGGCGCGCATACTTGAGCCTCCGCCACGTACAGGAATGTAGAAAACGTAAACGCCAACCGGACGATATCGGTATCCTCTGCTTTATGGTGTCGCCAGTCTCGTTCCGAGAGGTCGGATCTTTACGAGTCATCCCTGGCCAGACGTTTCTCCTTGGAAGCTACACAAGCTCAGATTATCGCTATCCTTACTACTGTTGTCCTCGATTCGCTGTTGAGTCTGCATTTTCCTTCCATGTAAATGTTTGGAGCTTGGGAAATGATATTTGTGGCGGGGAGAACGGAGGGCTGATGACTTAACGGGTTTTGCTTAAGTAGTTAGCTGGCCAAAAAGAACGCGATTTTCGGGATTTTTTTGTGGAATATCTACTGTATATTTTTTTACAATTATTCGGTTATTTTAAATGTACATATATGCAGCAACTCTTAGTAATTTTGTTACAGAAAAATATTAAAAAATGAGCGAATAACAGCCATTCTCGTGGAAGCTGTTTTGATAAATGGCGCTGTGCGGTGAGCACGATCATCTGAAATTCCAAATTCAAAAAGATTCTGTTAATATATGGTTGAATTCAGTAGATGAACGAAGGATTTTTTATTTTAACAAAAACTCTATTTTAAGTACCGGAAAAGGAACAGACATTCGACATTTCAAACATCGAAAAATCGTGGTTTTGCGTTAAACGGCCGGCATTTTGTCAAAAATCAATTTTTTGAAAAATCCTTCGATTGATATTCCACAAAAAATTCTCGACAATCGCGTTCTTTTTCTCCAGCTAACTAGGCATAACCCATTATAACGGACTGTTTGTGACGAAACTACTTAGAAGACTCGCTGAAACGTTGAATTCAGACGTCGAAGTAGCGATGAATTACGACGATGCAGAGCACACGTATTGCTTTATCGCGGTTACGTAATTCACGTGGAAACTACGATTTCGAGAAGGTTCATACAGGACGTCCAAATTTCGGTGAATCGAAACAGGAGAACTGGCGTGTATTGTTTGATGCAACAGCTGTGCTTCGTTTCATTTTGAAACGGTTTGCTAAGTCCTGCAACAACAAACGGACACGCGAAATCGCTAGTTACCGCCGAGGGTACGCTAAGATGCTCGCGTGAGCGTGAAATTCGATCAGCACTAAGAAACACCGAGCCACACACTCGTCGCGGAACCACTCACACGCGCGATTAAAATTAATCGCACGCGTAACGACACACGAGCCGTTTGCCGTTGCGCTCCAGCTTCCACCGCCATAAAGTGTGCTGGCCGCTGGATGCTTGCCTTTCAACGCGGTTTGAACACCGATTCGATCCAACCAAAATCGATCCTAGGTGGTGGGAGCTCCCGAGCGCTGCGGGCTCCTTGGAGCGGAATCTCGCATCGATATTTCGTTCTTCGGCGAGAACTAATCGCGCCAGACGTAGGTTACAGTGTCAGCCAGCCCGTGTGTCGAAACTGCAGGCCACGTTGATGGAAACAGCCTGCACATGCCGAGGGAACAATTATAAAATGGCGGGTATTGCCTAATAGTCGATCGTTCTGGCGCGTTCCCGGGCAATTGTACGCCTAAGCAGCAGTCGCAGAACCGGGTCTTATGTGGGCGAACTCGGCTAGACACTCGGAGACACCTCTCCCCGGAGAGTTGAGTCAGCGGTTCCTCACATAGAACTGATTCGCTGGGGCTTGTGCTGTTGCTCCCATCGCGAGGATCCATCACAGTGGCACTGTTCCTTCGAACTAACAAGAAATGATCTATTCTAAATATCCCGTAAAAATTGGGAAACCGCGCTACAAGAATTTTCTCAAAGAAAATGGTAGGTATGTAGCAAGTAACATTTATCTCTGTTAAGCAAAGAGTTATTGCATCTCTGTGAAAGCCTCGGGTGATAAACACGGATATTATATATCAATGTGTTCAGAGTCCCATGCTGATGCGCTTTAGAGGGCAAAAGAAGAATGCGTTTCCCTTTAATTTCGAGTTAGCCGAACCCCTTGGCTAACGTATTCACCGCCGCATGCAGGAGAGGCAGAGATGCACGTGCTAGCCGATAGTTTCATCCGCCAAGGTTACCTGCAAGCACTTATACGACCGTACGTTCGACCGACAGATTGCAATGACCGACAGGCCATTAATAGTTGCTGTTATTCAGCATGCGAGGCTGTGGCACGAAGGGATCACGGGTACTTTATGGATATGATTGCTGTTTGCCCCGTAGCTACCCGTGCACGTTCGTGCGCGTGTAGTACAGGTCGTTCTGCAAGCGATGCTGTACTTTTTCACCCGGGACGCAACACGAAGTCGGTGAAGCAGTAAAGGAATTCTCGATCGAGGCTTTCTCCAATCATTTCCCTTTGATTTTTGATTAACATCAGGCATTACTCCAGTACAGTCCAATTGGATTCTTTTACGCGATTCCTTCTCTTGGTTCCCGGCATTCTTTCACTACCATATCGTAGGAGTATCAGTTGCTGACAAGCATGCCCAGTTATATCGATTTCCTCGGCAATTATTTATTTCCCCAGTCCCGTGACTCGCGACTCACTTCTGCGAGGGCCTCGCTTCTGAATTCTCATTTCACCGAAACCAGTTTAACCGAGGATAATTCTCGCAAATTCTCTTCGCTGGAGTTCCCAGACGGTTTCGCGCGCACGCCGGTAATTGCGAATTGTGGCTGGGTAAAAGAATTTCTTCGTGAGATAGCCCCGGCGCGGCGTCGTGTGCAGTACGAGCGCGGCGAGCAGAGAGCACGCGAGTGAAAAAGATTCGAAAGGAGAGGACGATACTATCCGCGGTATACGCGAACTCTCTCGCAATATCCACGGCGTGAGAATGCAATCGGGAAGTGGAGGCGGCGATAGAGCTTGACGATATCGGCGCCGGTGGAGCCTGATAATATTCTCGATTCTCCGTGGCGGAAAGGTTAAACGAACAACGCGTAGCATTTGCATCCAGAGATCGTAGGATAATTGAACTTTCGTCTTCGCGGTGGCTCCGTTTCACGCTCTCCCTCCCGCCGGCGACCACGCACGAGGACGCGGAATGCAAGAAGCCCATAGTTATGGTCTCGGGGTCCCACGTTGTTCGTAAATTTTCCAGCGGATCCAGGCGTTTCTGCGCTGGAGATTGATCGACGATTATGATATCGTCTCAGCAACTCCGCTCGCCTAATTGATTATTTATGTAACGAGATACTCCTCTCGTTCGCGCATTGAAATTTATGGATTTTCTTACGCGATTTCTCGTCCTCTCCCGAATCGCTGGAAATATCGCGGCGGAGCGCGCGCGCTCGCTTGCGTAACGCCTGCGCGCGAAAACATTAATTATCCGCGGTAAGCAAGAAACATGGCCGATTAGAGTCCCGCGAATGATTAATATGGAAACGGCGGGAGAAAACGCGGAGGGCAACGCGATGCTTTTTGTCCTGCGACGAGTCAATAAAGGCTCCGCGCTGCTGCGCTTTCAATGCGCAACAACGTCCGAGGAGGACGATACATTAAATAATTCTGTGGACTTAGAAGGTCTGTTTTCAACCTCAAGATCCGAAAACGGGTCCAAATAAAAAATTGCCTGATACTTCTATCGAGGTCCTCCACAAACCTGCGCAGTTTTAAAAAAATCGCAGTGTTCGTGCAACCGAACATCCCTTGTTAGTACCTGTAAGTAAGAGATCTAATAGCACAGACCTCTAAATAGATATACATAGAACGGCGGGTACTTTACTGTAATCTACTTAGGGAGAAAGGATTAATCTCGCTCGAGGTCGTCGAACGAAAAAGTCGGCAGTCCCGATATTTCATCAAGGATCTTCCGCGTTCAGCTGGAAGAATCTAATTAGCGTAATTGTACACTTATTACGTTAAATCGCTTGATCGCTGTTCACCTTATCGGGGCCTTGATCCTAAGCTTCCAGCAACGGGCAGTGTTGCGTCATCGGTGTTCGCAGAAAGCCCGCATTATACGCTGTATCCCAGGAGAACCGAACGACACCAGCCGAATCGGAGTCGCCGGAGTTGGAGGGCAACGAGGTATCGTTTACTTTCGACCCCGCTGAGATCCAGAGATCTGTGGATGCCCGAGCTCCATTTTCGAGGGCGCCGTGCCCTCCCAGGTCGGCGAGATAATCGGCAGGTTGAAGTTCTCGGTACCTTGGCACCTCCGGTGCTGTGGTAGGAGCGGGAGAAGAGGTTCGGAGGCGAGGCAGGCAGGCATTCGCCGGCTCGGTTCCCGCGCAATTTATCCGCGCGCTCCTTACGAAATTCCCGCAGATAAGAGCCACGGGGTACCGAGGCACGTATCGCGCTGCACGGGCCAGGCAAAGGGGGAAAAAGCGAGAAGGGGCACGCGGACAGGGAAGAAAGGAGCCGACCCGTGAGTGCGTGCGTGCTTGCATGCGTGCTCATACGTCCGTGCACGGCCGGAGCCATACGCACCGCGGGCAAAAATAAGGACAGAAATAGCCGCAATTACCGGCGAACTGAGAGAGACGGGCATATCCATCATCCGAGGTCATTTGAATACCGCGGTGCCGAGAGGAGAACGAGACAGGCGGGATCGACAAAGACCGAGGATGGATCCTCCGTGGAACGAACGGCGAGGAAGCGGAGACCTGGAAACGAGGAGGAGAGACCTGGGAAGGTGTAGGAGGAAAGGGGACGAGCGGAGGTACGTTCTACGTGAGGTTGAACACAGGTAAGCGGCCCCGATGGGAGGGAGACGACGATAGACGTCTGCGAAGGTGCGCAGAGGGAAGACGGAACCGGTTGCCGCAAGAGGTAAACACGCGAAGGTGATGTACCCCTCCGTGCCTCTCTTCGTCACTACAAAGTGCCGGGGCTCCTTGGGGATTTCGAGTGACGTCCCCGAAAAGTCGGCGAGTTGGAGGAGAGTCGCCGATGCGGAAACTTGGAAAGCACCGCGTCCCCGGAGCTGCCCGTTCGTGTCGCTTTCCAGTCGCGTTGGTACGGGGATGGCTGGAAAGTGCGGCGTGCCTCGTCCACGGGAATCGAACGAATTTTTTTATTTGGGGCGAAAAAAAGGAACAGTAGGAAGGAGTTGAGGGGAGGATGGGGTAGAGAGAAAGAGAGGGTGACTCTTAAGGCGATGAGGGAAGTGAGTCGTGTGTGATGGATTTAATAGACGAGAGAAGGTACGGTGGCCAGACGAGATGGACGGGTAAAAAATTACACGAATTCCTGGTTCGGATGGCAGGTGTACCAACTTGTTATTCCGCGATTCGGTTCTTGCGCGACTTCGAGGGGACAGAAGAAAGGCTAATGTTTTGATCCCGCGCGGATTTCACTCACCGCACGTCGTAATCTCCAGACGTATGCTGACTTTTGCTCCAGTTAATTCCCAAAAAAATCCCGGCCCCGGCTGTTTTTCAACGCGGATCGGGTGAAAGTAGCTAGCTCGCTGATTTTTAAACTGCCCTCGCGGCTTTCCCATAAAAAGCTGCTCCCCGTGATTCAACGTTGCACGGCCGAACATGTGTCAAGAAATTGGTCGGATCGATGAAAAAACGATCGAGATCGAAGACAGGCCCGCAGCGGAACGTACCAACCGCGAGGGGGAGCCGAAAAAACACATCGAATCAACAGTATTCCCGTGCGTTTCGTTATTATTCCATGAGTTCCATTAAATTACCTTGCCGTTACCCGCTGATTGTTACTGCCCCGATAAATTTCAAAGCCCGCCTTATCAATACTTACGTTTACAAGTAATTCGCAATTCGGCATTAGTGTCTAATTGAAGCTACTGTTAACGTAACCAGTAACCTGCATTCATTTTTTATAGTAGGTACACACAGGTACTTAAAGAATGAAATTTTAAAAATTCTTTGACTTTGGAACTTATAATTAGTCGTCGTTAAATTGTAGATATTGAAATAGTTGATGGATCATTGAAGAAAATGTAAAAAACCGCTCGAAGGCTATTTCGATTTAGCACGGCAAGTTTTCAGGAATTTGCGGGCATTTGGTCTTGCATGGAAAAACGACGTTACATGTGCGCCAATCTAATTTATATTTCGAGAAATCGTTACCTCCGAGAAATCGCTCTATCAGCGTACAATAACGTAGAATGTTTATTGACACGTGTCAACGGGAACTAGTTAAAATCCCGGCGTTATATCGCGCGGTATGCCCTCGCCGTCGCTTTTTGCCGTCTTTACGATGGACGAAAGAGCCCCGGGATTTTAAGAGGAATGCCAGCTATTATCGGTCGGCTCACTCAAGTTCCACGTAATTTTTAATCTGCCGTGCGGGTATATTGCTGAAGCCCGTTCGCGGAATGTCGATTCCGTCGGCGTAATTGAAAGGAGTCGCGCTTCTTACCTGTCCCCCAGCTACGTCCACATTCCTAAACTGCGCGTCTAATCCTCTCGTATCTAATGCTGCTGCAACTTTTGCGCCGATTAGTCACGGGACTTCTGTAATAGTCGTTGTCATGTAGAAATCTCGAACCTACCTTCGAGAACATTATTCGCCTGGTGGCACGAGCAACGGGTAATTGTGTCTTCGCGAAAGCTCGACGAAACAGTGAGACGCCGTCGGCTACAACGAAAAGCTTGACCTCGCAATTAAAACCTCTCTCAGCTAATGAATCGTGCCCAAGTCGGTGCAGTTCTTCGGGACGTTACTCATTTACCCTTTTTGCCTCGACTGCACCGGGAGAAAGACGAGACAGCCCTCGTGTTTACCATTCCTTTTCGTTTCCGCAAATATTGGCAACCGTGGGACGAATCGTGGGAGGCTGATGGCCGAGGACGAGCAAATGAGGATTTGTCAGGCCACAAGGTCTCTTCTTTCCGGCGAGCTTCAATTGTCGGCGACTACTCGACTTGCCTTTAAACACCCTTGATTATCCATACATGTCTCGTCGATTCTAATACAACCTATTGTATACATTCAGACTCTATATCGAGTTTAAAACTGGCAGGAAATATCGCTTCATAACAGAAGTGTGGCGAGCGGAACGCGTCGCAGCAAGTTCCAGGAAACGTAGCGAGTCAAAACAAACGGTCGCAGATCGCGACCTTTCCTCGCCCTAGCGAAGAGCCTTTCTAGACCGACGTGGAGGGGCTAAGCGTGGCCCAGGCAGTTAGTCTCGCGAGAGCAAGCGACAGAACCACGAGCTTTCAATAAACAGTTATATTATTTACCACCAATCGCATCATTATTTCTACCGTGCCAGTAACCCTACAAGAAGCATCAATATTCGTCTCTTACCGTGCTCACAACAAACCCACTTCAACTAGACCGCGAATCCCCTGCTTCAACCCCCTAACGAGGGACGTTGGCAGTCTCGCAGGAAATGAAAAGTCTGTCGCCAGACGGTGATTTTTGCAAAAGATGGTCGAGCAGCGGAGACGCTCGTTCGATTTTCTACGCGTTGAACAATGGCTCCTGCTGCTAGCACGAAAGTAAAATACGAAGCCTCGGACAAAGGGTGTATAGACAGGAGAGGAAGAACAAGAAGGCGCGTGAGCCCGCGCGCGCGAGCTCGCTTCTCAGCGTGGAAGGCGGGAAAGGAGGGTGGAACGAACGAACCAGCGAGCGGAGAAAATAAAAGGACGATAGGCTCGGCGGTGTTATCCTCACGGCGCATCTTTTGCACAGCCCTGTAGCCAGGTAGAGGTATATTCGGTCTGGGGCCCGTGAGCCGTTGTAACTCACTGACGTATACGAGGGATTCATTACCGCTGGAGTCACGTACCGAGACAGACTCGAACGTGCAAATGGACTAAATAAATAATTTCTCCTCGGATTATTATTAACGAGTTCTCGGAACTGGCGCTTAATCTTTGCCCGCAAACCGTGCGCCCGACTCGTCGATGCTTCTACTAGGTCGCGAAAATCCTCGGGAATATCTCAACGTTCACTTAACGGCAAAACAGAAGATCTCTAAAATCCTTCGATCAGAAGACCAGGTGTAATTAAGTAGAAACTTTTGTGAGCGTTGCAGCGAATGAATGAAGACGACTCGGAAAGAAATTCAGCAAGGGGTGGTGTCGCAAACACGATTCCGCGCAATAATCCGCGTGCCCGTTCCATGTCCAGGAATTCAAGGAACGCGTCGGCCAACGAGTCGCCGAGTAAGCTCCGTGACACGAGCTTTATTCAAATCCTGTCGGTTGGCGCGATTTTTTTCCCAAACGCGAATTCCTCGGGTAGCGGCGCCACTGCGCTTTCCGAACCGGTATTCTCTTCTGACCAGCGTTATAGTCGACGTGTTCTATGCCCGTGGTATACTCGGAACACGGGCTCTCCGTGGGGAGAGTTAGTTGCACAGATGAGAGAGTCGCGGTGCGAGATGGCTCGAGGGTGTTTTGGCACTTTTCGTTCCCTCTCGCCATGCTCGTTCAACGATGAGAAAATACGTGAATCTTGATAGAAAAAGCTGTGAAGTGGACCATTTAACACAAATCTGACGAAACGTGATATTTCTCAAAAGAAAACAACATTTCTTCGTGCAGATGTAGTAGTCGAAGCTTCATGCAATCGAGAGCATCGGGGTGGAGGATACTTTAATATCCTTCACTCGTTTCGAAAAATCACGGCCAGGCATAGAGCACCCGCGTTCCTGCGCCGCGGTGTCCCCTGGATCCACAGCGATTCTTCAAAGTCTCCGTGGAGGCCACAGTATATACTTTCCAGTGCCACTTTTATCTGATTCCCGTATAGCAACGCGCGGCGTTGCAGCAGGAATGCGAGTCGAGCGTTCTTCCGACGAAGCATCAGAGAGAACAGGTTGGGGAATAAAGCAACGCGCCAGCTGTAAATCGCGCGTCGAAGCGCGAGATACGAGCTTGGCCCTGTCCCGCATGACGTCTGGCCAGCCGCCATAGAGATTCATCTCGCGCTTCCTTATGGCCGTCAACGTCCTTCGCGTTATCGGAATTATTGTCTGCGATTCGTGCCCAGGATACGTCTGGAATTCCTCCAAACTATCTGCCCGTGGAGCCTCAATCGCTGACGCGTGCTGCAGTTCTAAGGTCGGCGGCGTTCGGGTTGGAAAAAGATGGGGATTCTGGTCAAATAGAGATTCGACAATGCTGGGGTATTGTTTCGTTGCAAGAAACTATGGAAGATGAGTGAAGGTAGTTTGGGGTTACAGTTGAATCTTAGAGCGTTAGACCTTGGAGCTGCTGAAGTATACATTTAGGTATCTCGCAGCAAATTGTAGTGGACTTTAGATATGATAGTACTCGTTAAGAATTATACAAAAGGCACTCAAGAACTGTTTCTTCGTCCCTTGCGTAGAAGGGCATGACTGTCGCGTTCTGGCTTGCCTCGTCGTTTTTCACGATCAGTATTTATGAAATCAGCACCAACTCGATACCATTGCACCAACAGCGAACTGAATGAAATTCTTTCATAATTAGTTCACGATTATTGTCGCTTGACCAGACCGTACGGCCCACTTCCTTCGAGCGGTACTTTCCATCTAATTACAGGTCGATTGCCGTCCATTTTTCAAGCGTCCCTCGAAGACGCATAATTTCGTCATCGAACGTTAGATCGAGTCACACCTCAATGGACTGCTTTACGCGTGGAATCGAGAAATCAACGGGCGAGGAGGAGAGAGCGAGCAGGATGAAGGGCGGACGACAGAAAGAGACAAATTCGACGGCAGAGGAGGAGTCGAAGAAAGAGAGTAGGAGAGGAGAGTATGTCGCGGCTAAATTTAGGTCCACGCGCGCATAAAACCACCTGCTGATTCCTGGTCAACTCGTGCGATCGTCATTATCGTCACGGAGCAACCTGTGCATCCCATAATTACCGTCACCACGGAAAATGAATCGCCATTTCCGGCTGCGGGGAAACCTTAAAGCTCCCACGTATCACTAGGAATTCCCAGTGCTCCAATTTCACGTCCCAATAACCTGAACTAATTTCAAACAGCGTTTCACAGTGTACCTTTATCGACTTTAACTCGAAAGGAACCCTATCCGATATGGTAAAAGTAGAAAAGTTGCACTTGAAGTTCTTTCAGGTTCATTTATTCTGCGTAACCGTGGAATTCGAGTTGCTTTTAATTATAGATATACGTGCCCGGAAGAATGACAGTGATTCGTCGTTTCGTCTTACCCTTAATTACAAGTTACCTTTTCTGTTTTGCAAACTTAAACACTTCTGGATGATTTTTCAAAGTCCACTCCAACTAACAGCTCAGCGCCATGCTTCGAGGAAGCGGGAAGAAGGCAACCCGATGATGAGCCGACTTTCGAACAATGACAAATGGAATCTGGATGGGGCGTTCTCGGTCTGCAATTTTTGCAGCATTGTTCCTGCGTTGTTACGCGTGTTAACGTGGCTATGTTTCTCCACGGGGTACCTTTCTGTGGGGGCGAGGGGTTGGCCGTAGCCAAACAATGCCGTAGAAATAGTCAAACCACTTGAGGGGAACAATGCAGGTACTATGTCAGTGTTCGAGCGAAAAATGTCAAGGGCGGCTTCGGGGTGGTTTCTCAGGGTTCAGGTCCTATTAAACGATGGAAAGGGAGCATCGGCAGGCACCTGCTAAGAACCGAGAAGCCACCCCTCTGAGCGGTGGGGAAAGGTGCATCAGGGTTGCGTATCTTTGGCACTCCAGAGAATCCCATGCAATTGTTAGAAAGTCTCGAGGGCTGAAGATGATTGATACAGGGGCAGGCTTTGACCTCTGGCGTCTTGATTTCACTTTTCTGTAATCTTTGCGATATTGTCAAAATACGACGTCCATCGAGATTCTTCGCTAGCCCCGAATTCCTGCATCCCACATAATTAAAGGTACTGGAAGCAATAATGTTGCGAGAAACCAGAATTCTGTTGACTAAAAGCTTGACGTGTAACCTTCATCTGCTGGCACTTTCCTCTCGGAGCCATGGTCGTTCATATTTAACATTCGCATTTTTAAAGGAATCCTCATTATTTTCGCGTCGATCTGGTATTCCAGTACGGCCTTTAGTTCCCCGTATGCTTTTTTCGTTATTTATCAGCAAAGAATGTTCTCGCTTTGGGGCATAACCTCCACCGGAGAATCGTTCTCGGCCGCCGGGCTCTTTGTCGGGACACTTACGTTACTTCATATTTATGGCGAAGGCAGTCTCGCGTTGTTCGCGGAAAAAGCGAAAGATCGATGGCAATCCTCAGCAGCGTGCAATTGTAATTTTTGAAAAGCCTGCTTCCGCGGAACGGCTGCGAGCAACGGAGTCTTCTCAGAAACCGAACACGCGATGTATTTTCACGCCTGCCTAAGAAGGTGGCTTTTACGTAACGCGATTCCACATTCTTGCGAGCGCGACACTCGCTGCTGGACTAGGTACAGTACCGACGAACATTTCCCCGCCGATTATGCCAGCGAGCAGTGGCCCTAGCTCCCTCCAGCAGCGACCTGTTTCAGGAATTAAGAATACCCACGAATCGTGCACCGAACGCTTCAATTGGTGCAGCGGAATAGAGAATGCTCACCGTTGCACGGGATTCGGAGTGAGATTGCCGTTTACCAACGTACCACGCTCGATAAGATATCGCTTTCTCCCTTCCACCCTAAGCTGCAGCTGCAGGAAGCCTCGGGAAGGTCGTGGCTTCGTGTTAGAATTCTCTTCGCCATCTGACCCCTAACAAATAGTCTCCCTGGAAACGTTTTATTGGACATCTCTCGGGAATGTTAATCGCGGCCGTGGCACAACGCCCACCCGCCGAATGCTCCAATTTGGTAAAATTAGTTGGCCGGCGTCCCAGCCTCCGTCAGAGCGGACGCTCGTGGAACACATGTTTTTTCCGCGTCCAGATGCACCATACGCAACCCTCAGGTGTAGAGAACCGAGGGGGATCATGCGTGGCCGTGCATCCGCACACTCCGAGCCGTTCCACGTAGCGACAAAAGGCCCGTGGCCGTAGAGAGTAGTGTATACCTAGCTGGCCGCTCTCTACCTGGCTAGAGGAGCAAAGTAGAGAAGCCGAGTGCTCCACCGGAGAAGGACGAGAAGTTGGAGGAGGTGGAAGAAGGAGGAAGGCGAGAGAGCCTCTGCGGTGGACAAGGAGAGCGAGGGGGCATGGGGAGGTACAGGGGGACTAGGAGTTGTCTTGTTGCCGGTTGAGAGGGGTTCCGAGAGAGGCGAGGAAGTCTGACAGAGGTAGCGAAGGAAAAGGTGGAGAGGCACTCCGGTGGTGGCGACTCCGTTTGCCGACGCTGGTGGTGGCGGTATCGAGTGCGGCGGTGGTGGTGGTAGAAGGTGGAAAGGGAGAGGCCCGGAGGTGCAGGAGAGGCAAGGAGAGACTCCTGCCCAGCGTGGACCTGTGCGTCGTTGCATGGCCGACCTGGAGACTCGCTCTCCGCAAGGTGAGACGCGCGGACCGACGAAGAGGAGGCCTCGAAAGATCGGCAGGAATTCTCGTGAAAGCCGCCTCTTCCTTTCTCGTGTGTTGTTGGGCGTGCGCGCGCTCTTTCTCTCGCGCGCGGACTATCGTGGAGCCGCGAGTGATCCGTGAAACAACGCTGAGTGCCGCCGCGATATTCGTTGTCGCACCCCGTTACCCGTTCTGCTAGACGTTTTCGAACGGCGGGAGGCTTGGCACGCTGATCGGCCGGCTGCGATCTCAGAGCACTTTCCAGCCTTCGTCACGAGTAAACGGAGCAAGCGGAGCGCACGGGCACGTTGACAGAGGGAGGATTACGGAGGACCCCGCGGTATTGTCAGTGGAAACAGGTTGGCTTGGTAACGGCGACGATAAACTTTGGGATTTTATGTGCCCTCTCGAAGGAACGACGAAGGAATTCGTTCCTCTCTCGCGACCAGGAACTCGAGACGACCGAGAGAACGGGTTCGTGGAAGCGATGCCAGCCCGACACGAAGTGCCCCGTCAACGTGTTCGACAGTGATAACGCGCGCGCGCGCGCGTGCACCTCTTATCAGCCGCGTAAACTCCATCTCGCGTGGCATCGCGATCAGTTGATCTCATGGACGCGCCCGTCTGAAGACGTCTGCCGCCGCCTTCTGTCGCGCGTGTCCACCGTCTCGCGTGACTCTTGGAGCCGTTGATCGTCCAGCACGATCCAGCGACCATCCTTGCTATCGCTGCCGGTAAATACCGCCGGTGAAATACCGCGATCTCTTCGGGCATCCGGGAACCACGTGCACGCGGCACAGGGGAGCAAGTCGTTTACGTGAAAGTGCAATACGGGTTTTAACGGACGAATGCCTCGAATGCTCTGAGTGTGGTGCACGCGGCGACGAAAACTCCACGGAGACACACTCGCCTGTTTTGAAAGTGAACGTTCGTTTCCTTGAAGTTTTGAACGTGCAACGTGTCGAATGCCTTGCCTTGGATATTTCGTCGGCCGAATCGCTCCTGGATCGGTGAGTGTCTTTACACGCGCACATTCTTCCTGTCGCTTTCGAGCAGCCCGTTGTTTTCAACGTCAGCTAGTCGAAATGAAATCCCTACGCTAGGTACCTATTATAACAACACGCTGTAAAATTTAATTCATGCTTTCTAAAAGAAAACATTCCAGTTCCGTAAGTCACAAGAACGAAGTAACTCATAATTCCCCCGTACTTAAAGAAGCAAAAATGAAGTATATCTTCAGATCGATTTCCTAATCAGTGACACGTGAACCACAAGGTATCACGATATTTCTTCGCGATTTGGAGTAGCCATACAGGAAGTACTCAAATTTCCTTGATATCTCGATGCTCCTCAAGTTCAACGCTACCGTGGACCATACCCTACCGTACTCTCTCCGCCGGAGATTATCTCAGTCTTCTCTAACATCCAGCGACTTGAGGTCGCAGCTAGAGCGCGGCGAAAGTTTCTGGAGAAACGGCGTCGAGAGTCGGAGACGGCCGTTCTGGGCCCGGTAGATCGACACGCCTTAACCTTTCTTGCGTACATTCTTCCCTCGTGCAACACGGGGCCCTCTCCACCGAGTATCCTCGTCGACGTGGCCCGTAGCGCGCGCTTTTGCGCGCCGCCACCGAAACGCGCGCGTTTTCTGTAAAAACCCCCGGGGCATACCGACCGTCGGTTTTCAGGGCAAAAGATTTATATAGGGCCCCCGAGAACGCCATCGCCCGCGCGTTTCTTCCACGAAATCGCGCGAGCCTAGACTTTCACGTACGCGCCGCGACGCACGTCCCTCCCATAAATTCTGCCCTCCCCCCCTCCCCCTCCCTCGAACGTAAACAGATCCGCGGAATCATTTGTAGCTTGTCGCGGGTACTACGTGACCAGATGTACCTACACGTTTTTTTGTTGGATCGGCTTCGTCCACCGAACGCTCTAGATCATTTTGACACGGCGCGGAGGAAAAAGCGCGTCCCCGCGTGAGCAACCCGCGATCCGAATTAACACTTGACCGACCTTACTCCGATTTCGCGGCGCGGTCGCGCCGCAATTCGATCACCTTGCCAGAGGTATATCGGATCTAGGAACTAACGGTGAACACGATCTAACGACCGTGTTGCTCTGTCTCCCCCCTCTCCGTCGTATCGATTTTCATGTTTATCTCGAAGGTTGGACGTCCTGTTGGATTTTCTGCCCGGGATCTCGAGATCGTTCCCTGAAAAGCTGACGAGACGAAAAGTTCGACGGTCGGCGAACAGATTTCCCTGCCCGACACCCCCCCCCCCCCCCCAACCCCGGCACGTTCCAATTGCTTCACAGACTCGTTGCACACGCGCTGCGGTCGTCAGAAAAGAAACTCCGCGTCGATGTCCAGGCCTTCGAGCACGCGGATTGCACAAGCCTGGAATTCCTTCTTCGCGGCCTCTTCGGGGCCTGCGGTGCCTAATGTTCGCGGGATCGTTAGTAACTGCCGGGGACTTGAACGCCGGGGTAAGAAGCCGTCGGCTTGCGTTGGCGGCAAAACGCCCGTTCGAAAAACATCGGTCTGGGGAGCATGTGACATCTGCCACTGCAACCCGGGGGCCATTAGGTGGCTTACCTTTTCAAAACCTCTCAGCCCGTGGGGAAAACGTAGAGCTGCCCCACCTTTCCACCCCTCCGCCGTTGCTCGTCTTCTCTGGGGCGAACGTTTCGTCGTCTACGTGCCCCGAATTTACGGAGCAATCCTCACTTTCGGCCGCTGGTTACCCACTTGCCCGGTACCGGTACAGCTATATCAAGCTCCTGGGTACCTGGCTGTTCAAATAACGGATGTTCAAACGAGGAATATCGTGCTGCGCGCGTAATAGCACGGCAAGATGGAATACGCACGTCAATCGTCATAAAGTCTAACATTGAGCAGCTCTCTAATATCAATTGGGCAGCATTAAGTGTGCGATGTCTTGGAAGAAGCCTGTGTCTCTAGCATAGTTTCTAATAATGTGTGGAAATTACAGTTCCCCGATGCAATGGGCGGCATACTGCGCCTCCGGTCTGTCGATTCTCATAAAGTTTCTAGTCACCTCGTTCCTCAGACAGGCAAATGTATTCCGCTCCATTTGAAGAGCATGAAATAGGGCCTTGGGGAGGGGGGGGGGGGAGGGGGAGAGCGGGGGATTTACATGTCCGACCCCATTAAAAATTCATTCCGTCGTAGACAAAGTCAGACAAGTTCCCGCATAATTTGTTAAGATGCACTAAACGAAACCGATTAGGTGGCGGTTGCGCGAAGGTTCGTGACGGTAACGATGCCTCCTCGACTTCCCCGACATCGTGCGGACGTCGCGATACCACGTTTGGGATGTCGTCTTATGGTTATGCGTACATATGGATGCCGTGCACTCGGTCGGTGTATGATGTAGGATGCGTTCGTGTATCCCGGTCGGGGCAGGCCGAGGGATAAAGGTAAAAGGAAAAAAAAAGAAAAAGAAATGACGTTCTGCCTCGTCTAAGGACGCGCCTACTCTGAGACAGAAAGAACATTAATCCGTTCGTGGCTCCGGTTGAGGGGAAAAAGGAGAAGATCACGAGGAATGGCATTAGAATGTCATCCATACGATTAGAATAGAATTAAACGCGTCGCTGAAAATGCAGCCGGGGGGCCACCGACGTTTCGTCGTAATTCATGGAAAAGTTCTTCTTAAATGCCGATAATATCGAGGTTCCCGTGGCTGCCACGGGTGTATACCTACCTCGGAATACCGATGACGCGCGTTTCACGTGGCGGCCTACACGAAATTCTTCCGCTTTTTCCTCGTCGCGGCGCGTTTCCGTCGCGGAGGCTTGAAGAAAACCGATTGTTAAAGTAATCGATGTAACGTGCATTGTTAGCCGCAGTTTCGCCGCGCCGCGGGCCATTATTTTCTCTGGAAAGGCACGGCTGACGCCGGTGATAAATAGATTGCGCAAAGTCGCTGCCCCTTTTCACTGCCCCTCGATCCATTGATATCGCGTAATTTGTCACATCGACCAGTTTCTAATGGACCGCGAGCGTAAGTATGTACCGTATAACGTTGTAGTTCGTAGGTGTGGTAATGTGGACAGTACCGCGTAAAATCTGGCTGAAATAGTTGAACGATCTACCACTTGCGCGCGAACTAAATCACTAATTAATAAATATTATCGCAGCGACGATATTGGCATAATTCTGCGACATTCCGCTGCTATTACGTATCATCCTCCTTGCGACTTAACGAGCTACTAATTATAAGTGAGCAGATCTACCTCTTCGTCGATACCATTTGTGTACCTACGTCCGACGGGAAAGCTAGGAAATAAGAGAGTAAATTAAGGTGGAAACGGTCGTGGTGTAAATTCGTTCCTTTCTTCTTAACGTTTCCTAAAGCGTAAGAGGTTCTTTTACCTGGTTCCCGGCGCCTTTAAAAATATAATTTTCCCCGTGGAGAAGACTTGGAGCAAGTGGTAGAGGACTCACGGGTTTCCCGGATACAATGCACAAGTGTCGAACGGGCACCGTAGCTTTTGGAACGCCGATGGGACACTTTAAAGCCCGTGCGCGGACCCTTAAGGGCCATCTTAGTTAGAGGGTATTGACGTCGGATCCCTGTGGGATACCTTTCTATGGGATGCCTCACCTGCTTCAGTGCAGGAAAAGAATACACGCACACAGGCACGCGCGCGCGCACGAACAGCAGTGCATCCTCCCCATTTTCGTAGACGGACGTCGAAAAAAAGCGCTGTGCCTCTCTTCAGAAGAAATGTTAATTTCTTTACGAGCCATCGACTTTCCGCTCCCCACGATCATCGCCGTCCTCTCGTGACGATGCGTTTCTGAAAGCAGAAACCATTAGTCGGCGTAGATAATAATCTCCCTGTAATTGGTACCTGTTGCCTGCTTTTAATGGAATCTACGCAATCGCAATGGAGTTTCACGAAAGGCATTGTTCCTGAAAGCTCGTAAAAATACTTTCCATAAGGAGCTCCAAAACTACTTGGAATCGATCAATTAAGGGGACAGTAATATGTACTCGGAAAGATAGGTAAGATGAGAGACAGTTGAAATCGATTCACAGCGGTTGATTGCTCAATAAATTCCAAAGGCGACACGTAACGTTTTATTGTTATCATCACCGTCGCTCAGGATACTATTAACTCCTCTATTAGCTGTTTTCTAATGGCCATTGGCATTGGAAACTTCGAATAGCCATAGATTTGCGAAATTGTCAGCGGTTCGTTTGAACGGCGCGAAAGTGACGTATAATTTGCGTAATTTT
This sequence comes from Andrena camellia, assembly GCA_029448645.1. Classification (NCBI taxonomy): domain Eukaryota; kingdom Metazoa; phylum Arthropoda; class Insecta; order Hymenoptera; family Andrenidae; genus Andrena; species Andrena camellia. The sequence continues at coordinate 17,927,607 of CM055677.1, forward strand.
TTTAGCGTCCAGTGACTTTTTACCGTTAATCCGTTATTGTTCGTCGCGGTTGCGACATCCTCGAGCTAATCTCCACGGTAATTTATCCGAATGACTGTACGTAAAGTGCAATTATTAGCAATCTCGCGGCGTCGAGTATGGATTATCGTCGACGAAGAAACTAAACTATTATAACCGTTGGGCGATTTGTACCGTGCGCGACGTACCGCGAAACGATCGAACAAACCCCGCGTTCGTGATTAACGAAAATTGCTTTGACACTCGGGGCCTCGATCGTTGCATAAAGAAGACTGACACGTCGCGCACGGAGCCAAATAAAGTTCGATGCCAGTCACGAATTACAAGTAACGCACGCTGACGAGAGAAACTCTTGAGGTCAGAGAAGAAAAAAACGGTCCTCCGCGAGCGCATGAAAACAGACCGAAGCCACGCACGAGCGTAACCGAAGGAAAAAGCGAGTGCACATTACCCGAAAATCGTGCCGAATCATAGTCCCATTAAATTTCACAATCGACTCGCTTTCACAACGGCACCCTGGCCCGTGTATCGCGCGAATTCGCGATCGAACCCGGTCGTTCCTCGGCCGGGGAACTTCCAGCGAATTACGCGCGAGATGGAAAAACGAGTCGAAAGGTTCGAGGGAATAATCGTCTGCCTATAATAGTCGATAGACGGCCGAGTTGCACATCTCGGGAGATGCTGGAAGGTCCAAAGTCGAGGGAAAGGCGGGAGTGACGTCACCGGCAGGAATGAGGTTAAACGAACGCTAAAGTCGCGCTTGAACGGTCGCTATAGCATGCAGCACGCTCCAGGATGCACACGAGAGGCGCGATCCTGCGATGAGTGTAGACGGTGTCCCGGGACGCTCGTGCTTGAGATTTCCCGCGAGTCGAAGCCAGCTCGAGGATCATAGATCCGCGATTGCGTCACGAGCATCTTCGATTCAGCGGCGATGCTGGGACGGTCTTCTGCCGAGATCCATGCGCGATAATCGAGCTGTGGCTTTCTCGCTGTGCCTTCCTTGATTTCGACTCGGATACTCGCGGAATGCGATTACAATTCTCGTGGACGGAGAGCCGCGGCCTGGTGCTCCTCTCGCGGCTGGAGAACGCTCGCGCCGCTTGCACGGTTGCGCTACGTGCGAGGGAGCAGTGTTTCACAAGCGGGGAGTTCAACGATTGCCAATACCGTTCTTAATTATCATCATCGCGGAATAGGTAAAGAACGTTGCTTGGATACTTTGACGAGGGTAAGAGGTTTAATAGCCAATCGACGGTGTAATGTGCAGATAACGTCATGGGGTAGGAACGTTGGAGTCTTCTATTTAAAACTACACAATTTTTCGCGTTCAGGGATCTGCTAAGAGCGACGTCTCGGTTAACGTTCAAGACGAACGTGTTGCCCATCGGGTAGATAAGAGCAGCTTTATTAGTTTCCACTTACACCTGGTAAAACTCACGAACCACTGTTGGACAACGCTGTTATCTCTTATCACGGACGTTGCTCGTAACGTACGCTCCTACACGTACCTGTGTACCCACCGTCAGCATCTAAATGTTAATCTTCGACGTAAGCTCGGAACAAACACGCAGCATTCAACGGGGCGATCGTGACTTAAAACATTTAACAACGTGGCTACTTGAACGACCCATAAAAAGTCTAACGAATAAAGCGTAGGCGCGTCTAAATTGGAATATTCGCGAATAACAATAATTGTAACAGATATCGAACGTTCCCTTCGCTTCTCAGACCTTCGTGAGATCAATAAATCTCTTACGTTTATCCTGCATGTTTCCAACTCGTCTATCCCCCCCATCGCCGAGCCCTGAGAGGTGAGGTTTAAAAGGGGCAGCGAGGAAATATTCTATGATTCCAAGGCACGGTGCCCGAAAGCTGGAACCTTTGAACCCGGGTGCCCTGACTACTGCTATCTCGGCGCAGCATCCGTGGAACCCTTTGTCTTTAGCCAGAGCACGACTTCGACCGCATAATATGCGAGCAGCCTCCGGAGAGGGTCCGGGTCCGTCTCTGTCGAGGTATCTGTCTACCAACACAGAGGGGTAGCATCGTGTACCGAGGTACATACCAACACGGGTTTCTCAGGCGGGCTTCTCTATCTGCGGAGGATCTCCAGTCGTACTGGACGAGCTCGTGCTGACCTCGGGGGCTAAAGATTACGAGGGCTCGCCACGACTAGAATTCAACCTCCGACGAGATCTATAGGCGCTCATGCGCGTACCCCAACCGCGCCGGCACATCCAACCTTCGGGCACGTAGTTAAGCGCCCAAGTCCGGTTGCAGAAGAATCTTACGACCGCGTATTTTTCCGCTGATGCGGCTCCATTAGAGCGGCAACCCAGGGAAAGGAGATAATACTCGTCCATCTGACGCTTCACCTTTTTATTCATCCTTCGCTGCTTCATCCTCGTTCGATAATAATGGATTCACGTGGCAAGACGTGGATTAATTCTGCAATGAGAGGTTGAGAGAACTCAAGTGCTCTATGGTAGGAATAGTTTCTTCGAGAGTTGCTCACCTTCGCGTCGAAAGTACGAGGAGAATAGAAAGCGTAGCTTGTTCGAATTAGTAGGTGCAAGTAATGATGCCGGACTTGGTGCCCGTAATACCAGATCGCGAGGATTCAAAGTGTTATTAAGATTCGAGAAATCTTCAACTGGCGAGCCTCTTTTATCCTGTAGCCGCGCACGAAACAACTCCCAGGTAACTTGAGAAGAAACCAGCTAACGCGAAATTCACACAGAACCCGGATCCCTTTCCTCCCGTACGCATGCGACCTGCATGCCTTTCCAGAAACGAACCATTCGGTACGCAGAATATCCTCCGACCTTGCCAGGACCTCGGCCGCTTTTCCCACTTTTTTTCTACCTGTAGCTGGAACTCCGTTCGACACGCGATTTCGCGTAAAATTACAAGGTATCGCAGCGCCTTTCGTGCCCGCCGGATCCGATCGGTCGGGCGGGCCCTCCGCCGCGTTCGCACGGCGAGAAAACCGTGGCTCATTTTGTTTTTCACCGTAACCCGCGTGGTGTACTCGCGTTTCTACGTGGGTCGCTCGAAATGAAAGGAGAACCGACGGCCGATGGGTAGGCAGAAATACCCACTGCATCCACCTAGAAGTACGAACCGCTCATTGGCTCCGTAATTACGCCGATTACACGTCGGTTTTTATGATTGCGCGGCGCAGCGAGCCCACGGGCCTACGTGCGCGGGGTTCGGGCTCGCTTACGCAAATGAACGGCCCCGCACGAAGGGAAAGCGATACGGAGCTGGTGCTCGATCATCCGATAATTGATCTTGCGTGTCGTGCCGGTTATCCACGGACACACGCGCGTAGTAGTCGTCGGCGAAGCTTTTATTAGACGTTACGTTAGCTCTGCGATACCGGTGTCGATCGCTGGATCTGGAACAGAGCGATGAACATCGACGGTGTCTTTTTTTTCGGGACAACCATTTACCGGACGCCTGCCAATCCGGCTGTTTGTTTCCAAATAGCTTCACACGGGTAACTCACCACTTAGGCTAGTGGCTTTAAAATAGATGCGTACACTTGGAGCTCTATCCCACCTGGAAAGTGTTCTCCCTGAAAGAAGATCATATGAGAATATCGTTCTTTTCCGTGTCTAATCGCAACGAGTGTATCGTTCCGTCGTGTGCCGCATTCCGTGGTAGGTATTCGGCGTACGGGCGCCCCATTAACGCAAATACGTCCCTGTGAAACCAGTTTCCGTCCCGACGGTGTAAAAGCCGACGATTGATCGGTGCGGGGCCGCGAAACAGTCGCTTACACTGGCACGCGCGCTGCGCCGAGAACCGGAGTAGACTCCCTAGGAACACGGTGTCCGTCTTACAGCACCGGCGACACAACTCGACAAACGAGTATTCGAACGTGTACACGCATGACCCCCCACCCCCCACCCCATGCGCGCCACTTTTTAATTTCCTTCTCCTCTATGCTCCCATTCTCTTGCGATTTTCTCATCCCTTTCGGAGTCGCCGTAGTGTATGTAAAGTAGTGTTCCTGATTTCCCGATATTTTTTCTTCTTGAGAATTCTCGAGAAATTGAAAAAAATATCACAAAATTTATATTTTTGGAAAAATGTCGACAATGTTTATCACAAACGTAAGAAAACATTAACTGATTGTTCATTACTGTCTAATTTGCTCAAAACTTGTATAAATGAAAAAACAGATATTAAATATAATTCATAAATTTATTTACTTAATACAAAATTTGTGCAAAGCGAAACATTACTTTCCTGTTTTAAAATAGTTTCTTAATCTATTTCTTTTCTTTTTTTTGTGATAAATATGGATATTAAATGCAACAACGCGTCTTTTGAATTTTTTTGAAGAGATTCTGGATTAGCTGTGCAAAAATTGTATAAAGAATACAATAGTTTTGTCTCTTCTTTTCGATATTTCTTCTTTAATAGCTACAAGAAACTCATTACTTATTTCAGTAGGCATACAATTTTTCTAAACTGTTAAATAGGAATTTAAGAGCACATTCACCAGTCAATAATGTTCGAATCTTCTCTACTGAGATTTTCTATTGTAATTCATATAAGTTCTAATGTTACTAATAAGACTTATTATAAATTGTAGATGTGTTTATACGTTCGCGATTTCTTAGACTTAAGTTTCTCGAGAAAAACAGTATTTCTCGAGAAATAAGAAATAAGCAATTATAAATTTTCTGGAGAAATTCTCGAGAAAGAATTCTCGAGAAGGAACACTAATGTAAAGTCATCGGCGTAGTTTCACTTCCAATCAATTAACCGGACGAAGGATCGCGGATTCGAGGAATCTCGTTAACGTTCACGCCTTTCCACTAATTCAATCCTTTCGGATGTTTAAATAGTAAACACAGGATACTTATCGACAATTACATCGAATAATCGTTGTCAGCACCGCCTGATCGCAATTCGCGCCGCAGTTCCTGCCTGTTACGTTGCCCAAACTTAATCGAGCGCGATCGATTCCGCGCGCATACGCGATGGCCGACTTTCCTGAATAACTGCATAACTCTGCATCGTTGCCCGTCACCGTGCATCTTAAACACCCCCCGCCCACCCCATGTTCCCAGTGGCATATCGGCCAGCTTCGTAAATCACTGGCAGAGCACCGACCAAAAGTCCGAGCTCGTCCTCGCGCATAGGCGAAACGACGCGAGTCCTCGGCTCGCGTGTGCGGCGTGCACGCAGCCCGTTCGCGGTCTACACGGTGTCCACATATGGCCGCCGTACCGGTCCCGTCGGCTCTCCTGCCTCGTCTCGAGAGTCCTTGACGCCCACCCTGTGTGTACAAGTTCCTCGGCGCGCGTATCCCACGACGTCTTCGAACCGAGAGGGACGACGGCGTTCCCCCGACGCTGGCCCCGACCGGCCGTTGTACACGGGAAACGGCGCCTTGCATAATTGACCGACGCTTTTCACCCCTGATCCTGCCTCCAGACTGTCACCGGGCCATTGTTCGAGGCCCTCGACGTGGCGACGGTCATCGGCGAAATCGAAGGTCACCGGTTCGTTTGCAACCCCTCAGGTCCAGTGCTGTTGCACCGAGCGTTCGCGTGCTTGGGTTCTCGCCGCGCTACCCCTTTTTACCGCTGCTGATGCTACTCGGGGACGCGTAGTTAGCGCGTCTAGACAGAGTTGTGTCGCGAGACAATGGTTAATGGTGAACATATGTACGTCCATTCAGCGCGTTGTATTTCCTGTACTTAGGAGGAAGTGTCATCGAGTGTGTTGCAGGTAAAAATTTTCGATCATTCAGGGTTACATTCCTCATTGAATTCGTATCGTTCGAGGTATCTGGCAAAGTGGTGTTACAGTTATACGAACGGTCTCCATGTGGAGTGGTCGATGATATAAAGGATGTCACGATTAACGGGCCATTTTCTTTCATTGCGGAATTTGTATCGTGTTCCCGTGCTGCGTGTTACTTTCTACGGCTCTGTCGTTCTTTATCTTCTTGGTTACTGCTCCGCTTATCGGGGCATTTATCATTGTCACTGTGTATCCTTCGTTCCTCTGTTTTCGGTTCATTTCGTCGGTCCCTGTTCCCTTTTCGCGTTCCAACGTGCGATAAAAGTGTATTACGATATCTTCGGAGGGTTGAATTTGTACGGTACACTGCTGGATTTGGGGGAGTTGTGTTTGAACACTTTATTCTGCAAACATTTGTCTAAACATAAAACGGAGACATGTCTCTGTCGAGCTTCAACAAATTTACGACAGTGTGTAGTTTATACGACTTCGCCTGCGACCTCAGCAACTTTCTGCTCCCCTTCGTGCTAAGGCTGAATTTATCAACTAAGTATTTATCTCTTTATGATAAAACAGAAGAAATGACAAATCTGCCAGCGAATAGAAGGGAAGTTCTACTAATCGCGATGGAAGCAATCGAAGGGCCCGATGAAGACAACAGACAACGGGGAATCAAGTCGTCTTCCTTGATTACCCCGGGCCCCATCGTTCCGGCAGGCGCGAACTTCGATCGATTCCCGGGAATCGTGCGGAATTTGTCGGTTTCTCGAAAGCTGGTGCACGAGAGCACGTTCAAGTCAGAAGAGTCGGCCGAGTTTCTTGCCGATCAGCTTCCTCCTTCGACGACCTATCCCGCGGCTAGTGATGGGCCCGAGACACACCGAGTCACTTGGAACAGATTCCGCGTTCTTACAAGACTCTTCTCTGAAGCATGGAATTTACAGAACAAAAGTACGAGTCCACATAAAGCTACATTACTACATCGAATCTATTACCCACTTTATTCAACGATATCCAATAAAATCGATCACTATATCATCGAAGTTTCTGAATCTACTAAACATTTCAACACTCTAAAGAAGGAATTTCTAAATATTCAAGCAAAAGGCATCCACGATTCTTCCAGTGCTTCCAAGAACATCTGCCTCCGACTAACATTCGTCAGGATCCGAGTCTCCCTATTTTTCAATTGCTCGGAAGCTTCGATGGCGCAGAATCCAACGCCCATCAGTATCCGCGAGCGGCCTCTCTCTCTTCCTCCTGCTCTCGGTGCCTCCCTCAGTCGGTATGTTAATGTCATTCTCCCGAATCCCCTCGGCCCGGATTCGTGGTACTAGCCAGGCCAGGTTTTTCGTGTCGGGAACCATGTCGCTTCTAATTGACGAGTGGCGGACGTAGACGCGGCCCGAGGAACAAGAGGATTCGTCCGTGCACCGGTGACATGTGTCCGAGGTGTCCGGAGCAGCGTTCTGCCGTGTCTTATTATACGCTGGACGCCCCGATATTTCGACGGATCGCGGCAAATGCCCGAGAGCTTAGCCAGCAGCTCGCCGCCTGGACACGGGGCCTCGCAGGAAAAAGACAGGGGACGAGTCGAGGGCCCTCGCGATATTTTACCCCTAGGGGCCCAAAGAAAACGCGGCTGCTGCCGCTGCCTCCGACGTGCCGCGAATGTGTAAGGATTTGTAGCGCGAAACGCGGCCTGGATTTATCAAACGTTCGGTAGCATAGTGTTTTGCGACCGTGAAAGGGAGACGGAACGGCGAGCGAGGGTTCCACTGTAGGGTAGCGTGAAGAATGTTAGGGAGATGCTTGAGGTCTCCTTGTCTTCAAGTTGTACGGTTAGAGGACTATTCAGATAGTTGACCAGCATTGGAATTGTACCCCCCGTGGCTAATTGTAAGCACACTGTTTCATTGGTCAGTTGATCAACACTGAAATGGCAGGGGACCGCTCCGAAGTGATAGTTTAGAAGTATTTGATGTTTCTGTGTTACGTTAGAGTGTGGTCGTATCGCTTGTAATCTACATCGGAGTGTTTACAATCGGTATCGCAGGATGTGACCGCCTCCGAACAAGCCGCCTACACCGCACGAATTCCAGAGATCGAAAATGGATGGGCAACGGAGCCGTGTAAGAAGCAGTATAAATCTCTGTGGCGCGATATAAATACAACAAGCTGATCCATTAAACGGTGGAAAGTGGCGAATTCGCAGCAGGTCTCGCGGTGGCAGGGGCGCTCACCGACGACTTCATCCGATCGCAGTTGCAGGGAGGAGCGCGTCGCTCGTCACCTTGATCCCCCGAACAAAGAGGCATCTCTTCGCTCCGCGGCCTGTCCGGTGCTGGCGCGAGCAGGGAACTCGTTAATGACTCGAAAGAGGCGCGCTTGAAAACGACGGACAGGTATACCTTTGAAGACGCTGGCCACGTGGGCGAATCCTGCCGTTTACGGAACCGAAGGATTCTAGCTCTACGTGTGTTCTAATAAGCCCTCTTGCCGAGTGTACAACCGCGAGAGAGGCTCGTGACCGTTTCACGCGTGGGTGAAAGAGAAAGAGGAACGGCGCTAGAGGAGGGGGACCGCGGAAGGAAGGGGAGGGGAGAGGCAGCGCGAGCCAAGGGAAATGGCTGGAGGAGCGGGGAAGGCAGGATTGCAAAAAGAAGAGGGAAACGGAGATTCGAAACGAGGAGTACCTACTCGAATCGTGACGTCGCACGCCCAAGTAGGTGTCGGGCCAAGTGGGTGTCGCTGCTCTGGAGAACGCGTCGGGGAGAGTACGCTGCAACGGTGACATCATCGGTCACCCAGTCAGCTGACTCGACTTAGATGGAGCGAAAGAACGGAGAAAAGTGCGCTGAATAATTATTCTTGCCCCGCGTAACTATTATCGTCTCCGTTTGCGCGGATACGACCTCAATAGTCGAACGGATGTCGACCTTAACTCGATCGATCATCCACCCCACCCCCCCACCCCCTCCGGCGAGCAACTGACGCATTTTTTCGCCGATCGGAAACGCGCCGGTGGGCGGCGACACACCTGATGCAACGCGCTGCAACAGTTCTCCCGGTCGATTGCGGGAAACGACTCGAAGAAGCAGCTATTCTAACATTTCTATCAGAGATTCCGCTCCCGCGTCGTGGTATTTTTATACGGCATTCAAGGAAGATTACGTCAACTCTTCCTTCTAAACAACGCCGCTCCGCATCGTCACGCACAGTGATACGACTCGCTTTGGTATGCCGAGCGTGGTGCATCGGCGTGTAAATTTTCTATTGAAGGTTGCGAATAGCACAGCGGCGATAGAAATTCGTTTATCGGTAAACGAACCGCTAATGTGAAAGCTCGACGGGTTCTGTACACTCTGTTCCCTCGCGGGAACTTGGGGAACAAACTGGTTACTCCCGTTCTTCTGAAATCAAGATCTAGCGATACACACATCGTTAGTGCATTACATCCATTCTCCTGCACGAGTCACTCTGCGACTTGACACAGATTACCCATTCACACACACCATCAAAATACCCTCGAGAATTCAGCCGAGCCGAAAGAACCGAGAATCCTAACTTCATCGACTTCAGCATTTATCGAGTCACCAAAACAATCAACCACGTAAACAGAGCTCCAACCCAGGAATTTTAACGAATTCTACTGTTCACCTACAACTGTCCCACAACTCTACCACCACGAAGCCGCTAGTGGCTAGATCCAGCCCCATGTTCCAAAGTGTTCCAAAGTGTTGTCCCCGCGAAGTGGGCCAACGTGGCCTGCATCCCTCCGAGTCGGTAGTCGGCCCACGGCGAATCTTGCCGCAAGAAATCAGCCCGGGTACGGAGAATACGGGTCTGATAGTAAATTCAAGTGAGACATTGTCCTTCGATCCCTGTCCGCCGGTATCGAACAGGGTGGTCCACCATGGAGCGGTGCACGCCGTTCCGTCGCATTCCCATTGCCCGTATAACGAGCTCTGGGGGCGCGCGCGCGCTCCCATCTCCTCTCTCTCTCTCTCTCTCTCTCTCTCTCTCTCTCTCTCTCTCTCTCTCTCTCTCGCCCTGGCTCTCTCTGGTCGCTCCTGGGTGTTCCACGCGTCAGGCGAATTGTATCTTCGCGGGGAGTGATCCCTAACCTGAATAAATTGCATTTCATTGCCCGCTGCGTCGCCATTTACCCGCTCACCGACGGACGATCCTTGATGATCTAATCAGGGGACGGAGATCGGCCGCGGTGGTTCCTTTTTCTTTGCCACGGGGGCGAGGGGGTTTCCATTGATCTTCCCCGTTCCCGTCCATTTCCGACGTGTTGCTCTACAGCTGGGTCGTGCGCTTTTTTTCGTCGATTCCGCGGTTCTTTCGGCTCGGCTGCTCGTTTGTTTGATTGAGGATTCAGGATTCCCTGAAGCTGATGGCAACGTTGTTATTAGGGGATCGAGATCGTGCGCGTAGCGGCGAAGGATTAATTGGCGAAGATTGCGGCGTATAAAGTGGATCGAGCCGAGGGTATTTCAGGCCACCCCTGTTGGTCTGATTTTAGGGACTTTTCTGCTGGTATCTGTGCACTCTTTGAAAGAGTGGAATAAGAAGCGCTCCTCTGATGAATGGTCTCACCTGTCCTCGTACAAATGCAATGGTCCAGGGCTCCGCCAGAAGCCGTAATACAGCTAGCCGCTTCGTTTCCATTTGCTCCGCCATTCGTGCTAGAGAACTCGAGTGACGTCGACGACGATAATCTACATAGCGAACGCTTCTAGCGCCTTTCGCTCGTCGTGACTCATTTAAGCGACGAACGCTGCGAATGACAATTAGGATTATTGTATCAAGGCTTTCCATGCCGCGAATCGAGGGATCGCTGCCGATGCTCGGTTCTCACGCCGTCGCGAATCTCGGACCGATCTGCCTTGAACGGCGAATGCGCGCGCGCGCGCGCGCGCGCGCGCGCGCGTTAATGAAGCAACTCGAGGCTAGAACCCGCGACGACGGCGCTCACCGTTCACGAAATATGCATACGCTGCGGATTGACGAAACCGTTCACTCTTACTTATCCTATTCGCCGAGCGATTAATCGCAGTACCAATCATCATCCGTTGCTTTAAAATCCCCCATCATTGACCCTTAACTTAATCAGCTCACAGCCAAATACCTCCGTACCCGGCATCTTTTTCAAAGAGAAAGTATGTAATTAAGGCTTATCGATCGTGGCCCACGGAAATATGCCAGATCGAAGTTTCTCCACCCAAAAAGTTTTGGCACACCTGACCTACAGACTTCGACCTGTCGTCATCGGTCAGCCTGCTTGCGCCCTTCGGTCCAAAAAATATTCTACTTAGTGGCGATTTAACTCCACGGAGGGACGAACGTTTCCGACGCGAAGCTCGGCGTCCAGCGAGCAAACAGACCAGACGCGAATGTTTTATTTAAGGATTAATGGAAACAGCAGGTCATCGAGAATGAACTCACCGTCCGTGTTTGAAAGTCGACGATGCGACTCGTAAATACGCGTCCGCGCGTTATTAATCGCAAGTCACGCGTGCTACCCGGGGCAGAAAGGAGAGGAAAGAAAAAGAGCGACGAGTGCAGAGGGGCGGGGGGGGGAGAGAGAATTTCGATTCTCATTACAGATACGGGATGGTCGAACGAGACGATTGGAACTTTAATGGAGCTTTGATTATATTTCGTCGTAGAGGAGCGCGTGTAAACGCGCGGCGAACGAGGGGGGGGGGGGAGATTGGCGGGGAGAAAAAGGACCAGAGGAGGAGGAAAGAGCCGCAGTAAAAACAGGTGATGATCGATATCGTCGCGAACACTGTAAGGCGAGAATCGAGCGTAATTATTGCCCTTATTAACCCCTCGGGAGGATCGATACAGTTTGTAGAGCGCGGTCCAGCCTTTCGAACCGGTCTTTGACGTATACTTACTGTCTAACTTAACGGTGGTCGTATTTTCTTTTGTAATAAGCGCGATCTCTGAATTTGCAAACTTACCTTGACGCATAATCTACTCTTACTCGTGCGTAGGAGCACGACTTGGACGTGTTATCGCGTGTAAGCCCGAGGATCCGATCTTGCTCCATATCGACCGCTTGTAATTCAGCAATGGATTGAGCAATTTCGATATACGTACCACCGTACCCGTCGAAGAACGCCTCGGGAGACGCGAAATAGCTTCTAGCTGGAAAGAGAACAGCACGAAGAGGCGGTGCTTGTAGCTTGATGGAGCTTGATGCTAAACGCAGCACGGCAGTCAAAGTGTTAAACGGGCTTGTTGGAGCAGGCAGCTAGAGCCTTCCCGCTTCTGCATTCTCCTGTCCGTTTCTGTCGCCGGGATCACGCGTATCAAGCCGCTCAGGTCCGCGGCGAGAGGAACGCGACTGCCGGTGACGCGACAATGGTCGATTCGTTACTTCGCACTCGGCAGCCTCCAGCAGAGACACAGAAGGCGGAGGAGAGCCCGAGGAAGCGCGATCTGCGATACGGGTTAGCCGCGCACGCTCCATTTGTCTCCGTAGAAGCAGCCGCCGGTGCGTTTCGCTTCGCCGCGGCGAACGGTTCTCCGTGTTCAGGAAACGAGCCGTGGAAAAATCACCCGACCGACCATCTCTGGACTACAGGACGATCGATCGGTAGCGTAAAGGAGCGTCCTGGCCCGTCCAAGGAGCTGTCCTCTCCTCTGACTTCACGGTGCTCGTCAACCTTTGCGCTTTAAAGCTCGATTCCGTCCGAAACGCCGCTCACCTGGCTCGAAGCTTTTCCATGAACCGTGAAAGAAAGACAGTCTGGTTTTGGACCCGCCAATGTAGATAGGGGAGACAGAAGCGTCCCATTAGGGCCGCGCGTTTTAACGAAGAAAGGGAAGTTGCGAGGGGACTGTAGGTGCGCCTGCAGAGCGGGTTTTACAGCTGCGACTACCGGGTGTAAAGCGTTCCGAGAGAATGTCTATCGGTGGTAATGCTTGTCGGGGGCTTGCGGTGAACAGGCCGCAAGACGTATAAACGGGGAACAGGATGGGACAGCCGGGACACGGTTGGACGGCGGCCCCCGGGACTCACAAAGCAATTACCCCATTACCCCGCGGTGAACCGGGCGAATTACGCTAATATATCGACGACACGTTGCGAGCACTCGCCCCCTCCTATGCCGCGTGCACGCCGCAGATGCTGGCAGCGAGGGAGGGCCGCGCATTCCTCTTGCATGCTATAAAGTAATCGATTTACAGCGGATAGACGTATCAATACGCGGTCAATTAGCGCGCTGGGCCGTGTCGTCGAGGGGTGCGCGTCTTCTTCGAGTTCGCAGCGACCGTTCGTCGTACTCGAATTCGACGTGGCCACGCTTCCAGCTCGGAGATGACAGGACTTTATTACCACTTGTGATTCGAACAACTTAGGTACTCGTGTACCCACCTGCATTGTTTCGCTAGCGGGGTTGAAGCCGTCACTGGAACAGCCTCAGCGGCGCAATCGTTAGAAGCTCGCGGATTACCCACGCGCTCCCCAAACAAATTCCACTGACGTCCATTCAGTCACGTGCCGTATAAGTTACCATTCCTTACGCTGTAACAATTTATCCTTAACGTCCGCGTGCTGCCCGCCGACCCCGAGCGAACCCATTAAGAAATGGGCAGGGGACGTGATCCCCGGCGGATTAAACCCGTTTCCACGAGATAGACACGCATCGGGCCTTAAGGCCCCATGATGTTTCTATAATTTTGCGACTTAAGCGGTGCCCCACGGAACGATTTCGTCGTCGCGTTCGCATGGTCGACGATGGCATTCCTCGGTTCCGTAAGCGGATTATCGCACTCCCGAGCGTCGCGATTCCGCGACTTTATCTCTCCCGCCTGTCCCCCCTCCGTGTTCCCCTTGTACGTCTCTTGTTCACCCACCCTCACACCCTTTCAGCTTCTTCGTGTTCGATAGGATTAAGCAGCGAAATCGCTCGGCGGGGAAGCAGGAACGGATTTACTCGGAGCCGGTAGAGCGCGAAACGAGACTCGCGAGGTGTCCTGCGTTGTCTCAAGCGAGCGGCCCCTCCTCGTGTGTTTGGCGGATACAGTCGATACGGGGGGGATTATGGCCGGCTGGGTACCGCGAAGATCGACGGGAACGGCCGTGAACCCAGCCCGACGTGGACGCAGAAAAATAATTAATCCGCTGCCGCGCGAGCAGAAATGGGAGAGGATTACGAAGGAGCAGCAACGGCGCTGTAACAGGGGAATGAGCCTGAACGCGGCGCAGGAGGGAAAAGGGAGCTTTGGAGAGATCTCGCCGGACCGCCGAGCAGGATTATAATCTTCGATTAATAAAGGCCTCGTAAAAAGCGGGCGTGATCGATCGATCGTTCGCGCGGCTATGCGCAACAAATCGTGGAATATGGAGTCGAGGGGCCAGAGTTGTTTGCACGGCGCGTCTCATATAACCGGGGAGATATTTGTCGTATTATTTCTTGGCCAGTTTCTTACCAGCGATTCTCGCAGAATCGACGATCGCGTGGATTAAAGTTGGGTAGCAGCTTCTTGGATGATCGATTTCTGTTAGGATCGAATATCGCGGAAATGGCATGTTTTAGCACCGACCTAAGTGTAGCGGAAGACTTGTTCCATCGAGAATCTGGGGCTAAGAGTCCTCTTTGAAGCACAAAGATTAATGTAGTGGAATTCAAGCATCGTTGGAAACGGTTTATATGAAAAGCTGTAACGAGGAAAATCCCTGGAAATTCTCCAAGGCCAGATTTCTTCTCGTAAATAATTTATCGAATTACATAGCTGGACGTTCCGGATAGATGGACGACGCGCTGCCGGATTCCAGATATCGTGTCGAAACCGTCCTCTCGAGGTGGGATCGGCGTTTCGCGACAGGTATGAAAGGTCGACGACGCAGGCTGTGAATAAAACAAAAGCAGCGTCGACGAGGTGCATAATTAAAACAAACAAAGAATGCTCGGAAGCGCAGAATCGGTCAGTAGTGGGGCCTTGTCGGCCTTGCAGCTCGTCGGGGCCCTGGATCTCGTGCGTGGATGAAACCGCTGTGCGTCAGTGTGAACGTCGTGCTCTCTTGCTTGGAAATATCGAGTCGACGGATGGAGTAAAGAAGTGTCCTTTATTCGAAAAATATGCGACCTTCTACGAAGACCTTTTACAAAAAGGAAGGAAGATAACACGTTCTGCCGGTTGCCGTTGAAATTTTTACAGAGAATTCGGTAGAAAGAAATTGCTTCGCAAGATGAGTCGATATGATATGAGAAATATGAAGCTGGAAACGAAAATTCGTTAAGCTTGCAAGTATCGGCGCCAGATTTGCAGCGAGCGCGATAGCGGAACGCAACTATGTTACCATCGATGACGCGTACCTATCGTGCACGGGGATCCGGGTCTTCGGTGATCGTAACTCGAATGCTTTTACGATCGCAATACGCCCGCTCTGTGCGATATTTCCCCCTTGTTCCCGTTACGGTCGGTACATAGAAATGAAAGTATTATGCAGATCGCGCGTCGACTTTTCTATGTTTGACTGGAAACCGTAGCCATAGATGAGAGTCATTAACGGAGGGAGGTCCAGGTGGTACGGAGTATTATTGTTCCTCGGAATCCATACAGTACAATACTAAAATCTACACTCAATTAATTTCTCTGCGGTAATTAAAGTTTCCCCATCGAACAGGCGAATAAATAAAGACACTTTCCTCGAGTTCTGAGAAACCGAATATCCTTCGAATCCTTCGAATCCCAATCTCACAAAGAAACTGTCGATGTCACGTGCGAAATCCCTGCACAGTACCACTTGATTCTCCACTCGATGCGAAGCCCCCAGAGTTCTGTTCACGCCCGAGGAGCACAACGTCAGCCGATGGATCGATCTTCCTGCTCGTCCGATCCTTTGAATATGAAAAGACTGGAAAGCTTAGCCGATGCCCAAGGCCAAGCAGGAAAAGCCAGCGGGGCATCTCTTCCGTCGACTGGATGACCGATGGACAGACAAGGAGGGTAGGTTCCCTGATATTTATAAGAGACCGCGAGGAACGCCGCGATAAATCAAACCAGTGCCCCGTCCAGGAATGAACCGGACCCTCGTGGGGTCAGATCAGCTTTCGTTGCGACGCAAAAGGGATAGAGGGGGGCCCCCCCGGGAAAGAAAAAGAATCCACCGCGGGGGGAGTAAGTTGGGCCACGAAGAAGGGCGCTCAGGGACGTGATGAATGCCGGGCGAAAAGAGCGCCGCGTTCATCTGCATTCCTGAATATGAACGATGCCACTCCGCTGCTCTCGATAATCAACGCGCCTTATCGTCTGCTCATTGTTGCCCGGCGATACGTTTCGCATCCACGATTCCTACGAGCCGCGAATGCACGATCACTCGGCTAGGGATGCATTGCCATTATCATTTACCGAGCTCTATCATTATCGCTAACTGGCTGGGACTGGGCAATCCTACTAATTGAATAATGCGCTGTATGAACGATTTCGTGCACAGCGCTGGACGCAGGTGCTAATTTTTTGCTTGGTATCGCGGTTTGCTTGCAAGATTGTGGCATTCGTCTATCCTCAAAAGTTAGCAACTCTGGGGTTCTGCATTTTCGAAGCTGACTCGAATAATCTGACATTTCGACTGAAAATATCCAAATTTCCATCGAGATGCAAATCACGAGGACAACTGAATAATTAGCAAAGCTTGGCGGATCTTTCTGGAGATTCGATGCCGGAGAAGCTACCGTCCTTTCAAATCGCTGTCCGAACCACTACCCCTTAAACTTTCCCTGAACGCTTCATCTAACCTCAAGCCGCAGCAATTTTCCTTCAACCGCGGTTAACTAATATCCACGATAAGTGGCAGTCACCTTAAAAATCTGTGCCGCCGTGACAGCTACTTAACGAGCCACTCGGCATAGAGAATCGGTGATTTCATGCTGGCTAATAGCGTTGACGGGGCTATGAAGAAGGAATGCCGATCGGCTTATTCGATCGAGAGTCGCGAAGGACGATCGCCAGGAACTGAAGTCTGAGAAGCCTGGCCGCGGAATCGGCAACGGAATGCATGGGCCGTGTAATCATCGATAAAGCTTCGCTTAACCTCCGCCTGTCGGGGCGCATTACTTCGAATGACTGGCAAGCTGCCACAACGGGGTTATGCACGCGGTGAACGCGTGTGTAATGACGGGTTTCGGGACGTGGCACGAACCAACGGCGCCCTCAATGATGGGCAGGGCGCGGGACTGCTTTTCGCGTCGGAGGGCCCCGAAATTGCTGGCCGCCGCGAGTTCGAGTAATCACCGGTATCGCCGCGTCGATTGCTCCGACTGCTGCGTCGGAACCGGCCGCGGCGCGGTGCACCGCTGCAATCAGAGCTGCGAGATCGGGCCATGATCTTGGGAAAGATTGAAACGTTCGCGATACTCTCTCCCATTCGCTCGGTGCATTTATTTTTTCACCACTCGTTGGATAGCTCGCGGTAATGCTCGAATCTCGCGTGGGTATAATTTGTGTCGAGCCGTCGAGTGCTACGGGAAGCGGAGCGTGGATGGACGAGGACAAGGGAAGATCGCAATGGGGGTGAGGCGATTTTTAAATTGACGGGGGGAGTCGAATTGTGAGAGTTGATGATTATAAGCCGCGGAGTATTTGGAGTTTGAATAGATGTTTCTATAAAAATTGATTTAAAGGTTTCGTGTCGCGTTAAGCTCACTCAGTAACGAAGGGATCAGGAATTTTACGAGGTGCAGAGGAACAAGCCCGCTACGAGGGGGCTGCAGAGTTTCGGCCCCGTCAGATACCTCGATTGTAAACGAGGCTTCGGCACGGGTTTCCTCCTTCTTCATGGCCTGTTAGCTCCGTTCCATTCTGCCTCTCACTGGCTGCTCCCCTCGATGCCCCCTTTGCCGTGCCCCGTTCCATCGGACCCATTTTATCCCTCGGGCTCCGTGGCCTCGTTCGAAGACCATTGTCCGCGCCGCGTTTTAAGATGCCGCCGCTGGCTTTAATGAGAATTTTAATTACCCAATCCTGGACCGCTCTCATGGACCCCCTCCCTTGTAAAACGCTCGTGGCCGAGGTGGTCGATTACTCTTGCGCAAACAACGTCGAAAACTCGGGTCTCGTCATTCTGCTGTGCTCGCAGCGGCCGAAAGGTGTCGATTACTCGCGGACGCGCGATTCAATTGCGTTGGACGATCACCTTCTTATCCTTTGTGCGAGAAATCAACTGGAATTGGCTCGCTGATCGATTGATTTCAAGGATACATAGCACGACGTATCCTCGCCACTCCGATGGTGATTTCGGACCTTCGTTTCTGCGGATGACGTGAAGGGAAAGGCGTTCGCGGAGGAATAATAATTTTAATACACAGCGACACACTATATCTGCCAGAAAGGACATTTATTGAGTGGACAAGGATTTCATTTGATTCGATGCTGGGGTAAAATGCCAGGAAATCGAGGCGAGGCTATGGAAGTCTTGGAGGATTGGAAGAATTTATGTTACGTGTTTATATTTCCGATACGACAATGGAATCTCAATACAGTATTATATAAAAAAATACATTAATGTTCCGTGCTCATCTGGTCTGGCGAAGCGCATAAAAAATTTAAATACCCCTAACTCTGACGTTTCATATTTCCTGTTTTAATCTCTCGCGGTATATTAAGCAATTTCGTCGTCATCCAGTTTACCCTTAAAGCGCTGTAACCAGGACGAGTACAGCATGTCCTTTTCCGGTCTCATGGTGTCGTTCGAAAATAATACACAAGTGCCAGGCCCCTCGTTGAAAGGCGCCCCCTCGTCTCTGTTTATCTTTTGACTGGTTTCTCTGTACGATCCTTGGCTCGCGGATTTCTCAGGTATTTTATCGCTCGGTAGTTTGGTCATCGTCGCAAAGGAACTTGCTGGCCTTAATCCTGCAGGCCCTGTAGGAATGCCCACAGACATACCACCAGACTTTGCTCTGACTCCATCCTCCTTCACAGGCGTCTCCGTAACCGTCGACGATGGTAAACCTTCACTTTGCCTCTCCCGGACAGTTCCCCCTGAATTTTCGTTGGTACTAATGGCAGTCGGTAAACCGTCCTGATTCCTGGGGCGATGGTCGATGGTTCCTTTGAACGGCGCGCTGCCGGTATTGCTCAGCTTCTGCTCCAATCCAGCAAAGGGTCCCCTTAGAAACGTATTATCGTCCTTCGCTACTTTGACGCCTGTCTTTTGCGTGGAGACGGGAACCGTTCCCTCTAACGGCAGCTTATCGGCGCCAGCCACCTTTTTATCCATCACACGAGCAGACTGAACGATTGTTCCCTCCAACGGTGCCTTTGGCGGCGCTTCCGGCAGCGTCGTACTCTTCTTCGAAAACACATTCTTGGGAAACTGAGGTTGAGATGGTGTAACGGTGCCTTCCACGGGATCGTTCTTTATTTTATCGGAAGATATCGATTTGGAAACGTGCTTGGCGTTATCATCGCTTGCTTTTAACGAGCTCTTGGCAGGTTCCTTCGTCGGTGGTTTCTTCGGCTGCACCTTCAGCTGAAGTATGCTGAACGTGCTCGGTTCTCGACTCGTTTTCCAGGTGTTCGCTTCAGTCGATTTCTTCGTCGATGACACTTGCTCTGCGTCCACTATTTTCACTGGATTTGGCAGGTTTTTGGGCTCCGTTAAAGTCTCCTTCTTCACTGAAGATATCTTCTCAGGTTCGACGATTTTTCCTTCGCTCGGAGTGTCTTTCAGCTTCGTCGGTTGCACTGCGATTACTTTCTTTGGATCGATCGTGATGGGCGTTTTGGTTCGAATCACCGTTGCCGGCCTCAACTTCCCTGACGATTTCCTCGAGGGCACCGTCACTCCGTAATCTATCAGCGTACCATCCTCCCTCTTCTCGATCGGCTTCATGGACTTTAGTATCTCTTTGAGTCTCTGATTCGAGACTTCGTCAACTGTCTCACTTCCTCTTGACAGCTTCTTTTCGGTCGCACTGTTTGTCTTGTCCTGTTCCCTCCCCTTAGCGAACTGGACACTGGACTCAGCTGAAACACCAGCGGATTTATTAGCAGGTTTCTCTAACCCCGTGTCTTTGTGTATCGTTTTTGAATTCTGTACGTTTGCTTTCCCCACTGGAGCAATGAATTTTTGAGGTCCCGCGGGTTTCGGGACGTCCGCGATTGTCTTCGATTCTTCTTCAGCCTTTGAACCTTCAACTTTACACGCGATTATGGGCTGTGCATCGGTCACCTTTGTCCTCGGCGACGTTGCTTTCGGGGCTTCCGGTTTCTCGCTTATGTTGGCCCTCTGCGGAGTCACTGACACATACGTGACGGCTTTTGGGGAATGTGGCGTGGAAGCAGGCAACGTGTCGGGCTCCTTTTTCTCAGCAGCAACGGTATTCACCAAGTTGCTCTTAGGGCGATGCTTGACTTTCTTCCCAATTCTGCCGATGCTCGAGGCGCTGCTCCGTTTCACGTACTTCGATATCTTCACACCACTCACGGATTTCACTGTCGCCCGTTTCTGCGGACTTCGGACGCGAACAACGCGATGCGTCAAGTCAACGGCGTCAGACTTCTGCTTTTCATCGGATACCGGTTTCTTCGCGGCTGCGTCCTTTCCGGGTGACACAGGTGACACAGTCTTGGAAGGATTAACAGAACTAAGTTGCTGGTTCGGCACAGTTGTTTGAGTCAAGTTCACACTCTCTCGCGTCTCCGTCGTCGACGTCTTATCTTCGACGGGCGCGGACGCGTCTTTCGGTGTGTTCTTCCTGTTGGTGATGTTCTTGTACGAGTATTCGGAAGTCCACCATGGTATCATGTTCGAAGGGGCACGATTCTCGGGCGACTTGCTCAGATTCGTATTCCCGACGTTTACGGGTGGCTGACGAGTGGGACTTGCGGGCGGTGCGTTTGTATTTGAATCGTTACCCTTCACAGTCGGGGGACTGCTTTCCGCGACATTCGGAGCTGTCTCTTGCTTCGATATTGAAGCACGAGCATTGAACGTGGGCACAGGGTTAACTGGCTTCGTTCCAGCGACGTTTTCGTTTTTCCTCACGCTCGTTACGTCCGCGTTATTCGACTCGCTGAACGGCGGTTTTGGCGTAAAGAGGGTTTTGGTTCTTGGAGGAATCTGAGGAGGAGTCGGCTTCGTTGTAGGGGTCGTCGTAGTCCTTATGCCGGTGTCTGTGGGCTGCTGAATGCGAGGTTCGTTGAATTTCGCGGCTATTTGGAGGTTCAGCACAGGCACCGGGCTCGACGCTGTCCTGGCCAGGTTCTGCGTTTGCTCACTGGCCGCCCTGTTTTGGGACGGCGGTATCCTGATCTCCACCTTATCCATGGAGCTAACGACGTCAAGCTTGTCCGCCCTGGCGACGATGCTCTTCAATTCCGAGACGGGCTTGCCGTTGATGGAGAACTCGATCTGCTTCACGGGGACCGTGTTCTCGCTGATGGATATCTGCATCGAGCCGAAATCCGACTGCAGGTTCAGATTGTTCGCGTCCACTTGGCCAGTTTTGTCCCTCTTCGAGGAAATTACCACCGAAAGCTGATCCCTTGTGCCAGCGGTTTTCGTCGCCTGCTCGTCGACGTTGATGGATACGATGGACTCGTTCTGCGAGGGAGTCATCCTCAGCTCGATTTGAGGTGCTTTCATCGGAGTCGTGATGGTAGCCGTTGGCGTCTGGGACGAGCTCCTCTTCGTCGGTATGTTGGAGTCGCTTGGCTTAGGCTTGATATACTGCGATACAGGGTCCGTTGGTTTATTCCTGGCAGTCATTTTCTGGGCCTGGGTTATAGTATCGCGATCTTCTTTCGGTGCAGCGAGCACCGTGTCATCCCCCCACGCATTCTCCTTCAACTCCATGCTTTCGTCCACTTTCCCCTGCACCATCGCTTCCCCAGAAATCGGTTTCCTGTCTTTGATCCTCTTCTTGTGCGCGGTAACTACCCTGTCCAACCAATGGGCACGCTCGTGCACCGACTGCAGCACCAATTTCTCATTCGCCCTGCCCTGAGCCTCGTCCTTCTTCGCGGTGATTCGCTTCAGGTCCTTTATCACGTCCTCCATTTTCGTTATCCAGCCAACTGGCTCCTGTTTGTCCACGTTGCTTGCCGCCTCGTTGGACAGGTCTTTGGGAACACTTCCCGCGTCGCCCGGCGGTGATTGCTGCGGCCTATCGTTGTCCTTGGTGTCCAGAAATGCCATCGACGCGTGGCTGAACTTCGTGGACACGTTGCGCCTTGGCACCGCGGCGTTTCCGCAGCCAGTGGAATCGACGTTCACGGTCGTAGTGTTGCTGTACTTCTCTATCATCGTTGCGTACGACGAAGACGCCCTTTCGAGGTCGGCGTTGTTCCCAAAAGCTTGCACGATGTTTCTGTGATCGTTTCGGCAGTCGTAACGCGACACGAACGCCCCGCTGCTGAACTTCGCTTCCTGTTGAACCGCGCCGGATCCAGTGGCACGAAAACTCGCCTTTTTCGTCGCTTTGTCCTTGCTCTTCCACTTCGAAGACACCGCGGACGCTGTGCTGAAAGGACTTCTCTGGATACCGTTAAACGTAATCAAACTTGCGCCGTCTTTTGCGACCCCGAAGCCAGATCGAGCGTATATCGTCTCACTGTAATCGGCGATCATCTGCGCGTAGGATCGATGCTCTTTCACAGCCAGACCACTAGTTACGTCAATTTCGCGCGGTTTTGAATTTCTCACGTCCCTCGCAGGCTCTGCAATCTTCTCCTTACTCTTCGCAGCGCTGCGTTTCCTGCCGGTCGGTCTCGCGAGCAGACTGGTCGAGTGGCGATCTTTGGAGACGCATGGCACTGGGAAATGTCTCTCCAGCGACGTTTTCTTCGACAAGCTCGAGGTCGATTTCGGTCTGTTGCAATTCGCTGGAAAGATTATCCCGTTCTTCTGCTGCCCCGCATTATGGAGGCCTCTGAAATCGTACAGTCTTTTCGTTCGAGGCGGAAAGAGTCTCATGGGCTTTAGCAATCGTACGTCCGAGTGATGTTTCCTGTATACAGCTTTAAGAGGACGCTTAGTTAGTAACCACGCTCTCAATCCCGAAAAACCGATAGCGCAGTAATAATTTAAGGATAAATAATTGGGTATCTTACTGGATGGGACACGATGAGGAACATGAATCCCTAGTACGTATTTCAAGCGATTCATGATCTCATCCTCATCCCACGATGCTCGTGGACGATGAAAGAGTTTTGTTGGTCTTCGAAGCTTTAGGAGCGGATCGGATAGTATTATTCAATCGACTTTTACTCGTGGAATTTTGAGAGCGAACCAAAGGAGAGGATTAATGGTGTCGATAAGACTTTCCTATCGGTCTCAACGCATCTTGTTCAAATGTCAAATGCGTTGTCCATGAATTCCATTAAACAAACGAACCTCGAGTCTGCTCCTCGAATCACTTCACATCATACCCAGATAATTCGATTGAACTTTCTTTCATTCCCGATGCTGAAAACTTTAAAGACGATTATCGTTGGCAGTAAATAAAAAAATCGCCTGTCGCCGCGCAATCGGTTTTATTTCTCAAAGTACCCGCGGCGAGTCCGTGGGTATCGAGGATCTCCGTGGCTGGCAGACCCTTTGTGCCATTGCACGTCGTAAGTAAGCCTCGAAAAATGGCACTGGCGGCACTTTTAGCTCGCAGAAGCGAGCTGCCCGCCACGGGCTGATCGCAGGATAAGGATCTGGCGGGATCGGTGCCGGCGTGACTTTAACGCCGGCATCTTCGACGCGGCACAATGCCACGAATCTCGACGTTCGCTTTATCTTCGCCATCTCGCCTTTCTTTCCATCCTCAGAGCATGGCGCGGTACAAAATCGATTACGAAATGTGGAATTTTTGGAGTTGTGCTCTTACATCAAATGTATTCTTCTTGGGAAGATCCTAATTTGGAAGAGCAGGAAAAGAAATTTACTCGTTTCAGATTAAAAATCATTTTTATTACACTTTATGGTCGATACAAGTCTCTTTCGCTTTTACAAGAGAGTTTATACATTAACGGCGTAACTGCGTCTAACGTGAGAATGTCAGGACCCCCCTGTTTTTGTGATGGTGGTTCTGAAAGTTATCGCAAAGTCAGGTGATTCACATGTTGACGCAGAAGTCTGATATCGTGTTATATGTGCGCACTCCTACGCGCAGAAATTGTATTGAATTTCTGGCGAATGGTTTCCTTGTTCCCGATATAGGAGTTCTAATAATACAGATTTAATTATTGTATTTAATTTGTGGGCTATCGGCGGGTTTTCGTTTGGTAATCGAATCTCGAGGACACGCTACCGTCTCGGAACGAACGTTTGCGCGAGTCTCTCCCGCAAAGCCGGCAATTTACGATCCGATCGGGAATACCTGGACTCGGGATGCACCCGGAAAGGTGAAAGCATTGATTAGTGCCGAGGTATAACCTTACCTCCGGGGTAGAGTGCACCGTTGATCGATCTTCCACGAACCCGGGATGGCATTCGCCGCCGTTGCTGATGCTATCGCGACGCTACCAGCAATTTGTTGGCGACCTCGGAGCACACTACGCCCGGGAAAATAATAATCCATCCAATTCCCTGTGGAATTCGACGGAATTCGAGATCGATCGCGAGATAAAAAAAAACTAAAGGTCCCTTCGATACAGAATATCCGGAATCATTAATTTTTCTTTAGGCAACAAACTGCTCTCCAATTAAATTATTCGTTAAATAATCGCCTTGATAGTGAAGCTTGTTGGGTGATACGTAAATCTCAATGCAGTAAGTTATTCAAGAATTTTCAAACGTTTGAGTTCCATTGGTTTGGAATGTCCAAATTTTTAGGGCCCCGTGGACATTCTTACCTGTTACCACTCGACGCTGATAAGAGTGGAACCACCTCTCTTATCATTTGAAAACACCAAATGATATGAGATTGCGTCACGATAAACTCGTACCGGTAAAGCTGGATAATGTGCGTTACAGAATTGAAAAAGATACACGAGGATAACGAAGTTACATTTTTATTTTCTGTAATTTTGCCTCATCAGGAGGGTCATTGATGAAATTCCATGAAATTGAGGGAAACGGAGTCAAGTCACGAATGAGATACATAGTAGCCGTTCTCTGCCCCGAAGGTTCTTATTAACTCGGGACCGATCAGAAAAATGGGGCAGCACACTTTATAGGGAAGTTCGTGCAGCACGCCATTCATCGGCGAATACCGAGCAGACGTTTAATAACCGACAACGGCCAAATTGACGCCTGCGCGGAGTTACAAAATGGACAAACTCGCCCGCACGAACGCGCAGTAATTAGCGTGTCTTCATAAAAATCCCCTCCGGAGAGGGATCGCTCCCTGTGACTCACGTGCGGCGGAATAATAATAATAATCACTATCATTACGCAGCTTTATCGCGTGCTACTTTACGTGTCGCGCAATAATTTCTACGGGACGCCGTTCTCTACAGGTGGCCAGGGCGTTTGCTCATTCGACTAATTGCCGGGTCCTTAGTATTCTCGTACTCCTTCGTGATTCTTCATGGATCATTTTGCGTCACTCGCGCCCATTCTCCAGTATTTATGTTACGCACTCTGGACCTGTGGAATACCCCCATTATTGAACAACTTAATAATCTTTAAAATCTCATGTATTAAGCTTGGGTTCCTCCTGATCCACTTGCTTCATTACAATCACACATCTAAAAGTTACAGATTCAGTTACATATTCAGTTTAGCGTGTCCGAAACCGAATAGCTGTTAGGCTATAGATACGCAAACGGAGTTTCATGATGCGACGATGTTTGATTTCGCGAACGGTGCTTCTTGGAAATTCGAAAGTCTTGCGGCGGAATTGACCGGTTCTCGGGAAGATTCGCGGTGGCAGATACGTGGAACACGAAGGGCCACGGCGCGGCGTCGTTTCGTCGTGAGAGCCCGAAGTCACGATCTGGAGCTGCACGAAGTGCAGAGGTCGACCCCCGAGGAGAACTTACTTCGTGGCTTGAAATTCCATCGTGGTGTTCGGGCGAGGGGGGGGGGGGGGGGGGGCGAGACAAACGAAGCGATCGTGAGCGGAGATCCACGGATTTTCAGGCTCGCCTTCTTCACTTTCCTCGGCATTGCTTCCCTCCCTCATCCCTCTCCGTCGGTTTCATCTCGTTTGGTAGCCTGCACGTAGAAAGCCATCACGAAGTCACGAACGTTATTACCAAACCGAGGAGTCGATCCGCGAGAAACGGACCTTTCTACAAATAAGAAGCAGTTGGTGGTTAATGAGTGACATTTCGATAGTTCGACATATCGAACAAAGGAAATATTCTCGATCTTCATCTGTCCTTTGCCTCTCACGCTCTTCATGATCTACGCTTCCCTTTAACTTAACCAGTCACCAAAGAATAAGCGAACTTTATCGTCGAGATTTTTCGAAATCGGTTAAATACGAGACAACGACACCGCACGCTCGATCCATCGCGGCTGGCATATATTGGAGAGCGCGCAATCGGTCGGTGGCTAGGATTTGCATCGAAAAGCAAGGTGGCCCGCTCCAGCCGGGCTCGCGGAACAAGAGAGAGGGTCGAGGGTCCGGTCGTGGCTCGCCTTTACGGCATCCGATCATGCAATCCCTCGCTACGAGGGCCATAGAAAATAAAATGTCGTGCCTTATACGGGCCAGTGGGAAAGTGAGCCGGCGCTGGGGCCCGGCGCGGCTCGGCGCGGCGGTCCGAGCTCAGTTGGTTAAGCAGAGGAGGTTTTTGCCAGGCAGCAGGCCGACAACTGTGCCGGCAACTGTGCCGTGTTCTAAATCAAACCTGGTTCGCGACCAGATACCACAAAAGACGTAGGAGAAAGAGGGAAAGGCTGATGGGGGGCCAGCGAGCGAGCCGACCAAGGGGAGATGGACGCGGTGCCCTGCAAGGTATCTTGGATTGGGTCCTCCAGATACCTTAATGTATCGTCCTGTTGGTCCGAGAGCATCGAAATCGGGCTCACGTCCAACTTTACCGTTAGCCCACGTTTATCCTTCGGCCTCGTCCTCGTCCTCGTCGTCTTCGTCTTCGTCTTCGTCTTCGTCTTCGTCTTCGTCTTCGTCTTCGTCTTCGTCTTCGTCTTCCTCTCCTTCTTCTTCCTCTTCTTCTTCTTCTTCCTCTTCTTCTTCTTCTTCTTCCTCTTCTTCTACTTCCTGTTCTTCTTCTTCCTCTTCTTCTTCTTCGTCTTCTTCTTCTTCGTCTTCTTCTTCTTCTTCCTCCTCGTGTTAGTCGCCCCCTATGTCCATCTCCACCTTCTTCACCTTCTTTCCCCTTTCCCCCCAGGCCGCTCTTTATTCTTCTTCATCATCTTCGCCGTCGTCTGTTACTCGCGTCTCCTTAATTTTTTCCGACTGTTCTTCTGGCCCGAGCCAGCCTTCTTCTTCGGTCAATTATCACTTGGCCGAACTTGATTGACGATCGATTCGGCTCCCTTCGAGCGGCACAATCCATTTCGACGCACACCTGGGTGGGGTCCCGGTGTCGCGTTTCGTCGAGGTGTGCTCGGTCCGCCTTGCTTCGTACCCCTCGAACCCGCAAGAAACCGAGCTCCGTGGCCGCGCTATCGCGATCCCGTAATCAGACTTCCCCGCGCCGGTAGATAACGCGGGCTGCGAGGCTTCCACCTTGAAGGAACGCTGACGAAAGGGCTGACAGAGGAAGGCGCGGAGCGCGCGGTACCGTTAGAGCCCAGCTAGCCACGTACGCCTCGTGGAAACTACAAGGCGGAGGGAGAAAGAAGGATTCTAACGTGGCAGAAGTCGCTGCTATATTTCATCCGGCAGTTTTCTACCTTTTCTCTTTGTTTTCTCCGTGCGGTGCAGCCACGTCGCCGCGGCGCGGCGGCGCGCGTCCCGCGCGATCTCTCCTTACGATAAATCACGCTCGCGATACCGACCGAAGAAATATTACGTACGGGTAAACAACGTTAATTTATGTTAATCGCCGACCCGTACTTTACGCTCGTTTATTGCCAGCCTCGCGCGGGAATTCCTGTTTGCACCGGCGACCACACTTTGGCGATACGATCAGGATTCTTGGATCCTGGGTAGACTGAAATTGATACGGTTGATTTTTTGGTACGATACCTACAGGTAACCCTGTCCCTTGACTTATACAGAACCTCGAAGAGACTCAAATTTTTGTCTCCCCAGTAATTCAAGGTGCATACATAGATACCCGGGCTTACGACGCACATCTTTAGTTCCCGAGTAAAGCCACGTAGTAGAGAACAGTTCCAAGTAAAATTCTTTGAAATAAGCCTCGACAGATTCACGTAGTACGGATTGACTTTATTTTGACTTCCGTCTCTTTCAAAATCATGCCCGCTTCAGGTGACGAAACTGCTGGTACCTTCCCAGCTCCCACCTATCTGTACCCCGTTCAGGAGACCCCCGAAATCCCCGGAATATTCGCGACTTTGTTCGCGTTTCCTCGTTCTCGTTGCAGTTCCGAAAGGATCCTCTCACCCCCCCCCCCCCCAACCACCGCGGTTCTTGTTCGCCGACAGCCCCCGTGGCCATTGTTGTACAGACGTTACACGGTCCTGGGGATAGGGCTGAGAGACCAGGGGGAGAGAAAGCGAGTGTCGGAGCGCGTTCACCCGCATACAAATTGATCCTTTTTGCCCGGCTGCTGCGTCGCGTTCGGAGCAGACACGCTAGGTGCCGGCCACCGAAAAACCGGCCCGGACACACGGCTACAAGGGGGTTGTCGCGTTTTGTGGAAACAATCAGCAGGTTGTCGCGAAACAGGGATATGAATGCATAAGCAGCGCAGTTAACACGGTTGCTCGCCGTGTTCCACGGGGCCCCCCTTTTTTTGCCACGGCCCTCTCCCTCAAAAGACGCCGCTTTTATGCCCTCGGTCCCGAGCTCTGGCTCTCACGCGGGGAGTGAAACAGGGACGAGGGACAAGGACGAGCGGGAGGATCGAAGGAGGCGACCCTCGTCGAGCGTACAGTGGCTCACACTTCAAATCCGTTCGCCACCTTTCCTATGCTCATCCGTATATACAAATATTCTATACACATTCCAACAGTTTGAAAAATGAAAATAATAGAAATTTTGAAAAATCTCCGGCTTTCCTTGAATGGAACCATGTGGCTCGACTTTTAAATAAAATTGACCGTGTACCGAAAGGCATCACTTTCATTCATATGTACATAATACGAAACTCGCTCAAACTGTGCTTCCGTCGAGTGACTCAAGTGGGGGTGGTGATATCTGCAGCCCATTGTCTACGTACGAATATTTCCACATGGATTATAAGCCTGGTTTATTCATATACAGTGTGTTTTACCAGGGCCAGGTGGGTAAGCACGAATGGTGGAGGATTTCCAGTGTGAACCACTGTAGGTGGACGACTTGCGCCGATAAATACACCAGACGTCGTGGCCGTGCGCTTGTCCCCGGGCTGCCTCGATTCCCTTCTTTTTTTCGATCGTCATTTTGCGAACTCTGCTCCGGCATCCGCGGCACTACGCGTTTGACCGAGCTTCTCCAGGGATTCTTTCCCTCCGTGGGTCCACGGGAGAAGATTCCAGGCTTTTTACAGCGGGATACGCGACTTCCTTCCTCCCTCGTCCCTGCGGATAGAGCTCGTTCGGGCGACGCTGTCCTTGTGTACCAGTCGCCTACGCCCTTACCGCCTTATCGTCGTTTATTACCGTCGTTGACGTGGACGGCCAGCGCGACAGCTTGCATCCATTTGTCAATAGTCGTGCTCCGATCGGGCCGTTCGGAAGAAGTCAATGTTGGCCGGGATATTTAGTTGGCGACTGGTTCGAGGGGACGAGCTTGCTCTTGGAACATTCTCATAGATCTTCGTAATTTGGAGGAGAAAGAAAGGGAGGACCCTTTCTTTGTGGCAGAAAGGATTGAAAGAAGGGCCAGGGAATTGTCGCAGACGTTTACATAATCTTTCGGAATTGAATTTGGGAAGAAGCGATATCATTCTCGGTCAGGTCTGGAGCGTTTCGAGAAAGTTGCTCCGATTGGAGCGCACTTTCCAATTTCCAACCACCTTGGGACAAAATACGACATGCGTCGCGATATAAACGGTAACGTAGCAATGTTTGAGCTGTTTATCATCCTGGTATCTTTATTTTGGCAAGTCGGAGAACCACGCCTCTTAATCTCGACCCGTTGACATTAATAAAACAGTCGTATGTAAGATACCAGCCGGCAAACGGCCAACGCCATGGTCTACCATGAATCTGATGTCAGTCTGCAATCTATCAATGTTCATTGTTTATCGAATGCACGTTCCGTGCCACACTCGGCTGCGTACACTCGTATACATAAATCTTCTACCAATGCTGTGGAAGGAATGGTAACATTTATGCAATAATATTCAAATATTTACAGAAACCATTTCGTGGTCTTTAGAGAAAACTAGACACTGCAAAATACCACTTAAAGGAATCTTGCTCCAAAAATTCTCTTCTTAATGAGTGAACTTGTCACCGTGAATTTCGGCGCTCATAGAAATTCGGAGCGTCTACGTTGATCTCAGTTATTATTCGAGCAATTACAAGAGAAAGGTATCGCGAGGCATGGCCACGTGCCTGCATTCGCTCGCGATACAAACGCGAATCGTATCTCCGAGAGACAAGTTAACGAGACCAAAGGCAGACACACCCCGCCGATTAGTCACCGCGACCGTGTCAATTCGGTCGATGTAACAATGATAAATGCACTTTGTCCGGGCCGACCGGGGAAAAGAAGGGGACGAAACTTTATCGATTCGATTCTTTCGATGTCAACCGTCGATAACGCTCCGAGCGAGTTCGCTGGAGCAACTCTGCCTTCTGTCCGCTCGGAGACAAGTAACGAACGTGTAATTAGAAACGAGCCGAGTCTTTGTGGCTGCTTCCATGTAAGCGATACTTAACATACGTTTACCGCGATGGAAAACTGCGCGCTGGTATTATTCATGGCGTCGCAGCTTCGCGAGCCGATTACGTTGCTACTCTGAGTCTCGGCCGTCTGACAAGGATTCCTTTGGGCAGCTGGACCTCACGGAAAGTTCTGTGATAGGTACGAGCGACTTTCAGGAAATTTCACAGAACACAGTGACACACAATTAACTAGAAGATCTGCGTTCTATTGCTGCTGCTGCTAAATTCTAAAAGACTCTGCACTTTCTCCCCCTGTATCCAAAACTTTCGCGTTTTCCAAGCTTCATTCAGATCTCACGGTGAAGGTGTAGAGGAAATCTAACGGGTCTGTTTAATAACTTCTGCATTCATTGGATAAAGAATAAGGAAAAGTACGCAGCACCGTGGCAGGAGCTAAAGTTCACGAAGTTAGCAGTGGAGATTTACGCGAGCTCATTAACAATGGGAAGAGAAGATGCAGTTACCGCTAATAACGTGCCTGTCCATTAATCGCGAGGTTGCTGCTGTCGAATGGACCGATACATACGAAGAAACCGGTTCGTTCCTCGTAATCCGTCGACGCGATTTTTGCCAAAACGGTCCGGCGCGTATCGACACACTTGGCAAATCGAGCTCTGCCTCCTTGAACGTAACGGAAAGGACATTCTCAAAGGACCACGGTGTAAAAAGCCAGCCACGCGACCAGGTTAATGGACTCGACGCGTGCACGAAATCTTAATCTTTCCGTTGCGACACGCGTTATTACGGTTATTTCGAAAGCACAGCATACGCTCGCTCCAACGAGCAGAGTAACGTTTAATAAGCAGCCTCGGCGTATAAAACTTGAATAAAACTTGGGGACCGGTTATATCGTAACAATGTAATGCGTTTCGATGGCGGTTCTGGCTAGAACACGGTGCACAAGATGTTTGAGACTGAATCCAGTGGACGGTCACGTGAATTAAGTAATTCCCGAAAACCAACCAAGAACTATTGAACTACGATCTGTATTTATTAACTTAGAATTTGATCCAGTGAGAGAGGACTAACAGAGAGCTGGTTATCCAATAATACATTCTAAGAAAAATCATTTTGGGCAAGAGATGGTGGCTTTAAATTAGCTTAAATCCACGGCAGGAGTCGTTTAACTTGCCTGAACGGTTAGCCGAGTGATCGGATCCGTTGAGCGGATCCAGGTCTCAGGCAGCGATCTACACCTGGCTGTGATCGCAGTCGCATCCGGATCGTCCTGATGAATATTAAATATTCACGGCCCTTTAACGTAACGTCGTTACCAGCGTCGTGTCTGGAGTCCTCTCCGTACGTCCCACGTCTTTCTCATCGGCAGACAGCCTGGTACCACGGCGACTATCACGGCTGGCCCGAGGGGGAGGAACAGAGAGAGAAAGGGGAGGACGAGTGCTCGTATAAGAAGCGAGGAGGCCGAGTAAATAAGCAGAGGCGAAGCGCGAGGAATGCTCGGCAATCACGATCGACACGATCGAACGTCCGGCGATCGCCAGACGAGGCCGAGAGCCGGCACGAAACCGTGGTAATTAATAGACGAGCAGCCCCAAGGGATGACCCCGACGAGGCGGGCGTAATCAGGCTGCTGCTCGGAAGGGAGGAACCCGACGAAACCCTAGTCGACGTCATTTGTTTAAGTTGATCGCTGGCCGTCGCGGCCGAATAAGGTAACCCGTGTTCGCCACTCCGCGGGGAGTGCGAAAGAACAAAGAAGGAGCGGCCGGAGAGGGCCTCCTGGATCTGATCCTCAGCCACGGGGAGAGATGGCTGAGGGTAGAGAGAGAGAGAGGGCGAGGGAGAGAAAGGGTACGAGAAGAACAGACACCTGCTGTTCGCTGCATTGTCTTCCTTCCCTTTTCTCTTCCCTGGCCGGATCGTCCTTAGTCCTCCGTCTCCTTTCACTTCTGCTTCTTCCTCGCCTTCTTCTCTCGGTCCGTTCCGAACAATCCGCGAGACCCTCGGTCGGGACGGCGAAGGTGAGCCGTTGGCCGAGGCGACGACAAAACAATTGCCAGCGTAAAAGGCGGATAGACGTTTTTTCGCGATCGGGCGCTCTATTTCCAAATCGAGGAGCGCGCCGGCCGAGTATGGGAATCCATCCCGGCCGCGCCGAGTCCTGGGAAGCGTGCGACGCTCTGGGAAAAGTCGCTCTTAGATCGCGGAGACGAGGCACTGCTGGTGGTTTTACGGGCGAACCAGGAGGAGTGTGAGAAAGCGGGCAGAGAAATTCACCGAGGGCGATAGAATTGATGTATGGCCAGGTGAAAGCAGTGTACTCTATGCTTCAAAACAATAGGGATTTAGTAGTACTATCTATCGAGCAGTCGAAGTACTTTATTGCACCTAAGTATCCAGTATAAATCAAGCCTAGCAATTATCTTAAACCTCTACTACGTAAAATCCATTTTAACTTCACATAAGTACTTAAGAGGAAAGTAGGGGGCAAGGTTTATTCATCAGACAAAACGACCATGCTTTCTCCTAACAGCAATGTAGTAAACACTTAGAGTTTCACCGTTTTTACCTACATCATAGATGTCTACATAAATTCTAACGAAGCACCGTTTGATTTCCAGATGTAAACCATCCTCGTGAGACGAGCCATGCAAGGAACACGGTGACGAGACAGCGATGGCAGCAGCGGAAACGCGTCTTCGAGCTTCTTCCGATCTTCTTGCTCGTGACAGTCGAAGGGAGCACGAAGAAGTGGGAATCATCCTCGAGGTCACCTTGGCAAGGCCCATGGGTTCGTAAAGGGCATGAGAGCTCATCATGTTCCAACAGCGACACGGGCCACGAACGCTGTCGACCTGCAACCTCTTCGGCGTGACATTTCTCCTACTGATCGCCGCCGGTAGCTACGATGTGTCAGCGGATCTCAACTCCGAGTTCGTCAAAGGGAAAAGTGAGTTGCTTCGATCGCGAGTCACGAGCCTTGTATTCCAGCAAAGCCAGCTGGAACAAGGTTATACGATCGCTCGATAGTCGAAACAAGATCAACTGGACGCTCAATGCCATTCAACCACCGTTTGTCTCTTTGCTCTATTACGTTTAGTGAAACTAGAAGATGGAATAGAAAAGAGTGGTTTTGAGGGACCAAGTGACCTTGTCCCGACAGTAGATTTCATAAGGAATAAAGCTAAGGAAAGTACCAAAGGAGGAGGACGAAATCTATGAACTGTCTACTCGAGCGTAGTCGATATACGTTGCACAATACGATTACCATCGTTAATTAAGTATTAGCCTGGGAGTATGAACTATCCGCGCGATAAGGAGCACGGAAGACGAGCGCTCACCGTTACCGATATCTCTCGAATTCAATCTGAGATCTCTTCCTAGTCGCAGGGGCGCGCGTACATCATCGCCGCTGTCTAGAAAAGTAGAAAGTAAAGCGTTGCGCCAGCTTTACGGCCGCGTGGGTGGCTGCTCGCCTAGCCGAAGGGTCCCTTTTACTCGAAGTACCTGGAAAGTACCGTTCTTCCCACTCGACTCGAGATGGAAACTCTTTAAATCTCGCGCCTCGCACCGGCGCGCTCTACGCTAGAGAAATGTTCGCCGGCCGCAGCTCGGGCGGCTGCTTTCGGGGACGCGCGTGTAGGTGCATTTGACTGTAACAACAACAGGATTCCGTGGCCGATGGTGTCTCGATGCTTGACCCACATCGGCCCCCAACGACTCTTGCAGCCACGCTTTTGCTGCTTGCCAAGACCTTTCCCGTTTACTCTTATTGCTTTCTTAGCTGTTTCTGGTAACTCGATTTTCTGGACCACACGCGTAATCCTCTTCGTGATATACGACCGAACTTGGACGATGTACGCGCTCGAAGAGTTACGACGCCGTGGACGCCGAGGAAAAGCCCACGCAGAGGCGATTGAGTAATTAAAAAGGGAAAGGGTTGCCTTTTGGGGTTGAAATGGTAATTCCCAACGCAGGTAATGGCGCAAGCACTTGGAGGAGCTATGGGACTCTTGCAGAGAAAGTTTTGTTGCTTAAGTTTACAGATTGCCTCTTCCGATATGCTTGGTTTATTCGTGAAATTCAATTTCACGTTTGCTCAATTTGTCTGGATTGCTGGCGTTTTAGGTGGATAATTCTTTCGTCACTGGACACCTCAATTACATACCCAAGAATTTGTTAATTTATTACCATGAGAAAAGCTATGAATAGTGACCTCCATGGAATATATAGAACGCCCGAGTTAGAAAGTCTCGGGGCTCACCCCGGAACGTAAAGATGCAGCTCGTCAGGCAGATAACCACCCAAGATCCCTCGGGGCGCCGCAATTCCCAGAGATATCACCTAAAGTGGTCCCCATAAAGGTTTCCATTAACGTGATAAAGAAAGGTTGATACCTCCGTGGCCATTAGGCGACGGTAACTTACGCCGTGTCGCTGTGCACCGTCTCGATTCTCCTCGATTCTTTTTCTTCGGCCGACCGAGAGCAGGAGATACGCTGCACGTTGTTGCCGAACGATATCCAACGGAGACGGAGGATTTTTCGACGCGAGATTAAACCCCGTAGTAAGTTAATCGTCGCACTTTATCGTTCCGAGCTTTTAACGCGTATCGCCTGGCGGAATGAAGCGTCAATTAACAAACACCGAACATTCGGCATCCGTCCCAAACGAGGACGTTGGCACACGGTGCGCATAACGAGCCGAAATCATTGCATCGTTCGTATAATCAATTACTGAGAAAAAAAAACTGCTCTCTGTGATTGCATTCGACTACCTTGAAAAGCTTGAAACTGCGGGGCGTTTATACATGCGTTGAAACTGGACAAGGAAGGAGACGAAGAAGCGGAACTGAATAAATAGTACTGGCGACAGGCAGGCAAGGTAGGAGATGAGAGGAGATTTCATTATTTTTTCCGTCACATACTCCCCTTCTCCCATGAATGCGATTTTGGAGCAGCGCTTAACGAAGACATCGTTTCTACGTCTGATAAAAACCAGTTACAGTCACGGTCGTCGGTTTGCGGTTTTTTGCGCGGCGAATCGATTCCCCCGCGCGCTTTCAGCCACGTTCGCTTTTACATTAAACGAAATTCGTGCTTCGGTTTTTACGGAGGCGGCCGGGCCTTTGATCGAGGCGCATTAATTCTATCAGCTCGGCCTCAACTTTCCCCTTAAGTAGGCGCTCGATACGCCGTCGATCTTCCGGATTACCCGTTAAGCCCCGCGTATCATCTCCGGGAGGAAAACATGTGTCCACTAACAGCGGCCGCTGCCTCTCGATATTTATTATCGTACGGGTAATCACCGCGGCTATCGCGACGCCGCGCGTTAATCTCGGCATTCGGATTTACATCTTTTATACCTCCGAATTTATAGCACCCCGCAGCAGCTAAATTCTCCGTGAATTACCTATTAAAGTTTTGTAATGAAGCCATAAACTAGCGTTACGTGCAAGTTTTCCACGTGCTCGCGGTTTACGGCCCAATACGAACCCTCTCAGCCTAAAAGCCACTAAAATTCAAAAAAAAAAAAAAGATGTGAACTTCGGAGAAACGAGTCACCGTAATCCTAAATCTTATTGTAGAACAAGCTACGGAGCGTTCACTCCCAATTATTCGAGCATGCCTGTCCGACTAATTTCACTTTTGACCCCTGGCATTTCGCGCGACTCCCTTCTGGATGTCCCACTTGACCAGTCCCGGAACGGGTTCCCCGCTTATCAGTTATCAATTACACCGCAACCTCTTCTTGGGTGGCTCGTTCGAATCCCCGTTTGGTCTTCTCCGTCGCGTTCGCCGTTCGCTTTGGCTCGTACTCCCGTACACCTCTTCGTCGCGCTCGGTGAACCGCGAGCATGGCGAAGGTGCAGCCTCGGCAAAAGGGAGGAGGATACGGTGGAGGGCATGAACGCGACGCGAAATAACTTCGTGTGTAATACGACTAGCCCGGACAGCTCTATCGGCCTGTGTATGTGCGGGATCAGGGAGGGACATCTGGGAGGCATGCCTTAATTGACCGCTCGGAATATTGACGAGATCCCAGAGACGGATTGAGACGTTGAATTTCCGAGGGACGTTGGGCTTTTTTTGCCAGCCATGAAATATGACCGTTCAATATGCTAGGCAGATATTTATGTACTCGTGGGATTGCGTCCGATGTAGGGATCCCGAAGAGATCGGGACAGGTTGGGGACAGTAGAGAGCGTTCCCTTCATTTTTTTTAACCCTCGCTTTTTAAGCGTCCCTCGGCAGGATCTCCAGAGGATGGTTCATTGTTTGTCTCCACGGTCGTTGGAGAACGCTTGTAACAAAGTCTTGGCGACGTGCACGCTGAGTACACGGATATTTGCTGTCGATCTGCAGCGATCTCTGGCGCAATCTTTCATAGGGATCATAGAAACCTTGACTTTCTATGTTCCGGGAGGTAGAAGTTCAAGTTCTGATTTGCAAACGTGGAACGATCAATTTTCTGAATTTTTGGATACACTTTGTACCGAACGACTCGGGTCCAAAGAAATTACGCTTTTGCAAAAGAGTGCATTCTGTATAATCTTTGGACGTTAGACTTTGGCACAAAGAGGTGGGTATACTTTGAGTTTCATGTGATCATGAATGTCTGACGAAAGACACATTTGACTACTTACATCCTCAAGGATCCTTGCTCACCACTAGTATGCTGCAAATAGCCTAATAAGTTTCCTCCATTCGCTGCACCGTCAGACGTTTCAGCAGTATTTATTTCAAGCATTTCACGCAGCAATTATCCCAAAGTTTGCGCCGCTGATCAGCAACCGGTCGAGCCGTTCGGCTGCGAGCAACCACTACAATCTCGAACGTTCGACAGAAAGTACCGGACGGTTCACGGGCGTAATAAATGCTGGCGGTAATCGCTGTTAAACTTCAGCCTCCATCGAGCGTTTCAGCTGGCTATCACATAAATGCCATTCGAAGTTTAATCGACATCGATTACAGGATCGAGGTATTTCCGACCGCGGTAATAAACGTCGCGCCGCGAGCCTTACTTCTCTATTATTTAGCCAATATCGCCATCGATGCCCGGCGTTCACCCCTCGCCGTTAACCGCGGAACGATACATCTGGTTGACAGAATTAGTTGATTGAATCGCCAAGTTGGAACGTACACGCGTAACCGTTGCGTAAATGGGTCCGTCAAGTGGATTCAATTAAACCTGAATTCCACGAAGCGATCACACGCCCCGGTATATCGGATGAGGCGAGCCTTATTAATTATTTTCACCCGAGGTCTTTTGCAATCCCCCCCCCCCGGGGGGGGGAGGTAAGCGGCATACCAGCGGGCAGCCCTGATTCCGATGGTAACAGGTGCGTACTAATAATGGATGAAATCAGCACGCTCGTTACGCGTCACGATTCGCGGCTTCCCTCCCCTTTTTCCTTACCGAAGAGTGGCGCGTATCGATGAAGAAATTGGCTGGAAGGATCGACATTGTTCTCGTGTCGATGGCTATAATTGCTGCCGTCGATTACACTGGAGGCTTTTGCGTTGCTTTGAAGAAAGTGGATCATTTGGAGAATGTTTAAACTTGATTCCTTGGAAGATAATTTTTAATTATTCATATACTTAACGTTAATTTTACGTGTTTCCACAGAAACTATAATGAGTAAATCAGTAGCATTGTTTTCGTAGTAACAAATCAAAGTTAACCCGACAGTGCACACGTGAATTAAAATTACACCATTGCGTGTGTTGGGCCTCACAGGCCCATACCTCCCAAATCTCCAAATCTAGGAATGCATGGATATTTTGAGAAGCACAATATTTTTAGACTGCGCGTTATCTATTGTACTTAATCTTTATTAAGAAAAATATTTATAACAAAAGGAAATACTGAACAAATATCTCTTTAACACTACGGATCATCGTTTCCTCAATTTTTTTTCAATATCAGGGGAACTGTTCGCTCGGACCTGTCA
This sequence comes from Andrena camellia, assembly GCA_029448645.1. NCBI lineage: Eukaryota > Metazoa > Arthropoda > Insecta > Hymenoptera > Andrenidae > Andrena > Andrena camellia. The sequence goes on from CM055677.1 coordinate 17,966,185, forward strand.
AACCCCACGTGTGCAGTGTAGGGTTCAGATAATTCTCAAGGACAGCAGTCTAAAGATTCGGTTCCTCAGAAACATATTAAAATATCAATGTCTATGGGATGCCATTTTAGCGGTTCAGAAGCTTGAATGCGCGCAGCCGTTCGGTAGCTTTCGCCTCAACAATCGAGCAATCGTTCTTCAATACGGACAGCGAAATGGCTATTGATCCGTGGATGATAAAACGAGCGATTCACCTCGCTGCGAAATGATCCATCGTTCCAGTCCCGGGTTATTCGTGAGAGTTACACGGCGATCTTCCGCGAGGAGTATCCACGTAGAATAGATGTTTCTCGGTGCACCGGTCGGGTCAAAAGTTGGGGCTTTCGGAAAGTGAAGCCGGGGGCCTCTTTCGCCATTGCCTGACTGCTTGATGGATGGCGAGCCACCAGCCGTTCCCCGAGCAAACAGGCACCGGCAGGTCTAGGAACGAAATGTGGGTGGACGGCGGCGCGAGGGTGAGAGGCGAGAGTGGGTGGATTTTTCATCGATCGCAAATCGAGAAGAGCCATAAAGAGTGTGAGCCAAGCGAAGGGGAAATGGATACGCGCGAGCGAGTCGGCCGACATCCCTGGAACGCGAGATAAAGCAACACCTTGTAAACACGTTGCAACTTTCCTACGAGACTGCACCGTTTTCTAAAATCTAACGAAACAGCAACTTCACCGCGAACGCAAATGAAAGCTAATTTCTCGCTTTAAACATTTTCTCTGTCCTTCAGGCAGGGGCGGATTTGTAGATTTGCCGCCTCTGGGCTAACAAGCGTCTGCCACCCCTTCCGCGAAATATCATCTAATATTTTAATTCAAAAGAATTGAGACAATTTTAAAATTAATTCAACGTAACTACGCTGGAAAGAGTTTCGGGAAACTGGACGGTGGTCCCGTGGCTGACGTGGGAAATCGGGCTTCTTGCCCGAGTGCAAACGACGTTTGTATGAATCCCATGTTCTTGCCACTGATATCATCGCATGTCTCGGGGAGTTTAATTGCTCCGTAATCGCCTCTGTCGCTGAAATCTGCCGCTTGCATTCCGAGGCTAAATAGCAGACCGCGATGCGGTTGCGCGTAAGCCTGGACAAGGTCGACAGATGTCCTCGATGGAGGAAACGGAATTCCAGGCTTCGCGTTCGCGCGGTTTGCATTCTAGCTCTGAAGAATTCACACGATGCCAGGGGTGTTGTTTCTTGCACGGGGATACTTCACCGGGACGGTGGTCCATTCTCCTCTTGTTTCCAAGGTGAAGCCTTTGGTAACCTGCTCCTCCATTTTTAATACTTTCAAGAATTGCGACCAACAGGAAAAGAATTCCCGCTTATCTTCACATAGAAAGAGGAATTTCCTCGTTGCCTTTGAAATTGATGATCTCCAGTAGCAACAATTCTAAGATCGACGGATTACGTGTCAAGTTACTGTCTGAACGCAAGTATCATTGAAATTAGAATCCCCGTCTGTCTCGATCTTAAGGATGAACCGTTACTCAAGTGCCCAATCGCAAGTCTGAGCAAACTATCTAAGTGTCGGGGTACGGTAGAAGCTGCGAGGTCCTAGATTGCAATCTCCCGCGTTGCAATCTCTCTTCTCCTGTTCGTTTCCTTGGGAAAAAAAAAGAACTACCTTACCCGGAGGTAATGGAAACGATCATAAATCCAGAACAGCGGGAAGGAATCGGGAACTGTTCGTGGGGCGTCGGGTTCGATGGATCGAACAATGGGCGGCGTATAGCGCGCCCCTTTGCCGATTCAAAAGCTAATCAGTCGAGCAGCTGGTGGATCTGTTCGCGACGTTTTATCGAATCCTCTTCCATTCTACCGCGTCGAATGCCTCTAACGAGTGGGTCTGACCGTTCCCCGCCGCTCCGCTAGCTACTCCCGATCCGATCGATCCAGCCACGCTAGATCCCCCACCTCTGATCGATCCACCCTTGGCATCACTTCGCTCGGGCTTTCGAAGCTAGATTCGTGGGGCACGATTCGAGGCGTGCTCCAACTTAAATCGGCTGTCGAAGCGTGTCGAGATAAAGCGCGTCGATAAAAGGAGCCCGATCCCCCCCCATCTTCGATATGGCAGGTGCATAGTCACGGAACGCCCGTTTTTATGATCGCGCGACGGTGGCAAGCGTATTTACGGCAGATGACGCGGGTATAACGAGGCGAACGCGACGATAAAGGGAGCCCTGTCGCGGTAGTCGATTTGGGATCGCCTTAAACTGTTCTTGCACGCTGCCATATTCAATTGAGCAATAACTTTCCGCCTTTAGACAACTCCCCCCACCCCCACCCTCCGATCACCAGGGCTGTTCATCGTTCTATCATAACGCAGCGAGAGGTTAGTAAAATTCCATCAACACTTCCAACTGTATTCTGTTATTAACGAGATCTTAGGTTCACCCGCATTTATCGTAGACAGGAAGTCCATTCCATTTCATTATTGTACGTACATTGGGTGTACCTCTTCCTACTCGACACCGATCTACGACGTTTTACGATGTACTCTTGAGTACCTTCTATTGCGTACGCGAAGGTATACACGTGTACGCGATGATTTATGATCGATGAAACGCGAGGGTGATCGTGAGAAGACAACGACGCCCTGATAACCTTGGATCCCGATCGAGATACGGAAGATCGCCGGGATCTCGACTGGATTCCCACGAGCCGGGAAATTAGCATGTGTTGCGTGCGTCACGATCCATGGCGCCTGGAGACCGCATCCACCAACATTAATGCACGTCCTGGACGCCTGACACGGTCCACCGTCCCTCTTGTTGCTCTTCCTCGTTCGAGCGGTCGGGACCTAGAAAGGCGAGGAGCCTGAGGAAGATGTACGTCTCTTCAGGGGTGGTCGACGCCCGATACGCGATTCACGCGGGATAGATCGATCGGGAGGCATCGAGTTCAGGATCCACCGGAGCGATTCCCTTTGTAGGCGCCTGCTCGATCCGCCGCGTGTTAAATGTCAAACGTTCGCCACGAGGGGAGGCTCGGAGAACGAGAGAACCGGATGGCACGGATTCCCGCGAGTAAGACGCGCCACCGTTAACGGGACCGATCTCGAGATTCGATGCGTTTCAGGAATATACGTAAAGTGAATTGAATTCCTTTTCGTCAACCTACGCTCCCCGGTTTTATTATCTTACGCGCCAATTCGTAGCATCACTTGTGCTTCACTCTTCTCTGCCCCATCGTCTACCACAATCGCGTCCGTTTCCGTTTCAAATTCGTGACAATAATACGATCGCACGTGTAGAAGCGATCAGATTGAACTCCGTGCGGGCCCCGTGGAGGGGCCGCGTTCTTAATGCTCGTTGGAAATTAACAATTACGTAGAGATACGATCACGCTGACAGCTCCGGGTCCCTTCTCGCGCGAGCAACGTCCGCCGTGGCAATTAAAATATCCACGGACGAAAATCTATGGTCTCGGGAACGCGATTTTCAAAGGGCACGGCCGAACAAACGTGTCGAGTTTTCGTATCTGCGTGTTTATCTGCGGCCCGGCGATTCCATAGGTATGACTTGGGGCCACGGACCGTCGGGTAACTCCGGCTCGTATATTAAAATCTCCCCTCGCGTCCCAGCTGGCGAAACCGACTCGAAAGGGAGAAGCAGATTGTTATCCGAGGTGCAACAGCTATACGCGCACGCTCTGCGGATCGTGGATCCGCGATTTAAACCGCGAGGCGACCGACGAGATGATTTATGAGCCGTGGCATCGATAATTCAGGATTCTGGAATCGTGGCAGGGGTGAAAGAGACTTTCACTTGCCGGATAGATTAATAGCTGCTCAGCCTAATCGCGTTCTCTTACCGAAAATCGTTTTCGAGTGTTGGCTAAGATAGTTTTCCAATGCTCGCGAGCTTTGCTGGTGCTGCTTGGTATTATAAGGAATCGTATATATGTATCATATTACTGGTAGTGGAAAGATTGCGAGGGATTAATGTAATCACTAGCGTCTTGGAGGATGCAGGAGAGTTAATGCATAGCGACCTTGACCAGTGTGCTTCAGGTGGGATGTTCATACATGACCTTCGACCGTGAAACGAACCTAGATATGCATCTGCTTCTATTGTTAACACGGGTCACTGTTTCAGCATGTTGACCGCGGGCGAGTTCCCCTTATCTGTTCTTTGTCTCTAGATGGCATACAAATGCGAGGGAAGAGCGAGCAGGCGGTTCAGTCCATCCTTGCTCCGAGTTGAGTGTAGATTACCATCGCTCATGAATCGGTGAATCGAATCCTGAATGAGTCTATGCATTTTTAACGATCCAGACTGCTATGTGGAAAACAAACAACGAATAATAATACCGCCATATCCGAAGACCAGCATGCTTTATGACGTTATTTTGCTCTATGAAGATCTGAATTTCAAAGCGTACTCTCTGTCTTTAAAAATAGAGACGCTACTACTGAATGTTGAGCTTGCAACAATTCTGACCAAAGTATCTCATCTAATGTCCCAAATATTGTCACCAAAATGTGAAAGTAGTATCATAATATGTGGCCTGTGATCTCAAGAACGACGCTTAGCCACAGACAAGTAAAACCAAGTCGTGAAATGGCGGGGAGCGAGGGACAGTAATGGTATAAATGATGTCTACGAGCAGTGGCCGCGAGTTAATGCCATCTTGGAGGGCAGACGCGAGTTCGCGTGCCTTCAGCAGACGCGTGGTTCGGTCCAGCGGCTGCTGAGGTTGCCCAGGTGAGATGGGAACGAGAAGGATCGAGAATGAACCACCGCGGCACCGGCGGCTAGGGAGGGGGCGAAGGAACGAGACGCGAAGAAACGCTCGAAGCGTCGAGACGAGAGAGAGGCTCGAACAAAGCGCATTCCACATGCCGTCGTTCGCTCCTTCTCCACGCTGCCCTCCGTACTTCATTTTCGATTCCTCATTACTTCCTCGCCCCTGCCCCCGGCTATATTAACACGCGCGGGAGATGAATATGGCAGAAAGGACGAAACGATTCCTCTGGAACAAATGTGCAGAACCCTGGAGGATCGTCAGTCGCGTTTAGGATCGTGGAGCTGAACTTTTTGGCGAATCGGTGTAAATATTTAAATTTATCACTGCTTCAGTCGTGTAACGCAAACAGAAAATCAATCAAATGACAGATACATACAATGGTTTATTAATGTACTGTCATTACGAGGAATAATAAGATCCGTGTTTTGGCACGGTAAACTTCAGGGGCGATTAAATACTCCGTCGCTGACACGCATGAAAGAGTTTAGTCGATTTACGTAACGGTGCACAAAAATCGTTTGCGTAATCGATTATAGATCGGAGCATTATGCGTCAAGTATTTCCTTTCGCCACTCGAAGCGTATTATTAGGGATAATTTTCCTTCGAGTTTGCGTTCTCCTCGATCTGTATCTATTATGCGCGGGGATTTTTTTGGTGCGTCCAGTGGAAAGTTTCGTGCTCCATTATCACATCGTAGGAAGCCTATCACTGTGATAAATCCTTTCTGCATTGTATTCGGTCAAAAAAGAAGAGGAAGAAAATAAACGAACGTGTCGTGGCTAATGAAACTTTATAATATGGCATATATTAATCCTTGTCAAATAGGATGATCAAAAGTCTCCAATAAAGTAAAGCAAAAGCGAAGAGGTGGAAAAAGAAGGTACCTACATACCGAATCGCTGCACCGATCTCGGAAGATCAGGCTGAAGAAGCGCAACGAAATCGAAAATAAAGGCACGGGATCTGGAAGTAGACGGTGCCAGAGTATCCATAGCCATCGACATAGCAGCCCTGCAGGGAGCGGAGAGAAGCTTAACCGCAGACTCGAAAGCAATAAACCATAAAGCTATTAATGTTACGCCCTGGAATGGTTATGCCACGGTTATAACGTATACGCGCCACTACATCCTCGAGGTTGTACTCTATCTGACCGCTCTGCTCCTTGGTCTCCTTCTCCGCTCTTCGATTCCGCTTCGCGCGGATCGAGAATGCAAGGCTAAAGCCCAGGCTGTAAGTCAGTTCGATCAGAAATGACGAAGGGGCCCGCCGCAGCTCGTGCTCGTAATAATTTTCCGCGTGGCTTTCGGCCTGATCGATGCTCCCTCGAAACAGAGAAAAAGGATAGGGCGCGATAATGGAGGTTCGCGCGCGAGGATCGCGATCGGAGAAAAAAGCGGCCCTCGTCATTATGCGCGGCCAGAAGTGACGTAGCCGATCGGGGGAGACCGCGGGATATCGGGAACCGGTTCCTACGGGACCGCTCGATTTCCCTTATCGCGAGGCGAACAATCGATGTGTTTGCTCTTCGAACGGGGCCCGCTCTGGAGGGAGAAGCTGTTCGAACGTAATCGGTTTCGCGATCGCTGGGAGAAGCCCTGTGTGGTAGAAAATGCGGTTAGCTTCGGAAATTGCTCGATCCTCGAGGGAGGATCGAGGTGTGCGTAAATGCGTATCGAGTCGGAGCAAACAATCTGTACGTCCGTTTTCTCCTTTTCTCTTACATCCCGCAGATATCAGGCCACTGAATTTTTACGAGGGTGGAATTGAAAAGAGGGAGGATGCTCCGTGCACAGTGAGAGCTGAAGATTCAGCCTTCATTTGACAAGCATCCATACCCCCAGCATTTCTGCTTCGGTAAATTTATTTTCCGTGAAAGAAAAGTAAAGGAACGCCACTATACAGAACATTGTGGAACAGTTCATCGCCGAATAATTCCTACCGCCCAAAATCCCATGCCGTCTTTTATCAAGCGCTCTTCCATCATCGGCGTCCGAAACGCAGCAACCCCCGACGAAAATATCCCCGCCGTAGCTCGTAAACACCGTTCGCCCGTCGAACAAAGAACACCACCGCCATGCACATTAATTCTCGCGCAACGCAGGGCTTAAATAAAGCCGCAACAAAGGGAACCCACCCTTTATCCCAGCCAATCCGCCGGTGTCAGGAGTCAGCGCTCGTAACGCTTACCCCGGCCTGGAGGATGGCAAACTCGTGTTTACATCGTGACTTTTATTAGAGAATCAGTGTCTCGGTGTTCGGTGCGGCACGACGCGAGCTTCACCTCCGAGGTGGAGGGAGTCCATTGTTCCACGGCGTCGGGCCTCTCGCCCGGACCGGTGTTCCTAAATTATTGTTTCCCCTTCGAGCTTCCAGTCCCACTCGGCCAAGCCAGCCACGGCCGCTCGTCTGTCTCCTCCACTCCTTCTTTCCCCTCCGCCCGTTCCCCTTTCTGGCGTCACTTCTCGCCAGCGATTTTTTCCCCCGTCCGCCTCGGAACGAGCCCGGGCCCGATGGTTATTTCGCGCGTTTACGATACCCGGTCTTTATTCCGTCGGATATTTTGGCCGAGGGGGCCAACGAAAGAGATCCCGATCGGAGGGGGTCGCGGGGCCCACGGGGGAAGAGGCTCCACGGTGTGTATCGATGTTTACGAGGCGAAATAAACGACGTCGGCGGCGCCGTGGCCGCTGCCATCGGCGTGCGGTTATTTCGTATTACTTTGGCCCTTTAATGGCGTCCTAAAGTGCCGCATAAAAATCGACGCTCGCCTCCTAGAAGGTGGTCGCCGGGACCCACGGCGAACGCACAACTCTTTCGCCCACAAAAGAAGTCTCGCCGCGGGATTTCGGTTTCGCGTCTCTGCGCCCTCCCCGCGTCTCCCTCCGTCCCAGCGGCCACGATCGAGCTTTTTTTGCCAGGCAGGTTCACTCATTGGCGAGTCCACGTGGCGATGGATTCCTCCAGCGTTCGCGGATTCATCGACGTCGACGGTGTTCCCGAGCGACGATACATTATGCATGGCTGGGAATACGGTAGGTTCTCGTTCGCGTGAGTCGAGCTTCGATCACCGTTTCGGGAACGGTACTGGAGAAACTCGTAAATGTGACAGGCAAAGAAGATGATTCGGATCATGTATAGGGGAGACTGGGGTAAAATGAGCTTTCTTAATTTGTTCTTTAAAAATAGAGTATATTTTCGTGACGTAATAAATGTATAATAAATTCATTTAAAAACTTAAAAATTAATTTTTAGAGACTTCCGATTGGTTTTCTTTTCAATTTAGCTTTTTGGATAAATGGGTCATAAATGTGTTATTTTAACTCAAAATTTTTTCTACTTGTTTAAAACAACCTTATAAACATACATGTACACGCGTTTAAGAAAACATTAATCCCAACTATATTAAATAATTAATTTTCCACTGAGTACATACTGGGGGTAAAGTGACCGGGGTAAACTGAGCTGCAAAGAACAGATGCGCAAGTGAAGTGCGCTATTGCCTAGGATATTTCCCGCACTATAGGATATTTCCTAACCTGTCAGCTGGCTAGAAAACCACGCGGCATGATGGAACAGAAACTAACCTAGAAAAAATGAAAAATCTGCCACAGTTTTTAACACCCACGGTGCCAAAAAGCCAGAAGCTGACGTGCTACACACGTCAGTCCAGCGCAAGGGGTTAATAATTACCTATATCCTTAATTAAAGTTCTCATTTTATTTCAGCTCACTTTACCCCATGTATGAGGTAAAGTAGATCCCTCTTGCATCATTTCTTTCAAGTTGAATTTTAATATATTGCTATTCGTCATTTATCAATAGTAATGTTTAAATTATATTATAAATCTATTTCCACACATTTTTATTGAAAGGGAAAAATTTGATTCTACTTCAAACTTTTTTAGTTGCTCTTAAACAACAAGCCTCTAAAGTATATTATGGTTAAACAAATTATACAGCATTTGTTCCAATGCATTAGTGGCCCAAAGTATGGCCCTGTTTTGGTATATTCACTGTGGGGTTGATTGTGCTGGAAGTTACTAGTTAAGTCTCCGTATCGTACACTTTCCGAGACACTAGCCTGCAACACTATCAATTTTGCATCGTGTACATATACGAGCGTGAATTTATAGGCACGCAGGGTGTCCGCGCGAAAAAAACGGCACCCTAGCAAACCTTCCTAGAAACCCCTAGATAATTGGAGATCGGCCGTGTTCACGCCCGACCCTGTAATCGATATCGCTATTGTCTTCCAGAAGCGTTCAACCTTCGTAAATTTAGGAGAATTTTAATCTCGAGGCCGGGGAGTTCGCCTGGCAATTTTCGTAACCCCGTTGTCGAAGATAATTGCCGTGTTTCTGCAGCCCCTTGCCCCCCGGGGTACGAAATTGGCTGATGAATCTCGTGGCAGCCATTCCACGGAGGGTCTCGAACGAGAGGGAACGTGTTGCTTCACCGACCTCGACCAACACTTCTGCTTCAACCACCACTTTTCTCCCCTGTCTAAACGCCCATTCGGTTATCGCGCGGTTCCCCTTCCTTTTATCACGACGTCGTCGTAATTCACCCCCTTGACGCGACGCGGTTGGCATCGGCTGTCTCGTAATTCAGTCACCCGGAAATCTCGCGGAAACACGCGTTTCGCATATGTCATATGCTGTCGACATCTCTGACGCGTTTACCACTCGACCATTTCGCAGCTACTGCCTCGAGAATTACCATCTCAGATATACGCTCCTTTTTATGGCTCTTCGGACTTCCTTTATATCTTTGGAACACTTTGGACGGAGCATTGGTATCGTTCTCGTCTCAGGAGTGGTGTTGGATTCTTCACAAAATATATATCTGCTGCTTAAAACGCACTAATTTTTTTGTAGGAAAAATAAGTTTCTAATAAGGAGATGCGATGGCAAGGAGAAAATGAGACTTCATACTCCGATCACATCGTTCGCCATTTTTTGAAATTAGATTGAGCTTGGAAGCTTCGAGCGTGAAAAGTATCCGCGTTGGTGAAAAGTCAGGAAGAAGCGGAGGAAAGGAGAGGAAAGCGATCAACACGTCCCCGGTGGGTTGATGCGAGCTTCTACGCTCCTTATACTCCACCTCCCCAAGAATTTCCATCGTATCGCCGTTTTGCTCGTCACGGAGCAAAGTGGAACGAGGCGCGCACGTCGAGCAGAATATAAAAGGGAAGAACAGGGGGAGGAACGATTCTGTTGTAAAATAGCCAACGAACAGACGGACGGGCGAGTCGAGAGATGTACGAGAGTTTCAGGCCCGCGGCGTTGCCTGAAAAGGAAACCGACGGCGCCTCCAGTTAGCGGAAGTCGCCCTTCGACTAGTTTTACACGCAGCCCAGGCTCCAGCTACGCGGGCAACGAGGCTCGCGAGGAGCGGTAACGCGTTATGTACTCGCGAACCCTGCTAATTAGTCCCTCGGTATGTGGACAACGATGGAATTTTCGAAGAAACACGCGGCTAATCGACGGGAGAATCTATCCTGCACGGATCATCAAGGTCTCGATGAGTTTGTAGATTGTTTCAAATTAAATTCTTCCCGTGGCTGCGAAGGAGATAATCCTTGCTCCGCTGGATGTTGCAAAGAACGCAGCATAGCAGAGTTGAGCATTATCTAAATAAAAGAATATTTAAATAACGTATCGAATAAAAGATGCTTTACCTTATTCGACGAGTAACGAATAATATTTTTATCTTTTATTCGAACTGAAAACTTTTATTTAAATAAACTTTTGCCCATCTCTGTGACGTAGGTACATGTAATAGGAAGAGCCAGAAGGAAATCTCACTTTGCGCATGAGTGCATAATCCCTTCTGAAATCTGTTGAGATTACTGGTAAATTACATTCCGCCTGTGGCTACTTCGAAGTTACCCAATTTCCTACGATCCTCGTCCGTCCATCTCCCAACGTATATACGTTCTCTATATCTGCACATACCGATCAGGTGCACCGAGTGGCTCGCTAGACAAGCGACAAAACGCGCTGCAGCAGGGTGCCGATCGAATGCCAGCAAATTTAATAACCCTAATGAACTTTTTGCGAAGGGGAGCACGCTCGGGTACGTCGCGATCAAGGCTTAGGCCGTGTTTCTCGCGCAAGAAACGCGGCAGTTTTTTATCTTCCGCGGCGATTAGGACATTAATCTTCGGCCGGGACGAAGCGCAGAAAACGCAGCCGAGAGGGCCCCCGGAGCTTATTGGCCGACGAGAGTCCCCGGGGCCGATGCAGATCCACGGTCGATCCGCATTCTCGAAGTGCGTGGCGCCGTGGTCGGTGCGCGCGTTCTGCATTCGTCTTCCAAGGGGTAGCATCTGGTCGGTACAAAATACCGGGGCCCGGTTCCACCGTCCCGAAGCATCCTTTCCTGGTCCCTCAGCCCTTTCCACCCCACTGTCCCACCGATGACGCACCTCCGCTGCGTCCCGTCTTCTTCGCTAGCGATGCGCCCCCCCAGGTCGCGCAAGAAGGATGTCGTTGCGCAATTATTTTCGCATGATTCCGATCGATGGGCCAGATTAAGACCGCCCTTTCGCCCGGGCCTTGCCGCCGGTGGAACGCAGCGTCGCGTTCGTTTGCGGGCCGCGTTACGCAGCAAAACCGAATTCCGAAAGACGGGCCCGTACGTGCGACTATGCGCAAGACGGGGCCAAGATCGGTAGCTGCGCCCTTACGCCCGGGGGACGAAGACGTAAGGCCGATGAAGAAGTTTCGGGCGGGAGGAGGGGCCCGCGTTCTGCGACGTCTGTCGATCATCGGCGAGCGTTTTTGCCGGGGAGCGTGAGAGGCCGCGTCGCTGTCGATCGGTGTTCCGGTTATTAGCGGAGTTATGAATGATATCGCGTCGATACTCGGCGGCTGAGTCGTTGCCGGCGTGAACGATAATTGATTCGATTAGGTTTTTTTTTTGGAAAACTGACCCACTGAAACGCTGCTCTTTCTAATAACGTCGCGCCTAGCCAGAAGAACTGAAGAGGCTTCGGCTCAATCAAGGAGGATGACGGCTAGCCCTCCAGTTTCAAAGGAGCGATGCGGTGAAACGTAACGAAACGCTTTCCTTGCGATCTAATTTATGTAGCAGTGGGCTTGCGAGGAGGAGCAGTGGCATTGCGAGACGCGGTGTCGATGCACGAAGTGCAACCACGAGGTATTCCGAGGTGCCGGGGGGTATGTACGTGGTTACACAACGAGGTCCTGTACTCGCGTGTTATGGAAGTGGTTCGCCCACCACCGCGGCACGCTTTCGAAGCTTAGAAAGCTATCTATAGGTCGGAGAAGCGCTTTCGAGGATGTGGGTGGCGACCTCAGCCCGTTCCGCTCGGTGGCTCTATGGGCAGGAAGGGTCGTTGACGCACGGAAGTCGTGTGACCAGTGCTTATATTTCAGTCATTTGCTAAATGACATTACGATTCAATCGATAGTACAAGTATGTACTCTCTAATCGTACATATCTATTCTTCAAGCCGCGGTCGTTGAAGGTGTCGCTTCATTTCATGAATAGCAGTAGAATAGGAGGGGTTCAGTTCTGATAGCGACTGCATAGATTTACTTTATTTACGAGATCACATTGAATATTCGTTCCTTCTTGTTACAGTTTGCATCGGAACCAATGGCCGCCTCTCCGTACCGTCCAACAAGCAGCACCACTATCGGAATCTTCGAGACCGGTACACCAACTGTACTTATGTCGACGGCAACCTGGAGATCACGTGGCTCCAGAACGAGACATTCGACCTCAGCTTCCTCCAGTACATACGAGAGGTCACGGGGTATGTGCTCATCAGCCACGTGGACGTACGGAAGATCGTTCTGCCGCGGTTGCAAATCATACGCGGTAGGACCCTCTTCAAGCTCAACATCCACGACGCCGAATTCGCCCTGTTCGTTACGATGTGTCAGATGCAGAACTTGGAGATGCCGGCCCTTCGAGGTAAGCGCTAAGTGGCCTCCTTATTTCTCCTTTCCTATCGATACATTCGAAAGTTAGGGTCTAAGTCCAAATAATCTAAGACGCAATAGCATTCCTCCGTGCTCTTTAAAAACAAACGCACTGTAATGGGCCATTTGATAGCATCTATGCTCAATATTATATTCAACGGAACAATAAAACTTGTTCGGCGCAAAGCAGCTCTTCGCTGAATTTTCTACATTCGCGATAGGAGTTAATCACCGTGCGATACACTGTAAGATGCAGGATAACTCTTTCACCCTTGCATTAGTGCCTCGCTGTCGAGTGTACGCTCGAAGGGGAGTAAATGACGCGTGTGGTTGCCAGATATCCTGAACGGGAGCGTGGGCATGTACAACAATTACAACCTGTGCCACATCAAAACGATCAACTGGGACGAAATAATCACTGGCCAGGGTGGGACGTACTTCTACGTGTACAATTTCACGTCGCCGGAGCGCGTCTGCCCGCACTGCGATAAGAGCTGCGAGCAAGGATGCTGGGGCGAGGGGCCGGAGAATTGCCAGAGGTACTCGAAGACGAACTGTTCGCCCCAGTGCTGGCAGGGCAGGTGCTTCGGGCCCAATCCACGAGAGTGTTGCCATCTTTTTTGCGCCGGTGGCTGCACGGGCCCGAAACAGAGCGACTGCCTCGCCTGCAAAAACTTCTTCGACGACGGTGTGTGCACGCAAGAATGCCCGCCGATGCAAAAGTAAGTAGATCCACAGAATCATTAAGAGCGATGCTGTATCCCCGCCGATGAACTGCGAGTTTCGAGTCACTTCATATTAAATCCTTAATTGACGCTGGATTAATTGATTTAATTGTGGGAATTTAACGGCAAGCTCTGACGTTCGCGTAGAGGCCACTGTAGGTGAGCTGATCCGTTGACTCGCACTACTGTGCGATTGGATCGACCGTAATTAACGTTATACTACATATATATATATATTTGCCTGTCACGGAGTACTCAGATACCGTGAACAGTGATCGAGAGCTGAATACACGAAATGGTTTTATACGCGCGTAATTCTCAAGCTTAACGTGTTTGAGAAACAGTAAAATGTTTGACAATGGTAACCTTATTCACAATAAATCTTCAGCGTATCGTATCCAGTATCGATTTCTCGGTTTAGAGTCGCACATAAGTGCACACGCTTGCAGCTCGAATCCCCTGTAAATTTTACGACTGCCCATTGAAACGGTGACGCTCGTTTCAGGTATAATCCTACGACGTACTCGTGGGAGGCTAATCCTGACGGGAAGTACGCGTATGGTGCAACCTGCGTGAGAATGTGCCCGGAACACCTTCTGAAAGACAACGGAGCTTGCGTGAGATCGTGCCCGCCGAAGAAGAAGTCTCTGAAAGGCGAGTGCGTGCCCTGCGACGGCCCTTGCCCGAAAACCTGCAAGGGCGTGGAGAAGGTGCACTCCGGCAACATAGACAGCTTCAAGGATTGCACGATCATCGAGGGATCGATCACGATTCTGGACCAGAGCTTCCAAGGTTTCCAGCACGTCTACCCGAACTTCAGCTTCGGCAAACGATACGAGAAGATGCACCCGGACAAGCTGGAAGAGTTCAGTACGCTGAAGGAGATCACCGGCTTCTTGAACATCCAAGGTGACCACAAGGACTTCAAGAATCTGTCCTACTTCCGGAACCTCGAGGTGATCGGCGGGAGAACCCTCACCGAATACTTCGCATCGCTGTATATCGTGAAGACGTCGTTGGTCTCGTTCGGGCTCAGTTCCCTCAAGAAAATCTACTCCGGCTCCATCGCCATTCTGGAGAACAAGAACCTGTGTTACGCGCAGAGCATCAACTGGACCAGGATCAAGAAGTCGTCGGAGCACGAGAGTCTGTTGTCGAATAATCGGAACGAGAGTGAATGCGGTAAGCATCGTCCTGTATCCCGCACCGCCCGACGGTAACATCGACAGCTCAGTAATTTGTAATTGACTTTACTCTAATTACAGTGAAAGATGGATTGGTGTGCGACGGGCAGTGCTCTGAGGAGGGTTGCTGGGGGCCCGGTCCAGCGCAATGTTTATCCTGCAAGAACTTCATTCTGGGGAACGATTGCCTTGAAGACTGCAAAGCGCCAGGGTAAGGGTACACTCGAGCGAGTTAAACTACTCAACAAACTTGTACGAACTTCCCAATAACATGTGTTCCTTCTGTTGCGTCAAATTTGCCCACCTCAGATTGTGGATCGAAGGTAAACTACGTTAGCCTGAGGGACTTTAACTTTCCGTTTCACGCGCCGTATAAACGCGCGCTGCTTCCGAGCATTGCTTTTGCCCGTCGCCCGTAAGTGATTCGAAGTCAGACGCTCACGAGCTACCTTTGTTCCGCCCTAGGATTTACCAGGCGGACGAGAAGACCTGCAAGCTGTGCCACGAGGAATGCGACGGTTTATGCAACGGGCCGAACGCGGAGCATTGCACCAAATGCAAACACGCGCGAGACGGCCCGTTCTGCGTGCCCGAGTGCCCGTCCTCCAAGTATAACGACAACGGTGTGTGCAAGGAGTGCCACGAGAACTGCGTGGGTGGATGCGAGGGACCGGAGAACAACATTGGACCTAATGGATGCCACAGCTGCGATAAGGCGATCATGAACGATCATGTACCTGAGGGATGCTTGCAGAAGAGGGAACCCTGTCCTGACGGTAAGCGACTCTTGATGGAGTACTTCATAGATCCACGGATCCACACGTATAACACATAAACAACACAAGGGTATTTTGATAATTTATACCTTGATCTCTGCATTGTGGTTGGAAGACATAGTGAAATCGTCAAATCAGTAGAGTATCTACTTGGAATCATACTGCAAAGATGATTATGTAAAGATGAATATAATTTTTTGTTGAAGGGCATTACTACGAATGGATAAGTCCTCAGGAACAAGGACCCCTGAAGCCTCTAGCAGGGAAGGCCGTCTGCCGCAAGTGCCACCCCCGTTGCAAGAAGTGCACTGGCTACGGTTTCCACGAGCATGTTTGCCAGGAGTGCACGAAATACAAAAGAGGCGAGCAGTGCGAAGACGAGTGCCCCGCGGATCACTTTGCGGACTCCGACACTCAGCTTTGCATACCGTGCTTCAGCGAGTGTCGAGGATGCTTTGGACCGGGCCCGAATCAATGCCACAAGTGCCGGAACTACAAGATCAATGTGGTGAGTAATGTATGTAATAAGTAATTTGAAGAAATAAGTGACACGGGAAGAAGCTCGATAAGGATGCTTGAATTACACGAAGACGAGGCGAATTAAATAATGTAATTGGGATAACTGACAAATAGAAGGTTTAGTCACTAACCTTCCACCGCGCGGTGTTTCTAACCGTGAAGTCTCCTGCATCGTTTCAGGACGAGGATATAGATGGCAACGCGACAACCTTCAACTGCACGGAAACGTGTCCTCCCGAATATCCTCACAAAATCTTCCCACAAGACAGCGAGCCATACTGCTCCCTGGAAACCAGCCCCGGCTACCAATTGGAGAACGAACTTCAGCCAGCCATCCTAGCCAGCGTCGTGGTGTTCACTCTGCTGTTCATCGTGGTGGCAAGCGTGATCATGTACTTCTGGCGTGTGCGGGCCAAAGCAAAGGAGAACACGGTGAAGATGACGATGGCTTTGACTGGTTTGGACGACAACGAGCCCCTCCGCCCGACTGGCGTGAAGCCGAACCTGGCCAAGTTGCGCATCATCAAGGAGGAGGAGATGAGGAAGGGCGGGATTCTGGGTTACGGCGCGTTCGGCAACGTCTACAAAGGTGTCTGGGTGCCGAAGGGAGAGAACGTGAAGATACCAGTGGCTATAAAGGTCCTTCACGACGGCACCGGGGCGAATACTTCGAAGGAGTTCCTCGACGAAGCGTACATCATGGCCAGCGTGGAGCACCCCAACCTGCTCCAGCTGTTGGCCGTGTGCATGACCTCGCAGATGATGCTGGTCACTCAGCTGATGCCGTTGGGCTGTCTGCTCGACTTCGTGCGCAGATTCAAGGATAAAATCGGCTCGAAAGCGCTGCTGAATTGGTGCACGCAGATCGCCAGGGGCATGGCCTATCTGGAGGAGAGAAGACTGGTTCATCGTGATCTCGCTGCTCGGAACGTTCTCGTCCAAACGCCCAATTGCGTCAAGATCACCGACTTCGGCCTAGCCAAGCTTCTCGACATCAACGAGGAACAGTACAAGGCTGCCGGTGGCAAAATGCCGATCAAGTGGCTGGCCCTTGAGTGCATTCAGCATCGAGTGTTCACTCACAAGTCGGACGTTTGGGCCTTCGGTGTGACCATCTGGGAGGTGCTGACGTACGGTGGCAGGCCGTACGAGAACGTGCCAGCTCGAAACGTGCCGGAGCTGTTGGAGAAAGGCGAGAGGCTACCTCAACCGGCGATCTGCACGATCGACGTGTACATGATCATGATCAAGTGTTGGATGTTGGACGCGGAGTCTAGGCCCAGCTTCAAGGAGCTGGCGGAGGACTTTGCGAAGATGTCCAGAGATCCTGGTCGATACCTCGCCATCAAGGGCGACAAGTACATGAGATTACCTTCGTATACACTGCAGGTTAGTATTACGACCGTAACACGTAACAGATTCACCTCTCTGAATGACTCGATTCCTTCGTGTATCACGGAGAGAATTAACTTGTTTCATTGCCTTCTGAATGGAATAAGTTTTCTTTTGAATATTACCACTTCCTCGCTGTAATGTGGACTTAAGTTTATGATCCTCCATGTTCGCAGGACGAAAAGGAGATGATACGAAACCTCGCGTCAGCCATGGACGGTCCCGAGGCGCTGGTGGACGCTGACGAGTACCTTCAGCCGAAATCTAGAGCTCCCATACCGCCAGGGCTTTCAACATCCAGCGCTTCCGGCTCTCCGCCGGACACGCCCGTAAAAGCTTGCTGGCCGAACGGGAAGCCGCTCGCCGCCGACTCTCCCACACCCCAAAACCAACAGAATTGGGACAGGGAGCTGTTGAGGTTCGGGGCGAATCATCGAAACGGAAATGCGTCGCACGAGCCAGGAAATTCCGCTCAGCATGCTCACTATGCACCACCAAATGGGCATTGTGGGCACGGCGGTGTGTCGGATAGTTCCAGTTCAAGATACTGTTCGGATCCGTTGAAAATGATTGGTGTTAAAGGTAAAAATCGTTCTTAACATCTTGCCTGCTACTATAAATAAAAGCTGCTGTAGAAATGCTAAGTGAAGCTACAATTGGAATAATTATTGTCTGTTAAAGATTGTGACGTGACGGACGACTGTTACGACGGCGAGGTGAACTCCGCCCATCAACAGGCTCAAGTAGGAAACCTGAAGCTGGACTTGCCATTAGACGAAGACGATTACTTGATGCCATCGCCGCAGTTGCCAACGAACACGACGCAGTACATGGATCTCATAGGGGACTCGAAACCAGCGGGTAAGCATCGATAGTATTAAAAATTACCGTAGGCACGAAATGCATTCGCTGGAAGTAATTCCAGAAGCAACTGCTTTAAACATCGGTGTGTTCGGTAGATGAAACTTTATTGCACAAATGCTTCACAGAAGAAGTTATTTGTTGACGCCAAATTTTTACGCGACCGCTCATCGTTTCCAGAAATGGAGCCGAAGCGAGTCAACAACGGTTACCGGAAGTACCCTGAATTCCTGACCATCCCAGGGAAGACGTCGCTGGATAATCCCGAGTACATCATGTCCCAGGACGAAGGGCCGTTGACCCCGCAGACTTTAGGCATTCCAACGCCCGACCTGGAGAAGGTATTGACGAACGGAACGTTCGGGTCTCAGGTGAGACAAAGGAGTTCCGAGGAGGAGTCCGACCACGAGTACTACAACGATTTCGATCGGCTGGAGCGGGAGTTGCAGCCGTTGAAGCCCCTCAGGAAAAACGAGACGACCGTCTGAAGCCGAGCCTCCTAAACGACGCTAAGCAAGGACTGTTCACGTAGTTCCAGGCCGGAGCTAGAGAGTTCGGTATCGTCCGGATAGTCGTTGCTCGAGGTCGCCTCGATCTCGACGGAAGCGGGCGAATAAACGAGCACGAACAGGTGCACGCACGAATCCTGTTCCCCGAAACGGGGATCCTTCAGAGTACTTAGAAAGGACACTTCTCACGAGTGCCGTGTTTGATTGTGATTAGACGTAGAACGCGTGGACTGTGCTAATTTCAGCAGGAAGATGTCACCGCCGCGAGGGGAACGGCTCCCTCGCGCGCGATGGATTCTTACGCGCGCGTACGATGAACGAGTAGTGCAAAGATAATCTTAATGTGCCATTTACCGTGGCTTGTAAATAAAGTACTGTCTACCACTTCGTTAAGGCTACTAAAAGTTTAAGGATCGACGTGCAGTAAATGGCATAGACAATTGATTCTCTCTTATCTTCCATCTTCGCTTTCGACCCGTACAGAGAGGTCATAGCGATAGGATCATCGATTTCATACTTTTTTTTTTACGAAAGTGGAGGGAGAATTAGCAGACACGTGGCCGAGGACTTGTGCCCAACGTGCATCATTCACGGAGACAATTTACCGGTAATGTTTCTGCAATCTGAAAGTGCGTTTTAATTGAGGTAAATCGCCCCATTAAGGGGCACGTAAGGATATACCCGTTTTGTAGCAAAGTATCCAACACGACGTCTGAATTAGTTTAAATTCGATTGACTTTTATGTACAAGACAAATTTTTGTTCATGGAAAAAATCAGATTTTCCAGAAAGCAGTTGGCTGTGTAATCAGCACATCCATCACTGTGACCTCCCGCTTTTAGTCGCTGACTTCGTACTTCCCCATTTCCCCCCTGCGTTCTGCAGCAAATGCGTTCCCTCGCATTCGAGCACAACGTCTGAACCGCAAAACACAGAATAATAATGCGGACTCCTTGTTTTTTAAAGCATCGAAATCGTAAGAACCTATTTTCTACGTATTTTTTTAAACCTTTGTCAAAATCCTCCGTAACGATACTTCGTTTGGAAAGCGAGTCTCTTTATTTCAACCTCGAACCGAATCAGGGGGTGGCAGAAATTGTACGCGGAATCGTTCATGGATCGTGCGAAGATCCGACGGAATTTAAACCGCCCTGAGTGCGGTACATCAACGCGGTTCACCGTTGACTGTGATAAGAAACGTTCTACTGCTTCTCGAAGTCATTCATAATCATCTCAGACTGTCATCGATCCCCCTTTCAAGCTGCCTGTTTCATATCGCAGTAAGCTACGATAGTACAACGAATTGTCCTACTTAGTTTACTGCCCGAATCTGAAGACTTTCCGAGTCGCGACTCGAAGATCCGCCAGGGCTCGATGAACGACGAGAGAACCAAACGAGAAGGAAGAGTCCTCGAAGCTCGACTCGTACCCGAATCTTGTCTCGCGATTCTACTTAAACTTTACGACGCTCTATTACTGTTTTTTTTTTCTTTTTTGTTATTTTATATGCCATCGCCTTCGCGAAGGGACCAATGAAATTGGCCTCGGGCCGTTAAGCACGGAAGCATCTCGACTTTTATATAGGAAACGCGTCTGTACATAGACTAGTGGTTAGTTAAAAAGTAAGACTTCTACGAGCACGTAGAGAACGGAGAGTACTTGAATAAAGCTAAGCAACTGTATCGCGTTAAGAAGGAATATACAAAAAGTGGGAGGAAGAAGAAGAAGAAATGGTGGACGCGGCGCCAAGGTACGGGAATTTTGGTCACGCTGTGCCGCGCGATCGTAGGATCAGGACGTGCCATGTTGTGTACAGGGAACAAGCGAAAACGGCGAGCACTTTGTTGCACGTGTTCCAAAATCGGGAGATTTCGTCGGGGAGCCTAGGGGCAGTGCCGTCCCTAGGTGCATACCTTTCTATTTCGCGAGGAGAGGCGCGCGTGTGTGTGCATGGGCGTGTGCGAGATTGACGATCTCATTCGTGGCGGCGGATATATCTTATCGTTAGAGGAAATAGAATTTTAACGTCGCTCGCTGCGCGTGCACTTCTGTGATAAAAATGGGGAACAAGCTTCGGAGGTAAAATTGACGATAGGCGTTCGTTGTTCGTTGCCGTGGCAAAAGTAGAGGACGATCGCCCACGGGTTTCCAATCTCGTCACACGCGGAATGCAGTATCATCTTATTCCCTTAACGATATAAGCCAATACGTGTATCGTGTACATTGCGTTAAGTGTTATCAATGGTTACGTTATTAGCGATTTCTGTCCTGTAATATATTATCGTTCCGTTTCGTTGCTGAGCGGATATCAGCGCGGTGTCGCGGGGGCACCCTCGCGCAAGGGAAACGAAGAAATAATTATTGTAAAACGTGTCTTTCCAATCCCTCTCTGCCCTTCTCTGTTCCCGTGTTCCATGATGTTTATGCGAAAAGAAAAAGGAAAAGGAGAACCCGACAGAAGCAACGAGTGCGAATTAGAAATTGTACAATACGTTCATATCGCCAAGATAAATAGCTGCGAGGAATTGCATTTGCCATTCGGTTGTGGACATAGAACTTATAAAACTTTATAATATCATTGTATATCGTAAAGAAATTATTGTAATAAAGAACCACCATCATTCTTACGACGTTCGCCGACTTCTATCCCCTGTTTCTCAATTCCCTTAACACCATGTAAAATTGCACATCTTCATAATATATGAAGCAGAAAACTTCTATATGTTTATGTTTGTCTGTCTGTCGCCTAAAAACTTTCGAACGATAAACTCTAGGATCACGAAACGTGCCTCAGCTCATTATGCCTGATTAATACAGATGAATGTAACTATTTTCACAAAAAAACTAAAAAAAAATTTTTTTTATAAAATCAGAATCTAAATTTCGGACGAAGCCGAGTAGTAAAGCTAGTAGCTTAATAAAAAAGCTTAGCTATTAATTACTGATTACACTAATTCTTGCATCGTAAGAGAGTCTCGAAGTAGACATTTGATTCACGGAATGAATTTAAAAGGAGACTTCGTATTACAAACTTTAATTCCAATGTTACTATTGTCAGACGATTAACAGGAAAGAAAGTGAAAGCTTATAGCAACGTACCATTCAAACATTACACTTCCGCTTTGCGTTTAATTCGTGAGTCAGTATGCTGAGGAGGTAGTGTTCGGTTACATAACAAGAATTCGAGGAACTGGAAGCACATAAGTTGTACCGAACTGTACGATTATATAATGACTAATAACAACATTTTTCCCACCAGAGTTTCTTTCGCTGTTATCATCAGTGGCGTACAAGTCACCGTGCGGTGTGTGCATATGCTTTCTCTCATTTGCGACTTCGTTATTCAGTATTTACATAGGCATAGGAAGCAAATGATCTTACAGTTTCATTACAGAATTTGCATGCATCAAAAGTGTAATTCAATTACTTATTTTACGAAGAAGAAGGTGTACCGAAGAATATAATATAATATTATATATTTGTAACGTGTAACACTAACTACCAGAATATTTCAGTGTAGTTTCTTTTGACGGATGTACATTCGCAATAATCAGACGTTCCCCGACAACAAATTGCACAGAAAGGAACCAGTAATTTGCTTCTTGGGACCAAGGGAATTGATAAGAGTTGCACGTAGCACACAGGCAACGCTCAACATGGAGACAATACATGACCCACATTTGAACCATCTTTTTGACAGTGATTCAGTGTTTAACGTATATAACGAAGCAGCTGTAAATTTATCCGTTGGTGCCCCGGGCCCCGATCTGCTGCAATATTGCGTGGAAATGATAAAGTCAGCGACGGATCATAGACTGGTAGGAAATATATTATTTATTACGTTACCATTTTTTAACTTTACGTTAGTTCTTGAAATACTACGTAATAAAAAGAAATCGTGGAATATCGAGCCTGCTACATCATCTCCCTTAGATGAATAAAATTAGATATCCATCACTATGCTATTAAGCATAATATTATTTATATTTCGTTTTCTACTTCATTGTAAGAAGTGGCGAGTGTTTCATTGAGCTTTGTAACGAATGACGCATTTATCACAGAACTAAATTTCATACTATAGTGAATGCGTATTCGGTGTTAGGAAGAAGAAAGGAAAAGGGGAAAGTATCATCTTTTCCAATATGGCATCACAGCAGGTCTATGGGAGTGTCGCGAAGAACTGGCAATGTTTCTGAGTAGGCGATATGGCGATCCAGTGAAAAGAGAAAATTTGATATCGACCTGCGGCGCTTCGCATGGCCTCCAGCTCTTACTCAACACCGTTCTTTCGCCAAACGGAGTAATTTTCGTAGAAGAAGTCACTTACATGATAGCCTTGGATGTTTTGAAACAATTTCCATTAATGAAAATAGTAACAGGTACTACGTTATATGCTTTTACAATTCTCTTTTTCCCAATGTTATATTGCTCGTATCGATCGATTAAAAAATGTATTTCCTTTGATGCAGTGCCAATGAAAGAGGACGTAGTAGACGTAGAAGCCTTTGAGGAAATAGTCAAAGAGGAGAAAAAGAATGGCAATTTCCTTCTCAGCGACGACAAGATATTTTGGGCACTGTTTTACACCATTCCCACTTTTCATAATCCTACTGGATCAGCGTTACCTCCGCGTGAGCTATGATTTACGCTCTTTATTAATCCATCCATAAATGACTGAACAATCTACTGATTCGTCCGATTGCTAATTTACGATAGAAAGCTGCATGCGCCTGGTAGAAGTAGCGCGGAATAATTCTATCGTCGTTGCCTGTGACGATGTGTACAATTTATTGTACTACGGAAATGGCTCCCCACCCCATCGATTATTCTTTTATGACGACCCAATAGATCCCAACTACAAAGGTGGCAATGTTATATCAAACGGATCATTTTCGAAGATTCTCTCCCCGGCGATTCGTTTCGGATGGATCGAGTGCAGGCCACGGATTGCAAAGATCTTTAGATCTTCGTAAGCAGAATTTCTATCCCCCATTTTAGTGCTTCTCTAATTTCGACGGTGGAATATCAATATCGTCCATCGTGAAATTAGGAAATTGGAGTATGCGAACGCACTTTATCATGCTTGCGATAGTCACTTAGTACCTATTATTTTACTAGGATTTCGTTAGAATTTGGAAACTTTGCAGAGGGATCTTACGCAGCGGAGGCGCAGTTAATCATTACGTTTCTGGTATTATCACGAGTTTACTGCATCTGAAACTTCAAGACGCGCACCTCGATAGACTTATTAATGTATATGGGGTAAGTTTCGTGCATACCTGACAGTTTATAATCATTGCGAATGTATAATCTTTTACGTAGGAACGATTATCAGTATTGTGCGAGGTATTGGATTGTTATTTACCAAAAGACTGTTCATACCAGCGGCCGGGAGGTGGTTATTTTGTATGGATTCAGCTACCATTAGGTACGTACAAGAGTATATATTTCCCTTTCGTTACGAATTATCAGTCCTGTAAAATGTTTATCGTTAAATCGAAATCAATATGTTCTGCAGAAATAAATGCTAGTGATTTTATTAAATGGTGCCAGGAAGAACATAAAATATCTGCTATACCAGGAGTAACGTTTTCATACACACAAAAATCTCGCAATTTCATACGAGTCAGTATAGGATTTCATAAGAAGGAGGTTTTAGAAATTGCTTCAAAATCTCTTTGCAAAGCTATTGCATCTTATATAAAAAGAAACATTTATTCCAAGGAATAATAATAAATCACAAACTTTCTGTAGCAGTTTTACATGGCATGAAAACAAAATTATTATCGTATCGTTTGTAAAGCATTTAACATTTACACGTAAGTTTCCAGCTCATTTTGTTCTTAATTTAAGAATGTATTAATATAAGAAAGCTATACCATTCTAATCATAAAAGAATGTATATTGTATGTTACAAATTGTAATAATTACTAGACATTATTCAAGTTTAATATATTGAATGTATTTCGTAAAGTATACTTTTTACAATTAGAAATTAATTATGTGATGATATAATAAACTGTAATCAGCAATAGATGTCTAACAGAACTACATAATATATATACATACTTTTCGAATGATTACAAATGATGAAAGATCCCTTAAATAAATATTAAATAAACCGATTACTCCGATTCACCTAAGAGTTCTTTCTGTTTCGTTTGTAACAATTTTTCCGCTTTATCAATGTAGTCGTGACTTAATGTACTTATGTAACCTTCGACTCTGAAAGATAAGTCTAAGGGTAAATTGGATTTTTTTTTTACATCCCTTACATGCTTATTCCTCACGTCAGTAATGTTATTTTTGCATTTGATAAAATATGATTTAGCTGTCTTTGCTAGATTTTCCCTGTGTTCTCTCGTGACTCTATCGAATTGTGAAACAAACTTAATGCAATTTGTATACTTTAAGTTTACTTCGAGTTTGTAAATCATCAATAGAACTTACTTGGGTATCTGAACATAAAGCGTCGTGCCCTCTTGCTGCGGATTTAAATTCATTTGAGATTTCGACAGCGTATCGAGGATATTAGGAATTGTCTGTGGAAATGTGGTCACATTCATTACTATCATTTTAGGTTTCCGACTTATTTGTACAAGTTCTTGAAGCTTATAGTCGTCCCCATCGTGTTTTACTATTAGGTCTTCGATAGCACCTGTGCTCGTGCGTAAACCAATATGCTTTATCATCTGATCTTTAAAATCTTCCACCGCTTTGTCGAATTGTGACAATAAATGATCAACATTCATAACTTCGGATATTTCATTTAAATTCACGTGTGCAGGGGTAGCTTTTTTATCGCTTCTACCTCGATCTTTACTTTTCGATAATATACTCGTGGTAGAAAATTTGTTAAAGTTATTGAAATTAGCGGGAGAACAATGTGGAATAAAATGCACACCGCTACAGCGAGGTATTGTTAAGAAGTTCTTTGAATTTTTCAAATCGCACAAACTCCTTACGTGTTTTATTGAGCAATTGTTTAATTTAAAAATCTGAGGTCTTAAGAACCTTTGCAAGTTTATGTTTAACTCCACTGAAATCCACATCTTTGAACCTTTCTTCTCTATCCACTTTCGGAAATTACTATCGCAATAAAGAACGTTTACTTCGAGTATTAATGTTATTAATAATAATCAATCATCAATAATCAATAATCGCTCGTTCTAACACAAATCGCAAGTCAATGAGAACCAAGCTTCTCCTTAGAATTATGTGATTTACTTATTTATTCAATTGTATACAGTCTACATCTCATCTTGGATCTTTCTAAACAATTATGAACGATAAGAATTACATAATAAAGTTGACAAGTAATTGCTTTTTACTACACTAATGATTTATTTATTTTATGGATTACGAAACGGTACAACCGCCTAGCGGTGACACTTATGAACTGAGCATCCTCCCGCACGAGTGAATGTCATATATTTATTTATTCATTTATATTATACATTGACGAATCTTAGGTTTTGTCCAGACCCACTGCGATCCATATGAAAAATATTCTTAATTTATTGCTTTTTTAACAGGAATTAAAAACGTAAACTAAACTGCGCCATCTAACGCTGAAAGTTAAGAACGATCACTTTCCATGGCACTTTATTTTCATTAGATACGATAGTGTTCTCTGATTTATAAAATAGGTTCTTTAAAAAGTAATAAATTAACATTGCTATTGTATAACATCTTCTACAATGATCTACAATGGGCTTGGACAAGACGTAGAATTCATGGAATAAATAAATAAATATATAACACAAATTATTTGTAGATTTTTATTCAAAGTTCTTTTATCAGTAGATTCATGTCACATTCTATATTCACTTATTACTGAATGGTAAATCCTAATTACGCGTTGTGGCATTACGTTGTATGCTATATTTGTTTAGTCTAATTGAAAAATTTGTTATGTAACTACTAAGGCGCAAGTATCAACCTCGCGTATTGTATTTTCAAACCGCCTTTATGATAACATTATTCCTTATATATAGGTCATAAATAGTTTATTTGAACAGTGTGGATACCTATTTGTTTTAACACAGCTTCGATTTTCTTCCAAAACTAATCCCGTGGGAATATTACAGTTGTATTAACACGAGTTTACGTAACTTCGAACAGAATGCTCGCAACGCGTGTTTAAATTTTAGATCTTCCGAGTCACGTGACTCAAGTATCTACAGAATATTTCGTGTTTCAAACGAAGCTACGAGAACAGTCGCCGCTTGTTTCACATTTATGTCTGTATGATTGTTGTGTGAACAAAAATATGATAAGTTAGCGACCCAATTTGATTTATATGTAAGTTTTTGTGAGAAATGTTGCAAGCCATACCCTGCAGTGTTTGCCGGAATTAACAAACCTGGCAGCGTTCAAGATCATGGGGATTTACACAATTTAATCAACACGGTTTAGGATTTATCGTAGTGGTTAGTTGTTAGTACATAAATTGTGGCAATAGAACAAAGAACTGGTATTAAGAAATTTTCTTTTCACTATGTAGTCAGTGCCACTGTAATTAGGTTATTTTTGACACGTATTTGCGCACATTATTATAGTAACAACAATTGTTTATACTCGTCTTTTTTTTACACTGTAAACAGAAATGACCTAGCATACAAGAACGTACTTTCCCGTTTGCGTGTATATACGTTTTCACAGATGTTTTCACGTGCTCTTTTAATTCTGTCATAGGTAGTGTTAGTTAAGAGATACTTGAAGGCAGCACAAATGTGGAAGAGTTGTTAACCACTGTGTGGAATATTGATATTGCTAATTGAGAAGACTGTTCGACTGAGTTTTGTATCGCTAGTGCACACAGATATTTGGAATATATTAAACCCGAGATACAGTTCCAGTGTTTATGACCATCAAATATGAGTAAAACGCCTGTATCTATTCTGCAAGAAATGATGGTGAAGAAACAATTAGTACCTAACTATGAGCTTATACACGACGGAGGTGGCACGCACATGAATACATTTACCTATCAAGTGACGTGCGATGGTCATCGCGCGTCCGGTACAGGTCGTTCTAAGAAGGATGCTAAACACGAAGCTGCACATGCAATGTTGAAAGTTATAGCTTCATATAATAGTTGTCCGCAACTGCTACCGGCAACGGAAGAACCAGTGAGAACACCCATAGCTCCGGTAGTTCCAGAGCCACAAAGGATACCGCCGAGTGTGCCATTTCTTAACGCCGTTGGTATTTTGCAAGTAAGCACTGTTCATGTACTTTATTCGCTTTACCGTGGCGGCGTTACTTAGGTACGTATTGTTGCAGGATTTGTGCGTTGAGAATAATTTACAAGAACCTGAGTATGTTCAAATTAGCGACGTCGGGCCGCCGCATGCAAAGATTTTTACCATTGAATGCAGAGTCGCTGCATTTAAAGAAGTCGGCATCTCTAGAACGAAAAAGCAAGCTAAACAGGATGCTGCTAAGAAGATGGTAGATAAAATAAACGATTTGGTAGCTGACATGAAAGACATAGATTCGCTTGATTCGGAAGAAGAAGAAAATATGAAGGAAGAGACACGTTGTAACGACATCGCGAAATCCCGTTACCTTACATTATCAAGGTTACCTACAACAAAAAAACTTAACTTAGGCTTTAAAGTGTCGGAATATCATCTTAAAATTAGGAACTCGTTTGGTAGCGAAGCACGCGAACAAATGGTTGAGAAATTGAAGTCTCTTATTCCACCAGACCATAGCGATATTTCCGAAGAGTTTGTAGAATATCTATCATCAGAGTTTAAAGATTTTTTGTCAAAGATGGAGCTAGATATCTCAAATATGTCTTTACAATCTGAAATCTTAGATTCCCACATTACAGTTATGAGAATTAATACTGTACTGGACATTGTTCAAGTTGGATTAGGAAAAACGAAAGTGGAAGCGGAATTTTACACGCTATTAAAATTAATTAATAGCATGATATTTCTTTTGGAATAAGTGCAGCCAGGGTAACTGGAACTCTGGAAAGTGAAATAAGTTGATATAGATTTTCGCAAAAAAAAAAAGAACATTTTATTGGGAGGTCAACATATACTTTACTAAAGTATCGTCTCATTTAAAATGATTTCAAATAACACAGGATATTTCTTTATTTACGAAATCTTTATTTTTGTTGAAAGGACGTCTCTTACACTTGTTAAAAACAAAGGCAATCAATGAAATTTGCTGTAAACTTGTATAAACCATAATTTAGATTTTCGTTATCGCAATGGTATAAAACTCTTTTTTCAAGAACATACAAAGTAGGTTGTATTTAATATGTATTGCATGTGTGATAACGTGCCACCGGTCGATACGGCAAAGTTATTTCTCTTTTTGTAACGAATTACTACAAAACGCAAAATGAAACAATTGCTGAATTTTAAATTTCATTTAGAAATGAAGTATTTTTTAATTTTATTAGAAATCATAAAAATTACCAAGGATCTTCTGGCCCATTCGTGATATAGTTCTTATTTCTTTTGCAGAATTTTAAATGGTCCGCGATCCAAGGTAGAGAAATGCAAAAAAGATGTAAAGAAATGATTGTGCTATTAAAGTTGTTAAAGAGATTTATGTATTTATTTTATACTGCTGTTGCACTATAGATTATATGTATATGATCGTGTTTATTTTCTTTTTCTTTTTGTTTGGGATCTTCACAAACAACTTTGCGTACTTTCACTTTAATAAGTACAGTGTAAAGATGGAAAGAAGTTAATGATAAACTATATATTTTTTTAAAACACGACGAAACAAAGTGCAAGACGAGATTTTATAGCTGCGCGCTTATAGTGTTTATTTTTATGTGAAGTTTTGGTTATTGGAACAAATGATAGCCAATTTTCACCAGTACAGTAATTTTGAGCTCTAAACGAATATTGTGAATTCTCGAAAATAAGATTAAGTATCATTTTTTTTGTATGCAAAACACAATAAATATATGATGATTTGGAATCATAGAATTGGCTTAGAATATATTGTTTCAAATGCTACCCAATTCAGCTTATTGAGTATGGTGATTCCGCGAGCGCGTGAAATGAAAAGAAATCGACGTGGTTTATGAAACTGTTTATTTCATTTGATATCGCATAAAAGCGCTACACCTCGTAATGTCCAGTGTCGAGGATTATGGTCTGTCTCGAAATCGATCGATCCCACGTACTTTGTGTCCGTTCTCTGTGGCTTCCTATATATAGGGCATTCATAAAGTTTCGGATCTTTCCCTGCCGTCGTGTTTATCGCATAAATGTAAATCACGGGCATCTGTTCGTACAGGACCTTCGGTTTACTTTCCACCAGCTTGCCCGTTTTACGATCGAGCGATGCACCTTCTAGGAATAGACCGTGAACGTAAACCCCTTCCTGGGGCTGGTTCTTCATGTCCTCCTTATTGAATCTCGTAATTAGATTTTGCAGAACGACCGAGTCGAGGGCCCATCCTTTGTGCGCTCGTGTCACTTCCTGTAGCATACAAACAAATTTCCTTTTACCATGTAAAAAGCATATTTCGGCTACTTAGCTTGGAACTACGTTTCCAGGCACGCAATCCACTGAGACCCACACGAAACTTTCGGTTTCATAGGAACACGAGCTTATTTTATAGTTTAAATAGTGTACAATAACCGAAATAGAACTCCCTTTATTACAAGCAGGTGAAACATATTCCCCACATTTATCACACTCTTTATTAGTAAAGGGTATCGAAATTCGTATGGAGTTACATTCTTATCCCCATGAAAATGTTTGCAAAAGTTGTGACCCTGTTAAGTAGATGAACGTTGTAAGATGATTAACTGTAACTTTAACTAACTTGTCGCATAGCAGTTAAGAATCCCTGGGGATTGAAGAATCCAGTCATCCAGAAGACCTTGGGACGTCCGTGGATGCACCACTGCCTAAACTGATGGTCCCGTTCCAGAAGTTCTGTGTACCAAAATCCAAGCGTCGCCGATTCCCAAGATATCTTCAGCCACTTATCCGGGATGCGGGCGTCGTACATTGCATCGAGCGATTTCCGTAAGCCTTGGCTCATCACGATGGTACCCTCAATAGCCAGCTTCAGATCCGTCAGCGTGCTACGCACTTCTTTGATTACTCTCGTGATCCTGAGAAACGCATTACCATTGACCAAAGTCTGTTCTCATCGAAAGAAGGTGGAGGAATGAATGTAGGACCTTCACCTATCGATCTCCTGCCTCAGGAATATGTTCATTGGCAGCAACGCTCCCATCCGTTGAAGCGCCTCTTTCACTTCGAAAGAGTTGTACTGCTTCGGTAATTTGGATAACATGTCGTTAGCCAACTTGTACACGACGTTCTCTCTGGTCTCGCCACCCTGTGCACCTCCCTCTTTGGGTTGCACGCTCAAGATCGTGTCCAGTATCCCTTTTGCCGTGTTTATTTGGTAGGTGATGTCCGCGTTTGGATGCAAGCCAAAGACTTCCGGTGTATCGCTGGCAGGCAGTCCATCTATGTAGTCCAAGTATCCTTGCAGGTTCCTGGTCTGCGGCACCTTGTATCCGCGGTAAAACTCGAAGCCAGGCCGTAGCAACACGTCGCAGAACCAGACGTGCGTAAAGGTGGTCAGCAATCGTTTGTCGAAGTCATCGGTGACTCTGCCACCGTATTGAACCTGTGTTGGAGGATTGACAGTCGTGCGACTAGAGATAATGACGTTGCCACTACGAGGACACTATTTTGTAATAATGGACTTCTCAGAGCAGGATTTGAAGATCGGTGATGGATTCGATATACGTAAATGAACAGTTCAGTATCGATCACCGATGGTCACACCAATGCCGACGATTCTTTATCAAAAGTGACCTACAGACCTCCCCAAGCATGTAGCAGACAGTTGGCCACGACACTCCTCTCTTTGGGTCCATATCGTCCAGATGGTTCTGTATAAATTGAACCGAAGCGGCGAAGTCAGCCTGATTGAACTCGTACGGTATGTTCCAACCGAGGGGTCCGAATTTCCTTCGCTCCTGCACCACGGTGTGCAGAAATGCAACAGCGTACAATAACGGGGGCCATTGTGACTGCGTGCTGTAGTCGAGTGTGTCCTGCGTTACACTTTGGTAAGTCCTCTTCAAGCTGGCTCTGATACCTTGAGGTGGTTCGTTTGTAAATTTGATCGCCATCTGGGGTACAAAGTCGATTTGAATACTCGTAGGTATGAGTTCATTCTTAATGGTTTCAATGAATGCTGACACGAACCTGTAGTAAACCAATAGGAAACTGCGAATGGACTTCGGTGGTCATCCACAGTCTGAATGCCTCGTGGATGGTATCCGTTTCAACGAGGGCGTCCATCACTTCCGTGCAGAAAGGCAGGGACAGATGGATGTTCTGCAGTAGCACCCATCCGCCGATGTTCATGGCGTCCGAGATCAACTTTCGCGCATGAAATTCTTGGCCTTGACCCATGGACACTGACCTTAACTCTGTAACAGTAATTGTACTCTTTCGTTAAGTCTTTCGCTACTTGGTAATCAAGCAATCTATTAACAAAGCTCATTCATCTGTGCCTTGTTTCTTCTGTACTTTTCGCACTTAGGGGATTAAGTTGCTTACGAATAGATTTCTGTTTCGCCAACGCCGTTATTTGTGGACTAGGGTCTGATCCAATCGATAGTATGCATATAAGCGGGGTCCTCACTTCGGACTCTAGCCAAGTGACCTCCAGATCCAAAATCTTGGCCTCTCCATACTCCTTTCCGAGAGATTCAATCACGTAATTCCTTGCTTGGGACAGAGTTCTATCTGGGCTCCACGACCTGATCAAAAGTAGCTTTCTGAATACGTCCAGCTTCTTCTGGTACCCGCAAGGAAGATCCTCCTCCTCGGGCTTCTCTTTCTCGTACCACACTCGCCACTCTTTCTCGCTGAATTCGATTTTTGATAGTACATCCGAGAAGGTTTCCAGTTTACTGATCTCGACCAGGTTCAGCCAAGTAATGTCAAGAATCCATTTGAATGGTTTCGGGGCGACAGCATTTAGGTCCAAGGACGCACCTCCTTTTATAAACGCGTTGAATTCCGCGTGAGAGATCACGCCCCGCTGGCAGTCTATCTTCATTCCCAACATCAGCGTGAACAACGATTTGTGCCTTTCGTACAGGCTTCTCAATGTGAAGGCCCACACTTCGTACGTGAGGTGGCGGAGGATTATGTTTATACGGTCGCTGGTGATGGGGCTCTTCGCCGACTTCGTGATCGAATTGTCGAATATAGTCAGAAACTGTCTCAGCGAGTTCTGGTACATCACGTTCACGTTACTCATCTCTACGATGAGGAAGTACAATATGGAGCCCCTCGAAGCAACCGCGCGGAATTCCTCGCGGGCTAGGGTGATCTTCTTCTCAGTCAAACCGGACACCTTTAGCTTCTCATTAACCGACTCCGCCGTTGTTTTCGTTTCTCTGAGGACGTTTATGAGCGCTTCATCGTCCACCAAAGAGCCCTCGGAGGACGTCAGTCTATGTAGAAGGGTACTCTCGAGTTCCTTCATCGATCGTTGGTTGGTCATGACAGATTCAAAGAGGGCTACTCTCTCCGCTTCTAAATCTGCCTTCTCCATGAGGATCACTCTGCCCAATAGCTGATCCTCCAAGCCTAGCATGGTGACGGTGAAGTCGATTATCGATGTTTTCGCTGAGATCTCCGGGCTGTACGCTGGGTTCGGCAATTTCGTAGTGACGTACAGCATAAAGCCTGGCATCACGTCGCATTCCTTGTCTCCAACGATCACCTTCTCTATGGAGCCAGATTTAATAAAATTCTTCTCGAGCACGTTGTCGAGCACTGGATCCAACTCTTCCGCTATATCTTCTATGAGTAACGGTCTGCCTAGAGACAAACTGTCTTCCAGGTGGGTCCTGAAGTACTTGTGATTGAGAGAGGTGATCTGTAACTCGTTCATGCCCTCCTTGTTCTTGATCCACATCTTCCCCTGATTTTGGGGATCTACCAGCAGGGGATACGACGATGACTTGGTTACGATAAGCGCGTTCTGCACGGAGAGCTCGTCGTTTGGTAGACCTTGAAGTGTCCATTCAGACATGGTCGCACTGTCGACCAGCATGCTCGTGATATTCAGGTTTTTGGTGAAGGGAATAGACTTGGTCGCTAAAATGTTCATCCAAGCGGACACCAAGCTGGCTCTGTACTGTTGATTGTATGGTCCACAGTACGATAAGAAGCCTGTAGCTAACAGAACGTCTCCTACTAATCGTCCCAGCTGCACTTTAAATTCGCTGCTCTGCTCAGTCCAGCGTATCTTTTCATCTCCCAGCCCGTTGATCAGCGCAGTCGCAGCAGTCATTTTTCTGAAGCACACGTTCGCAGCATCCATCAGCCTCTGTTTCTCCGACACGGCTGAATCGTACTGTTCTTTAACCGCCTGCAGAGCCATTTCCCTCTCAGACAGTTCCCTCTCAGCGTTCGCCAGATCTTCCATGGCTACCTTCAGTCTCGCTTCCTGCATGGCCAGGTTGGCTTTCAGCGGAAGAACCTCTTTATTCACAGAGTGGAAGAAAGCCATGGCTTTGGTCCAGGACAACAAGCCCGCCACGTCGCCGCAGACTCGCCTAGCGGTTTCCATGTTATAGTCTTCCATCTTAAAGTAAGGCTGCAATAGCTCGACCATTTCATTGTTTATTATGTCCTTTGGATAATTCTGTAATTGAAGAAGAAACGTCGTGCTGGCCATCAGTTTCAAGGATTCCGCCCAAGAAGGCTTTGGGCAGGCCGCAGCAGTGTCTGCTACGGCCGATCCAATTTTGCGTTGAAACAAAATTAATACGCAGTCCATGATTCTCATGATAAGATGCGGTGGTCTGCCCAGCTTCCTGACGGTAGCTATGTGAGCAGGCTTGATGGTGTTCAAAGCAGCCTCTGCCTCTTCCAGCGCTGGCTTAGCAGCTTCCAGTTTCTCTTCAGCCAGTGCTTTCTCTTCGGCTATGCAGGCTACCAGTTGCTCAGCCTTTTCTTTCACCTTTTGCACTTGGTTCTTGAAGGCCTCCGCCTGCATCGCTCTCTCGGTCACCTCTAACAAAACAGTTTCTGCTTTCTCAGAAGCTTGCACCAGTTCCGTCTCCATCGCGGCGAGGTTCCTCTTCAAGATTTCGACTGATATCGAAGCCTCCTCCAGCTTCGCCAGGCCGGTGTCCATTCTCTTAGCTCCCTCCCCAAGCTCGTGCTGTTTGCTGTGGTAGATATTCTTGTAGCCGCCGATAAAGTTCAAGTACGACTTTGGCGTGACGTGGGTGGCTCGACGGAACCTCTGGAAATACTCTGCAGACGTGACCGCAACGATGTCTTGTATGGAGCCCAGAGCGTTCACCAGCTCAGCCTTGACTTCGTTCGTGCAAGCGATGTCGAAGTCGTGCAGGAAGTGTTTGGCGACCAATATCAAGGCGTCCTTGGGCCAGGGCTGGAACCAGTCGATGGTGCATCCCGATATGAGGGCTGGGAAACGTTGCGCACGGTTTCGGAACTTCTCTCCGACGGGAGAGAAACAGAAGACCACGTGCAGGTTTTGGCAAGTTCGCTGTAGAAAGAAATCCATGACCAGCTCGTTGTTGATGGACCGTTTCGGGTTCTCGCGTTTTAGAATAGGAGTCAGTTCTAATATAATCTCCTGTTGTTCATCTCGCGTGAACAAGTTACTGATCACGCCGGAGCTGAGGATGTTGTTTAGGTACTCCAAGAAACCTTCCTCTTTGATATCCAGATCGGTGAATATGAAGGTGGTCCCTTTACCCTGAGCTCCACACGCTCGGTAAAGGTATCTGAGATCTTCCAAGAAGTTCGCCACGTTGTAAGACCTCGTCAGAGTGATTTGGAAGGTTTTGTAGCCAGCGATGAAGGAGGACAACTTTGTAAGACTCTGTTTGCCCGATCCCCCGACACCCACCAGCATCACGTTCCCTTTCGGATGCCTGATGACCCTTGATATCTTGACCAAGTGCAACATGGCGTCGGGGAAGAAGACCAAGTCCATACCAGAGCCCCTTTGCATCTCGTTAAACTGCGATAGGAACATTTCCAATCTATCTCGGAGAGTTTGATCGTCGTAAACTGGTTCGTACACTTTTGGCAACTCCACGTCGGCGTCTTCGCTTTCATCGCCAGTGGGTTCTGGAGCATCCCTACGAATTACAATTAAAATAGCAATTTCATGGTACATGGTGTTCCTCCTACATAAGTGAAGCATGAAATGATTATTAAACAGTAAAAGATATGAGAAAGTTTGGCGGTATTAATTTCAGCGTGAAATCAAATGTTTACCTCATGAAGTCCACGAACGCAGGATTCTGGTCCAGCATGTCCACGTATCTTTCACCCAGCCTGTCATTTACAACTCTTACTATCTCTTCCTTGAACCACTGTTTATCAGTCTTTATAGTAAACCTATCACTGAATACGCGGCTGCATTCGTGCTTCCACAGCAGCATCAGGACACTTTCTTTGTCAACAACGGTAGCCAGTGTGCCAACCATGCCTTGCCAGATTCTCGACAGATCTCGGAGGCTGAAAACGTAATGGAACTTAGCTGGGGTTGGCAGCAAGTTGGTTCTAGTCCTGTCCCAAAGTATCCTCGTCAGAGGGACCATCTTTTTCACGAGACTCCTGACTTCCACCGAGAATCCTCGTTTAACGTTGTAGTGGCCCTCCCCCAGGGCGCTGAAGATTCGATCGATGGACGCCTCGTCAGGCAACGTACAATTGAAGATGCAAAACTGCCGCTTCAGTCTCAATGGAATATCGTTTCTTCCTCCGCCAGGCTGGCACATAGCAGCGAGGAACGTCATATCCACGATGCTGGTGAAGTCTCCAGGCTTCTCGAGGGAGTAGAAGCCCTTCATGTCCATAGTCTGACGGACGATTTCGTTGGTGACTTGGTCACCCCACTCGTTTATCTGCGGTAGATTGATGTCATCCACGAACACCATCATCTTCTTGCCTCCCGGTGGCCCAAACGTGTTACCCAAACGTTTCTCCACGTAGCTCTCAATCGTCTTCTGAAACTGGCACGGGCTCGTGGCCGAGCTGAAATTGAAGGACCGGCTCAACGTGGTCTCAGGATTCGCCTTTCTCATGTACGACTTCATCATGACCGTTTTAGCTGAGCCCTGCTCGCCTATTAGCAGTACAGCTTTATCTTGACGACCGATTAAGTCGATCAGATACTGTATCCTCACGTTGTCAGGAATGGGGACCAGCACGTTGCTGTAATCAGGTGTCGAGTATTCTGGATACACGTAGTTGGTCACCATGCTCGCCCACGTTTCCCATTTACCCTTGTCGGTTACGTAGAAATCGAACACCATCGCGTCAGGATACTTCTCAGAGGTTGGCAGATCCATGCTCGTGAAGTTTTCGCGGAGGTACGAGTCGTACTTTCCTCTGTCGGGCTTTTCCAAAAGCGCGCCTATGCCCCAAACCGAGGCAAACACGTAGAGACGTCCCACGTGGTCCGCCG
Source organism: Andrena camellia (assembly GCA_029448645.1). Classification (NCBI taxonomy): domain Eukaryota; kingdom Metazoa; phylum Arthropoda; class Insecta; order Hymenoptera; family Andrenidae; genus Andrena; species Andrena camellia. The sequence goes on from CM055677.1 coordinate 18,003,381, forward strand.
TCATTGGTTGACGCTTCTCTTCTTCCGTCTCTTCGTCCTCCTGCTCCTCTATGGGCGTCTCAGGGGGGACCAGGCCCTCGAGAAGACACAGCATCTGTCGCACTATGTTGCATTGCAGGACATCGATGGTCAGCGTCAGGACTTGAGTACTCCATGAGAAAATCTGCGACGATGTGCAAACATTGCCATAAAATTGATAGAACTTCTGTAACCTGGAATCACAGAATCTGCAGGCCCTTGAATATCCTCTTACCTGTGCAAATGAATCCGCGAACCGTTGACCGAACACCTCCTGCTCCAAAGGGGTTCGTGTTTTCAACCAAGCAGTCACTACGGGGTTCCAGTCCAGCCCCGAGGAGCTCATGTACACCATACCGTTACGGGACACTGTGGCGGGGCTAGCATTGTCGATGTTATGGGGTTCGAAGATGATCTTGCACGTGGGTGCCATCGATAAACGGTCACCGTTCGCCAGAGTGAGGGTTCTGTTGTCGTCCAACACGGAATTCAAGTTCTCGATCCAGATACTATCCACGGGTCCATCGAGGACCATCCACACGTGCTCTCCTTCTTTCAGTTTCAAGGTTTTCCGCCACAGGGCTGAGAATATTCCATCTGTCCAGTCATTGGTCGCCACGTCCAGTCGGCCGAACATTTGGGCGGCTGTGATGCTCTTTGGGTTCATCCTCATTTCTCTGCAAAGTTGGTGTCAATCATTGGTCTACAAATGGAGGAAACTTCCTACTATTCCTCCCTAATGATGCTCAGAACTTGGGGCTTGTTTTATGGGCGATTATTACGCAGAAACTGACTAGAACCCAGAAGACCTGTTCATCAGTGTTGAGACTACGTAAGTCTCGACTGGGGGCATTCTGATACGCTCATCATCTGAAGTTTTATAAATCGTTCTGTGAACATGCTTAAGTTCGATTACCTATGGAAATCACCACACTGCGTCAAAGCTCTCATCAGAATCTGTATGCACGTCGTTTTCCCAGCGCCAGTCGGACCCAGTGTCATTATTCCATGTCGCACACTCTGCGTCTCGTATAATTGTATCAACTTCAACACCCATGGTGGATGGCATATCAATCCGGCTTCTTCCACTTGTTGGGCTATAGCAGCCTCTAGCTCTGGGTAAGAAGTCTTCTCTAGAGCCTGATTCGGGAAGAGATCCGCCACCAGGGAGATGAAGAGTGGCTCGTCCTCGTCTGAAAGTATTAGTAGAGCAATTAAAAAGACATTCATGATGCTTTACAGTCATGAACTCTGACTGAATTATACTAAGCACTTCTACTGTCATGCTGTGTCAATTTATTTAGTGGTCTTCAGCAGCAATGTTACCTATTAGTTTCGAAAGATTCATGTCTCTCAATACGCGCATGACGATTGTGCTCTCAGAGTCTTTCGAGTTCACTCTTTTCGACGCTCCGAGAGTTCTCAGTACGGATAATATGTTCCTTAGACCGAAGTCATAGTGAACCTTTAAGAAGAAACAGATTGTCAACGCTTACCAAAATATTCATTCGAACTTTCCTAACGTAGAATTACCTGTTTGGTAAGTTGTTCCTCGCAGAGCTTGTACAGCGTGTAAAACTTACGAGCAAGCGTGATATTCTCCAAAAACCCACAGCTAGCCAATTTCACCCGAATAATAATTTGTCTGTCGGGTACCATCATGGCAACGGTACGAAATTGAATTTTCAGATTCTCTGGTAGCTCCTTCCTACCAGCGTATCCAGGATTCTACAACACGCATTCTTCAATTCCAAACTTTGCAGTTCTTTAGTTTGATTTTCCAATACAGCATGCTTCATTGCGTGTGAATTTTCTTTACCATGGTTATGAATATTCCAAGCTCAGGGCACATGTCTATCAGATCGCCGTCAGTAAAGACGAATTGCTTCTTCTTCTCCTTCTTCGCGGCAAGAACGACCGCGACTTGCTGAGCAGCGACGGATAGAACTGGTAGCTCAATTCTGTTGAACTCGTCGAAACAACCCCAGGAACCACTCTGCGCCAGGCCTTTATAAATTCGCCCCAACCCCCTGTAATCCATTTGATCGGAACAGTTGAAAACCACCACGTACTTGGCCAAGGTTTTGCCCATGTCCTTCACTGTTTCGGTTTTCCCAGTTCCAGCTGGCCCGCATGGTGAACCGCCCATTGACATCGACAACGCTTGCGCTAGAGTTATGTAGCACCTGCATAGGTGAATGAATTCGAGAGTTCATCCAGTGGAGTTTAGACGTAATTCGTTGCACTTACCTGTCCGTTAATGGAGTGATAACTAGGCGGTCCGTGCAGCCTAGATATTCATTTTGATACGTAAAATTTACGTCTGTTATGCATATCGACGTTTTGTCTAGGTCGTCCTTGAAGTAAAATCTGCATTGCTTCAGCCACTCGAAGTCGTTCACCGATCGCACGTTCAAACGGCACTGTACGAGAAATTATTTCGAGACATGCACATGTTTCAGTAGATGGTTGCAAAAGGAAACTGAGCAATCGTGATTAAGTACACCAAGTTTTTGTTCCAAGAACGTACCAATATATCAAAGATGTCGCGTTGATGCACGTGTATAGTGATCAGGGTCTCAAATTTCGTTCTCTCGATCTTCGCGAGATCCCTGGTAGTCTGATCGATCAAGGTGTTCAGCAAATCGAGAAATCTGTTGTTCGTTTCTGTCATGATCTTCTTGTCCGCGCGAGCCTGCGCCAAAGCCATTTCACTATCTCTGGTCCAGACCATCTGTATTCCGAGCAAACCGATCTGGGCGGGCATTTTGTCCAGAAAACCAAGGAGATTGAAGTTCGTGTCGTTGATCATCGAATAGCACTGCCTGATTATCGAGTGCAGAGATTGTTGGGACGTTTGCAAAAGTTGCATCAACCACGTCTCCACCGAACCCTCCGCTCTGACAGCCTTCTCTAGCTATTTAATTAAAAAGTAGGCGACGTATTAGCGTGGGATCTTCTATTACTGTGCATTTCTAACGTCCCTGGTACCCACCACGATTGTTTCACCCTCGGACGATACGATGGCAGTCATCTTGTTATATTCAATATCGTGAAACTTGACGTAACGCGTGTTGTCGAAAATGGAGAGCAGGTGGTTCTGTATCGTATGAGAATCAGACGCTTGGCCCAGTATCTCCAATAAAGCGGGGTCAGAAACGAAGAAGAATCTTGGGAACATCATGCGCTTCTTCTCTAAATACCTGCAATTACAGTTACCATTGAATAACCGACAGTGTTCGTATATTCCACTGGACACTTTCACAATGATTATAAAGTCAGAGGAATATTAATCACCCACCCGCTCAGAGATTTCTGGCACAGTTCCAGCTGTTCCTGCAGATGAGGGAGAAGTTGCTTCAGCAAATCATCCCCCACGCAGCAGGGCACCACCCCCGGGGTTTCGTGAGCCCTTTGCATGATCTTCTGCCAGCTTTTGTCGATCTTACTGAATCTTTTCGCCTCTTTGGGCAGTTGCTTCGCTATGTCACCTCCGACGAACACCGCCTCGAGGTAGACCCACATGTTCTGCACCAGCAGCCACCTCTCAAGTATTTCGTTGGTGTTGGACAGATCCGTGAGCCACTGCTGTATCTGCTTGCGGAACGGCGCGTTGTATCGATTGGACATCAGAGAGCCGAGGACCATCAAACTGTCCTCGAGCTGGCCGATCGTTTCGGCGGTGGTGTCCCCTCTCAGCAGTAATTCTCCCCTGTTGTTGAACGATATGAACGTGAGCTCGTGGGACGACCATTCGTTCACCACTGTCCTCAGCTTCGCCTCGATGTCCTTCTCCTTCATGGCCGAGATGCAGATGTCCTCGATGTCCTCCTTGTACTTTAACAAAGGCGCCTCGAGGATGTTCTTCAAGCAGAAGCCCTCGCTCTCGAGATCGAACGTGTACCCCGTCACTTCCACGATCCTGTGCCAGTGGCGCGGCTTCATGGCCTTGTTGGCCATCAATTCCAGAAGCGGGCACATGTCGTTGAAGTCGTCGATCGTTTTCTTCAGAGCGAAGAACGCCGGCCATTCCTTCAGACCCTTTGGCAGCTTGCGGCACCGGTTTTGGAACTCCATTAGCTCGTTGTTTATGTCCTCGATGTTCACCTGAACATTATATCAACGTCCCTCCTTATACGGCACACCTTCAGTCACCGATATTGATGAGGTTCCTTTTTCGGAGATGAAAGGAGAATGGGGAACGAAAAGATTGTGGAAGGACTGACTTCTTAGGCAGATCGACGCAGGAATGCAATTACTTCTTTCCTTTTCTGTGCGATCGCGTAATTTCCATATCAATACATACTAACGGTACTTTAGTAAAAATAGTTTAGCAAAAAAAGGTTTCGATTATTTTTCGCGTGGTTTAGTCGATCGGTTTCATTGGAAATACCTTACCTCGCCCCAAGGAATGTCGTAGTAGCTGTTGACTCTGTCGATGACGTCGTTGTACAGTTTATACAATTTCTGAAGCAAATTCAGCTCTTTCCTGATCTGTGACAGCACTGGATAATCTGTCATAGGTAACCCAAACAGTTCTTCGCCGCTTTGGTAAGTCTGCAGCTTCCTCCACATCCCGTCGAATCTGTTTTGGAACAGAATCTGCCTGTCAGAGGCTTCTCTTGGGCTCAGGCCCGGCTGCATAGGCCCCGAGGACCTGTACTCCGCGCAGTACATTTCGTTATCGAGCCGAAACTTCTCGAGATTATTTCTGAGATCTTCTTCAAACTGAGGCTGCAATCTCAACAGCAGTACATGGCTCTCCTGTGCCCGCGTGAGCAACTGCTGCCAAGTGTATCTCAAGTTGTCGACTTGTTCCATACACTCCTGGTCCACTGGCACTTCGTATCTCGTCACGATGTTGAAAGCTTCCTCGATAGGGTCGATCTTCAGCTCCATGTCCACTTCCTGCTCGCGAATCTTCTTCAGGGTGTCCATGATGAGCCGCACATCGTCGAGGTCGCGGATCTGACGGTCCAGCTTCCGCTCCATTTCGTTAATCAACGCGTAAACGTACTCCATTTCACGTCGATACTTCTTCTTCATGGCTTGACCGATTTTGTGAGTGCACGCTGTGGAAGCAACACCATAAAGTTTATGTCAAAGGAGGGTTCTTTCGCTTTTGATTTACGAATTGCGTTGATATTTATATGTATATATTTTGTAATTAGTTCTTAGTGATAACCTTTGATTTCCGTGTAAAGACCATATTTCAGTTTCTCTGTAGAGATAGCAATAGACGTCCCGAAGATAATCATGTCTGGTTCCGTAGCTAGAAGGTCTTCAAGTTCACTGTGCTTCCGAAGGGTGGCTTCAAATTCTGGCAAGGAAATTTGCAACAATTCCCTCATGCTGCGTTCGTCTTTCCAAAGGAATTTGTAAGGTTTCCACCGATCGATGAATTCTGCGAGATCCTGTAACAGCGTTAACACACTTTTTTTCTGGATTCAACGAAATTTCAATACCGTTGGTATCCTTAGATTACTATAAACTTGATTACTGTCTTAAATTCCTGCATGGACGTGCTCAGTATGGACAACAGTTTTATCACTTCCTTGTTGTCCATCACCAAAGCGTGAAAGTTCCTCTCCTGAACGGGGAAAATCGGCCTTTCCTCCGAAATAATTTTGTACAATCTACGTCTCCTAATTTTTGGATCCTCTGGCTCCTCCAGCTTCTTCTTCGCAGCCTGCATTTGAGCCCGCATCACGATATCTGCGAAACTCCTCCTTGGATAAGCGTGTCCCCAAGAATTCTATTCGATTGAATAATCCCGCCAATCATTCGCCAATATTCAATGCAATCTATCATCGATCTGAAGCCTGAAAGTCTACCTTGCTGACTCTAGAATTCCACTGCGAAACACCCCTCGCGACGCCAGCAATCGTTTTACCAACCAGTGACAGGACTTCTTGAACATCGTCCAAGCTAGGCTTCACAGTCACTACTGGTATCATTAAGGTTGCATGCAGCAGAAATATCGGGCTCGGTGTCCCTTCTGTTTTAAGAATAATAATTAATTTACGCCCCTGCCTGTCATTCTTGCACGCGACATTCATATTCCATCGAAAGGTACCTGGATCGATTTCACGGATGAATCGTTTCCTGATGGCGTCCAAAGAGGTTCTGGTGACCTTTATTAGAACGTCCACGACTTTCCTCGAGTAGTATCTTCTCATTTCGGAAACTGCATTTCGCACCATGTCCTGCATTCCTTTTGGTAAGGTACCCGGTGTCACTAGCAGTTGATGAGGATCGTCGAACAAGTTCCAGACCAACGACCAATCCTGCTGGACGGCTTGGTCCACGTCTTCGTCAGTCTCTGTAAATTAATTGCGTAATAAATCGCGACAGAAAGATCGGGGTAGCGAAAGATATTCTGCAGCGCGAAGGATGTACAGCGAAGTCCTCCAGCTACAGGAGATAACGTCACGTATCACCTTCGGTATTGAAAAAATCAAATTGGTTGGAATTAGCGGCGCTTTTGAAGTTCTCCGCAGCGTTCTTAACGAGATCCAGTACTTCCTCCACCGCCTCTTCCACCATCATACTTTTGCGATATAAATCTACCGCTGCGAGCCTGCATATTTCCTCGGTATTCTCCACGAATTCCTCTATCGTCCAAGGCTGATCAGAATCTGGTAGCGAGTGTAAGGTAACTTTCTGCATGCTTGTCAGCACTTGGAGAATCCTTGAAACCCATTAACACACGAGTCTTATCACTGAACATGCCTACTAAATTCCTTAACTCATCGATCGATTTCAAAAGCTTGATGATGCAGAATTTTAAACCCTCGCAAAGATTTCTATCGCGGTCTATGCACACCTGTTATCGTACACATCGTGGACTCTCGTGATCAGAATATCGAACTCTTTGATCTGCTGCTTGGTGCTCCCATAGAAATCCTTCCACTCTGGATTGGTCCACGTCAGAGAAAACAGTCCAGGCTCCAGTAGCGATGCGACGCGGACTAAATGGGGCAGCAGTAGTGGTCTGACTTCTAGTTTAACACGCCTGGCCGTGGAAACGAAGCTCTCGATCATCAGGTGCAAGGAGTCCGTGATCAGCGTGAAATGATCTTTCTTCGCCAGGATCGTTAACGCGACGATCGGTATTTCGAGATTCAGCTTGGCTAAACAGTCAGCTTCGCGAAGCAGCAGGACCACGCGGCTCTCTATGTTAACCCTGACTTTCCCTGTTTTATCGTCTACCACCAGCAAATACCTGGTCGTTGAAACGAAGTGGTTATTCGAATCGATTGCAAGGGGCTGATCGATTTACCGTTTCAAGCAGTCTTCGATGATCCAGGAATTTTGATGAGTCCAGACTTCAGCGATATCCGATCTGTATTGACTCAGAACGCTCAGAGCATGGTGGTACCTCTTTTCTAATTCAAGCGCGAGCTGGAGTGTCTTCAATACGGGGTGACTAAACACTGATGTCGCCAGCTCGTCGAGGTGTACTCTAATTGTAAATAAAAAAGGTAGAGAATGTAGATTTGTTAGTAGAAATGGGGCGAATGACGGGACGTTTCTGTTACTTCAGTGAATTGGCCCAAGTCAATCTTCCGGCGATGGCTGGCATGTGTCTTGGCAATGGTGGATCGTCTCTTTGTCTTCTAAACAGTTTCAATATCCTGTCTATTTCACGGTCGCAATATTTTACCACTACGTTGTATTTCTCGTCCAGCTTCGTTAATGGTATCTTTTCACTAACCTTGAACGAAGGAAGTTTCGAATTAATTAGATACAGATTACGTGCACGAAGGATCGTATTAATGCATGTTAGTGAAGAATTGTATGGTAATTTGGATAGTAATACTATAATTGAGTGATGGTATTTTATGGGTTGTTAGGTTTACACAAAGCGTTACTTCACTTTTTCAAATCGAGTTAAAAATCGTATACCCTGAGGCGTTTCCCAAACGTCGGCATAATTATTCTCGATGATGTTGCCGATGTTCTGCTTCAGAACATCGGTCTTTGTCATAAAGTCGTCGTAGTCGGTGTCGAAATCAGCATTTCTTGGGTCCAGATAGTCGTAGGATTTAGTGGTAGCTACTTGTTCAGCCTCTTCGAAATTCTTTATCGCGTCATCCAGTGCTATTGAAACAGAAATCAACACAGTGATCACAAAAGAAGAACTGAGAACTTGCAAATATATTCATGAAATTCGGCGTATTCTGTTCTAATCGATATCGTCCAAGGTACTCCAAAGTGAAAGGCTTTTGTACCTTCCCCTAACAGTAGCCCCTCCATTCGCCTTTCGAACAGGTTCTTGTAATCCTGTATCAGCTCGAACATGGTCAAAATCTTTCTTATCCTGTCGCAAAAGGAATCGAACCTCCCAAACACGTGGGTCTCAGAGAACGCGAACTCTTGCTCCGTTATAGCTGGCGAACATCGAACTAATCTGTAGGTCTCCCTGTAAGCCCTTCGAATACAACAGCATTTTACATTACCATCTGCTCCGGAAATTAGACAAATACGTCTGGCATTAAATTTTACCATTACTTGTTCAGTCTTAAGCAATGCTTCAGCTTCGATCGGGCAGCTGCTCGGTCTTGACCCCAGACAGACTCTCGACCTCTGTTCGTGACGTAGTCTCTGCAGGCCACGATCATCTGGTTCGTGATCTTTATCATCAATGAGCTTGTTCGTTCCGAGGTGTTATAGTACCTTGAGACACTGTATATTAAACGAACTGTTTGTAACAATGACACGAGGGAATCTCTCATTTTCACCTGAAAGTATAAATGTTACATTGAGTAGCTTTTATTTCCATACTGTTTTCGTTTGTTACATTAAAACTGGGAAGAAATGTTTCCGATACCAAATTACATTATTCAATTATCTTACTGGATCGTCCAAGTACAGACAATGGCAGCACTTCTCCAGCGCCTGGATGAACTTCGCATTGTCTTTAGCCTCGTTGTAACAGTACGTGACTTCATCCTCTGTGTCCACCCAGTCTTTTATCAGCTTCGAACGCGCGACTTGGAGGCACAGAAGTGACATTTGTATTTCATGATCCTACAAATGTACAAGGCACGTGTAACGATTGTCCCTCACTTTTCACGAACGAAACAGCACGATAGTAAGAACAGGACCTGAAGCTTGTTAACTAGTTGACTGAACTGCGCTCCCCTTCGTTTCCAATACTCTAATTCTTGCTGGGGTCCGGAAGTGTCGTTCTCTCGCTTCACTTGCTTGCTTTCCGCCATGAAATCCTTCAGCTTCTTAATCCAGGTGTTCACCCTCTCTTCTATGAGGTTCACGGCGTTCTCCTTCGCTATGAACTCTTTGGCCTCCTCGAAATTGTGCACCTCCCGCATCAACATCTCGTCGTTGTCGAATATGCGTCCCTCGTGGGCCACCTGTTCACAGACTGTAGAAATGTGGAACATTTTACATATCAGCCATATAACATAATAATTTGAAGGGCGAGAGGATTGTCACCTTTCAGCGCACTGCAGAAAGACCTCAAACCAGGTAACAGGAGACTCTTGATCATCGGACAGTCATCTTCTCCCTCTGAACCAGGATGCGCAAGTGCATCCATGAATACGTGCTCGACCACTCGCTGGATCGCTGTTATTATTCCCACCTTCTTTGTGTCTATTACTCCAGTGTATAGGTCCTTTTGAAACCCTTCTTCAGGCAACTGCTTCGAGGTGCTGATCCTGAAATCGGATCCTACCTCAGTCAGAATTTAATCCTGACGCTTTCTAGTATACCTCCACTTGAACTTTTAAACTCAATCTGTTCTTTGTAACTTGATTGCTGCTGAAGCTACCTAAACATGTAGATGCATATCCCAGTGCAAGGTGTTTGCCATCCATCGGTCAAGAACAGTTTCTTCTTCACCAGCTCCTTCGTCTCTTTCTGCTCCTTAACTTTCGGTGCTGGCGCAGTGGGACTTGGCCTGGCACTCGAGACTTTCGTCTGTGTCTGCAGAATTCGATGACTATACCCAGGATACTCCCCCATCGTTTCAGTAACTTTCGTTCTGACAAATTCTCTGACAGTAAACTATCATGTTCTTGGAAAAGTGACTTATCCGAGCCTTTACCGTTTCTGGAGGGCGGAGAGCTTCCGGTTCCTCCACCTCCTGGTAATACCAGACTAGGGTGGACCTCATGTGCGGTAGGAATAGTAGATTGATTTCGTCGAGCATGTCCGCCTCGAATACGTGATCCATGACCTCGGAGCGCGACAGTTGCGTCGCATCCATCAAAAGCTGGAAAGCGAATTCTAGTCGAGGGTCCATTTCCCCCCGTCTGGCCTTTCTCTCGCATTCTTCCCGGCGTTTCTGCGATGAGGATGATAGGCGTTTATTCTCGCAGAGCGTGAATGTACAGAGTATATGTACGTGGTACGTGGCCACATGTTTTATGGAGGCTTGAAAGGCATGTAGCGCGAACCTATTTCGTTCTCAAAAGGTTTCATCAATTGGGAGTAAGACGAGGTCTTTACATAAGCCATGTAAGGGTGTCAGATAATGGGTGAGTGACATGAACTTAAGTATTCATTGGGTGTACAGTGGTATTTCGAGTAAGCGAGCTTGTCGGGCTGGCGTGGTAAGGACAAGGTGACTTTTGGTAGAGGACTGTGATGAACTTCACACCAATTACTCTAGAATATCAGAACTGGAAATATATTCCCTCTGCAGTGGCGCACTCAGGAATTAATCTTGGGGGAGCCGAGTTGAACGGATAAAAATATCTTTAACGCAAATTCAATACAATTCTTTAGGGGATTATAAAAATTTATTTAAAGAATAAAATCTAGTTTTCTTTGTTTTTTATCCCTCGTTTAAGCGAATCGTAAGTGTAGAATCTACACTGTAGCTACGGAGCAAGTGGTTCCGCCCCATCACTAGTCAGACAGTAAGGTACATACGTCGCTCTTTTTCTCTTGCTTTTCTAATTTATTCCCTGAATTTGCCACATGCTTTATGTTGCTATTGTGATAGTACTTAAATTAGCGAAGAAAGTATATGGCGATTGAAATGTAAAAATAATTACAGTTTTGCTAGTGGCGCATTATTCATAAGATAGATCTACTTGTACGACTTGAACCGTCATTTCATTAGTAAGGCTTTAGCAGGTTCACAATATTATTTACTTTCTATATTTCTTTTTATCTAAAAAAAACCGCAATAAAGACACAATTTTATAAATTTATAAGCAACAAAATGAATCGTGGCTCAAAAGGTTTACAATGGTGAATAACATAACCGCGTGTTTCCCTTCAAAAGCGAAGAAAGGTCGATTCACTAGAACAGAAGCTTCAAGCTTAATTTCCTTCGACTGTTAAGTGAAGTTAAAGGTCACGATCTTCGTAAATAACAGTTTGACTAATGCTTCAAATAAGAAGAAGCAGGGAAAAGACCAAGAAGCTAAGCGTAAAAAAAAGAGCAATGGAAAATGTTGAACCTGAAGGTCATCCCCTGTGCCCTCCTCGTCGCTGTCCTCCTCCGAATTTCCCGAGTTTTGTTGGACCAACATAGTTGGCGCTTGTACGAACATGTTTCAGCCGAAACAATCACTTGACGAAGGGAAGGATGGAACGAAGGAAGGAAGGATTCGCCGAGGGTTCCACTCACAAACTGAGAGAGCTTTTAACAGCGAGGAAAGTGGTGCAAGGGGCGAATGCCACAGGTTCGTGTCTGGTACCGCCCTTCTACGTATCGTTCGTGTCATGTGGGAATTTCTCCGCGAATCTACCAACAACAGTCGATAGCAGTGTGTGTGCTTTTCGTACCTTTTGCGGTGAAGGTGTCATGAGTCGACGGAATAATGCATTATTGATGACGGAGGGAAAGTGATGAGGATGTATAGCAACGTTGGGGGTGTAGATTAGCGAATACGAACTTTAAATTACTACATACTTGCTATTACGTGAAATTGTATTTATATCGCTGCATCGTAGCTGTATTTTGCTTTCTCCTAATGCAAGATCGATAAGCTAATGTTATACATAACTCATGATCATCTTGGGGTACAATGTTAATTATAAATTTAGAAATAAAATTCACAAAGTAAAAGCCAAAAGCAAAAGTATTCTCTAATTCGTACAAAATCCCAAATCACAAAGCATTTAGTGCATCATTGCAATCATTCATAGTACTATTACGCAGGTCAACACATTTATTGGAGCAAGGCATTAAATAAGCTGGTAACAAATACAATTCCTATCGAAACGCCATCGCTTAACAATAATCTGTACGAGCACGCAACTCGTCATGCGTAATCCCAACACGTCAGCCAGCATTTCTACCAGAATCAGATGACGCATCGCTTGGAAAATAAATAGAATATTCGCTTGATAATACGCGTTTCATCACGAGCATTCCACAAATCAATTCCCCGATCATAACGCAAGCCCATTTCGCATTTGCATACAGAACTAACGCGCTCCTCGCATGCGAGGGTGCAGCGCCGAGCAAGGATAACGATCGAAATTGCAAGAAGCCCGCGCGTGAAACGAATCTCGCGTGAAGCCGTTTAAAATTCAGAAATCACGGCGTACCGTGCTCGCTATCTCTAGATCTAGGGGTAACGATCCCGCGGAACATTGCCAAATTCATGCAAAACGGAACGCCCGATTATCTACGACCTTCCGTAACAACTTAGCCCGTTATCAGAACCGCCTATCGCGCTAATTGCTAAATCGCCCAATCGAGAACCCGCGCGAGCACGGTGTCAATTAAATGCACGGTTCCGCCTTTCGTCATTGCTTACTCTGGCTTCCTCGGTAGACTCCGTCATTTCGACGATTTCTCTTCAGCTTTCGTAACGGCGCACCCCCGGAACAATCCACGTCCCCGTGCAGTTCACGTCGTAATGCGACATTAACTCCGTTACCAGGTCTTTTAGCCAGCAATCATCCCCTGTCTCCTCTACCTTCTCTTTGTTCCTACCACCCACATCGCTCGCCTTAACGATGTATTAATAGGCAAACGGAGGGGGGGGGGCACCTTAAATTCCTTGGATTCCTGGTCGAAGGCATGGTAAAACCTGCTCGCACCGAGGGATGTCCAAGAAGTTTCGAATAACTCGGCGAAAGGCAAAGCGGTGCCGGAGGCACGATAAGCAGCCTTATCGAGCGAGGAGCCATTATCGAGATAAGGAAAGGGGCACCGATGACTAATGTGCGCCGGCACTGATTGGCCTGGCATCGAGTCAAAAAGTCGCTCGCGAGCATCGACCGATGGACGATCACCGAGAAGGCGCAAGTACTAATTGATTTGCACAGAGGTAGTTAGTGGTACATGGGCGAAACACCTAAAAAACCACCCCCGTTCACCCTTCCATCAGAGTGGCTTCCCTTTACTCGCAAATATTTGCACAGAGGGATTTATACTTCTCTTGGGACACATCCAGTCGTCGGAGGGTTGATCGTTGAGTGTTCCTCATCTTGCTCTTTGAGGAAGCCAGCAAGTGGAACTATTTCTCATGTCCCCTCTGGCTATCAATTTCCTCTATGCCATACTTTAGACTTCTGCGATCTAAAATAGAACGGTTCCGCCGCTACTACCATCTGAAAGTCTGCTCCGTAAAAATTCAACGCGATCAAGCCCGTGATTAAACGAGGCGCATGTCGCCAGAGATTCCCTCGCCAACCTCTCCTCGAATTTCGTTACGTCGCCTCTGTAAACAACAGAAGCGTCTGCGCCGCGCGAGCAAGACGGAGATTTGCATACGCCGGCAATAAAATGGTATCGATTAGCTCATGAGAGAACAATGGAGGAGGCTGGCAAGAATTCAAAAGTTTGCCACCAAGTATCGCTGTTTCCAGGAAGCCGCTCGATGGAAGGGGTTTTCGACCCTATTCCAGCCCCCGTGCGGCGGACCGACCGCGTGTATCGACTAATGTCGAGGTATTGACTAATGGCTGCTGCGCCGAGCAAGTAGTACCACTCCGTGTCAGGACGGACACACTCCGGGCTACGAGGCCTCTTTCACGCTACCGCCTTTTTTTAACGATTCAGCTATCGATCCTAAAGCAATATCGCGTGAGATCTTTCCTTACTATCGTCTAGATCTACAATTTTTTATACAAAAGGAACAGACTGGATTCGACGGCTTCGAACTTTTAACGTTTGAAGCCAATTTTTGTAAATTCTGGAGCCGGGTGGTAGAAGAATAAGGTGGACCTAGCGTGAAACGTATATTAATTAGTAATAATAAGAACGCTATATGAGCTTAAATGCTACTCTTTGTACCCTCTGCAACTCTAAAATCGCTTTATAGGCTCGCTATACGTTCTAAACTTAGTTCAGTATCGAAGTTGTCCACGAAATCGATTTCTGGCTGGACGTGTGAGAAGACGATGGTGTGAACAACACCTACCTACGGTCACATTTACGGCCCCTCTGTGTAAAGACGATGGTTAAGGCGCATTTATGTAAGGTATAACGTAGGACTCCGTCGGCCGACCTACATTTCCTGGCCAATGTCTGGAAAAAGGGGTCATGAACGCGCGCACGCCTATAGGCGAAGCGTACGCGAGAGGGCCGTGCACGATGATTTTTAAACTTTAATTCCGTGGAACGACGGTCGACCGCTGCATAGCCAGGGGATTATGAATTCTTTCAGAGTCCGAAGCTTTCTGGCGTTCGTCGCGTTGCTTGATACTCTTGCTCGTATTTGCGTTGGATGCAGCGAAGAGGGACGCCCCGAGGGCCTCGAATAATTCCTCTTCGTCCAACACGCGAGGACAAGAGGAAGTAGGAGAGGTTCTATGCTGTGGATATTCGTCTGGCTATTTCTAGTAATTAGACCATTTTGCCGGATGATAATTTCGTGCTTATCAGTTGGCAAATCAAATATACCATTATTCCCTGAGCAATTGGAATCATTTGGGGTTTGTAAAGAGCTCTCTGAATAGGTACGCTTAATAATGAAATCTATGAAATTTTAAAGAAGTGGCCTCTTTTAAGGGGGGAATCCTATTCTTCGGGCTAAAAACATAGCAAAATTAGGGATTTCTTTCTAAGAAACTAGCGATTTGATTCATCTGAAATTTGGACCATATTTTGATGCATCTTTGAGGAAGCAATAGTTTTTTTTTATTCATTTTTAATAACAAATATAGGAGTTATAAATGATCGACCAACACGCCTCGCAAAATTCGTCGTCCGCTGGTGTGCATGATATTTATCTTCCTGATAATCTAAAACAGAAAAATGAAACGGCGTTTCACTGTATACATATGTAGCCATAATTTGATGAGACAGAAAAAAATACAAAATTTTTTTGGATGAATATGGAGAGTTTTCAAATTGAAAGGTCTGAAACTTTAACCTTTGCTATACAATCTTGCGCCAATTTTCTTATGTAATCAAAGAAGTATATAACTTATCAGTATCCTGGCTCATCAAAGTATAAAGTAATGTTTGTTGGACATACAGGCAAAATTTGAAGGTAATCGGTTCAGTGATTACAGAAATATCGTGCACACCAACGGACAACGGCGGCCTGATAGTCGACCATGCATAACTCCTATATTTATTATTAAAAATTAATTAAAAAAAAACTACAACTTCTTCAAAGATGCATAAAAACATGGTCCAAATTTCAGATTATTCCAATCGCTAGTTTCTTAAAAAAAAATCTAAAATTTCGCTATGTTTTTAGTTCAAAGAATAGGATTCCCCTTTTAAGCGATCGTACGATATCATAATTTCTGTTCCTTTAATATTGTATGCAAGATTGATCGATAAATATAGAGGCACTCGAACTAAGGCGAAGTACAGGGATGTGCAGTAAAATTTGTGATGCTAAAACTGTTCGAGACTCGCAGATCTCAAGTGGTGCATTTTTAGGGGCGCATGATATTTTGGTAAGAAGGATAGGATAAATGAGTTCGGAGGTATTGGACAGGTGTATAAAAAGAAATTAGACGTATCTATGATCTCGCAGTTTATTATTGGAATGTCATGTTACTATACTATGCTCTAGGACAATAATCGTTAATATTGCACCGTTATCGTCAAAGTCATATCACGACGTATCTAGTACACCCGTCATTGCGCTCGGACAACCGGAATTGCACCGCGATTCGAGTTCCCATCGCCTCGGTTACAAATTTCGTAACGGTTTCAGGATGAAAGCACGCGGTATTTCACGTATTTACAACATGCACGGTTTCGTTTATATACATAGCACGCATGGTTAGTGGTTACTGAACTCCATCGAATTTCATTTCGACGAGAGCGTCGCCGGTACACCGCGTCGATGCGATACTGCCGTCTTTGCGCGCAAAATATAACAGATAACACCATTCTCTAACGCATGCTTGCATCCTATACAATCCTTTTTACCATTTAGGTCACGTATTTTTTTTTTTGATTGTTTACGCGCAATCGAATATTTCAGCAATCAAACGAAGCACCTCGTAACGCGCTCGATTTCGCAAGCGCATTTGTACATTTGGAAACTAACGATGAACTTGTTCCTTGTTCTATTACGATTAGTCCATGTTGGAATATATTGCAGTTGTTTCATAAATACATAAAATTCCAAAGGTTGTAGTTGAAATATTGCAAAGTGGACGTGACTTATTTTTGTATTTAATTACAATTCATTAAAATGGAACACCCAGTACGTCAATTTACACGAGGTACCTTCCCCTTTATTTTCTTCTTCCTGCGTTTTACTTTCATCGCTGAAATGGCTCTATTAGTCTATAGAACGTGGCAACCCCGATCGAAGAAGTCGGCAATAATTCAACTGTATTTCATTTACCAATTATTTCCACCCAATTCAAGGAAGCAGGATTTATTTTCATTCTTCCGAAGTCAACGAACTGTGCACGCCACGGGCGAACTGCTTGAAAAGGGCATTATTTGAAAGCATCGGACTAGATTCGCTAGACCATTACAATTGACAAGTTTCTTCGCGGTTTTACGGCAAGGAAAATGGGGCGAAAGAAACGTCGCATTGACCGGCACCAGTATCCGTACTTGAAAAAAAAAAAAAAAAAACTGACGACCAGTCGAAACCGCCCAGTAAAAATGAAATATTCACGGGCGTTCCACTCGTGTTTACCACACAAAGTAGGGGTTCAGTGTCGCGACGATCATCGATCGTACAAACACACGATGAAAAGCGAGCACCCGCGAGTGATCGATCAACCTTCCATTTTAACAACCACTTAAAATATGCAATAACAGCACGTCCGGTGGCGAGTAACGTTACAAAACTAGTACAAAACTAGCGGCTAGGTACAAAAATGTAATTAATCGTTAATAATGGAGGCCGCCCGGAAAACTGCCAGGGACCAGCTCCGCAATTTCCCCTTCACCCTTCACTCCCTTCCGTTTCATTCTCCCCCGACGTCATTATCATTCGCGTTGCGTCCAGAAAAGAAAAGAGGAAGAAAGAAAGAGGCAACGCTTCGGTGTTTCTTTGTAACGCCGCCACCATTGCCCTCCTTTTCTCCTTCAGCGAGTTTCGTACGCTTTTCAACTGCCTCCCGCCATTTCCTTCGTTCCCCTTGAGCGACTTTAAAGTATTTAGAATCTCGTTACCGCTGAGGAATTTAATACTGCTCGGTTTTGGCGGTGCCGCGGGCGCACAGTGACGTGAACGTTGGCGGTACCCAATAACACATCTCTCTGCCCCTTATGTGAAGTGGAGTAAACATTTCACCCAGCCGTCTCAACCGATCGATCCTCCAGTACATTCCAAACAACCGCTCCGTCTTCTTCCGCGGGATATAAATATCGAAAGCATCGGTTTATCCTCAGACAGTTTTACCGAACGTTCCTAGGCAGCATGGAAGAGGAGCTCTGGAGCTGCCGAAGGTCGTGAAACTCTTTTTTGCCTGAGCGCGACGCTGTCGACGAAGATGGATCCGATTACGATTCGACAGAAGCGCCAAAGGGATTGCTTTGTCGCTCGCGGAGCGTTCCCGTGAGCTAGTTTCCGGCGTCGGGGCGGCCAACCCTCCAGTCAATGTGCACCCGAGAGATTGCATCGTAGAAGCTTTCGAAGCTCGCGACCACGGATCTGGACGAAAGAACCGCGTCGCACGCGATCTAATGTGCGCGACGCGCACGGCGAATAGACGGTCGAAGATGAAATCATAGCTTCTCCTTTCGATGCGCCGCGTCCGACCCCGGCTAAAAGTCGTTGAAGAATAGTGGAGAAGGGAGAGACGCCAGCGAGCAGAGCTCTGTTGTCAAATTTCTTTTTTATCAATTTTATTGGAATTATTAACAATGCGACGGGTGACGGTACCCTGTTACTCTTGAAGGGGTGCGCTTCGTAACTCGTTTCCTTCGATTACGTGGTACAAACAGAATATTGACTACATATATTGCCATCACGCTTCGCTTTACCTCCCATTGCTCAGATGTTTTGCGGCGCGCCGGGTGCCTTTCGCGAGCCATCCGGAAAGGAAGCTTTCGTTGTCCCTAGTTGGTTAAGAGCTAACGTTTAATTTTGATTTTCCCTTTCGACCGGGGCATGAACGATTCACTGACATCCAACGCCGTCACAATCAAATAGCGATACCGTGACTCGTCGGCTTGGCAAATAACTAATAATAGACATGCTGCTCCTCGGTAAACAATTAACATCGCGCGCGTCACTACACACGTTATAGACTTCTCGCGACAGTCGCTGAACAGCCGGCTGAACGTAGAAATCCGCGCCGAGTACTTCTTCCCCTCGTTTCCGTTATTTTTTTTTTTTTAGCCGGGGTGCTATTTACATGGGCCAACGTTTCAACTATAACGTCGTCAAAAAAAATCTCCATTTGATTCATTTCTATAGTTAAGCGTCGCGACGCCGGAGAACGTCGTCGGCTTGCCCCCCGGTTATTTCGGACGCGCTTCTTCGACCGTAATACCCTGGCGATTGATCAGAAAGCGTTACCGTTACTTGCCTGCTTCTAGCTTATCGATCTGTGGATTGGTGTCGTCCACGGAAAATATCGAGGGAACGCTTGACGTCTGGCGTCGTTGTGTATCCGCGTTTTCAGAGCACCGCCGGGCACCTTAACCCTTCAATTACCTCGGTATATCAAAATGGCACGATAAATTACCGTCGCGCGACTAAATGGTACTCGCGGCCCCAAATGAGGCGACCACTTACGATTTATTTATCAGAAGAGCCTTAGGGCTTAGTAAAACACGAAGTCTAGAGTAAAAAATAGAGTAGAAGCTGAGACTTTCTAGACATCGATTTGCGTGTGGAGTTCTCTTTAAAGGGTTAACGTTCATCATCCAGAAACCTCAGGATCTGCCCACCGTGTTGGGAGTGAGCGTCGCTTTAGAGCGTAGCGGGAACAATTTTTACCATGCTTCTTTTTATCATCCTCTCCTTCACTCTCTCTCTCTCTCTCTCTCTCTCTCTCTCTCTCTCTCTCTCTCTCTCTCTCTCTCTCCCCCCTCCCTTTTATCCCCTGACAATAACTTGCCGGGTCTATTGCACTATGATTTGAGAATTTACGATAATTGCTTGGCCTCATTTGTGGCCCGGTGCTCGATGCAGCTGTGCTTACGAAAGTTTACGACGCTATAATTTGACTTACTAAAGAGAAAAGGGGCGCAGGATGGATTGTGTGCAGGCGAAATGGAGTCAATAAAGATCCACACTTGTGCAGCGATTAAGGTCACGAAATGAAGAATCACAGAAGGAAGAAGTATTTAATTAAGACAGGCTATGAGTAAGTAACATTGGGTGTATATACCTTGTAAGCACAACTATTTGAATATATCGGTATAGTTTGTAAATCGCGATAAGATTCTCTTCTCAAGACTTTTAGGCTTCAGAAGTGCGAATCGTTTGCTGCTCGTTTTGCACATAAACTGCAACTGAATATTCATTATCTACAGAATTCTCGAATAGAGAACGGAAGTGTTTGTTTCTTCTGTTTCCTTTTCAGTGCGCGCAACTGCGCCCACTCTGCACGAAGGAATTTCGCTGGGCGTAAAATTCAGTCCACCGATGCCGAAGTCTGAGAGCAAGAACACGGGAGGCAGAGTGTTTTAATTCAGCACAGCCCCGTGATTCGAGGAAGCTGTCAAAAGCTCGGCCAAGATCTCGAGAAGATAGGGTCTCCTTGTTCGTCGTCGAGCCAGCAGATATAGTAGCTCGCCATTAACATTGACCTACGCAGATCGACGAAAGGATACCTTACAAACTCTTGAACGAAGCAGTTGAAAGAGTGACGGTGGCGTCTAAACCTGTCTTCCCAGTGACTGCTTCCGAGAACGTAAGCTCGTGCCCGCATCTACGAAACCACTGCTTGAAAATATCCTAAGTCTCTTTATTTTAATAACACTTGATTACGAATAACATTCTGGGGCACGGGCTTTCCGCTCTTGAAGAGAGTAGCTCGTGTCCCCTCGCATGCCCAAGTGTCGCTCTTAAAATAAGGCGACTCGACTCGCGTTATATGAAAGTTGTAGCTGTACACTTGTAACTGCTCTACGCGACTTTATTCGCTGCAGAACACCGGGCTATAGATGTACTGCTCGTTCTATTTATAGCACTGCTTTCCCTCCACCCACGGAAAACAGTTTTCGCCAAGTTTTTGCCCCCTGCATTGCGCTGTCTTGAATAAGAAACCGAGGCATCCAATAAATTAGATTTTCAATAGAAAGGAGCCGCGGTTGAGTAGGCTGACCTTTAACGCCCTTCTTATTCAGCAATATTATAATCACGAAGTTCTTTCTTGATTTACCTGCGTTTCAAACCACAAACTAACCGGGATATCACGAGAAGTCCATAATAAAAAGCCTGATAATCGTTTCAAGGGAAACTGAAGCCCGTTTGATAAAAACACCGGTGTTTGATAAACCTTTCTCGAATCGCATTCAACGCAGATTTTGCTGCGCGTCCAATAAATCATTCTCAGAAGCAGCCCCAGATCTCCCCAGAGTCAGACACCGAAAGTGATCTGTCATCTGAGCGAAGGCAGTCGAGTGATGCCTAAGGGTTGAATGTTCAGGAGGAACATTGTCTATCATCCTCGGCATATGTACAAAGGGGAGGTCCAAGAGAAGTCGTTCTTCAATTTCTGACAGAGACGAGAGAGAGAGAGAGAGAGAGAGAGAGAGAGAGAGATGAGGGGGGAGAGAAAGAGAGTTGAAGGGGCGCCGATCGCGTCGTCGAGTAGAGGAGGAAGCGCGTTAAAAAAGCGTAAAATCGTCGCGAATCGGCCCCCCCTCGTCGATTAAATCATGGGCGTTCTACGGGCGCGCAGATCGACGCGGCGTCGCATTCGTAGAGGCATCTCCGTTAATTGACCTAGTGTTCTCTTTTTTTTTGTCTTTTTTTTCTGTTGTTTTTCATTGTGTACATCAGCTTCCCGTTTTATTTTCTCTTTATCCATCCTGCGATTAATTCGCCTCGCTGCAACGAAACCCATCTGCCCCCTAATCTCGCGACGGTGATTAGTATTATACAACTGTTCGCGCGTGGAAACCTGCTGTTCTTCGTTCCGCGACTCGCTACGATACTTATTGAGCGTGATCTTACGATGTAGATAGGCAACGGTTAGTTATCGAAACGCTCTCGCGTACGCGATCGTTTCGCGAACGAAGGGAAAAGCAAAGGCGAACAGGGGAGGGGGGTGGAAATAAAGGAAAATGGGAGCGTCGTCGCACACCATCGATCGAGCGGACTCTGACGAATCTTTGTTTGAGCGAAGCGAGATTGGATACGGTGTGCAGGCGCGCCAGCGAACTCGACGACGGTCCTCCCTTCGAGAGCTCCGCCGACGCCTCGCGCCCAAGATCGTCATCCCCTGGCGCCAGGGTTCTGATCAGGCTGAGCCTCGACTCCACCATTTCGCCCGTTCGTCCGCGCTTCCTATCAGCGCTTCTGTCTCTCTGAATTGATTAGCAAAGGCATTAGGAATACCTCGACGATAATAGACTGTAGACGTGTCTGTGTATATAATCGACTATATTTAACTTGAAATCGTATAGAAAAAGGAATATCCTTACGCTTATACGTTTACGTGATCTGAATATTTTAAAGAAGCGAGCGAGCGCGCCCGTCGCCGAGCGCGCCGTCATCTATGTCACTTTTAGTTTAGTTTTATATCTTTTAGCTGCGTGAACGACAGACGTCGGAGCCATAGTAACGCGCGACAGGGTTCGGTAATCCGAAAAAATTGAACTCGCCTAAAAATAGAATCGAGGATGATCGTGAAATTTAGTACTGCTCGAATCCCGATTTTGTTACCGCACCGTTCGATTACTCGTTGATTAGATTATTTATTGTACTCGACCGAGCTATGACCCCCCCCCCCCCGGCGGATGCGGACTCGCTCGGCTAGGAACGCGACTCTCGGGGGCCCTAAAAAATCTTATACAAGTGAGACGTCGCGTAAAACGGCAAGATATTCGAAGCGTCCTAAAATCGGCAGCGGCTGAATGCCGAGAGTCGAAGAAATCTGAAATCCGTGCCGGGTAGTACCACGATGAGCAACCGTTTTCAAATCGTTCCCCTATTCTGTGAATCTGTACTCCCGTTTCGCGATGCTCGGATCAACGTTCGTCGCACGCGGCGGTCACGGTAATCGTCGATCGCGTTCGATCACGCGGCGCCCAGGCGGTACCACGTAGGGTTCGTTTTCGCGGAACGGAGAATCTCAGTCTCAGCCCTCGGAGAAGACTCCTAGAGAACGGCGACGGATACGAGAACGACCTCGGAACCGAGACGAGAAGCGATGCTCTAGGAATGAGGCGCGTTGCAGAGCGCTCGCGAGCGCAAATAAAAGCGTTTCCCCTCTTGTTCTCGTAGGCGTTTTGGCTTGTTTAATCGTCGTCGTCGAGGCCGAGCAGTTCCGGCGGAAGTCGCCTGTGACGGCAGCACAGCGTCAGACAGAGGACACGAACTGCCAGGCGGAACTGCGGGCTCAGGGTTGCGAGGACCACAGCCTTCCAGAAACTGTTCGTCACCCCCAGCCACACCACCGCGAAGTGCAGGAACGGTACCTGCAGCGTTTCAAAGGGGGAACGTTAGTTGTTTAGACGTTGGGAATGCTGGATACCTTGTGGGATATACAGGACAAGTAATGAGATAATGAACGTCTGGATTTCTACGGAATAGAATGTAGGGGGCTCCGAAAGGTGAAGTTGTTAGAGTTATTAAGGTTATTAACGGGGTTTTCTGTTTTAGTAGAATTAGCTACCTACTGCCTACTTGTTAAGAAACCTTCTACAGACAGATTTGGTGTCTAGACGTAGGTTTAACTGTATCGTCTTCTACTAAAGTGTTCATAGTTTTAGTACGTCCCTAATAGGATGTACTTCTTTCTAATCTGCTCTGATCTGATCTCAGCCGTTCCTTTGCTCTCCCTACAAAGTGTCTTTAAGTAGAGGTAGGAGAACGTGGTGAAGAGAAACGTTAGTGAATTGTTCAACGAAATCGGTTCACTGCAATGGAGAACATTGAAACCGTCATCTTATATCACAACTGAACTTGTCACGATTAATCTAGAAAATCCATGACCGCTACTTTTCTCCACCCTCTACAAAGGAGCTTTCCATTTACCTTAACTCAATCGTGTGCTTTTATTTTTCCTCCCTGTTACCACGACCATCTAGCAGGTGCTCAATAGTTTTCAGACAGTTGCTCTTACTTTCTAATATCCTCAGAATTTCGGAGGCTCGCGCGGTTAGTGCCTCCCGATTTTATGCTCCTCTGGGCTGTACAAGCTTCCTAACATCCCGGGTAATAAGATAGTGCTCGGTTCACCTGGGGCGGTCCGTTAACGACAGCGTATATCTGGAGACCGGCATACGGGGCCCAGGACATCCAGAAAGTCATCACCAGGACAAAGGACATGAGGTGACTCGGATTGCTCAGGTTCTCCGAGAGAGCAGTGGCGTACTCCTTGTCGTGTATCAGCACACCGGACCGCAGCCGCCTCATCATCGTGAAGATGTAGGAGTAAGTGTAGACGATGGTGATGACCGACGGGCCCAGCACGAGGATCGACAAAGTGATGGTGTAAGCAGCCATGTTGCCCCAATCCAGCATACAGATGAACGCCTCCCGATCGAATATTGGCTTTTGGAAACCTAGCAGTGGTGGGCAGCACATCATCGCCACGCTGATCCACGTGAACACCATCCAGCACTGGCATCGCGTCTTCGTTTGCACGGTCTCGTATCGCAGTGGCTTTCTGAAAAGAAAACACAAGTACCGCGTGCTCAACATGTATTACACTTGCATTACATTACGTAGATATGTATTTTGTCATCGAATTCAATGTCTGAGAAATTCATTGGGAAACAGCGTAGAGCCGCTAAATCAGCTTTATAGCTCCGCTGCACTGTTTCAACAGAAAGCAAACGAAGTTACTTTAGAGCTAAGGAGAAGTTCTTAGCGTGCTCGTACATACCTGATGGCCAAGTAACGATCGACGGAGATCCACATGAAGGTGTAGACGGATACCGCCCACAGGGTAACTTCCAAATAACCAATGAGGCGACACACGATGTCCCCATAGACCCATCTTCGTATCAGCGCCGGATACACCGACAGCGGAACCACCAGCAGACCACAAAGAAGGTCCGCCGATGCGAGAGACAGCAAGTAATAGTTTATCACCTCGGAGGGACCTATGCGGTGTGACAGTCATTATTTATCCGGAATAACCAGCCTGGAGCGCCTACGTTACGCTGAACGTTACGTTTTTAACGGTCTCTGGCAACAGGCTCAGTGGGGCGGAGCTTTAAATCAACAATATTCGCGACGATATTAAAGGGTACCCTGGCGATAATGAAAGGTGGCAATTTTTTACGAAGATGACGATCGCGTGATCATCTGGAAGAACGTAGAAAGATTATAGGGGACGTGGAACGAGCTTCTAATGCACTATTCCGTAATTCTACCAGCAATCAGTTTCAAAGGAACGTATCTCGAGTACTGGTTGTACAAACATAAAAGTACTGTTACCAACGAATGCATTCGTTTAATTAGATTGAATTTAAATTAAACGTACACGCACAGTGGTGTACTTCTAGGACAGTTACCTCGTCAACTTTCAAAATTACATATAAACGTGTAATCCATCGATATACCCAACAAATATATACAGTGATCGCATCAAATGCTAATACAGAGGGATGACTTACATCACAGGAACGATTAATTCTATTATATTCACTACTACGGTTACATATATTAATATCTGTACCAACAATTCAAGAGCACTCTGTATGTTATTTTAAGTATCCGTAGTGAAATGATATATAACGGGGGCAGGGTTTCTTTCACACGTGTTGTCTACACTACGGAGAACTACCCTCGAGTTTATCTCGCAGCAAATCACTCTCTACCGTTCACGCAGAATATATGCTATGGAGTACTTACCACGGAAATTGAGGTAGGTGGCGATGATGAGGAGATTCGAGAGGATGATGGCGACACCGACCACGAAGATGATGCCCGCCTGCATGAGAGCCTCCAGCGAGGGCTCATCCATGCCGCCACCCTTTCGAGCTGCATCCCCCCACCCGCCCTTAGGTGCTGTTACCCGTCACCCCCCCCCCCCCTTGGTTCAAGACTCTCTAGACGAGGCCAGGTGCTAGACCCTCCTTGGTAGCTTGCACCTGGTCCGCCTTCGCCTCCTGGATCACTCTGCTTCCCTCTGTACTTGCCCTGCCGGAGGCTGTCAATCCTCCACCACCGACGCCAAACCTCGCGATCTTACGCGAGCGTACCTTCGATAACGAGGTTGTTACTTCGAGGATCTGGATGGAGGATCGATGCAGCTACGTTGCTGCAAGCAGAGAAGCAGAACCGTTTTGATGTCTCGTTTGTTTTACGTCGATGGCATCGCGGAGCGGTGATCTGGCTGGTAACGACGGTCTGCGGTGAATGACGGTCGCGAACTGATCGACGCGAAGGGAACGGGACCGGTGAATGGCGAGTAGAAGACGCGACGATTTTTTCGTTGCACGCGGCCCTTTGATTCACGAGAGCAGGAGCGAAACGGCGAGGAGACACTGTGCTTGGTTTCATTAAAAAAAAAATTGTATATCCTTCGAAGAATTGTGTCTCGAGCGGCCCTCCAGACGCCCAGTGCGTATCTTTTTTAAGACCGTATTCCATACTCAAGAACGAACGTTAAAAATCCAATACCTCAAGCCGAACATCCTAAGATACCGATCGATACGTAACTCACGGCATAAAAAGCCATTCATTACTGTAACCACTTTCGTGTTCCGTCGCTGTCAATGGAGGGCGATATCATCTTCTGCTTCGCTCGGCACAGCATCTACGCCAGCAGATTTCACTCCCACGCACGATTCACGAAGATAGGATCTGTCAGGACGGGATAGAGGACAGGTTAGGGGGTGTTTCGAAGTCGGACACTTGCGAATTGAATCGTAGAGGGTGGATTGTTTGGTAAAAGCTGGGTAGGGTGTGCATAACGCATCGTCGGCGAATACCACCAGCGCCATGGCAACCTAGCTGTCTTCCCCCTAGTTTCGTGCAACGTTCTTAGAGCCACGTAGCTCTATCCACAGCCAGGTGAAGCCTGCACGGACAGTGCACGCGTCCCTCCCTCTAGCCTAGCCTATCGACCGCCATTCATAATTCAGCCGAGTCGATCCTGAATGGAGAGCTGTATTATGTAGCCATCGCGTAGGCCGTGCATCATCGCGCTCGTACGAATTAAAGTGGAACGTCTGTATTTTATTCAGGAGTCAGGACAATGTGTGCGCGGTGTTTGCGGGCGAATTTCCGCCGGAAAACGTCGACCAGGGAAAAACAAACGGATGGGGCACGGTGAACGAGGCTATTCACGCTCTTCACACATACGTCCGCGGTTTGCTTGGATTATTAAACTATTTTTCTTCTACCACCCATCTCTCTGGCCTGCCTTCACCCGCCGAGAATTTAATTCCTCTCGATCGTGTGTTCTATTATCGCGCGGGAGGATTAAATAATAAGTAGATAGTGTGTTTGTTACATAGAGATCATCACATTTGCCCGCCGACGATGCGCAGTCGATTAAAACCACCCATCACAGCACCGTACACGTAGTTCCAACACCCAGACGAACCTCGTTAAACAATTCTCGGCGTTAAAGCGTTCCCTGATGCCTGCGCGTGTACGGAGCGCAACATTTTCCCATTCCCTTGCCTCGATTAAAAGCACTCGCGGGTACGGGCACCGTATGAAACCGTCCGGCCGTAACCGCGATTCCCGATCCCAAGATAAACATCATTAAAACATGCTCGAAGCGGCACTCGCGTGACGATCATTAACCTCGGCTCGTAAACTCGCGAATAGATGCCGAAGACAGTCTACCGCGAAAAACGCGCGCCCTCGACGAGACAATCACCCTCGAGCATCACCCTGCAGGGCAGGGAACGAGCCTCGGCAGAGTGAATCGAATGGACGCGATGCTAACTTGCTCTCCCGCGCTGCACAACGCCGCAGGAACGCGCGCGAGTATCGCGAGGCTCGTTATTGGTGAACCTCGGCCGATAGCTTTGACGGCGGTTCATAGATAACGACGGATTACAACGGGAGACATTTCTCTTACTCGGCTATCAAGCTTTCTATCGGATTGGCTTTCAACGGGAACCGAGGGTGGTTCTGGAATCAACCCCCCCCCCCCCGGACGTGTAAATCGCTCTAGATTCCTCGTGACACAGTGTACAGTCGCGGCACAATCGACTGTGGTCAGTGACCATCGTTTTCGTTGTCTGAATTGGAACGGAGATAGAAGCGGTGCAAACGATTGTCGATGAAATATTGGTGGGACGAGTAACAGTGGGCGGAACGAAGTATGACACGTACAGTGGTCTTCTTTAAAGTCTTGAAGCCTTGCACCTCAGTTGTGTAAATGCATCTGGCGTCTTTTACATTAATATTGCAAGTTGAAGTCACCGTTGTCGATACGCGGCGTGCGTTATTGATGTTTGTGTGTCACGTTATCATTAGCAGCGCGGTCAGGCAGAGTTAGGGGTATCTTAGGGTGGTGGTTCGTTAAGTAGATCTTCGTCTGCTTCGACACGTGACACTCGACGACGGTCACGTCTGTTACATAAGAATTGTGGGGCTTAATGAAGCCCCTGTCTCGTGGAGCGGTCGGATTTAGAAATCACGTTAGCGACTGCTCTCTTCTGCTCTTCTAGTTTCCTCTGTTACCTTGTAACAGCCTTATCATCAGTGGTCGACGATGTCACGTAACACGATCACGGCGCGTCCTTGTTTCTTCATTCGTTTCTGGAAACTCGTCGACTATAGTGGCCACAATACTATAGGTACCCTCCGACGAAGGTAAAATAATTGTTCTGATCAAAATTAATTGTACTCGGGGCAAATGTGTGTAAAAAAATTGTGTCAGGAAAAATGGTAGCAAGGAGATGGGTGATTCCGCGGTCAAATATAAATTGGATCGCGATAATTAATTTATTTTTTAAAAGAGGATTTACTTTTTGGCGATCCGAAAGAGTAGAGACAGCAATGCCAATAATTGGCACTCGCAAAAATGAAAAGTGGAGCGAGATCTTTTTCCGGTCTCTGACAGGATCTTTTAAATCACGCCTTAGTCAAGTGCACGCGTTGACGGCTTTTTAAAGTCAATTGTCCGTAAAACGGAGCCTCGCGTAAAAAGCAAAAGTCACACCGCCATTTCAACTTCCATATTCATTTTTCACGAAGAGTTATCTTCTTTTAGAACGCGTAGAATTGCATTCTAGAATTATTTATCATTTTGGTAAATCATTATTTACACTCTGCGAAAATTTCAGTATTTGTTATTGACTGATTCTATTTGGTAAAAGAACCCTGCGTATCAGGGTGACTGGCAGGTTGTACTATTTGTTACTAGAACACAATACACGAAAGTGAAAGAAAAGGGGGGAAAACAAAGTATTTCATGTACTCTGACTCTTTCAGAAGATTCCCAAGACTAACGAGAACCTCAATTTAAAAGGCACAGAGAGAAAAAACAAGCAAGAGTGTACGAGATGCTTGTTAAATTGAACGTTTCTATTCTGTTACAAAATACTCCATTCTGGTACAAAATACTCCATTCTGTTGAAACGAACAAGCACACTGTCATTACATGTACTTGGAATCAATTTTTAACAAGCACTGTATTCACTACAATTTATGAACCGGACACGGTAAAAGCACAATTCAAGTCGTCGTAATTTTATATAATTAGCAAAGCAAGGTTTATCACTCATTTCCCATGTATTTACTCCTTGGAACTCGATAGTAGCTTACTTCATTCTAGTCATTAAGCTCGCATGTAAGCTGTAAATAATGATGTCAGAAAACCGATCGATGGGATTGCAAAGAACTTGAGAAAATTACGTGCACCCATTAAAGACAGCTTTCATTTAGCAGCGCGAGTATCGACCAAACGAAAAGTGCTATCATTTATGAAGAAACACTTTTACTGCCTGCTCGACACGCTTCTCGGGCGAGTTGTTCGGAAACTACCCCCGGTTTTTTATCTATCGTAAAGTTTAAAACTAGAGAAAGAAGAGAGTAAACTTCCCTTAGCCCTCCATGAATATATTTCACTTGGGCACGATTTATTGAATATGCAGCAAACTCATTGGCGCAGTTTACGGTCACCGGATCACAAAGAATTTATATGAAACGGAATTATTCAAGGCAATCAATTTCCCCGTTGATTTTAATCAAACTACAAATCATTCTCGTCCCGCGCGTCGTTCGAAAGCGAATTAGTCCACGTGGCTGACTTTATTAAACCTTTAAATCACGTCACGGCTCGACTGGCGTCCCGCTTTCTGAATTTCGCCCTACATAGCAAAAGTTATTATGCTCGCCGTCGCGGTGCTTTTGCACAGTGTGCTTCGATTAATGAGAAAACTTCCGCGATGAGGGGGTTCGCTTATCGATATTCTTCATTCCCGTGATTCGCGCTTCGATCGCATAATTCATCGTGAAACCGCCACGCAACGAGCACAAAAGTAAAACAAAGAGGAAGATGAAAAGAGCATGACCACCGATACAAAACTACATACTGTCATTCAACGATCGGAGTATCCCTTTGTTGCCCAACGGTAATTTGATCGTTTCGATTCGTGATTGTCAAGTTTCAGTCTCAAACGAAATGGCAGGCATACAGGAAAATAAACTGTTTTTTTTTTAGCTCTTCACGATGTCCCATTCAGATCGTATGTGTTTTCTGGATGAGTGGAACACATGTGAGCGGAGATCACGCGATTTTGTCCCCAATTCGGGGACTTTTAATTCGCAGGTTCACTCTTGTTATTTAATTTTGAATCGATCGTTTAACTCGTCCCCAAAGTTCAATAATTCCACTCGTATGGGAGGATCAAGTGTTCCATTGAATTATAAACTTTTAAATTCACAGGGGGTACTTCTAGTTGAGAGATGACCCAGTTAACAGGTCAAATAACGTCACCCAAGCTGGTGGATCGACCTTTCGTGTGCTCTATCAACAACGATTAACGGAGAAGCGGACAGGTTGCTGGCGAACAAACGAGCGACAAAAGGGGAGAATAGAAGGCGAACGGAAGAAACGGAAAACAGAAAAACGGGCAGGAGAGACGTGAAGGATGAATGCAGCTCAGATTGGTGGCTTTTTTCCGGCGGAGCACTTCAATTATCGTTGGTGCAAGAGGAAGCCCTGGTGACGGGCATTCGAGTCTTTAGCTCCGAAATTTTCGGAGGACTCAATGGTAGGTATATATACTCCAGTGCTTTCGAATGCTACTCGGGGTTAGAAATTTTTGTAACTTCTGCAGAAAGTGTTCCAGACTTAGAACGCCTTGCATGCTCCGAGTGTCCTAGAAGTTTCGAACATTTAGAAAACCTTCCTTCGGAAGAGGTGAAATATGCAATAGAAACGTCTGAAGAGATTAAAGCGCGAACGACATCCGTCAGAGTCCATGCATCTTTAATTGAAGAGGCACAGCTGTGCTTATACTGCTTATAGTAACCGAGCCAACATTGCTAGCGACTTTTCAATTAATAAAGTCAGGGAGTCTGAACGAATCGTTATATTTTCTTTAATCTTGGTATTTGTTAAGCCATAGTAGACGTGATGTATACGGGGCAGCCTTTACAATGTATTTTTATATGTTCGATTATAGTGCACGCGTATCAGATTAACAGATTTCACTTTGCACGTTATCCTCTTTAATAACTTACTCTGTCATTGAAATACGCGGATGTTCTTGTAAAATTACACTGGCTAGCTTCACGAGAGCAGCATCCCCCGAACGAGCGGAAACTTTATCCGAAACTTTCGACCGATTCTGATGCCGGGATCCGCACCCTTTGCGGTTGTACCGCGAATTTCCTCCCCACCCTGTATAACCGCGGTACATGCATAGACGGCGGGCGGCCTCTCTTGTTTAGTTAACCGAATATTTGCCCAATGATGCGCATGTCGTGATAAGCTGACGGGAGCACACAGATATGCCCGAGTCAATGTACATCCGGCGTCGATGTACGTGTACATCTATGTATTTTCCGCTCTCCTCGCCTCGTGACATCAATTTTCGAACGCCGCGGTGTGTGTACGTGTGTGTGTGTGTGTGTGTGTGTGTGTGTGTGTGTGTGCGTGTGTGTGTGTGCGCGCGCGCTCGCGTCTCGTGGATGGTTGGATGCTGGTGTACGTGTGTGCGCGCATATATCAAAGAAAGCCGAACGTGGGCCACACTGTGAAAAGGGGGATGAAAGGGTTCAGCCGAAGAAAGAGAAGGAAACGATGGGGAAGAGAGAGGGGTAGGAGTAAAGTAGAGAAAGAAAGGGTGATGCAGCGGGAGGCGGTGGTGAAAGAGCAACAGCAAGGGAACGTCAAAGGAGAGCACGCATTGTCCGATCTCCCTCTCGCTGATATTCATTCACATTTGATTACGGACGGGGAGAGAACGATCCCGCTATTCGAGGTACCCCCGCGTGATAACGGCAACGAGGAAGAAAGCCACGGGATGGCGAGGTGATTTTAATGCAAACGGGAACTTAACCTTCTCCGCGTTCCCGCCGTTCGATGCTACCCGACCTGACCGCGGTCTCGGGCTACGTCGCGTCGCGTGCACGACGGAACGAGGGTGCACGAACGGTGCACACGCATATCGCCCGACGGGCGCGTGAACGGCTGTCAGGTCGGTGAACAGTCGGAGAAGCGCGGGGATGAATGAAGAGAGAAAAACGTTTACGTCCGACCCACGCACAGCATCCCTGCTCCGCGACGTCGCGCCAGCGTGACGCGCACCGCCTATCCACTGCCATCTTTGGCCGTTTAGTCGGCAAAAGTATCCGGTGGAGCACGTACCTCCTCGATTTCACCCGGATCCCGCGCACCAGCTCCGCCAGTGCCTCGGTGGCCGCCAGTCTCCGTCTGGGTCTTCTAACCGTTGCTCGCGCCACTTCTACCCCCCTTGATCTCGATGCTTTCAGTGTAACAGAGACAGAGGGACGGGGCAGGTTGACAGAGCAAGAAATAGGGACAGATGTAACGAGACCGACGTGGTAAAGCAGAGAGAGAAACAGTTAAGGGGTGGGGGCCACACGCACGCACACTGTAACGACGGATGTTCACTGGCAGACGTCCTGCTGTATCACGAGGCGCCCTTAGCGTCGACGCGTCTCCCGCCGATGCACGGTCAGATGCCCGATCTCGTCAACGAGGCTCCCCGTCACACGAACGAATTGCTCCAACAACGACGCGGCTGTCAGCACGTAGAGCGCACATTTGCGCTCGGCCGACCCGAGCTGGGCTTTACTACTACCCGCCTGAGTCCGCTTCTTTCCCTCGGCCCGGGAGCCGAGGCGTCGATACCGCGACGACGCTTGCGCGCCACCCCCGATCCACCCTTTACCACCCGGGCATTTTCACAGCGCATTGGCTCGAAAGCCTGCCGGCGCGACGCCACGGCGCCCTGCACGAACGCTCCTGCCACCGTCATTCGATTTTAGGCAGATTCTCGCGCGTCACCTGCCCCCCTTCGCTCGAATTTCGCCCCCCCCCCCCCTCGCCGTGTCGTCTGCGAGGCACGTGCTTCGCGATCTCGGTCAACGGGGCCGTTTCGCTGTTCCACGCCTCTAACGGGAACCCCTTCGACACTTTCAAACGGGGGATGCACGTCGCGACCCGGTCTTGCTTTATGGGGGGACGGCCGAGGGAACGAAATCGGGGATCGCTCTGGGAAGACCGGGTGGTTTCAAGGATCTAGGACTTAGGATATTCTGTACCTACGCGTAAAAGTAATAAGCTTTAGGTGACATGTCTTGAGAACAAGGTGGATGTTTCTTGGAGATTCTCTTTGTTCAATTCGCGAAGGGTACCACTAAATTAGAATCTGTTTCATAAGTCGTATTTAATATCCACGAGCAAAAGCTCTAATACAGTCGAACCTCGATAACTCGAAAGTCTCTATATAAGTCGAAAATTTTCTTCGTTTCCTTCCGCTCCGCTCCAAACACCTCTACAACTCGAAATAAAACTTCCTTCCTTCGAACTATATTTTGCACGTTAAATTATGTATTTCACAACTCGAATTTAGAAGATCTTCGACCTCTACAAGTCGAAGTTTACTTCTACATATGTATCACGCGTAGGAAGATCTCAAAATAATGAGGAAAATGTTTTCTTCGCATTATTCAGGATTGAAAATGATACTGAATTACTATACACTAAAAGACTAACCCAAAGCAAAATCATATTTTTTTTTTAATACGCAATCAAGAGTAATATTTCGACCATAAAAGGTGTCTTATAATTACTTTTATGTAGTACACAAGTTGTAGGTATATTTGATTATAGGTATACAATAAATAATTGACCTTTAAAACATGAATTTGTCTTGTTTTACAGCTTTACAAGTCGAAAAATTAACAGTCGTACAAAGCCTCTATAAGTCGAATTTTCATTTGTTGAACCTCTCTTACTCGAAAACTCGATAAACCGAAACCTCTATAATTCGAAGATTTTTTCCTTTCCCTTGAGATTCGAGTTATCAAAATTCGACTGTATGCAGCTAAAGACTTATATTTTCAAAAGGTTCAATTACAATTAAGTAGACTTAAGGATAGAGTTAGCTTAATCTCTACACTCGTGTGCACTTATCTGCCAACTATAATTAAAGTGCGCTGATTGCACGGATGTGGGATTTCAGATGACATTTCGTAGGGAACCATTCATTTCTAGTGTGACGCACCGTTAGTAGTCCTCCATCGAATACCATAGCGTAACGATGATCATATGGAGAACGTTCCCCAATCCAGCACCGCGAAGGATTTATGCTACAATCCTGTGTGCACAGCATCTCTGGGCTGACACATAACTATCCACGAATTCTAGGAACACGACCTAGAGGAAATTATAACGGAGCCACTATTTAAGCAATTTCAAACCATTAATGTCCAACTCTCTAATTTTGTACTATCTTTTCGTCGTTTATTTACACAACGCTTAACATTTAATTCTAAGGTCGGTATCAAATATATTGGCCAGTGAATTCGTTTTCGCGAACAGCGATCGAGGAGAAATCAGCCACCACCATCTGACGATCGTGGATTTGTCAGTTGAAGTTGCATGGCCTCCGAAGGGTATGGTGGGGTAACGGGAATGCTGCTCGGCTCCTCCTGAACGTAGCCGTGTAATAGTTGTGTGCGTTACGAAGCTATGCGTAGACCAATACGAGATGAAGCTATCCAGAATGAATCAATGTTCTGACCAATAAACCTCCAGAATTTTTTCGGAGCTAACGCACAGCTATTCTGATGTGTGTATTTCTACGCTGACAGCTCGGTTTTGCCTACACCCCAGAAGCTCGGCACCATCCCCACCACTTCTGGCTCACTCTTGTTCTGCGAAGGCGGGAGCGAGATGGAACGAGAGCGAATCAGAAAACGTTGAGAAAAGGAGCACCGAGGCAGGCAAACTGTGTGGTGGGAGAATACCCCTCACGAAACTCACCGGCCAATATATATGATACCGACCTTAGTACTGGGTGGCATAGTAATCCTGATAGTCCATGGTCTGAATTTAATGAAATGTGTTATGGAGTCGAGTATACATCCCGGATAGCTGTGAATTATGGTTCTTGACGTCAATCCTGCGAATGCCGTGAAAAAGTGGAAGAACGTGTAAGCCATCGTGTAAATTCAATTTCCCTGTAGCCACCTTAGGAAGCGTCTTTTAAACACGTATTATGCAAATCTGATTGAAAATTCGCCGCGCGATGGCGACCTCGACGAAGGTTCTCCTCGGCGTTCATCGCCAGGCATAAATAACTGATGCGAAACACGCGAGCAAGAGCCGATGATAAAGCGAAACCACTTTGTAAGATGCGCTTCGCCACGATAAGAGGAACGCGAGGAACGTGTAGCTGCGCAGATATGCTGATTCAATTATTTCTGTCATGTCGCCAGCCACCCACGTGGACCAAACCGTTTTCGGCACATTTTTATCTTCCCCACGTTCGTGCCCGTTTGTTTGCCGAGACTCCATTAACATTCTTTTACGCGATGTGTTCATCTATCATCATAAATACACACAGTTATCCAGACGAATCACTACACAGATTGATGAGTTCTGTTCACATTGTGATTTAAAAGATTTTCGCAAATTCTGTGTATTCAAACAGGTCTGGATCCTTTTCTTCTCCACAAGAAGGTGTCCGATGGTTTTTCATTTCAATTCAAAGTATATCGACCACTTAGAAATGTTAAACAAGTTTGTATCGTCTTCTATATTTCTGTTTCGAATTGAGAAGAACTTGCTTTTTTTTTAAATTACTCCATCCGTATTTGAGACATCCTGTACGTTTCCTCGCCGTCCCTCTAATCGCGTTAAACGCGATAGTTGAAAGTGAATATATCAGGGCGTCGTTATGTAAAATAAAAGTGTTAAGAGGGAATCACTTTCCGATGAATCAACATTATTTCGCCGATATAGAATGCGTCCACGACGTGAAATTGGCGATCACGTAATTCAGTATAGGCAAGGTCTTGCCTGTGACCTTACCGAAGCCCCATCCCCCAGCATCGTCGTTCTATTCAAATCAGATAGGACCTCCTTTCATCCACTCACGTTAGACAGGCTAATTAAGTCTTCCCCGGCGCTATTTTCGTACACTCTTGATTAAAAAACAGGAAATTCACGTCCACGTTTCGCGGTGCCTTCGGCGGCGCTGCGACAGAGATGGATCCATTTGCGTCGCACGAAAATTTTAATCGGGACTCTGGAGCTTAATTGCTTAATTCGATTTAGCGACAAAGCGAGGTCGAAGCTCGTTAGAAAATTAACGACGTCTTTGTTGCAAGATCATCTGGGTGGCGCCAAATGATCTATTACGAGAACGGAGTTTAGAATGTGTCCTACAATTGAACGTGAACGGTAATTCACGTTATAGAACAGCACCAGCGAAATTTTTCAGAAACTTGTTTCTAACGTATACTAATTACACTAGTTTTTTTCTTATGTAAAATGGCCCGCTGATTCCGAAAATAAAGTCTAAAAAAATTCTATGGATACGTTTTCGAGATATCGACAGGTGAACTTTTTACTTGTCTGCTAAAAAGGTGGTCCCATTTAATTGCGAATATCTCGTGTTGCGAGTGACCGATATGGTCGAAAATTATCTCAAATTAAAGATAATTCAATCACCAACAAATGTACCTCACAACATTTTCAAATCGGTTCAGTAGTTCGGGTGAAATCAATGGAAATATGTGAAAAAAGTCATTTTTTTCGACCGAAATTGAAATCGACAATTCATTTCATCATCTGGGAAAAATCGAAATCGCCAAAATGGGCCCAGTTTCTCATTTGTTACGCCGAGTCTGCACTGTGACGAAGAAATCAAGGTGCTATTGAAGCAAATCTATGGATAAATACCGACGCTAGAGACAATCGTGTGAAAAACTAAAATTTCACTTTCTCTCGGTTTTTGTGTTTTTGCTAGAACTGCTGGAACGATTTTAATGGAAGTTAATAGAATATGGTGGCCCAGGTATTGGTGCATTGGGTGCATTCACGATGCAACGACTCCTCGAACGAATGCATACATCGTGTTATCGTTCCATTTTTGTAACAGCCTCTATATTGAACATCTACTCCGCGAATTGGGCTATTGTCGAGCCTCAGACTTCTATTTATAATTAATTTAACAGCTTCTATTTATAAGTTCGTATGTGGCGATCAACAACATGGTTAAGGGTCTCGGTTCCAGACGGACACCGTGGAAGTCAGTAGGGTGGATACGTCAGGCTTCTCTGACGGACGCAACGTAGCATTGAGTCATTAAATTTGGTACGGTTACGTTGCATTCTGAACTGCGACGTGTACACATCCGATACGTTTGCTCATTCTGAAACCACGGCCATTGTGCCGCCTCAAATTGGCACATCTCTGATTAGAAACTTGCGCGACTGTTCATTGTTCCGCGGACTGTGGCAACGTACGTGATGATACCACGCCCGGTAGGACGATTTACAGGAAAGTTTGCGTGCCGAACTGATTAGTCGAAGGAGGCTATTGCCCAGTCCGCGTTACACATTTATCGCCCCTTTAAAAATAACGAAAGGGCTCCATTCAAAGTCCTTTAACATCGAGGAGCCCAATCCTTTCATCGATCAGAGGTAGAAATGTTTGCATTTAGTTTTGCTTGTGATTATGAGATCAGTTTCAAAAAGTCCTACCAACTCTATTAAACGCCATAAGCCATAAGCCTGTCGCTACAGCTTGGCTATCCCAAAGTCGAAATCCTCGAAAGATTTGACTTGTAAAATTGATTTTGCAAGAGTTACGACCCTTTCTGATGCAAGTATTACTGCAGAACAGGATCCATAAAGCCTAAAGGGACCCAGAACGACCGGTCCACAAATGGCAGCGCAAGATGCAAACCATACGGTGGGGTATAAGGGTGTCCTAAACCGTCTAAACGCACCGAATGCTTATTGATCTGCTCCCACATGAGAGGAGAGGAGAGAGACCAGGAGTCCAAAACGACGCTCGTGGTCGTCGTTGATAGTGGATACGATGGTGACCCCGGCGAAGGTCTTCGTCGGACGACCTCGACACTCGAAAGTGGGCCGAGGACATCAGGAAGAACCAAGAAGACTAATAGTCGCGCTCCTTGCTGAAACGTTTCGGCTCTTTGACGTAAAAACGCATCTCGGTTCGATAAAGCCCAGTGTTCTTTGTAAACGTTGTGCACGGCGCAGAAATTGGAACTAAAAGGGCTGTCCACCGAATCGAAAGAAGTCAAAGAAGTGACATTTGACATTTGTTAACCCTTTCACGTGACCATAGAAGTATTTTTTTTTTAATGAAAGGGAGCATCTAATTTGCAGATGACAGAGCTGCTTGTATGGATCGTAATCAGTAGAACATTTGACTAAAGGAAGTTCTCAATTTCGATTCATCGCTGCCAACTGGGAATGGATCGCTGCGAAAATTACCATACATACATCCGAATGCGAACTCATTCTTCTAACGATTTTTCCAATCGTCTCTGTGACCCTTTTCTCCTCTCATGCAAATAAAATATACCCTTGTGTTCGCATCGAGCTTCAGGCGATACTACCACCTGGATTTCCTCGAAACACTGTGCATGGACCACATCGTTCATTACGTGAAACGGTTTCGGTCGCAAGAATTTTTAAAACTACGTAACGAGATCCACAAAAGTTTTGTCCTCCAAACTTCAACTAATAGAATACTTTATAACATCCCCGACTACTGCACTCTCCAATTCATTTATGTATTCGCCGCAACAACATCATTTTAACCAACGTCACGTTCGTTCTCCCACTCGCAGGAATCCCAAACGATAGTTTTCAAAGACGGCGCGAATAACCATGGTCGCCGCGACCTAGGGTTGCCACCTTTTTCACAAGAAAATAACGTAAACCTGCTTTAGTGTGATATAAAAGTACTCTCGTAAAAACTAAAAATATATTTTAATCTTATTAGTTTTTATTGCTTTTTTTATCGCATCAAAAAATATTTTTTATTGCATCAAAAAATATTTTCTATTGCTTTTAGCATTACGGAGCAACTTTTTAACGTTTTTAAATAACTCAATAGCATTATTGCACTCAATATTCATATTAAAATATATAAATAATTCGTTCTTTATTAAATTAGGAGTAATTACATTAGGAACTTGCACAGTAAATGCTGAGGTGGCAGGAACAGGCAGAAGATAAGAAATTACTTTGAGATGATCATGGTTTTTGTACGTTTGGAAACTACGTAAAATAATACTGCGTTACGTTTCACGTAATATCATTTCGTGAAATAAAGTATTTTCGCATACTTTATTGTTATTCAAAAGGACAGAATACATTTACGTATGATAACGCAAGCTACTTTATTTTAGAGTACAGGTGGCAGCCCTACCGCGACCACCCATTCGCAAACCGCCAGACAAAAAACGCAGTTTCCTTTGTGAAAACGATTTTAATGTAACAAACCGAGATGGCATTTCGTACATGAAGGTGCGATTTTCCGCCGAACATTGGTGCACGGAGGAACCAGGACCAGGATCACAAGCGCGAGGACTATGGACAGACGAATGACAAAGGAGAATGGAACAATCACGACACGATGCTTCCTCTAGCTGTTGTTTGCCTGTGTGACGGGCCTGCTCGGATATTTCCCGTAAACTTTCCCACTTCTGGTTACTTTGTAGAGAATTTGCTGTGACTGAATCGTGGCCGTCGAACAGATCACGTGCGGCCCGTCACCTGTACAGAATCGCTTCGCCTTCGTCCTGATCCCCGCGTGCTTGTGCTTCCGTAGCAATATCGGATTTTCCAGTTTCAGGCGTTGCTGTTGCTTCGCCAGTGACGCCGTCGACGAGGCCTTCGACGTGGTCGACGGTACCAGGTGGCGTTTCTTCAGAAGACGAAGCGGCGACACGGCCAGGATCGCTTTGGTCACGCTACGTCTGCACCGCCAGAGGACCAGGGCCGTGGCGAACCACGCGAACCAGGGGCCAGCTCTTGGTCCTGGGGCTGGTTCCCTCGACCAGAGAAACAGCATCTGACGGATTGAAAAATTTCTCAGCTTTCACAGTTCACGTTACAGTTGCACATATGCAGCTGATGGTGTGCCATCCTGCTGAATCAGATCCACTATAATCCTTTCGCTGGCAGGGCGAGATGTCGCTCCGTGTTTACTTCGCTCATAGTCTAATAGACCACTTAACTGCTAGCAGATACAAGCTGCATAATTGGAGGAAGATTTTATAATCGTATGTTTGCTGCCTGCTTACGTCAGGCAAGTGGTGAAATGGTCCCGCGGAAATCACACGCGTCAGCGAAAGAATTAAGGGGGTAGGTTACCCTCAAAATTTTCGAAAATTGGTTTTAAGACGTTTGCATATTCCGCTAGCTACATCCTTTCTAAGTATTTTAATTACAGTAAAAAATGTACGAGCCTGCACATGAGATCGGATAACCATATCCAACTTTAAACGCGATTTTCCGGAATTTACGTTTTCCAAAACGGTGAACATAAAATCTCGAAAACCGCTTCAACGATTTGAATGAAAATTTACAGGGAGCTGCAGGAAACTATTCCCCTCCATGTATTGGGAGCACATTTTCAATATAAATTCTTAAAAAAAAAAGACAAGAAATATTTTTCCTACAAAAAAATCAGAAACATCAACATAAAAATTGTATTAATTTGTTTATCAAAATTTTGCTTCCTGCACAAGATGGAGACTGTCTTACAGATTATAAAAATGCCTTTACTTTGTGTTTTAGGTAATTCACCTGTCCGGGATCGTGTTCACCATCAAACGGTGCATCGCGTACACGCTCTCACATTTATATTTATAATTTTTTTCCCTCTAAATATATTTAAAATTTTCTTTTCGCGCATTAAAGTCAACGAAATGACGCTTAAAAATTAAAACACAAATTATCTCTATATTCATTTATTACTTCAGAATATGCGTTTGAAGAAGGGCCTGATTTTGGGCTGTTGAGGGTAACCTACCCCCTTAAGTGTCTTTAGTGTGATTCTGGGAAAATACGTAGTTAATATTGATATTGATTTGCTAATGCGGAATTCTGGGATCGATCGAAGTCAGCTGCATTACGCTAATTTAATCGTCGAGTCGCGGACTTGACTCGAAGCTTTTATCAATTCCCTCGACCTTTCATCGAGCAGACAATGGGCGGAAAATGAAGACTACAGCGTGTCCGATCGCGATATCACCGTAGCGAAAAATCCTTTGCCAATTAAGGAGCAGGATTCGGGTGGGGCGAGGGGCGTGCGCGGCGCTAATTGAAGTCGCATTCGAACGGTAACGAAGCCAGGCGCTGCAACAACCTATGGGGAACATTTGTCGTTGACGGCTCGCAATTTTTCGTTAATCAAATCGCCGTTGCGCCAGGAGGCTGCACAGCAATTAGCGACTAAATTGCAGCTGCAGTGGCGGAACAGTCATTTAAAACGACCCCCTACTCGGCGAGTTAAACGAGACAGCCTGGCGAGTTTCGTTTCAATCAGTTCCCTCCCTTTCATTCTCTGGTAGAAGAAAAAGAGACAAACATACGTCCAATGTTCGATTTGCTTGACACTCGATCATTGCGCGCAGGATCCGTCTACCGTGCTTGTCGCGCCTCACTACGTTGCTTCGGCTGTTTTTCGGTGTCCTAGGATAAGAGCTTGTAACCGAGAAGGGAGGATGAAGCGCGCAGAGATAGTCAAAGAAAGAGGAACTGAAGAGGGTTGCGAGGTACACCGAGGGACACCCAGGGAGATCGATTCCGTGACCGTCGTGGTTTTTCAAGGCTGTCCAGCGCCCAGCACTAAATCCGCCATAATTCGTTTAGGGGTAGCAGTATAGATCACGTAGCTAGGCCGCGCTACGACTTTTATGGCTCCCCGGCCGACCGAACGGCGTGAATATCTCGTTGTTGTCGTTGTCGCAGCCTTGATAGCCGCCGCGTTGGCCGGTTCCCTTCTCTCCGCGGTTGACCCATTTGGCAGGGACAACCGCCACGGAGAATTCCGCATTAGCCCGTTCCGCGCAGCGCGTTTTTACCGTTAAGACTGACCTTATAGATCCACTCGTTGGCGCGCTGCCTGAGACTCAGGGGTCGATCGACTGGCCGAAACATAGAATGGCCGTGAACGATGACTTACTGCCTAAACGGTAGTTGAACCTGCTCGCAGAAGGGGGTGAGAAATGATCGTGATCAATGCCCGAAGTGGAAAGGTCAGGGCGGTCTCGCGCGAACGGGTGGAAAACAATTACACGGCCGGGCGAGAACGTGTCGAGTTTCGGGAGGGGTGGTTCTCCGGCGGCTCCGGTCTATCCCGCGGAAGAACCGTGCAAGTGATTGCTATAGTTGGCCCGAGTTTAACTGATCGCTCAGGGCCACGTCTGTAGGAACGAGTCGTGTCGAGAACGACTTCCACAGCAACCCCGTTTCTTTAAACGTCAAGTTAAGCTACTTTGAATGTCAGGGGGTGCGTATCAAAGCTGGAATCGCGCGTCACAAATTGAAGTTTAAATAAAAGAATCCTGGATAAATAAGAAACGAGATACTTCTGTATTAAAGGGAGAGAAAAGTTCGTCCGCAACAAGTATCGATTCCCGAGGAACGTAACAAACGCCCTCGGCCGCTGCGGTAAGACAGTAAAAATGACTTCCTGAACCGCAAGCAACTCAATTCCGAATGGATAAAGCGACCGTGACGAAGCTTCGTTCCGTTGTCGAGCTACAAACGGAATGCTCGATGGAAAGCGTAATTTATCGAGGGGAACGAGCGCACCACCGACTGCAGTCGCGAAAAGGGACGCGAGCGGCGGGGCAAGGGTGACACCGCGACTCGCGACGGCGCTTCGGAAACTATTATTTAAGCTGCTTAGCTGTCGATGCAGCGGAACGTAGTGCGGTGCATAGCTTGAGAGCCGGTGTGGCGCAGGCCAGGCCACGCAAGAATGTAACCGGTCGATAGGAATTAATAATTTAGGCCGACTAACTGCCTCTAGAATCCGTGGCTGTCGTAGCCAAGTAGATAAGATAGATGAGAACAAAGGGCGGGCCTTGCGAAAGGAGACGGCGGAAC
Organism: Andrena camellia; assembly: GCA_029448645.1. NCBI lineage: Eukaryota > Metazoa > Arthropoda > Insecta > Hymenoptera > Andrenidae > Andrena > Andrena camellia. The sequence continues at coordinate 18,046,451 of CM055677.1, forward strand.
GTTAATGGCCTTTCCACGCGAGGAGAGCTTGACAAATAGTGGCCGACGACGACGAAAGAGCGGCTGCGTTTCGTTACGTGGCCGCGTAACGAGTTCGGCCTTTCGATGTAGGAAAAGGGCCGACCATAAAGAACACTGGCGTTGCAAAGGACAGCTCCGATCGGACTTTGGCGGGCAGCGATGTGTAAAACGTATCGCGGCCAGCTGGAAACGAACGATAGAACGCAAGTGGCCGGAAGACACATTCCCACTGATCGATCCACGGACGTGTGATGAAATGGTCGAATAACGTTACCACTTTACAGAATATTCTTAAATTTCCAGCGCGAACTCTGAAGCTATAACGTACAGAGGCCAAGTACAAACGGGAAACACCTATACCGAAATGGATTCCACTGGAGATCATAAATGTCTCTGTTCGCAACGTTTATCTCGTTTTTCCTCGAGGACTTCGTCGAGTTCTGTCGCGAATGGCGGCGTATAGAACGACGGTTACAGAGCCGCGGTGAAAAAAGGTCACCCGACCGGGAGTCGAGCCTGGACACCTTCCATCCTCGAGGACGGAAGATTTCATATCGGATCGGACCGACGGGAAAGCTGAAAATACAGGGAGGTCAAGTAGCAGCGGGGAGATACATTTCAGATAACAGCGGCGGCCGGATGTCAAGGCGACCGTGACACGGTGAGACGACGCGTCTCGATAAGGGCGGGCAGAAAGCTACGGCGCACGGTCGATGAATCGCGGGGAAACGTCTTGAAGCTTCCTTGATCGGCTGATATATCGCGACCGCGCTTCTGCACAGATCGCCTCGGCGCCGTAAGAGACACCTTAAATGGCGCGCAGACGCGTCACGCCACGTGCACGGCTGTTTAAGCGATAACAAATTACGCGCGTAAATATGGTATCCTATTAAGATGCATCAGTGTCGATTGTTTCACCATTATCGCGGCCGCTTTCAGCGTTCCGCGGCGAGGAGGCGGAAACGCCGCGAGCGTGTACAGGAATCTCGTTTGCGTTTTATTTCGCGCGAGCCGTTTAGGGGCTCGCGACGCTCCATTCTATTTTCCGCGTTCGCGATAAAGCGAACGGGGCTGCCGACGATCATTCGGGGCCTTTGTGTCGTTTGTGGAGAAACGAAGTGGCCCGACAGTTTCTAAATATATGAAATAAGGGGGTGTAGGGGTGAACCGAGTGGAACAGCGAAAACGATTCAAACGATTTTGTCTCAAAAAGTCCACGGATAAATTTGTGGTTCGTACCAAAGCATACACATGCGAAAATACCTTTGTTACCCTTTTAGCGCCGCGAAATATGTAGATCGTAACGTGAACGCTCATTTACGGAGATACTAATAATGTCTGATGCCCATGCATCACTTACATGTTAAACGAAGTTTAGTATGCAGCATGGAGCACTTTATCGAGAAATTGAGTTATATGGTTGGGCAACTGAAGTTTACGTGTACGGGCATACCATTTCGAGGAACCGTTTCGCGTTCAACCCCCGCGTCGAGGCAGCTTGCGCGCGACCGCCCCTTTCGCTCCTATCATATCCCTGCAAGTGACATGCACTCCTCTAAAGTTGCTTTACTATGTATCTGCTTAAATATTTCGAACCAAGGCCACTGCTCGATCAAAACTGTAAAACTGTGTCACGGATGTGCCACGGCAACCCGAACATTTTTACTCGTTTTTTCATCTGTATCTTGAAACTTTTTACCTACGGCTATGCCTTTCACGTTCTCTGGGGAACGGTGACGCGTGAATTATATTCTTTGACGTTTCATTTCGGGCGTACCCGTATTTTATTGTGACATATACTACTTCCCATTCAATACGTCGGGTCTTGCGAAATGCTGTTAAGTTTCGATGTCCCCCCGACGAGATCATGATTCGAAGCGAGCTCTTGTATAAACTTTGGGATCACCTAACGTCCCACATTCTGCGATGCAATGTTAAATGGAACATGGATCTGGCACCTTCTAATTCCATCTTACTCAGGGTACTTAAATGTCGATCCTGGATCATCTGCGACAGCTTCGGCAAGGGTACTGAAAGTTTGCGTTATTAAGAGAGAAGATCATTTATCATTAATCTTTAGACACTATCAAATATTAGATGATCCCAAAGTGTCTAGTACCTAAAACTTCCTCCAATACCATCTTCATATACACACAAGACCCAATTCAATGGGTATCAATTCCTCCGCGACAAAAACTACCAGCTCCCCAATAAATTCTTCGCAGCACCGTTTCAAAATAAACGCGAGAGGAACATTTTCCCAGCAAAATGATATGGAACTGCAGAGTCCGTATTTTGTGAACCGAGACACGGAGCCTCGAGGGTCCACCGCGAACTCGACACGCTTCGCACGAAGTCAAGGAAATGCCCATAAATTCATAACGGAAACGGTGTATTTCATAATAACGGTGAGGCGAGCGGGAGAATACGAATGTTCCCGCGTGGAAGCAGCCCCGCGGATCAGGGGCACTTCTATCGGCAACGGGACGGTCTGAAAAGACGTGGATGTACCTGGACGTGTCTCGAGCCTCTCCAAACCTTCCACCTGGTCTCCCTTCTGGATCTCCACCGCGGTATTTCGCGTCCACTGCTAACGCAGTGGAGTACGTGCACGGCCGTGGTTCTCGTGGCGGCGGAATCGCGCGGAAACGGTGCCCCGTTCTGTGGCGAAATGATCGCGTCACACGCCGATCCTAACCAACCAGCAGATCGTCAGAGACCTCGTCGCCCTCGCTGACGGAGACGCAGACGGCAGCGACGCGGCCACTTTTCATATCCTTGCCACCTTGAATTTCTCTCGACGACGATTGCCGCGAACGTGTACCGGGCACGCGGCCAGGCTCGCGGTTTTGCCCGCGGTTAGAAAAAAAGTCTTGTAGAAAAAGATTGTAGATAGGAGGTAGAAAAAGAGGGGGACTTGCGAAATGACATGCGACAGGAATTTAGACAAAGGCTTGCGCGGATCGTGGCTGGCCCCTTGACGTTCGCCTCGATCCGAACGATCGATCGATCCTCGAAACGCGTTCATACAGCCGTCGAGGGAATCCTTAGAGCATAGAAATATGGAGGAAGCATGCAATGGGCGAAAATGTAGACGGCGGTAGAAAAAGAAAAATATACATGGGGACACCCTCTCTCTTTCTAACATCAAAACAAAAAAAAAAAACGCTGTCGCCCCTGGCGCTAGAAAGAGAGAGGATGTCCCCAATGTATATTTTTCTCTTTTTACCGCCGTCTACATTTTCGCCCATTGTATGCTTTCTTCGTGTTTATATGCTCTAAGAGGGAATCAGTCGGTCATAATGGGAGCGGGCATCGATCCGCGTGGCTTTCGCGGCATTTATTAAACTTTACGAGCGCGGTTAACGTCTTACGTCTGCTTTAGTGCCAACCATAGTCGTTTTACACGTGTGCATAAGCGATTACACGCTGGGGGTGGTTTGCTTGAAGGTGGTCGCTGAAGATTGCCGTAGGCACGCGAAATGGCAGGGAACGGTGCGGACGGAACGACAGTTGTCATATCACAGAATTTTGTAAATGGTTCGTGCGTCTAACTGCCTAGGCTGCCTTTTATTCAGACACTTAAATAGTTGTCGATACTCCGCCGATCCCTTTCGATCCCACGACACGCGACATCGCATGGGACAGGCACACGCGCGTTTCTATCGGGGGAATGAAATGGTAATCGAATATTTACGCTGCAGGAATTATTTTTACTCGCCCATCTGTGAAGGCTCGTTTCCAGCGTGTTGCACCGCAGAACACGATACGGTACACTAAAATCGACACCGGCAAAGAGCGCAAAAAGGGGAGCGACGTAGATCGACGTGACGTTGTGTCCACGAATTACTGGCGAGCAGCACGAGGGCATGCTGATTTAAGGTTTCGACATAATGCAAGCTCCGCCGACTATTTCGTTTGCTCCTCGTCTAACCGTGTCGAAAGGCGCGAGGAAAGTTTCACACACCCTGGTGCACTTGGAAAGTGATCCTCTTGGCTGAGGATGGGTCAGCTCCTAGTCAACTACCGTCCTCTCGCTCCTTTCGAAACTCTCGTGCGCTCCCGTGACGTCACTGGGATCGTGTCAGTAGGTCAGAACGTGGGTACGTGCGCGCTGGTGTGTGTTCGACGTGTGTGCTGGATGTTCGCAAACTGAATTTCCTTCCCAAAACTTCGAGCAAGTACACACGGTTGCTCCACGCGTTGCTTTCTGCTCGTGCTGTTTGAGTACCAGTCTGGTTCTGGAATATGTAGCCAGTTAGACATTACGTGCAATGCTTCGTGAATCTCGAGCAAGATACTTTTTTCGGATATGAGGGTTCGGAGTCTCCTCTGTCGATCTCCATTAGTCTTGGGTCATTATTATCGCGCGTTTTGAATTTGGGGTCTTTCCTATCGATCTCCACTAATTCTGTGTCGTTAGTGCCGCGTTTTTAGAAATCTAGTGTCGCCCCTGTCTCGTTTCATGCGTCAGAGGTTGCCTGTGTTGGGTTTTGTTTATTGGGTCAATGGTATCAGAATTATCTGTTTCGTGCCCCACGGGTTCCATGTCACTTGTATCAGCAGTTCGAGATCGTCTGTATCGACGCAACGCGTGTCGTTGATGTAACGCGAACGAAAAATTATATTCGTTCGATTAACTCCTTTACGCGTCGCTCACCGGACGCAACGTTATCTCCAAGATAAAGGTTAAAGTTAATGGAGTCTTTGCGGCCACGGCAATCTACCGTGGTCATTAATTTCTTCCGCAACATTAGCCCCTTATGCAAGACAAATTTTTCTATAGTCTGTGTTTATAGGTATACATTCTGTGTGACCACGTTAACGTGCCTTTGATCAGGGTTCTTCTCCCCTGAGCTCGTCGCAATAAAGTCGTCTAAAGATCGCGTGGAACAGTCTCCACGGCCGCCAACTCACCCCTCCGTGATAATCCAGCTTTCGTCACACTTTTAATTACTTAAAACCCAAGGAAGAATTTAATTGTTTGCTTACACTAGCAAGCGTCCCCGCAACAAGTCCCTCCGCAGATTTCACTGGTCTTAAAAGCCCATTTCAGAGTTAACGACGCTGTTAGTCGCCGGAAGTAATGTGGCACGTTTTAAGCGGGACACGCGAATACGGCCGTTACAAATGCGAATGAGACAGCTTGGCAATGGAGTCAGTGTGTTTGGAAATGTAGATATTATTTCTGCAAGAGAGTTTTGGACGCGATAAGCTGCTTGCAACCACAAAGATTATGCACATATTCCTTAAAGTGTGTAAACAGCAATCGTTTTACAAATATGATGATCAAGGAAACATTCTTCGAATCAATCGATCAAGGTGTTTTCTAAAAAATTCGTCTCCTAGTACCAGAAAGAACCACCCCAACAGAAGCAAAAGAGGCATCATCGATTTCACCTTTCCAGGAGAGCCAATTTGCATTGCAGATTGATAGAACGAAGTCCAAAAGGTAGCACGCAGAGAATCTTCTTCGAAGTGTCCACCACAGATGAAAACATTAAGCCGAGCGCTCTGGAATGGGGCTGTCGCAAGGTGGAATATTAGCCTGCCACGGTGATTTATCATCAGAGCTCTGCTTCTGGGTTTTGTGCACCGTGGTCGTAATGGGCAATAACGCGGCGATGATGCGCGCAATTATCTCGCTGTTCTTCGTGCGCCGCTTCCGAAGATAACCTCCAGGGACCGAGCAAAAAGGCTGACAGACCTCGCCTGCGGTCGCAGCACCACTGACCTTGGTCCCGTGCACGTCGCAGTCGACCCGATACAGAGATTGCTGTGGGATCACCTCCCAGTGCACATCCAATCCCAAACGCTCGGCTAAATTCCAGAGTTATCGTGGATCATTGCTGCAGCGTCGTTCAAGTGACTCGGTTTTACCGCAGATACAAGTGTGTAAATTTTAACGTCACTTGCTCATCAATTTCTGGATCCCGGGGGGGTTTCCACTGTTTCTCATCGGGTATCTTCATGTATACGTGATATGATTGTTTTGGGATCTTCTAAGAACAATGGTAATGCCATAACTCATATAAAGATACAAGATGGGAGTCACATTTTCAATATCAAATTTTAAATGGCCGGAAGAGATTGAGCTGGACCCAGAGCCCGGGCAGATTATTTTTCGGTTGGGGGAGCGCGGCGCAGTGGCCGGGAATTTTCGACCAGAGCAACATTCCGATCGTTATACGCGCGGTCAACGTTGCACCGACATTGAACCAGTGCAATGCTGCAATGCAGGTGGACCAGCCGGTGCAGTTGGAAGATGCGTAGGCAGTTGGAGGCTGGAGCCACCGTCCACCGCAAAATCTCCCGCTGCACCCGCAGATGTTATCTTCCGCCGCAAGAGATCTGCGATACTCTCTTCTCTCCCTTTGGGAGCAGCCTCCATCGGGGCTGCGCTCGTAAGAAATCATCCCGTCGGCATGGAATAGGAGGAGGCTAGAGGAACAAGCGGATGGACAATGTGACAAGTGGAAGAACGTGGATAAGAGGGGACAGAGGACGTTCCGCAACCCTTCTGCCTCGTGGCTCGCCGACACGGGGCGGTGGAATATTTTTCTGACAGCGAATATCTCATCGTGACAAATGGAATGGCCGCGCGGACGCTCGAGGTAGGCCGTTGATAGCCTCTGCTCGTTTTTCTAATCCGCTTTTTGTAGCGTATCACTTCGGGCACGGCAGGAATCGGATCGAAACTGGGCCCGGGGTTGGATTGCAGCGTGGGCCCGCTACTCGGAATCAACTTAACAGGCTTATTCTTATGGAACTTCTTTGGTTTCGTTGTTTTGGGATCCTTGGTGTGGTGGAAGGATTCTATGCGATTGGGAGAGTGTTTGAATTCTGTGGGACGGTAATTTGGGGAGGTGTCGCTGCGTAGTTCTGAGTATTGATCTTGGGATAGAAACCGCTGTACTATATGAGACCGTTATCTCTCACTTCACCATTTGAAAATTATCGTGTGTTTGTGTCAGAATCATTTGGATAGTGCTGCATAGTGTTAAAATAATTGACGAGTGGAATCGTGATGTTTCGAATTCTTGGAATGATTTGTATGTTGTGTTTCTTCACATCGATAACTGTTTTATTCGGAGATTTCGAGAAGTAGACAAACTGACGGAAACAACGATACCACCGACTCCCCCACATTTGCAAGGTAGATTTATGTGAAGCAGCGTACTACCGGAAGGTTCCGGTACAAGGGCGGGGTGAAATTGGATTCAGCAGTTCAAGGACTCAGCCGATTCTCCAAGGACGATCACGAATCACGGCAGTTCCGGGGGGCGGTTTGTTTCTAATGCTCCGTTTCAATTTCGTTGAAAGACGGGCCAGTGTACAATACGGAGGTCTAATTGAAATCGAGTTCGTAGGAAAAGTTTGATCGATGAAATAAAACTTTGCTTGATTGCGATTCGGGGAAGCAGCAGCCGCGCGAGGGAACAATTTCGCCTCCCACATTCATGGAAGTATTATTTTCCCAGCAATGCCATCGTTCTATTTACGGAAACTTCAATAACAAGCACATTATTCATCCGTATATAAAAAAGTACCAAAGTTGATCGCGATTTCTCTCTGCAGGCTACAATAATTTCGCATTTAATCCTGATCTATAGAACTCTCTGTCAGATTTCTTTTACACTGAAATGGTAGACCACGATGCAAATCTTTATATATTTCTACCATCACTGCGACAAACATCCAAAGCTATTAATAAGTATTAATAACATTATTCCTCTTTTTAAACCTTTTGGCATTTATCTTGCACTCGAATATTAATAACAAGGTCTACACGCGGCTTTGGAAATAGTCGGTCCATGGAAGATACATTCTACAGAAATATAATAACTGAGCCTACAGCGTCCAGGTCTGATTGCACTCTCTTCAAAACAGGTAGCGGAAGCCAGCATGTAAAAGAACGGCTGAAAGGCAATGCTTCACGGTGCACAACATTAAATCACTGGTAATTACGAGCACCGCCAACGGCATTGTCTCCCGCGTACGTGTATGATCTGGCATCTATTCATTACCACAACCGTAATTGCGGGTGTAAACGTGGCCACGAGTGCGCGCAGAGACCGCACGTCGGCCTTACTTTCAGACCCTTTATTATCCGGGTGCAAAATCGATCGATTGACATTCCAGTGGCACCAAGGCGCGCGGCAATGGCTTTTCTCTGCCCCATAATTTCGCGCGGCGCGAGCGCCCATAATTTCCACAGGAACGTGTGACTCACGACCTACATTCGTCTACGCTGTGGACACGATTTGTCCCGGTTACGCATTTATTGCTTGTAAAGTAAAGAAATCCCTAGGTCACTGGGATCGCGAAATCGATTGGCATCGAAATTTCAGTTCGAATTGAACTTGGTCTGCTAGGTCTGTGTAGATACATACTGGCTCTACTGTCTGTCTGGATTATACCTCGACATATTCCACTTCACACTCACAGTAGGTCCGGCTCAGATCTCGATTGGGTCTGAATATTATCTGGATAACTCGTAATTAGGATTCCGATGGCAATAGACATCCAATGCTCCGTATTTAATATCATTGCGATGATGACACAATCTACTGAAGTGGACCTACGCCTAAGGTAGACCTTTTCTTCTCATATTTCACGATCGCGAGTACGATGTAAAGGTGCACAGTATCCAGCAACAAAGGGGGGAAGGAGCAGAAATTCTACCACGTTAAACACACTGTTCGTGTTTGGTCCCCGTCTACCTCCGGACCTAAACGCCGTCTCTGTCCACCGAACCTTTTCGTCGAACGCGTGCAGGGATATGTAGGTGGTTAGTCGAGCGGTGGACGGTGTATCAGGAGAGCAGACAGGTAGAAAAGGGAGTGGACAAAGCAAAAGGAGAAGGATGCCCGGGACCGAACAAGAGGGACAAGATGGGAACGGTGGACGGCGGGGGGGGGGGGGGGGTAGGGGGGCAAGCACGAGGAAACGGGGAGAAAGAAGAATGGTGGGGTTGGTACGAGCGGCTCCAAGCACGTGGAGCCTGCTCGGTGTGTCTCGTTCAGTAGTGCTCTCGGTTGCCTTCCAACGATTTCGCACCGGATGTCCATCGAGCCTGTTCGACCTATACACTGCACCTCGTTCGTCGAAACGTCGCCTCGTTACCGACCAAAATAATCGAGAATGTGATCGTTCGTCGTGGCTCTTTCGCAGAGGCACCATCTAGCAACCCATCGAAAGAATCGTCGCGATGGCTTCGATACCGAAACTCTTCCTCACGTGCTCCTTGATCGTTCTACCGATCAAGGCCGCCCCGATTGAACATTTCCCTGGCGATCATCGTGCTTTCACCAGCCACAAAGTGCTCTGGCCGTTCTGGTACCACGAGAAGCTGGCTCGTTCGCGGCACGACCGCGATGGCAGAAGCTTCCAGCAGTCCACCGCCAAGAGTTGGGCCCGTCAGGATCTCTTCAGTGATAAACCGACGTCCACGGTCGCGCCAGTGAATGCTGCGTCGAGGTATCGCGCGGAGCAGCGTGTCGACGATCAACGACCCGGTGCCTCGAAACAGGAGAAATTCAGCGCAGTCGCGGTGGCGGAGTATAGCGGTACCAGGGCGATTGCTTATGCCGGTTATCACAATAATCATCGTCACCAGCCGAGGGAAGCTCCAATCCAAAGCTACCCACACCTGGCCACGACTCCGCCAACGTACACGAGGCATCATCCTGGGTAAGTGAATGCATCAACACTCCTGCCCTTCTTCGCGTGACTTGGATAGGGTCCCAAGGGTTCGCTGAGTGTGTAAACGCGTTGACTTACGTTGCAGCACAAATTTTTTCATTCCGAGACTTCTGAATGGTTCGTGGAAATGGAAGTGTAAGGAAGATTGCAGGTACTTTTACATGTAATCGAATAATCTGAAATAATCGTCCCTCCTACGAGAAATCATCCTTCGATAGATAATCGTGTAATTACAACGGGAAATGCGGGAACCACTAGAAGATACCGACGATCTTAGTTTGATTATTCACACCGTTCTCTGACCTGTCATTGCTGATAATCAACAGTACTTCCTAGATGCCTTTGCATTTCGTCGCGACGTAATCGGGCTTGTGATATCGGTGTAGGGTCGAAGGAAGCGTGCATTCAATTTATGCATTCGAATCCCCTGGGGAAATCATTTCTCATCGAATTGATTTATATGCGAGTTAAATTCGTGGACAGAGTATGAAGAGGAAAGGCACAGGCGCGTGCATTTCAAAAATGTAAATTTATTGAAATCTATGGGAATACGGTTGAATACCAAAGTAGTCAGAAAGTACCTACATTTTACCGAATCCCGCAATAAAATGGCAAACTCTCGACCATTGTGTTAGGACAAAAACGAAACCCACACAAAACGGCGCACTAAATTTCGTAGCAACATCCGTGATCGAGCGAGATCAATTTCTCCCGGCAACCACCTACTTGCCGCTTGAAATACTCACTTCACCCACCTTTTTGCATAAAATGGAACGCTCCATCTATAACCACCCCCGTGCCGCGGACGTAGGTGTCTGGCATGAAAAGGTGAACGCAGACGGAGAATCGGACTTAAATTCGAGCGGAAAACTTTACGATCTGGCGGACAAAGCGCAACTCACGCGTTTAAACGAGTCGACGCGCACGGTTAGCCGCGAGTCATGGGGATTATTGCACGGAGCGTTAATTTATGGCAGCAGTATGCAATCTTTTTCTAATTTTCAACACCGGGTAACGATTTATGACCGCTTTTTCAGATCTTTTATCGCGGCGTATTAATTTACGATCTTCATTTAACTTTGATCCATAATCCTTTTCCATTAACACATGTATTCCTTCGAGTTGCTAGACAACGCTTAATGATAAAAAAAGAAGAATTTATGTATAAAAAAATTTATAAAAAAAATTAAAACCGACTTCAAAAACAAAAATATACTAAAAAGTGAAAAATATTTTTTCCCTCATTTAATCTACGACTATCAATTTTTTTTAAGTCGGCGCCTCATCACTTTCACTGTGTAAATCTGGCGTCGAGTTAAAAAAATTGATAGTCGTAGATTAAATAAGGGAAAAAATTATTTTTTACTTTTTATGTATTTGAAATCGGAGTTAATATTTTTTATTTTTTACTTTTTAGTTATTTAAGTTATATAACTACATTTATTTTAAAAAATATAGGTAGGCCTACAAAAGAGCTGCTCATAAAAAAAGAACCGTTTGCTAGGAATGGAAGATTCCAAAAGTAAGCGACTTGAAAAAGTGAGAATAAGGATGTCTCAAATTCGTTATATGGGGTCTACAACTCAACGCGCGGAAATACTCTGAAATCCGAGAATCCATGAATTACAAATTATGTAATGAGGCGAAGTTTGAATTAACCAGTGCTGGCAAAGTATTGAGCCAGTATTGATGCAGTGTAGAAGGGGACCACCGGGGCATCGCCGTCTTTTGAATAAAAAACAGATCATCAAAATCGGTTCATATGCTGAGGAGTCATGCGGGGACAAACATAAAAAAAAAATACATACGGGTCGAATCTATAACCTCCTCTTTTTTGAAGTCGGTTAAAAAAAAGGAGAAATTTGTCTCGACGTCCCATCGAACAAGTCTCCCCTAAATAAAGCATAATGAAGACATTCAGGGTAACATTAAGCTGTCCTACGTACACGTGCAATGATAAATTCGCGCGGTACGTTCCTTCACAGTGGACAATATGATAAATACCTTTCACCTGCAACACTCCAGCGCAACGTTTTATAAAATCAATCTCATTACTTATCCGACACGACTTATACGCACGCAGGGAGCGTTTCCACTGCTCCGACACGTAAAACCGATCCCGGAAAAAAGGTGTCCACGATATTTATCAACCGGTCCGTATTTACGAGCAACAAACGACGCCCTGTGTCCGGCACGATGATGATGTACAATCGCGAAACGAGCACATACACGGACTGTGTGTGCAAGCCTTCCGTCAAAAGGATCGGCGATCACGGCGGCCCGGCTTTTGCCGCTTAATTAATCGGCCGATTAATTATCTCGCGCGTAACGCGTTCCACTGTCACGTGCAATTATTGGGATTGTTGGTGCGCGACGGCGGCGGTTCCTCGTCGACTTGCCTTAAAGGTTCCTGGCTCGCAGTGATATTACTTTCGGTGCCGCTTCGAGCGAAGCCGAGGAACGTCGATTAAATTGCACGATTGCTCGTGCATGACGACGATACCCGATCAGGATCGCGAAAATGTTCACGAGAAGAAAAGCGTTCATTATAGGTTCTCTTAAGCCGTGAACAGTGGTTGCTGGATAATTTCTGATCCACGAGGAACTTCCTCTTTAATCAACCAGAGTAACACCTTTCAGTTTCAAAAATTTTGGAAGGATTAATGGATCTTGAAAGCTTCAATGACCGGTTGGCTTCTTAAATGGTGCTGGTAGATAGGCGCTGCTTGAATTACGAGTGCAAGAGTCATGAATACTTAAAATTGTTGGGATTCGAGTAATATTCAGAGTGATTCGAGTTAGAGCAGTGATTCTGCTTATAAAAATTTTGCAAAAACATTTGTAGTTAGATATTTACATAGGTATGTCTTTGCGGTTTACAACACTTGCACGATAAGTGTCAGCGATCTAGTCTGTAGATGCCCGATTTCGCGTTCCATTGGCCCGTTCCCCTGTCTGCGAAAACGAGAGGAGTGAAAGGTTGCCAGAGGATGCCGGTAACTCGGTCATTAACGTGTTACATCAGTGTATTCTGTAGCGGGCTTGACTTTTCGGCGAATTAAGTTAATCGAGCGGTTGGAATGTTTGTCGCGGTCAGTGATTTACCGTTCGCCATCTCGGGCTCGTTCATTTTTGGTTTGGTGCGAAAGCGATTTTGAGTTTGATTGGTAGCGCAAGAACTTCTAACGCAACTCTGTCAGCTGAATCGGCGATCGAAATGGCAAGAGTAAACTTTCGTAGTAAACGCGCAACTCTGACTTATAGATTCAAATCGAAAGCCGTGATACCCAAGAAGGAAGAAAATTCTACGCGAGAATGTATCGCGTCGAAATGGGCTTTTAAATGGAGCTGTCCATTAAAAGGCAGGTCCTCGGGGGTAATTGAGAATGATGGCGATTTTGATGAGGATTAACCATATTCGGGAACGTGTAATCAAAAACAATTACCTTGGATGAAAGTGGGGAACTTAAACTCGCAGCGACCTGTTAATTAAATGAGTGCTCTCAGAGATACAGGTTTGGCGGATTTACTTTCAAAGATTTTAAAAGAGCGGTTCAAAGATCATGAATAATAAACTTCTGTGTATTCAATATTCGATTAAAAATTTATTGGCTGCTGAAAAATAGATCGTTTCCAATGTTGTGCTACCTATTCCACAATACCTATACTGTAATACAAGCTGCCTCTTTTCTCCTAACAACCCACATCGAATCCAACGCTCGTGACAGAACGCATTAGAATCTTCTCCCCTGAAAGCACAGTCGCTCTGAGCGTGGTTCGCCCGCAATTCCTTTCTGGGCTGGCGAAACATTATCTGCCAACAGTGTCCGGGTCATTTTGCATCGTTTCAATGACTGCTCGTCAAGGCGAAGGGCCGCAGGCGTTCACACCGAGCGCTCGCGCGTGAACGCGGCCACCTTTGTCCGCCAGAAACAAAGCTCTCCTTGCACGCACGCGAGAAAAAGCTCGAGCTCGCCGGATCTCTCGTTACTATTTAGCCTGAGCGCGATAATTTAGCGCGCGCCTACTCTACGTACCACCAGCCCTCTCAATTCTTCCCTTTTGTCCTCGGCGGTTCTCCTCGCGCCGATTCCGCCGATCGAGTTACCCAGATACGCGCCCCGCGAAACGGGGCAGAAATCCTCGCGAAACCTGTCCACGATTCCTCGATGCTCGCTCGCTCGAAACAGCCTTCGAGCGATGGACGCCTCCAGCGATCGATCGCCGTCGACTTAAACTCTTATTGATGCGGCAGTAATGACACTTAAAACGCGATTTAGAGGCGGCTGGCGAAATTCGAAGGCGACGGCCGAGGTAGCCGGATCGGGAATGCAGAAGCGGAATTCGAGGTCGGGCAGATTGATCCGCCGCTTCGAAGTCGACAAACTCTTGTCGGCAGCTTCGACACGTATGAAGCATTGCTCTGCTGCCCGTCGGGTTGGATCTGGGAAAGTGTGGAAGAGGCAGGAGGCAAGAGATGAATTTCTAGATACGTGGCATGCTTCGTGGATGAATCTTCTGCGAATCTGTATCGATGAATATTTCAAAGTCAAAGGTGACAGAGGTGATTCCATGTGGGTCAGTTTTGCTAGTCAGGTGTGACCTTTTCCTCTCGTTCTTCTCATTTTTATTCAGTTAGAATGTGATCGATGCAGGCGCAGATTGTACCTAAGAGACAGCTGAGCAAACCTTCAATTTTGTGCGATTGAAGTATTTTTGAGAAACTGTAGATACCGCTTGGCGGAGAAGAGCACGCGCCTTGAATATTATCAGTTGCACCGTTCATCCAGGATTCAGCCACTTCCCCGTCAAAGCAGCATTGTCTCGTTGAATAATTAATTGAACGATTGAACGTTTTAAAGAGTGGAAAAATTTTCCTCGTCAGAAGATCCTTCGCAGATGGATCCTTCATAAATCCCGTGCGTCTTTATCGTCCTCCTTGAGTGATCGATGGACGTCGATACGAAGGAACATGAATAATGAATGCATGAACAGTTCCAAGTACCCCAGATAATAATCCTGCCATGTCATTCTTTGAAACATTCTATGCGCAGTCGTTTACATTGTCTATTATCTATCGCCTTTTTTCCTTGACATTGGTGTACCGATTGATCGATTGACAAATGGCCCCAGCCAAGAGGAGATAGGCGCAACTGCTACGTCCGCGTTGTTGTTCAACGACAGGCACATACGTTTTGTCTCTCAAAACGAGGGGCTGTTCTTCTGCTTCAACGCAATCACCGTTTTCCGATACTGCACACGCCGCGGTAAAAACGATGGACACTGTCGGATTTTCCAAAAACGATGTCCCACGATTCAATGCGTCGACCAGTTGCTTCTGTCCCTGTCAATGGAGCAATGGAATCCTTTGATTGACTATTACGAGGCATTGGAAACGCGGAAAGACTATGTGAATTTCGTAAAAATCAGAAACAAGTCATTTCTGATTTTTACAAAATTCACATAGACTTTCCGCGTAATCACGAGAATGATACTACTTTCGTCGTTTACATGTTGGTGCTGATTTGTACGGGTACTACGACAGTATTATAGGTCGCGTGTGATGCAGTGAAAAGGAATTCACCCCAGTCCCCGAAAAGGACATCTAATCGTAACAGTGTTAATGCTCCGCAGCTCGCATTAGTCACGTCTACTCAAGCTTTTTGAAGTTTCATAATCCGCGCACCGCGAATGGTATTGCTACATTCCCGGCGTGGATACTTTCTCGCGAAGAGATTAATAGTGGGCATGGTTATTGAACCACGGCTAAACAAACAAATATGTGAACGGTGCTAGGCTATCCACCTTGACATGCGTATCCGGCCAGCTGTTCAGAATTTGGTATCCTGAAATACATTCCCATTTGCCATGCATGTTAAAACAGATTTATGCCCTACCTAACTAACATTTCTTCTACGATAACCTGTTTACTGATATCAGCGAGATGGTATGATTGCATTTCATGTTTCGCACAAAGTACAGCGAAGGAGAACATTATATCTAATGGTCGTATACATTATGAAGATTTTTTAAGAACCATTCAATAAAATGATAAATCTGACAGTTCTATATATCCGCGTATTTAGAAGAAATAATAGTATAAGTGTAATAGCCATTTCAATAAAAGATCGTTGTAAATGTCGCGAGTAAATGTTTCTAATTAGGAGTAGGTCCAGTTCTAAAATCGCCTTTACTC
Organism: Andrena camellia; assembly: GCA_029448645.1. Classification (NCBI taxonomy): domain Eukaryota; kingdom Metazoa; phylum Arthropoda; class Insecta; order Hymenoptera; family Andrenidae; genus Andrena; species Andrena camellia. The sequence continues at coordinate 18,062,373 of CM055677.1, forward strand.
TAATTTTACTACCTCTATACGTATTATCAGCTTTACTACTCGGTTTCGCCCGAAATTTAGATTCTAATTTTATAAAAAAAAAATTTTATTTATTTTTTGTGCAAATAGTCGCATTCGTCTGGATTTTTGGATTAGCTAAGCATAATCAGCTGGGACGCATTTCGTGACCCCAGAGTTTACCGTTCGAAAGTTTTTAGGCGACAGACAAACACACAAACACTTTCTGCTTCATATATATTAAGATATCTTCCATTTAAGGAGTAATATAGTCGTAATAATAATAATAATAATTAAATAAGATATACTATTTTTATTTTATATATTTAATTTCAATCTTCACGAATGATACGTTTCTCGCTTGTGACAAGAAAGAAAGTGTCGCGCGTCGCGAATTTATCTTCCGTCTGACATTCCATTAACTTTTACCACTGCTCCCATTTCCCTGGCACGCGGCGGGGCCACGGTCCTGTCAGGAATAGAATCGATTAATTACCAAATATTCAAAACGCTCTTTAAACAGCGAAGCGAGTTAGTCCAGCTAACAGATACATCCGGCAAATCGCCAAATGGGATCAGTCGACAAAATCTGTCTCCCTTTGAAACAGGAATTCGTGTCGTTCTTTGGCGCGCTGGGGGTGCGAGGAAGTGGAAGAGGTTCGAGCAACAGCAAATATAGGATGTCTCGAAATAATAGATATACATATAACAGCTAGAGAAAAAGGTGCGAGAATATCATTGTAAATGATAGGTGAAATAATAGACAAAGGTGAGAGGATAATACCCTCTGTTCCTGTTGAGTTTCGCCATTATTTTCGCACGCTTTATCGCGCCATTCACGAAATAAATTCACCGATAGCGATTCGCGATTTGATAGTATCCGATTGCGTCCACTCCCCCCGCTGTCTTTCATCCTTACGTTCCAATGTTTGTCTAACACGTTCGATAGGATTTGCGACGTGGTTGTATCTGATTTCAGGCGATGTTGGTTGCAGGAGTGCGGAGACAGAAGATTTGGATCGAATAATTTCTTGAGGAGGAATTCTAGGAACGGATTTGTCTAAGAGAAGTACCCTGGGGTATCGGTTTATCCTTCCTATCGTTCCTCTCTTATGTGCAATTTAGCATTTAGATATGTAACTCTCGAGAGAAAGGGTCCTTACACTTCGCTTTACGTTTTTCGATTACTAGTCTTTGAAGGGGCCTTGAATTTCCATCGAGAAATTGTTAAAGCTTCAAGGAGGAATAATCTTCGCGACATTAATTAATTATTTCTAGACGGTGTCTGTCAAGTTCCTGCCAAAATATCCAGGGATTGGAGACGCGTAAGCCGGTCGTCAATGCCTGAAAATGAAACGGCCCCAACATATTTTCCTTCGTATTTTCGTGAATGGATGCACAGGAAAGAGTACCCACGGTGAAATTTTCTCCGAGAATGCCTCCTTCGGTATCAGGGAAAATGTCCAATACTGCTTCTCCAGCTATTCAGCTTCCGATCTCGAGGAAGTCGTTGCGTGGCATTCTGCCCGGAAGCAACAACGCCTTCTTTTAGTACAATTCATTTGAAAGGAAATTCAAATCAAGGCCAGATTAAGCAGAGCATATTGTCCTCCTATCGATTCTGTGCCCCATATTTCATCGCGTCGTTACATAAAAGCTGCCACCGCGGCACCCGTTGCCAAAATTTGCACCGCTTTTCATAAACACGATCGCAATTTCCCGCTCACGTTTCACGCTTCTGTACGAATAATACGGAAGCGTTCGTATTAATTATTTACCAGCGACGCGTGTTTTACGGTGGCCAGTGTCACGGACGAGAGATTTCCAGGCGTGCCTGCTGGCCTTTCTTCGAAGAATACGCGAGTGATTCAGTCATTCCCCTTAATGGAACTCACGTCGCGGGACTCTTAAATGCCTCCGGGAGGGCTCCGTGTCACGACTCGCCGCAAAACAAGTAGAAAGAAGGAACAACGAACGCGAAATGACATTCCACGGACGCAAATAGAGCACGTCTTTTACACGTACGTTTCTCTCGGGGGTCTGCTTTTACTTTCTTCTCGTTTCTGTTTGCGCGTACTGCACGAGATAAACATAACAGCGCCGGCCATTCAACTCGCGGAACACGCGAGCAGACTCCGACCAAAGTTGGACATTATTCCAATAACTGGCAGTTGCCTTTTCCTTATTTCTACTATTTCGACAAATCTCTATTCGATGAACAATTCGTCCATTAGTGGCGAACTTATTCCTTATTTAACAGGATTTACAAGATTTCTTCGAGTTTCGTTTCATGCATCAAGATTCAAGGACCTACTAATTCATTCGCAGAATCTGCTTCACTGTTTAAAATCAACGCGATAAGATTGCAGCCGGTGGTTAGGAGACTGCGAGAATCACAGTGCACCGTGAAACGATGCACATTCGCCGATCAAAGGGCAATCGCGAACGTACAATTTCGCGAACGTGCTGGCATTTCGCGTCGATTTCTTCGGCGATCGTTAGATCTATCAGGAATCAACCACAACTGGTATGTAGGAGAGGAGATGGACGAGATGCGCGCACCGACGTGGTATAAAATACTTCAAAGGGAATTGCGAATGAAACGAACCACCGACGTATGAAATACTCAGGAACGTGGTGGATAAAAACTGGTCCAAGGCAAGCCGACTGGACGCTTTATCCCTATGATAAAAGGATGCAGGATCGATTGGGAAGGCCGATAGCTGGCGCTCCGTTTAAATCCATTAGCGATGATTTTTCCCGGTTGACCATGGATACGCGGGTGAAGAGGTCAAGACAGCGCAGGAGGAGAAGCAGTGGACGAGGAAGGTGCAAGAAGCAGGTACACGTACGCGTGGTTGAAAGTGTTGGTTGGCCCTCGGGTGGTCGAACCGGATGGCCGCTCATATTCCCTCGTAAATGGCCCCGCGAAGAAAAAACTACCTCGGGCACCTCGGTGGCGCGCCAAGTATTCGTAGCCCCGTAAGCTCGCCTCCCTGGTGATCTTCTTGAAAATTCCCTGGGTCGGTTTATGGTCTGCATAAATGGGCTTATCGTTGCCAAGTGTTCGAGCGATGCGGTATCGATCGCGCGATACGCCGCTATTGCTTCGCGTTCCTGCGATTGCTTGAATAATTCATGCCGGTCCCTTTTCTTTTTCCTTCTCGCCCTATCCGGACCTGGCGTTATTGCGGGTCCATTAAATGATAATCCTGCTGCCTCGCTGACGATCCGCGTGGTCTTCGTGTAAATTGACAGCGCAGGTGTCATAACGGTGCTTCTCACTGTGGCTGAAGAGGGACCGACAGAGGAGAACGCGATATCGCGCCCTCCTGGCGTTGCTCGTAAGTGAAATTAGTCCTCTATGGTCAGACATTGATGGCTGCAATGGAACGCCTACGATTTGGTATTTTAACGTAGTGCCACTTGTAAAGGTAACTGTGGAACAGGCATGGTGTCCGTAATCTTATTTGATAGCATTCCGGGTTACACAGTAGCCTCCTGTTGAATATTGCTGGAGGAAATGGGAAGGTGGAATGATCGTTAGCGTTTCTAACGAACGATGGAGATATCCAGATTCAACTGATAGCGGTTAGGCGGTGGTGAAAAATTTGTAGCGTTGTCAGGCCCAGGGGAATATATCACGGGCCGGGGTTACTGTGTTCCGCGTGCACAGTACGGTTCTAGCGATATATCATTGCAATAACTCGAAAGCGCGAGACGATAATTCACGACACGAGAAAACGTTACATCACTCTACGCGTGCGTACCTACGGGTTTCACTGGGATCAGAAGCGAGATGTATCAATTACGTAATCTTCCATAAATTTGAGACGACGCAATTGGAAAGTTGATGTAGAATTGATCGATGCTTCGCCAAATGTCGGCTTTTCTTAATTCGGAGGAATTTTATCGAGTTTAAGAGAAGACTGTGAATCCGCAATGTTTCGATTATAAAGGAACGTTCGAAGGCAGGTAACCGTCGTCGTGACAACGCAGATCGTGGCGGCGAAAGGCACGTAAAACGATGGGGATGCATCGCGGGGAATAATGTGCGGTGGCGAGGCACTTATTGGCACCGCGTAGGCGCGTAATTACTTCGCCAGGAACAGGTAACCAGTCATCAAGTAATTTTGTAATTTGGAAGCTTCGTAGGTCCGCGCTACTTGCCCGCGGCTTCTGTTGCACCATCGCGTATCCCGCGACGACGCGAACAATCGGCAGAGTCGATCGCAAAGAACGGCATGATTCGACCTCTGATCGGGGTAAGCTTATGCGCTACACCAGCCTTCACGTTATTTTCTCCTAAGCGATCTATTCTCGATATTACAATTCTACCAATTACAATGAATTAGGTCTCAACTGATCCTAAAAATTTCAATACTGAATGTAAGAATTGAATATAAAGACAGCACAGTAGATACTTTTGTGAGCCGCGAAAATGATTTTCTCTCTGCATGTCACTCAGGCCCTTCGTAATTAAAGCTGGAACAATGATCTCCACAGAAATAAAATTCAACTCGTAAAAGTGGAATCCCATCGATGATATCAGCTTCCCCTTGCCACCGTCGAAAAGAACGAGAGCCAGGGCCGTCAGTCTTTTATAAACAGTTCCAGGGAAGCCGTTCCCGAAACGGTCGCGGATGAATCAGGCGGGACTGTTTGGAAGAGATGCAAGCATTGACGTCTCGCAAACTCCTCGTTAATATATACAACGGGAGTCAGCCATACCGTCGGATTGTTTAGCTGTCGGTTCGCGCCTCGGGGAAAAGGAAGAGGCTGGCGAAGCTCTGTCGCTAACGAGCCGCAGACTCAATATCCTTAAAACTTGCCCGCCCGATAAAAAGGCGTCTCCTTTTCTTTGCGAGGCGTGAAGAGGAGCTGACGAAGGGACGGGCGACGGCAGCTCGGGGGAGAAATATTCAAGAAGGGGACTGAACCCATTTGTCAGCTTCAAAAATAACTCCTTCACTTTTATGATAAACCATCGCTATGCACCACGGCGGCGTGTAGTTAGAGTGGAAAAATATCGTCCCCCGGCAGATGGACCGCGAGCGAGAAAGTTGAGAGGCTGTTAGAAATATTTCGGGCGTGCGTGTGCATCAGATGGATGTGTTTCCGGTGGTGGTGCTGGAGATAAATCGCCGCAGATTCAATACTAGATTTTTAATAGAGTTACATTGACTCGCAGAATTGTTAAAAAAAAAAACTATTAGGTATATTCAGTCGTTGGTGTGGAAGGTTCTGGGGTATTGGAGTATCTATGAAGATGCCACAGCACTCGATACATTTTTGAAACGAGAATTAAATATGAAGACTGAATGAACCCTTCCTACACAAGCCTTAAACCTGATTAACGTCAAATAACGTTTTCATTTCAATTCGCTGCAGCATCGTGATAAACGCTGCTGTCTCTAAATTGAACCTGCAGCACCTTCGAGGCACCACACCGTCGCAATAAGAGCAGCGAGGTGGCAACGCCAGCAGCGATCCGCCGCGCGGTTGATTGCAATTTATTAATGAATTCACGAGTCGACCAGCCAGCCATGAATTCGAGAAGCTGTACGCGCCGGCGTTCCCCGTAGAAACGTGAATCGTAACGCGGCAGTCATAACATTACTCGTCGTTTGCCGGGCATGCTTCCTCCCGTGGAGCTCGCTGTTCCGTCGTTGCATCTGGCGATTCATCTCGGGCTGGATTTTAATTGACGCCGCTGAATAACGTCGCATTTGCATGCACGAGGGGTACCGTTCCGCGTGCAAGCAAGCGTGCTGCTTTATTCTCGCGGTCCCACGGCGCGCATCCGAATGGTGCGCTCGTCTGAATCGCAGGGGAAGGAGCGACGCGAGCGGATCCACGAAAATCATTGCATCGCTGACGATTAAGCGACCCAGAATCGAGAGACGGGCCCGCGTTCCGTGAATTTCCGAGACGCTTGACTCTTTGTACGAAATAAACCGCTCATAATATCGAATCGCCTCGATGAAATCCGGCGGGCCATAAATCGCGACGAAGGAGTATTGCCTATTAAGCTAACGTCACCAGAACATGTTCCACTTGTTATTTATTCCAGCGATCCAAATGCATTCGAGCAGAATGTACTGAAGGGAGCTGAAGCTATTGGGTTTGGAGAATAAGAAACGTCGTTGATTTTAGCGTTCAATTGGGGGGGGATTAGCAAGCGAGTTGAAAATCTGCGGCCTTCTGGCAGTCTTCTATGATAAAACGGAGTGTTCATCGTGTTAATTAAATTGTGGTAACGGTACCCCTATTCTGGCTTCAGAGGCTTCTGGATAGAGAACTTCTTCGTTGATTGGCTCGACAACAGGGCTTCATTGGGCGACGTGAATGACGGTTTCGCCTGGCGAGGAAAAATGAGGTGCCGCGATTCTGAGGGCTCTACTTAATCAATCATTACGCCTCGAAGCGGTAGCCAATGACCGCCTTGCTGATTGGAAAACTTTTTGAACCGACAAATCGTTCGGATCACGAGTGCCACTTCACTTCGGCCAGCTGTCTCTTTGTTCTTCCGTGTGAACGTCTGCAGAAGCGAGACGCGTCTCGTCGCATTCTGTTTTTGCGGGGACGTGCTTTTCATTGCTCGTAAAATCGGCGTAACCGTTCCTTTTAATCACCGTCGTGATCGCCGCTCTGTCTGATTTAATTCTAGACACGCCATCGAAGTGCGACCTCCAGAGACATTACGATTTCATTATCGTTTCACTCTCGATTCGTGCCGCTACTTAATCCGACGTCGGTTCCGAGCGAATAAATCTGAAGAAGAGTCGAAGGAAGGAATTCCAATTTCCTGCTAATCCTTTATCGATTCGAGGGGATGGTCATTACATTCGCAAACGAAATCTTCTTAACGCTCTGATACACGACCGTTTGATACGCTGAAAGCCAGCGAGGCAGTCTCTTTATCGCGCGCTACCGTCCCGAAGGGAGAAGAATCGTTGGAGTAAGGTTCACAGGATCGTACAATAAAGAGCCGGTGTTTATTACTACCGGCGACATTGCAACGAGGCTGCGAAGCGTGTTGTTACGATCGCGACATGGTGCAACGACGGTTTAACGCCGCCCGGTGATAACGTACAGCTTCTTCGTTGGAAAATTCACGCGCGTGTCCACGATTACACACCCCGTTTGCGAGCGTCGGGGAGGAAAGTGAAGCGGAATATTTACGATTCCGTTGCAAGTCGATCGGGGGATACATGGGATTAATTGATACCGGTGCGTGGGATATACCGACTACGGCGCGGATAAAGTGCACTAGGTGTTATTTGCACTTTTCCCCGTGCTTCTAATAAAACTGATTTATCGACCGGTTAGGTTATCTCGTTTACTGCATACTCGAGTATACGTATTCCACGCGGACTGCTTCCGACCACTTACTCATAACGATCCATCGTGGGAGTGCTCAATAATCGTTTAATAGTTTCAGCTCCGGCGCGGGCACCTATGTATCAGTGACCCAGAGAAAGGGAAACGGCTGAGTCCATGGGATCTATCAGCAAGGAAATCTTGCACGAGCAACAGATAGTCAGTGGCAACGGTGTAACGAATGGCCGCGATAACTCGTCTCGCTGCATTCGCTTCGAACGCGAATAGTAGAAGTGGAAAACATGCGAGATCACCGTTAAGGTTTCGGAAGTAGCTTTCAGAGAGTCGCAGACACGCGAGCAGTCGATGCGGTAATTCATTGAGAATTTATCACCCAAGAGATGCTTGCGAAACGGTATCACGCGACGACGCCCTCTATCCACGTCGCTAATCGACAGTAATTTTATTACTCGCGTCCTCTTCGTATATTTCCCGCTTTTTATTGCTGCTACGAGCACGGAGAAAGTTCCTGGAACGCGCTGGATATCCTGAACTCGTAACTCTCACGGAACTCCAACTGTTCGCTTTCAAAACTCAAGCACAGCTGGAATTATCGTTCACTGGTATCCTTTGAGAGGATTTAGGATATGTAAAGAAGTTTCGTGGTATATTTATATGAAAGCGACGATCTTCAAGGAATAGAAAAGTCACCGATTAACCGAGTACCTAATGTAAGCTTCAATTGATTTCGAAGGAATTTCAAATCGTGGTAGACATTTTCTGAAGTAAACTCAACCAATTGCTATCTCATTAAACGGGCATAAATGTAACCAGCAGGGCGTGCATTTAATACGCGTTATTCTCGGAAATTCTCCACGAAAGTACACCCAACTCCTTCGCCTTTCTCGTTCAATGTCGTGGACCAACCATGTTGGACGTTATCACCGCGCTGAGTTCAGTATGGCCACCGGAGCACCCGAACCAGTATTCCCACGCGAATGTCCTCCGAACCGTATCTGAAACTCCGTCGCAACGTGTTCCGTGGGATTTTTCTGCGGGCGGAATACGCTGCAAGAACGGTTTGATGCGTGTGGACCGTGAGAGCGACAGCTTAAGACAACATTAACCGTAGCACGATATTCGAGCGAGGATTATAAAATATACCGACTGAAACACGCATCTGATAGGCCAAAATTAAACGAATCGTGAGTTGAATTAATCTTTAGCCATCAGCTTCTGGAACATTGATACTTAGACTCCTTGTAAACTCCACCTGAGAATTAAAAAGTTTAAACAGATTGGAACATGAAACCTATGTTCGAAGAAGTCAGAAGAAATTTTCTATATCCTCTGCGAGCCATTTATCGCGTGCGAGATTGACGGAACATCGCTTTATAGTTCTATCTACCACATTAGGGGATAAGATAAGTATCAACACGTGTCCCTTCCCATAAGAGAGTCTTCAGCCTGAGCGGAAACAATTTGCAGAATCATGGCGAGGAGTGAAGGCAGCTTTGCCCTGAGAAGCAGACTCTAGGGGAATAGAGTAATACCACGCATCCCGTCTGGCAGATCCTACACGATTCACTAACCTGGATCACCTGCCACATTAATCCCTTTGACCCTTTCTGCCGCTGATAATCCACAGGCAAACTCGCGTGGCTCGGCTTTCACAGACAGATTTCGAGAACAGTCTAAGGCTTCGTTTTCGTCGATGCACCTGCCCGGGCGAAGGGACGTGAGAACATCGCAGGGGGCAGACTGGTTTCCCTTTTTTTAATCGTGACTTTCGGTCTCGCTACGAGAGAACTTTCAGCGCGCCGGGATGGACGAAGAGATTGTATAGGGATAATTGATTCATTAAGCTTGAGGAGGATGATACGAATCTGACAATTTATGTCTCTAATTTGTGTCGTGATCTCCGATTGTTCCTCCCAAATGAGATACTAACAATTCTTCCATGGATTCCGTGACACAATAATGATTATTGTCATCAAAGAATCATACACAGTAGCTTCCCCAAAACTGTCGCCTCTGTTCCCCAAAGCCTCCATTAGGTCCATTTACAGTATGTCTTACAGCAAAATTGCTTCCCCGAGACCTCCGCGACCTGAGCAGAATCCGTCTTTCCCAGCTACATCGCGAAGGATCATTTCGCTGTAAAGGATTAATGCTTTTCGAGCCAGGGTGCATGCATCATTCGCCGCACAGGCATTACGTTTCTGCGGGTACGCGGAGAAGGAAAATTGACGATGCACCGTGATATATGCTCGTGGCTGGGCCGAGGGTGGCGTTTTAATTGCGCAACGTCTGGCCACGGGGCAAGGTTTAATCGGCCCGGGTCCAGTTCCTTTGTTCGCCGGTCGTTGCGCGTTCCTGCCACCTTCTGCCCGCGAACGGAACGGCCAGCGAGCAAGGGAAGCCGACGTCTCGCGATCCAAGCCACGCGGCTGTTGCGACAGTAAACGTCGTGTCGCGTTTCAACGAACATGTCAGCGACACGCCGAGACGCAATTTTCTCGCGGGGCCAACGATGACGAAGCGGTTCCGCTGCGCGAGATCGTCTCTCGACGCCCAATTATCCGCGATCCTCGCGCGTCCACGGGGCCTGAACCGACCTGTTCTCTTTGATCCGCTTGGTTTCCGCGGCAGATCTTCCACTGCTGAGAAGCGACTATCAGTGTCCACCGAGCGTTGTTTTTTAGGTATTTCGTCAACTTTTTGTTTGGTTTCGAGTGTTACATTTGCGAAGATAGGTTGAAGGAGGAGGGTGAAATTGATTAAACTAAATCGTTCCTTAATTAAGAACGTTAGAGGTCCTTGAACTTTTCAGGCTTGATGATTTAGATTCGAGGCTTTCGAGGATATGTCTTTTGAAAATAGCTTTCAATGACAATAGCCTGCAATGGCAGGATGAGTTTCGAGTTTCGAAAATAAAGTGCGAGGAAAGGAAATCTGTAAAGGAGTTCGTGGTTCATTTGTGAAATGCTATCAAAGCTTCTTCGAACGGAATTCAATGCAACCATTAAATGCTGTCAGAGAGTATCAATTGCAACGGAAGCTATAATCTAAATAATCCATTACTACTTGAGAGTAATTCGAAGTCGTGCAGTATCGTTTTTTCACGAGAAAACAAAGCAGTCGCTTTGAAAGCCTGTTATACGCGCGTGGTTATTGAATCGAAGCTTAAACGCGCCCGTCGAAATTGTCCTCTCTGCATTTAACGATCTTCCATTTCCATTTCGATTCAGCAATGCAAATGAAGGTGTACGCCGTGTCGAATCGATCGCGATCCCTATCAGAACAATCGATTCGTTAATTTAATTTCATCTTGTCACTGCTTGACAATGGGCGTATAGAAGCGGCGTAAGTCTCAATAATGAATGTAAAGCCCGAGGCAGTCGCTCGAGAAGGGCGCAGCCCTACAGCGATGTGCGATTTGGATCGAAGATAGTCGAAGGATTTCAAGTTGTATTTTATACTTATTACACGGTATGTTTTTCTTGCGTTCCAGAAGGCGAGTTTGCACAAGATCAGTTCCCACAACCACCACCCATCATCATCAAAGCGGGCAGATTAGGTAAGATGAAAGTGTAACCGCGCAAGCGCCCGTTGACGCTGGTTGTGATTCAATATTTCAATTGGTACGTTCTAGGTACGTTAACATCTTCAATATTAAGACCGACACGCCCTCAAGTTTCTCGTGCTGCCCAGGATGGACGCAGTCCACTCAATTGAGCTTTGGGTGCAATAAACGTGAGTTTCTATCTCTGGCGAACACGTGAAACGTGTTTCTATCTTCGTACAGTGTTTCAAGCAATGTATACATCTGTAGAAATAAAGCATCGTGAACTTCGACTATGAAAAAAAAAAACAGAATTTAAAGTACTCTCTTGCAGTATACGTATGGAGAATCGTAAATGCCATTTTAACCAGTTTTACAATTCTGTTGTGGATCAAGGATTATTGACTGTTGCTGTCATGTGATACTTAAAATTTAAATTTATCGCCTTTCAGCTGCCTGCCCCGCTCTCTGCTTAAACGGTGGAGTATGTACTTCCCCTGGCAGGTGCACGTGTCCCAAAGGATTTACAGGCAGCCAGTGCCAGACAGGTAATGTCGGACACGAATGCAAACCGATTCTAAATGATCATTTCACGTGATAGGTAATCCGCGGTACACGTATGCCATTAAAACAGCTACACCAAGAGGTATTTCTCCATCTCTGCCTCTATTATCATATTTCTGCTTTCTATGACTTTTTACCAATACCGCCAAAATCGAGAAAAATCCAATTCTGTCTTCCTGTATGCGTTGCCCCCAGCTTGAAACTCTAGGATTCTCCAAAACTCGTTTCAAAATTCCAAGTAACATAATGCACTATCAACAAGAACTATTTTTTGCCATGGAATCATGTACCACAGTAATTTCTTGCAACGCCACGTTCATCCCACGACATCCCAACAAATCCTGCAAAAGCGACCGCGCTTCCAATAAGTTAACGACGCAAAATGACGAACGGCGTGCCGTTAAATCGTAAAATATCTCTAAATCGATAGTCAGGCAAGGAGCACATCCTTGTGGCCGGTCGATCGTTAGGCGTAATTAAATCGATGCAGCCCGATACGCGGCTCGATAGCATTGCGCGAATACCAAGCCGACTGGGCGTATTGTGGTGTCCAGCAGCGAGCTGCATTCGATAGATTTACGAGCGATTTCATTATGCTATGCGGACGTTCTAATTACCAGGCCCCAGGTAACCTGTGTCGGCGTGCTGGTTTCGATTCGATGGAAAAGTCCTTTCGCACCGAGCAGTTTCGACACTCCTCGGGGGCTTAACTCGTTAAAACTGTACTTCAGTTGAAGCGTACATGTTCACGGTTTAATAACGTCATCTGTATGACTTCGCGGTTGCGCGTGCATGTGCATTACCATTCAAAGGTCTAGAGAATCACCCATTGTTAAACTCAGTCTTGTTCCTTCCCTCAAACATCACTTCGTTGCTCTCCAAGTGACTTTGTTTTTGTACCAAAGAAAATTATGCAACGTTTTCTCCGATTGTTCCCTGTTTCTCTTATTCATCCAGCAGAGCCATACTGTCTGCTAAAACACGTTTCCCACTTTCCTCGTCTTCCACATCTGTTTCTTATATCGCTCAAGGAACGAGTTACTATAAATGGTAGTTCTGTCCCCACTTTCGAATCTATCCTCGATAAAACGGCAACTTAATAACCGATTTAAATTCCCATAATTTATTCATTGAAATCCTCTACTAGTTCACATCGACAAATTCGCCAGATTTAGAAAAATCAGTCTGCACGAAATTTGCCCAACGACTCTGTCCCGAAACCGAAAGATTTCACGACGGATCTGTCGTTGCTTTCCAACTGTCGCGTTGCTGCGATTGATTTTTAACGAATTACCATAACTTGTCCACCAACGTTGCAGATGTCGACGAGTGCGTGACAGAGAAGCCCTGCGATCAGCTCTGCAGAAACCTACCGGGTACCTACGAGTGCCAATGCAGGCCTGGTTTTCAACTTCAGAAAGACGGCCAGTCCTGTCGAAAGAACGGTGAGCGAAGCATGTTGCAAAAGAATTCCACTGCTACCAAAGAGACGATCTGTTTCTGAGATCATTCAGCTTCCAAATGCTGCCCGCGTAAACCCACTCACTGCAATGCCAGTGGAAAACAACTATTCGAATGCCTTTCAGTTTGTTTTCGACATTCGCATAGAAGTTTCGCCCACGATATTTTTACTGGGCAAACTTGTTTTGACAATTTTTCCAGCTGATCGTGAACTTCGACGTAGTATATACAAGGTCGCTCTACACTGGGTGATCAAAAAGAAGAATCGAAGGATTTAGAGATTTTTTTTAATATTATTAAGTTAGAATTATAATCTGAAATACCTATTTTTAATGTGTTCTTTTTACCTTATAAAATTTACCATACCTTATATTGGGGAAGGGGTGTGTGTCACAGGTTATTTGAATATTATAAAAGGAGGTCGCGACTCAAAAAAGTTTGGGAAACACCAGTGGCGGATTTAAGAAAAAAGACTCAGGTGGCAAACGTTCTGAGGGGCCCATTTTGGGGGGGAAATATAGGGGGAGTTTACTAAAACCGGGCTAAGTGTAGTAGTACGAAAAAAATGTGTTTGGATACCTATACCTAATCTTACTTTTTTGTGGGGGCCCTGCGGAGGCCTTCTGTGCAGGGGCCTGTTAAATCCGCCACTGGGAAACACTGATTTAGAGGCACATGGTGCACATTGCCGGACAAATAAACTATGCCTATGCAGATATACAATTTATTGCGCATACAATTAGTACGAGTACAGTTCATGTCATACAAGGCTTCTGGCTATAAGTCGTGCGCAAGGAGAGTCTTTCACCTCATAAGATTCAAAACTGTAGTTGACGATCAACGTTCCTGTGGTCCTTAGAGGCCGAGCAAAGCATTTTCGGTGTCAGTGCATCAGATTCTTGTGATGCAGCTGACTGCGATGCTTCTGAAACCCTGAAATAGAGACACGACTTGCACCCGGAAGCCTCGAGCGGTAGAAATTGTAAGAACTCGGCCCACGGAGGCCTCAGGAATCTCAAGTAGTGGGCGTTTTTGTTGCACTCTATTCTTCGATGCGCTTTAAATATAAGGAAATGTTATAATAACAATTCTGGACGCAGCATTGCAATTCTTCTCCTGGAGATCGTGCTGTGCCTCCTCGATATCGATGTCCCGTCCACGAGTATCGTGCAGAAACCGGAAGTAGCGGCGTTCCGAATAGCCAAGGTCTACGATCAGCGGCTGGTATGAATTTATTTAAACGATCACGCTTGTATTCTTTTGCAGACACCGATGGCACCGCGTTCGAAGCTCGCGATTTGGAGGATAGCTTCCCCGAAGTGACCACGACGAAACGTCCGTCGATTTCTTCGCATGGTTCGTAAACATGAGTCGCTGTCCTCGTTTTCGATTACGATTCGGTGCCTGGAATACAGAAGTATCTCGGAGCACACGGTGCTCAGGGTTCTCGCGCCACGGTATCAAGGAGTTCTCCTGTTTGCAGATACGGAGAACGAGGTGGCCGACGGTGACCTCGATCAGGACTACGAGATTATCCTGAAAAGGCTCACCAAGCTCGAAAAGGTACACTGGACAAAGGCTCGCAGTATTTATTTGACTTGTAAAGGAGAGGTATATTTGCTTTTCAAGCCGCTTGGGAATACGAAGGTTTTTCTTCCTTTCGAGTACCCATTCTCGAGGTCTCCAAAATATACAGTAGAAGAGTTTTGCAAGAACGTCTGTTAGAATTAGATTCCCAATCGTGCTGCTAGTAAATAATAATGATACGTAGACAGTCTCGCGAAACTCTGCAGTAAAGAGTGTTTGAAATTCGAAGAGGTAGGTAGGTCACCAAAGTTTAGTCATTTATTTTAGAGATTTATTTCCTCTTCCAGCAAATTGCAAAAGGAAAGAAGAGGGACACCGATACTACGGAAATGAGCGCCAAAGTCGCATCGGTTGTGGAGAGTATTAATGAGATGAAACGAACTGTCGAGAACGTGGTACGTGGCAACGCATAGTGAACGATATGTACGACTTTCACTGGTTACTCCAGAATGTAATTATTTTCAGCAACTCATGCAGCAGGAAATATACGAGATGCGAAACAAGCTAAGGGAATATGAACTGGAGGCGAGGAAAATGCAGCACTTGACGAATCGAGTGGTGGAACTGGAGAATCGTTTGCGATTACGCTGCAGATCAACGGTGCCGATAAAGTTTTAATATCGTTGCAACGACGGAGAGAAATATCAAAAGTTTTGGGCATTGCCCGTAGTTATAATATTTATGTAAGAAAACTTCGATAGAATTAATCGTACTATCACTGCCATTCTTTTAGCATGTACGATGACGATACGTGAAATTTTGTAGCGGAATCGGAAAGTTAATCTTTGCGATCATTTGTACCCATCTTTCTAATAAAACAAAAGACGTATGTGTATGATTGTTATTGGTTTATTTAGGAAGGATAGTATGAAACATATTTCATTAACATTAATAAGGATTGTGTCCATTTTATTATATGCAAGGTCGAAGGGTAAGGCATTTTAAAGGGCATTATCAATTTTATACAGAAGTTAATCCTGTTTCGTTGCTTTCTTCTGTCTTCTGGTTATCCTTTTGTGAGACTTTGCGTTCGCTTTCTTTGATTTTGCTCTACCCTTCTTGTGTTTAGCAATCTTTCTCAGATTCATCCAAACAGGGTAGTTCCCATACTGGTCGAGCATTGTCCTTTTGTTGTATACCCTGTCAGGTTTACTTACATCCATTTTCTCCGGGCCATCTGCCACGGTGTCTTCTTTCGACTTTGCATTCTTCTTTATCGTTTTTGCGTCGACAACTGGAAGAGCCAAACATCGTAAGATAACATTAACACTGTATCGTGTAAAATTACAACTTACCTGTAGCTATTTCCGATATCTCCGGCATTTCCACATCTTGCGCACCACTCTCACTGATACCCAATGTGTTTTTCAACCTTTCTAATTCTTTTGCACCGTAACGCTCCCTTTTAATTGCCCTACACTTTCTCCTCCATTTACTACGTATTGATTTCGCCATTTTATCGTGTCACGAGTAATATTTTAAATGCCCCTTATTTTTGAAGAGCCTTCAAGTAACACGTATATGCATATTGTTACAAAATTCCACTTTGGAAACCAAGTATATCCTATTTTAAACTAAGAATACGGCAAGCCTAACAGTTCGAAATCAAAACAGAATTGTATACGAATGTCTCGTGAAATTGCACGGTAAAATAAGTTTGAAGTGTCGTTCAAAGCGTAACATAACCTCAAACACACCAGGATTCTAAAGATTATAAAATATCGAATTTATTTCAAGACTTACGAACAAGCGAGGCTGCTCAGTACATCGCACTTACTTTCAGCATATGTTCTTGCAAAAGTTACTCACGATAACTGTGCTTCTGTAACAAAAGTGTAATAGTATAAACTATCACGTGTTACATACTCGCAACGCTACTAACAACGCAAAATCTAACCACATGCTTGTTTATACTGTCGATACTTGCGTAACGTGATTAGTGGCGCTCTCTGCAGTCGAAGTTTCTGACACACCATTGATTTCCCGTGTTTGAAAATTGTCAATATTAAACGAGGTAATAATTACACATGAATCAATTAAAATTTCTGCATTTCATCGTTCAAACTTTAAACCACCTTTCACAGAACCCAAAACAGTAATCAATATGGCGTACTATTGATGCAGCGATCATTTAATTCATTACAAATAACGCGCCATACCGTTTCAGTTCCGTATTCCGCAGTCCAATTCGGTGTTTCGCTGTTTCCCTCCTTAGTATGGAAGAGGATATTGTTGAGTGCAGAGGATTCGCAACAGAATAAACTTTCCAGTGATCAACGACTATTTTCTAAGCAATTAAACGGACGTATAAGGTAATAATAATTTTCTACAGAATTGAATAGCTCGTGAAACGTTTCTTTTTCAAAGCCACGAGGAAAAACACCTGGTAGTACTCGCTGGAAATTTCGAAAGTGCATTGCAAATGTTAACGTCTCAGAAAACTGTTTCCATTAAACGTACGCTCTCTTTCATCAGACGTGCGAATCTCCAGTTTCACTTTTTCTTTCTCGAAGCAAAAGCGCGTGTGTGCACTGGTATTACCGTTATCGCTATCGCGCGCATCATTCGATCGCGATAAATGCACCCCTGTGCTGTTAAATATAGAGCGTAATGTTAATAGTGTTTTAGTTTAATGGTACTAAATTTGAATGAAATTTTTGTTATTTAGGGAAAGTCTTACTTCGAGGGAAGTATCGTCTGGCCAATTGAATGATTGACTCCGAGATGGTCTTGACTTTTCACACGACTTCGGAATTTAAGGCTCCTCGGTCGTGGGCCATTTCTTGATGGACAAATCATTCTGAGATGACCATGGTTATCAGGAAAACAGTGGCGAGTGAGAAGCATATATACCACATTTAGTTTGTAAGATCCCTACGCGGACAAGCATAAACAAATCGCGATAAACTAGTTCTCTCCAGCACAGCTCTTAAACGGAAACGTCGGTCAGTTTCATGATTAGCACTTTCTAAGCTGCAACGACCGTCCACCGGGTATTTAGAAGCTGCGGTCCACTTTTCACTCGCCTTGTAACATATTTATGCAGGTCCAGTTTACGCGTTGACAACGCCTCAAACGCCGCGCAATCTCGTATCCCGATTACAGCTTCACGCGCTCCCCGGCAGTGTCGTTTTAGAATTTGATTTATGGCGGGTCGCGACGCCCAAGACTAAACGGCTCAAACAGTAAATTGATATCATTCGACTGAATGCTTTCTATAGGGAAGTTTTTCGTAGAAAACAAAATTGACGCGGGGAAACTTAAAAGGCTGGGAACTACCCTTACTTCCTCAACCCCTTCAATTTTCATTAGGAGAAAGCTACAGCTTTTCAATGCGAGAACTCTGTCGCCGACAGTACTTCTTTATTAGTCATTAATCATTTTATCGTAAGGAAGATCTTAGATAGATCTTTATAAAATTCTTCCCACCGCTCAAGTTTCTGAACCAGTTCGTATAATTAACTTTATTTCATAGATTCGCGTCAGGGAGATATCTCTTCTCCCGCAAACTCTGCCGTTGCCACCTGTTCGCGCTATTCCCGGTACCTGGCGCTATCGTCGGAAATAAATCCATTTATCGATAAATGGCGAGGTGAACCGTGCTACGAGGAATCTCGCTGGTGCACCGATGATGCATGAAAGCCCGTTATCACAGGGAAACCTCTTATCAGCGAGTGTCGGTGGCGTATAAGCGTACGAGCAGCGACTCGTTAATGTAGTAATAGCCCAAAGCGACCGGTGGAGAGGTCCGGTGTACGTGGGTAGAGAGACCATTCCGCTTTTTCTTTTCGCATTGTCGGCGCGGGCAGTTTGTTAACGGCGGACGTCGACGATGTCATCCTCAGGGTTTAACGAGGAGTAAGTAATACTTACGATCTCCTCTTCTGCGGGCACTCGCCGCGAACGACTTCCGCGCTACAAATTGCCAGAGGTCCCGTAGAGGCGCGCACGATCGCAGCTTCTGTGATGTCCTGTTTGTCGAATATGATCGTGGCGAATGAGCCAGGGCCTCGTCGAATAAGTTTATGATTCGGTTAAGTGGGCCGGCGCTGAAACGTTTCGTCGCGTCTTGAATGAACTTCAAGTGGCGTTTGATAGGTATACGACGAAGTAACGTAGAATGCCATCTCACTTTCTGCCGTCCGATGAATTCTCTTGAACCGCCTATCGTCTCATTTGCGGAACGACCGTAGCTTTATTTTTGCGCACTCTTTTAAACTCGATTATAAGGATTCTGCTTTGAAATACGAAGACACGCGGTACTGTTATTATAGTTTAGAATATTTCGGAACGTGATAGTAGGATAGTGTATGCATAGGAGGATGAAAAGGGACCGCATACTAAACTTAGAATTGATGACGCATTGCGATAAAGCAGATTCGCGGTTTTATCAATTCTGCGTGTTGAGGAAGCGTTTGCTCAGTTATTTACACAGAGATTTTAGCTGGATGGTTTCTTTTTCAGAAGCACAAAGAAGATACGTTAAGAGAGTATGTCGTTGCTATTAAGTATTATCGAACCCTCCATCGATTAATCCCCGTTATACGGTTGGAAGTAGATGGCAGGAAACTTGACACACAAAAAGGAGTAAGTGTTGCGAAAAAGCTAGCTTTAGGTAATAATCGAGTGAAGTGGGTGAGGTTTCTATATGCATTACTGGATTCGTGTTATTGATACAGATAACGATTTCTCGCTGCGGACACCGATCCTCAATTAGGTTGTCAGAAAGGATTAACTAAATATTAGCTAACTATCGGCTTATCACTTATAGTATCAGCGTGTACAGAATGCTTCATTGCGCAAATATTGATGTCGACACAAGGACTGATTAAACGTTTCAGGCCTAACGTCTGAAAACCCAAGTGAACCATAATTACAAGATTTAGTTTATCATTTATCTCGCGGAGTAAGCCGGTCGTCTCTAAGATTACATGGAAAGAGCGTGAGAGCACGAATTAAGTGATCGAGCCGTTTTTAGTTAGTGGAGAATATTAAGTTCATATAAAAAGCTCGAGTGCTATGCTGAATAAATTGTGGAAGGAATTTATCATAGAAATTAGAGATTTCCAGCCCACTAATCTTTAATGCATGATACAAGATACAAGGTATAATATATTCTTCTATCCACTCAACACGTCTCAAGCTACAAATTCGTAATTATGAATAATGAAGGATGTGCATCACAGAACCTATCTTCGAAACCCATCAGCAGAAGTTCTCTAAACTTTTAAAACAGTAGGTCGTTCAATTATTCTATCCCAATTGTTCTTCGAATCCCTTCGAAGCCTCGTACCGATTTTCGTTGCACGAAAACTCGGATGCACCGGGTCGTCGAACCGCGAATAATGACGGGCTCGATGCACTTGAGTGCAACGGCCTTTTGTCGTAACCGTGAATGCACTCTCTCCCGTACATTCGTAGCGGCTCCTGGCCCCTTTTTCTCGAGGAATCGCGAATCGAATCGCCGCTCTATCGCTTTCGGTTACGGCACGTCGAAGACGAACGTGCTACGATGTCTCGTTAAAAGTGCTCGGACCTGGTTTCGTTTCTTCTAGCTGCCGTGCATTCGTTTCAATTGACTCTGTGAGAGCATGAGCGCGATATGGCACGAGGACAATACGTTACGCTGACCTCGTCTCCGTGTGACCCGTGCCCAGTGGCTCGTACCACTGGTGTAACGTAGAGGGTGTCTCGTGATGGATGATGCAACCCTAGAAATGATGGTTCTGCATGAAAAGAAAAGGTTGGAAATGTTGGATAAATTTTTCCCGTACTAAGTAGCTCCCGGGAGAAATGTCCCGGGATGTTTGAGAACGCGTGCTCTTACATGTCTCGGGTTAACTGACTTTCCTACGAGTTATTCTTACTCGAGCTTGTGTTCTTCTCGTGCCAAGGCGGTTCACGCGTACTTATATTCAGTTTCGTTTTCGTTCGTGATACACGAAGAATGCAGCCTTCGCGCGAACCCTTTCATTAACACATCCCGTCGAAAAACAATGCGAGGGCCAATTAAACTCGTTTAAGCTCTAGACGAGTGTTACGTAAGAGTCGGCGAAGGGTGGCTGCTGTCATTGTGTTTGGTGAATGGTATGCCACGGTGATGAGCCATTTTTACGGCGCGTTGGCGCGTGCCATTGTCTGCAACAAATGCATCGCGTCTGAGACGTTAAAGAACGTGATAAACGTCCCGTCAGCCGTATTCTAAGGACACGACATATTGTTGATGTAACGATTGACGGGACTGCTGCGTGATTAACATAAAGACGTTCTCCTGATTTTCAGATTGGGCGAACAGAGGCGTCATGCAGAAGCATCGACCGACGAGGATTCTGAAGATAGTTTGGAGTATGTTTGGGAGGACGTGGAGAACCTCAGTCTAGAAGAGTAAGTTCGATGCAATTTCATCTATACTACTTCTGTTTACTGCACGATTGATTGCACTTTGATACGCGAGTGGAAAAAAGTGTGCTATATAGTTTTGATAAGATAAGATCTCTATGATCCGCACACTAATCCATAGGAAACGTAGAATGATCTAGAAACGAGAGATTAGATCCACAATATCCACATATAAATGACATTCTCAGAACTTGTATTACTAGCTGCCAGATATAGCGAAGTTTCTACAAATGTAGAAACGACAAATGTCAAGTCTCGGAATTCAAAGTAAGGAAAAATACGGGTGACCAAAAACTCTCGATAAAACACAAAATTTACTATTGCACATATATCATTTTTTTTTTATTCCAATAACAACCAATGTCTCTCTTTTCGGAGACAGTTCGAAACTTTCTCGTATTTAAAAGACTTTCACGAGCCATTAGCTACGGTTCCGAAAGTGAAGCTTCCCCAAATTCCTGGTAGGTAGAGCTGACGCGATTTGATTCTGTGGTAAATACTATTAGTTTCTTTAATACAATCGTAATGCGAAATGGCGTAGAAGGTAGAACAAGGGTCCTGAAAAGTATGCGGGTGGGTAATTATAGGCGCTATGTTTGTTGAGGCAACGATCCGTCGATTTCTTGTCATTCCTCGAACGTTTACGCTGACGTGTGGCGACACACCGCTCGCATACCTATTCATATTGTGCAACTTTCACTGATAACGAGAGCAACATTCCTGGGAAGCGGTGTCTTCTGAATATTTAGTTGGGTACGGGTCTCGCGCCGTGGCAGCCACGTATTCAGACCGCTCCGCGTTCAGCTCGTCCTGGAGCACGGGCGTGCAAACCCGACGGTGGATTCGTTTTTCTCGCTACGTCGGCTTTACCGCTGACATGCACAATTTTAACGACTCCTTCTGACGCGAGAGTGCTTGTCACGTGCCGCGAATAATTAAGCGAAGCTCGGTGTAACAGCAGCGGCCTGTTCAGTGCTAAAATACGCTTTTCGCGCCGTCGTGTTTGCCGCCTGAGGAAGGAAGCTGAATTATAATAGGATATTGTTCTGCCCGCCAGTAGTAGGTAAGTTGCTGTTTCACAAATTTTTATGTATTGTAATCCTATGGTAATGCATTCGGAGTGTGTCGGCGTCGAAACGAATGGATA
Organism: Andrena camellia; assembly: GCA_029448645.1. Classification (NCBI taxonomy): domain Eukaryota; kingdom Metazoa; phylum Arthropoda; class Insecta; order Hymenoptera; family Andrenidae; genus Andrena; species Andrena camellia. Next base: position 18,084,416 of record CM055677.1, read on the forward strand.
ACATTTATTGCGAGCAATGTTTCTTACGTTGAGACGGAGCGGGTTTAGTTGTGGAATGATAGGAGATTATGGTACTTTGCAGTGGCTTATATCTAATCCTAAACTCGTCATATCCGGAAGGAGGATGTATATTAGAGAATTCTGAATTCATTCTATAATTATCGATGTTTGCGCGAGCCTATCAATATCTGGCAAAAAATACATCCGCGACTAGGCGTACGTGACGTTCCAGCCTACGAGGCTGCATCTATTAGAGCAAAGTGCAATACTCCAGCACGTGCACGTTAACCCGGTTCCAGTGTCATCAGTGTCATCGACGCGGCAACTAGGCCGCCGTGAGCAAGAGTTCCGCTCGTTATCATTCGTCTCCCTAAATATGCCCTCCTCCCAGGAACCTGCAATTCACGTGGAGCTACTTGCGCGCGAATTTCCGCCACGTCGGACATTCACTTGGTTCGTCTCGCGCCTCGATTCACCGAGGAGTCGCTCTGCCCCAGGGTAGTTATTAATTATCTGGAATGACTCTTCGTTTCGGTCTCGTTCAGCACGGTATGCTTTGACGTCGCCTGATTACCTTAATGAAACGAAAACGGTGGAACAAAACGGTCCCTGCTCTGTGCTTGATCGATTGACACGCTACTTTTCCGGGCGATGCTCCCCTCGCAGGGTTGAGAGGGCAACGTCAAGTTTACAAAGCGATTTCTGATACACAGTAAGCATACGAGTAATTTCGAATGGTAGCAGCTTCCCATCCACCTCGGGAATCTCCCTCCCGTCTCTCTTTTTGGAGACTCGGTCGACGAAGGCAGATAGCGGTGGTATTTTAATAAATTTCCATCCCGACGCCACTCTAACAGTATCGCATCTAACGAACACGCGTACACGGAGCACGCATTAGCGGTATCGATCATACATCAGACGAGACAGGAATGAGGAAGCACAATCTCCGAACCGCAGACCACCGCTAAAAAACGAGGAACTGTTCGTACGAATAGAATTTGGTCGTGGGAACGTGTAACGGTTAACGAGAGCGACGAAATCGCATCGCACGGTGGCCACCGTTTCCGCGGAAAATCGCGATCGGTAATAGCCGCGAACGCGATATGCAAAAACGATCGGCAGCTTGAGAACCGGTTGCCGGTTCGGTATCGGGATTCCAGAGGAAAGCAAGAGCGTGGAAGGAATCGTAATCGATTTCCCGAAGGGGGGGCCGTGTTTTCACGGGACTTTTTCGCGAAAGTGAAACTTATCTTGGACGTCGAGACAGGTTCCCGTTCATCTCTGGCGGATGCGTCGATTTCACGCCCGTGAAAACCTGTTCCCGATGCGCTAGAATATCCGAGCAACGTTGCCTCGTCGAGTAGAAAATCGGTCATTGGCGGTGCTACCTAATATCGAAACATTCCGCATAGCGATATTTCCCTCGGACACTGCCGGCGGGCAGCTGTTTTTCTTGTTCCGAAGGGACTTGTTGCACGGCACCTGTATCAGGTGTTTCTGAATTCCCGTCTCTCCGTTAGCATGGAAAAGGGAGTAAACTTGTTATCGAGAGTTCTTGTCCAACAGCGTCGGTAGTGCAGGCGTTCGTGCAATGAAACCATAATAAGGAATCTGTTGTAACGCGATTTGCAAATGCTACTTGTCAGAATGGAAAATAATACCCTCTCTAACCCGTCGGTTAAGTATTTATTCTTATCCCGCTGAAACCATAGCGGAAATCCGGAATAATTCGATTTGCATAATAAGCGTCAGATGAAACGGGAATGTGTTACGTTCGATTTTTTATACGGCTCTTTCACTTGCGTCGCTTCACATAATAATTCCTCTAACGTCTACTTAGTAAGTTGTTCAACTATTGTCTCCTCGATTGGATCAATTTCTCCAGACATCGATTTATTAAATGACTCAAATATTCGAGAATACTTTGGAGCTATTTATGTGATAAAACAATAACGATGTTATAATATCGTCATAAACCTTCCGAGGAATTTAATCTCGGGTCGAAATCTGCTCGAATGTTCCTAATTGGAGAGGATTATAGTTGATTCGTGTAGAGATTATAGACCTTTAATTAGATTTCAAGATTAAGAACATAATTTTCTCATCGCGATGACTTTTAATTAGAGAGAATCCTTTAGAGCATTCAAATTGATAGCGAACGTTTCATTACATAGTGCTTTCATTCCTATACCGGGAGTTTGACAAGTTAATATTACGTGCAATCCTTGCAGTCGACATGAACAAACGTTCCAACCGGTGCACGTCGGATGCAAAATATCAGGCTGCTCATTCTCTGGCCGTCGCCCACGTAGTTTTCTATCATAACCTCGACTTCCGGCCGCTCTTCGATGCAGCCCGTGACGCCGTGCCGGTATTGACACCAATTTTGCTATCGCCGGTTAACCAGGTCATTGTCTTTACCGCCGCGGAATATCAATGCATTCGTGTTTCGCCGTGTGGTTTTATCTGGCCACGAGAAAACCCAGTCGTAGCTGTACATCGGTGCTGAAACGTATGTACCTAAATCACGGCGGGCACATCCGCGAGGGAATTGAATTAAGTGCTCTCACCTGTGCCACGTAAGGTTGATCGTTTCCTTGCGTTCGAAGCTGTCGTTTCACTTCGGGGTCAAGTTTCCAAGGTCGCGTGAAAGTGGATCTATCAACGTTCGATTGTACCAATTCGGAACGGAGAACTCTAATCGAGTTAAATTCGATTATTCGATCATAGAAAATGATTTACAAGAGACGTTAGGCAACCCGAAAAATTCAGAAAATTATGGAACTTTGTGTGAAAGTAGAGTAATTCGTCCGTAACACAACCCTATTTTTTGTTGGCGCCATAGTGCGGGTTTTGGGGGTGAAATCATCCCTTGAAAAAAATGCAGAAGTTTCTTTTTTTCTTTTGCATAAATGAGTTTCCGGGTTGTCTATCTTTCCTTGTCACTCACGTTTCGCAAGTTGAGTCTTTTTGGCTACACTCATCGTTTCAACATGAATGTTAGTCACAGTATCTTGAATCCAATCGGGTCTAAAAGGCGCGGCATCTTCTCGTTAACCTTCCCCCGCATTCCATCAGGCCTGCCCCTGCGAACGTTCGCCAAACTCGAATCTTTCCAGACCGTCCGCGTCCCGGAGCAGAAACGATACCTACGTTACACCACTTGCCAGTGTTACGTACTTTACGGTATTTCGCCGGTTCGTTGCAGACGAATCCTCGGCACTCGTTAATTCAGCTTCCCCGCCGGTATTTCCGCCGGCATTTGAATTCCTCGGCGTCGATGGTATCGCCGTAACACGCCCACGTGCACGGACGTTCCTTTTTGTAATTAACGTTATCGACGATCGCGTGTACTTAACAATTAATAGAAGACTCCCCCCGAGACCGTTTATCATAACGTTCCACGGGCAATCAGTGATTCGGCCACCTCTTTTTTCCTCCTCCAAGACGCCTGTTGACCGTGAAATTAACCAGTCGAAGGGGGAAACCGACGAGTGGACGAGCTGTTTAACGACATCAGGCACGGAACACCGATAATTGCGGCCTACCCAGCCGTACAAACGCTCGCGATTAATAACCGACGCGGTGAACAGCCGCGGCTCCGCGCTGGGAAAGCGGAAGATTCAAAGCGGAATCCGCAGCGGACCTTGAAAGGAGCCCCGTTAAAGCGTGCTTCGCTATGCGAACGAGATTTCCCCCAGTGGCAAATTGAAAATCGAAACTCTCTACACAGTGTGCTCGACTTCGTTTGTCCTCGATGCTCCTTGAACGTACCACTGTTCTGGTCGCGTGGGTGACCATAGCAAGGTTGACGTTCGACGCTTTCGTTGGAGCTCGCCGGGAACGCAGGCTGAGTCTTCTGGTCAAGAGGAAAATTTTTGTTGGGAGAACGTTCTGAAACGAACTTGAAAGAATTTGCCTTTCCTCTACGCGGTGTAATAACAGGAATGGAGTAATACTTTGTAGTAGTCGTTCAAAAAATAAAAATTCCGGGATGGAAGCCAGTTCCTTTCTCCACGCTATGAATTATTGAGGAATTAATAGTAGAATGATGCCTAGAATAGTCGACAGAGATAAACGCTTGCGTTGCATCTAGCGTGGTCTTGCATGGTGTAACATAGTGCATCGTTTAATGTCAGCTACGGAGATGCGAAGGAAAATACGTTTCCCTACGTCACCATGGAAGATCCTTACCCCCTCTTCTAGTCGGAGTAAAAAGTGTCCGAAGTAAAGTTATTACGCTATGTTAATCCATCGGTATACTGCTTTCATCCGCGTTGTATTATTTCGCAGATACTTAATCTCGCATGACTGCCATGAAATTGCCCGCCAGCTACACACGTATATAGGTACTTCTTAAGCCGAATCATTTATATTCCGAGACGCGGCAGGCGCGTAAAAACTTGGAGGAACAGAGAAATTCTCCTGCAGATGGTCCGTTCATAAATTGGTCGCACAGCGTTCGAAAATAATTGCAGAAACTTTGTTCCATCGTTCCCGAGAACTTTCAACGATGTGCAGCGCTGTGTTAATCGTTTCTACCAGATGGAGGTACTTTCTCCAGCACTTGGATGATTTCTCAGGAAAAATAAAAAAGCTTCTTTCTCCTCCTCCTCCTCTTCTGCGACCTGCATTATACGAGCAAACAGCGAATCGCATTAACATTAATCTTATCTGACGCTGCTTGAATAAATTTTCAGGCATGCTAAGCTCGTTGGAAAGAAATCCTTTCCTTATGATTCTATAGTTTCTGCATGTATCTCGCTATCGGTTTTAATATGTGCATAAAAATTTAACGTCTCACTTGTGTTTCGTATAATTTCGTTCGAGGCCAAGAGTAAATTAAAATTGTGGGAAGCTGGTACATGCTGGCTTACGTTTGAATCCGAGGAACACTCTTGTAGTATGTGTTATGGTTTCGAGAAGGTAAACGGATTGATAGAGATTTCTCTGAAATGTACACAGCAGGCTGGAATCGATTCTGGCACAGTTGTTTCCGCTTGTCCGCTCATTAAGTTCACAAGATCTCGTTGGGAATGGGACCTTAACGAGTAGATTCTCCTATGGAAATAGAAACCTTAAGTGCAAATTCGCGCAGACACGATTACAGTACTTCGTAATAATAGTGCGCGAAATTATTCATCAACTTCATCTTCAGAAAGTTCAAAGAAGATATCAAGATCGATCCATTCACCAAATTAGAAGATATCTCGTGTTTAAAGGTTAATAATTTCAAAACCACATCAGTTTATTCTTCACTATCAAGTACTTTCTAAGCTCCATATTTTTTAAACATTTCTTTAGTGCACATTCAAATTGTCTGTTCTGAACGTGCTCTAGAAGACCTGAGAATTTCCACCTGCTGAGTGGATATCGGTTCAATTGGTCTTACAAGCTAATTACAGGCAAGTGTGCGGGAAGTTCATCTGTTAACGTCACCATTCGCTTGCACCCTTGTAACAAATGTCGAGATAGATCGCCCGGGACCATGAACATTACAAGTGGCTAACAAAAATCAATTACTACTGTAAAATATCTGTCTCTGCTAATTGGATAGTTTCCCAGCGCTTTAAAAGTAATCGAATTACCAGCACCTAACGTATTCTTTACATTTCCAATAAGTACTAAAAAGGGACTGTTTGAAACCTTGAAGAAATTTATTGCTGTCTTAGGAGAACTGCACCTGTTTGTTAAGTATCCTCTTAATGATTTAAAATTGAAGGAGTTACAAGCACGTGCCGAGTTCCTTGGCGTTTCGACCCACGATTCCGTTGCATGTTCCACTAAATATCGGAGCAGGGACCATCTAAGACCACGAAGAACGCATCCCCAGGCAATCGTGCATGTCCATTGAGATACAGAGTCAGGTTCCTCGGCGTTCGATTCACTCTCGAAAGCAGGTCACGTAGCAGTGCACTCTCCCCTTTTGTTCCGGCAACTTTTCTCGTACACATCAGCTCTTTTCTCTCACGATCTTATCCAACACTGACCCACCCCCTGCCCCTCCGCTGGCAACCTTTCTCGTAATCCTTTTCGTCGACCTATGCCGCACGTGCCGCACCTGAAGTGCCTCCAGGCGGATCTTACGTAAGGTTGATGCCTTGCGTAACGCTGTCATTACACTTTTATAGTAATTCGTAGTGTCTTGGGGACGCAAAATGTTGCAGCCACGCTCGATTTCTCGGCACGTACGGAATTACCGACGAATACACGAAGTGTACTGTAAAATGGGGACGTGACTCGAGTGGTGAATACAGTACGTGGAGTGAGGTATAAAAAGCTCGTACGAATCTTCCGTCTAACTTAATTATTGTGAAGCTATTCAGAAAAATGTAAGTGAACGATTTATTTCTACAATTCTTCCCAAAAATTCTTCTCCTGTCAGAGAAAGATCTACCTAACACTAGACAAATTGAAACACATTTCCACGTGCTTTCACATGCGTATAATTCATTCACTGCCGAAATTTAATCGCCCAATCTCGTACGAACGTGCTTCCTGGTGCACGCGGTAAACTTTGCTCGAGCCTTTCGATTTTATTTGCTGCCCGTTTAGTGTTCTTCTTGCCCAGTAACGCACGGTCAGGATCGAGGAACCGTTTGCCCATGGGATCATTGGAAATCTCGTTTCAGGAAAAGATACAGACCTGGAAACGGCTTCTTCGAAACCCGATACACTCGATTTCGCCGCGAGAGCAAATCGATACAACGCTCTTCGGACGCGGGGTTGTAAATCTTCGACAGTTTAATCGATATCCCGTGATTTTTACCGCGACGAGGTGTCTCGCGAATAGAGTTGCGAGGTCAATCGGGGAAAGTCATAGCTGCGAGCCGGTTGGGGACCCGAGAAAAATCCTGCCAAGCTTCGGAGCGCCGCTAGCAAATGCTCTAGCTGTGCTGACCTACATTTCGGATCTGCTGATAAATTTCAAAGGAATATTAGATGTACCCTGGCTGGTTTGCCTCGAGAATCAAGCGGGCATTCCATCCGGCACGATGTATCGGATTCTAGAGCACCCGCGAAACATTTCAATCGCAATAAAAAGGAGTAGTATACATTGGCGCGAAAGCTTCCTCCATTAGTTCTCCATTATACTAGTGGCAATAACAGGGGTCAGATTGTGCGGCGATATTCTTTACACTTTATTCGTATGGAGTATACGGAGTTACGTATCTTCTCAGACAAAGTTTTCTCCTCCCACATTAAATTCTAACGGTTAGGGGAAAAGGTTGCAGTAGATGGGAACAGATCTTCCAGTCTTTCTCTTTGACAAACAAATAACGGACAGAAATTCCGCAGAAGCTTAATATTTTCAGTTCGTCTGGGTACTTTCTTCCGAACTCGTCTTAGTCGCTCGTAAAACGCAAAGGAATGGAATAACAAGGTATCGTTTAAAGAACCGTAGGCTTTCTTGGAAACTTAAAAAAAAAAAAGCGATTCGATCAACTTGCCAGTTCCAATTGCATCGAATCAGCCGTAAGAATGGGATCGTTGATTGCTTCACCAGGGGTGGTCGTAATCGGGGGTAATCAAGTCGTGAATTTCACCTAGTGTATCAAAAGGAAACGAGTTCGTAATGCCCACGGTCGTGTGAGAACATCGGTCCAGGCTTGGGTTTCTACAGGTTCTAATCTTCGCGCGAATCGACGAGCCACGCGACCTTTTCAAAAGGATCCGCCTGGATGCTAACGCTGGCGAAGAGGAGACCTTTTCTCATCCGTGTTTCCCTCCGCTCTAACGAGCATCTATTTGCACGAATTATTGCGTCACCGGCAATATTAACGCGGGCGTTAATGTCGTAACGGCGTTACAGATAGAATTAGAATCGGATCTATGGTAACACGAGCTGCTTTATCCCGATGATTTGGTAATTCAGATGGCTGAAAGTATTTGCACCGTTAGAGGACAATAACTCGTATTCTAGACGGCACCACGTGTCGCAAACGCGGATCGAGAAATAATGAAACACGATCGGTGGTTTGGTGTACGTGTACGATAAACACTTTAGCGCCTAGGGCGACAAGTATCCCGATGTATTGTGGTCAGAGCTAATGAAATCAAAGGCTTCAGCTCGTCATGCGATTATCATTCGTGTTCATGCTTTAATTAGTTGCTGTTTGCCAAGCTCAGCGCGGTTGACACTCAACGTAGGTATTTCCCTCGCTGAGAGATTTACAGAATCCCGATATAAGAGTGGACATTTTTGTTTTATTATAATTACGTGTCATCTTCCTCAAGTACGAAACGCAATTCTTTCTCCGCGTGCAATTCCCTGCACAGCCTTTCTATTCCATCCGTCAAGTATTTACTCCTTCATCTGTGCATTTCAGAGCTCACTGTCATTCGTGAATGTTGATTTATTAAGAAGCGATCGTTGAAATGATTCGTAGAGCTTCCTGCCTGAAGAGGATTAGGATTATCACGACAGATGGCCGCCAGTATGCGCTACATGTGCGCCATGAGGGTCCCAAATCCCAAACGACTTAATGAAAGCTTATTCATTACCGGGATTAGTTAGCCGTTCCTGGAAACGAACGAACATACGATCAATTAATTCTGTACGACACTGTACTGCAAATCCATGCGGATTACAATCAGGACAGCCTACACGCGAAACAGGCTAGGTCACTTTCAATTAACCTTCGATACGCGGAGCAAGGAATCTCATTTAATTAGTGCTCGGTGACTGGGATTAGCGATAAACGCGACGGACGTTAATCGATCGTGTGGGATTCGAGACTATGAACAGTCGCGATGAGGGAACAGTATCAGAAGTTATGACAGCAGAAAGTAGGTACTGTCGTTTTTCTATTTTCATTTCAACGAGCGAAGTAATCGGAAACGTTGTTCGTGTCGATAAGTCGTTCTTATCGGGAAACTTTGAACCCAACAAAAAGGCACAGAAACCTGCTGCAAGTTTGTTCAGTGTTCCATGCACAGTGCTCTGACGAGATCCTAATTAACATTCGTACAGAATTAATTACGCGCGAGCGTGCTTATGCCCCATAACAATCAGGCGAATGTGGGCTCGCCATTAAACGGACTGATAAGAAGTACAATTTCAACTGACATAAAACAGTTCAGAGTTTCTATCCTGACGCGCTCACTCGGAGATAGTAAATTTCGCGTGAGCATGGCGAAAGTAGCGTCGTTACGAGAGCCACGCTCATTATCAGGGTAAAAAAGTTGTTTCTTACGGCATCAATTCGCATAACATGCAGCAAATAAAGATCGTCACGCATCCAATAACGTTTCAACTGATTCGAATTCGATGAGAGACCTTGTGGGGCTTGGCGATATTTAAAACTTCATATTGATCACTTTGCTTTGGCATCAGTGACCTCATTGAAGATTAGGTCTGACATATAAGAGACTAACCGCACCCTGAACGTAATAAATTTTCAATCGATGGAGGAACGAAAGAGGCTACGTACACAGGCTTAGTAAAATTGCGGATCAATGTTTCGTGGAACGGAGGTGTGTGGTAAAAATTAGACGATTCTGATACTTTCAAGGAGGAAGGCAAACGAGGAATGCACTTTTACGAGTAGGCTACAATCAATGTGTGAATAAGCACGTGAAGTACCGCGATGATGAGCGCGCAATTGGATCATTTTTTTCCCGAAGATCTTCGCCTCTTGTCCAGCGTTATAAAGTGAAGGGATACTTCGATGCTTAAAAGAAACGAATGCTTAGAGGCACGAAGGTTTACACAATCGTAGGAAATACGAGATAATATTTCAATGAATGATACCATGAATCTAGCAACGTGCAATGTATCAGTCGTCGCCAAGGAAACACCGTCTCGTGATTAAAGATCACGCTGTCCAACTAAAAAGAACCATAAATCAACGTAACGAGCAGTACGAAGCGACGTTTGTATCCGTAACGCCGGCAAATGTCACGGTGACTGGGCTGTCATACAACTTTTACACCCTGGACGTGTGCAAATGTTTCCTCGAATAGAGATAGTAGGTACGGTCTTTCAAGTTTCAAGCGCTCGGTTCAAGTCTCGATTTCAGCGTTCATACCAGAGTTCTGACGATCACAAACTGGGCAGACTAAATGCATCTAATTATTTTAAATTTAGTGGGAATAAAAGAAAGATGATTTAGAACACTTGCAATTAGTATTTCAATACTAATGTCCTCAGACACAGAGCGAGGAGGAAATTGCAGTTGCGTCTGCCTATACGATTAATAGACGGGTGAGCGTAAAACAGATTTGCGCCCGTTCACACGTTAACGAGATCCCGCCGCGGTGCATAGTAACGATCGTGAGTGACGTACGATTCACGGATCCAAGTGGATGGATCCTGAGACGACGTACATAAATAAATTTTCATCGAGCATCGTCCAGTCGTGTGCCATTATCCCCGGCCTTTTTCGCTTCGGTCGACACGCCGAAGCCAATTTATTTGCCGAACGAGCGTTGTTCACACGCCAACGATCCACAGGATCGATAGATCTTTCCTTAGCCGGGCGAATATCCGGGAGACCGCCCCGGGAAAGGTCCGTAACGACCAATTTCACGGTGAAACCTTCTCGAGGTGGCCGACGAAACTCGATCAGTGCGACGTAATGCAATTTGCCTCGGTGGTTCTGAACTTTCAGCGAACCTGCGAACTGTTGCTTCTGCAAACAGACCGAGGGACACGTACGCGCGATAGTTTCTCACCAACGACTTGCGGTTCCGTCGGGGTCCTGTAGCGTGGTCAAACAGTGGCATTTCATTGATACCGAGTTGAATTCGGTTCGAATTCACTTTCAAATCTCTTGCCAGCAATTCCATTACCTCAAACCATCCCCCGTAGGCACAGTACAAGTCCATAACCTTCGCTGACTAAAACATTTCGCGGCAGAATGGCCACATGGGTGGCCCAATTTCGTGGATCAGCGGTGGAAGAGGGCAAGCGCGTGCACGCGCGCAAAAGCGCTAAGGGTCCGGCGTTCAGCGTGGCCCTAAAGGTAACCAAGTACTCAAGGCAGCCACGGCGGAAGCGACGATTTTAAGTGCGGCCTGAAAGACATATTTTTGGACGCGGTCTATATTTATCCTGCTTGGTGCGCACCTATGCGCAGGAGAGGCGCTGAGCGATTTACGCGTCTGGAACTCCCGGCATTCCGCGCGACTTTCTTTGTGTGTCGGTTCCCCGTGACATTCCCGCTGGACGCGGACGCCACGCGCCGCCACGGAATCCCGCTTATTCGGCGCGCATCGAAAACGGGGCCCACGCGGTTTTTCATCCCTCGCCCGAGCACTCGCGATTTATGGGGGCCGCGCTTTAAATTACGCCGTCGGTTACGCGTTACGAATTACCCGAGCGATCGGGGCAGCCTGCGATTTACGGGGCGCGTCAAGAAGACGCCGCGCGCCGCTTTCAGCTGTCGAATATATACGCCCGGACAGCCGCCGCTCTAGGAGCAAACTGACGGGACAATCGGGAAATAATTTACGTACAGTATTCTGTGAATCGTGGTACAACCGGCAAAAAGGTGATTCCTCGGAAAACACGGGTGGGAAATGCGGGAAAAAATTTTCTGGTTCGTTGAAAGATTTCTGGGTAAAGTGAAGTTGAACGTGAACGTATGCCCTGTGTGGTATGATATAGGTGCCTGTTAATATATCTGTTGGCTCCACTTTCCTCCATCTGCGATTGTTGACGTAGTGTAGGAGGTTGAAGCGAAGGTAGTAGTGTATGTACTGCTGCTTCTTGTTTTCGTTATCAGTATGTACGAAATCGTTTATTCTGGTTGCTAGTTTGTTCTGGTTCGCGGCATTTCACGATCCACGCGAAGGAGAAATTCCTGCTGTATTTTGAATGGATGCCTACGAGTAATTTCCAGGCATTCCACGCTCGCAGTTTCAGTTCGCGCGAGTGTTCTCAAATTGGCGCCACACCAAGCAATCTAGAGCGGTTATTAAGAAGCTCGCCCTTAACGATTTCATTTCTAGGATGCGTATTACCGAGTCGTTAAAATAGTTGAAACAAGGCTACGCTTCATTTCTGCTGCTAGTGGAAGCGCAGGCATTTCCGCCAAACTAAACCGTTCTAAACGTATGTTTCTATAATTATGCGCCATATTTTCCGTAACTAGTTGTATTAAGGGGGGAACCTGGTTTAGGACGCTGAAAACACGATGAGTTATGAAGAACCATTTTCTCCATAAATATAAAAAGAATATTTCGAAAACTTTAAGGGTGTTTTAAGAATAATTCATTTAATATTGTTTTACTGGTATATCTTCGTAACGCCGCGCCGCCGGAGTTGTCAAATTGTGTACATCCTCCCGAATTTTTTCCCGAAATAAAAAAACCGAAATTTTTCTTAATTGACATCAGTTTGATGACTATGTCGTCGATGTATTAAAAAAATAAGAAAAATGTGTAAAATTGACAAAGTTATGGGACTTTACCGAAAAAGTTACGATTTTGACGGAAAAATTTCGACGTTTTTATGCAAAAAAAAAAATGATTTAATTTAATTTCTGCATGAATGTTTTTCATTCATCGACGATGGTTGGTCAGTATGCAACTGAAAAGCCCCGGGTGAAGTCAATCGGTCGAATAAATTTTTCTCTATCGTGTACACAAGTTTAGAAAACGTGGTTTCGAGAAAAACGCGTTGAAAGTTTTCGACCGTAAGCTATATCTGCGCGACACGCATCAGTTACGTTGGCTGTGTCTATGAAGTTACTTCGAGTTTCTGTCTGTAACTTTGGGAATATATTCTCCATGAGTATTACTATCGATTAAAAAAATAAAAACACAATCGATTTTTTCAGCGTCCTAAACCAGGTTCCCCCCTTGAAACTCGTACGAGTTTTGTATAAGAAGCATAAAATGCTTCTTGCGAGTTCCATTTAAAGTTTCAGATCACAGACCTCCAGCCATTTCAATTCAACTTGCTACGAATATGATTTCCCCCTATTTCACATTTAGCTACGGACTAAATAATAATTACAGCGTCGCACAATGCTCGATTCAGTCCTCGGAATTCTTAAAATGTTTAATAACAGCCCAAGCATCACCGAATCCCACGATCTCGAAATCCTGAACTATTCGACCATAAACGTTCCATTTCGGACAGTTTAATTAAACCTCCACAGAATGACTCGATATAAAACCGCTACGATTTCCATTCGTAATCCCGCAGGAGCCCTCCCTCTTCCCCATGAGCGATCTCGAACGATATTTCACGGAATCACTTTGCCCCCCGCGGACAGTTTCCAGGTCACTTGGCAGCTCGAGCGATCGGGAGGGATAGAAGAGGCCTGGATGCCTAGCCACGGAAAGCCCCCTCGGCTCACCAACATCCGGAGTGTATCCAAAGCCGAAATTTATCGCGGTTATAATTCAGGCGAGTGTACGGCCGAAACTTTTTCGCGGCGTTCTGCATAGTTCTCGTTCGCACGCCGCGCCGGGGGCCTGGCGCTCGGATTGATCCTGGCTCTTGCTCCTCGATTTACTCGATTTTACAGCAAAAGCCGAGCTATGTGGCCGACAGCCAGATTCTCGAGTGCTCGAGTTCTCGAGTGCTCGAGTGCTCGCGGCGCGTTATAAATGCGGTATTCGTTTAGTGTCCCCGCTACTCATCACCTAATAGCGATAAGCCCGCGGATCATAGGCGCTGGCTGCATTAATATCGCGCCTCTCGCCTTCAATCGCTCGTTAAACGCTCCCATCTAACGCCGCTGAAGCGTAAATACGGCGGATTGTTGTTGCATTTTGTCGGTTAATTGCCGTCCCTGAGCAGCCATCGGCTCGTCTGTCGGATAATTAGCGTGTACACGTATTTAAGAAAGACCCACGTCAACAGATCGCCGCGACACGTACCCGCGGAATAATTGACAGGGAAATCAATCGGTCGGCTAGAGGGGGCCTAATTGCTCGCTCGCTAATGGGGACAACGGTTTCGTTACGCGCGAAGGGTAATTAAGCGGCACCGCGCCGCGTCCGAGCCACCGAGAATTTGACTCCTCCGTATGAACGATAAATCTCCACCCGCTGCTCCGTTGTTTCGTTTTGCCAGACGTTTGACCGGTGTTACGTCAGTTTTGATTAAGCGTCGCTTAATCGTTTCTGGATGAACCGCCGGGAAACGCTATTAATACTGCCGCGTTTCGTATAAACGCTGAGAAATGGAGGGTGCGTTTGTGATGTATGGCAAACGCACAGGCAATGAAATTGTCGACAAATATATAAATATGCGTATTCGTTAAATTGAAAGTGTAATTTATCATTGTAGCATTGCTTTGGGGTATAGTTCCATTAAAAAATGTTCACTATCCAACATATCACAGCAAATGGCTCGGAACATAGCAAATAAGTTCTGCTTCGATTGCATGTTACCTATGGCGGTGAGACCTTTAATTTATCTGTAAGCTCATTGTGCAGATAACATGGCGGTCAGCCAGCTCGCGAATATTTTGCAAGCTTGCTAATTACTCTCATAACGATCACGCAGCCATACGCTGCACAGTTTCCATCGCGCGTGTTTTACGTCGATGAAACACGAGAAATTTATATCAAAGGCTAATTACATGGCACACGTTGCCTCTTCCTCGTCTCTAAACGCTATTAAACCTTCATTAATCTACGTACAAAACACACGGCGCCGGCATTAATTAAGGGCTCATTAATCCGGACGGAAGTGGGCGAATTTATGTTTACCAACGACAAAGAGATTCAGCTCCCTACTCGAAGGGAGCAGCTCAGAATATAAAACGTGTCACAAAAGTGTTAGAACGTTTCTAAAGTTTTTCTAAACTTATATCTCGAAAAGTCATATCACACAAGTTCAACAGGGACCTGTTGTCTTAGTCGGTGCCCTAAAATTGTCAATAGTTAATCTGGAACGCCATTAAACCACCCAAAAGCTGCAAAATTCCCGAACATCCAAAGAGAATCCTGCTTCCAAAATAGTATATCGAATCGATTAGTTGTGTCTTGAGCCCATCGCTGCGTATCAATCGAGCTCCATTCTACGTCCACCACCTGTGTGTACGTGTGTACACAAAAGGGTCCGGGGCGGGTGTTGGTGCGCGCGCGCGTTCATATGAAACCTGCGCGCCACGAGGTAAAGCCGTCAGTGCTATTCGTCGCCGCAGTGCGATACGGTCGATAGAAGAAAACGTGGCCGACAGTCTCCGGTGGTTGCAGCTGCCGCAGACACCGCCGCGACGCCTCGATCCCTCCACGTTGCCGCCGCCGTGGTTCTGCCCCGTTAGAAAATTTCCCGGAATCATCGCCCTTCTTTGTGTCGCGTCTTATTTCCACCCCTCGAACCGAAGGGTGGCCGAGGCCACGCACGCTTGGCGCGCTTCACTCCGCTCGGGGATGCCGTGCGTGTGGCATCATGCGACAGAAACGCTCAGATAGGACTCCTGCGAACATGAGGTAAAGGTGGTCGGTGCTCCGGAGGATTACACCTGGGGGCGGGAGGGTGGGGGAGGGGTGGGACTTCCTCGTGGAACGATCGAGTATTTTGGCACACGTTGGGACCGACACTCTGTAGTGTTCTTTCGATTCCTTTCATTGCACCGTTTCGTCATTTTCCTCCGTCATCACCAAAGATTCTTTACTCAAATCACCGGGCTCCCGAAGGCTGTTTAATTGGAGCAGATCCTCGCTCCGAGAAGCCGAGTATCGCGTTATCCGGGTACCTACTTGGAGTTTCATCTCCAGGAACGGAGTTACATAAAGACGCGGCGCTCCTCCGTGCTTCTCCGATGTACACTTTTCTTCGGTAGCGAGATAAGTGCCGAAGATAGCGGAGGTTCATTACTCAACGTGATCCAAGGAAAAAGAAAACGAGTGGTTGCAATCGTCGATCGTTCCAGAAGCTCGCCGCGGCTCGGTTGGTAGGGAGGCGAGGAGGAACGGCGCGGAAGCGCCAGGATACCGGGCGACGCGGTCGAAAGTGCACGCCGCCCGTGCCACCGCTGACGCTATAACTGCTGTTGCATACAGAAACGATCGCTGACACGACCGCGTGGCGAGCCGTGACATTGGACTTTCGTGGAATCTGTTTACGCGACGCGAGGCGGTTCGGGAGCGCGCCGCGTCGCTCCCGATCGCGAGTGCCGGCGCAAAAATCGTGCCACGAGGGATCCCCCCCGGCCTTGACGTGACAGCCGGCCATCGATCACCATCGACATCTGGATTCAGCGAATTGTAGGCACGCACACGCGCCGCACAGCTGCGTGAATCAGCCTCTGCGACGTTCGTCTTCAAACGAAGGTAAACCACGGGTCTGGCTGAAATTCAGTGAAGTGCGCGAGATTAGCGGACGCGTGGATCCTGGATCCTAACCAGGGTACTATGAACGCGATTGCAGTTTATGACAGTTGTTGAATACTTAATCGAATAGTGACTATTGAAATTATGGACTCGTACCACTGAGTTCTCCAAAAAATAGAAACTTGCTCGGAGATACGCACATACATCTCCGCGGTGGATAGACCACGTTGGTTCCCGAAGGACCCTCAGAGCTAGACGGGAGGAGGACGAAGGTGGGCGGCCGGTCTGGCGCCAGGAGAGCCGCCGATCGATTTCCGGCTGGAAAGAGGATGCTCCGTTTTGCGACGTGGCGATCGAGTTTTTACGGCGTAGTCACGTGCCAAGAAGCGTAGTTTCTGCGGCATCGAGAGGAGGGGGCCCTGTGGAGCTGACGCTGGGGAGAGGGAACCGAACGAAGGGACTTTTCCCGAAGCGGTCACACGGCGTCCCGGCGTCGTCGTGGAAAATCGATTCGCCGTGTCGGCCACCCCGTCGCAACCACCCGCCGCAGTGCAATGACCTCCAAACCGGGAAGGTCCTACAGCGTGAGGTAAGAGGATCGCGGCAGGGCGAAAGGGGAATAAAGAAGAGGGCGGAGGGACACGGAGAGGCGGAGAAAATAGCCGCTTCCCTTTGCCATACGTCGCCGACGTCTACGACTGTCGCTCGACCTTTTTCTCTATTTCACTTCCGGCCGCGTCTTTCCGTGGCTGGATTTTAAACGGGCCGGTCTAAAGTTGAACGCCGGCTTAAGGGTTCAGCGTCGCGATCGGTCTGCCGCGTGCTCGCGACCGCGTGAAATTTACGATGCGCGTCGTTTATAGGGAAACGATCGTTCCGTTTCGGAACCCTTTGCCATTTCGTTTTTGCCGCGCGCCCGAGCCCAGCCGAGGTGCACGTTGCTGCTTTAGGTCGTAAGGGATGAAATAGAGATCACTTCTGCGAATGACAGGCGAGCTTGCCTTCCAAACGACTCACTTTGCTCCCGTGCTCGATTCTATTGTGGGAAACGTGGAGTATCGTAAGTCCATAAGACTGCTTTTCAATCTTTTATCCATTCCCGCCATCTAGTCTGTTTGATCCTTTTTTTTTTCTTTCTGTAATTTCGCATTAATGAGAGTATAAGCGCGTGGTTGAAACTGTAGAAAACGGAAACCACCAACCGGCACGCGCAATTTTTCACGTTACAGATTCTCCGCGGAGCTGCAGTTCCGCGCAGCGGAACGATTTTCTCGTTCAACTCGCAGTGATTTGCCACGTAATTACAGACTTATCGATTAAAAATACCATTAACTTGTATAATAATGATAATTTCGGGGGATAAGGTTTCCTGGTAAGAGGGAACAACGCGTGTCCGAGTCGAGATCGATCGTTCTATGGTTGCACTCCCCGCTACTGCTAAGGCGCCATTAAGCCTTCAATCTCCGTAATTACTTCTATGGAATTATAAGAAGCTTCGATACACGTCTTCATTAAATCTGGACGCTGTGTATGAGAGAGCAGCCCGGTCTCGCCATCCCGTAACAGGAAAATATTAATTTCCTTAATGGAATGGAATTCGTGTCCTTAGTTCCTTGGTTTCTTCCTCAGAAATTAATTACCGCGAGAGAACGAAATGTGTGCGCAAGCATCGCGAGCATTTTTTTTTATAAATTACCCCGCGAATTAACTAGACGTGGGAATGCACCCGCGGGGGAAACGTTGCAAAGTGACTGGCACATAATTATTATTCTCTTCTGAAAGGCTCTTTCATGCGGCTCGCGTCGACATCTTCGCCGCGGTCAGATTATTCCCCGGCCAAAGGATATTTCCGACCGTGAATGCGCAAACTACGCCCGATAAATAATTCCTGAGCGGGATGTTTCCCTGGCGGACGAACAATAACCCTTCTGTGTTGGACACTGTGGGTCAAGAACCTTGGAACGCCATTCGAAAACTGTGGCGAACGTGGAAGGCTCGTTGACTAGTGGTAGGAGACACTTCCTTGTAGAAAACTAAGCCGTCGGTTTATAAATTGGTTCCCATCGTTGCAGTCACATAACAAGCTTTCTTTGACGTCGTATTCTTTGCAGAATGCCAAGTGGCCTTTTCTGCGTTTCTTCCTAAATATACCGAATTCATTCGGTCGTTCTAAATCGTGGGATAATTCGAAATTGCTCGGTCCGGCAGAAATAAGTTTCTTCAGTTATCTCACACCTTCTGCTCGTTTTTTCTGCAGCGTATCCGGTACTTTCATCAGCTTCGTTTTGACGAATCGTTACAGATGCCCAACGGGCTGCCGTCATTTCTTCTTTTTCGGATTCCCGCTCTGCGTCTCGGGCTGCTTCCGGCTCCAGACGTTCCCAGTGACTCGGCACTAGTCGTCATTGGGATAAAACGTACGAGATAAAAAGGACCGTTTCTTGTTAGTAGAGCGTTACGCCAGCAAATCGAAGGATTTACAAGGATCGTGCAAGAAGTTGGGAGCACGGTCGGGAGCTTCGTTACGATTCACTGTCTTCTTAGCTCACTGGTCGCGTACACGTTTCTTTGTATCGAGCGTGAATTCTTACGTGGGATCACCTACTTTCCGAGACCTTCGCTCTGTGCTTTACGTCCGCGCTATTGTGCTCGTAAACAAGTCGTTTCCGTCCCCTATTTTAGCCCCCTTCCCGCGGAACTTCAATTCAATTACGTGGCATCCACTGAATGTCAAAACTTTCACAGACTGTTGAGCCTGCCTTAAAAAAGAAACCTCTGGTCGCTATTTAGGAGGAGACACGTGGCTCAACTTGAAAACTCACAAGAGGCGTGATTAAGCGTTCTGCTTCCTAATGGGACCATCATTTTCTCACGGGGCAAGGTGCCACAAAGGTCGACGAAAATGTAATTTCCAATGCATTCACGCGGTTGTGAGAACAATATGCACTTATTGATAGACATTTTTAGTTTCGTGGCTGTTACTATATCTCATATTCAAAGGCAATCTCGCAAACGAGAAAGGCGCGGCATGGGAACGGTAACTGGCGTATCGTGCAACTCACGATTCCCTCCCTATCACTTATTCATCACCAGCAGCTCGCTGGTATCGATCGCCTTAAATCATTTATCCTAATTAAATGGTGTTCCTTGGAAACAAAGGACGCGGCATTTACGAAACACAACGCCCATTTCACGCCTTGTTACATCCTTTCTTTCATACTCGATGCAAGTATCGTTTTATTGGATGATAAAATTTATCTGCGCGATAAATGCCCCACCGTGCTCGGTCTTAATTAATTCTCCGCTCGAATTGGAGATCACGTCTTCTCGGTTAGTATGCAAATGATCCCGTTTTAAATTCACGAATGTGGCTCAGGTTCTATAAAGCGGTTTTTAATTAAACGTAACTTCTCCATCGTCAATGTACTATGAAAGGCAACAGTGATCTACTCAATTTTCGTTGGATAAATATATGGATCAAGAACTCAATCTGCAAGAGTTTCTGTTTTATAATGGTGTTACATTCTGGTTGTTTTGACAGGCTGTTGTCTCGACTTCCTTTTCTGTTCCAATTCGACCAGCAATGGGCCACAATCATTTCGCTATAATCGTTTATCGTGCCTGGAGATAACCGGTGATAAACGCTGGCGTTTGCCGTTATCAGCTGAACGTTTACAACCAGACACCACACCCTTTACAGTTAACCGTTATTGCGATAGGGCCGAAACACATGTGACGGGAAAAGGAGCGATCGTCGAAGTAAATCGAACGTTTCGATAAGTTTCATCAACTGCGGGGATGTGGTATGAGAGTCGACGTCGATATCTATAATTCCTTTCCCGAGAAGGAAGTCTACAAATAGAAATATCGTAGTGGTTGGTCATTTTATCGATCGAACCTATTTTCGTGGGGGATGTAGCCTCGTTTAGGGAGAAAAAGGGTATCCGGGTCAACATGTTGAAGAGCCTGGCGCTACATCTGTACTATTTAACGATTTAGTGACCTTACTGTACAGTAGCCACCTCCTTTTCAGGTTTAGATAGACTACAGGACACTTTTGCTGATATTTATATTAAAGTCACTGACGCGATGACTGACACTATTACTGCGATAACTGAAACTCATTGAGTTTCATGAAATCTTTTGCAATTTTGATCTCGGAACGTGTTCTTTAAATATCTCAAGACGGTTATAAACATGAGTCATATTGTCATCACTGATAATTATTCTAGAGGTTGGTCCTGATCGTTATCAAAAATGGAATTAACGCGATGACTATGCGCGATAAATAGTGCATACTTCAGAGAACTTTGTAGATAAATCCTTGATCGAATACTAAATCAAATTCGATTATCAATGGAACCGGTTTTGGAACGATGAAGCGTCTTGCGTAACGGTGACAAGGTTAATTATCGTTAGAACAGACCTCTGTTAGCGTACTACATCTAACGTGCTTCAAGATTGTCGCAAGAAGTTGCTGAAAGGTCGAGCAATGTACATCTTCGTCTTTAATATAGTCACAATTAGTCTAGGTGAGTCTGGAGAATGTACTACTAGCTTAAAGTTTCACATGTTGAAGAACGTAGAACTTGAGAATTCTCTTCGTTTGTCCGTGGTTTCAACATAGGACTAGGTGTCCCGGCGTTTGTCAGGTCAAAAACAAGGCACCGACCATTTAATTGTTTCACTTGACCTAAAAACGCCGTCTTTGAGCATAAAGTGCGATGGTGTCGTCACGCGTTTCTGCCTTGACGTGTGCATCATTCTGTACACGCGATATTTTCCGCTTTAAGCGGCGTCATAGTTCAATGTGAGGTTATTATATAAACAATCGCTCGTCGGTGCTATCTTCTTTTTTTACTTCCCGTTTACTTGCAACTTTTTTTGAAGTATTTACCGGTTATCTGTCTTTCCTTCGTTTTATTTCTTCCACTATGACAGAACCTCGTCACACGAAGTTGTGCTATTATTTAATTGCGAGGGAGTATAATACTTTACAAATGTTTCTTCCACTCTATTTTCGATCGTACGTTTCGATATTCTCCCAAGAAATTACTTGGGACTCTTAGGATCTGTTTTCTTTTCAGAATTAAACAAACAACTTTGAACCACTCTCACTATAATTATATGTCACTTGTAGACTTAATTTCTTGTACACTTCATGTTGGAGTAATTAATACTTCTATCTTGCTGTACAGCTAAATTCGTTCGAAAGCCAGGAGAGGGACGGAAATTCCAAATTTGCGCGGTACTCCGTTCACCGTTTTAATCTTCCGCAAACATTTGCTCAGGCGATAAAAACAGGTATGCGAATTTCATTACGATCGATCGAATAGGCCCTGTGTGTATTCTCCGCGGTTGTTTTCCAAGTATTATTACGAGTGAGAACACAAGGCCGCGAAACATTTATGCTGCCCGCATGCAACGCATAGAGGAAAGTCGTTCAAGTTTGATCGCTGACGAATTTGCAAGTCAACGTGCAGAAAAAAGCGAAAAGTATTACTCCGATAAGAGGAAGATAACCGCTCGATTAATCGGTGGATTTCGGTGCACGCTTCTAGAACTTACGCTCGAATCCTAATCTTATCATTCGACGTCGTTGCTTTACTGGGGTTTGTCAGTTTTTATCGAGCGCTGGTCTTTGGAAGTATTCGTTACTTGGAGTGTTTGCTAACGTGTAATATTATTTTCTTAAGTTTCTGTGCGCGATAGAAACTCGATTGTTCGTAACCATGTGGTTGAATAGTGTTTCTGACGAAAGGAGATTTCGTATAGCTAATGCAAATATGAAATTCAACACATAATTGTGAGTAATTTAACGTTTCTTCTCTTACAAATTAATATATTTTACGTAGTAAATTTTCACGAGTGACTTATATGTAAGTAAGAGACTAATACATCGCTATTTTGTATGGATAGAGTACGAATAAATTACAATTGACGTATTGGCGATGTTCTAAAAAAACATATCACTTCAATGTGATCGAAAGATTGGCTGAAAGTTAGCTACCTTGACACTAAATGGTTAATTAGCCTATGAAATGTTATTGTTAGACATGAAACTGAGAGTCATGTAGGTTCTAACAAACGATTGTAAACAACAGATCAATAACTGCATGTGTGTAAGGAAAGCATTTGAATAGATCAGAGTTGTTCGAGCAATTTCCATAGTCAACGTACTTCAGATGTTAGATTGTTGGACTTGGATACTACTTGAGTAGGTAGTATTTGAATAATATTTGAACACGACTAGAATATTCAAATGTTATAGCTAAGTCAGGTTGAAATATTAGAATGGAATTTAATTTTCCCAAATTACTCGAGCGATTCCACTGAAAATTTACATTCGTCTTCCACGTCAGAAGTTCGTGGAACGTATCTTCTGTCGGCTCGTCCGAGCATATTATCTGACAATAGCAAGTTACACAACCGACTGACTAATTATCGGTCATTACGCGATGCCGGTGGCGCGTTCCTGATTGCGTCAGTAGCCCATTTGCACGTTGGCTCGCGAATAAAAGAGAAATTTCAATGAAGAATCGACGAAAGACCTGTCTGGAGGTCGAACAGAGAATAGCAATTAATGGTCGAAACCGGGAATCTCTTAGCAAACAATTTCCAGAGTTACAAGTTTCCTCTCGAAGAGAATATAATTTTCAATAACTCCAGGCAAATGTTATTCGTTAAAAGACGTTGCCAGAGTTCACAAATCATCGCTCTGTTTCTAAAGGATGCATAATTAAAACATCTACCGTTATAAACGCAATTGTTTCATCACATTAAAAAACTTAACAGCTCTTCAAAATTACACGAACGTTTTAACATAAAAAGAAGCATTCTCGAAACCATCGTTTAAGTATTAATGCATGCAATCTCTGTGCAAGATCGCTGTAAATTAATCGCTTCGACAAACATGTAATTAGGGAGGAAATTCTCGCTGAATCGATAGCTCCGAGGCATCGATGCACACCGTTCGTTTCGTGTATACGTAAGAAATTCATCCGATCGTTCGGAATGACTGAATTATTCGCGCACGCAACGCTAACAATCTTCTATCGTTTCTCCTAACTGTACCCGACAAATAATACAATTATTACAGCGAGAGTGTTTCGATATCGTGCTACCGAAGAGATTTCTCTGAAAGTGTACACTCTTTCGACTCGCCTAATCTTTTGCCAGTCCACTTTCATTCCACTTCGTAACGTACAGAAATATTTTTATCAAATTGGAATTCTTGGCGCGATATACATTATACATCACATACGAATTACGATATACATTACTTTGACGCTCAGTGGCTACCCTGATTATTCTAGATATCTTCTCCTTAATTACGTGTATAACGGTGGAATTTAATTGAAATGCGTTTACGCGCCGGAGAAACGATTAAAATTAAACATTTTACTCGCGTATTACTTTCACACTTCGCGTTACGAGTTACCACACAATTAACGTGCGTAACTTATTCGCAAAAGTTGGCATCCCTGATATCCACGCAAGCGGTGCGCGTGTCTCGCCGAGAAAAGCGAAAAAGTTGAAAGGGAATGAGAGACCGTCCGTGCATCTTCGATCGATTTCTTTCACTTTCCACTTCACCCGCAACTGTAAACCGATCTTTCTTTCGATTTGTGTCGTTCAATCGCGACCCAAAGTCCCCGCAGCGTTAACATATCGACGGTTGCATAAGAACGTCTGTAACGCTCAGGTGTTCGTGTGACTTTGCAACGTTTCTCCGATGTCTCGCCGGTCCTTCATTTTTCCTTCGTCAATGCTATACCACCTTTTGCCATTGCGACGACCTCGAGGATCGAATTGCCGTGCGATCGTAACGATTTGCACGCCGGAAGTCGAGCAGGTGATCTTGATAGCCGCATCCTCGAGAGGCGCGCGCGCGCGCGCGCATTTCGCGTGTCCGCCGTTGCGGACCTGTCGAGTTGCAACAGATAACGATGTACGGTTGCAACTAGCGCAATTTCGTTTCAGCGGTTAGACAAATCTTTTGTCTCGTTTTTTCATCGCCAGAGAGAGAGAGAGAGAAAGAGAGAGAGAGAGAGAGTAAAACGCTTAACGCTTTTACACGCTCGATCGCACGTGTGATTCAACGCTGCTGAAACTTCAGCCATGTCGTGTGATCAAATTTTAGTTCCTTGACGGATAGTTTTGCACACGTAAACGGTATTGCTCATTGATTTATTTAGTGTAAGAGATAGTACAGGGAAATGGCATTGATCATGCAAATTAATGTCCTCGTATCTCGCGCACGCTAGTTTAACACAATTTCCTGCCAGTACCCCGTCACTTTTGTAGATCGATCGAGTGATATCGATAAGACCAGAGACTGGTTTCTCTCCGGGCCACCGTATATACACCATTTGCCGACTTTTGTAGAAAAAAAAAGCGGTCCGTACAAGCCGGTAACAGTAGCGAGCAGTCATCGTACGTTTCGGTTCGTGCAGCGACTGGCAATGAGCGACATTGTGATGCAGATTGCAGTCCCCGCATATAGCAACCGCGCTCGGCCTTGAACTACCGGTGCGATATTCCGTGTCGCGTTCTCTGGATGAGAATTATGCAATGTTTGCTTTATCAGACCACGTCTGTCTCCAAGGTGGGTGGAATCGTACTCGCGTGCACGATTTCGTCGTGTGAATGATGGTGAATCACCGCGTGCGTCGTTCTGCATACGATCTTCTCACAGTCAATGGAATAATTGAACTATTTACTACGCGCGAGTCGAATTAGAATGTCGCGCTACGCGTGAGCGAGTCGAAATTCAGGGAGTCGATTCTCCGCGCTCGAGGTCAGTTTACGTGGCGCATTAACGGAGCAGGAATCTGTTTTGTAATATTCAGAATGCTTCATCGATCGCCCGAGGTGTTGAGGTGGCAATGGTACACATTTCCGTCGCGTTACTCGCGCAGTAGCGTATAGTTCTCAGGTTCGATGTTTAATTTCCACGAGTGACGGCCACGTGCATCGCATACGGCCATGCAAATCCCTCGGAAACGCTGCTCCACGTCCGGTTGGCGTGTGTCGAAGCTGCGCTCCCGTTCGTTTGACGCTGAAAATCCCCGTGCCTGCTGTTTAATTGCAACTTCCTTGTCGCTACGTGATCGTATCGCGAGGCGTTAATTATCCACGGTTAACAATGCGGTTCTTTTCTATTTGCAAAAGTAGCCCGGCTGCTCGAGCACAGAAACGTATCCCGCGCCATTCGATACTTTCACTGGAGGGTAATCGGGGATGAATTACCACCGCGTTCGAACGACTCCCGGGGAAATTTATGACGCGCGTGACGATGTAAATGATCAAGGCGTAATCTCGGGTCAGAGATTAGACGACGGAGATGCAGGGGCGGCCGTAGACTTTTTTTCCAGGGGGAGGGGCAACTTTGGGATGATGGTAAAGAAAAATATACCCCTCTTGCTTTTTTGACCCATTTTATAGTGCCAATTTAATTAAAAATTTAAAACAGAAATTTAAAAATATTCCCTTCTTTAGTAGAAACTTAATAAAGATCAGTTTTGAAAAATAAGCGATTTTTTCTCAAAAGCCAGGGAGGGGGGCAACTGCCCCTTTTGCCGCCCCCTGCGGACGCCCATGCGGAGATGAACGCGAGCGGCCGTTGTTTGTCGACGGGCCACTCGATCTTCCCTTTTGCTGGTAACGTCAGTGAGACGTGTTGCAACGCTGGTCGAAGGCAACGTCCGCCTCAGTTGCGTAAAGTCACATTGTTGGCAGACACGGGATGTCTCTGAGAGATCGTTGCTGCGGGGTTGCTGAGAAATCGGCGCTGACGTTGGCACGGGATGCCTCGAACGTTTGCAATTAGTTAGCATCAAGAAGTTTCGCGAACGTATGTAACTTCTGTTGCTCGAGCAGGAGAGAAATGCGAGTGAGCGAATATAGCGACGTTGTGAAAATTTGGAATTGAATTGTACAGCATGGTGCCAAGATAGTACAAGTCAGCGAAGCATCAGATTAGAAATATTTGATACCCGCTCGTCTCCAAATTCCAGGGAACACAGTCACTGGCTATCACCGAATTCCTTTCGTAAAACTATATTAACCTGTGCGGCGATGAATGTACAAAGCACTCTTTCGTGGTCAAGGACCATGACTCCCCTCGAAGGGAATCATTGAGCCGTTGGAACAGGTGTTGCCGAAGTCGCACGTGTTCACCACGTCGGTTGGTACTGTTCGTGTCCGGTGAGAGAGGAGTACCGTGCTGTTCCAGAGCAGTGATTCCGGTCAGCCGGAATAGCGGTACTCGCTCGGCCGTACATCTTCGTCCTCCAATTATTACGCTGCTTTCCGCGACGCGCACCGTACTCTTACGCCTTGTCGCGAAAGCGGAAGAAACCGCGCGAACGCTGCGTCCCGGCAAAATCATTTCAGTTTTTATTCACTTCTCGCCCACTGCCTCTCCCTCTCTCCTACTCCGTCTGCTCCTCCCTTTCTCCTCATCTCTTCATCTCTTCACTAGGTAATTTAGCGGAACTCGTCGTCGGTTTTCTTTTCTTGTCGCGACACGGAGCTGGAGATGAGAGGCGCGACGAAATCGTTAGAAGAAACTTTTTCCCTCGACTTACATGTTTATTCCTGGCCGCGCAGTTTCAGATACGGATCGTGCTAGAATCGTACGGGCTCCTGAGTAATCTCCGTGTCCGTAATGATGATTGGAATTGAAGCGCAAGTTGTTCTCCGCGCGATCGGAGCGGGCGGGAGAGAGTGTCGAATGTCGAATGCTTGCGATAGAATCTAGAAAACTTTCAAAACCAGCATTGCAATGTTCAACCGCAGAAAAGTACCAGTTGCACGCAACTATTCGTAACTTCCTCTTTCTCTCCCACTTTACTCCAACATCAATTCTCTCATTGCGAGCATCGTGGTCCTCGGTAACTCACATAGAACCTATAAATTAAATTCGCTCCTCGTCCCTACGAGGCTAAACAATACAATAACTTCAAAAAAAAGGAATGAAACAAACGCAAACAAGCGGTGCTCCAAAATAAAAATATCATATGAGCACTGAAATCAGACTTTGTCGACCAAGATGCTAGTCCACAGAATATACTCCAGCATCGAGGCAACAATTGACTCTCGAAAGGGAACAGAAACTCACACTCGGGAACATACCCATGTGGGAGGATAGACAAAAACGAATCTCGGGGCCTGCGGATGCGCGACGACGCGTACGCTCCGGCTGCCGGTGCATCGCGGCCGCTTATGAATGCGATTCCCGAGAAGCGTGTGCAGCGCGATGCAGCGGCGCTGCAGCTGCGCTGGATAGTTGGTTAAGGCATGTGCGCCGAGTAACGGCTAATTGGCCACCTTTCCTCTCCGAGAGAGGAGGCCCGTCTCTCTTTCTCGTGGCCCGACTCGTGCCAGTTTTGTTCGTTCTGTCGTGCGGTCTGTGTCGGGCCGAGCCAGAGGATACGGAGGAGCCGCGCCGCGCCGCGTGGAAAGCCATGGAGAAGAAGCCTTCTCCGCGCTCCGCTTCGAAACGAGGACGCCTCCTTTGACCACGTCGCGATACACGTTTTTCTTCGCGGCTGTGCGCCCCCTTGCTTCATGACCATTTCTTTGTCCCCCGTCTGCCTGCTCGCCGAGATCGTGCCGGTGCCTCGCCGGGAGTTTTCGTCGGACGCGGCCGAGGATAGCGCGCCTCCTCATCTCGTCGCGTGTGCCGTGAGAAGATCCGTGTTCGGTGCATCCGTTTCCTTCGGTGCATCGGTGGATCGAGAGTAGACGAGGTTCGTAAGAGGATTCTTCAGGATTTTCACGCTCGCAACGGAGTCGTTAGCGCCCGTCATTTGCCGCGTCTTGATCTCTTGTGACAGATCGACGTTGCACATGAGCACGCGATATCGGTGATTATGATGATGGTTAAAAGATATTTGCACGAGATATTTCTGTCTTTGCTTTGTATTGCATATATTACGAAAGATGGTAAATGTTTGAGTATGCCCGAAATACCAAGCGCAAGCCACAGAAGTGTCTCCTGTGAAAAAGCCCTCGGGTGGCATTTTACGTCGATGAAACAAACGAAGGTGGTAGTAAATTGACGATCTTAAAATGCTGTTGGCGATATCTGACAGGTAGTGATTAAAAATTGAATGGCAAGAACGCGCAGCAAAACGCTTTGCTACTCCGATTGGCAGTGTCTGGGAAACGCTGAGTTATTACGACGGTTTTTCTGTAGAACTGAAATGCGGGTCGAATCGCACAATTCCGTTTTACGTAACTTCATTCTTATTTTCGCATATATTTGCTACCCAAGAGACTCGCTGCTGTAACTATCAACGAGTTTGTTTAGACTTCGTGTTCTTGAGGGAACTCCATTAACTCCACCGTATCCAGTAACTTTGAGAGATTCCCGTCTAAAAATTCAAACGGAGCTACTTTCTTTACAATCCCCAAAGTTTTACTTCGATTAGCAGAAACGTGCATCCATGCGCCACAGTCAAAGACGTCGAAGGCAATTACCATCCAGAAATTTTACTTTTTCCATGTGCATCGAAGCTGAACGTCGGTCACCCCCTTTCCAATCGAGGACTCGCAATTTCACCGATTCGAGCGGGAGATTGTCGCAATCGTAAAGTGGCTCGCAGAACTTTTTCCAGGGCTTTCGTTCCATCGTGAACGCCTTTTACAAGGATCATTGTCAGGATCCGCGAAAACGACGCCGAGCAATTTTAGTTAGTTCCTTCAAAGTTCTACTAGTGAAATTCAAGCTTAACTGCACGCGGGGCATGAACAATCGGGCGCGTGTTAACGAGTTAGCAAGTGCAGCTTGAGAAGCTTAATCGGGCGTGCAATTTCTGGTGTAATAGGCAAGAAGAAATATAGTGCAGTAGGAACTGAGCACGGTATTACACCAGGATGGTGGCAGTTAAAGCTCCAAGGACTTACTCTGCATAGTCTTTCACGGCTGACACATTAAAGGCTTCGACTCATCAAGTTCAACAGATAATTCATGCCTGTACAATCATGCAATCAGTTGGAAAGAACACACGAGGCATCGAGAACAAAAACGGACTTCCACATTTTTGCGAAACGGAGTTAGGAGCAGTAATGTACTCCAGTAGGCTGTACTAATCATATAAAATAGGAAAAATTAATCTTTTCCAATTTAAAACCATATGGCGCAACACTTATTAACATTAAATGGAACATTATTTATGTCTTTATTAGGAAGCATTTCGAATAGTATCAGGAGCTAAAAATTCTGTCTGCACTGGCAACAACGCCTGCAAAACAAAATGCCGTTAAAACCCTATTTTTTAGACCGCCTATTTCTCCGTTTACCGAGTACTAAGGTTAGTCCATTGTTGTTCTCAATGGCTCATATATAGGAGCCTTTATGCTTAAGGATACAAGAACCACTTGGCTGTCTTTCGTGTACTTCGCTATATTTCTTCCGCCACAATACAGTCGCGAAGAGTGTCAGCGGGTATAGTAATATAGAAGTGTATTTAGATCTATATAGATTGTTATTGTGGGTTTTCGTGCAGACTATTCTGTCGAAAGGGAACGCCACGTGAGAAGTGGCTACGTCGTAGCACCGGTAATCGCGCGATGCGCCCGCGAGTAATGCAAACAGCTTGGAAACGTGTACCGACCTTCAGTCACGAAAGCAGTACCTCGATGTTTCGCTGGGTAATAAATTGTTTCACGGGTCGGATCGTATGTACGATCTTTGAAGTGGTACCCTCGAGTAATTGGATCCCAGGGAAAGAGCAAAGAATATTTGACTTAAACTGATGGTTGGGGAAGGTTGCGCTGTGACGGTGGATTCGATAATGATGACATAAGATTAACGTTCTATTGTATTCGCATACGTATTCGATCTTTCCCTCCCCATAGCTTTCAGAAGCGGAATACCCTGTGTGCTTTCACGTTTCCCCGTGATTCGTACGTGTTGACAGTTGTACGTGGTCTGGAACCACATATTTCAGGGTAATCAAGTTGCGATAGGTAGCTACTGTAACGTTAAGTATAGGGAAACGGAATCTGTAAATTTCATGTTTAACGCATTTAGTCAGAACAGTCAATCAGCAAGCGAACGATACCTACCTGTGTTCGTGTTCTGGTCCAATGAACTGTAACACTTTTATTTCTTTCATTGAGGTACGAGATATTTTTTGTCAAATCTAAAATACTTTGTTGTACCTAGCAATTTTCTTTGAGAATACTTCGTGGAAACGCTGCCGTTGCCTTCAGGAAAAAAGAATAATCGATTTTTCTCGTACAGCTATTTCCAGCAATTCGTGCAAATGATAACGTTTATTTCATCCCTGCACAGTCATCACGATCGATAAAAACTTCGATCGATTTAACGTCTTGAATGTGCACGACCTGTAATAATACACCACACTGCAGCGTTAAATAGGTTGTTCACTCATCGCTATGAATACTGATGTTGAGACTGAGATCATAGTCCGAGGGACGTTATTATCACGCACGTCTTAATTAGATGTGTCCATGTGACGTTCAATGAAGAAACGCCAGACAAAAATACACTTCCCGTTATGGTAGAAGTTCTTACAAATTGGCTCCGTAGCTTCCAAAATATGTAAATGCGCTCTGTGCTCCCAAAGTTCTTAGATCGTTTGAGAACGGACGTGTTTAATGATCCAGCAGCTCGCAGTGTGCCTACTTTAGAAGTATCGTTTCAGAAGCAGGATGACAAATGCACCATTTGCATTTCGAATAGTAAAGAGATTAATGAACCATCCAAGTCTTCTTCCATTCCTCTCTGTATTCTCTAATATCGAAATGACCGCCGCCTACTGGCGCTTCTTCGTTGACACTGTCATCATTACTTACGTCCAGTAGACAAGAATCTAGCCGCGCTATCTGATGCAGCGGGGCTAATGCATATAATACCTCGACGGAGCATTGCACATTGTCCGGAGACGTCTTCTGCTATGGGTTTCGCGAGGAAACGCAGTCATCTGAATAAACGGACCCCAAGCGCAGTCTTACGGCGGTCTTGAAGATGGTAACTGCGATTCATGGGACTGTTAGGTCATCGTGAATATGCATTCATTCTCGAAAACTCGGGGGATATAGATTAAGCAGCGAGATATGAAATTCGTAGAATATTGCAAACACTGTTGTCAGTGTTACGTCATTTGAGAACTCTCGCATCTATTTACTTAGGTATACATCGTTTGAATTTTGTAGGGGAAACAAGTAGCTTGTGCGTCTAAAACAGTTGAAGTTCGCATTTCTCCGAAAGCAAAGCACGTACCTATTGTAGAAACTTAATGTAAAAGGGGGAGAAAAATGGATAATCATCGCGTTAATTGCAGCGAAAAGAGATTTCGCTTTATATTAGAGACGTCTGGCGCAAAACCCGCCGGTTTTCTCAATGCAAGTAAATCCGTTTCAGGTCCCCGCGAGTCGGAGGGCCGCTCTCGCAGTCGTTAGCGATGATTCCGCCAACGATGCACGGCCATGAATTCAATCAGCCCCTGTCGAGGGTGGTTATGGTCCGTAAAACGGATCAAAGGACGTTCAGCAAGGGCAGAAGGGGCGGCGAGCCACTTCTAGAAACGGTAACCAGGGAGACCGTCGAGCTTTTCAACGGCGGACGAGCTGAAAGGAAATACACATCCGAAACCAGGGACATCGTTACGCCGAAGTCGAACAGGTATCATTTTCTCTTAATTACTCCGTCGAAAGGGAAACGCAAGAGAAACCAGACTTCCTGGAACGTAAATGAAGTGGTATGTTCGAATGTGTACGCGTCCGCGTCCAAGTCGAAACGAAACATTTCCTTTCTGCAATTCCATTTCAAATATCCTCGCAACGCCGCCGTTCACGTGAACTGGTTATTGGCCACGGGCTTTCAGAATCGCGGCGAACATATCATTCATTTCTGAGGAGGATAGGCGAACATTTACTGTGGTTCCCTTTAGTTAAAATATTTGTATCGTTCCAGTAGTGCATTTGGCAAAACAGTTGGAGGATCACTTGATCGAGTTATTTCACTAAAGATATGCAATTTTAAGGGTTATGTGAATGCTACGAATGCTAGACGGAGGGAACTTTATAAGGAGACTGTTTCTCGAGTAAGGGCTTCCAGGAGAATTCAAGCTGAATTTCCATATTTAACTTAAACATTATAGAAGACTATTACTAGTTTAATTATATGATATTTCATTCACTATCGAGGGGGCGTGATCCTTTAATTGTTTTGAACACTGCAATTCTTTTACCATCTATTAAGAATTACTGAGAAGATGCACGAGTTGTAAGTTTTAACCGAGTTCGACATTACCAGTCGTCTAAAGTTCGTAAACTGTTGGATTGAAATAGATCATACTTGCTCCCCTTTGGACTTATTATATCATACCTACGTAGTACAAGCTCCCCGTTTCCGTATAAATATACATACGCGTGTACATATTAGTGTAAGATGTCCCGAGAGAAAACTCTAAAACACGCCTAATACCAGTCCGTAAGGGTTAAGATAAGGGGTAGGTATCTGTTTACTTAGGACTACTGTTGATTTTGAGTTGTCAGCTGCGGGGAAAACGTGAACAAATATTTTCACTGCATTTCACTACTGGAATTCGGTTGTACCTTGCACGAAAATGGAAGGCAATGCTTCTTGTGTCAAGCCATTAGAAGAACTACTCATTTATGTCCTTCGTTCGTGTTTTATGCGATGATGAAGCTAAAGTATGGTCGACGAAATTTTCTACAAACCAATTAATCTTCGTTTCTGTTGCTACGTGGAGTGGCATCGGTTGACAATTTAGATTCCCAGACCTCGTAGATTTCGCGCTCGCGGGATTTCGTTTCCAGACACGCTTAGAGCCGCTAATTGATCCGCGCTTCGACGCGTTTCCCTCGCGGACGCGTTAATTTCTCTCTGGGCATCTCGAGCACAAGTAAATCTAGTCAGATATACATATAGATATATACATATGCCGTCTTGTGTACATCGTAAATCGTTACCTCCCCCCGTTGTAGTATGCCCTCGCTCAGCGTAAACGGAACGAAAAAGAAGGTGGTCGGCTTTGTCGACCAGCTGTCGCCCGAAAGGTATTCACCTATTGGTGCAGCAGACTTGTAGCCGAGCCAAATGCTGGCACTAACGAAGCCGAACAGCGGCCGAATTCATTCGATAGAGGGAAGAAAAACCCCATTTGTACGTCATCGCGCGTTTCGGGGCTTCGTTAGGTCCGGTGAATGGCCTTAGTTTTAATAGTAATGACGTAGGCGACGAGCACGAAGCCGAGAGAAACTTCATTTATCCCTGAGACCGTGACTAGAAGAATCTGCGAAAGGAACAGGGAGACTGTGGAGGCTATTTTTTTTACACAGAATATGTCCTTGGAATTTAATATTAGTTAAATTCGTTGCTCAGAAGTAATTTCTAGAATGATTTATGAAATCTGAATCGGAGAACCTCCATACCCAGTGAACTTTATTTCGACGATTCAAGAGTGCCACGAAAACCGTTTCGAGCCTTCTTCCCCTTTCAAATTTTTCCCGACGAAAGTTGCTCGGTTCCCAGCAGACTCCTCTTAGGGACGTATCAAACGCACCATTAGCGGCCCCATAAAAATCGAGGGCTGTCAGACTTTCCAAATTTACGTCCGCAAGGAACAATGCGCCCCCCCCCCCCCTTTTGGCTGCGTACGTTCACCGTTAAATCCCGCGCCGGAACGCTCGCGAGGGGGTTAATAAATTGCTGTCCGCGGCGCGGCGCGGCGGGACGCGAGAAAGGACGGGGCAACCTTTCTTCTGGTCGACCGTGGCCGTGGTCGAGGAGAACTCGTAGGAAGAAGGAAGTAAAAGCAAAGCGTAGAAGCGCTCTCGGTGTGCGCGACCCGGCGTAATTCTGTTCAGAGCGTCGCGTGTTCATCGAGCGTCCCCGCTCCGGCCGCCGCTTTCTCTCGGCTTCTTCGCCGTTACTTCACCGCCTGAATGCTGATACTGTAAATACGCTGAGCTGTTGCGTGACAAAAGGAACACCCGCAGGCCGCGTTGAAAATGCCCGGCTCCGGGGGCATTTTCAATGGAAAGCCATTCCACTTCGCGCCGCTTTCGGCCGCTTCAGCGGCTTCAATGCCGCTCCTCTCTCATCTAATCGCCATTGGAGCTCTGCATCCCGCGAATTTTCCGCTGCAGCGCATACCTCACTCTAGCCTGCTTGCTCACCTGCTCGACGAACCGTTTTTCCCCGACGCGAAACAGAGGGGCGAGTAGAGAACAGAAGGTGGGGTACAGAAAACGCCGGAATAAAGGTATCGTTGGGGCTCGTAGGAAATAGAAAGAGATAACCACTTGGCAGAGAGATTCAGAGACCACAATACTCGCCCGATGCAGAACTCTAAACATTTACCGGCGTCTGAACGATAGAAAGAACAACCCTATTCGCTTCTCCCCGTCCCATTTACATTTTCTGTTTAGGCATGCGTACAGAATACCTCGCGATTCCGCGAGACACTTGATAACTCAGAAGCAGAGCAAAGTTGGCCGCACGTTTATATGAACTATTCTTCACGTTACACTTTGTGGATCGCATAAACCCATTTTACTTGTGAATTGTTTACAACCGAGCTGCCGCCCGTCCGATACAATTGCCCAGGCTAATCGTGGTTTTTCCGTGGCGCGGCCGTTTATCACGGCGCGGACGATGTCCCATAGTGAATCGCGCCCGAGGAAGATTGCTATTGATTAGCGGCCGTGTAATCTCGCATGCGTCGATCGTAGAGTTTGCGTTACGAGCCGCGAGTCAGCCACAGATCGCGACGTCCGCGAGCGTAAATTGTTTGCGCGGCGGACGCGCGCGCAGGGGTGAGCTCGCGGTGGAGCACACGCCCTAGAAATAGATTAAAGGCACTCGTGCAATTTCCACGTGGCGCAACGCTAGACGACGCTGCATCCCCCATGTTCACCCATTCCGATCGCTCCGTGTCTTGTTTTCTGCATGCATCGCGACGGACCGACGGGGGGGATGCACGATGCGATCGTCTATCGCCGCGCACAGCTTTTCCCCGACCTTTCAGCTTTTGACCGTTTCACTTGAGGCACAAAAGACGCTCGCTCGCCGACACACGCCGCTCGAGAGGGGATCGTCGAGAGTTTCGCTCGAACCACACACGCCGGGCCTTAATGCCGCTTGCCCGTTTAATTCGGCTTGATTCAGCGCCCTGACGAGCGACAAACGAGCTCGAAGAGAAACGAACGCTGGTTCAACGCGTTCCCCGCCAGACGATGGTTTGCTAGAGTTCCTAGTGGAGAGTTGTTGCGCCGGAAGTTTTCGGTGGTTTACGAGATGCGATAAAAGGGTGCTTGGTCTTATTAGTAGATATAGAATATCGGGATATATCCTGCTCGGATTAATGTCACGGCGGTGAACGTGTTAAGAAATCTTTGAATTGTAAGGGTAGCGTACAGGGCAGACTGGAGGGGTGCTAGAAAATGCTTCTAATTTTCTAACACACAGCTTTGAGAACCGTTTCTTTCCAAGATACAACTCCGAATGATTTGTAAAAGGGCATTCAGTTTTAGAAGCAGATTCGACTGATACACCAAACAGAAGATTTGAGGAACATCTGGCGAATCTGCAGTAAGCGGGCCGAATTGAGAAACTCACGAACATCTGGTAGTTCTGCCGAATCTGTGTGTCGCCCAATGTGTCCCGATGAAGCATCAAAAGACACGTCGCGCATATGTTACTGGGAGCGCAGACGGTTCAAGAAAAACGTGTGAAATATTCCGTATGCGAAGGAGACAGAAAAATGGAGCACAAGTAGAAAAAGTATTTAGCGTTGAGATCTGCCTGCTTCTTCTATTAAATATCCGCTACTCCTTCTATATCCCTCTTATTCTAATTGAGGCTTCATTCACCATCACTTGTATCCCCGAAGAAAATGGTTCGCAAAACTGCCATAAATGTCACCCTGTGCGTTTCTAGAAGTGTAATTCGGAGAGAAAAAGCGCTTAGACTATGCTGCTTTCCTTCCAATCGATCTGGCTCGAGGTTCGAATAAAGTCATATCGAAAATCCCTGTAGCTCGAACGCCATAGCTTGCAATTAGAGCCGACTGCTGTACAGGCACGTTGTTCC
This sequence comes from Andrena camellia, assembly GCA_029448645.1. NCBI lineage: Eukaryota > Metazoa > Arthropoda > Insecta > Hymenoptera > Andrenidae > Andrena > Andrena camellia. The sequence goes on from CM055677.1 coordinate 18,120,756, forward strand.
GAAGGAACTTTCCATAGAAGTTGCTTGTCTGAACGCGCGCAGCGCTCACTGTGAGTGTCACTGTTTCGAAACTGAAAGGCGCGTTGTGTGCCCGCATCCACCATGTAATCGATTTACTTGCAGGTCGAGGACGGATTCGGTGAGATCGAAGTCCCCCTTGACGGCGTCGCCAGCGTCTCCGGGGCCGCTGTCGAATTCCCTGCACGGCAGTTTTCACGGTAGCTTAGGAAGCGATGGCATGTCTTACAGCAGTGCCAGGTCGTCCTCGGCGTCACCCGATTCTGCGAGATTCTCGTCGACACCGGTAAATATACCTTTCCACGATTCTACTTCGCCGTACGCCTATTGTTGGATAACGAAGCCTTTCTTAGCCCTGAGTCACCTCAGGGCCACGCTGATAAGTGCAACTATCGTAAATACAGTGACTAAGGGCTCTACGGTCATCCTCTGTTCACGAAATATCTCTGCACACAGAGCGATCTTAGAAATTATGTCGACACACAAAAAGTTGGTAATAGGGAAATCTTATACATCCAGATCGTTTTCACGTACGATGCAGAAAACTTAAGAGCACTTGCGGTTAGACGAATTGGCGAAGCTTTGAAGCAACGCCATTCGATTAAGCGCTCTTTCCTATACGATTGCTGTGTAACATGGGGCAAGGAATAGGCATCGTGGCCATCTTCATTATTCGCAGTCAGAGAGAGCGAACGCCTGGGAACAGAAAAGAAAGACAGGCCTATCAGACGAGTTTCGTAACCGGTTGCCGTTTAAAGGGTTGAGGGTACAAGGTAAATCATCGTCGCGCGTTCACGCTCGCACGTGACGCCTCTGAAAGACGTTTACCTAGCGACGCGAAGGTACATTGCCATCTGTCGATGACTCAGGATCGTTCCCTTTTCGAGAGACAGGTCTGAATGGTCCGTGCACCGCCTCGGGAAATCGTTACTCTCGCAACGATGACTAATCGGCTTCGAGAGCCAGGCTTCGCATGCCCCGGGAGCCGATTTTTCTCGGTCCCGCTTTACGCTTTGTCCGCCGCGTTCCCGTTCAAGCCTCGGCACGCTTCGTTTTCTATTTATTCCTTCTACTCGCGTGCAACACGCTCGCGTTTACGACAATGAGCAGCGGCTAGTGGCGAGGAAGAGAAAGGATTTTAAATAGGCGTACAAAATTGCGGGGGGGATTCTCGCGCATCCTCGAGTAATCCCATTCTTTACGATTCGTAGCTTGAAGAACGGTGCAGCTAGAGACTGGCGATGGTGCTTCGGTTCCTAACGGGTAGATTACTGTACCAAAGAAAATAAATGTTGATTTTGCTCAACGTAGAGGCATTTTCGAAGGACCCTTGTGTTTCCTAATTAACAGGTCAACTGTCGCAAAGTTGATGCTATTATATTTCGCTTCTTACATTCAGAATAACAACGGAATTAGATATTCAAAACAATTATTGCCTTAGACATGAATCCTATATAATCTCTTTAAAAAAGCCTCTGAGTCTACATGAAATAGTTGTTAGATTTTAACGAAACTTGTATCTCATTATTTCCTTACAACACATTTACAATGAACACATAAATTTCTCTGTAAAATCAAATACAGAATTTCCAATTTCTGTCGCACTTTTACGAAAGTATACCACTTGGCGCCGCTACAAGTGGTCAAATTTATCGAGTACCCAATAGAGCGTCGTTTGACATTTGCGAGGAAATTAAAAATACGCCTGTGGTCGATAGGGCGTCGTCGACAGGAATACCTGAAGTTGGCACTTTCCGTTGAGAGAGTATCGAGCGATAAATCGTATCAGTATTTCCTTGCAATTTGACAGATCCCCCCTTTTTTTTATTAACTCCAGGTAGGATGCATTGAAAAATCCCACGGGGCAGTGTCACCGTCGGCAGGGGTCGAAGGAACCCCTCGCAGAGAAACGTCTGACCGGAAACCGTCGCCACGAGGAGACGGACGCGACGATTTCACGATAACTTGCTTCCAGGCTGCTGTGCTGGAAATGATCGCGTTACGATAGGATGATGGGGAACTGTTTCTGCCAGTCAGTCTACTCTCCATTGACCATTCTGCATCTAGGTTATTAGGGACGTCACCGGCCTTCATTGCTGCACACGCGCTGTCGCGTGATTTTGCTTTAATCGCGGTGTATGTGGGTCTGCACATGCACGTGCGTGTAACGATCGATTGGGTCTTAATTGGTTTTTCTCGATTGTCTGTTTGAGCGACAGGTATACTTGTTTGTTAAAAGAGAGCATTAGGTTCGAGGTACCAAGTCCTCTAAAAATTCGATAGATCGTGTTCGATCCGAGAATTTCTTTCACGAACACTCAAACTGCGACGACGGGCCAAGTCCCCGTTAACATACATTTCGCCAATTACGCAATATTCTCTCTGTGTGTTGTAGATAACAAAGACTGACACACGTAAACCGTCTGTGCGCAGATCGGGGCCGCCTAAGGAGTTCGTCAACGTTTGCCTCGAAACGCACAATTTTTACCGCGCGAGGCATGGGGTGCTACCTCTGCGTCTCAGCAAACAGGTCACTTCATCTTTATGCTACTGTACATTTAAATTTAAATTACATGACACATAAGGTATTCCCGTGGCTCCTCTGAGAACATGATATCGCTGTTTAACTCTGGCGCTAAAAGAACGAACGCTTTCCATTGTAAGTCAGCTGCAAAGTCTTCAAGAGTTGACGAATCTTCCTGCAATTTTCAGTTATGTAAAACAAGTCAGGATTGGGCCAACATACTGGCGACTAGGGGTAGGTTAGAGCACAGGGCGAACATAGACTACGGCGAGAATCTGTACTGTATGTGGAGCTCTAACCCGAAGAGTATTGTCAGCGGCGACGAACCAGTAAACGAGTGGTGAGTATTGCGAATGTAAAATCAGTGAGAGGTGAAGACGAAGGTGCACTTCACTGCTGGCAGTTACAAGATACCCAGCACTCATTCTATAGCCTTCCAACACTTCACTATCTCTTCTTCACCTGCAATGAGTCAGTTTCCTAATCACCAAATACGATTTCTTGTACGGTGTCGTTTGTACACACGCAGGTACGCCGAGGAAGCGCAACACCAGTACGGAAAGGAGCCAACCACTCTGAAGACTGGCCATTTCACTCAAGTTGTGTGGAAAGATAGCACAGAGCTCGGTGTTGGCATGGCCAGGAACCGGAACGGAGAGGTTTACGTAGTCTGCAACTACAATCCAGCAGGAAACTTCCTGGGGAGCTTTACCGAGAACGTGCTTCCGCCCGGTGGCTCGAGTCCCACCAAGAAGATTACGTTCTACGCCTTGAACGAGCAAACGTGGCAAGATGAAGCTCTGCTCGTGCACAACGAATACAGGAGGAGGCATCGAGTTCCTGACTTGAGGTTAAGCGCCGAATTAACAGCTGCCGCTAAGGTAAGCAACGGTTTAAATTATATTGCGAAGTCAGTGTGCTCCGAAATGTGTAAGCGTTAGTGGGAAGGAAATTGGTGATTCTCGTTCCTTCGTCGTATTGAAACGATTATGGTCGACACTTCTACTACGCCATTGGAAGATTGTAAAAATTGGAATTCAAGTGCTTGTGCTGATATAACTGAGTTATCCAGAGTGAGGAAATTAGTGTAGAGAATTTGGGAATACTATTGTTGCCATTTTTAGTGTTACTGCAATTTTGCAGTGTGAGATGATTAGGTATTGATAATCGATAGTAATCCCTTGGACTAGAATCACTGTTTATTTCTTAAGGAAACTACCAATATTCTTATCTCGTTCCATACAAATAATAGTACGTTAACGAGTAATGTCTGTGATATGTATAATTGTAATTTACTATCGTATTCGCATGGCGTACAGCTCGGCTAGGATGCTGATCGACCGAACACGCCAGCGGAAGAGTAACGCTGGATTATACATTTTTATCTATCAACAGGCGTGGGCGAACACGTTACTGAACACGAACAAGCTGATCCCGCAATCATCGTCCCCGTACGGGGAGAACATCTACTCGATGCAGTGTTCCGATCCGAAGCTAATTGTAACAGCACGGGAGGTAGTCTCGAAGTGGTATTCCGAAAAGAAGGATCACAAGTTTGGAACGGAGCCAAAGGTCTTAAATACATGTACGTAAAAAGCGCGTGTGTGTCCTCGAGAATTACGAGTCCCAATAACGCAGAACGAATTGCAACGTATTAGCGTTGCATTCCTCAAAGTCCAGCGAGCTTACAGAATTTCAATATGAGCCTCGCTCGCGATTATAATCTCAGCAAAATGTACTTGTCACTCAAGGCCATGGAGAAGCAATCCCATACCCTAGTGTTTAGCTCCTTTTTCTTCACTCTGTCTCTTGGAATTATCTTATGGAACTCTGTCAGTTGATTTTGTCTCCATCACAGTAAATCAAAGTTATATGGAAGAGTTTTAGAAGAAAGAAATTTCTTAATAATCTTTTAATAATTCGCATAATAATCCTCTTATGGAGATTCCAAATGCTTATAAAAAAATTATCTTAATAATGATACCAACGTTGAAAGAAAATATCATCCTTTGGAAAAGTTTCTCAGCACCCTGCACGTGAAAGTGGGATCGCGAGGAAAATTGAAATTGTTGCTTCTCGACTGTTTAGGTCACTTCACGCAAATCGTGTGGAAGAACACCACCGAGATGGGTATCGCGATGGCCAAAAGGGACGGAAGCTGCGTAGTGGTGGCGTGTTACCATCCGAGGGGTAACATTGTCGGGCAGTTCACGGAAAACGTGTTGAAGCCGGTAAAGAGCGCCTGTTAGTCCGCCAGTCGGACTCACCCTCACACTCTTGTCGATAATGTATTTAAAACGCTGTATTTATATATCGTGCATAGACGACAATACGCATAATATATGTATATAAACACGGATGTGCATACACGTAGAATAAAAGAACATTCCACGTACTAAACTTAATAGCAACAGCTCGTCTCATTTTATTCGACGATGATCGACAAATTGACGATCCCTTGGCAACGACGACAGCAAAAGGGGGTGCGTGTGAGTCAACGTCTTCGAGGATAGAATTCCTAGAGACACATTTTTTTATTCGCGCGAAACTCGCAGATAATTCCTAAATGAAATTGTTCCAGTAGCAAGTTTTCTTTACAAATAAACGGCTACAGTATAATATTCACCCACACCCCTTTGAAGCAGCATTCCTCAATGAACTAAATAGAATTGCGATGTTACTTCGTAAGAATGGCTAGTATTAATAAAGAATCGATCAGGGATCGAATGTTCCTTGTAACTTTTCTGACGACAATACGAGTATTGTAACTGCGTAGCATGTAGCATCGAATGAAAGTATTCTAATAATTTATAAATGCATGTCCATTGTGTAATGTTTTGTTCTTACTGAAAACGAACGAAATAAATTGTGATGAAAAATTCTCCGCCGAATTCTTAAGGGTAGGATGATATTACGAGCCTGTCTAAATGATGGGTATCGAAGGAAGTGTACGTGCATAGAATAAATGGTGGCGGGGGCGTGTCAGAAAGATTGTTGCTGCTTTATAATAATTTATTTATAATAAATTTACATGCACGCGTCGCGTGACAACGTGTCACGTGTAGAATAGATTATAGGTACATTCTCTCTCTGTTTTTCTGCTCTTATTATTTTACATTACATACAGCCGTTCGTAGTTCCTTTCGGTGGTCGAGAATTTGTTTAATTTCTTACGCGTTAGAACGAGCTAGACGACAACACTAAAAACGTCGTGCCCTCGATTTTCTTTCTATTTCGACGAAACGAAAACAACGATTTACATCATAATCGGTGTTCTGTCTTTGACCAAAAAAAAAAAAGGGAAATGCATGCGACAACGCACAGGTTCATAAGATATGCGTGGATCCAACAAATTTTCAACATCTGAAAAAATAGTGTCTGCTTTCCTTCCAGAGTGATCCCATGCAGTTCGTTTTTCCTTTCCGGTTAACGAAGTGAATATGCTAACGCGAATCAATCGGTAAGCTGATTTACAATAAAAACGAATCGATTGCTTGAGAATTTAGAATCACTGATTTCCTCTGCAACCGTTGAGATATTGGTATATCTTAGAATCATAGAGGAGTTACGCGAACGTTCGAAGTACGACTGTACCTAGTGACTTAGAAAATGCCTGCAAAAGAATGGACTGTCCTGTAAACAGGATTGAAAATTGAATAAAGAACACGAAACAGAGCTACTTCTGCTTTCAGCTTATTTACATTTGCTAAAGAATTATTTAAAAAAATGTGCAAATAGCTAGAAATAGGAAGTATTGAGATTGAATCATGTTTTAAGAAAGTACCAAAGCGACGTTCGATGTTCCCTTTTCATCTAGCAAAATTATCCCTTTTCTGTGTCGTTGATTGGCAACCACGAGGGTTGTGTACAGTTAAAAACCTCGTGTAATTTACAAAGTACGGGATTGCTGAAGAATCATACACTCTCGTTTATGGTATTTGCAAATCGTGATAGATTAAACCAGGGTTGACCAACTGGTGGCTCGCGAGCCACCGGGGGCCCCTCCGCCTTGCTGCCACGCTGAACGGCCCCCTCCATACCTACCAGACTCTGACGATCGCAATCGAAAAGAGAAGGAAAGAAGCAGGAATCAACCCTGGATTAAACAATAGTGCATTCGAAGAATATTCTTATTTCATGAATGCCATTCATTTTAACTGACTTTGAAAAGCATTGAATCAATACGATTCAATAAATTGGTCACCAATTAAGCACGCGAGCCGTGCGGATATCCTTCAACAGATTCAAACTGTTATTCGAGAATATCCCTGTTTACAATATCTCGTTCACAATGGGGGAGGGGGTACAATCTCGATGAAACAGCCATCGAAAATCAATCTATCTCGAAACATCACTTTCAAGCATCCCGTTTGATCCGTGATCAGCAAACTCATCTTCTGATAAGTTGCTGCACGAATTCCATTGCGTGTACTTAAATAAATAAAGAGTCATGTATCGTCTCGATGTCGCAAGCTCGGGCAGTTCACAGTACGATTTGACTTTCAGAACACTTAAGCCACATTCTCACACGCATAACGCGCAACGCAGAACACACAACGCGAATCTTCGGTATGTACGTATTATCTTCGAAAAGTTATCATCTTTAAGCGCTGCGCTGCGCTGCGTGGCTCTACGCTGCATGCTGAGCACGCGGGAACGTGGCTTTACGATCAAGCGTAAGTCGAGAGAAAAATCAACATTTCGCTATGAAGACACAACGATACTTTTCCGATATATAACTTTTTGTTTAAAGTTTCTTAATATTATCGTATATTAATCTCCATCGTTAACATAGTGATATATCGTAACACGTTATGTCGCGCCGTCTTTATTTTACCATCACGTTTGCTCCAATTAAGTAGTTCTCTTCCTTTCGTTCCAATAGAAAATTTCCGCGTCCATCGTGGACACCAGCCTCGCGTCGCAACGAATGTTTATACAAATGTTAACAGGGCCGCGTACAATTGCTTTCTTATTTCGGACGTGACTAGGGTAATTTTTGTACGCGCGAAGCAACTCGGCTTCGCATCGATGTTATAAACGACCACGTATTGTAACAACATCATATTTCCTTTAACTTCAGGTCACATTAGTTTTCGACCGATCCTATGGCCGTTGGCCTATGTACAGTTTTTTTTAAATCATTTAGAATTTCATACGAATCTCAAGAATCTTGGAAGTCTCGATGGGTGTTGAGAGTATCGTTGGGTCCTTCGTTCTGCTGGAGGACGTTCTATATCAAATGAGAAATAAAAGATTCGTCAAGAACCTTTGGGACTTAAAATTCTTAAGATTCGAATAATACTCGTTCCTTTTGTGACAGCGTACATTCGATACTGTCAAAGTTCCGCCGAAAGATCTTTATTCGATTCGATATTTATTTTCTTGTCACTTCTCTGAAAGCTGGACATTTCAGAGTATCTCGAAGACGATCGCTTCTGAAGACAAAGAAGATCGATTAAGTGGACCACTCTCGGCTTGGGACATAGAAAATTACAGTTTTCCCTAAGAAAGATCTCGGCTGTGTGTCAAACACGTTCAAACCTCTAATGATAGGAATCATCAACGTTGACGATAATCATGGATGTTCGTAGTCGGGACAGGTTCGATTACTCTAATCAAGGTGAGAAAGACAGAGAGTTAATGAGGGGGAGAAAGTTAAAGAGACGGTAAAGGGGGATCGGAGGATTACTTGAGAGATTGTAAATGCTTCGTTGCTACGAAGATTCATTTGCATCTGGACTAAAGAGAATAAGAAATGTGTAAATTATACGGAGTGGGCATGGCTGTATACCGTAACGAAAGTTGGAATTGTTTCTGCGATTTAACCGGGTTCGCGTAAGTCAATCCATCCCAGTCCATTTGCACCGATTACTTGCTCAGTTAGATTTTGAAAATTTCGAAACAAAATTATACGTACCTAGGTATAGAAAAACCAATCAATTCTTAGGAGGTTTTGATTCCTTGCACGTTTAAAAGAAGAATCCAATCAAAATTAATTTCGAATTAATGTTTTTACTTTCCTTGAGATTCTGCCCGCGAAGTCACTTTGCCGAAGAACGTTTTAGCAACTACTTGCTTAAGCAACCTGGACAAACAGACAGCAGTGGATTCTAATCAACCGGTGCGAATTCGATGGAATTCCACGTCACCCCAAAATCAACTTTCGAGAGACGGTGCGCCTGATTCGATAACACCTCATGACCCAGAATCAAAGAGTTAAGATAAATTAGATTGCTGGTAAATTGAATGACCGAACCGGTCGGCCGTAGCGGAAGCGGCATCAAAGCAGGTACTCGATAAGACGACGTTTGGTCGGATAAAACGTGTAAATTGGTCGAGAAACGATTGCGTTTGGCTCGAAGTCGCCGAGTCAGGAAATAGATATTACCTATCGTTAAGTCGCCCCTAACGACGCCTATGGTTGACTAACTGATTGAACGGATTGTCGAAACTTTTGCTCTTTACTTTGTTGTTCGCTGAGAACCAATGATTTTCGTTCAATAAACTGTGTACCCGAGAACTTTGATAAACCGGTGAGATAAGATTGCCTTTTAAACTAATAGAATAGAGAAGAAAAGTGTGTTCACGTAGTAACCTTCCTTCGATCGAATCGCTCTACAATCTCGATCCAATCGATTATCTCTTACGATCCGTAAACGGCGAACAGCGTTTTCAGGCTTCAATTGCCTAATTCGAGGAACAGAGCAGGATTTAGTGGCTCGCGTGGAAGTAAGTTCTGATTCGTACGTCGCCAAATCCTGTTCTAGTTAGTCCTGAAACCACTTGTTCGTGTAATCCTAAAACTTCTCTATAGTCTTCTTTGTCCTATACAGATGCAACACCACGACATCTCGTGTCGGTATCTCGCTTTCTCTCGCGTGATATGATTAAAATGGTCATATATTTTATATTTATAATCGTATTTATATAATATACTCTCGTTTCGTAAAGTTCTCTTCTAGTATAAAATTATCTTGCGTTCACCCGCGGAACGTGACCTTACGTAGGAGTTGGGGCTTGCACTAAGGACGAGCGTTTCTCTTTTTCTTACCTACTCGCGTTAGCTATCTCGAGAAAATATAATGTTCGACGAGGGACAAGATGAATCCTCTTACCAAACTCATTCGAAATTAATATAGCAAATCATCCCCTTCGATCGTGCCACGAGTTACGGGACACCCCGGGTGATTTGGTAGAAACGTTCAATTTCATACGAATTGTACTTTTCGAAAATCGTTTCCACAGAAGAAAAAGCTCCCGATTGTAAGTTTCGCGCGAATCGTATGGGTATCTGAAGCGAAACTCTTGTCCATCGTCACCAGATTCGTCTCTTTATTCTAATAATTTAATCACCGAGTTACTGGACCTCTGGCATGCGTCATCATAAGTTTGGTGATCTAGTGTGGACTTCGCTAGACTTTTAAGAATGTTCGATCGGATTTACGGAGGTCGAGAGGCCAGAGCCGACTAGAGAGCAAAACGCTTTAAGAACGTAGCCTACTACGCACACCACGAGAAGGTAATGGATAAATAAAACTCGCAACAACCCGCGGCATCTTCAATGTCCGGCAACGAATGAAAATCATGTTGCTCGGAAGGTGTGTTCGCACTATCTATAAAAAGGGAGAATTAGTACTAAAACGATACCATAGCTTCGACGAAACGACTGTAAGTCAGCAGAGCTGGACATCGTTCGAAACAAATCTTTAATTAAATAAGAATTCAACAGCAGTTCTTACTTCAATGGTCCTTTCGTTGATTTTATTCGATTACTATTGAGTATATAATGTCAAAGTCACCTTGCTTTCTGTGATTTAGTCTTCGGACCTTTAATTAGAAAATAGGTATCAACAGTAGATGCAGCAGTAGGAATCGAATACATAAATGGCGAATCTGAAATGCTGTTAAAAATTGGCAATGCTACTGGTCGCTTCATTTGAGAGAACACTGTAGGAAACAAAACTACAGAATGAGTCTAGTTTCGTACTGTAATTCGTCACGGTTACCTTTGATAAACCAGGGGAGAACGGAAGCTGCCCAGCTCTGCAGGAACGTACAACTAAAATCCCCGTTTCTGACGTATCACAGTGGCGACCGAACTGCGTCGCGCGTTTAGGTACCCCGAGTAAATCCCGTAAATCATACCCGTCGCTTTGGCTAACTAAAGCTACGCAAGGAACAGAGTAAAAAGGAAAGAACTTCAACCCAGCCGTTCGCCGTGCTCGCCGGCTCCCGGTTGCGGTTGCCCTCGAAAGAAGTGTCACCGAAACACCTTGCTCTCCGGCCGCCTCACTTATCCACGATCGTCACACCACCGTTCCACTCCCACGTATCCGTGGATTGTCAGGATGCTGGGACGCCCGCGATCGCAACATCCCGCACGAGTGATCATGACATGCAATGTGGGAACGCTTACAGCCATTTGTTTCGCACCACGCCGGAGAGCCTGCGTCCCCACATGAGGTTATATCATACGATCGTCCCTTGTATGTGCTGAGGATCCTGCGCGCCTCCCTGGGTCTGGGGGGACTGTGACGGCGAACCCATGGGGAACGACATGTTCGGCGAGTCGTGGAGGCCGCCCAGGGAGCCTCCCAAGCCGCGGCCTAGGTTCGAGCTCAGGGCGCGGGTGAACTCGGGCATGGAAGGCAGGCCGACGTCCAGGATGCCCGTGTTGCTGGCGATGCCGGCGTGCGAGCCCTCCTCCGGCGGCGTCACCTCCAGGCCGATCGAGCCGTTCAGCGCGATCTTGATCGGATTGTGATTCGAGGGATGCGACAGAGCGCCCAGCCCGATGTCCTCCAGGCTGCTCTTCCTCCTGCCCGTTGTCAGGCCTTGCCTGAGCGAGTTGCTGCGCCTCAGCAGGAAATCGTCGCCGACGCGGAGGGAGTTGGAGCGACCGCGTACAGTGCCAGCCACCGTGGGGCTGTCCGGCAACGAGAGGGAGTTGGATTTGGTGGTTCCCAACGGGGGTGCCCTGGCCAGACTGATCCCCGAGCCCCGACGGCTGCCTGCCCCGCCCGCCGAGGCCACCGCCGCGCTCATCTGCGACACCAGCTGGGCCGAGCAGAAGCTGATGTTGCTCTTGCGCCGCGAATTGTGCCGCTCGAAGGTCTTCTGGGCTGAGAACGGGCTCGGCCGCACCAGGTACACGATGTCGCCCTCCTCGAGCTTCAGGTCGCAGCTGGGGTTGATGATCACGTAGGACAGGCTGTTCCTCTTCTCGGAGACGTCGTCGTAGTCGGCCACCGGCAGATTCAGCGACTCCATCCGCGAGCGGACCAGGTTCGCGATCTCGGCCCTCTCGATCTGCTGCGCGTGGTTGTCGCGGGCCTCGTCCCCGAGGCTCACCGAGTACTGTTCGGGGGGGAAACAGATGCTCGACGTTAGTTGGGAACAGCGACTGGGGCTTTTCTTCTTCGGGCGTGCGGTCGACACGCTGCTGATACCCTTGCTGGCAGATCGTTGATTGATAAATCATTGGTGGGGCATCAAGTTACGTTCAATAGTCACGCTTATCTAACATCGCAGAAAAATATCCCAGAAACGAGGAACACGCCAGAGATACTCTCCTCAATCGTCCCGCAATTTTATCAAGCATCGTCTGCCCAGAATGCGCATCGTCGAGCGTGGTGCCTATTATTCCAAGTGTAACAATCAAGACAGTGAAGACGAACAGAGAGTCCTGAGCGTTCAGACCGAAAGCTGCATGGTGGCACACTGAGCATGCGCTGCAACGTAGCATGGAGGGCTCGAGCGCCGAGATTGGCGGCAGAGAAGAGAAAGTGAAACAAGGAGATACAGAGGTGGCGTACAAGAGATAGATAGAGAAAACGTGTGTGTGTTTATTTATATATGTAGAGAGAGAGAGAGATATATATATATATATAGAGAAAAACAGTCAGAACAGACGGCGACCAGACAACGTTGACTCTGTACTCACAGCTGATGCACCCTTGTCGCGGGTGGCGCAATTCGCAAGGCACGATGCTGCCGCCGAATGACGCACCTTGTACGTCACACCGACGCCGGCGTCGCTCTCCGCGTCTGAGTCGCCCTGCCAAAACGACAAGCAATTCTACGCTTACTAAGGACTAAGGATACATCCGGTATCCGATTCGCTCGTTTAAACGCAACCTGTGTCTACAACTTCCGGATCTAGCATTCTATGCGAGAGTTCTCCTTCGACTATTCACGATGACTTCACGGTGGTAGAATTCTCGGATTCCCATTCGTTTCCTAATTTTCTAAACATTACAAGCTGCTTCATATCGGTGACCAAGACGTCTACGAGTCTATGCCCTGGCACAGCAAATTGTATTATAATCACGCGGCACGTTTTAGATCGCGGTGGTCAATCGGATCTACTATGATCGACGAGAATTTGGTACGCGATATGAGGGAGCTAGAACGAGATTAATTACTGATCGACGGCTACCAATGGCGACGACGCTTTATCGATGGAGGAGGCACTCTGATTGACACTACTTAATACGTAGGTAATGTCTAGCACGATGCAGGTTCAAAACGAACATGTTCAGGATCGGAGGACGTGCTACGAGCATCGTTTCAACAAAATGCGAGAGCCCTACTTCCTTTCGATTCTCATGGAAAGGGGCCACTTTAGGCGTTGCATTTACATCGGAAGTAACGCCGGGGAAGATACAGAACAAAAGATAGAGAGCGGGAGGACAACCATGCGCTACTCACAGCCGCCATTCAAAGTTGGTTCCTGCCCTTACAAAATAGTACACGAACCAGTCACTGAATTGTCCTTTGGCTTCCGAGGGAAAGGCTTCTCTACTCACGTGGGACGTGTCCGACACGGTGGTGTCCTGCGTCCTGTAAATTCCTATAGGGATCTCGCAGGTGGTCGAACAGAGTTTCTGGTACAGTCTGCCGTAGGTCCTGATCCACATGTCCTCCTTCGTTATCTTCATCTACAATTGAATTCGATGAATGTCATTGGTGACATTTCGACCGTGCAGGATGTTGATTCTTTACCGATGTTAGGAAACCGGATCCTGGCGCCTGATCCACACCCAGCAACAGTCTCACGAATGTTATCATATAGTCCTTCACGAAAGCCTGATAGAGAAGAGTGTCCAGCATGGAGGCGCTGAAGACACTGCCAGCAGCGAACGGTAACCGGAACATGTACGATATGTGGGAGCCCCTCTCCTTCTCTCTCTGTTAATGTGATTATTGGAAAGAAGAAACAGGAATTAATGGACGGGGCAAGAAATATCGTGTTGTAACGGGTTGGTCGGATGTTTAAGATGATAATTGCCATTAAAAATACCTTTTCCATTTTGCTGAGGTGTAGGGCATACTTGTCGTGCGCCCTGAACTGCATGAAACGCATGTTGCTCGACTGCGACAGCTCCGTTATGCTCTTTATGCTAGGGAAGAATCTGTGAATGGAGAAGAATATACTGAAATGTTACTGTAGTTTATTTCTTTTTACGTGTACAATGTGTGGGGTACAAAATGATTGAGAAACATAGCACTTTTCATTTCGAGATGCTTGTAACTACTTACTTGAACATGGTCTGCACCGCGACGATCGTGTTGCAGTCGGCCAAGGTGTCTTCCTCCGCGGAATTGCTAAGTTCCTTGTTCACGACCACCACATTCTCCGCCAGTGTGATACCAGCGCGAAGGAGATCGTCCAGACAGTCGATGGACCCTCGCATCCAATATACCAGAGGGAAATAGGACACCGCGTCAAGGAACGCAATTTCCGGCTTTCGTTCCAGTAGAAGAATGATTGGATTCAGTGATGTTTTTGATCTGGTAAGGATTATAATTCATTAATATTAAAGAGATCCTAGCTTGCAGTCCCTTGTTACGAATGCTTCTGTGACTCGAAACTTTGGTTAATGTCATTACTTCAAAGGGAATTGCTGAAAAATCCTTTTAATTACGAGTATTAGTTGAAAGTGGATTAGTGTTAGCTTTCAACGTGAATTAATATCTAAAGAAGAGCTTACGCACTGTACATTCAAAAATGATTATGGAGCAATTGGGGATTATTGTACGTACTAAATATAAGAACGCTTGAAAATTCTACCTGAAGTGCGCCCTTAAGGGAATTATGAAGTTGTAAATCCCATTGCTGGCGTAATCAGCAGCCAGTATTATGGTCTTGTTCTGCCAATTGTACTCTTTCGCATTCCTGTAGCTACAGTGCTGGCAAACCTGGTCAATAATCCAGAACATTTCAAGTTCTGATCGTAAGTTCTCTAAATAAATTGCAGTGGGTATGAGAATTACACACCTGTGCCAGTTGCAGGCAACAAAGAGGTTTCTTCTCTTTAAGCAGGTAACACAACGTCGGGGATACGCCTATAAAGGGTGAAACAGGTGGAAATCCTTTGACGATCCTGCAACAACATCGACACAGGATTAAACTATTGCACACTTTATACAAATGCATGTGCAATCTTTGGCAATGCAAGCAGAGATAAATAGTAAATGTTTTTTTTTTCATCTTTTGTCATAGTCCAATGTAGCGTATACTATTTACAAAAGTAAAATGCGAACGTTGTGCTATTCATGTTTAGAAAGTCTGAAACATATGCAAATGTGCGAGATGTTTTAATTTCAGGAGGAGAAGTACGACGTCGTACAAAGAGAAATATAAAATCAAAATGATTTTGCTATCTATGCACATGCATAATGAAAATATTAGACTTCTCTACAATACAGTTTTCTTTAATACTCAGACCTGTTTAACACAAGACACGATTCACGCATTTATTCGAAATGATACCGGGATCTGTAAATTGTTGAAGTTTCAACGAGGGTCGCGGCCACTGGCGTAATGTCGCTCAGTTCTGTGAGAGTTCTGCTTATAGTAGCGTTGGATAATATTGGGAGAAAGAGCTTGCATTAGAATGAGGGCGAACTGCGAGAATTTATGGTGGCTATCTCGCGAATGTTTGCTTATATTACGAGATAATGCTTTGGAAAGGGCGTGGTTACCTGTGATGCATGTTTTGCTCGAACAAGAAAAATGTTTACGAGTTATCGTAGGAAAAATCGATAGTATTCTGCACTGACTTTACGATAACTTTATCCCACAGGAAAATCCTCGGATAACTATGGAAGTATTAACTTACATTGTCTAAAATGGGATAATAATTCATCGTGTCTGAAAGGTTACCCTTTTTAGCATATACATCCATAGAGATCGATTTATTACGTGGCCAGGGTGAGAAGTTCGCCCCAGGGCTCATCTAACATTTTCATAACTTCATTCGTTTCGTGCCCAACATTTTGCATCGAACTATATGACTTCAATTTCGGGGCCCTGTCCGTTGCAAGCGATTTACCTGGCAGAATTAAACAGTGCACCTTCGGCGTACGGTGCAGTCGATTAAATTTTGACCCAATTGGGTCGCCAATTCTAAAGTTACGAATCCACGCGACGTCGCACGCTGCAACGACTTCCTCCCCTGTTTCTTGATGCATTTTGGAATTGCAGAAACAATTCTACTGCACTTCCACACATACGATCTATTACACCATTGCCAGTAGCATTTTAGCTACTTAACTTAATGTTAAGACGTGTTCTGTGCATACAAAATTCACAGCGGGACATTCAGAACTTGAAGATGAATTTCTCGAAGCGGCGAAGTCCCTTTCTGTTAACGGCGCTTGCGAGACGGATCGCTAATTCTAGCTATTAATTATTTCAGGTGTAATATTGTATTCGAAAGTAGTTAATTCAAATGTAGTTCATTTGTTGTATGAAATGAGAATCAGGGATTTAAGGTGTACACCTTACCGAAATTTCGAGACGATTCAACGTTCACGATCTGAATGCTCCCTACTGGCAGACTGGAGATGATGTTAGTTTATATGGAAGCGTAAAACGTGAACTCACCCCTTGAAACTGCTGGGCAAAGGTCGTGCGTCAAGACGGCAGTGCATAAAGACGATGCGGGAAGGAAGACATCGAAAACATCCATGGAGGACATACAGGGTGTCAGGCAGGACAGCATCGAGCAGCGGATTCAATACCATCGACGCCGATTAGTGGTACAGGCGTCGAGAGACACATTCAGACAGGGACAGATCGACCATCAACGTAAACTCGCGTTTAATTGTGTTTCGGTGGGTGAAAGTGACGGACAGGTGTGGCATCTCAAGCCTTCGCTCAAAACCTTTACCCCCTTTTCGCCCTGTCTGTCTCTTGTCAGCGTGACGTTCCGCGAAACCTTTCGACCACTCGACGTTACTCGTTCCCTATCGCGAAATTGGAATTGCGTGGACATTCACGGACAGGGGGGAATCCGTTCGCCTGCTTTTCTGTTTAGACTTGGAAACGAAGCAGTGGCAACTTCTGATTTATTACACTCGAACTACAGAGGCCTGTTTAAAGACTGGTTATAATATCGAAGGAAAAAGAAGATAGTGTTTGCTTATGTTGATTTCAGTACAAGTTACAACGCCGCGCGGCAAATAGTGAGTATTAAAGTGTAGTGGTTAAAAAGAAGGAGAAATGGGAACACGAGTTCACATTCGCCGAACAATTGAGTCACGTCGAGTAGCCACAATCACAAGGAAGTAATATCTAAGAGAAGAGTGCAGAAACAGGACGAGCATGGTGCATAGTTCCAGCTGCATAGCTGTGGAACTTTACTTCTGGTGACAGACGTTTAAGATCGTACAGGTTTCACTTCATGATTTCACGTTAATGAAATCATTCAATCAAACACTCCATCAATCGTACAATCTTACTGTGCATTTCTTAAAGGTTCGTAAGAAAATACTGGTGATCTTCAAGTTTAGAATGTACTAAACACTTGACACATCTTAGTAGCATTCTTTAGTTCTCTTCGTTCGGCTAAATACAAAATATCAAATTTTAATATACCAAAGAGAAAACTGCTGAGCACAGAATAAACAATAGGCACAGCAGAACCAGTATTTTCTTTCCCACACTAATACCGATAGATATAATGTATATTTAGAATAAAAAGAAAAGTAACAGAGGAGATACATTCATCAGATATAGATATATATTGAGAGATATGCGTATAAAATACACAAATACGTCCGATGCACAAGGGACCGTGCCATGCAAGTGCACGAGACAGTGCAAGATCGTTTCACTCTTGAGGGCATCACGATCGTGCTCGAGACACATATATCGAGAAGACTAGTAGACGAGTGGAACCGAGGATTCCCATTTGTCTAATATATATATATATATATATATATATATATATATATATATGTATCTATAAATTTATATTCATCTAATTTCGATACACCGGAATGCCACATGTACCATAGACCGTGCACCTTCAATCCTTGCAATCTTGGACGTAACAGCGATGACACGAATACGTGACGATGAAATCGTGTCCATCGAATCATACTCACGCGATCTTTTCGCTGGGCGATCTCCATGGAACGTCGTCGTCCATTTCATCCTCGGACTCGTCACCTTCGTGGTCTAAGGACTCCTGACCAGGAAGATGCAGGGTGGAGCTCGTCAACATGTCTGGCACAGGTAGGATGCTTGGCCTTCTGCTCCCTGCGTTTTAATCGTAAACATTTGCATCGCTATTATGTTTAGGCACGCCTAATAGTACCTTGATGTGCATATGCGAATTTATGCAACTGAAATATAATTATTTAATATGCTCGATATAGTATGATCATACTTGAAAGTTATCACCTTGAGTGGTTAATGTTGGTGTCTACTTTGTTTATTAACATAGCTACTAAAAATAATATTTTTACACTAATCTATCATTAGTTTGGTATATTGATGCTTTAGAAACCAAGTCGTATAGAGGATTTTACGCGACAAGTGTTGCTTTTAAATAAAAAGTGTGTCGGATCAGCTATGGTCGACTTGTACTACTGGAAACGTGTCGTAGCCGCACTTGCGCTCGAGCTGAGTGGATAGTGCGGTTATAAATTAGCATACCTCTCCTCTGGGTAAGAATCTCGGGACTGAGAAGATTCGGATTCGGTTCTATTGATCGCGGAACGTCCAAGTGGTTCACAGTGATCGGCGTCTGTGGCGTAGATCCTCCGTCTTTCAAACATTGCCGTGAATCTCCGAATCCGCCTGGATCAAGGTACGTTGCTGTGAAATTCAACGTCAATTGTGGATAATTGATCCCCAAAAATTTTATCCGATCATCGGAGCATCAAATTTATAAACGGATGTCGAAAATACTATACTTTGTTACATATACTTGAAACATGTAGTAAAGCATGACATGTGTATGAATGAATGTTTTGTATGCTACAAACGCGTATCGATGTGAATATAATCAAATCAATGGCAACGTGGTGCTGTAAAGTGAATTAAAAAATTTCAATATTAGAGACATATCTTGACTATGGAATATTACACTCAACGATTAGTCTACGATTCATAACTACCATATTTCAAGTTTCAAACTACAA
This sequence comes from Andrena camellia, assembly GCA_029448645.1. Lineage (NCBI taxonomy): Eukaryota > Metazoa > Arthropoda > Insecta > Hymenoptera > Andrenidae > Andrena > Andrena camellia. Next base: position 18,139,738 of record CM055677.1, read on the forward strand.
ATCATAGCATTTTTTTGGCCTCGTTTCCATCTGCCTGTTAAAAATAAATTGTAAGAATAACTCTTTAGAACTATTGAAGCTTCCTTACTCCGTGTGCGTCGCATTAACCCATTCATTAACAGTTACAATGTACATATTGCTTTTTGTGGTAACTGGAAGAAACGAAGTCGCCTCTGGGATGAATTTAAACGAAATTTTATTTTGATGGTATAATTAAAGATGTATCGTCATAACATTCGCCCTGTTTCGCCACGAATAAATAAATGGGTTATGTAAAATGTGTTGAAGTCCGGTTAATTAAAGCTACCCGAATGTAAATAAGAGTACACGTACACACATACTCCTCGATAATAACATGCAAGTAAAATAACTAACGGAAAGGAAAAACATTCGTTCTACGACAGCACGAAGCCATGCTGAAGCATGTCACTCAAGCATATGCACATCACAAGAAATTACGAAAATAGATGTTAAGTAATTTTAGCACCGCGTGTGAAACTTATTCCTAGTGACTACGATTGTCACATACGAAAGTGATATGCACATTCCGATCTAATGCAAATAGAATGATAGAAGACAGAAACAATAACTGGCAATCAGTATCGATATCATTTCTCCGCGAGACGATCCAAAAGAATTTTCGCTTTATTCATAATCCCCACTGTACGAAATCATAATACACACACTACGATCTAAAACACGATAAGAACAAACTCCACTGCGAGGCACGAACCTATCACCCACAATTCGATCACAGACACGAAGCCTCAGTCCCCTCGAACATAAAGCCGCGCAAGGGTGTGCATGACAAATCGCCATCATCAACGCGCGTGAACCACCCTCTTCGTGATCCCCGCGTACCGTTCGCAACGAATCGGCGCGTATGAAATGTCGATCGGTAAGTAGCCACATAGAGATCGAAGATGAAGCACACGTTCACGTGTCAGCGAGAAGAATTAGACGGAAGAAATAAGAAAGAGAGAAGATAGGAGCAGAGCGCATGCGACACTCACGGTGGACATCGGATGCGAGCATGTTGTGGTGTTCGAGTGGTGTGGGCGTGCTAGGGAGGACCTGCAAAATGACCTGTGGGGCCCTGTGTGCCTGTGTGCCGTGCACTTCCTGTCCACGGGGCCCCGTACAGGTCGTCTCCTGCTTGCCGCAAGCTGTTTCGTTCAGCATATTTTTACAACTGTTGGAATAGCGACGGTGCTCGTTGGCACCGGGCTTGTTTGCTGTACCGTTCCCATCGCCGCCGGCGATCGTGCAGCTGGTCGAGATCGTGGTGGTGGTCGTCGCGGTGCACGCCATCATCCCGGAGTTCATCGCCGCGGTGTTGTTGGCGGCGGTGGTGTTGGCGCTGGCGTTCGGACCGCTGGTCGCGTTCCCCGTCCCGTCTGTCTTCGTCTCGACCACCACCTGCGTCCCCTCCACGGCCGTTCCAGTTTGGTTGTTCGCCACCACGAACGCGGAGTTCTCTTCTTTCGTGATGCTCATGTAGTAGCAGGTGTCCGTCTTCTTCATTATGTGACGGGGACCTTGACATTGCAGAGGATTAGAAGAGATACAACGACGAGGAAAGGCAGTGATGAATAACATAAGGAATCTTCTGTCTCGAGTCTCAAGGGTCGCAAAACTGTTGATGACCGATGGTATGGTGGAGGATAGATGGGAAGGTAGTCTCTTATGCCGCAGCTGTAGCTATGTTGGACGGAACTTTTGACGGGATATCAAGTTTACGCTAGGAGAGGCTCGCGTTTTATTCCTCCGAGGGAGTGAAGAATTATTCAAGAATGAAAAGATTCTGATGTTAGAATGTTACCAGGGTTGAGAAGGATGGTGTCCTCGTAAAACTCCGGAAGTTCGGCCGGTCTGACCGCGACCAGCGCCACCCCGTATTTTCGATGGCTGTGGAAGGACGCGTACGTGAAGGACTTCCCCTCGTACTCGCCGAAGAACCGCGAGTCGCCGAGAATGATGTGATAAATCTCGTTCCCGGAACATTTGCCGTAGAGCCTGTGCCATTCTTCCTGCGATTGCTGCCCTTCTCTGATAGACAAACGCGCAATATTATTTCATGCTTAGCTCAGCCGGGAACGATTCCTCGCGGCTTCTTCAACTCACTGTCCTCTGGAAGTGTGCAGCAGAAGGGTGACCAGGGTGGAGGCACCTGGGCAGGTGCAGTTGTTCGCTAAAAGGGCGTACTTGAACTCGTCTTCGCACACCACGTGCTCCGCGAACTTCACGTGAAGCTTGTTTTCCGGACGGAAGATTTGAACGTACTGAGGAACATTTGGCGCGAAGTCTTTCACCGCCCACGACCTGTTTGTTAACCATGAAGATACTCGACATCGTACAATGATACCTCTCGACGAAATCTTCCAAGGCATTACTGACCTGAGTATCGTGTGTTCGTCAGCAGCGGTTTTGTCGGCGTAATTCCTCGCAGCAAGCACGAAGCAGGCTTCTGCCTCGTTCATCCTGGCTCTGGTAAGATCGTTGTCCTTCAGACAGGATCCTTGAATGTAGATTACCCTCTGCGCCCAGATGGGCACCTGCAGAATCATCCTCATCGTGGTGTCCAGTTCCATCGGTGACAACAGTACTACGTAATAGTCCTATGTAGAAGGAAACACGTCCATCGAGTTTCTGTTAGACACCTTGCTTCGCGCGATCAGGCAGTACATAGCAGTGAAAGTAAAAGCTACTTGCAGGAATGATACGCGTAATGCAAAACGATGAATCGCGAAGGAGAACGAATTTGGATTCGATGAAGCTCTGGAGATATCATGAAAGTAAGAAAGTACGATTGAATCCTCGAACCTGTAGCAACGGATGCGCATAAAACTCGTTGAGGAAATCCATGATAGTGTCAGCTTGCAGCGTTGTGCTGCAGACAACCACGTGTTTCTCGCTCTGCGCTCTGTGCGACGAGTACGAGCCACCCAGCTTCTGCCTTTCCATCCACGTGAAAGCCAACTGCTCCAACTGTTCGTGAAATAACGTAAAAATTCTTCAGTTTCTCGAATGAGTAACTACAAAGTCGTAACTCATCCTCGCCCACTCTGACCTTCCTCTAAATTACTGTTTTTTTTTATTTGCTGCAACTTGTCACAGTAGATCGCGTACACTTCGTCTGTTTATAATCTATCGATTGTTTTATTTAAGTAGAAAAAAGCATTGGTATATTTCAAAATCGAGTAAATTCCGTTGCGGCACGTGTACGTGTCCAAAGGACTTGCTGCTTGACGGAATATTCGCGCACCCCGTGCGACTGACAGGTTTGACAGATGAATCGCACGGTTATCACTGTCATCGGTATTCCCATCGTCCACTGATGTCACGTTTGGTACCATCCCCTGTCATTAGTCAAGGATCTCGGGGCAACAAGTAGGATAACGTATTTGGGTTAGGATCTAGAGATCGGACGATTTAATTACGCGTTCGTCACTCACGTCCGATAATTAGCTTTCAAGGGGGAGCTTGACGTACATGAACTTGACGTATCGTGGAGTTTCATCGGAACCCGAAGAAGCACTCTGAAATTCGTTTGCCTGCCAGTGTATTAATATTATCTTGTAGTGGGGCATTATTCTTGATATTTTGTAAATTATATTTTCATTCATTTAGAATAATATGCTATCGTGAATACGGGTGAGCAATATTCCTTTAGAGGGTAAATATATTTCTATTTAATAGTTCAGTTAAATATCTTTAGGGATTACAACGCGTGATTTCATTTTGTAGTTTTATCAATTTTCTATGAAGTTCTAAGTTTGTCTCGCAATCAGAATTTACAGGTTTTCATTTATCTACTCATTGTTAACTTGTTTCGCGTATAAAAGTCCTCCAACGTTACGTGCTTCTGCGTTTTTGTATAACAATGACCACGGCGAAATCGATGCGCTTTTACGACCATTGGGAAACGCGAGCGCGTCATTCCTGCCCCGAAACCGTAGTTAAGTGAGAAATAAAAATTTTATGCGAGCAGCAATTCTTGAAGCAATAAATATTCTCTTAGCTGTGAATAGCAGGAAGTAAAAATCGAACGGTTCCTCCCTTTGTCAGCTTCTTTATAGCGGAGCATCAAGTTAAATGTCGTAAAAAGGATCATCGAACCAAATAAAGCGTTGGATATCGATAGATCCAGCACGTAAAATGAAAATTTCACATAAATCGTGACAGGAAAGATGAAAATCTCTGCTGATTTACAAAAAGATTTAAAAACGACAATTTGATAAACCTTTAATTGTTAAACTTAATTTGAAAATTAGAAACATCACCTTTACCAAATTTTATAATCGCTTGACTCAACAGATCTGAATCATTACCAATCAACTAAGAAACAAATTCTGAAGTAATCCTGGAAACGCTTCGCGTTAATAAAAAAAGGTCCATACGTACCTGTGTAGGTAGAACTATAAGAGCGACGCAGATCATGATGACCATGTAGAGCTGAGAGGGCCAAATGTCAGGTACAAAGTCCCCGTAACCGACCGTAGAAAACGTCACCACAACGTAGTATGTACTTTGAAACAGATTCAAATGCCTGTGCCCTGCCCTCTGGAAGTGTTGGATCCCGCATACGCTGAAAACGAAATGGGAAAGTGTCGTTCCGTGTCGTGTTTCCACGGGATTACAGTCTGCGGGGTATTGAAATCACCAACGTCTATATATGTGTGCCATTCTGTCGCTGTCGTCGGGACCAATCGTACAATTAGTCGTTTCCTCGAGGATCAAGGGACGCGGTTCGAGACCCTTTTATCTCGGAGGAGTAAGCCAAAGCAAAGAATCGCGGAAAGGTCGAGGACCATTCGAAACACGGAGCTTACCTCCCAAAGAATATTCACAAACATCGAGCTTCCATTATGCAAGCAACCTCGTTTCGACACCAATATCGAGAGCCTGTATTTGTACACCTTGAATTCCGCTGTTTATTTGATATTTGTTTGGGGTGTTTGTATACTAATTACGGGAAGGGAGGATCTTCCTATATATACCATATGCTTATAGTACCTATACATCCTATAGTGCTATGTATCTTCGATTCTTTCAAATCGTCCTGCATACATTTTATACTGAAAAACTGTTGAATTTGAACTTATCGTTCAAATTCGTGTTTCACGGGTTTCAGATGGATCCGCAGGGTTTATTGACAATAATACGAAGCGAAAGGGAAGATTGAACAAGAATCGATGAGGGATATTGCTCTTTTAATTGGACGTTTTGCGTTTCGTGTTTGACTGCGTCAACGGGCGTGAAAAATATTTCTCGAGGAAATATCGGAAACATTTCTCGTTTCCCAAATCGTGTCGTGCCTCGGAATCCCGTACGCGTCTATTGTCATTGGTTTTGGCGCTGTGTCATCGATATCATGAACGGTGAAGTGCTAGTCGAGGTAATACGACGAGATATTTCGGGGGATGTCGATGAGTCAAATCAGCGTCTTTAGTCGATGCTTCATTCGTACAGGAAGAACTTACTGTAGTAATAAAGTACTTAGGAGAATTCGATTCTATTTTAGATCTGTCCAAATGTGAAGGATAGTATCACTGTCATTGAGAGAAGCAGAATCGACAGGATGTATTTCTCTATAATTCTATTTACGATCAGCAAAGATTGATATTTACGACAGAATTTTGCAAGTACCTATCCTTAATGTATGTCGCACGAGCAACTTCGTTTGCACGATTTTTTTTTTATTTCGTTTGTACCATACACTCTGTTTATTACATTGGTTTTTAATTAAGTTGGCGATTGTTTGGATCGACTCTTCGTTTTGTAGCTGGCAAAGAGTGGTTCAGAATTCGTTTGCTCGCAGAAATTTGCCGGGCACATATAACGGAGAAATTAAAAACGTACTCAAGCGTGATTATATCTAGACGTACAAGCTTGATGAATTGAAATTGAAATTGAAAATTGTAAAGTCGACGATATAGTTAAAAATTAAGCTTCTGGGGATTACGCGAGATTCATGTCTCCTTAATTCGTCGGGAAATGATATTTTTCCCTCGTTTATATTTGTGGTATGCTAGGAAATTCGCAAAACTCTACGCGAACCACGCACGTCAGCAAACAATTTAATTCGTGAGATATTCATTTTCATTTTTCTCTCGTTCTGAGAACCATTTTCTCTGCCTGCTCGAGTACACACGAACTTTCTTCAGTATTTTAATGTGTAAAATCCATCCTGACGGTAGCATCCCAGAGTTTTGTTAATACTCTGCGCACTTGCGCCACAAGAATATCCTGATACAAACGTAGTAACTCGGTCTGCTGTAAACTCTACAAGTAGCCGTTGTAACGAAGTGCCCCCGTAACTATACATCTTGTAAGTACGACAAGCCATTCGTAAAGCGGCCGTCGTGCGGTGTTTCTCGGTGACAGTGAAATAGATAACGTCCAGTCTGCCACAATAACCGAACCAGAATGTAATAAATCTTCGCTCATTAGGCGCCAGGCGCTATTTATTGCCCTTTGTGCGTGGTGTGCGTATTCTTTTCTGACGCTCATCGTGGATTACATATGAGAAAGTGAATTTGAATTAAAAAGATTACGCAACTCAATCATAGCTTGAGCTTTGAATCAGTGAAATATTCTAAATTCCCATAGTCAACGATTCTTCCTTAACATAATACCTACATCCATCTATCCGTGACTCGATTGCAATTGGTCGACAAAGAGGGCATCGCGGAGAACGGGGACGTTTACCTCGCTTCTTTTCGAAGGGGCTACCGTAGCGGGGACAAGGCAACATACGAGAGTACTTTGCAACCTGTGGCCCCTCCCGTTTGAGAAACGACTTCCGAATAACTTGCAGATTGTCCAAGAGATAGGGGACATCCGGTCGCCCTTGTACCAGCGGGCAGAGTCGCGGCAAGGGCGAGCTTACAAGTACGTCGTTCTAGAACCACACCGTAAATAATGAATCACGACGATCGATGGTGATACCAATCCATCTGCACGAGCCGCCGCGATTACTTATTAACATCTGTCCCACATTACGATCTGGGTCAATCAGCCAAGTTTTGCCCTTTGCCGCTCCTCGATTCCGCAATTTCTTCGGGCCGATATTGCGTACGCCAAGTCGAAAATGCCCGAAAGCCAGCGACAGGGACAATATCGCGTGATTGCTGGCGTGCACGCCACGAAAAGTTGCTGGCACAGAGACGACCAATGTCATTCGTCGTCAACGCAAGTTTTTCCCATTCTCCCCTTCCGAGGGTCAGGAGAGTTTCGAAAGTCCATCGTAGCGGGGGTTCAAGGGGAGGGCGATGTTCGTGTGGACCGTTGAAAGTGTCACGCTCGAGGAGCAATTCCGCGGACAATGGGATTAATTATTTCGGCATTACGTAGCTTTTCCCTGGACGAGGGTGCACGATTACTTTTATCAAGCTGGCAGACGAATATACGTGGTTTCAGATTTTAATAAATTGTGTCATGTTCACGTGTACTACTACCCTGTGTACTACTTCAGTGGCTTAACGTTCCCTTTCATTTCTGCCCTGGATTACTGTGTTCGTGATCGAACATGGTATGTAACTTTTCGAACAAACGACGGGGGTAATGAAGTTCAGGGGAAAATGATTTTCGTTACTCGACGGGCAAATTCTGTTTGCCGTCACGCGCAATATTTAATAGAGAATTTTATTCCCCCCCTTTGATTGGGGGGAACGATGTTCCTTCGCCTCGTAAAATTTAGTTTCTGTAAACCAGCGATGATTATTAAAGTGCAAAGCTGAAACTGAGTCACGATTATAATTCCTGCACCTTCGTGATTAATTCTCATCGGAGAAAGATTTTCTTGCTAGTTTTGGTTTTTTAAGAAATTATTCCATGATTTTTGGTTTCTCGAGCCTAGTTCTTACCTAGCGTCTCGTTTCAACTAGTATCGAGGTGAATTCGTAAATAGAAGCGTCTGTTCTTGGTGTTTAACTGCACAAAACTTTTGCATTTACTCGCATAAATGCAATACGGCTTGTATGCAAGCAACGCGACTACCGTTTTGCGTAAAGTTGAATAACGAGTGAGAATAAGGCTGATAAGGCGGCCGAGGGAAGTTGACCGACACGTCGGCAGAATTTTAATTCTGTTGTTTAGCATTAGTATGAGCGTTATGCGGTGGGGAATAAAAATGGGATGGTAGCAGGTAAGAAATATATAATCAAACACACAATATTCAATGAAACTGCACCACTTGATATGGTAAAGAAGTTATTAAAATTCACGTGAGAAGTGTGCTCGAGCCTAAAGGCGTCTTCGCGATGTTACTCACCTAGTAAAGATAAGGCACAGTAACGTAGCGCTAAGGATCATCAGTTGCTGACTCAAAGCTGACTGGGACCTCTGCATGGCTCTGTGTAAATCGTTCTGCAACACGAGTGTCAACGACGATTTAGTACAGCTAAAGGAAACAGGATGGAGTACTCGTTTAGGTGAATTACTTACGAACATATTTTCCAAGGAATGCTTTGCCAACCAGCAATTTAGGAACACCGGAATGAATAGGTTTCTCATTGGTGGATAAAGTAACTGAAAACATAATTTGGCATTTGTTGGTATGACGTAACTGGTACATAAAAAATTATCGTGATGAAAGAATTGCTAAATAATTACGTTTAATACGAGAAAAGATTTTTCTCTATTTACGATAAAAAAAGCTGACGTTAAATTTCCGTGAACATTAAGTTAGGATTAGGATTACCATTCTCGAGGGCAGATTTATTTATATCCCGAGGAACAAAATGGTTTACAAGCGGCTACAAAACCCCATGGCCTGGGATTTCAGTGTCTCGCTGGAACGGCGGTGAAGAGGCACGAAACTAATGAGACTAAGCCAATTAAACCCGAAAGCGCAACCCCCTGATGGCGTTACACCCTATTCACGTTCAGATCAAGGTTAATCCCTGTAGGGTAGATAGAGATCGATACTTCGCCGAGATCGTGTACAATTAGTGGTTTAAAGAAATAAACGCCATCACGCTCCTTAGAGTGTAATCAAGCCAATTCATATCTATGGGGCTTCCGTAAGCTTCCTAATTACTGAAATAAAACCTTAACTAATCCGTAACTTGGAATTCAATTTGATTTAAGTACCTACATATTCCGAATTAACAGCGAACAGAAGAAGTAAACCGAATTCAAGTCTACATTAGCATGTGTCTGCTTAATCGCTGACTCGTACTACTTTCAACGATCGTTTCTAACGAAGCTGTACGAATAGTCGCCCCAATTCGTATAAATTATGCTGCTGCAATTATTGACAGTAGATTGTATTAAAACTCGATTGTGGCAGACCAAAGCTTACGAATATTAATGCTGAGCCCGACGCAACAAGTACGTTGTGCGTTTAATCAAGAAACTAAATTCTGTTATCGTCGTTCAGAATGCCGTAGCGCGGATGTTTGGAATTCCGTAACCATATATTGGCAGTGCATATTCAATTGAATCAGCGCAAAGCAACAAGTTATCTACCCTTTCGCCATGGCGCTCGTTAAGAGACCGAGTGACCGTCGGCCGCGTATTGTAGGTTGCGATTCGGCCAAATAAAGTCCCATTTGAGCCCTTTGATGTTGCGTGCCGGGGGAACGTAAAACGTGGCGATTTCTATCGGTACTCGGTGAAATGGAGTTCTGAAAGAATCGCACAGCTGATATAATTCGTTTTATTGCCGGCAAAGAGCCCCAAGCGCTTGGAAACCGTTCTCCAGCGTGCTCTGCGCGTTTGTTATCAAATCGCCCCTTAATGAATCATTTCACAGCTCTATGCACGCGTTTCGATGCTTGGGAAATGTAACGAACGAATTGCCCGGCAATTCCTGGCGAGATACTTTACCTCGATCTTTGTAACCTCTGCGTTCATTTAATATTTCCACTCTCTTTTCATTTTTAGTCTAATAGCATTAACCCTTTGACGTGCTTAATCATTACCACTTCATTTTGTTCCTTCTTATTTGATGAAAATACGGAAAAATATTGTATAAGGTATACAGAGTGTGTCATTTACAAGGAATATGTTACGTGAGCTATTATATAGGAATCTACGTGGTGAAATAAATTCCTGTAAAATTAACAGGGTCTAATCTATTCGTCAGGAATATTACACTGTTATGAATAAATTGTCTGATGCTGCTGTGACTCACCGTGATCGTGAATGGTATAGTGTTGACGAGCTCCAGGATGAAGTGGAAAGAGAGAAGCTGCTGCCAGACGTTTCCCTGTGAACATGACGAAGACAGCTCAACAAATCCAGCGATAATTTAAAGAAAATGCAAAGTGCCATAAACGTTCCAAGAACAGAGCAACACAGCCGTCCTGCACTTTCCACCGGTATTCACGCAGTCCTGGCGGCCAAGCTATCAATTACGCCAAAAATGTTACTCTAAATCAACAGGTGCTTCGTTAATTTCCAAAAACTGGCCCAATGTTCTCTACGGATTCACGGGCTGGCAAGCTGGCTCGCATAGGTAAATATTAATTGAAACAATGCTTAAACATTGGCTTGTTCAGTTTAGCGAAATCATTCCGAACACAACGTTGAACAACGCTCTAAGTTTTAACGGAATTTATATGCGGAATATTAATCGCTAAATCACTGGCAATAACTCTTGAGAACGCTGAACGGAAGATCGTACGAATGTACAATGTTTTCTATAGATGAGGTTTATAATAATCGAAACATTAAGATTCTATAAAAGATATATTCTACTTTTTGTAGTAGTTTATTACAATATTTTGTCCTAAAAGGATTCAGTATGAAGATTAATTATACCAGTTATTTACTCAATCTTTCGCCAACGTCTTTGTATCGCGTTTTAATTATACCAACCGACAAATATTCCTTGGAGGGAACATCATACATCACAGTGGTTCATCTTGTAACGTGGTTAGCCGACGTACACCTCGCCGCAGATCGAAAACTAATTTGCAAAACCTCACATCGTAGGCGATTTTCCGTTCCACGGTATTTCCGGACGTGTTCCGCAGAGATGAATCGATATTTTAATTAGACGCTGCTGGGAAGAATTGAAGAGATCCTCGAAGAATATTTGCATCCACGTGAAAATAATTTCAGCAGGAAAAAGCACACTTATTTGTACTACGAACACGAATGAATTATTCAAGCTACGCGAACTTATCGGCTGAATAAATTATCTGAAATTCTGCAACCGATTTGACCAGCGCACGTTTATGAAATACTTCCCGACGATCAAATAGCGGCGTGTCAATTGCCAAATGAATTTCGACTCGCCGCCCGTGCCTTTGTGAAGTAGCGGAAAGCTTACGTTGTAATATAAAATTTACTGCCGCTACGCCGGCGTAAAATACCAAATTGAAATAGTTTAATATAAGGCGCGATTGGCGCAAGATTTTATACCCTTCATATTGTGAGTGTTGCTCGGAAATCCCACAGTAAAGCAAAGCGAAATTTTCTACAGCCGTGGGATGTCGAGGTAAAAGTTGCCGGCGGGGAAGTTTGTTGCAAATCAACGTGTACAATTCGGCAATTCCAAGTTCGCGCGAGCTGAATGTACAAACACTGTTTGAAAGATCGAGCGAAGCCCTGGGAAGCACGAAACATCACCGGGGGTTAACAACTGCGATGCAAATTCGTCGACGTGCATTTCACAATCCTTTCCTAATTGAATTTATGCAATAACGTGACGTTATTTACCATTCTTTTGGCGTATCTGTAGGTAGCTGATATTCCTTAAGTATCGAGAATAATAAAATTGAACACTTGTCTACAGTATTGCTAGTAAATTAAACGCGATAGGCGTAGCTCTCAGAAATAATTTATTTTCAACATTCTCGTTTCATCGTATTTTTTCGGGACTTTATATTTTTTGTCTCGAGACGATCCAATACCTATCCGCGAACAGAATGGATCCTCCTCGATTCACTGTCGCATACATCTTTCCGCTTGTATGAAACGAACAAGAAGGGAATGGTGACATAAGCCCCTAGATGCTCCTCAGATTCCTTTCCCCATTTTCGATCGAGATTCACAGAGGAATCCCTAAAAATCTGTGCCACACTTCAGCAACCGACTAATCTCCCATTCGTATTCACCCATCGCCCATACATTTTCCATTTCGGTTCCTTTCTGTCAAGCTGTCGGGGGCTCGAACCTTTGTCACGCGTTACAGAAGAAGCTCCCACGATTTCGAGATGTTCCCGAGGGGGAAACATCCTTAGAGGACTAACAAGGCAAACGTAAAAGAGTAAACCTCGGGACACGAGCGCTTTTTATCTTCCACGACGATAATTTCATTACTTCCTTTATGCTTTCTTTTTCACTCTGGGATTATCGTCCGAGGCCTCTGGCACAGTCATGCTGTCATACTTCCCAAAGGTGCTGGAGGCTTTTCTTTTCTCTTCCACGTCGCTGGCCACGCGGATCAGAAAGACAGTCGAGAATTGTAACGTATACGCTGGAAGACTGCAATTTTATTACGATCTTCCTATCTTAATCCTTTTGAGCAGAATATTGTACTTGAGAGAGGTTCATGATACAGTCTAAAGCTTACAGAGATGTCTGTGCTTGGTAAAATCTCCTTTTCTCGGAAATCTCGACTTTCTGCATCACATAGGTAGCATTCTCACTGTACTGAACTGCTGATTTGGAGATGTGGAATATGCTAACTAGAAATCTGTCTGTTTAAACAAACATTTATCCTAAATAGGATAGAAATTTATCCACGCTACCAGAATGCAAATACAAAGCCAGGAAGGAAAATTCCAGCCCGGAAAATCTGCAAATCACCCTATCTGCTTCCTCGGTAGCTCGTTAAAGTGTAAACGAAGCTTAAAAGTCTTGCAGCGCACCTAGCAGATGCTGGAGCCTTTTTCAGGCCACTGCAATTATTAATATCCCCTGGGATTTACGAACAGCAGTCAAATGCAATTTTCAGGAAAAAGCGCCGCGGTCTCAAAGGAGGATGAAGCCTTTCAAATACCGTTCCCTAAAGCCGCGAGCCTCGCTGTCGCGAAGGGGGCACTCATTGAGGGATTCAACGAGCTTGGAGGCCCGTGAAATTTTCGCCAGTTTTTTAACCAATTGCCCATTCACTTACAAGCACCGAATCTTTGGTGACATTAGAGTCGGCTAAAAACAATGGGGACGCCGGTGAGTGAAGCATATTCAGCTTTAGCTTCTAAACCAGAAATTCCGCGTTCGCTAACTGCATTGCGAAAAACATGAGAAATTAGGTCGCCTCGCCTTAACGTAAGGAATACCCATTCTGCTGGAAACAGGGATCAAAAGTCTAAGATACAAGGATACTCGTGTTGCATGCAGGCTCGCATTACACGCGAAAAAGCGTGGAATTACAGTTGAAGCTTCTCACTGTTCCAAAACACAAAATCTTGAACCGGTGAACTAGATCGTGCTCCCAGGAGCGCCCCATTTAATTTTTCCACTCAATCGCTATGCTCATCCGAGCAGCAAGCTTCCCCCCCCCCCCTCGTGAAACGAATCCCTTTAACCCTGCCGGGCGACGGATCCTCGCCAGCGAACTTCGTAAATCGGGGATGACGGGTGAAGACATAATGGCAGAGGCGCGGGAGGCGCGAGAGCACGGGTCGTTGACGATAACCCGTTCAACGATCATTAGTCGTGAGCGTAGATTGGACTCCCCTCTGTATGAGAGGGTAAATGCGCGATTGCGAACCGTATAAACCGAGTCTATCCGCGTTGTTTGCGCATCTACTTACTCGCGTGTACGCGGCCACTGGAGCGTGCGCGGGCCGCACACAGCATGGATCTGTCTGTCTGTGCTCCCGAATCTCGGTGAACTCCAGCCCACTTCACTATCAGAACCCTCCTCTGTGCTTCTTCGCGATTAGGGATGGTATCGAAAGCCTTGGAACCGCGTCAGTCCGCGTAATCCTATTTTCTGACGAACTGTACGATTTAACTTGCTGATCCGTCACACGAGGCTGAGGGGTTCGCTTACGTTTCAACGTTTAGTCGAGGTCTTTTCAATGAAGTGGAGACGCGCGATAGTAGGTACCGGCTGTGGCGGTACTGAGAACGAGCTGCTGGCTTAGCAGGGGGTACAATTTTGGTAGTGTAATGATCTTTAGAATTTCCTATTACGTTATAGGATTTCGCAATAAAATCATGGAGACCATGAACCTAGATGATGACCTCTCAACGTGCTATCCAAGTTCTTCCATTTGTAAAACTCGATATCGAATGTAGCGTACCTGATGAGATCTGCGTATGACATTTGTTGGATTATCTGATCTATGGATTTTAAGTGCCACATTACGTGATCCAGCTTTTACGACACTTCAATTATACGTTATACGACTCAGTTAATTATTCATATTTGAAACTGCGGGCTGGTAGAGAAATGACGATGAAGACGAGATACTGTAAAACGGTCTCGAGGGGGAAGAAATTCTGCATCTGATGTGCGTTGAACGTTCGTGCTGTAACGTCAGCAATAACGATAACTATAATAAGTCATTGCAATAGTAATAGCAACAATAACGGCGATATCATCGACGACACCTATACGCCGTAGACAAAGAGAAGACGATAACAGTGGGAGATAAGGGAGAAGAGTGGAAGAAAGGTAAGTGGGTTGATTTTCGAAGCGATTATTTTCCTATGCACGTGGAACGATTTTATACGCGGGGTGTGCGATGAATTTTACATCGTGACAAAGTTGCACGGGTTGAGTGGCGGATAAACGACACTCTTGGCAGGAGGTGTGTCGAAATTTTACAACGGCAGCACGCTGGCGCAGGAGCAGCTTCGATTATCACGCTTATACGTTATCAACGTAACGTTATCGAGTTTGTCGGTTGTTACAACGTGACGAATCGGGTCGCCGGAATGCTCGATTAACGAATAGCGTGCTGCAAGCCGCTACACGGCGTTGCAGATCCTATCTTGCATCGTGCACGTGGAAAACAACCAGTTTGGTTGAATCTGACACCGCTGAAAAAGAATTTCACAGCCGCCTACAATGTTTGATTTGACACACAATGTATTTCAGGCCGTACGATTTTATAAAGATTTTAGTTTGTCAAAATATAAAATTAACGTATCCTCTGGCGTACATATATTCTAGCATTAGATTTCTTACGTTCTTTATTATAGCAAAGATTCGTAGCCAGAAATGAGATTGGAATTTAGGGTGAACTACGCGAGACGAACTTTCATCGTGTACCGTTCGTAAGTCTTCCGGATATATGCTGGTTTACTTTCGAAGCGAAATGAGGAAAACTTTGGAACAGAACTCGGCATGTTTTGTGACTACCTACAAGTCCGCCGAAAGTTGCTAAAATTTTTTTATTGCGCCGACGAAATGGCATCGGTTTTATATTTCGATGGAAGCCCTCCGCGAACTTCTATATATACGATTTCCCTACCGTGTTCCGCATTCGAATTGCTACCTGGGTACGACCGTTTCCGCGTGAAATTTCTTTAACTTGCGTGTACTGTCGTGTGCTCGTTGGATTTGAGAGAGAGAGAGAGGGAGAGAGAGAGAGAGAGAGAAAAAAATGGTTTCGACGAAACTGCAGAACGACGAAGAAGCTGAGCGAAAAGGTAGCGAAGCGTTTAACGTCGCGCAAACACTGGCAGACAGATTCGTGGGTTTCCATCATAAATCGCAACACGTACATTTAAAATGAAAATCAGACAGTACAGGGTGTAAGCTGGAATAAACGCTTGCATTTAAATAGAAGGGACGTGCTTCTAATACACAATTGCAAACTTTCCCCGATTGTTACCAAGTAGCTCTTGCAGCTCGGTACTTCGCACACTTTCGAATCGCATTCTGCTGTCGCAGTGCTGAAAAACAGCTAGCAGTTCGCCGGTAAATAATCGCTACAGAAAGGAAACTTTTTCTACACTACAAGGGAAACTTCGCAAAGTAAAATAAGGATAAGGGAGGAATTATTTCAAGTGCCATGGAAATGCATTTTTCGCGGGGTACACCGGGCACTGGTACTCAACTGCTACAGAGAGTCTCAAGTATTCGCTACACACAGCTGAGAGCACAGAAAGAAAAGCTAGGCGCTTCCCACAATTTTCGACAAAATTCCTGTGAGAACGGTCCCCGTTATCGAGAGCAGCCTTGGTGAATTTTTGCCCGACCTGCGAGAAGGAAAATGATAATTCCCGAGCCATGCGGCAATATGAAAGCGTGGTGGTCTGAAGCCAGAGAATGGGCGGTCAGAAAGCTTCCCAGTCAACGTCACTAAGTTTTCTGACCCCGTTCCACGCGCGACGGCAACGACAACAGCAACGACCAACTTTCGCTTCGGTATCCTGTTTAATTTACTGAATATCGAGCGATTAGGCGAGCAGAGCGACGGTCCATGCAGAAGCGAAGAACGATGGAAAGAGGAGAGTACACGAGTGCCGAAGAGTACGGAGTGAGGCGTACAAAATGTTTCCACGTGAAATACCTCGCTACTTTATTGCCGCGCGGAAAGCTTTCGTGGGAAATCGCGTTTCCTAAAGGGAGCGCATATCGTTGTCGTGTATTTTCCACTTTTCACGACACGCATAGACACGATGTATTTCATTTACTTCTTTCTGCTATCAATTTTACAGGAAGAGTTTGCCAATCCTCGAAGTATTACAAAACATCTGACTGCTTGATACAGACACATTTGAAGCTAATTTTATATACGTTGTTTCAGTTTCTCTGGTGAATATTCTCATGACCATCACAGGAATAAATGATAATAAATTATTCCGGGTAGAAAGCTCGTTAAATTGTTAAAAATTCACGTTTCCCCTTCATAATTCATGGAACTGGTGTGTTTTAATTAGAGTCACGCGGAAGAGTGAATTGTTCTGGACTGAAAAAGACTCGTATGATTCAACTGGAGGCACAGAAATACCGCGAACGATCGGCAGTTAAGAATAGAAGAGGTTTTATATCGTTTCGTTTTATTCGATGGACGTTTAGTTAGCGTAATAAAGGAACGAGGTGTTCCAAGGTGGCACGCCTACGCTGCCTCGGGTCACATAATCGAGTATTGTGCATAAAATCGAATGTCCAAGGATGACAGGAAGCGTACCTTGTAACCCAAATAGGCGAGCAGCATGGCTTCCGTGAGGGAGACTATCGCCAGGATCACCTGAACGACCCACAATTCCAAGGGCCTCCTCACCCATAAAATCGCATCCCAGTTGATGGTCGGATGCTCCTGAAATTCTTCCTCCGTGAGGTTCTGGGACGCGAGGAACTCGGTTTTGTTGCCCGGCGTGCAACTGTAACTGGAAGAAGGATTTTTAAAAATTGTTAATAAAATTCTAGGAGCCCAAGCGACTGGGGAGGGGGGTGCTCTAAAAGCGTCTGATGGCCTCCTAGGAACTAGGGTGCGGAGAAGAATTTTTAAAAGCACCTAATCAAGTTTCAAAAGTCGAGAAAGCATCGACGCAACTTCCTAATCTCCTTTGATCTATAATTATGCACAGGCATTTAATTTAGCACTGAATTTAATAGGAGAAGAGAGCAAACGAAGGGGGAGAGACTGCTAACTGTGGTAGGGAAGAAGGGGTGAAACTTAGCACTATCGAAAAGATAAGAATTGCAGTAGAGAAAGCGTAGAAAAATATTACTCACCGAGAGACAGTAATTTAGAAAATATAAAAGATAAGGGGGGACATAGAAGGGATGTACAGTTCGCCGCGAGAAGGTCAAGTAGTAGCTAGAGGAATAGATGGGGCGCAGAGCCGGAGCACTAGGTATCCTTAAGGAGTATCGCGGCTCTTAGAGACGCGCGGCAGAGAAAACGCAATACCGTTTCAGCTGCAAAGTCTTATCTCGGTTTTATTTTCATCCGTGATGCTCGTTCTACAAGATATCGTAATCTTGCATGAACATTGCGCTCAAACCGCGGATCGAAATGGGTTCCGTCGCCCCGAGAAGAAATTCTTCCTGGTTCATTGTGTCGCTGCGGAATAGGTAGGTACCCCCGATAAAAAGGCAGAATACCGGAAGGGGCAAACGCTTCGCATTTGTGTTCGCGAGAGATGTAGCAGTCGTTTGTCGGCTGTTATTGAAAAGATGACTGTACGTTTCTACGTTCCAATGATGTACAATTTCAAAGCTGCATCTAAAATTCCCTTAATGGTTCGACACCCTCGGAGACGATAAATTAACGTTCATAAATTAGCTGTAGCTGTGACGCTTAACGTAGTACGCAACTTACCATGCCGCGTAAGTTGGATCCGTGTCGGTGATGACCCTGAATATGTATAAGAAGCATGTTAGCAGCTTAAAAAACAAATTGGCCAATCGTATCCTCAGACCTGGAACACAAACATCATTTCGCGATGAAGGAAACAGTTCACTTCCTCATCTGTACACCGACTAATAATGAATTATTTTCAACATTGAATACTTTAATACTCTTCTAAGTAGTTGCGCACGACATTGCTGTATTGTTTAGTGTTCGACGTCGATCCGGGCTAGTTTAAATAAAAATTCACGGAATCCCTCTTCAGTAACGTGTCAGCCGAGTCGACAGCGCGAAACTTCGAGGAAATTGGGTGCAGGAAATTTGACACGAGGCAGGAATGCGTTTTAGAAAAGCTATCGACACCCTGCAACCCGGAACAGGCTGTTTTTAATCATTCGCTCGTTGTGAAACGCTGAGACACATCGATCTCCCCGCGTTCGACGTGCAGATGCAAAAAATTCGATAGACGTGGGGATCGAGGCCTCTATCGACGCGACACTAGTTATCGGCTGGTACCGCTAGCTTCAAAAGATTACGTCTCGCTGGCAGACATCTACGTGGCTGGCCGTGTCACGGTGCCATGGCGTTCCCGAAACTACGTTGCTGGCATGCAGCACAGGATACGTGCCTTGGCGAGGAATTTCCGTTGCCGTGAACTCTTTTGAGCCCGAAAATCTAACGATCTCTTCAAGCTTCGGCTGATATAGATAGGTGCTAAGCGATCTTTTCCCATGACAACCTCAGGGTTCGTTTTACGGGACGAGCAAATTTCTATTACAATCCCCAATTTCAAACCGTGACAGCTTCGACTATTGGAAAAAAATTCTAGCTGCCCACATGCATGGACTGATTGAAACGAGCGGTAATCTGAGCGAGTAATCGTATCGAGGGGGCTTCGGTAGATAAACGAATCTCAACTGATGAAACGAGATTTAAGAATTACTCGAAACGCAGAGCAATGCGCGCATGCAATGTTCCCGCTCGAAATTTAGGGACGGAGGGCAGTTCTTTTTGAAGTACTCTGTCGATGAAGCATTGGTGATCGATCAATTTCGGACGCACCACCCACTGTGTTGCAGATGAAACGGAAAAATTTAACGCTATTTCGAAGATGACATTGACGTAACGAGCATGTTCGTACGCAGCGTGGTATAGCAGGGAGCTCTGGCGTTAGATCGAAAGGTCTGTTTAAAACTACGGCAGTGAACTCTATCTGTGAATGCCACCACTGACGTACTACTGTATGGCATCGCATGCAAAATATGTCAATGCGTTCGACTGCCGTGTGCGGGTCTATAAATAAGTTACCTCCAATTTCTATGATTCCAATTTAACTGTCGCTCGAACCCTATGAACAGTCTACGAAACAGTGTTGCTTGACCAAGTTTGATTAACTTACTCGAACGTTGGTTCTTGATGAAGTACAGCTGAAGTCTCTCCTTGAACGTGTTCTCGTTCACGTAATATTCCACACGAACTCTGAAAATAGAAGAGAAATATCACGGTTAGTATTTCCAACCACCATTTCATTACAACGTTCATTTACGAAGCAATACCCGAAGCTAGAATAATAAATCGCTGGGTGAACGTCTACACCCTAGACGTCGAATTCAGAAATTGATTCGCTGAAGCATTAAAACCTAATACTCCGTTTCGTAGAGTTAAGGCTGCATTACAAATCGCAGGTATAACGGCAAACAATCGCAGAGGGGGACGCCAACTTTCTCAACCACCGCTCCAGACAATCCTTTCGCGTTCCCTCCGCAGGCTAATGACGAATCGAAGGATCATCGAGCGAGTTCGGAAGCGGCGCGGAACAATCGGTTCAGCACATTTCCATAAAAGCTCCTCGTGGAAGTCTCCCAAGAGGTCTGCCGTTCTCATTATCAAGTGGGAGGCCTTCGATTACCATTCGACGGATGGAGGGCCATTCTTCGAAGAGTCGCGAGCGTTACGAATGCAACCGTGCGGCCGTCCGTGCGAATCGACCCTATTGAACGGGCATCGTTTCGTGACCGGTCGTAAACCGGCTTAACCGCTATTTTTATCGGCGGATAACGCGACGCCCTTGTCGAGAATAGCCGCGGCGTGACGTCACCGGGCCGACGTCGACAGACGGTCTGTCGTACGCGATCGTTTCAAGTTGTTGAGCTGGTTCTTTGACCCAGATAACGTCACGAGAGAGCCTGACCTACGGCAGACGTGTACGGAACAGGCTATCATTGCCTATTTGGGGATGCTACCGCGGGAACCTTTGAGTTCCGGGAGGATTGCTGAGGAGGGATTCGCGGGTTTGCACTTTGCCGTGAATTTAGATGAAAGGTGGTACTAGATCACTTGGTATTGCAGTCAGCGCAGCGTGATCGGTATCTTTTGCTTGGGGAGTTAGTGGAAATCTTCGGTTCAGGGAAGTTTCAGATGTCACTAGAAAGGAATTCAGATTTTTTGTGCTTATTATTAAAGTTCCAGAGTGCGAGGCGGATGTTCAGAAGACGCGACTTAGGAGCTGTATAATATGATACACATTAATTTTGTGAAACATGTATCATCGCATACCTCTGGTGGCAATAGCGTGTTTCGTAGCAATTTGGCACGGGCATGTCAGGGGAAGCATGGCAGTAATATCATCCATGTAGGGTACCTCGTAAAGGACTGATAATAATTTTCATATTACGAAGTGGAAGCTCACTTCCGAGTCTATTCAACCACTATTTTAATCTCACCAAAAGTCCGGGAAAGTACAGGATTCCAGTGAAATTTGTGTGGCTCATTAAGTAGCTCGGTGCAAACACTGCTATTCTTGCCTAAACTCAACCGAATTAGGTATGCAAATTGGTTGCAGTGATACGGTCAACCTTGTATAGTCAACGCACAATTTCGACGCCAATGTGTCCGCGGTAGTCAGACAACTTTTGTAACGGTCTAATTAATAATCCAAAGTAAGAAATGAGCATCTAGACGAGCCCGCCTTGTTCCAGACTAATTGTAGTGGATGTTCCTGATAAAATCTATTCGCCAGGGGGTTGGGTGTGTCGGGTGCTGCGGGATATGGCACGCGCGTTAACGTTCGAATGGAACGAATGCTCGCGAGACGTGCAAAACGAAAACGTGCAGCCGCGTGGATCCGGCTTTGTGATGAAACTTTCGGTTAGATTGCGTTATTGCTTGGTGCATCGGGCATCCGAGTGAATATCCGTTTAGTCAGTCATGAATAACAATGGCAGAGAAGTTGGTTTAACGCACCAATAGGATCGTTGATTTGTCGTTCAATATTTTCCAGACGTTAAGCATGCTTTCCTTACTATTTTCCCCTTCGTCGAGTTCTTTATCGAAGTTCAGGTTCTTCAGGTTCGTTGGTTGAAGTAACAGGGAGCACGGGAATTGTAAGCTAACTGAACTGGATGTTATATGTAAATTTGTGGATTGAAATCTGCTGGAAATGCGGCTGCAGAATTTGGAAGGATAACGTTTCTGATCTAATAGAAGAGGTTGAAACTGACTCGGGGGGGAATCGATACGAGTAATCTGCACTTGTGGACGAATTCGAGAGCTCGATGCAGCCATCGAGTAAATCAATCTCTTTGACACAAGCTGACGTGTATATAGAGGCTGCGAGGCTTTACAAATTAAGGTAAGCGAGCTCTGATTATGGTGCTTCAATTTTATAACCCATTTTGTGATTCGTCGGTATTCAGAGTTTCTAGGTTCTTCTGTAATGCGAACAAAAATGCAAGGAATATTCTTTTGAAGATAACGATTCGAGGATTTGTAGGAGCAGTCTCCCCAGAATGTGACGAGACAGTTGGATATGAACTCACAAAAAAATCGCACCCATCAAAGGAAAAGGGAAACTTTTCTATTCAAACGAAATTAATGACCACGCTGCCGTTTCGGTCTTCGCTGAAAAGTCGATTCGCCGTAACGAGTTTTGGAAACTCTTTACCAGAGTTTTGTGAACTTTCCGTATCCCGCGGTGCGTTTCTGGGGAATTGGATTTGCATAGCGAACATTTGACCACGTCCGAGGAAATTGTTAGAATCCTTGACGACTAGTTAAACACAGCTTATCAGTCGTAATGCTACTGGAAAATCAGTTCAATTCGACGAAGGTAGACTAAGGATTCATTTATCTAATACTAAAAGCAGCCATTAGAATGTTAAAAATATATAACAATCGTATTCACGCTGCAACTTACTATTCCCCATTTTTCTCTCCACTCACAGCATTTAAAATCACTTTTGATTTTACCATTTGAATTGGAGAACCGGAAGCTCTCTAAAGGAGATTTTACATCGGACTTCTCCATCACGAGACAAACATCTCAGTGAAAACTAAATGTAAATACAATGGAAATAGTTGCGAGAGATGAGATTTTTGAAAATATATCACGAAACTTATCTCATGAGAGTCTAATTTCATGAAATTAATGGCAAAATAATTAAAAAAAAAACACTAAAATAATGAAATAATTGTCTCGTGAGATCGAAGTCTCATGTGAGGACACGATATTTTTGCCTCGCCGTGGATTTGCACCTTAAGTCTTCGAAATACATCGTTCTAGGAGATAACAATCACTGCTCCCCCATTTATACCGGCATTAAAACGTTTGCCAGCCAGATACGCGTACGCGTGTGCTCGTCTGCCAGTTCACGTATCATCCACTTTCCCTTCGTCCGACTATATGGCTGACCACATAATGGATTTTCCACTTCAGGAAGGAAATACTCGTCCGGCCGCGGAATTGTACCTCGTTACTTGAACTCGAAACGCCACTCGGAGCAATCTATATAAATTGAGGGGAACGTTCTCGTCCCTCGTCCATACTCTCCGTTTCCCTGCCCCTAACTCTGCGTTCTGCGAGTGCTTGCTTCTCTCTATCCTCTTCGCTGGGAAGCCCGCTTGCACCGACCAACACCGTGAACTTTCAAATTCAACGAGGAATTTTCATGTGCGAATTCCTTCACTCAGAGCACTTCCAAAATCCTGGCTGACTGGCCATTCTCACTTTCCCTAAAAATATCCTATTCTCGTGGCTGTTACGCGTCACTCTCTACCGAAAAGCAGGAGCAGTCATCGAGTCTTAAAAGCTTTAAGAAAAAAAAAAAAGAAAAAAACAATAGAGTTTGAGTATCGGCGCCCTTGATACTCGGAGCGTGGGTCGCTGCTCCGCGATGCTTCCAAGTGTTCCAGCTCCGCAGCGGGAAAAGAGGGTGGAAGTTCCGTGCAACGTCGCGGTAATAACGCGGCTTTCTCCTCGGTGCACGTAAGATTCGCTAGGTATTAACGGCCCGTAAAGCCGTCGCGCTAACGGTTGCTAATGCCTCCGAGGTAAAGGAACGCCCGGGCAGTACGTCACGCGAACTGCTGCATAAGCTACGCCGTTGGATAGATGGGATATCACGGCTGGAAAGCCACGGGCTCGATGTTCGTCTTGCCTCGAAAGGTCGGCTGTGAGTGCTTCCTGTCGTACGTAGCGAGGATTACGGCCACCGTGGAATGGTGGAGGACAGCGGGGTACAGATTGGGACCGATATGCGTGGCTCTAGCGGGCAGGTAAACCTATCGCGTAACGTTAAATTGCAAACGGCAGCTTCGAGGACAGGTTTCTGGGACGACGGGAATTAAGCACGCCGCTCGTGAACAATGGGGACGTTTGTCCCTGCCGAAGGGGACTATAAATGAGGGAGTCATGATCATTTATATTAAATATCGTTTGATCGTTGTGTTGGTTGATTGTGTACTGGTGTCGGGGGGGGGGGGGGGGGGTGCCATTCTGCTGGGTACACGCGCTCAAGTGAAATATGCCTTCTTTAAAAAGACATTGATTAATCGTACCAGTGGGCAAGACGGGGGCTGCTCTCTGATAAGACTGCGAAGAACAATACAGCACTTGACTGAGAACAAAGAGTCACGTTTAATTACAATATCTCCTTAGGATCCTACTGGGAGACGCTCTGCTCTCATCCTTCACTATTCCGTGTCCGATACTTCTCGTCGATACTGTACGGTTATCTCTTTGTTCTACGAAAAAATCCTGACAGTTCGAGTATCATTCTACTTAACTTCCTGCTACCCAAAATATCAGCAGGTTGAAATCGTCGAGCGTTTCTCGGCATGGCAACAGAATCCATGGAAACTAACAGGCCGCGTCGCCAGCTATCGCTCGCCTATCCACAGCTGACAGCCAATTTCTCATCGATAGCGTGAAATCGGTTGCACCGCCGATGGACGATGCTTTATACACGGCTCGCGGTGATATTTACGAGCCACCTGACGATCGTAAACGCTTTCCTATCGGCAGGAAATTCGAGCGCGCTGGCTCGAGACGCCGGCGGTGCATCCTGTCCCGTATCGCGCCGCCCGCATGAATTATGCAACCTGCAACCGCGAGCCCTCCGTTTCGCCGCTCGTAGCTTGTTTAGCCGTCGATCGTTTTTACCTGCAGTAACATCGATCGGCCAGGAATGACCCAGTATGCGACAACTCTCCGTCCACTGTGTACCGTTTCAATTGAATAACGATGTTACCGTGCTTCCGAGCCGGCCTCTCGTTGCACGCTCGCGGCCACGGAATTCATGCACGCTCTAAGGGTCTATGAAATTTTCGTGTCAACGCTGCACACCGTTACCGGTGATTTCCGAGCTGGTTGTGCTGTAACGCGCGACGGCCTGCGGTGGTAGTTAGGAAACAGTTAAATATTGATATCTCCGGAGTTTGCTTATCGCGTTTGTATTGTTAGTCTATTCTGAGAGCTCCATTCAGTCTACGGGGTTGTAGAATCAGGGGTATAAGTCATCTTTTGACATAGTGTGGTAATTCTGTTAGTGATCAGATTTTGACAGCATAAATGTGAGTACAGGGCCGAAGGAAAAGAAATGGTAATAATATGATAGTTTCTTTAGTTGAATTGATGGAAGGATTGTCTGTAAATGAAGTAACTGGGGTGTCATGCAGCTGATAAATTTGTTAGATGAAGGTTTAGTAGATTGAATGCTCGATATATTTCATTTGGCTGTTCCAATTCCATTGGGGATCATCTGTTTTAGCTAGGATAGGTATGAATTATGAAAATAGATTACCTATATTAAATGGAACGTAGTTAGAGCTTTGCAACGCGAATTGTGCAAATTCGTATCATAAAGATCGGTACGTTTCATCCGTAATATGTATATTCATGGGTGCATTCAAATATTTTAGTTTTATTCGGGGCGCCTGCAATAGCTGCATTGATTTGCACACCAATATTCATTACAGCATTTTATTTATATATCTCGCTGCGACACAAATTCCGCGTTTCACAAATTATGCTAATCTTTGACGTTTCGTGGTTTATTTTATTGAACAGAGCAACAAGTGGATCGCCACATATATTTTGAAGCAAACACTGGGATTTAGAATTTGCACGTGCCCCTCTGTTATATTGAAATGTTATATGACTGTGTACGATGTTTCAGAGTGTCATATCACATTCTGTTGAAATAGAATTCTTTTGCTAATTGTACGAGCCTCACTCGGCAAAATTTATTTGCTACGCATTGCCGAAAATCGAAATCATCTAACAAGACAGTAAGTTTCAGAAGCATTACGCGCATAAAATATAAAATGTTTCTATGCAACAAGGCCCTCAAATACAAAACCATCGAGTCACACGTTCTCCTCTCAAAATCATCAGAGCGATCCCTGCAAGAAATTCATGCGCGGTGTATTGGAAGCTCTATAGTGTTATCTCTCTCAGATTTACAGCTGTACGATTATTAACGAAACGTCCATTTTGTTGTCAATTAGACGTCGTTAACCCCTGGGTATTTCCCAAGTACTTAGCACGGTGATTCCGAGACACTTGATTGACACCCCCTCGGCAGTACGTCGATTGTTCCCCGTTAGACAAACATTTATCAGCGACAATATTAACCTATATTCCTATTTCCACCTCGCTCCAATTGGGAGAGCAACAGCCAGGAAAGACCGAAATACCGAAGCCGTCGTAGAATACGTCCATCATTCGAGGGACGAAAAATCTTGCTCCCTTATTCGTGCCTCTGCATCGGCAAAACATTTCGAAGCTGCCGAAACATGTACACCTCGCACTGACGTGGGAGCAAACTAAACGTTCCACAAAAAATCCAGAAAAATATTTTTCCATCGAGGCGATCGGGGGCTGGAGGGAGAACCTAAATAGGGATAAATGAACGCGATTGTTAATCGGCGGAAATCAACATTCGCCGGAGGTACACGACGCAGCGTCCAGTTACGCGATTAAACGCTGGATACACAAAGGGACGTTCCATCCGGTGAAAAATATCGCGGCCCGATATCCGCAGCGTTTCAGATGATTAAATTAAACCGTGGGGCCGAATTCGCGCGTTCCAACGTCCGCGGGTAAACGATTGTTCGATTCGCTATCGGGAACAGTCGGCAGCCGACCGTCAAATTGTCTCTGGCGAGTTTTATATCCGCGCAAATCCTTCGCGCTCCAGCGAATCCGTAACGAGCGACGCAATCTCGGGAAGGACGACGAGCAGTTTGAAAACCGAGGGCGAGGAAGAACGGCGGAGGTCGATCAAGGATACTTTGAAGGGGATTCGATCTTTGCGCGGCTGCGGTCGTGTTTCGCGGTGGAACGAATTTATTTGAATAAATATGTTGAATGTATAACGTAGAATGGTGATGGACTTGAGACCGATGACTTCTAAGAATATCTAGTGTTTCTTAAAATAATTCAGATTTGTTTAAAAAAAAAAAAACGTGACATTTGAGGATTCTAGTGTTCCTTATTTAAAAAAGATCGGGATTTGGGAAACTAACAGGAAAAATTGTGAACATTCTTCGTCCATTTCTCTGACCACTATGTGCTTCTGAATTCTTCATCACCCTGTTCCTCTATTACCAACTTCGATGCGAGTCCAATAGGGAAGCGTTTAAGTTCCTACTACGAAGTAACAATGCCAGACACGTACAGCTGCGACTGTTGCTTGCTCACTACATGCGTGTAAAATAAGCTTGGCGAGATATCGACCGTCTCGTGAGGACAGAGACAGGCTATAGGTAGGCAAGGGGGATTTTCATAAATTCATAGCCGCGGCGTGTACAATGGAACCGGTTTGATTTGAATTGAGCGTACACACCGGCCGAAATGAATTTTTCAATTATCTGTTTCCACCACGTACGTGTATTAGCGAACTGTCTCTCGTATAGCTAATTATACACCGCGACTGTCTTCGTGCTCTATGAATAGAGCGCCGAGTCGCGCGACAAGTCGATACGGATAAATAATAATCCACAACCTTGCGCCGCATTGACCGAGTTAGAGTTTCAGTACGCGGTACCCAGCGAGTAACACTATTTTCTATCTTTCTGTCGTCCTTGTTCATGATTTCGTTAACCTTTAAACGTGCCTTTCAAAAGACCGTAACAGCTTCTAGTTCGCGACTAAATACCTTCTGAACGTACGGTCGACGAAATGATTGAGGCGCGCTACTGAAAGCCTGGCGCGTGGTGAGCTGGTGATAAGCGAACGTTTCAGGTATTGATGCGTGCTACGGTTCTCTTATTAATTATTGGAGGGTGTTGATGCTGCAAAGGAACGACAGATAATTGGCAAATATTTACATACGCTAATGAATGTATGTTTGCAGGAAATCAGCAATGATCTGGTGGTGTACAGTTTAATGCAAAGTTTGACTTACACGCACTGCGTATACCCAATCGTGAACATGCTTCCATGAAATTAAATGGACACCCTAAAGTCTAGTTAATAGAGTTTAGACGCTTTATTGTAAGGTGAAATATATTTAGAATCAGAAATTTTAATAATATATTATTTCGAAATTGTTTCAAAAAGGATTCAGAACATTAATGGCAAATGTCCGCGACAAGGAAGAGTTTTCGTGAACTTGTGTCGTCTGCAAGTTAATAAAACGGCGTCCAGTGGTTCGACTAAAAATGTCTCATCCTCGAGAAGATTACCTGGACGCAAAGTACCAAAGAACTTTTGAGTCGAGTTGTTTTCGTATTACCCGTAATCCCCAGTTACTTAAGAACTGTGCTGCGGTGAGTATTACACCGTTTATCTGATTCCGGCTAATAATAAATTACTGGAAGGTAGAAAGGAACTTCCCGCTGTAGCTGTTAATTGTAATTAACAGAGTTCTATAACGCGATAAGATAAAGTGGGAAGGCTATGGACCAATTTCATTTAGAAGATTATCGCTCTCGAAACTGTGACCCAGTATTCAAATGCCAAGAGTTCTCGATACAGCAGCGTGAGTAACAATAGTCTCCAACCCCTGCTTTGATCAATTCACCCCTCGACGAAATATTCAGGCATTTTGAAGTACCCCACAATGGCATTAAACTGAATACAGCTACAAAATGTGAAGTATATGAAAAGAATAATGACAAGCTATACCTAACACGCAAACACAGGCAGTATAATTAAAAAATAAAAAGTTTAAGCAGAGTTCCTCAATAACAACATTTTGTGTTTATTTTAAAGTATTATTTGCTTTGGCCACTACAGCTTTAGGCAGCTTTGGATCGTTTCAGAGAAGTCGTCTAGTTTCGTGGGGAAATATGATTATACTTGCGCGGGATAAGCGACGGTGGCATTTCGTGAAAGTCAGTCGAGTGCGAACTGCGGGGGAGGAAAGTAGGAAAAATTGATCCGCAACGTGCGGCGAAAATGGGAGAGATTTGGGGCAATAATTTACAGTTGAATTCACCCTGGTCGTACGTAGGATGATTGTTATAAAGTGACCGATGTGATTACCCCAAAAACGTCGAAGCAAATGGCAAAAGAAACATAGCTTATATAAAAATATTTTCTGTAGATGGACATTGAGTGGGTTTAATCGTAACGTGTACCTCTTTCAAATAAACACACTATTCTCTAAATATTTATTTACGTCATAAGAAATAAAATGGACCCTGTGTATCGAAGATTCATGTATTCGTTCGCACGCCACGTTTCTGAATTACGTTTTAAATAATATTGAAATTAACTCGCCAAATATATTCATCGTATCGAAGATTACGTCGGGGATAAATATTGGAAATTATGCCGATAAATATTTCATGCATTCCGTGCACCACTCGCGACTGGCCTCGCAAAATTATTACAAGACCGTAATGTAAAAAGAATGATCTTGCAGAAGAAATTATGAATATTTAACGCTGCATCGAATACAAGTAAAACGAACTTGGGAAATACATTCGCGTGGACGAAGGACCGTGAAGACGGAATTGGTAATTATCTCCATCGTTTATACATATAAAGGCACACGAGCACACGTACAAGGGATAATTAATATTTCATCTAGATAAACCACTAATAATAAACCATCGCCGACCATTAACATCGGGGGCGAAACTTATTAAGATAATTAAAATCTGCAACATTGATGGCGTCCGAATTGCCAGCAACTCCTGTTCAGCAATTCTTTCGTTGACACGATTCTTCCATCATCTTTCCTCTTCCGTTCCTTCCGTCACGTCGTTTCGCGAGCTCGCAACCGGGTCGCGTTACATTCCCGTGCAGACCCAATTACGGAAATAGCAGCGCGTTATCTTCGCCGTGCTATCTGCACCACGATTGCACGCGTGGAATGGGAGACAAATTATGAGGAAAGTAAGAAAAAAGGAAAAAGGGACTAAACAACGTCGTTACCTGATACCATGCGTGCTCGCAAGTTGCGTGCGTTTCATCGGGTCCTGCATAAATAAATTGAAAGGGTGATAGGTGGGCCGACTCGATGGATGTCATAACTGCTGTTACACAATGACGATCCTGCCCCGTTGTAATTAAGGTAATACGTCTCCAGCGATATCAACACCACCGTCGCAGGGTGCTGCTAGAACTTAAGTGCACTTTAGTGCGCCGAGGAACCGAAGGGGGACGTGGCGAAAAGTTTTGAGGATTTTAATCCGGGAGATTGGCACAGTATCATCCAGTCGATGGTGGTATCGCGGATGTTCGGAGCAGATTACGAGCAGCGTTCAGGTGAAAAGGGATATTCAGAATTAATTCGCCTGCTAGGGAGTATTGCCGAGGAAAATTTGTCGGAGAAATGGATAACGTTCACTTTTGATGCAGGCGATGCGCGTGCTATCTAATTGTAATACCCAATTGCATTAATCTAATTAACGTTCTCTGGCAGTTGTGTAACTTTCACGTAACCGTGTTCCAATTATTCTGCCTTTCATGGTGGCGACAATTCCGCCACCTGGCTCGACATATTGTCATTTTTTTTTTTCGCTCCGTTGTCAGACACGCCAGCAGGCGCACGGTCAACAAAAAGCAATCAATACCAACACCGAACACGATGGTACTTCATGGGGACAGAAAATTCTGAATGATCGGACGCTGTGCATGTTTCATCGTTGAAAAACACGGTCCACGCGAGAATATTTCAAGCGACGCGACATATCTTCGCGTTAGTACAAGCGACACTTATATAGATGCGATGAAAAATTTGGGAAACGTTGCCTGGTGCCAAGGGGCCTAGAAATGGAATCAAGAAACAGCCACGGCACGCCTAATTCAAAAGCATTACGAGGCACGGTTCGCGTATAATTAATTTTAAAATAATTGGCCACGTTACTTGAAGCCTCTGGGGATTAAAATTCAATGGGTGTATCGATGCGCACGAAAGCGATTAGCTATTAACCCCCAGCAACCACGAACGGAAGCATTCGAGTGCTGCTAATCGCACTGCGGAGTATCGAAAAATAACGCTGTACAAATGCGTTAGTCTTGCGACTTAGCTGTTACGATGCAATGGTTTTGAAGCGACTGCCTGTTAAATGAAAGATTGAGCTTTTTATCGTTGTCTAGCAACCCCATTACCTGATTCTTCGCCTACCTTTGATTATTCAATGGTCTCCGAAGGATGTCTAGCTAACGAGAAGGAATTTAATTATGATCCAAGTGAGATTTTCAGCAGCGCGGAGCGAATGGTGAATAAAATGAGAGATATGTCGTCACCTCAAATAATCTCTGTAAGGTCACATGAAAATACAGTAACGATCCGAAGATGCAGGTAATAAAGAACGACGTTAAAGTTTTATGAAATCATCGCGCGACAACGTGACCGCAGGAGAAACGTTCATTATTGGCCAGCCAGATGTCCGAATCTAGCGGAGATAATAGAATTTACGATACTGTCTGCTCGTAAAGCAGCCAGCAGCGTTCAGGCGCCGTGATCCCATGCAGAGACACACAATAGTGTTCGGAGATTTTAATGCCTCTAATACGGTGTGCTGGCGAATGAGGATATCTCTTGGCTACAGAATAAATTCTGGCCTCAGCGAAATTTTAGGGGGTACAGTAAACATTCGTATTAAACCCGACGAACGGGGCTGGCGGCGGGCGTACGACGCGTTGCGGACACTATTCCCTGCGGCCGATGCCGCGAGTGAGAAAACTACGTACTACGCATGGTAAAAACGGGGCTATAACGAGGATTTACTGAAATTTCCTTGGGAATTGATTTCCTTCCGTACAATGGATAGGGTAAGCTATCATTTCATCAGGTCTGATGATTTTAATATCCAGAACAATGGATAAGTTTTGCTGACGTTAGCTTCAAACCGAACAATGAGTCTTCAATCTATAGCCTTATTTCTTACTTTCAAATGTTCCCGTTACGCCCATACTGCTGCTATTTGAGGATACATTAATATACTAACGAAATCTTTCTTGTTCTTTGATTTTAGATAATCTGGCTCCGAATGGCAGTGCTCACTGCAAAACCAAATTTTTAAAAAGGCTTCTTGGATGTGGTTTGTTACTTTATTATAAACGTAAATATTAGTCTACGAAAAAATTACCAAATGTTCCTAAAATGTTGCCCTTTTAAGTGCAGAAAGTTCTGTAAAAATATATGCTTCCACTTTTTCAAAAAAAATTCACAAACATTCGCCTCTTTTCGGCCGCCTGACTAGGTATGTATAACCCCTTAATATTTTAACTTCTCTGCAAGGCACACTTAAATTTCTGTGTCATCTATAAGCGACACCACCTTCACTAACTGTATTTCAACATGTATATTCAACATTGACACTTTACCTAAATCCAAGCCCACATCAGCTCGGAAACTTTGATCTATCTATAGACAGTGCATACAGGTGAAACAGACTTATAATCACAATTTATAAGCAGACAGTACTTTCTCTATTCTTTAGTGTTCCCTAGAATAACAGTCCTTCCGTTCATTTAGACTATTTAGAGCTTCACGTTTCATGGAAGTAGGGTTCTTTGCATACAAGGGGGACAATCGTCGGGTGAATCATCGTTTCGGATAATTGTGAAAGGTCATTTTATTACGCAGCACAGGATTGTATAGAGTGCGATTAAGTTGTAAGCCGCAAAATACGGTCAGCTTAAAATGGTGGAGCGATTATAAAGACACGTGGTGACAACACAGTGGAGGTCGCCGATATTGATTCGTAACCACAGTCCGCTGATACAGCGGTCACGAATGTAGCCTGTAAAGAGGAAACGAGCGATAGAGAGAACTGAAACTAAACACGTCGACAGATAACCGAGTTAAACACTTCTTGTCGCCCTGTCGCACCTTTCAGCCTGTGTGCAATCGATGTAAATGTTCAGCATGTCATTGAATTTTCATTCACGCCCTCGATACAGCTTTCCCATCATTGAAATTCAACCTCGATCTTGCATTAAAGGCAGTGGGGAAAAAAGGTAGTTACTTTTCGAAATCATTCCATGATTTTCGATTTGGTAATTGCTTTTATGGAAATTTGATATAAGTTCTTCTAATGTTAACGATAGAAAAGAAACTTCGAGCTTGCCAATACCAGACTAACGCTGCAAAAGGATAGGGCATCTCGACGATCGCGAGGAAATAATGTTAATTTGGGGTCGCATCTGTTTCGCGCGGTTCTTTCTGACTGCACAGATTCGTGCAGACGACCGAGGTTCGTTCTAAAATTAGTCGGCTGCCTCGACTTTTGTAATGACTCTCATCACCTCGAAAGCTCTTAGCCGAACAATATATGAAACTGCAGATTTCCACTACAGCTTCGCGTATACACAAGCAGAGTACACGCAAAGCAAGGATTTTTTCAGCCGAAATGCTGGTTATCGCTGGGCGACTGATTTGGCTATGCAATCCATTTACCCGATGGTTGTGGCAAAAAAATTTTCTGATTCCCTTCCTCCATTAGCTTTATTATCTCTCTCCCCTTTGCATACTTTCCATCCGTACATTCCGCTTCTGACTTTTGCTTTTTAGTAATATATTTCTCGTTATATCGGTGCGAGCGATGAAAGGTTTCGTGCAAATTAAAGAAACGGCAGTTAATTTTGCCTCAACTCCGCCGAGATAACGTAATAGTGAGAGGCGATAAATACAACAATAAAAATAGTCACGATCTAGAATTATTATATCGAATGAATTCGAAGCAACAACAAGTAGAGTAACGGTGGTGATCGTGGACTATGAATCGTCGAGCAGGAAATGCCCAAGCACATCTGGCAATCCAGAGTGGGGTCGTCGAACGAACGAGCGAACGAAAAGGACGAGTAGCAAAACGTTCTATCGATACGATGCAGCTCACGCTCCCGAGAATTGCTTTTCTAACAGATTAACCGCGTTTCAGTTACGTAGCACTGCTGCCGTATAGTCGACGTGACGGATTGACTTCCGTGTAGTGGCTGTTCCTGCCCTCCTGGCGAGGATTCCGCCAACATAAAAGAACACCCGTTTACCATCGGGGAGAAGAAGGGGGGGGGGGCACAGGGAGTGCCTTCGGTGGTCTCGATAATTTAGTGGAGAAATTTAGACGTCACACGCCACTAGCACGTCCCATTGGCAACGAACGAGTTCATCCGCGTAGCTCGTGGGCACGTCGAAAGTATCTGACTTTGATCGCTCGAGTGTCTTTCGAGAGACTCGTCTTCTGCCTACCGATCCATCCAGCTAAATAACTTTTGGAGGATATAGCGCGTGGTCAGATCCCCTCCGTTGATACTTAGCCGATCTCACTGGAAATTTGAATACTTTCGTAGTTCGATGCGATCCTTCGACACGTTGGTATACAATTATTTTCCTTGGACAAGAACTGAGCTGATTAAAATTGCTTCAACGGTAACAATATAATCCACTGGTTTCACATTATTAGACTCAAACGCGTGGCTGGTATTCTTTCACAGACAAAACGCAGAATATTTCCGATCTCGAGATGTATATCTGCTGATATTTCGTTAGATATCTCGGAAGAAATACCAGACAGACAACGAAGCTCCTCTCCTCCCTTTCTTTACAGAACTTCCCTTTCATGCTCTCCATTTTCTCTCGATATCCTTAATGCATTTACATACAGATATATACAGATATATACAGATATATCCGTGATAGAGCTCCTTATAATCCATTCTGCGTTCTGCATCGGGTTCTAGCAGGCGCCCCTTGTATTCACGATCCTTTATATGTTCTCACGGATTTCACCTCCACGAGCCAGTTACAGAGCGCCATAAAGGATTTTCGCGTTTGCACGCGATCCCGATAAAGCGCGAAAGCTGATCCACGGCGGTGGAAAATATTTTAAACAATCGCCTGCCGCCGCACTCCGCGCTTTCCTGTCGTTTCAAAGCGAGCTTTTCTCGCGCGAGTGACTTAACACAACTGCGTGGGCGCAATGGAGAGAGGATAAAAAAAAAAGGGAAATATAAAGGAGGTGAAAGCGCGAGAAGTAATTAAAAATAAATGGTCAGAAACCGGGGGGAAATGGAAATCGGTGATCCGTTACCTGTCGCGTCACGTTATTCCTCGGTTCGTTTTATCGTGCGTTCTATCGAGCCCCCGGGAGATTCGATTAATCACAATCGAGGATTCTCGGAATTGAATGGCGCGATTCCATCCAGAGCATTATACGATGTCATTCGTAATCTATGATGCGGCAAAGCGGAAGAGTTCAGCAGGATGATTGGTCTTAAAGGGAACCGTCCGAGTTAAAATTGCGGCGGGGCTTCTTATTTCGGTGCAACGTAAAACGAGTGCCATTGCACGCGTCCGGAGATTTAACTGCTTCATCGCTCTGTTGTTCCCGGCGTATATACGTTTCCATTGCATCGGTCGTATAAAATTTTATGAAAGTCCCTTCCAGTCTGTTTCGTCAAGCGCGTATAAAATCTTACCATTTCAAACGTTTCATCCCGCTTGTCTTTTCATTATGTCCGTTCATCGGTGTAAGTCGAAGTCTGTATTCAGCGTTTAATTTGGAAGATGAATAGGTACATGGTTTTTAGACACTTGCTTCTGCTGAATTCTTTGCAAGTCGATGCACAAATACGATGCTTCATATTTTGAGGTAACTTCTTAATAATCGTCACTGTTGTCCATAGGAAAAACATTTAGAACTTTGTAACAGGCCATTATTATTCCTCGCGTGACAGAAATTTAAATTCATAACGTAGCCACTGCGGCGTATTACAAATTTAGATACAGCATCGAGGAAAGGGATACGCGTCTAAGCCCTTAAGTCCTCGCGTCTTTGGTTAAGGATTCGAGAGGCTGTCTGCAAGAATTGGGGTCGTTTCATGGGAATCGGTTCCACGTGTCGTTTTGAAGCTGAGGTATTTACATTAATACACGAAATTCAACCGTGTCTCTCTATAATGATGGGATATTAGTAATCCTGGAGGCGCCTGTTTTGAAGGATCCGATACTTTAATCGATACTAAAGACAATATTTGTTCTAAATACGAATATTTGAAAATATGCGAGACCCATTAATATTTACGATTATTAATTCCCTTGGCCGCATACAGCACTGGCGATATCGAAGACTGAATTAAATAACCGCTAGATATCGTTTAGTGATTTAATTGGATGTGATTGAATGGCCAGCTCGAAGTTCGACGTACATCGAAAATGTACGATGTATCAATGTCGTTCGGACAGAAAACGCGAAATAAACTTCCCGATAAGAGGGAAACGTTGATCAGACAATCGGCCGAGAGTGTCAATTGTCTGCTTGTTCGTCGCAGTAGTTCAAGCGCTCTTCGATCAGACAACCGCCGGTCGGTGTATGATCAGCCAAAACTTATTTCCCACGGGTGCAATGATTCGATTCGACTGCAGAGGTAGTAGCTACGCGGCTCCACTCGTCTTCGTTCGATACTTTCCCCCTTTTTTTCTCTCTCTTATTTGGAAGCATCAGTTTGGAAAAGTCCCGGAACCCTCGCGAGACCGGTTTCCGAGAAAGTTGCACGCGTTGCGTCGGGGAAACGCAAAATTCTGTTGCTCGGTTGTTCACAGTCATCGCAGTGTTTCAGTTACTACGCGAAACAAGATCGATGAGATTGCGAAATTTTATTACTCGACCTAGAAACACCTACAGCAAAACTTCATCGTTCCGCAAATTGCCCAAACAGACTCAACTCGAAACACACGAAATTCTCGCGTACCTTTATGGTAGCGACATAAAACACCCTACTATTAGCATCTACGGGAACAGTTTGCCGCGAGAACGACGGCACATGGCGTGAAACTATCAACTAACGTTCGTTTGCACCTGCGTGCCTCAACAACGTAAGCATCTGAATTGATTGGCGCTCGATGGGGAGTGCACGCTGAATGCGTCGCAGCTTATAGAATTATTAATATTCGTGTCTGGAAAGAGGGTGTTACCTGGAACGTGCCTGGCGATTTCAAAGTGCTCTAAAGTCGACTGGCTAGACCTCGAGCTGCAGCCGTCGAAGGGGCGAACAGGGGACTCGAAAACTAAATCTGTGCGACGGTGACGGGAACGTCGAGGAGGGAACATCGAATTTCACCGCGGCTCTTCCTACCAAAATCTCTTTGGCCTGAAGGCGTTCTAACAAGTTCTCGAAGGAAACGACATTTGCTCCGCGAGGTCGCTCACTTTAAGGCGCCGTAAACCGGGGAATAGTTCGCGTCCGCCCTTGCTCCGCCAGCAATATCGCGTTGTGAAAATATCAGAAGCTTAAAAATCTTGTTGGGATAAACTCTCGCGGTAATGCGCGGCCCCGGAATGCCGCTTCTACCGCGAACTCTTTTCATCGTGCAGCGATGTTCTTATATTACTTTTCCCCTCGAAGGATTTATTTGTTACCAAAGGCTATTGGTATTTTGCTCTAAACCGCGAATAAAGGCACCGTAATGCACCAAAATCCCGAATAAAGAGCTTATCATATACAGCTGAACGTTTAAGGGGCAGAAGTAATGAAAGCTTTATATCAACCTCTGACTCTTCAACAGCCACACTGCGCAGTATTATTCTCCTCCTTAAATAATCGACTTGCCACGACTTCGCTAAATGAACTCCTTTATGCCTGACGGGGATGCTTGAAATTCTTCCCCCAATGATTCAGATTCGATAGAGAGAAATTGGCTCCGCGAATGAAGTGGATAAAACGATTCACGATGGCCTTAAACCATTTAGAAGGGGACGATCCGAACTTTTAAATATAAAATTAAACTCTAGCCGACGGCTCCTCCCATCCTGGTGTCCTATACTAAAGGAAACTTCGCTTTTCGACTGTCAGTTATCCCTGGATGCTCGTTGGAGGCATTAAAAAACTGATTCATGAAGAATTAAATGACGACGATTTTTCTGTGAAGCACTTGAAAATCACATCATTATTATTTCCAATACACGGTACTAGATTTAGAAATAGTTCACGTGTGTTCTCTAAAATACACTTTCGGGAGATTATTATAAAAGCGACAATAATTGTTGGAATGATATTTCCCTTCGAATTTAGCATCCACAATTTCAGTTCGCAATCAGGATGTTGTGAATCAGCTTTCCAATTTCACTCGCAGGCTAAGTGGGTCGGTGTCAGAAATTTCGCAGTTTTCCGATAAACATATTCGGTATCGTTTTATGTTCTGTAAACCGTCGGATCATTAGACATGAAGGGACATGCAAATGTTCAGTCGAAAATGGACGAGCGATGCGATCTCGGATGGTTCCCGCCATTTTCAGGCTGTTGCACGATACACCGACGCCAGAAGAGGATAATTTTAATTGGGAGACTCGGGCAACAACGCGTACAAAATAAATTTCACGTGCCAAAGACATTTACGATTGTCGATGCACAAAGAGCTGTCGAATGTTTTTCGTTTGATCATATCGAATGATTTCGTTTGTTGGCAGACGATTAAACACCCTGCCGCTGCTGACTGGCTTTCAAACTTTCGACCAACAACTTCCAATGAGATCGAGAAAGTGTTCCAATCATCGAAATCGTCCACTTTTTTCACTGCTGAAATACGTGAGAATCTATCCGTTTGTGGTTGAGCCTAAACCCATTAAAATCTGCTAATCGTCTTATCATCTGGTACAATACTCAATGAATTCTGTGCAGAGGATTATAATCCTAAATTAGCAGGTAAATAATTCCTCGCAATCCCATTCGTTCGCTCCGTCAGAAAGCAAAGATCGAAGTGGGCCTGAAGAAACAGTTGTACCATCGAGAAGTGGAGCTCTGCAAGTTTTCTGGCACAGCCCCAGGCCATACGTTAACACGCAATTGAACACACGAAGTGGCCACTTTAATCCGTCATAAGTTGGAAAACTGTGACACGTACTATATACCCTTGCGTGGAAGTTCTTGCTCGCACTGCGATCTACATTTAAACTATCGGCATGTGTCCGTTGTCGTGAGCGTAAGCTGGAAATGTTTCACGACGCCGTGTCGCTCGACTGTCCCACGGTCGGCCCTCTAATTAATGTGCCCAGTTACACGCCGCCATGACAAAAGTATTTCTGGGACAGAGGACAGGAGGTCGCGAGGGACCAGGGGTAACGCACGAGTGCATCTCTCAAAAGGAAATGGCTTGACAAACAACAACTGCAATGGCATTGTTCGCCTAACGAAGTCCATGAATCAAGGCGCAATCCCAGTTACGACTGGTAGTCCTCGCGGCGAACGCCGCGCACTTATGCACGCGCTTAAATAACACATGCCCGACAATTTGCGCTGCGATTGTCAATTTCGCATGATCGAACGGTATCCATTTTCACAAAGTGGGTAATGGTGTCATCTCGAAAATCTCGGAATATATGTATGGGAAAATAGCTGACACGATAGATGTCCGATTCAGGAGTGGAATATGCTCTCACAGCGTGACACATTGGATTGCGAGTACATAACGGGGATTTTATTCATCGCGTGAAGTATTTGAAATTTTTCATTTATGCTACTATGTTAATACTGCTATGATAAATTGATCAGTCATTAAAACTGGGCAGTCTCGGCCTGGTATTCAACACTCACAATCAGCTACATATCGCAACCAATTGGACGAGAATCGCGAGGAATTCTTCTTCGCGTTTAATGTTACCGAGTTTCATTTACCATCCAGTATTTCTAAACGACGAAAAGCATAAGTAATTTGTTTCACAGTCATCGGGGTGGAAGGCGACGGCAAAATCGCTCGCCAATCTTATTCGTTTAAACGAGGTTTAGATGTCGGCCGATAATTTCACTTACGTGTTCGCAACAGGTGAGGCGATCTTATCGAGCTTCCCGGATTCGAAGTAGGAATGAATCACTTTATCGTTCCTTCGAACGCAGATTCAACTTAGCAGTTCACTCGGCCATCCTTTTTCCTTTGTTGTATGAAATAGAAGAAGGGGGAGTGGGATTTCTCGTGTTTTAACGACAAATAAAACGTGATCAACGGAAACGATGATCAATCTGCTTATCGAAGCAGATAATATAAATAGGATTCGCGGGATTATAAATGTATGCTTCCTCAGGTGTTACGGCAGCATAGAACTACGAAGCTAACGATGCAATTTATAATAATTGAAAAACAGCTATTCAAGGTGAATGGGATGAAAGCAACCGAAGAGGTGAATAAAACGTAGCGTTTTATCAGAAACACCTCGGACCTCGTTTGGGAGGAAATTCTTGGCTTTGAATGCTGTGGAAAAAAAAAAGGAGGAACGGAGGAGTTCATTCAGCACGAATGAAACTTCATTTCAGAACAGTGACGGCATTATAAATGAGGGACTTCTTATAAATTTCTCCCGCGCAAAGGGGAAGAAAGGGAGAGTGTAAAAAATCCATAAAAAGTCGTCGAGAAGGGAACGCTTAGAGGATGGTCTATTACCACCTTAAACATCTCTAAAATGATGGCGCGTCAATGGATCGTTCGCTTGAGAGATAATAAACGGTGTAGAAAGGGTTGTTATATAAATAGAATATGTTTATACCTGCCGAAAATGGGCTTAACAAGGCGAGCTTCTTGTTCCCTTTTTAATTCGTCGATATTTTACTTTCAACATTACGACAGCTGTGTTTCATTTTCCAATGGATGTGCCGAATACAACGGACGCTTAGCAATTATCTCGTCAATTGCCGCAATAATCGTGAACAAACTTACAACAATATGCCTACACCAGCGTTTCCTATTCTTGGCTATGATTCCAGAGCAGCGTGCACTTGATCACGATCATTGCATCAATTGGGCAAATGTTCTTGCGTGACCCAGGCTAATATAGGTCATTGTCTTCATCCTCTTAAAAGTTGCAATATTACGTCCAAAGAAGTACCTACACGATTTGACACGGAGAGCGGTGTCATAAATCTTTAAATACCCCGTAGAATGCCGTCTCGCCGTCGAATGCTTTCAACCTCTGCCCGATATATTGTTTAATATCGCTAATGATTTCCAGGGTATTCCCGCGGTTCGATTAAAATGGGAGACTCCGTGTAACTACAGGGAAAGTCGAGGGTTTCTTCGAACCAAATGAATCATTCATCCGACAGCACTGGCCGCAGTCCTTTCGACTTTATCGAGGTCGCCACTTAACTGCCCCCAGCGGCCGACCAATTCGAGGCCCCATTCCTGCCATTCCCCTTAATCACGATTTCTGGCCCCTTCGCCGGCGAAAGGGTAGTCCTCTACAATTAACTTGATCGATAGTGCTCCCTCTTCGCAGGTGCGAAAGAAAAGCTCGAGCTTTGCTTTCGTTTTTCCTCACCCCCACCCGCCGAAAATGGGAGCCCGGGGGAGGGGGAGCTTGGCGTAAAAGTAGGACTCTTCATGCCTCGCAGCAAAGCGTCGTTTAAACACGTTTACCACCGGCTGCCCACAATTTCGAGCGATCGTTACATCGATATCAACGGCGACGAGGGGATAAATCGCTCCAGGTATAATTAATGGCCCTGATGGAATTTCAAGGAACGTCGACCGATCAGATGAAAATGTGGGGGATGATACCAGGGAACGCGGTTGTGTAACCCTGGAAATCCTGTTATATAATGAGACTCGAAGTATATTTACTATTTACGGACTTCCACTAACCAATCGATGTTTCTAGAGGAATACTTTTCTTGGAAGCTGCCACACGAGCTCTGATTAAACTTCGACGAACGGTTTTAACCATCAGCCATTGTCTATGATTCTTGCTTTCCTTTTTGTAAGGCGTGTAAAATAAAGAGAAGATGAACATGCTTTCATAACTTCTCTCGCGAGCAACGTATTTGTAATTTTAACGGACTATTATATTACATGAAATGCGATTCGTAATATCACTTTTGTGTACAGCGATTCAGAGCTCTCCAGACTATGCAATTAATTTTTCATTTGTTCAATTTATTCCGCGCGTAACGTGCAATATGCAGCATTCCAACATTCATTTTACTTGTCACCTAGTACCGAATTTACAGCGAATAATTTATGCAATAATCCGCTTCTCGTGTTTTATGCGTATGTCGAATTTCCATTAAAAATGTTTCAACGTATATACCGCCAGGCATTGTTGACAGTTTGCGTACTAATATGTAGCTTGCACACGCCATTCCTTGTTGCACTTACGCGCTACGTTTCGCATTAAATAATCACGAGTTAATGGGAGGCCAATATAGAGTGTTTAAGTAAATCATTAGCATCAGAAGATGAAATTACTACGATACAGGAAAATTATATGAAAAGCCCTGTCATCGTTTTCAATGAATGATTCCTATGAAGCATCAATCAATCCACTACTCTGACATCGGATCATTCTACTTCTTTTTAAGATGTTTCAATTTGCGTAAACATGTATCATTGTGGAAAAGTATTATTCTTTAATGAGATAGTTGTAAGTCTAAAGTAAAAGTGTCGAAATGTTAAGGACTGTAAGATGTCTCCACAGCTTTCTATGTATTTTCACACTTAACAATAGTATTGGGAGGAAAGCTGACTGTAACAGTACCAATGTTTAAGTCGCACTTGAAAACTTTCTTAAAACAGAAAATTAACAGGTAACTGAAAGTACCCTTATCTCGTCCACGCCTGATAGAATCCTGCGGCATTCAAACCCCACCCTTTAATCCTGCCTGAGACGAAATGTCACAAGCTAGGCATATTTGACGAAACGACGCCGACGATAAAGGGAGGTGATTAATAACACCGTGATATATATTTCACGAGAAGAATATCATCGAAATAAGATCACACGGCTAACCCAAACATCAAATATTTCATGAAAATTTATGAACCGTTTAAATAAATCCACCCACCACGGCATCCACGCGCTACAAACTGGAGGTTGAAATGTCAACGTTCAAAGGGATGAATAATGCTCTCGCTGAAAATTTTCACGCAAACGAAACTACTCGAGTAACTCAGTGTATGACACCTTCGTTCAAATTGATGGCCCTTTATAAAAAACCGCAATGTTCGGGAGACTACGTACACCAAAAGTTTCGCAAAATCGAAATTGTAGGGGCAGGTGAAGATACCAACTTTTTTTTCCGAAGTCAGGACTCCTTCCAATAGGTCCGCGCTCCCTAGCAACCGAATGTGAAATGCCAAGGGCGCAGAATTTCCGTCAGCGCGACAAAAGACGGAGAAGGAAAGGTCAGCCGACGAAAGAAGCAATTAGGAGGCCCTCCGCAACCAATATCGGGACGCATCGAGGAAAACCCATTGAATTAAGCGAAGCCAGGAAGCGATAAGAGCGTGGGACGTCTGTCGCTCGGCAGCAGCACGCATCCACCGTTCTGCCAATTAAACGTGAACTGGCCTGGCAAGTCGGTTGATCAACGTCGCTTTTACGATCAAACCGCTATTCTGCCGAACGAGTCGATGGTCCACAGAAGCTTGACATTCGACCGTGTTTCATTAGTGGTGCGGGTGCATCGACTTCCATCGAAATATCGACCCGGTTACAGGTATGTATCCACGAGTAACAAGGCATTTCGATCAGTGCCAGTCCTTCAACGTCACTAGGAGTGGCTTCTGCCGCGAGCAGATCTCGAGCC
Organism: Andrena camellia; assembly: GCA_029448645.1. Classification (NCBI taxonomy): domain Eukaryota; kingdom Metazoa; phylum Arthropoda; class Insecta; order Hymenoptera; family Andrenidae; genus Andrena; species Andrena camellia. The sequence continues at coordinate 18,183,205 of CM055677.1, forward strand.
AGCCGAATTTAAGCTACCATCAGTTGTATCAACCTGATTACCCGCGATACGTACAGTCGGGCCTGTCGTAAACCAGTCTAATTCGCGGTGATGATGGTAGATCGGTTTGCCAGCAGGGAATCTGGAGTTACCAATCGGTTTTGGCGAGGCTTTATGTAATAAGGATGAGTGTTCTTTTTACAGAGGATAACGCGATGTAATAGGACAGAAGAGAAAATCAAACTGCCAGTTCATTAGCACTTTGTTTGCTCGCTTTGGAGCGGTAGAGCACCGAGTACAGTTTAATATTTCAGAATCGAATGATCGGCTGAGCGAAACTGGGACTGAAGTGAAATCGGATTGAGGCCAAAATGATGATGGAGCGAACTAAAAATTGAAAACGTACTGAACAGGCAGTTGGAACTTGAATCGATTGGAGAATTGCAATAGCGTTTGGCTGCGCAGGATTTTTGAGGGGTTGCGAAGCAGGGGATGGGGGCAGTAAGCCAGGGCGAACTTCAGGAAATGGTTTCTCGATATATGAATCTGGATCAGCGACGCAGGGGACAGTCGATGATTGGAGTAGAAATGTTTGCTTCGGAGAAAGATTTAGCTAACCGTAATTTGAATCTGGATCCGCCGTAGCAGATGGAAACTCAAAGTGATCCATGAAATAGGAAGCCGATTCGTTGAGGAATCCATCGTACGCGTTGATAAAATAGTAGCTGAGCAATGGACCGCGAAGAGGGGATCAAATAAGCGGAACGAAGAACTCTGGAAACGCGATCGTCGCGCAAGAGAAGATTATGAGATTTCTTTTTGTCGGTTCGTTAAACCCCAGACAGATGCCAATACCGAACGGTTCTCTCTTTCCATAATTAAGTCTCTCCAGCCGTTCTTTTGCTCTTCAGGACGAGTGTGATAATTAAAAAGTCTACCGGGCATCGAGAATGAATCTCGCGAACTCGTTCAGCCAGACCATTCGTCCTTGTTTCGAAACTTTCTGAAAGACGTCAGGTCGCTTGGAAATGTTTTCGTGAAATGGCGAAAGAACATCTCGGTGGGTGGTCGACTTTGTTACACCGCCCACCAGCCTCACAAACAACAGAGCAAAGAAACACTTGTGTTGGCCTCGGGGTTACATTTTCATTGCGCTATGATGATATTCGTCCGTGGAAAAGATTGAATTCTGTCACGACTATAATTAATTAGCTGCGAGTGCGATTACGGTTGTTGACATTGTGCCTCCATTTAGGAATGGAACTACTCTTGATGGAGTAAATCTTTATCAATCACCGTTCAAATAAAATTCCTGGTTTTGCTTCAGTGTATTGACTTTCGTAAGTATAATGGAGTCCTGTAACGTGTTCGTTGAACAACTTAGAATCTGCAATTTGCCAAGCTTTAAAGTTCTATCGTTTCTCGCGGAAGTGTCTTTGATTTTATCACTGCAAATTCTCGAGGATAGCCGAATCGTAAGTTTGTAACTGCGTTACTCTGCAGTCGAAGCGCCTAGCAGGCTCGAACATCAAGATGCACTCAATAGAGTTCGAGCCCATCGAAATTTCATTACCTACAAGGCTTGCGTTCTCGCCAGTTCTCAAAGACCTGCTAGACAATCGCGTTCTTAAAACATGATTCCATCGACGTCGAACACTTTCAGCCACTTAGTAATTCGTCAGGAGGCGCGAAACTGTCACTTCATTATGGCGCGATCGAAATTACTTTCATTATGTTACATTGCTAGGAGCTTAATCGAATAATTAAGCGAGGAAAGTTTGCGCAACGTTACAAAACTGCTGAGCTCGACTACTTGCCTTACTTGTAGCTACCAGCTACTTAATAAATGCAGGATAATCCATTGATTATGCGTTGCTGCATTGTTTTCACGGACAATAATTTTTTCCTTCGTGGGAAGGAGAATCTCAATGTTCCGAGGTGAAAATTGTAGAGACGCAGATATGTCAGACAAGAGTTTAAATTTTAGAGTTTAAAATTGATTGCTTGAGATTAGAAGCGTGTAGAAACTTCAGGAATTCAGGAATCCAATTGAAAGAACTTCAATATTCTCACGCCCTCGAATCTACCCACAGTGGTTCAAGAATTTTTGAGTAATTGGAACTTGCATTCAACGCTAGAGCAGTTTTAAGACCAGAACTACCGTAAACTGGGGGAACATTGGCAGTACGGGGTAACATTGGCATCTACTTAACATCTATTAAAGAGGAAAAGGAAAAAATTTTTATGCATTTTCATATTTGTAGTACAATCACAAACGATGTAATGTTATAATAGGATACCTAAACCAAATTTAAAAATATTAATTTAAAAAATGAAAAAATAAAAAAATAAAAAATAAATAAAATAGAGTGCATTGAACGTGAAAAGAAACAAATTTAAGTGTTACTGTAAGTTCAGATGTGGTAAAACTTTAGCTGTTAATACTATTTATATGATGTGCTAATGTTACCCAGTTACGGGGTAACATTGGCAGATATTTAACATGTATTAAAGAAGGATGAGGACAAAAATTTTATGCATTTTGACACTTGTAGTGCATTCACAAAGGATGCAATGTTATGATAGGATAGTTAAAGCAAATGTGAAAATGTTAATTTTTATATTATATAGCAAAATATTCCGAAAACATGCCAATGTTCCCCCAGTTTACGGTACGTCAACCTTGCAACCATCCACTGTGTGAACTTTTAGTTACAATTATTTGGACTTTGAGGTGGTGAAGTATTCGCACCTTTGTACTTTTGCATGGCGGTGCAGATTCCTAGTTTTTCGATAATTCAAACTGTTTGAACTTGAATCTCGGAAAGGAATTTTGCCTAGCTAACAATGTGTGAATTACGTGAGTCACTTTGAAACTATTACTATTACACCCAGTTACAGTATTATTCGTGAATAGTACCTATTGTAACTAACTAACGAGATGCGATAGTGCCTTCCGAAAATTAGACAGGATGGTGAAATAACGTTGTGTTCGCGCTTACAAGAAGCTATTTTCTACAACGAAATTAAGGCACAATGCGCGAATAATTATACCAAACTCTCTTATTACTCTCCCGAAGGAAACTTTCATCTATCTTTATTCTCAAGAACCGTGCGTATAATTCCACGCGAACGCAGCTTGCGTACCGAGGTGCAATCGGTAATTAATTACGTATAATAACATTGAACAGGCGCGGTATAATTAATCATCGGTACATTGTATTGTTAAATGACGTGGAAATGATGTAACAAACGTTTAGAGCGCGTCTATAACGAAGCGCGTGAACGTTGAATAATTTATGAAACGTGGATGACATGAATTCGTAAGTCACAGTGCCCTACGAAACGATACATCGCAAACATTTAGTGGGAGCGCGAAATGTCGCTCTACGTATGAATAAAAATGGGAATGACGGCACCTGGCGCGGTAAACGCGTTTATGGTCGCGCGTAAATGTCACAATCGTTCCTTTGCGGATGCTTACAGTTCGTGGAACGCAGCTGATAATTAATTAACGAAACCTGTTAATCGAGCGGGGCAACTTTGCACGAACCTACAGAAGAATATTCTCGAAACAGCGCGCTTTTATTCCTTAATTACGAGCCTCTACCGAATCCTGGCGGAATTTATGTAATTTATGAGCGAACAACCCATATTATTCTCATGAAATTAACAGCACATTAAGCAGGTGTTTGGAATTTAACAATTTCGTCACGTTTTCATCGTACATTCTCCACGGAATTAATTCTCTGTATCTTTCCAAGAAAGGACGTAGAAACAGGGAAGCAAAATAGAGGGAGTTGATCAAACACGTGGAAAAACATTCGTCTGATGATTGAGATTTAATGGCTGATGTTTCTTAAGTGGAGATTTGTTCTCCAATTCCATGCAATTGCGTTTATGAACGGCTATGTCGCTGGAGAATGAACCCGAATTCTCTAAGATTGGAATCTGCACTCACATCGAGTCAGGCATTATATAACAATCAGAACTGGCGTTCAGCTTTGGAGCGATGTCAATTCATTTACAGGCGGGTGGCCTACGGTGTATGCACGCAGCTTTTAGCTGGATTCGCAAATTCGGAATTAGGATTTCGCATCAAATATTTACTAACCACTTGTCCCCGAGTTGCTCCAGGAGCGCAAGAATACCGGGATCAAGCTTTGTGCTCACCCTTTGGGAAACGGCGACAAGTTTTCCAGAAATCTTAATTAATAAACTTACCGCATTAACGTCAATCATATAACGATGGCGGGCAACAGAGAGGAACGAAGGGAAAGACCTACCAGTCCTGAGTTTGTTTAATTTCGTGACAAATGTCTCGGTTAAATTTGTTCTTAGAAGAAAGCTGCGTTGCACGGAAAATTAATGTGGCTCTCTGGAAGTAAGTCATCCAGGTGACAAATGATACGTTTGAATTGACGTGAACAGCTAACAACACTTGCGATGGAACACTACACTTCATTCGAACAAAGTTGATTTAAGACCACAAGTTTATTCCCTCGTTTTATCAATTACTATACGCCTGGAAAGTACCTACAGCCACTAAACTTTAATAAGCTCTGGAATACTTGAACATACTCTTTCCAAAAGCCCTCACACGTGAACGAGTCTTGTACCTCGAAGAACACACGTAGAACTATACACCTATGTATAGTTCTGAAACTTTTCGATTTGGTTATTCTAGGCCAGATTTTACCCAAAGTTCCCTCAAGAACATTGGACGAAGGAGCCAGGAAAATTGAACGCGAAAACGACGCAACTGGAAGCGAGACGGAACTTGTCAATAATGGACGGGTCGCTGGTAATTGAATTCGTCGTCGATCAAGTGATCGCATATATTGAAATCCGTAATGGAAAAACGCGGCTGCTCGCGTTCGCGGGGACAAATTTCGCGACCATAAAACATGAATGGGGCATCCTCTCGTAATTAAAATCTAGATCCTCGATATTGGCGGGGAAAGGTAAAGGAAACGTGCGACGCTATTTCTCGTCGCGTTCGACGTTAATTCATCCAGCGTCGAGCAGAAAAATGTCCCGTTTCTCGGACACGGGATGTAACCCAACGTTTGGAAGGCGCACGGTGATTAATTGTCCCGTGACGGAGCGGTTGTTTTAAATTGAACTTGCATTAAACGCGATAAAACACAGGAAAGTAATCAACCGTCTGTAAATGGCCGCAGCTTTCTTCGAGCTGGTCTCCTTCAGTTTTTCCTTCCCAGTATTAACGTCCCCTCGGATATGCATATTCCTTCGTCGCAGCGTTTAGAAGTTCCAGAGGCAAGAGGACAGATTTCTCGTTTCAGTAGCGATTCTTTAACAATAACTCCGTAAACGTCCCCTAGAATCACACTCGCTCAATGAACCGACGCATTTGTCAAAATGTAATCTTGCTCGCGTCGCGTTATTACACGAGCGAGGCGCAAAAACCGTCGTTCTTGCTTCGAACTGAAAGAAATGTACGAGCGTGTTTCAGGTGTAGTTTTATTAACTTCCTACAGTGGAATAGATTGTTTTGTAATTCGATCGCCGGCGCATCCTTGCAAAAAGTAATCCTGCTTAAACGTTGCAGCGAATCTACGCCGATGTTACCGATAAAAACCGGGAGACTGAGAAGAGCTACGGGGCGACATAACATTTTTTATCGTCAAGAGTCAGAAGAACGCGCTCGAGTCAGATGCGTCCTCCTAATGAAAAATTATCAGCACAAGCTTACTTATCAAAGTATAATACACGCGAGTGAGCAAATAATTGAAATTCAAAGCCTCAGAAATGATCGTGAAGCATTTAAGTGTAAAATACATAGAGCGTTTCAATATTATTCAAGCTTATTGAAAGAAGCAAAAGAGATCGTACAAAGCCACATCAAAGAATTAGTTATTTCTACTGGGAAGATACGAATCCATCGATCGATTCAACAGTATCAAGCAGGAAAACAGAAGTTTCGCTCCGCTTCAATTGAACCAACGCAACGGCAATGAATTCGACTCAATAATTTATCGATAGCTCAGGTAAAGCATCGTCCCTCCTAACGAGGCTACGATACCCCCAGCGTGAATCATGGATCTCGCTTAAAAGCGTGCGCTACTCAAAACGAGCTAATCCCATAATGGAAAGTCCTACCCCTCGCCCCTCACAAAATTTATCGTTCTACTACCTTGGTATTCTGTCATAGCTGTCCCAGCTGGTAAGACAGTTGTAGCTGCTGTATCTGCTCGAAGTCGTCATAGCTAGTGCCTTGCTGGATGACACATCCTGAATTTCTTCAACGACTTCCACACCTTCATCGCCTAATCAGGCCTGCCCTCACCCTGTCCCCGTTTCACGCTGTTGTTTCACACAGTTTTCCCGTCCCGCGAGATCCACCGACTGATAATCTCGGTTCCCCGATTATTCAGCTAAACGATCGAAGACAGCGCTCGTTCTTTCGCCGACCGTACAGCGAGGTGCAGTGAACCGCTACGGTTGCTTCGCGTTACACCCGAACTGTTCCACGACGACGTACAAATTACACTTGTTCACGGGGCAACGGACACTTAATGGTAAATGTAGCTGCTAGCATGGGCTACGAGACTTTCGTTCGCGAAACTTCGGCGATAGAATCGTAAAAAATAACGCGCCCCGCGACGACTAACGCGCTCGCCTACACAAGGTACTCGATGCACAGTTGCCACAACATATAGAGGATAACCTACCTAATTGTAAGTCACTAGTTTAGTTGGACCGCGCGGCTAGAATCGCTTTCTATTATTTGGACCACGTTTATCTTCTACTTCTCCTCCTTTCCCTCGGCTCGTTAGAACGTTAAACGACGATTAAATCTAACACTTAATTAACCAGCCATCTGGACACGGCGCACACGGTGTGCCACGCGCGTTTATTAAAAATACCCTACGTTTTTGGACCCGCCAACCAGCGTGCTCGATAATATCGTAATGTAAGAGAAAAGCGGTGACCGCTCTCAGGTATCTTCGCCTTCCTTCCAAGGCGCCCCGCCTCGCCCCTCTTCCTCCGTTTCACTTTCTGCCGGCTCGCTGCTTTATTTTCTTGAGTCGGTTAAAGACGCGAGCACGATCCCGTCGTCACCCAGAATCCGCCTCCTTTCTTTCGCCCTCTAACGACGCCCGCTGCTCCTCTTCTCCTCGGGCTTCCCTCCTAATGAAATCTCCCCCTTTCGTTAGTATGCCTGAGGGGCTGATTGTAACGGGGCTAGGATGAGTTGCGGAGGCGCTCCTGGAAAAAACACGTCAGACGGGACGGTGGGAAAATAAAAAGGTCCCATGCTCCCGTTGCAAGGCCGCGCATTACTTGGAGAACGGGCCGAGAGCAGGACTCGTGGTAGAACCTGCTCCCACTCGGAAACACAGTTGACACGAAGAACGTCGACGACGATGAATAAAGGGGAACGGACTCTTCTCTGTCTTGATAGTCAATCGTTACGTCTTGATATGTAGTTTCTTGCAATCCCGTGATCGCACCGCGACCACTCCTCTCGATCTCTCTACAGAAGCATCTTCACCCCTCGCACGAAAGAGACCTCGATACGCGACGATCGTGCCCGATACTGGCCACCTCGTAGAAACGAAGACGCGTCCTCCGGTTCTGTTGGTCCCGCCGCAAGCTCGTCGATTGTAATCCAGGCCTCCAGCAGCTTGACGATCGACCGTCGTGTCGGCGTGCTCTTCGTCAACGATGCTGCTCGTCGCGCGCGCGGTGGCCCTCGTCTTCTCTGAACAAAAGGGACGAACGAAAAAAGAAAGGAGAGGAGTCCTAGCGTTCACATCTCTCCTCCGATTGGGAACCAACGAACTCCGATGGTCGGTGTGTCGGTGCGTGAGCGCGCGGGTCTCCTCCTTCCCGCGTGTCGACTGTTCCTCGAGGTCCCTTTAGTCAGACAGGCTCGGTATCACGGTTCTTCTTCAGGTCGAGGCAACGGCATTTCCTCTTGAGGTACCGCATGTTTCGAAAGGCTCGCTGCGAACGGCGGCTCTGTGTCGCTGCCCTGTCGCCCAGGCGGGCAGTTTTAAGCGGAGACGCGGCGCCCCCGAGATTTCATTGGCCCGGCGTGGAGGTAGCATCGAGAGGTTGCCGCGCGCTGGCAGCTCCTCTCAGCGAGCTTCGCGAACACAAGGCGCTTCGCGTGGCATGGCCCAGCGCCGACTAGCGGGTTCAGCCTCAACCTTTCGGCTCCCTTGCCGCGCATGAAAGTTCCGCGCAAGCTCGTGCAACTTCTCCCCACCTCCTCCCACGCGGCACAAGCCAAGATTCTCCTGCGTGGCCAATTTCCTCGCCACGGGCGTCATAAACAAGGAAAGGGCCAAGGAAACGGTTGGAAAGCCAGATGAAGGATGATTAATAGTCGGCAGGGCTGGGCAGATTTGTCTTCTGCCTTTCGGGTTGCTAGCTTTCAAACGGTCCACTGTTGAGAAATTCAATAGCCAAGGAGAGGCTAATCTGTGCCTTGTTCAGAGAACTGCTCGCGGTTTTGACTGCTATGTCCTAACAAGGTTAAACTTTATGCTCTTCTTCTTTCATCTGGCTGCTAGATGGCAATCGTTATAGACGACATCAATTATCCCCGAGAGTCTGAAGCTCTGCTCCCATTCGTTTCAAAGGGAACAATTTTTTCGTCCCAACATTTCTGCGTAGGACGAAAGGCGCGAGAGGAGTGGAAACGGCAGAAGGTATTGAACCGGGAGTAAATCGCAGAGGGAGATTGTAAGTTCTACTGCCAGTTTAACGCGAACAGTTTACGTCTCCTGTTTTCCCGGTGGCAAATGAAGTTTCCCCCCTTTCGTAATGCGCGCAGTAACAACCCGAGCTGCGCCTAGTTTGTAAATCGGTTTATCTAGGGGAATGGTCAATCCCCTTCGAAATAATTTCGGTCGGAAGAATGACCTTTACCGGTTGGAAACATAAAACCCATTCGCCTCCTCCATGAATAATAGCGCAAGAAAGACGAGGGGGCGTGCAAGGGGAAATAAAATTCAATATAAAAGGGAACGATATACCTACGGCTTTCTGTTTTATTTTCATTTTATTCGTCATTTTTACTAATTTCGTCGTGGCCTCAGCTGCCCTCGGGTAGCGACTTTACGAAGAGAAATTGTAAAAATGTCGAACCGACGGAGAAGAAAAGAGAGGCGCCGTAAAGTATATTACAGAACTCAGTAGAAAAGCCGACGATAAATGAAACAAATAAAGTGTACCTGGACTGAAATAATTGATCTTGAAATACAGAGTGATTCCACTTCTTGATTTAAGAAGTACAAGAGGAAGTGCTCCACGTCAAAGCCTTAATGTTATAAATCTTAGAATCAGGATACTGTGCAGAAGTTATCCTTATAAATTTGAAACGAGCGATTTTCGGACCCGTGCTTGTTAAATTCCTATTATTTGTTCCGATGAATATAGTGATGCCGTTAAACTTGGACATTAAATTTTTTACGTGGCACTTATTATTTCTTATGCCGAAATATTATCATACAAAAATTTACGAGTGGCGTATTCCTGTCTATAAAACAGTATCCCTGTCGATCGTAAACCTTCAGACCGATACGAGGGTTAAGTAGCAATAAAGGGACTTCGATTTTTAGACTGTCGTTTGATCGTACGTCGAAATTCTAGTAGGATAGCAAACGATATACATAAAATGCATCTAATAACGTATTCGTATTCTTCGTCGTCGTTTGCTTCACGTCTTACAATTAGAGCATAGACACGTGAAGTCTGTTCAACGTGAATGGGTTTAAATAACATATCGATTACTAATCGAAAATCGATAGACACTCATAATGGGAGCAATTCAGTAAGACGAATAGCTTGTGAGAATAATCGCGGGAATTAAGCAACACGTTCTCTGAAATATCCTTAATAGAAGCTTCGTGCAACGTTCCATTGGGAATTATTAATACCTGTACAATGTGCTGGTACAACAATCGATATTTTTACTGAATCTCGATACCACCTTTCATCTTTCGTCGTAGCAGTTAATTCACTTTTTTCATATTTTCTATATAAGGCACGCTATACATTTAAAGTGAAATTTACCACCGAGTTTGATGAATTTTCATGAATTTTAGAAACTGCTTAAGGTCATGCACGTAGAGCTTGTTTGGACATTAATATTCGATGTACACGCAGAACTTTCACAAACGTACCGTTCAAGAGCAGTATCAAGACGACGCCGTCGCTCCAGGAAATGCATATTAATTTCGTGCAACGCTAAGGACACTCTAGGCAAAAAAAAAAAAAAAATAGAGAAAGGAAGAATATTGCAAATTGTCACAATGTGAAAAAGAGAATGTGAATTCGTCAGTTTATTCCCTTCGATAATTGATGTTTATGTCAATCGGGTCCCTCATATTCGTAAATATTAAGCCTTAGTTAATTACCACAGCATAAATATCCGTTTATTTTAAAGTTACCTACGGTCAATAAACCAAAACAGTTTCAGAGTTTCGTAATTAAAAAGAATTTCATCAGCGGGCTTCATTTGTAATTCGTCGATATTGCACCAGAATTTCTAATCACACGTTGCGATGATACTCATTTCACCCTGGATATGCATTCAGACGTCGATCACATTTAAATCTATGATGACCATTACCCATTGTAATCAATATGTAAATGAACAATAGACCAAGAACTGATCAGACGCAAGCATACACTACAAACATTGTACAGTCACTCTGGTTACTGCTTCATATTTGGTAGTACCAAAATGTTATTAAGTCCGGACATTACTTATTACCCTCACGGTCGCTGTAAATCCCCACTTGCGTTATTAATCTAAGCTGTTGAGCCTTTAACTTCAAAACAATCTATGAAATGTTGAATTACCAATCCCAATTAAGTAAAATGCTAGATAAGCGAATATACATACATTGTACGTACGTCTCTGTTCTATCATAAAAATTTATGTGTCTTTCCATTTAGCAAACGATGAATCTTAAAGCAGGAAAAATTTTGCTACAGAAGTACGCAACTTGCATATGTATTCTTAATCGTTTCTCCCGTGCACGCGTCGCGACGTTTAAATAAGCTCTCCCCCAAGAAAACACGTGCTCTTGACGACGCCGTCAAGACCCGTTCCGCCGCCAATGAGCCACCACGCGAAATCCGTGTAGCCAAGTTCCACGAGTGGCTTGAAAAGGGCAAGAAGGTGAACGGTACGATCCTAGACGGAAGGAAGAGCATCCCGTAAACCGAGGATCCAGCCCGAAATTACGCGCAGCGACGTGCAAAGCGGAACGTCGATGCGATTACGGGTAATATAGTTGAAAGTCCACTTCCGCTGCATTAGCTTCCGAAGCGATGGCGGAGGCAGTATCTAAAAGAGAACGAGGAGGATGGGTATGGCACAGACTTTCGCTAGTCCGTAACCCGCTACTATTAGAGAAACGTTATAGCTTGTGCCCTCCCCAATTCCCTCCCGTTTTATTTCCTTATCTTTATCTCCTTCCTATCTGATCATTTCTAGAGTATCTGCCCCGCATCTTGCTTCGAGATCCCTTTCTCGTTCACGGGCCATCTTTTGCCACCCCTTCGCAAACGAAATTACGACGGCCGCCCTCAGTGGCGAGGCGCTCCGACACTTCGGGGAGCTTGCAACGTTGAAGGGACGACTTTAGTTCGACGAACGACCGTCGCCACTCGAAGAAGGCAGCACTGAACGTTTCGTATCTGAAAGCTGCCGACAGCTGCCCCCTATGCGGCGGAACTGGCAGGTAGGTGCGTGTTCCGGTCTGACCACGCACTATACTTTATCCACTTCGTAGACCTTTTGCTCCTTAGGTTGCTCCAACTGCCTTTTCTATGCTTCATCTTCTGGTACAGGGAAGTGGAAACCGTCGCGAAATGGACTCACAATCAGATCATTTCGAATCGAAATCTTTATCAAGTAAAGTACACGTGAATGTATGGATCTCCATTGTATCATGTGACGGCATGACCATCACACAGTCACACACACACAGATTTTATACAAATTTCTTTCAAATGCAGTTATTATACATGTGAAAGAGAAAATATCATACTTTGCTTAAGGGGGGATTGCGCCTTGTTGGGCCAAAAAATAGGTAATTATTTGTGAATTTTTTGTACAAAAACGGTTCGACAAATTAATTTGAGGTTTGGCAGGCTGTTTTATTGTATCTTGAACTATTGTTCTGAATTTTTGTGTGACAGTGAAGAAGAACATGGCTTTAATCTATGCTATTGTATCAAATACGAAACCCCTCCTCGTGTTACGAAGCTCTGAACTTCTGACATTGATTGTATTTTGGCGAGAGAAATAGAAAGATTTCTAGACACCCATGAAATTATTTCATCACCGAGTAATCCATGTAAATCGTTATCCAATCAAAGCGATCGAAATACGTTACTGAAGTTGATTTAAACTGTTTCGCTAGTTCCATAAAAATACCAGAACGATCAGTAAACAAACTTTTCACTCGCACTTATTCGCGTCTCATCAGTAAGAGTGACCGGCATAACGGCAGCTAATCAAGGAATGGAGGGCGAGATATTGGATTGTTGTCGAAGCGAAACGTGCAAACAAGTTCTAATTTTACCCACGGAAAGATATGAGGTCTTAAACATACTCGAGGAGTTTGTATTCCAGTGTCATTCGCTGGTAAGGAGTTGCCGAATAAAATAATTAAACGAATATTTTCGCCAATCTGCAACCATAGACACTTGCACGTAGGTACAGCTCTAACGCAATCCTCCCAGCTCTTTGACAATTAGCCTGAGCTATCACGTGCAACTGCTCGTTAAAAGAATGAACAACGTGGTTCACTAGAATTACCACAGTCTGATAAAAAAATGACCCTGACGAACATTTTAATTATTTTCCTAGCGATGAAAATGTGACATTTAAAAGGATTGAATGAAGATGAATGAGAACAAATTCCTCCATCTTTCATTAAAATAACATTTTCACTTTCGTGCCTCCTTTTTTAAATTTAGTTATACAATGAAGTCATCAGAATTCGCTCGCCTTATTAATTCAACGCGAGCTTCGAACAGGGGTGTCCATCCTTCGACGCAAATCCCTCTGTAAATAATAATAGGCCAATATGCCATGGCTTAATTGAAAACCATAAATAACAAGGAGCTCTGCATCCGATATAAATCTTCATGGCAATTTTATCCAACGACGTTATGCCCCATACTTGGTTTATTACGGAGGCTTTGAGGGTGAAACGGCGGCAGATCGTGAATGTGTGATAAGTGGTCATCGAATCTTGGGCTTGGGGGATGAACAGATTCCTCGGCTTTTCGGACACGTGTGCACTTTGCTTCCGCCTGTTACTTCAAATTACGGCATGTATTGTACGCAGACGGAACAGCCTCGTGATTTGCAATACAAATGAAGAGCCATTCTCATCACGTGGTTATGCCACTCGAAAATCCATTGTTGCCCCGAGAAACGTTCACCCTCTTGAACCGCTTTCGGTGTATGAGCAAAGAGAATTTGTGATTGATCGTTTCCGGCAATCCATTGGCAATCGTCCCGCTTTGATTTCGGATCGAAACGCGAGAACAATGATGATAAACGTAGGAAAAATATTGCTCAAGCTCCTTTTCATAAGACGGAGCAAAAAGATATGATCAATAAACCGGATTAAGGTGAATGTATGTTCCGTGATACACTTGAAATTTTTATTCTGACAGCGATTTATGGAGCTCACTCCACCCTCGTCGAAGGACCTCAGCTGATGGCAACGTATGAAGTCGATTTGCTAAAGGGGCGCGTGGACGATTAGTTTACATGGGCGCGTTACCAATCGTTGCCCCTTTCCCTACGAGCTTTTACGGTCCTTATTAGGAAGCATTTTCGTTATTACAGGGATTATTATCGGAGAACGCTCTATAATCGGTATAAGTGTTTGACAGATAATTTCTAGATAGTAACTTTGCAGAGTAGGAAGTAGATATTATCTGCTAACAGTAATTTTCGCGTGATATTTACAAAAACCATGGATGCATCATTGATCAACTAGCAGTTCGAATATTTGCAAGACAAAGATTAAATTTTCTTTACGAGTCTTTAAAGTTTGAGACGACAAATGACGTTAATAGCCCATTAGAATATTATTCATTCCCCTGCCTTGGAAACTCACAGGTGGGGTATCCGTTTTATGTTAGAATTATGAAAGAGTTGTCACCTCTGAATGAAATCCAATATCTTCATTTTACAGTCACCCGTCCTCTTTTCGATTTTTACGTTACGATCAACCATCATATCCTACCCCTTCTCGCGTTTCTAGGAGCTTCTTTAATTAGAAGAGTTCTTTTACATTCCCATGGCACGGAAATACGTTTAATCCTGCGAGGATACTTGCAACTTCTGCGCAGTTAACCCGATTCAACTGGACAAATAAAGCTGTATATTGGAGCTGTGCATCCCAAAGGGGTGGAAGTCACACAATGAAGCATTGTATAATAATATTCGTTTCTGCAACGAGCCTACGCTATCGAGCAAAAGTATGGAACTACAGCTTACAGAAAGTAGAAGTAGAAGTACCATTTCCCAGACTTTTACAGACTTGCACCATAACATCTTGCACCAGCAAATTCAAGGCATAACTATTTGGCAAAGCTCGCGGCCCTGCTTTGCAGTACAGTTGCGCCCAGTCGATAGAGTGATAAGGAAAATATTCGTTCGATTAATCTTCAAACGCAACGGCCTTTCTGCGATAAGATTTTCAAGATTGAATCTCGTTAAAGGTCTTCTCTAGCGTCTACGCTAGAGAATTAATGAAGCCTCCATTCGTTCCAGGAAGTCGTTCCACCGCGGGAGTGGGACGATATTCGCCCTTTCAAGTGGCTTCCTCTTGACCCCTGACCCTTACACACGTCTGCGTGCCGCAATCCCCGTATCATCTCCAAGTTTTCATCTTACACAGGCGCCGAGACGCGGGATAAAATCAGGAGAGTAAGTGGCTCGGTTCCGTCCGTAAAGATGCAACCCCGAAAATTGCATTCGCGTCGCGTCATCCTCTTTAAACTCCAGGACTGTCGGCGTTTCCAGAGGGAAAACGTAATACGGCCGTGGAAAAAAGCACCCCCCGTCAGACAGCATTATCTGATGAATGGAGAGGAAGAACAACCTGTCTGGAGAGCTGTAGATCGCTTAAGCGTGCTTGATAAATGGCATTACAATGCCATGGACCTGGAGTAAACAATTACGGTATTCTTTCTGGGTAAGTACACTGGACGAGGCTTAATCTCACAGTTTGCTCGCGATAAGTTTCATTAAAAAGTTCGCGCTGGTCGCTTCATTAGGAACAATGGGGAGCGAAAGAACTCCGACTGCTTCTAATTCTTCAAAGTTCACGGCGATTCTGTTTTCCTAGAGCCAGAGGAATAATTGAAGTCGCGAATTCTTTCTAGGTTTTTGTTAGTAACAATGCATCATTTATATACTTCACTGTAACCTCCGTCATCCATAGCTATTTAACGAAGAAACATCTTTTTCATCGATCTAAATAATTTCTGAATAAAACGTTGATCGTTATAAGTATTATTATAATCCATGCACCGAATACGTGTTCAGTCGTCAGATAGGAAAAAGCAATAGACGATCGGCTGGCCGATGTGCGGAGAACTGCGAATGCTCTTAAATGAGGAAGGAGGTTGGAGCGAACCAAAGTGGAAAAGAGTGTCGTGCAATACGAAAGCGTTACCTGGGTATCTGAAAGGCGATTTCATCGAGCGAGTCGCTCGGCTGCAGTGGAGCGCGCTCAAAGAGCCTGCTTGGGCCCCGGTGGACCCTGTTGCCGGAATGCATCGTTCCAGCTGTCGGCTGCGGTTGGTCCGTACAATTGGTCCCACGTTGGCCACACCGATTCGTTTTTCCCTTATGTCTCTTTTTCCGTACCTCCTCCGCCTCACGGCGTAGGTTGTGCAGCCGGAAGAAGTACATTGACATCTCTGTTCCGAGGGAGGCGAGTACATTCGATCAGATGGTTGATCAACTGGGCGCCGACGAACGAGTACTTCGAAACTTTCATAGTGCAAACGAATCTTATTTTACGACAACCGCCCCCGCCCCCGCCCCCCCCCCGTCCTCATGTTAGAATAGTTTCAGAGAAGGGAGGAAGGGAGGAGGCACAGGAGGAATGTGTTTGTACCCCGGACCAACTAGCGAACTTCCCGAGGAAAGCTACTTAGAGCTAAGTATATGTACACAGTTCTTGGTATGTCTAACATAGATCTGCTAAGTAGTTCCACCGAGAACCTTCGAATAGGTCTAAGATGAACAGCACTTCCTTTAGCTCCCTTCGTTAATTTACCCTCATTACGATCCTTCGACTTCCCTTAATCATCGGAGTCCGAACATTCGTGTACCTTTCCATGTCAAGGTCAAGATATCCGTAGTGTTGGGAAAGCTTCTATGAGCAAGGAAGATTCGTTCGCACCAATCATCATTCTGAGCCTCTCCCATCGTGCAATCGTGCAACGCAGAGAAAACTGAGGGGACCAGGAGGATACATAATTAGGTGACAGCAAAGGAGTCTGTGCGCGACCTCGTGCACTACGCAATGTTCACATGCTAATTACAAACGCATCTCGCTCGCAATGCGCAAAGGTTTGCTAAGCGACGAATCAGGGGACTTGACATTTCAACCTGGCGTCTCGTTGAGCCACGAGGACGCGGTAAATAATACGTGACGTACTCCGCGCGGCGGAATCATGCAACGGCATGCAACTATAACGGCGGTAACCACGGCTCACCGAAATACGAACTTCGAAATCTAAAGTTTGACAGTCGGAAACGGCACCCAGTGCTCACCGTTGACACGTCCACGAAATATAAATTAGACAAAAACAACCAGCCTGTAACAACTACGTGCAGTAAATTATTCAGAGCGTCTGACGCTCTAACAATGTACAACAACTCGATTCACCACGAGAAGTTAAGATAATTGATGTGTGCGTACAGATATCTGTCAACGATAACAGATTCAGAATGACAGAATGTAGTTGGAAAAAGAGGTAACTGGCACCGTTCATCCCAAAAGGGAATATTTTATTGCCCCGTCATACATTTTTTATATTTCTCACTTTGCAGTCCCTTTACCCTCCATACCTTTCGTGCTTGGAGATTTGCATAACGCAAAAGGGTAAAAATGTACATCCTATTAAAAGCCATGTCTGTCGCGCGATAACATTTCGTTGTGCCTATGTATATGTTTGTCACGTTTGGATCGATCGAATGCTCGGCAAACCTGCTAACAATGGACTCTTAAGTACGTAGTTAGGGTTCCCCGGAGACCATTCGTCAAACTTCTTTCTCCGGGTTTCCCCCTTCGCAAGCGGAATACTTCGGGATTAACTGAGAAACAGGCATCGCGTCTCCTAAGCATTTATCATTCAACCAATCATCATCGCGAAACTTATGTCTGACACGTGGGCGGATATTGGATATCGTATTCCTTCACTTTCTCCGTCACGTTTATTAACTTCTCCCAACTACGTGCGACAAATATGAATCCTGCGATCGTTCGTCGTCAACAACACATTCTTCAAAAACTCCGACGTTACCGCCCGCTAAATTATGTATTAAAGAACGAGGGAAAACAATGTTGCGACGCGTCCTTCGTCCATACCTCCTTCATCCCCAGAGTGGACAACCTTCTGAAGCACTGTTTTATTAACCGCTAGTGGGATTCCATTGCGCAGGTGTCAGCTTTTAAGTAATGACCTGCCCTAATGGCGCAGCAAATTTCAAAGAAAATACAGGGCACTAAGGACGCGAATAAAATCAATTTCACGAAGATGCTACAGACAAGTAAAGCCTTGCTCTACTCCACCTATACAGTATCTCATATCCTCTTTACGATACTAAATGCTGCGCATCGCCTAAAATCGAGAGTCAGCCTACACCTCTCGAAACCATCCGTGTCTGTGGTGTCGATGATAAAAGCCACGCGTAAAAGAGGCAAACCCTAAGCAGGTATATCTCGAAAATACTGCGACTTCCTATTCCCTGTATATTTGCGTATGTTCTGAACCACGCAAAAGCAATCAAAATTATCCTGCCACTTCCTGAAAGAACCGAATTCCATCGCATCATCCTCGCTCATAGCATTGTCTCGATTCTCTTTACTTCAAGAAATTGTTACAAGATTTTAAAATTTCTTAACATAATTTACCAGTGCTTATGTCAGTTGTAAGTTTTTATATCAAACCCATCTTCTAATCTGTAAAGAAGATTTATCGTTCCCCAGAAGATGATCCATTATAGTATTGCTCAAAGTATTTCTCGCAAAAGTGATGCCATCAAATTTTCAATGCAAACGAATGAAGAAGAACGTCCGCGTAGTGAGGAATAAAATGTGATGGTGGCTCAAAATCTGTTTCGAAAAAATTATCTCCCGGGGAAATTATTCAAATTGTAGTCTCGTGAAAATAAAAGGCTTACTACTGCATCAATTTGCAACGCGACCCAAGAAACGGCCTAGAGAAAAATGTTCCACCCTTGTGGGATTATAAATCCGTAACTGCAATTCCTTGTCGAGGCCAACAAGAAAGAGTGAACGTTGCACAGTCGCTCTTTTGTTTGCCGGGTACTTTAGTGAAACCTAATTTCTTACACTTCTCGCCCGTTTAACACGTTCCTATTCTACTTGCTGCACGGTTGTAAAAGTTCATTCGATAAAGAAATCTCTTTAAGCATTTAAAAAATTATTTAATATAGAGGTGTGATTTTTCTCAGAAGCAGTAATAATTGTAAATTCTATTTAGAACAGGGGCGGTGGATTAAAAGTGAGAAATGAAAATCGATCACCCCAGAAAAATGAAATGTAATGAAGGAAGTCAGGAAATTGAATTGCGTGAGATTCATTCACTGCGAATTATGTTTTCGAAAAAGACATTCGTCCAATAACTAACAATCCCCCAAAAATTAAGTTTCATGAACCACTTTATATTCCTTCCTGCGAAAACTTTATATAGGAAGCATTATGCGAGACAGAAAATTCAAAACTCTGGTAAAGAAGAAAACGCAGTGTTCGTAAATAAATGAATTTTTTCGGTAGCAAAATGTCAAGAATATAATTAAATTTTGCCAGCGTCAGCTCACAAAATAGAGAGGCGAGTTAGTAAATTACCTAAAAAAGGGATGTTCAACGTGGAAGCTGAATTTTCGTCAGGAGTTACAAGCACGCCAACAAATATTTAGAAACAGAAAATCCTTTGAATTCAAAGGAGGAGATTCGAAGATTTTCTACATGAAAAATAATTTATTTAGTCATGCAGATTCTTTCCAGTTCGTTAGCCGACCTCTATGAAATAGTTTAAACGAGATATGCGCCGTTGGGTGCGCAGCCACGTGGAAGCGTTTTCGGAGCGAGTAAGCAGAGGAAGCTACGTCGAGGTTAATCCGCGAGAGTTTCTTTAGTTTCGGCTGTAAATATTTAACTAGCAATCGACCAAGTAGATGGCGTAAAAATAAATTGCGCCCGCTGGTGTTTACAATCTTTCGAAAGACAAATGCTGCGTCTGGTTCGGTGGAACCATGCTGGGAGCGTCGGCGTTGCTCTTAAAATACGCGGCTCGCTCGTTGGAACTGTCAGTTGTGTATCCTGCAACTGTCAACGTTACAATTGACGGCGTAAACTAAACTGCCACCAGACATGAAATACTTTCAGTCAATGCTCCATTATTATTACTAGGAAGCGCGCAATCTGTCAGAATTGTTATCGGGGAGGGGTCGACATAAAATTCACGCTGTGGAATACGAAATAGAATTTGAGAGTGACTGGCGTCATCGCGAAAAGGTTCCGAGCACCAATGTTTCAAATCCTACTCCACGTGAAACCGTTGGCTGTACGTAAAACTGTGCGTAGAAGAAGAAAGGGGGCATGCACGACTAATTCAACGCGGCCGATGATTCACTTCCATCTCCTAAACCCAACAGGAAGGCACCAAATGGCAGAGCTCTCCCGAGGTTAAGCGAAGATGACCGGCTGCAATCACCGTAATGCTCTTCAGCATTACGCAAGGTTAATTAAGTCGCCCCGATCGCCGCAAACTCGATGTCGAGGCTACCTCTTAAGATGCATCCCGAGAATACATTACGTTCGACTATTTCCCGGTCGATGTTCTCGAGGACTGGCCGCGAATCTCGTTTCAAGTTACGATTCGATGCTCGAACCATGTGGATGGCCACTCGAGGCAGAACCGGGCTGCGGGAGAAAGGAAGCTTTACGATACTTGGAGGAGTTTGAAGACTTCCAGCATCCCATAAATCTATATTCAAGTAACTAATATCGGACACCGAACTACTGGCAGTAGATCTCCTACGTCTCGTATCGAGCATTCTTTCTTCACTTTTTAACGAAAGCTTTGCGCAGCTTCGCGGCGCAGATCTGTGAGGGAGAAGTCTGGAATTGAGGATTTTTTTAACATGTTTAGCGCACGTATCAACATTACGAAGCTTTTCCACGTGCCCATAATGTTAGCAGGGTTACTTTCCGCCGCTGGCACAATAACGCCCTTCAAAATTTAAGACATATTTTACATCCCAAGAAGTGGCAGCGCATAATGTCCTTTCAAAGAACATGGAAACACACTTTTTCAGTGGAATCTATTCTATGGTGTTCCAGGCAGAAAGGGGGGGGGGGGGTCCCAACGGACGCTTGCTAAAGCACAACGCAATGGGAGCCAAGAGAGCCCTTCGACTCGTAACATTCTGCGAACTCTAAATCATTCTGGCCGCTTCGAGCCCGAGTTTTCAACCTAGTTCGTTCTTGTTGTACATCGGACTTCTTAAACGAACGATTGCGCAAATTTGATGCAGTTTCAGTGTACACCGCAATTAAAAGAAAGTTCATTTGCGAGTCGTAGGTGGACGATAGAAACACGAAGCTACTGTATTTACAAGGTACGAAGAAATTCCGAGATGGTTGCATGGAAAACAACATTCGTCCGAGTCAATTGTGGTCAGGATCAATATTTACTGAAACGCTAGCAATTATACATCCCATTTTGCATATTACAACTCCTTCAACGGTCCAACTTTGATTATCGAAAGCTACAACGGCCGAACATCGACAAATTTCAAATTCGGGAGTACCTTGAATGAAGATTTCTGATATTTATTATTTGTCTACGTACCTAGCGAGATGAAAATATGCGCGACGTTGGCCACCGATAAGTCCATGAAAACTACATCGTCGGTGGTTTCAGAAATGAACGTTGATGCACAGCAGGGCAAAACCGATAGATTTCGCGTTTTCTTTGGCGTCGACGGATCAAACGAAGATAGGAGGGGGGTGTACGCGGGCAGAATACAAGTCGACGAAATAAATAGCCACGGAAGAAAGTCAATTTCTCAAAGCTAATACAGTTACTAAGCGGTTTATTCGTGTCTCTTGCTAGCTGGTGTTTCGCGGCTTCTCCGACGCGGCGACAAAGGTTCGGCGAGTAATTCCGCCAGGGAGGAACCGGTTCAAAGACTCAAAGGCTATTACCCGACTTAACGAACTCGACGCTTATTGCCGAGTTCTAGAGGCTATCGGTGGAGGATATCCTTGCTAGTATTGTCTTCCGTGGCAGCATTTCCGCACGGAAATGCGAAGCTTCCTTCATCAAATATTCGATTTCCACTTTCCATCTGACGCTTCGGGCGTGAATATTGTAATTCGATACCTTTATCGAGTGTGGTCGTTCGTTTCGACCATGTTAAAGTGGTTTGAGTGGTAAAGATAATCGAGAGAAATAAGGTACAAACAGGATTGGGATAATTTGTCCTGGAAGTACGAAGATCGAAATTGTGCAGTGAAACTTTTTTCGTTAGGAAAGGAAAGCAACGAAGGAGCGCAGGGACGAAAGAACTTCGGTAATACTTGGGTACCCTAATAATGAAACTTAAGTAAACTCGATTGGCTTTCTTTAAATTCGAAGTTTCGTGTTCAGAACCGCGAATCTTGCAAGTTCGTCTCCTTTTTTTTGGAAGAAATACATGTGAGAAATATAGAAGCGCAGGAATTCAGTTTCTATTTAAATTCAATCTTTGAGTAACGTCAAACATTGCTTGCTGTATACAGTAATACATTAATAACTATTAAATGAATAAACATTGCTAAGTCACAGCTGCTCTGTCAGTGTGCATGGCGTGTATGACTCTATGAAAAAGAAGAGTGCCAACGACCAGAAATAGAAGTATGAAATGGTGGACAATAGACGATGGTCACTTAAGGTCTATCATTCACTCGCGTAGGTGCTTTCTGTGGACCGATTATTCGTTGCTCCCTTATAACTACCACTAAGTTCTAGTTTGAAAACAATTCTGTCCAAGCTGCTTGCAGCCAGAAGTTCCGCAAGATAATTAATTACGTGAAAGTGTCGGCATCGTACAAGTGGCACTGCAATTTAATACTTCAGATGCAAAACAGGAGCGATGCAATATTTCCACGATCGATAGGAAATTCAGAAGTACTAACATAAGTAGGAATTGAAGACACGCAGTTGACGAAACGATTACAAAATCAATCGAATAACTAGTACAAATGCCAAAACTATTGAAAATCTACAGGTCTTAGAAGGCACAGGCCATTAAAAATCAAGTAAAAAATAAACCTCGAAATAGCCTAAAATCCTCAAAACAGCAGGCCGGATCAGCGTTCACCCTAATGCCTAATGGCCGAAAAAGAAACCTTCTCAACTGCGCTTTAAGTACAGTACAAAGGGAAAACTGACGAAGGAGGAAAGGACCGAGTCGATCGAGTTTCCCTAGGTCAGCGCCTCCTTGAACCGGAAATCCGTTCGAGCAGTTTGAGCGCGCAGCGGCAGGAATTAGCGTGGCTGTTTCGAGCCATTTAACCCTCTCCCTCGATCCACTCTGCCAAGAGACAGAGCTCCGTCTCGAGGTTTCGACCTATTTAACGATCTTCTTGCCACTCTCGGATGCTGCTCGATCTGCCCGCATCAATAACCGGCGAACTCTGCCCTTTGGCGCACGCAATCACTCCCTCCGCGCCACGGAATTCGCCCCTGACGCCGCGTAAACGCGCCACAGCATTCGATTCCGTGTCCCAGTTTGCCCTACGCGGCTCTGAGCTTGCAAGCTTAAGGCGCACGCAATATGCACGACGTGTCCCGGTCCCTCCGCTAATGCAATCGCCTGAATATTGGTTGTAATAACGTCGATTCCGATAGCGACACGGTGGAAATTAAGCGAGCATATCGAAGTAAGCCGGTCCACTTTGTCCCGTGAAATTCTACGTAGCGACGACGACCAACTTGTATGGAGAGACCGGTCGACGTGACTCGTGCTCCTTGACAGAATTCAACCGTTCCAGGAAACTTCGAAAGCGTTAGGGAGTCTACCACGTGCTCTTGCAATGCGGGCTATCGAAATGGGAGAGTCTAGGACTCTAGGAGTTCGCTTCGAACTTCGTGTTCGATGTAAGCGCGTTGTTGGAACACAGGATGAGCGAGGAGGTAGGAATGTTGATTGTGAATTACATCGAGGGAGTGGAGAGCGGGTAGAATTTGTCGCGTGGTTGCAATCATCTGTCACCGGCCGAAGTTAATCTTGCGCGGCTAGAGTGATTGGGGTGTTCCACGCGGTGGGACACGCGACACCTACGATGGTAACTTGTGGGAGACGTTGCGAGTACGGAGGGCGGAACAAGGATGGACGTTTTTATTAGGCATTGCTCGACCTTTCGTGAGCAGTGTAGGTGGCAGGCGGTGAGCCGTTGGTCAATATTTGTTCAAATTTGCGACAATTTGCCTGAAAAAGTTGCTGGGAGAAATGAGCAAACTGCGAAGGTAGTTGATAAACGAAAACAGCGAAGCAAGTTATAATTGATTTAAGTTGGAAGTCGGGAGGGACCCTAGAAGTTTTTCCTCGGTTTAATCAATTAGTCTTCTTTAGCAAAGTCTGATGGGAACCGTTTAAACGTAGTTTATGCCATTAAATTAATACCCGACCAAGGAAAAAATTAATTAAGTAAAGAATGAGAGATGCAAAAGGTGTTTAAAACCTTTTCAGAGATTTCAATAATTACGAGATATGAACAGGCGAAATCACCAGGCGAAGTAGGTATGCGAAAACTAGGAGCCAATCGAATTGATTGGTCCAGCGAAAGCAACGTATTGCATTGTGCATTGCCTCCGAGTGCACAACAATAATGTAATGCTCATACAATGTCGATTGCTTGGTGTATTGATTCCTGTTTCAAAAGTGGTTGAGTGGTTGTTTACTGTGAAATGCTGGATTAATTGAAAATTTCTTGTAAACAGCTGTTTGTATGCAAAACGCATCCAGATGTAAACTTCGCCTGGTCCATACATTTAGCAGTAGGTATTAAAGAGGACAAATTATGATACCGCGATATTTCGAGTACGCGGAATGAGATGACAACGTGGTCTAACATCGTTGCTTTTATGGTGACAAGAAGCTGGCCCTGTTGTATACCATTTTCTCGAGAACAACGCGAATAAGATGTTTCGAGCACGAAGATTCACTGTTGGGTTTGTCGGGAAACGTCTGGAGATTTACGAGGGCGCCGTGGGAACTCCCCGTAGCGATTTAATGTCTGGATAAGTCGAAAGGAATGAGTCGCGCTGGAAAGTCGACGTCGATGGGGAACAACGGCACAGAAGTTACACGGGTCTGGTGGCTTCCATGCCGCAATGCAGGGGGCCAAGTCATTAACTCGACTGTTTAACGCGGCTAACGGGCATTCGCCCCTACACGCAATATCCATGTCCTCGCGTGATGCGAGAATTCGCATGACGATTACAGTCGAACGTTTCGGTGGCGTAAAAAAGAATCGTCGTTCCAAATGCTCGGCTCATTATTTCGAAAGTTACGGCACGATTCTCCGTGATCACGCGTTACAACGATTTTCGTGCAATTCAAGCACAGTCGCATGGAGAGTATCGCGAAACGTTTCCCCCTTAAGCTGCGGCGAAAACAACTTGCTTTTATAGGATTCAAATGGTACGTACGTACTCCGGCAGGAACGCGATATCACTGTTTGCATTTACGACTCATAAAACGTCGACTTGATAGGAGCAACCAAACTCGGGGCTCATCAAACGATACGATAATATACCGAGAGAGTAGATGCAAACACATACTGCACGATCATCCGCGAATCTACTCAGTCGCAGATGCGAATCACTGTTTCAATGAACGCAAATCTGCAATCATAGTGGCACGTAAATTTGAATAGTAATGTATGCACTCTCCCTGTATAAAGATTTCATTGCTAGCAAAATGGAAGGATTGATGGGAGGGCTGCAATATTCTGTCATAGAAAAACAGTGCTACCGACAAATCCCGTTTGTATTTCTCGTGATCCGTGATTGATTTCTCCGTGAACTTCAAATAAGACCCTGGAGAACTCTCTCTGCAGAAGATTCTACTGAATTCCTTTATCATGGGAAAATAAATAATTCCGAATAGAAATCTCTTTCCACTCGGCTTCTCACGGAAGATCTAATACCAATCTAGTAGAAACCTCAAACCTCTATCAATCTCGTTTAATAATACGCCCCACGGACGACGATGAGTAAACTACCGATTCAAAACTACCGTGTGTTGAACTTGCAGACGGATTTCGCGTGAGCGATGAGATCGTTCGTTTTCATATGCATAAGCCAGGAAAGATATACAAACCGGGCGACCGCGTTTCAAACGAACGCGCAGAAGGCAACTACAGTAGCAGGAGAACGATACTTTTGTATATTCCTAGTTTCCTAGTTCTAATTTTACTGTAAAAACCACACGAGCATTCTCTGTTAATTGTCGTTCCCGCAATTGCCAATTTATAGCACGGCAGATAAAAGCATAAAAGCGAAGCATGCAGGAGTGAGCGCATTAACCCTTTCTCGCGTATTACGTTTAAAATGAATTCTGTATTAACTGTATTTCTATTGACCCAATTTCCCCATCGACATTTCACGCTGTCCCTTCCTCAACTAACGCACATTTCAGAACTTTCGCGGCTAGAGCTTCTGTCACGTGCCTAATACGTCCAATTAATTCAACCGTAATCGCAGAAAAACTCCGCAGCGGAGCTTTCCTCTCCGGAAAAGTTTGAAGAACAGGGGTTTGAAGTTTCAAGGAAACTGCAAACGAAGTGCAAGGCGGAGCAAATATTCTACAGTGTACTCCCGCGCGAAAGGGTTAAGAAAATGCCTCACTCCAACGAATAATCATTTATTAAACGTCTTCGACATGCGTTTGTGCAACGTTAATTCAAAGTACACCAACTTACACTCAAGACATTTCGTGCAACAAGTATATAACACTCTGTTCTTTCTGAACATGGGCTGTGCACAATACCTGACGATCGGTTCGCACTTAACACTTTGAACGTTTCGTATGTTTTTTTTTTTATGCTTTTTTGGTCGCCGATTTCAGAGCAACGTGCTGGAGAGTCGCCTCGTTGTGCTGCGAGTCCACCAATGTTTCGATGGTCCCACGGATAAAAGCTCGGAGATATTGTTGATGACTGAACTTGATGTTTATAAAGGTTTAAAAAATATCTGTGATCTCTGTGCTTCTCTTTCGTGATTCTTTCACTTTATCACCTCGGCCCTTCTACGTTAATTGACTGATTTCTCCTCTACAGAGTGGCCCCATGGATGGCGGATAGGGTAAAGGTGATACAAATTGGGATATGGCTCGATAAAAACTATGAATCCTTTCTTGTTTTTAAGGGAAGCATCCTCTTCTTGTTGGTCCACGGCGTTACACTTTCAGTGGCCTATCGGACGAAAATTCTTCTTAGCTTAGGTACTCGGGGATTCGGGTTGATTTCACAGCTGTCTCACTCTTGCCGCGACTGCAATTAAGATCGCGTTTCCTTGGTAAAATGGGCTCGGCAAATCGGCGTTCTCCTTCGTAAATTATACGGCGGTTTCGGCAAACTACTTAGTGGCAAACGCGATACAAATGAGAATTTTGTCAAACAGGTGGAACGAAGCGCCGTGACTCTCCAGAATCATTTGTAACACGTGTCATTACGAAAGTGTTAAAGCGATGTTAGTGGTTTAATAATCGCACAGAAGGTTAATTTCATTTCAACTGAAGACAGATTAAATGCACAGTGCCGGACAAAAGTATTGGGACACCCTTTAAAACAGAGTAATTTTTTTAAAATTGGTCCACACGACTTGAGTTTTTCTTAGAAGCTAGAAGGATTAGTTTACTGGTGACGTGTCTCGTCGTTTTGAAAAATTATTGTAATTGGTAGGAATTGCGAAGAAAATAATGAACGTCGCTTTTTTAGCTGAGCCTGTAATGGAAATTTGAAAATCCCGTTTGTAGATTTAAGTAAGTTGTACACATGCGGAAAATTTCGTCGAAATCTGTTAACGTAACTATGAGCTACAAACTGCAACTGAGATAAAGCTAAAGATTTTACATATTTCGGTGCCTGTCGCTTGTTGCATTGCACGCGAAGAAAATTTATCCGGACTCAATTTTGAGGAAATAGAAATATGACACGCTTTTTAAACAATCTACAGAAGAGAGACACAAGAAGCTTCTGAAATTATGATCAGATACACATTAAATCGAAACAAAGAAGTTTAATTATTAGGTATAGCTGTTTTTTACTATTATAATTTATAATTTATATTATAGGCAACCAGAAATTTTCTAACAACAATTCATACAGAATCATCGTACGACTCAATCAAATCTTCTATACTCCAAATCAGTCGAAAGCTTGGGTTCCAAAACTCCGCTACACTCAAAAAGCTACGTAGCGTCTGAAATTGATTTTTCAAAAAATAGAATGTCGTCCACTTCCTCCCATAACCGTCTTGCCTTCCCTTGATATGCAGTTCAATGCTAAAAGTTCACTACGAAGAACTACCTCTGCGTTTCATCTGAATTTCATACGACGAATAAATTCGTGTTCCTCTTTCTTGCTATTTTCTCACGTGAAATGTATCCTTCCAATTTCTATCGGTTCCACCGATGCGGCACATTAAATTCATACAATACTCTTTCAAGAATCTTATATCCAATTTGCTAATGCATAAGAATTGTTTGCAGTTGAGTAGTCTCAAGCACTGAAGAAGATGACGAGAACAAGTGCAATTATAAAATCCTTGTGATGTAATGGTATTACCCATCGATATATCAAGTGGGAAGCACAAGAGTTGCACAATCATCCGAATAATCGATGGACTTTAATGTTCTGACGATTCCACATACCGGGAAGCGCATAAAATGTTCGCGTGTGTCGCATTCGAGGAAACGTGATAAAGGTACTTTTACTGGTAAACTAGAATATTGATATTTTATACCGAGGTGACAGTCTCTTCGAAACGTGGCATATACCTATGTAGTATGTATACCTGTTAGGGCGTATTTCCCTGCTTACATAAATTTGAAACGTTATTTCTTTGAGCTCTGGTTTGAACGTTTTTTAAATGAAATACCGATTTTGATTATTTCCTGCATCAAGTTACCGTCAAGACAAAGAGCAGGAACGTTCATCAGCAGTTTTGTGCGAAAGTTTGCATTTAATTTTATGAAGAAATGTCCTAGAAGTAGGTACAAGGAGCGCCAAGAAAATCAATCGAACTATCATCATAGTTGAATATACATTAAATGTAAATTCAAGTCAAACAAAAGAATCGTTTTCAACGTGCGCCGAGTGTCATGCAAAACAACCACTAGAAACTTAAACCCAGAACTGGAAAGGGCGAAGAAGGAAGATGTAGAATCAATTTGAATAAAAGTCCACTTTGTCTGAATCAGATCCATTAATTTCTCGCCTGTGGCAGCACCGACATTGACAGAAATTACTTTCAACTTGCAAATCATGGAGACCCGTTTGTGTCCCCTTTTGATTCCAGCGGGTCTTTTTGTCTCCACAGAAGCACGTCAAATTCGCGAAATTAACGCGAGGAAACAGTAGCAATTGCACATTTCATGCTCATTACTGTGTTAATGGAACGTCTGAAAGTCCCTAATCCTGCCGGCACGTTTTCCACAGTGTTTCCAAAATAGAAATTTGTTTCGCCCGCGATATCCCGTTTGATCGATGAAGCACGAATCTCCATTGACAGTGCTATAAACGCATCGTAGGAGAGGTTTTCAGGAACTTTTAGAATTGCATTGTACCGTGTTCATTCGCCCCTGGAATTCATCGCACACCGTGTATGGGCATTGGATTTGTAATTCGCCTGCACCAGGCGGTTCCGCGTGATTGATGCTGAATTGAATTTAGCTCACTATCGTTATGATTTTATATGAAATGCCGTTTAGCGTGAGCTTTCATCGACATTTGGAATTTCGTGAGAACGGAGTCTTTCCAAACATTTGTTTTATCTCGGGGAAATTGGTTATGTTCCACTATGCTTTGTACACAGCACGTGCTAATTAGACGAATATTTCGCGTACACGTTCTGCATGTAATATACAGATGGTATTAAGGTACAGAGCAACACAAGAGAAGTACATGGGCATGTTTCAGGAGTTAACTACACGAGACTTTCGCGTAAAGCAGTGCTTAAATACTTAACAGACACGTACACCTTGTCATATATCATAAATGACTCTCATCAAAGTTAAAATGGTCTAAATATCTCAAGGTCTCCCCTCGCGTCAAGGATAAATTGAGGTAGTTCGGATGAAAAACTGGAATTTCCCCTGAAACTCCATCTTTTTACCCTTCGTGTCTGGAGCAAACTTTTTGTAATATGAAACTCATCTTAATACTAAATGACTTCATAAGACCCACATTTCCTTCAAATGACTCATCAAGTTCTAATACAGATACTTACTTTTCTGTATGCAGTTCATATTTATTCTATTAATTCACCACCTCTCCTTTTACTCGCAAAAAGTTCGTACACAACTTCGATTGTTTCACTGCGAGGGGTTTCGACACGAGAGAAGAATACTGTACAAAAAAATCCGGGCTCTAATCCAATTGTCAATCGCGCACGTTTTCGCGAATCGTCGAAGTACTCGTACAGTGTTGTTCGGTGAAAGAACGCAATCACAGGATCCAGGTCAAACGGTGTACTAATTACGACATTCGATCTGTTTTGTAGTTTCCAAGCGGACTGATCGTTTCCTGTAATTACCACGCATCAGGGCGCACCGCGAACGACACCCGTCTACTAATTTCACGACGGACACACCGTGGATGGAGGATATTCGAATAATTGCGCAGCTTTTCATTCGACATTCACTGTACACCCCCCGTAGCAATGTGAAAGGTGGCCTTGACGACGTGTTGGAGGGTCTGAAATTGCTAGATTAAATTAAAGCACGACTGTCGCGCGCTACGACTTGATCTGCAACCAACCTACCCTATCATGACAATAGACGAAAGATAAAGTTGGGGGAGGGAAATATTTTCCCATCCACCTTCGCGATGCTGTTGCTCTGTCTGTTAATTAGACACGTTCCGCCTACGCGAAACAGAGTTGGAATTGGTTCAAGGAAATTGTTGATTTCAGTTTAACGATGAAGACCTGGATCACGGTACATTAGGCTTCACTGTTTTTCATCGTAATTGGCAGTCGTATATGTTACACCCCTCGACTGTATACAACGCATCACTCTCTCTCTCTGTAATATCGTACTGTAATTTAATTATCGAGCAATTCGACTGCGTCAGGTAGGTATTAATTTATAATTAACGTGAAAGATGTATTAATGATGCTATGATACGAACGTTTTAATATTATTGCAAGGGGCGGCGGGGTGTTCTGCATTGCCTCTGGCAATGGTATATGGATTTGTAATTATACTAATGATGTTTGTTGCAGTTTTTAACACGAAATAAGTGCTGCATTTAAACTCGATTTCACGATGTGGATAAAGGAGACAGGGTAACGTGGAAAGTTTAATGACTGGTGATGAACACATACATGATGATTTACATACATTTTAAGGAAATAATTTTTTGAAGATATTTCCCGGAAACAGTGCAATCACTGCTTCCACATTAATACTATCCTATGACGAACAAGAACACCGTATATTTGTATCACCAAATTGGGTCTTTATTTATGAAATATTCAGTCGGCAACGCGTGAGCCGGGGTTGTACAACGATATCAGTACATCGAAATATTCATAAAGAATTCAGTCCTCGACGGTTGAGCATAAAAATTGCATTTTATGGAAGTGCCACGATTTATTATGCTTTATAATTTAGTCTTCATTAATCTATGATAATTACTACCCCTCGACATTAAATGAGTCCCCAATTCCAATTTGAAATTTCATTTTATTTTGCATCCGGAGCAAGAGCTAATGCTTTTCGGAAAGATTCGTCGATCTGGGTGAACTGTTATTCGAATTCCGTAGAGTGAAGATTGAAAGTTCTGGATGGGAAGTCGTGGATATGCGACAATTCTGCGCGTCGTTTCTTTTCAAAAGCGAAGGTAAAGTAAGTTGCATAAAGAAGTTAATTTCGATTCTGATTACATGGGAAGGCTTTAAACGACGGGATGGGATGTCGAGCGAGGAGAAAATCGAGATCTGAAGGAACGACGAACGGGTCGCGTCATCCACCATAGAGAGTTACGAGATGCAAACGAAAAAGAGAATTTCAATCTTCCAGCACGATCAATGACGGATGGATCTGCTTGCTTCACCGAGAAGACTTTATTTAATGAAGCCCCAACGTGATTATGAAAGCAGCCGAAGTGAAAAAGGACTAGGCGTGGGCAAATGGAAAAATAAAAATCCACCAAATCGAAGAAGACGGCCAAGGTGCTGGACCCTTTCTACAGTTAATGGCAGGACCGAAGCACAACCTCCCACAAGAAAACGAGGATTTCTGAAGGAATGACTCAGAAGTCGTTCGAATGAAATTCACGAATCTCTACGTTTTCGTTATGGAAGCTGTTGCTTAATAAGGGCTGCTACCATGCAAGTGGAGTTAATGCGAATGTGAAGAACGAAGTCCAGGTTTGGCACCCACACCGAGATCCTCAAATGATTATTTTCAGTTTCGAAATACTACGCACAGTCTTTGACGTATTAAGAGATCTGTATAGAATCCTTATTCTTCATGGTAAATTAAATTTGTTACTTACTAGCTTTGAAAATTACAATCCTGTACACACGTGAGTGAATATGGAACGGTGTAAGAGGAAATTGGTATTTTACGAAATCAGCGAGACAGAAGGTCTTTCTTCTACGAGGATAAACAAATTCAAGGGTGCACAGACGGTAATTGTAATGTCGAGCGACGTTAACTCGCTCAGTGAATTCTCCTGAGGAATATTAACTGTTACGTACACTACATTGTCAGACATTAATTGCAACGATCTTGCCCCGTACTTTTTGTTCCTCGTATAAAAAATTCAACATGATTCAACTTTTTCTGCAAATTCTCCAGTCTCCTAATTATCCTAAAACGTATTGTTCCAGCGTTTCGCGTACTTTAATTCCACTTTCCACGGGCTTAAGTTCATTGCAAATGGAATTCGTTCATTTATGAAGAGCCTACAATGTAATATAAAAAAGAAGAAACATCGTGAAACGAATTCGCAGAATTGAAAATTGCTCTCGCACGAAGGACTTTTGCTCAAACGCTCTATGATTTCGACGAAACACAAAATAAATTATTGAGAAGGATTTTCCGCTGAAATCACGCGTGCGAAATTTCAATGCCTCGTCTCGTGCACAAAAGTGTGTTCATTGTGCCAGTTTTGAGTTTTCCGATACATGGCTGTTCAAAGCATTCGCAAAACAGTGTCTATTCAGATTCCTATTCAGCGTGATATGATTTTCAACAGAAGCAAAGGCGAAACAGTAAACAAATTCGATCGATGTGCCAACACATCTCCCGCTCGTGTCCACGCGAATGGCAAATAGACTAAAAATACTCGATGGGGCTACAAACAAGTGCTCGTTATGAAGAAACTATAACACCTCGAGGAACATGCCTTATCTGCCACGACGGAGCCACATAACGTTAACGAAAGTTTGCGTCTATCGTGCAATGTGATTAAAGCCTCCCTATGCTGCTCGAGTTGTTAATTAGGCACTCCATCGATTGTCCATCTAATTAGTAGTCTGTATATGCTCCGAGTAACAAGACGTGGCGCTTGAACGGCCTACTTAGTGTCCTCCTCGATTCCTTTTTGCACGTTTCAGATTATCGTGTTCATTCTTGAGTTCACTCAAGGAAAATTTGTCTGGACATTTGATCGGGAAATAAAACTACACTGGACAATATCACAAAAGAAACAGAATAATTCTGAGTACTAAAATTTCAAGTAGATTTCTCAAAAAAAAGTCATTCTGTGCTAAATATTTCCACTCTTCGTGAATCCTTTCCCCGTATGAACAAATTCGAATTTCTTCAAGGAGTCACTTGGAAGAAGCTATTTAAAAACGATTAGGTATGTGTGCAACGAGTTGCTTCGGTGACCAGAGTGGAACATCCACTACCATAGTGCCCTCGTCGCGACTGTAGTTGAGAATCGTTACCATCACTACTTCATCCGAGCTTCTCGTTAAATCTGCTCGAATACCCGAGAAATGACGGGGCAAACTTTCCTCCATTGAACATCAAGCGGGTATCATTCACGAGCCATCCTTTCTTAAACGTTAAACATCGTCTACGTGTCGGCGCGTGTCAAGTGCGCCCGTTAATTATGCAATCGCAACAGTAGTCCTGCCGCTAGTATTCTGCGCACGAATCGCTTAACAATGCGTAATTATTTCGGTGGCCCACTTAACGCCTCATTAGGGCCGCCTCTGTCACCCGCCTCGTTTTAAGCAAATGAAATTAATCCGCCAGTCTTTCCGATCCTGCGACGCGAACTTGCACCATTTGTTAAGAATTTCCGCGGACGCGGCTATATGTACTTCGTTAATTTGCGCTTCCAGACGCCGAAAGGGAATCCGTTTACGCGCAAGATCTTGTTCGCGTTGCGTTTTACTAGTGGTTTAAGGAAATAGCGCGCGGCGGACCTGGAGAACGTACGAACGCTAAGTTCCCCTGCGTGAAACGAATATCTGCGCCGCGACGATCAATTGTTTGCTCCTCCGAAACCGTTCGTTATAAATTTCCGAGAGTTAAACTACCCGTAGGCGGTTCACTCGTAAATGCTCTAATGAACTCCAACCAGAATTCGAATTTAATCGCAGAAACATACGGCAGGGTACTGAAGATGGAGCACCGCCACAACGAGATTTAAGAGATCCAATTAATTCCCTGCTATCGTTCAACTATTCATTCATTTCCTGTTCTACTGGCTTGGCTAATAAGTCGCGTAATTTAATCGTAGACAGCATCTTGTCTTCTTCACGTTCAAGGGACGTTATCCCACTGTTTCTAAGCAAAGTCCCAGCTAGCGAAACGAGAATCAACTCTCCCTTTGGGATAAGAATGTCTGTCTCCTCTTGCAAAAGTAATCATCGTTCAACCGACAAAGCAGCCAGGAATTTAATATTTTTCGTGGGTATGAGTAAAAAATATATTCTGCGGAATTCTCCGCGGGACGCTCGTTTCACTTCGTTCAGAGTTTAGAAAAAGAATCGAAATACTTTTCGTTCGTGTGGGCTGTGTTTACAAGGGATGGGAAAAATCACAGCCCACCGTTGTCGATTAATTAGAGAAGACTCCATCAATGACGTTCAGAATTTATCACCCCTTGGTTAGTCCGTTTCGTTGCGCCCTACGACTAGGTGGGAACGATTTTTAACGGGAAAGAAGAAACCAGAGTTCGCGTGTCCTCGCGTGTCGATTTTCATCAGTCGCGAGAGATTCGAGCGTATTCGACGCTGATAAATCGCATGGTATATTGGCTTCCGCGTGAATTGGGTCTTCCCGGTCAGGAAGCGGAATGAACGTGTTAGAATTTTCTTGCAGGGACTTATTGGATTCGTGAATCCGTCACGTGTGTTTTGAAATTTATTCCGTGATAAAACCATACTTTTTTAAATGTCCTTGCAACGCATAAAATTTACAGATTATTCGGTTTCCAATCGTCTGGCGTTAAAACGAAATCAAATTCAGAATAAAAAAGGGGCGTAAATGAGTTTTTGGTTTCCCATATTTCCCATGTTATTTATAACGTTTTGACCGAATTGTTCGAAAAGCTCGCGGGATTGTACACAACGGGCATAACGAAAAATTGCTGTTTCCATCGCTTTGATTCAATATCACGTTACTAAAAAAACATCAGAGAGGCGTATTTTCAGCGTCAATACGTCTCGTTACCGCAAAAATATATCACTCCGCTCTTTGGAGATCTCGAAGGAGACGCTCGTAAGAATGAAAATTGATGCATTAGCTTCGCAAATAGGATTCCTGTTTCAAACGTAGCTCTACCTCATTCGTCTTCTTGTCAGGGAAATGTATTAGTGATTACCGAACCCCCGTGTGATACTTTTCCAATGTGAATATCAAAAAGCAAC
Organism: Andrena camellia; assembly: GCA_029448645.1. Classification (NCBI taxonomy): domain Eukaryota; kingdom Metazoa; phylum Arthropoda; class Insecta; order Hymenoptera; family Andrenidae; genus Andrena; species Andrena camellia. Next base: position 18,218,575 of record CM055677.1, read on the forward strand.
TGAATGGACTTTATTATTTCTGGTGATTGTGTACGATGAGCTATATGCAAATAGGAACACTGAAATGATACATGACAGTGTGAAAAAGTTTCTATTATAATGCAGCATGCAAAGCCAACATTCAGGCACACTTTTAATGAATAGCAAATGAAGTCTTCCTAACACTTTCTCGATCACCTGTCACAACTTTGATACTTCGTTCCACCTGTTGAATTCATTGTTTGCTACGCAAGAAGAATAGCAGCTATAACGACGTCTTAGGTATTTATAATAGACATGAAATGAAGACTCTTGTTATCGATGAACCTTTAAAAAATCGTGAAATATAATACTTCGATCTTTCTCATTCGCGTGATTCGGTACTGGGGAACTTCCATCTGGTTAGTCTTCAATTAACGTTTCGGTTTAAAAGAAACCGTGTGTGAATAACACGCTTCGCGGGAAGTCGTTTTCGCCTGGACCGTGAAAAGAATCGACGAATTCTGGTGTATTCCGATAATCGCTATTCAAGGGAGAAAACAGAAATGTTCCTCGGCAAAAATACGGCGCTGATGGAATTGGTGCAAAAGGAACAGAAATTCTTGGTAGATTCGCAGGAGCACGGATGATCTTGAGTGCGCGAATATCGGCCTTTTTCTCTGCGAAGGCGCGACAGTAATGTACAGGAAAAATCGCTTCGAGCGGGATCAGGCATTTCTATTTCCGACCGAGGATATTCGATTAGGTACCTCGTTATCAGATTAACGTTAATTATAAAATAACTCGAAGGGGTTACGTTACATCGCTTCAATTATGGGCTACGTGCAAACTTGTCTTATGGCTACGTGCTACGTGTTGCGAATGCATGCGAATCGCTCGGCCGTGAATTGCTTATGGGACCGTGGCCGATTTCCCCGGGCAATCCGAAGAAAATGAAATTCGTAATCAAGTTTACGGAGCTGATTACGGAAAAATCTATTGGTCGTCTCTCTATCCCTCCCTGCTATCTACCGCCAACTTCCCTCTCACGCGCGAATTATTTTCCACGAATGAACATCAAAGCAGCAATTTTATTAATACGCCTGGATTCGATAGCGCGTAAATTCGTATTTTAGAGTAGGCTAAAGTAATGGCGCTTCTAACGACAAAATTGTCGATGAATATCCGTAAGTCAGGTGATCGATCTTCACGGATAAAAGTATAATTTGGAGGGAGTAGCGTGGAATTTGATCAACGATACCGAAATGTATTTCGTTGTGGCATTATTACAAAAATTGCTTCCAAAAGCACATTGTCATTTGAAACTAATGTATCCTAAATATGCGTAGCCATAAAGGGCATCAGTAAATAACCGAACTAAAGATCTATCTTCGCTATATTGAGCCGTTTACGCGCGCCCCCCGAGGTACGTTTATTATTTCAAGAATCTAATTTATTCACGCATTTACGTATCCCCGATGCAAACGAAGACTAAACCCAGGCCTACCTACGCGAATACCGTCTAGCGGAAAATTTGCCGAGGATCATATCGAGTTCCACTCAAATTCTACGTACTATTTTACATCACAACGTGGCATGCCTCTCCTGTACAATGGGGAGAGAATGAATTTCAAATAGCAATCTGTAAGTGTCTCAGGGATCCTTTTCTCCGAGACGATTGCTATTCTGCAACAATCTACGAGCCGAGAATTCGTATGAAATTCGAATGAACAAAGCCGGCCAAAAATTGGAGCGCGATACTGAGACCGATCGAAGCGAGTTTTAAAAAAGATCCTCCCCGTTTATTGTTCGAAGCACCCAATCCTCGGCCGAGAGATAGATACGCGTGAAAATACGTACGGTTCCACGCAGAATCCCGCGAAACGTCTTATTTACCCCACAATACAAGACAGCTTGCATTAATTACCACGTGAGACTCCTGTAAACCAGGTCCGTGTTAGGCAGGTGCATTCGTAATTGGCACCGCCACGAGCTGATGGCGTCGTTACGGTGCGGGCGAAGATTGAATCGTCGTGAAGGGGGGATGAAACAACCGTTGCGTTCGGTTCACTGGCACGGAATCGATCGGTACGCGCGCCAGGCTAATTGATTTCGATCAATCGTCCCTTTAAGACCCTCCTTCGAGGGTTGCTACTTTCGATTAAAGCTCTGCTACCATAAGCATAGTCAAGGGGTGACGCGTCACCCACCCTGTATTAATTGATTACGATTTACGACTAGTGGTGCCGTCTAAACGGCAAATAGAAAACTATACTTTTCTGTGCGCGTACGCGTGCCCCGCGTCTGTCTATGAATGCGCGCGTGTACGTGTCCGTCTTGGTGACTCTTCGTTGCATAGCCGTGTTATTAAGTTTGACGGGAGGTCGGGTCGCATCGACGCTCGATTTCATTTCCTAGAGGACCGTCCAGCCGGTCGGTATCATCTCGAAATCCTTCGTCGTGGCCAATTAGACGGCAGAAATTACGGTAAGTGAATTAGAATCATGCCAGTCGGGCTCTAGGTGACGCGCGTCGACGTCGTGGCCTGAGAACCCTCTCGCTAGACTCCGCTGATCCTCCGCCTCTAAATCGGCTTCGAGGCGCGTCCTTCCGGCACCGTCCGGATTGAAATGTCGCCCGATGGAGGGGATCGCCGGCGATTCCTCTGGGGATGTTTCGGCAAATACGACTAACGTGTAACCTCGTGGATACATAGGAAGTACATAGCGCGGGACAGATGGCGCCAGGTCCGCACATACATCAAACTCGAAACACTGATCACGAGTTCGGCTCTTTTCCACCCTTCGTCGCTTGGGACTTTTTACGTTCCACGCGAATCCACGGGAATACCGCGGGCGGTAATCCCCCCGCCGGGCCCCCGAGGACACTTTCGCCCCGCGGAATTGTTCCGCCCGGCGTCGATTCCTCGATCGACAGCGGTAACGAGCGACAGCCTGTTCAAGGATCTCGTCAGGAATTCGTCGGGTGAGCCGTGGTCTGATTCGCCTCGTTAGTTTAATTCCTCGGGATACCTTGGAGCCAACGACGACCGATACCGAGGAATCCTCCGCTGGACATGGACAAGACCTGACCGGTCGAGTTGCGAGCCATTCGCTACGGTATCACTTCGAAACTGGTATTTCTTCTTTGTTGAAACGGCCAGCCGGTTTCAAGATAGCCGCTGAACAACGAGGTGACTCTTCAGGAACACGTTGCGCGGCAATATTCACCGGGGTCTAGAATTGTACACCGATTCTGAGGGTAGGTGCCCCGATTCACGTGCGCGGCGCCTATACCTACACGGTCTCGCGCGGTTACGATCAAGGACTCCCAGCTGCGACGAGGGGGCAGGGCGATCTTTCGGAGGAGGATGGCGGCCTTGGCGATGATGGACGATCGAGGAGCGATAAGAAGTGCACGAGGTTGTGGTGATAAGGAGGTGTTAGGAACACGATAGGTCGCATCTCAACCGCGCGGCGGCTCGGAGTCGACTGGCATCCCGAGGGCTTCGACGCCTCCTGCTGGTCGCTCGTTTGTTCGCTTGCTCGCTCAGCAGTCCTCTCTCGCACCACCAGGCGCAGACGCCCCAAAACAATCGCCCAGCCACGATATGTTTCTCTTGCTTTACATAGCGCACAGCCCCCTCCTGCTCCAATCTTCCTTTTGTCTTTGGTTTTCGACCCTTGTAACTCATTCACGTTTACTGACCACGTCCAGCCACCGCGCACCATTCATTGTCTCATTTGCAAGTTTCACTTTGGGCTTCCTGGTCCGCGATTTGCGGCTGGCGTTTCGCGGTTGCAACGTTCTCTTCTTCGATTTAAATGCTGCTTTCGTAAAGGTAATGATGTTGACGGTGTAACGTGCGGTGAATTAGGGAAGTACTTAAGTGGCAAGATGGTGACAAAATTCGCTGTGTAAAAAGTGCGCGAAGCACCTGTTACGAATTATTAGAAAAATGGAATGCGTTTCAGTATGTATCTATTGAGGAATTTAAATATTGGATTTTGGTGTTGGTTTCTGTTTTAAAAAACAGCAAGATAAATAAATGGAATTGGCGTTTCGAATGCCATACATGAGAAACAACACAGATTCATCTCGTTAACCAATTCTACGATACTGGATTTATCACGAATTCGATTAAATGTTGGATATTTCCAAAATTAAATAATCTGACACGTGTCAAGAAACAAACTAATTTAATCCTCTCCTGCTTCCCAATGGTCTGATTGAAAATATTTAAATGCATTTCAACAGCTCTGCGCTGTACTGTTCCTCCATTACCTTACAAAAACATGCACCTTTGTTTCGCACCACTTTAGAAAACGTTTCGGTGTCGTTTCTCAAACGCAACAAGAGAAATGCCTGTCTTCCTCTTCAGCTACCGTCTTCTTTATTAATTCTTTAGCCTACAGCCCTCTTTTCTGTCCCGAATGTCCTGGTACATAACATATTTATGCCACGTGCCGGTTCGTTCTTCCACTTGTGTCCACATTGTTCACCTCGAACTTAGGGAACATATCCCTCGCAATCTCTCGACCTTTGCGAACAATGCGAATCAGTTCCTCATTTGACGTTCCCTTCATTCGTTCCTGACCTTCGTGATCACATAACTTTTATTACTACTCATTCCCATGATCCCACATTCCACCAGTTTTTTAAATTAATTCGTGACCAGCTAGATAGATATCCCCACTTTTCACTGGCATTCTCATAGTGCACGGTCAAAACTGAACGAAAATGGATTAGGCCAGCTTCCAGAAGCTGATGGTACGTGATTCTATTCTTTCGCCGAATTCAGGCTACTTAATATGTTCGATGTATGCCAAGCTTGCGTCTTTGCGATAGTTCGCTAGCCCCAAATTGGCAGGGCATACTTTCGCTGTTCGTTGTTCTTTCCTTGGGGAACTTTCGGCGTCGCTTTATAACGCTGTCTTCTGGCAGAAATTTCTCCCAATATCCCATAACTTCCTTCCCAGCGCTCGGAACCACAAAAAGTATTCTTTTATAGTTCTTCCGAGACTTGCCCGAAGTTCAGCTTAAGGGGAGAGCCCTATTTAGGACACTAGGAATAAGGTGATTCTTGGAAAATTTCTTTCTAAGAAACTGTTAAGCAGGTCTTTTCCAAACATTCAGGGTATTTTAGTTCACATTCAAACAATAAAAATTAATTTTTTCGTTACAAAGTGTTCGGTAGAAATGGAGATATATGAACACGTTCGTTAGGACTCGCGCACCGGAGTTGCAAATTTGTGATTATAATGGTAGCCCCAATTCTTCCCTGATATAAAACAACCAAGGATTTTCTTATTTCTAATATAATTATATTGTCGATGAACCTAAAACCGTGATAAATAAATTGAATTGGACAACTCTTTTTCCGTAAATAGTACGAAATATCTTGGGGCAGAATCGTAACTTTTTCTTACCGAACACTTTGTAACGAAAAAATTAATTTTTATTGTTTGAACGTGAACTAAAATACCCTGACAGTTTGGAAAAAATCCGCTTAACAGTTTCTTAGAAAAAAAATCCCCAATAATCACATTATTCCTAGCGTCCTAAAGAGGGCTCCCCCCTTAACAATGAGCACAGGTACATATTATCCATCTCTGATTGTGTTTCCTTTCCCTCGTAACGTACCTAAAATTATAGGTACTTTAACACCTTGCCACGGTATATTTGCTTTACCCTTTCATCCGTCCTTCGGGATTATCCATTGTAAGCGACGAAACACATTCCACGTTCGTGCAAAGTGTTCTGAAATACATATGCTCGCAGATGGAAAATATATTTCAGTAGCTATCCAAACGCTTGGGTTAAATCTTCCCATCGTTCGTATGTAAAATTCGGATACTTCATACATTTAATGGACATTTATTTAAAACTTTGCCGATAGAGTATCGTATATCGGGATCATAAAATAAGCTTCCTTCAAACTGTCATTATTTGAATCCGTCTCTCGTTTAAAGTTTCATAAAACAAGGACCCGATAAATCCTACAGTTAAGGGGACACTTTGTTTCAGTTGGAACACTCGTTACCAGCTTGGAGCACTTATTATATTTTACGAAGCAAATTGACGTCGCCCGGTAATTCCATAAATGTCAGGAGCACCGTCATAGCTCAGCGTTCCTAAGGATCGTTATCATCTCAGCACTCGTTGTCCCTTGATGATCAATAACGTCATGTCACCAATCATCTTCTTTTCTTCTCCTAATGGGTCCCATCAATTTCTTTAACGACACAAACATCGGTTTGCCGAAGCTTCTTCAACCTGTGACCAAATTCTTCATATTCCATTGTTATCCAAGTTTCATTTACACCATACCTAGCATATGGAATGGACTTCTAATATTCAGGGTTGAAGAAGATATCGAAGTCCTTGGCTTTGGTTCTTCGCAGGTATTTGCATTGCTAGGAACCACAGCTGAACTTGTGTAATCATATCATAACTGAGTGCTCTTTCATTCCTAGTACTCTAACAAGTTTCATTGTTCTTTAACTCTGCAGTCTTGATGCCGTTTGAGGAGATGAGATTGCTCTAACCACGTTCTGCTTAGTAGATAGATACTTCAAAGAGATGTTTCTCTGTGATAAAGCACAGAATCATTCTAGATCCTTATAATCATTTCTCCTCAAAGGATGAACCGATTCCTCTAATATGCAACTACACTTTCTTTTTCAATGGAATCACACACTTTTCTTGTATAGGTACATGATATATTCGTTAAGGTTTCATAATTCTACCCCGGTAGAATTTTCAATAATGAAGCTCCACCTTGGCTCTATTCTTTCCCCTGATTTGTTCCGCCTAATTAAACGAAACGCAAACTCGTTGCTCTCCCCCCGCAGCACCTCAATCCGTCAAAGCAGCGTGTTGCAACGAGCTCGTAACAGTTATGAAACAGTACAATTTTCCCGCCGTGGCCACATATTTCAGAGATAAAGCGTGCTATAACCGTAGCAAGTCTACGACCCAGTTTCTTCCTGTAGTTTCTTTTGCAGCCAGCATTCGCCCGGCATACATGCCAGTCTTTGTCAACCTTCGGACTTCCATTTCGTTGGATCTTTCAGACTACGTTTTTATATTGTCCGATAAAGTCCACGGTGTCGTTTGAATAACACGATTCGGACGACTCAGCCGTTGCACACCGTCAGTTGCACGCGCAGAAAGTCTTCAAGGATGCTTCCGAGATAATCCGTCTTTTGTCCCCTGTGTGAAGCGGATCCTGACAGACTTTTCAGAATCGATTTGCAACCGCACAACATCGCCACTGAACGTACATCATCTTCCACGCTTGGATTTATCAATTGCTTCGCAGCGTGGGAGCCCCTCAGGCAAGATTATCCGACAACGCGTATCAAAATAATGCGCGTGCTCTATCACAAAGACCGTGGTTTGAAAAGTGAAATCGAGGGCCCTGCGTACATTTGAATCCACGTGGGATAATTGGTGTAGAGGTCTGTATACGGGAAATATAAAGGGAAAGAGTAATGTTGTACGGGAAAGGGACGCAAAGGGACGAACGCTACGCCACATTCCATTTACCACGTGTATGCTTTTTCTTTGCGTGGAATCATTATTAAGCTTGCCCATACAAAGTACGATAGCCGTGCTTTGTGCTACGCAGCCCCTTTACACGGTCTATCCCTAGAACAAAATGAAAAATTCTCCTTCTTCACCGACGCGTGGTTACGCAAGTCGCGCGACATTGTTTAGTATGATTGTAATTAAAAGTTCCATTTCCCTTTGTGCTCTCTACTTCGAGGCTCGGCAGTAAAAGCTGCATAATTAAAGTGAAATCAAATAAACTCGTAATATGTGGCGGGACATACGAAATACTCTATCATAAGATGAAAATGTGTGTAAACTATAAAAAGAAACGCAAACGGCTGCGTACCTATCCATTGTGGAAGGAGTGTTTCGCTTTAGTTTCCCTATAATCGCATTACGATGGCACAGCGATACCCTTTGTTGTTTCTTTTGGCATCTGACAAAACGTAGAAATCATCGTCTAAAGTTTCCTTAGGTCCCGGCTTGTACAAATCTCCCCGATCATTTAACGGCAACAACAAAACCTCGTGAAACTGAGATCGAGGGGAACGCCACTGAACCTTTCCCAAACACGAGGACAGCAACCTAAATCTTTTCCCGTGACTTGCGTGGGACGTGATACAAATTCAAATTACTGCCACTGTTTGAGTAGAGCGAATTATTCTGGATTCTACTAAAATCGAATAGGGAGATAATTCACTTCCCTATTAACTTCCCCCGTCACCTTGATATTCGCTTTGTAAGTCACGCTGTAAATGTAAATTCAGAAATATTACGCGACGTCCGTGAGGGGTGTCTCAGTGGTGTAAGTGAACTTTGAAGCGGTTACTTTAATCATATACTAAAATTACATTATCACGCTCAGAAGTATGGTTTGCCCACCTTCACAAGGATCTGTAGCCTCTCTGTCCATATCCACGATAGATCGTGGCAATGATTATTCAGAGGCGGTTGAAACGCATTACGTGTCGTCGTGAATCCGAATGCTTTGTTCTTCCGCAACATTGGACACAGAAACGCTTTGTGCTCTCCAGTTTACCCGTAAATACAATATCAGCCCATTACGGGACAAGTTCGACCGAGGACGAGCTGCGTAACAGAGATCGATACCATGGAAGGGCTAGATTGAACTACCTCAAACGTCATTGAAAATATGATTTGATATCGTCGAGATATCGGGGAGGAAACTTTGCAAATTTAGTCGATAAATTAAATCCCCAGTGACACAGCTCAAAGTTCAATTCGCCCCGAGTAATATGACCGAACTTTTACGTGGATATATCGTCATCGGCTTTGCAACCGAGAGATATTGAGACATTCATCGGGAGATACCGTTTAGCAATTTACGAATAGCAATGAATCTTTTAATTCTAGATAAGTTCTACAAAATTAAGTATTCGTTTCATTTACAAATTTTGTGGTAGAACTAGTTTCAATGAGGTCCAGTAACCTGATGCAAGGGCTGCCAGGAAATTATGTGCGGCTTAGTTATCTCGTTAGAACAATTGTGAATAGCAAATATGTTTCATCCTCGACGTTAATTAATGTCAAGAGCTGACGAAGTGCGACAACTTGATTCTTTGTTGGAGACACTACAATGAATAAAGAAGCACGACCTCGTCTCTGGTCCTCGGCTGATTACTCTTGCGAGAACTTTTTCTCAAGTTTCTCAATTAGATCGCGATGGTGTCAGAGATATCGACGTCGCTCAAAAACACTTTTGCCTTAAATGGTATGCTACCAGCTTGTAATACTCTAAGCGAGAAAGTATCAAGGACACACGGATAATCGAAATGCTTCGGATGAAGCGAATGGACGTAGAAGTGGAAAGAATTAATTGCAAGACTTTTTTTTAAGTCTGAGCGCTACATTAATTTGCATCACTAAGATTTTTCTCAAACTGTACCTTATGCTGCTGTTGGCACGAAGAATAAAAAATGCACACGAAATAAGATTACTAATGTACATTCTCTGGTTCTACTTTAGAGGAAGAAATACTAATTGTAATTAGATGAAGCGTTTTAAATGAAGACAAAGCAGGTGGTCTGACCATAAGTAGATACCCCCCCCCCCCCCAAGTGGTCGAGTCCACCACGTATGACTATTATTACACAGAAACGAGGATTCCTGATTTGAATTTTTAATTCTTTACGTTCAGTATTCTTAATTTAATGTTGTATTAATTTTTATTACAAAAAGGTACCTATGTGCAATGAAATAATTTATTAACATCGAAGTTAAGAGTTGGCTACGCCCACGTCTGATATTTGAGACTATATGACGATATCATTGCCAGGAACGGTAGAGTCAGTGTAAAAAATATTCGTGCAGCGACCAATTTAAAATAAAACTTTGTATATCCATGTCAGCAATAAATTTTAACGGAAAAAGACGATTAATAAATATTCTTAGATGTTTGTAGAACAGACTTTTTATGAACAAAATTTTATTCCCTTTAACATTTACAAAAATATTAACAAACACAGATAAACGTGCAGAAAATAAAGAACTTCGTGCAGTTAAATAAAGAATTGATGAACTTACTTGATGAAGAAAATGAATAAATTATGGAAATAAACTAAATATTTAATGTTTTAATAATTTGTGGGATTGCCTTTAGATGTAATATTATGACGTCGATAAATATGTATCGTCGATATAAATTGGCTAAACGAAATCGATTGATACCTTAAGTTTTCTTAATCTGATCCTGCCAGAAAAGCAAGAAGGAAAGGAAACTGAATCAACATTGTCCCGGCTCTAATATAATTTTCTGATTATTCTCTACACAAACTAGTTTCAAAAATGCACACGCTGCATCACGAAAACGATCCATTGAAAAGAACTGAATCTATAGAGATAGCAGGGGCGATCTGTTGCTTTTGCACGCCCTTAAGGATTCAAGGAGTGCCGCAAGGGTAACTGAGGTCCTGGTTCTCATTTCCATAGTTATATCCGGCAGGTACGAGCTACTTGAAGACTCAGAACTTGACGATTCGATATTCTAACGATAGACAAGATCGATTTACATTTTCAATCGATTCGAGGGGATTACGTTACAGCGAACGGAATAAATCTCTCGCTAATATCGCATAGCGTGCGGGTAAATTGAATGTAAGTTCACAAACGATCGTGTTAGCCCCGTGCATACCTACAAACGAAGACAAGTTTATATTTCCTATTTTACAACATACAGTGGTACTGCTCGAAAGTCGCGCGACGGACAGAGAATTACATATTTAATGAACTACCGCAGTTGGTTTCGTGGAGGAACAAATAATTCTGGTCTTCGTTGCATCGAAATTCCTATAATGCGAAACCGAATTTCGTTTTCATTCCATTGTGTTGAAAAGTTTTTAGGCAGCGTGATATTTGAGCAACCCATATTTAAGTATTTCGACAAATAGGCTTATTAATCAATTTTTCAGGGAGTGCGAATCAATATTCGGTTAGGAATTTGAACCCAGCATTGCCAATTTGTGAATGGAACAGAAATCCAATATCCATTAAGGGTGAATTGACAGAGTGAAGCTCATGAAAGCTACACAAATATGTACCAACATCGACAGAAAGACAAATGGGAATCTAAACAGGTATGTACTTAGAAAGAAAATTAATCTCTGAAAAGATTTAGCATGCTTATTTCGTTTATTTTTAATACACACATCTGCTGTCTGAGTCTTCCAATAGTTCTATATTATATTACGAAATAGGAGACTGATTTATGAAATACCTACGCTGTATCATAACGAAAATATTATAATCTTAAACCTAACATTTAACTTTTACTTCTTTCTATAATTCATGATGATTCGTTTTATTTCCTGGGGTGTTATTACTCAGTCGGCTTGCCGTTTCCCGGGCGCAAAAGAGGGAGATATAATGAAGATAATTTAGAACTAAAATCGTCTTCATTGAATCACGGGAAACGAGGTACGATATTACCCAGCAATCTCTTCACCGTGAGAAATAATTCGTTAAACGCTCGTGTTACTGCCCATAGATCTTATTTTTATTTTACCTACCACTATCGAGAAATCCGCCGAGGGGGAATTGCGAAGTTTAGATTTCCGGTCACCATTTGTAATTAGATATTTATTTTAAGGTATCCACTGACGAACCGCTGTGTTAATATTTTGCGAAATTTCAGCTGTTGTATCGAGTTTCGCTTAGTTAAGTGTTACTTGATATCCTGTAATAATGAACATTTCTGGAAGGATTCGGGTACAAGTTCTAGCTTTCAACGCGATGAAACGGAGAGACTATCATTATCATCGTGGCCCATCCTTATTACTCAGGATCTTAGGAAAGCGAACATTCAAGATTTTCATAATCCCTCTTCGAGATAAGTAGGGTTCACCACTTCGAGAGTCCCACTTTCGGCAAAATGGGAGGATAAGAAAGTTGGGGGTAGATAGGGATAGGGAAGCTATCATCACGACATCTGCGGATGCCAGATACTGATAGCAATCTTTGTCCGAAATGGCACAATTATTAAGTCTATTATTTATTATTTACGTATCTGCCCTTTCTGAAGCAAGAAATATCTGAGTTTGTAAGTGACCATCCCAAAATCTACAAGTAAACTTACAGTGCAAAGTGCAAACTCGAATTAATTTAACTCCTGTGTTTGTACTTCCATGCACTTTCAACACATACACTGAACTATTAGGGTCTAACAAATTGATTGCAGGACTCGCCTAGTTCTGAATTCTGTTACATATTACAGACTTCAGACTATTCCGTAGCTCAGGGGCGTAGCCAGGATTTCATTCAGGGATATTAAACAGTGAAACAAATTTTGTTATCACATCTTACGTATAATTAGATAAACAAAGAAATCTGTACACAATGCAATCAGAAGTTAAGGGGTCTCTCTACTTTGACGACCTGAAAAGGAGCTCGATATTTGGGATTTTTTTAAGAGAAACCCTCAAATTATATTAATTGAAAACTTTATGCCTATATTTGTACATATTTAGGCAACATTTTAAAAAAAAATTAATTAAAAAAAGCGGGACCTGAAACTTTAAGCACGTTTTTCTCAAAACGATGTTTTTCGAACTTGTTAGCATGATATCTCAAAAACCAATTACCCGATTTACTTCAAACTTGGCATATATCTTTAGTAGATGCTATTTTTGCATAGAATGTTTTTTCATATTCTCTAAAGATTGACAAATGACGTCGCAAAGCTGGAAGAAGGATATATTTAATGGTTTTGTTATAAAAAATTCCCAAAGTTCGCATCATTTTTCATCCGTCAAGGTAGGGAGACCCCTTAATTTATTTTTATTTTGTAACAACTAAATTTAATTTTGGACGAACGACTACTTTATTATTTTTTTTCTGTGCCGGGAAAGGGAGGGCGAGCACCCACCCTGACCCATGTTGGCTACGCCCATGCCGTGGCTCATCTATCCAACAATCTCTAAAATATGTCGTATATTGTCGAATATTGAATTTCGATCTCGAAATTATACATTTTAAAACAATTCAAAGCTTCGCAAAATGAATCAAAATCACAAATATCCTCTTTATTAATAAGAATACCTTCACTATTGGAGTACAAAGTCAAGCACGTCGTGCCAGGTGGCCGGAACTTCACCCTGAGCTGACCCAACAACCATCGGTAAGGTGACGAGTCGGTGGTCGGCCCTTTATCGAACAAAAACGAAGAAGCTGAGCTTTAAAGCAGCCTTTCCAGGTATCTACGTTACCAACGGCGGTAGCAGGACATTGCTCCTCCAAGTAGCCCAGATCGACTCCAAGAGGTGAAGACAGGAAGTAGGAAGGAGCTTTCGCTTCCAACGGTTGATAAATCACTTCCGTTCTACGAGAGACATCCTATCATTCGCTGAGTGAAAAGGGGAACCTTCTATCTCAGACAATACAACTGATGGGGAAGAAGAAACAAAAAACTTTCCGCTCGAAATACTTCCAGTAGGGGATGAATCATTAACGAACTAGCAGAAGCAAAAAACAATACGTTTCTTCAGCGCGTGTCATCATCGAAGCGCGAAACCACTTAATTAGTCATTTTTATCACCACCGATCAATAACTTCCTGCTTTTTTTTTTACCGCCCTCTTTTCTAGGTCGTATCGATACTTCTTTGTGCACCGGAGAAACATGTATAACGCACTATCTGAGTACATACGCATGCAGCAAAGAGTTGATAGCTAAATATAGTATGTTTCAAAGCTATAGGTGCAAATTGGAGTGTGTAACGGAGCTCGTAAAAAGAAGCAAAAGAGCCCTGATAAAATTAGCACTGGCAAGCTAGCCGTTTCTCAGATATTCAGCTGTGTAGAAGACAAGTTTTGGAAATCTTCGAGCGAGTTACTAATCTCGCGTCACCGGTTGTATGTTCGTAAATAAAATCAGTATTCATCCAAGGAAGAATTATGAATGCTACCAACCAGCAGACACTGTATCAGTTCAGAAACAGTCTGTACCTACACATCCAATGTAAGTAAATCGCAGTTGATTAGATGCCACAGAGGTGTGGGGTCGTTAGATCAACAGAAGACGAAATATCTAAGCGATCTTAAACGTTTTGGCATGTTCTTAGCCTGTACTGTGTGAGCGCCAGAGTATTTATGTGCAGAGTATGCTTCTGAACGGCAAATATTGACTTTGCCTGTGACAGCAAACTCAGTCAGATACATATTCTGCTACCTAATGCTGAGCGATCTTGAAAACTAATGTAAATTCGTACCTAGCTCTATGTGAAGCTACAATTTGTTCACTTGAACATTCTTGCAAATTTATACCGCCCTGCGCCTTACTCAATATTGTTAATTTTGAGTTTCGATATTATACAAATGTTATTCGACGAGTTACATATTACACTGTGTTTACTGTGCCCTCAATGAACAGACAGGTCAGCTACGTATTTCATACTACACAACAGGGTTCGTTTATCGATTCCCGAACGATACATGCAAGCGACATGTACTATCTGCACTCGGGTCTGGCAGTTGGTCAAGTTTGACAGAAGCTGCCATGCACTCGTTCATCCAACCGAGAATCTCGTTTAGCCACGGGAACTGATTTATCGTATAATCCGACTCTTCCGCGTATCCACCGCGGTCGCATCGGGCAGCGGAATTAATGACACGACGATAGTACGATTCTAACTATCAGCGTAAATACCAAATCATGACAGGATCTGTTCAAAGAGAAATACACTCCTGATATTTCGTTGAAAAGAGCAGTGGACTTCTGTCTAACAATTTCACAGCGGATAAATTCGATATCTTCGGGGATGCGAATCAGATGACCCAAATTAGAGATGAATTGGTGTGATTCGTATGGATTTTCTGTCGCCTCTTTCTATTTCCTGGACACGTTCATTCCCAGAAAGCTATGCTGCGAAGCAACTGCGGAAAAATCAAGGGCAGTCCCTACGACTCTCGGACCGTTAAAGTGAAAACCGTACGGCGCAATGGGGTAGAAGCTACAGCTGTGGGAGTAGCGTAATGAAACCGTTGCGCTGTGTTTTGATAGTTTGAATCGAAAAAATGGAGCGTAAGGGAGTAGGGTCCCGGTGCTTGCGCGCTGCATAAAAAGCGCTGCATAAAAAGCGCTGCAATAAAAACTTATGGTCTGAAAGGAGCGGTGAACGACACAGCTCCGATAGCACCAACGAGACCGTGCCTTCTGAAGGGCTTGTCCGCTTGCTTTTTAAATCCATCGAAGAAAAGGGTGTAATAAAAAAGTGACCTATCTCGTGTGAGACAGAAAATAGTTGCCCGTAGGAGATCGTTTTGCAAGCGATATAAATGTTTATGAAATCAACCTTTGACTTTATATGTACATTTTACATATAAAGTTACACATATTTACATTTTACTGCAACCACAGTACATCGATTACGGTTTAAAGAGGTAATTGTTCCACCCCACAATGTGCCTTTCTATCAAGATAAAATCGTCGACACTTTGCACGCAAAATCCTCTATTCCACATGCTGCGAGAAAATATCGCAACGTAAACTGACGTTTAGTGACTTACTCGTTAAGGAAGACACGGTCATCAAACAAGTGGTTACTCACCTGAAACAAACAAATAAATATCGCATAATTAATCACTATTACGGATTACATTTTTACATAATGTCGCGAGTTCTCAAAAACTAAAATACAGGAGCTTTACGATAAAGCATTGAAACAATCTAGGTATTGCGATATATAAATAGCTACAAAATAGTTGTGCGACCCACATTCTATTCGCTCTTTGAGAAAGAGTACGCCCTACTTTTCATCTCCAATTTCTCTGCGGGTGTATTTACCGTGAAATGAAATTAACTTGCTCGTTAAAATATTATTCGGCTCATTGCGAGAACGTACAAAGGCTTGACAAATCATGCCACGTATGTATAATACAAATCACCCCAACAAGGATATATTCATATTTGAAGGGTAAGGGGAAAAACGAGGAATGTCAATTTTTCATGATTTTGCGATTTATAGCATATTTTATTGGTGGCAACTGGGACTACAGCACTGTTGAATCACAGAGGGGTATAAAGTTCAAATGCCCCCGTGAGATAACTTCAAAGTTATGGTATACTGGTGAAAAATGGGTAATGTCCACTCTGCACTGGAACAAAATATTTCATTTTCTCTATAAAAACTTCGCTTCGATATACCAAATAATGAGGGGATCGAAGGAAGAAAAGAAAGTGGGACGCTGGCGATACGTAAGGGAGAAGGGAAGATAACGATTCAAGTTTCTGCCAGAAATACTGGGTCAATCTTCTGCAGCATCACGCACAGACCTTGCAAAGAGTTTTTATCCCACTTAAATAATAAATTAGCGTTCGCTTTTTTTCACTCTCTTAAATACAGATCCAAGAGGACGCGTAAAAAATAGACCGCGATGTCGAATTCTAAATTGACCACCTCCGTGAATTAATGAGACCATTCTGCAGTTCCCTATTTCAGTTTCTCGTTTCGCCTTAGCTACAGGATGCGATAATGTCAACACTCTTTCTTTAAGTAGAATAGCGTCGTGGAAAACGGCTGCACTCGTTAATCGTAATACCGTCGCATTGAAGACTGCTGAATGGGGCATAAAAAAGGAGGGCAGATTGGGGCAGCGGTCTTGAAATCGAGGATTAACATGAAAGAACCTCTCGGAATGAAATGTGGTCTTCATTCGTCCGGGCGTAATAGCGAGGAACAACCTTTTGGCGTATCCTGACCTTCTGTCTAATGGGGCGAGAAAAATCTCCTGCGAGAGTAATGAAACCGACTTAAGACTCCCCGTGCGTAATTTCCACGCAACAGTAACGCAACCCTCTCGTAAATGGCACCCCCGTAATGCATTTCCTGCCAAGAGTTCGTCACCGACAGTCACCACCCAGTTTAAAATACTGTCGAAGTTACTGAAACTTGCTTCTTCAAATACAATTAAATTCGAAGTTAAACTCATCGGATTTCGTCGCCTTAAGACCTCTATAACCCTAGCCCTAATATCCCTAAACCCTCGAGATTTCCAGATCCATGAGACCAAAGGCCCCACAGCTTTCGAAACCCTAAGAAACGAAGAAGTCTACTGGTCACGCAAGAGCAGGTAGATGTAACCATCATATCTTCCCTTTGCCATTCCATCATGACCTACGAATTCCAGAGTGCTGGTACCTAGTTCTACTTTATCTAAAATCTTCCGTATGGTATCTTACAACTCCAAGTTCACCTCTACTGGATCACAGTGGGTTTGGGATACTTTACACTATCCCCTATAATTCCAGGTTCACGCATATCGAGACATACTGTATCTAGGATATTCTGCAATGTTTCATTTATTCGAGGTCACCTATATTCGATTGTACTAGGTCTACGATCGTTCGAGGTCAACTGTGTCACGTTCTACGGCGTCATCGGTGTCTGCATCGTATCGCATTCATTCTGGGTCACGTTTATTTGATCCTACAGACCCGAGTTCCTTGGTATGTGGTTTCACGTCTGACATAAACATGCTTCAGTGTAGAACAGCAATAATGCAGTGGATGAATTTAAAATTAATGCAAAAGCATACGATTATGTCAGAAATGATGTTATATCCTATACTGGTAAGTTTATGGATATTACTAATCCATTGAAATTCACCCTTTCGAAGGGTTTCGAAGGATAAAATGCTGTAGTAGTAGAAGCACAGTCTAATTTTATGATCGTGCGGTGGGTTGAAACAGAGAGCTATATCTTTTTACGACGTTATTGCCCGATGACAGGGACATATTGGGAGATTTCGTGAGCAAACTGGGACATCTAAGTCTTTGTATTCGTTCCAGCAGCAAATTGAACCCTCCTGTTGAATTCACTCACCATATAACAGGTGAACCAACTAAAGTAGGGTAACGCCAAGGTAAACATGACCCTCGCGCGTGCATACCTTCGGGTTCTAGAAAAGTAGGGTTAATACACAAATCTTGAGCCATTATCTTGTCATTCACTTCAATTAATTCGGATAACAGTTTCAGACTCTCAAACCATAATATGAAGAAGTTTTGATGCGAAAAGAAGATAGGAGAAATTTAAGACGTTGAAAGGGTGATATTAAATTTTATAAGTTTGATATTACTTCCAGAATATAAATATTCAGCGCAGAAGTAAAATAAATTTTTACGCGACATTTATCACGTGCAATTAATCTTAGAGCAATTTAAAACTCAATGCCTTGCTAAAGCATGATTTATAGGGACATTATGAAAATCGCGCTCCATTTAGCAAGGCAATTTTTAATGTATACCATAAAATTTCTTATCTAACGACAGTCAAATTAAATTATACTTGATAACCATGCCATGGCTCCTACTTTACTAGGCATTTCTTTATCACGATTTCACCCTGTTTTCAATAAGGGAAAAAGGAATAAAGTGCCTTTCTAATAATAGCTTACTATACGTTACCTCTAAAATATAACTGCCAATAAAGTATTGTTTGGCAAGGAAACTTTCAGTACGAAAATAGTAAATACTTTGAAAAAAACGCATCTGTCCGCCAAAGATCTTTATCGATTTTACAGCAGTTTGGCTTGGGTGAAACACAGGAAACAAAGTGGGCAACCAGGCCATTCGGAAAAAGCACTGCAAATATCCCTGTGTGCAGGAGATGACAAAAAGCACTCCGAAACCGTCCGCTTTGCGTGAAACGCGGTACTTAAACGCGAAAGTTCTAAAAGCATCACGTACTATAGAAGATATTTCTACAAGGTTGGTCAAAACGCTGCGTGCTAATTCTACGTATGAATGCAGGAAAAAACAATTAAATAAAGTCCTCTTGGAAGCGTGCGCGATATATCGCCTTGCGGTGATACACCCGCTGCCTTGTTTTAAAAAAAGAATTACTCTGGTGTAGGAATAAAAAATAATTGAAAGCTCCTTTCCATTTGAAATCAAATTTGATGGCATAGAAAAACAAGGATAGGTAGTTTGACAAAATATATTACGTCAAGTGTGTAAAATTAGTTGAAGCGAATTCACAGTATAACCGCGACAAAGTAGAAATCGATAATTAGTTCTCTTACACATCAAATTTCTTGTGAAAATGTTTAATTACGAGAGTGCCATGGTATGTTGTTGAAATATTTCAATTAATTTACCTCTGCCTTAAATTTCATTACATGTAACATATTCAAGCTCCGTTATGCGATAGATTGGAGCACCAGGTAAACTATTACCGGATTGATCAACTTCTGTGTTAAATTGGTTTCCAACTCGCTTTTGTCTCGGTTTCTGCGGTAGTGCAACGAATGTAGAACGAACAAAGCCGTCCGGGATATATACATTACATAAACTGCATTAAAATCGAACTTTTTATGGAGCACATAAATACTATACTCCCCTATGACAAAGAATTTATTCATGTGTCAACGAAGAATGTCCTTTGCTTTTATATTTTGCACGTATAAAAGTCGTTTCTCTTCTTTTAGTATCTTTCTTTCGCCACATTCCACCGCGATCGTCTTGATGCAACGTCCTTTATTATTACGATATTAATATATCTCCTGATACAACAGGGAAATTTCACGTACTCTCGCCGTAATGCAATGTATCTAGATAATCGGAAAGAAGGTTAGACAGCAACAGCTTATTTTACTGATAAAATAGCTGGCTGCGTAGGAGAGCAAACACAATGGTATTCGTCTCTCCATGCTTCGTTAACACGGATATCACATTATTTCTACTCTTATTTCTATGAACATCGATTTATCACGACGGGATTTCATTTTTCGTACAAATTACAACGTGTATGGTCAAAATTGTAAAATACTTCAGGATTTAAAGCAGAATGTGTTGATACGATAACCACGGTGTTCTGACTCCAGCTGCGTGAGAAGGAAAAATAACGAAATATGTCAAAATTCGCGATATGTCCAGACAGTTATTCGATCCACGCGTAGAGGTATTGCAAAAGTATGAGTTCACTTTCGCCGGGAATCCCCAGACACCCGGAGCATATAACATTAAGAGAAAAGTTCTGCATTTAACGTTAATAGCACCCTGAACTTCGCACTTTCTCGGAAGACCAAAATCTCACAGTTCGAGAAATCACAGGAAAAGTTGGAAGTGAGTGGAAAGTAATGTCTCATAATGGATAAAATTGCAAGTCTGCTGGAAGACAGAGTCGTTGAAGATCTAACGAAATTAGAGACAGGGATTTAACAAGAAAGATGGATGGCCCATTCCACGCTGCACAACTGGTTGCCACAAACTTGATCCATAGATTAATATTAGTTCCGTACTTGAATCAAGTTTTCGAGTGACCTACTCCAGAAATAAAGTCTATCACTTCTGCGCAAAAAATTCTCCTCTAACTACTGTAAATTCCAAATAATCTCGATACTAATAGGATAAAAGCGACAGCATGTTAAGCTGTCCTACAGGTTCAAAAGCGTATAGATGATTTCTGTATAGTTTGTTACCACTAGTCCATCGGAAACTAAAGTAGACGAGTACAAACGGTGGACCGGCATTTTAGCTGTTTATATCCCTGTAACAAGTAGCAAGAAACTCATTCAAAAATGGAACCCTCGACCTACCTCTCATCCAACTTAAAGGAGGATCTCGACAGGTCACTCCACGCGCTCATGCTACGGCTGCGTCTCCTGCAGGAGGATTGGGGCGCGAGTAACTTGGAGCTGCTACGTCTCCTGGTGGAGGCCAGATTCTCTGCCTGGAAATACACCCTCGGCAAATGGACCTTTTGCTGGGCATTCGGCGGGGGCGTGGATGACGGCGTGACGGCCGTGGTGGTGTGGAGTTCTGGCAGTGCCTCGTAGTCCCATGCTCTCGCGCCCATCTCGAGCAGGGGCACCGACGAGGCAGCGTTCTGGCCTCGAAGGGGGTCCCGAGGCTTACGCTGATGAAACAGGGCGAGCAGGTGACGGAACGCCGACTTGTTCGCCCGCTGTTCCTTCTTTCTCGGTGGAAACTTCACTTTGTTGCGCGCAATCGTTTAAATGGTCTGTCCCGAACGAATCGATCTAGGATGCCCCTCCGACGACATCATTGTTCGCAGTGTTCACACGCGCGACCCTCACATCGCGAATTACCTCGCGGGAACGCGGTGCGTCCAGACATCGTATTTGAAGAATTTACTAGCGGTTTTAGAAGAGTCGGGGCAACAGGCCGCCTTGCGTTCCCGTTCCATGGTGATAGGATAATTGACTTCAGAGGGAAGTTGCTCAACTTGTTTTCTGTCACGCGACGAGGGTAAGTTTCCGATTCGAAGGGGACACGTGTCACGAGCGTTGCCGCCGTTATTCAGCGGCGGTGATCTTTTGATAGGGCGCGGTGGATTAATCAGTTTGGAAGTAATTTATACTAGCCTCGAAGGACGGGCGTAATTTCTGATCGATAAGGCTGACGCCACAAACTGGGTGTTTGTCCACTTTAATGGTCGGGTATTATGTTCCTGGAAATGAATGAGCTTTCGTTCGTCAATGCTTTAATGGAAGTCGAAGACGTTACGTGGAAACGTCGCCCACGCGGAAGATCAAACGGACTACTTTCAAATTGTCAGACTACTTCCCCGTTAAAGCAATCACCGAGGACTGCTTGGCTCTGGAGAAACGCGTCCGTGATAATTAGTGCATCGTAATTGCTGTGTTTCTATGCACCTGCCCACAGCTGCGCAATACTGTTGCAATCAGACAATTAGCAGCGAAAGAAATGCAATGATGTTTGCGAAATCAATAGCTACTCCTTTCCGACTCTGCTCTAATGAATGCTCCGCGAAGCAGTAACAGATGAAGCGTAATGTAAACCTTCGTTTAACGCGACCTGGTAAAATTGTATAATTCAAAAACTTCTCTGAGGTAGTGACAGAGTTTAACCAGTGCGACGTTCGTTCATCGTACAACGCGTCTCTTTTGCATACACACGGTATCACAGCGAGGAAAAGTGTTCAAAAATTACGCACGAGATAACATTTCGAGTACGCCGACAACAGTGAAACAGCTATTAACAAATTCTGCGCAACTATGAAACAGTAAAGGCTTCAACAACAATCTCGAAAGGAGCATCTAGCTTTTCACTCGACCACTATCACCTACGATCAACAAGAATCTCTGAAAACTTTAACGACTGCTCTTCTAATGAAATAATTCGTCCACGAATGTCCCTGTTTCAATCGATGTCAAATAACAGTCACTCTCGTGGCCATTGCCGTAATATCCATTGGCATCACGCGCCATTAACACTCGATGCAGCGAAAGCATTCATTGTGCATTCCATTTGTCCCCATCGACGTTAATTGCGATGAAGCAGAACGACCGCGGCGAGGGTCGTTATCTTTTTTCAGAACGCTGTCGCGCTTGCTCTCGTTGAAGCACAGGTATGGTACACTTCGACGAGGCTTCTCCAAAGGCTGGGTATTATCGAGTAGAAGCAGAGCATCCGCAGAGACGTTGTAAACAAATGGACAGACGATCCACGGTGACGTTCCGACAGCGAGGTTTAATGATGCGAGGTTAATTGACCGGCATTCGTGGCAGCGACAATTCGTAGCAGCCTCTTGTCACGACAAACCTCCGACTACCCTGCACGAAGTCACGTGATGATGTTCATTATCAAAGGTCACGACCTTTGCGATATTATTTCAACAGTCTGCCCCGGCGAAATTACCCTCCCACGTTTGGCACTTCTACCGTGCTCATTAGGAAAGTTGCGGCAGGTTGCGAAGCGATCGATGCATTGAATCCTCGACGTGTCCTCTTGTTTCCCTACGTTGTTCATTTTTCGGAGGATCGATCTTAAAGCCGCAACGAGATTCCCTTCACAATGAAAATCTCCACTGATACGTGAATAAACGTCAGCTGCTTGCCAGATAACTGACAAGAGTACACTTCAACCGACACACAAAGCAGAGTCTCGTGTAAACAGCCGACAGCTATCAGCTGGAACAGTCATTAACGAGTTATCGTTTATCTCGTCCTCGCCGGACTCGGTGCTCATCGTTTCAAGGCAGAATGTCGCACTGCTGGGCATGGTGGGTGCAGGGAAGATCCTATGCCACCCTCCGGCTACGTAATTTAGAGGAGCAACGTGAAAGCACGGATTATTAAGCCAGCGTTCGTGGTCGGCGCGGTCAGCTTTAAAAAACTTTCACGGCTCCAATTTCCATCGACGTCGGGACGGGGAATCAGCTGGTCCCCTTTGAAGCAATATTCACAGAGCACACGAAAGGCAGGACTCCTCGATATTTTCGATATCTTTCGCGATTCGACGGGCTCTCTCGTTGCAGAGGGACGCGTGCGAAGGGCTGAGATTACCGCGATTAAAGCGATGACACGTATCGACGTGTTACCGCATCGGCCTTGACATGACACGAGTGCTACGACATCCCGATAGCTTCCGTAAAGTGCAACTCCACACGCGACAAGGGTGTTTATCTAACGAGACAGGCGGCGGAAACGTCTATCGGGGGCCACGAAAGGTGAGCTCTCCTTGAACCGACGCCACGCACGATGTTATCGAAAGCTCGTGGCGACACAGCCCCCGAATATCAATGCACGAGGAATTCGGCCAATGGAAATGGCGGAATGCTAGCAGCATCTGTGACGATCGGACCGGATAACGTGCCGTTAGGGGTTGGTGCCGGATTGCGTCCTGCTCTGCTGGTTTTTCACTGTGCGAGGAGCCAGCTCGCAGCTCACCACCCCGTACTGCGGCACGTCGTAGCAGTTTTCTCTCGTGCTCTGCCGCCCCTCGCTCTCTCCGCCGATCACCAGCACTCACCCCCTCATCGCCACCCCCTCCCTGTACCGTCACTCGCCCCCTTCTCTCTCTTCCAGCCGGAGTCTGGCACTGTCAACGGCAACTCGCTCTCGTTGCCTGTACAACGGCGGGCTCCTCTCCATCTCGCCTCTGGCAAATACGCGTTGGCAAAACGGCGCACACACGCACGTGGCGCCGCCGTTGTCAAGGCGACTGCGCCACGGAATGCTTGCTACAATTCTGCGGCTCCGATCTCCGTCAGATCCTCCCTGTCAGGCCCCAGAACCACGCGAATCGCCCTCGTGTTCGTGATAAATAACCTTACCTGGGACATCTGTCTGGGGCGTGGGGTGGAAAGGCTGTGCCTACCCCTCTGCCGTTGGCGCTTTATTAATGGTACTTGGATCCCACGCGGAACCTCGGTACGAACGCCAGGAGAGTCTTGGCGAATTTCTCAAGAGTAACGAGGGTGATGCGCGACTCGGAGGAAAGTCTTCTGGCATTCCTTTTCTCGGATAGCAACTCCCCTGGTTGCTTAGTTAAGGGGAAAGGAAAGTTTGAAGCAACGGATCTTCGAGAAGAGGGTAATTGCACCTCGATGACACATCCTCTCGTTATTCCAGGCCAACGGAGGCGGTTGAATCGGACGGTCTGAGTAATTAGATGATAGTATCGGAGGTTGTACGGCGTTCGGAGCAGAGCTATTTCGGGGTAGTGGGAAGGGATGAATGGATAACTGGAGTACAGCATCGATTCGCGCCGGGGACGAATCTAAACTTGCGTGACGGGCGTGCGCTCTGGTGGTTAACGTAACGCGGAAAGCTCGAACTTTCAATAAACCACGTGGCTCGACCCCTTGCGATTTACCAGCCACCGCGTGCTCGAGAATAGAACACTAAGCCTATTTGCGTCTCGTCAGATTAATAACGCGGGTAGCTTGATTGAAAATATTATACACACATTACAGTTCCCTGTGCTCATAAAACACGGCAAGATAATTGTCATCTAATTTCTGGAAACATAAGACTATCCATTGGCATCGCGCTCTATAAGAATATGTAGAATTCAAGTGCAGATCACTAGAAGTTATTGAACAAAGAAAACTTCCGCCACATCGATGCAGATACTAACAAGGATCATAGCAAAATTGAAGTATTTCATAATAAAAAGGGATGCAACAGAACATTTTTTAGATTGAATATAAAACTGCTGACTATTTGCCGGGCATTGCAATTCTTGTCAACTGTCAATTACCCGCGCGAAACTTCACTGAAATTCTATTGAGGTACGTTCTACACGACGACGCTTTTGTGTCTGGATCAAGTCTCTTTTGTGTCTAGCTAGAGCTAAGTAGTTGCAGTGTCCCCAGTCTAGCTCAAGCCGCAATTCCCGCGAGGATAGGTCGAATTCAGTGTCGCGGACTGCTCCAGGCAGTTTCCAATCTTCCGGAATCTGTTTATGAGTGTCGTATACAATTGATCTAGACACAAAAGTGTCGCCGTGTAGACGTACCTTAAAGGTACGTAGAGAGTTCACCATCAAGATAAACGAGATGAAAATCAGCGTGAAGTATCGTTATCAATCGCCTTGCAAGGAGATAAATCTAGTAACATCAAGGGGCGCGCTCTGGGGAGCAGCAAAAGTATTGGAACGATCGCCGGGAACTGTAAACGAGAAAGCACGAAAGCTCTGCAAGCTGAAAAGATGCATTGCCGTCGATAAAGCAGAAAAACACCACCCTCTCTGGGGTGAAACACGACGATATCAACTTGCATCCCTCTTTTGGTCCTCCAGCTCAACGACGTGCACCTCGTTGACCTATAAAGACCATCTTTAACAGCAACCCCTATAAGGGGTGAAAACACAAAAGAGTCCGTCGTTTAAGCAAATGGGTTAAGCAGTAGTTACTCCGAAGTAGCGGTGAAGCCTGCTTGTCGAGACACAGTGAATAAGCGAAATAAAATTTACAGAGTAAATCGGACTCGGCTTTTGCACCCTTCAGGGGGTGCAGTAGTTCCTACTTTACCTACATAAGAGTTTCTAACAAATCGATTAACAAATCGAATGTGCTGTAGGGATTTACCATTGTAGTTTACAACCACAAATATTCCAAATAGGAGATGCATCTAATAGAGCCCATATTTTCATTACTTTCGATCCACTTTTCAGTTTCGACTATAAGTCGCGAGGCTTTGTAAGTTTACACCTGAGGCCCTAAGGTAATAGTGAATTTTTGTTCAGCTTTTCAAGAAAGATATGGAATGAGAATATGCTCATAAGGAAAGTAGCCATGGGGGGAAGACTTGCAAACTTAAATGGTACCAGAGTACGAAGTAATATCAGCCTCCGCGGTGCACAGTATACCATACATTACTAATTCTTCATGGTCCACATTTTCCCGGACCCCTACTACTTCCTCAGGCTATCTTGCGAAAGTAATTACTCAGTTAATTAGCAGCTCCTATTTTCTTGTAACAGAAGCCTTACTTGAGCATGGAACATTGAAATCTGATAAACGCACGGCATTGATACAGCCCCTAAATAAATGATAAATTATGTTGTGATACGTGAAGATATTTTCAGAAAAGAGGATCATTTTTACCGTGCCTGAACACGCATCAGAGCTCTACAATGCCAGACACCACCTGAATGGGTACATTCTCGCGAAATATTTCCTTTGATCGTCTGATTTCCATGGTGACCGCCCTTTCAGTTCTTCCTTTGCCACGCTCATAGAATGGCTTACCTATATACAGGCAAACATAAAGCTTGGCTTCAATTTCCTGCCGACGGGAAATGTGAAAGCAGTCGCAAAGGTGTGACTACTTTACCTTCCGTTATTTCCTTTAACCACAGGTTTCCACGGGAAAGGATGGATCGAGGCGAAGGGAAATTAAAGAGCTCCATGACGGTCAACTACTTGTCTGGTGGTCATAAATACGAGCTCCCTAAAATATGCCCCGTTCGAGAAATTCAGGAACAACGAGTGAATGTGCAAGAGGAGGCTTTAAGTACTTACTTGGAGAATTATGATTATATAGTTCGATATGAATAGAATTTTTAACATAAATAGAATCCTTAGCTGGTACTAGTTTCTACTGTTAACGTTCGAACTTACGGTGTGGAAAAAAGTGTGCTAATTATACGTTTCCACGACACTCGCGTTTTAATTGGCAAGAGAGACAACTAGATTCGAGGAACTACCAACTCAACCATGGAAATAGCGATGCTAATATAAAATGCTGCACCTGCGTTTCAAGGGAGGAAACAAGTTACATCAGTTTTCAAACTTAGCAGTGTACTTCTAGCGATCCTGTTAATTTCATGGACTTCATAAAAATTCGCGATAAAGGACAGGAGTGACGTTGAAAATTCTACTGTTCCTCGTTTTTCCTTGACTTTACACTGAGCCTTAAAACGTGTATCGGTGAAGCTAGGAGGAATTCGATACCCTGGTGCTAAGTACATACCTAAAGAGGCAACAACTTCATGCTAAGTGCATTCTACTTGCGTTAAGATCCCGCCATATCAATGATTACAAAGTGACTAGGATGACTGGAGACTATAAAGAGTGTGTGAAAAATATAGCTCCATCGAGACAAAGCCTTTTAAAAAAGTAATGTAAGGTGTTCTCGAGCCAAAGCATAAAAAGGAACATAGTGCATAGCAATGGAGAATCGTGCTACAGATGAAATTAATAACTGATTAACTCTACAAATTACAGGAAACGTAATAAAACTGATATATTAGGAAACACAAAGAAATATTAACTGTGCATTTCTGCATCCGTACAAAATTTTGAATAATTTCTGTAAGTGAAGCTTATAACCCTCGTATGCACTCTCCGTATACTTCAATATTCCGAATAATTAAATGCGTTTAAAAACAGAACAGGGAAATGAAAAGCGGGCAAATTTTCCTGCTGTTATGAAAGTCAAATTTTACGTGAGTAGAACATGATTCCCTGTGGGAAAGGTGGTTCTGAGTTTCGCTAGAATACAGACTAAAGCTTGGAAGAGGGAAACACTGCAATTCTTCGGGGAATCTTGTTTGCTACATTTTAGAATACGCGTGTGTACGGTAAATAAAGCGCCGCGAGAAAATTGGTTCCAAGAATTTCATAGGTGGAGGCAGGTGTTGACAGAACAAGCAGGATAGCAGAAAATAGCAAAAATAGAAATGCCGGTCGATATTAATCGTGTCAAGTGTGGCCCTGGGCTTCTGCGCCAAATAAGACAATGCCTCTTTCTGCATCGCGTTTTAATCCAGTCGGTGTCGATACGATGAAGCTTTACGATGAACTGTAGGGATCTATCGGGACCACCGATGATTGCGCCTTATCAGAAACGAGGGTACCAACGTCATCCCTGATCTTGCATATATTTGCACTAATGAATACCTAATGGCATTAACCACACCTTAATGGCTACAGCGAGACCACGAACCTACGAATGCGGTATCATGAAGTGATTAAGCATCTTTTGTGTTATAATTACAATACCCGCCGCTGTAGAAATGCGCGATAAATATAATGGGGGGAAAGAGGTTTGATAAAAAGAAATTGTGCGGCAATGCTCCTCCTCAAACATTCTCAAATTCTGAAAGACGAAAAATAGTAACAACATGCAAAACGATAACTCTATCTGCAATGGAGAGAAAAATATGGCTGAAGAGGTAATAAAAATCAACGGAACAAAAACTGTCCGCACAGGGGTAGTTTATCTATGCATGAGGTCACAGAGGATATAGATACCCTTGTTAGGTTTCACTCAGTCGTCACAGAATCATACCAATACCTCTCCTTTTTCTATTTCTCGCGCGCTTCCGACCGAGATTCTTTCAAAGCATGTCAGGTTACTAGACCGTAAAAATATAGACTCCGTCGTTGAAAGAAGCGATTCAACGATTTCCCGAGTTCTAACATGGACGGTAACAAACCATGTGCGCTCTCGCTTATCTAAGATTAACAGCCTCTATGTATTCTGTCCCAAATTTCATAAATTCTATGAAACGCTCGTCAGGGCAGGCAAACCATTTCCATACATTTTTCGTCCACGAAGCTTACAAACTTTAAGCTTCGTGCCATGCGTCGGTTTTCTCTGTTAAAGCTGAATGTAACGTATGTAAGTACTGGCTTAGATCACGAAATCACGCAGAATAAAATATAGCACAGAAAGTTTGACGAATAAAGACTTTTTCACAAACAAGTTAGATTTGAAAGAATAGATTTGACTGTACTCTATGAAAGAGCATGATATAACACCTACTTTATTATATGTGCATATAATTTTATAAATTTGATGACGAAATGAGAAGATTCAGGAATGTACTATCACATATTTATGATTATAGTTTCAGAAAACAGTTTCAGTTTATATTTTCAAAAAACTACGGATGAAGTAGGTAGTATAGAGATCATAGACAGGTCTTTCAAATATTCATAATTTAATGGACTCAGAAGTTTCGCGTTTAGAAGAATATTTATTTCTGAAATTCAAGTTACAGAAAGCCTCGTTATCCTCAATTAACTTCGACTAACTCCGATTGAGTATTTTCATCGGGAGAAGGGAATTGCTAGTCTGTTCGGCTGGATAAATACTTAACGTCATATTAATTTCACAATCTATATGTTCCCATAAATAGCCGCTTCGTGCGTATTTAATTCTTGAAATTCTGTCGGTAGAGTGACATATTTGAACCACTATTATTCGATTATACCTATTTAAAAAATAAATCTTGTTCGTCCAATTGTTCCAGAGAATTAATTTCTATTCATGAAACACTCAATTCGGACTTCACACGCATTCGTTTCTCACAGGAATGAAGAAGTTTGATGTATGTCACAACTGATCTACTGTCGATAGTGTGATGGGCTGTCACAAAATTACCATTAGTTAATATCCCCCGATATTGTGCCCTAAATAGAACCACTATAGTCCAGAGGTTCTACTATGGGGTCAGATTCACTTTAGCATAATTCAAGGATCTACTGGTAAGCCGATTAAAGGTATCGACGAGCAGCACTTTTCAAACAAGTAAACAAAGTGAGACTGTCCTATTGAAAGGAGATTACAGTCACCTAATAATCCTAATATCGAAGCGCTACATACCATAAAACCAAAACACCATACCAATAATGTACCCTCGACAAATGTAATACTTTAAAGGCGACAGTTTTGGATTTCATTAGAAATAACTGTCACTTTTGTTACCCATGGAATTCATTTTCACCAGTAGTCAAGAATTATTTATCTACTGATTGATTTACTCAGCGTGACAGCATTTATTGGTATGTACCTATTTAAAATATATGTAATTCATGAATCGAAAATTATTCGCTGATTTCAATCGTCAGCAAATTTATAATAAAAACATGAAAGAAAGATTGCTCGACCGACCACTAGTGAATTCATTCGGGAGCATTTTCAATTCAATCGATTCGCGGCTACGATGAAAATACCAGTGGAAACCCGCAGGGGTAACATAAAATGAAAAGGTGTTAAGTGCTCCAGAATAAAAACAATTTCATTTCTCCTTTTTTATACGTTAATGGTGGATACATTTTTCCTGAAATATTTCTGATTAATCCTTAAGCGAAGAATTGTGCGACACGTCCGAAAGAGATTACCAGTACGAGACGGTTCCTTGTTTAAACCCGTAATTACTTCTATCAAACAACACGCGGAATAATGCGTTACCCTTTTACTTCCTTTCTTCTCGCAGATTGAATTAGTTTCACCAAGTTCTATACTTCCACACGAATGTATCTGTACAGAACTGCACCCAGACGGCTATTGTGCATAACGGGTAACTCTGATAGTTTTGTTTGCAACAGAAAGTTGTAAAACTACTTAGAAGAACACACCTGATGAGTTTTAGAAAGTTCGCGAAATGTTATTTTCACGTTGGCTGCAGTATTAGTGTATCCACGTTCAAACAGAACAAAGTAACTAGTTAAAAGAATTCAATAGTACCCGGGCTTCTTCCAAGGAAAACGTACGTCTAATGGAATAATACTGAAGAAGCGATAAATCGAAAGAAGTATCTGAGATACATAAGCTTCATTTAATTTCAAACTTTAGATATCCATCCTGTAGAAGGTATCTATTTCTATGAAACTTCTTTGGATTAATATTTCTTGCTAAAAATACAGTTTCTATGGTACGAATGTAGCAGCGTTTAAAAGTTAATTAGTGGAATAACTCGAGAGTGAAACTGCAATTGCACTTAAGTAAAGAAGAATACAATTATACTTGATGAAATTAATGAACTATGGAACACGGTATAGTGTGACACATTTTCAGGTAATAAGATAATTCATTAGGGCCTGAGAGATTGCACACGAAAAGTGGAGTGCATGAGTTACTGTACATAACTATATCAAAGTAGTTAATTAGATGTAGCGTGAATAAAGTGATAAATGTTGGAAGGGTTAATATGCCTAGATAAATGCGGATGCCTCAATGAAAAATACGAAGTGCAAAAACCATTTGCGATATTACACAACAAACGTTAATGAGGAAATGGATAAAATAATTAAATTAATATAAAATATTCTACATTAATTGAACTACTATTTGTCATATTTTCTTTTTATTTATTGCTATTTGTCATATGAATTGATTGTACCACTGGCAATTGTAATATAAAATTGATATATCGATTATATACAATATTTATTATCCTTTATTCAAATATAAAGGTAATGGAAGTTTTAGTAAAAAGTCGAACGACGAAGAGATATTGTAAAATTTTACGAGTGTTTCGTAAAGGGTAATAAATGGCCAGTTTCATTCCCTTTTGTGCTTGAGAATGAGCTCAAATGATTGGTAAAGGGAAGTGATGTTGAAATAAATTTTCGTTTGCGCGGAAGGCTTCAATCCGATTGTTGTATTTTATTACAATACTCTGCACAGATTTGATTACACTGCTATTCAAGTGTTTCACAGACGATCCTTGAAGTTTCCGCAAATAATTTATCGGTACCTACTTGTTCCGACACTGAAGACTGACTCGTTTGACTACTGTCACAAATCTGGCCAGATGTTTATTCGAGGATGAGCATTATGAAAAGAATAGATAACGAACTCAGACGATTTCTGTTATTCTATAAATTGCTTCATTCGGCAATGTTCGTATATTCAATACCTATCATCAGAAATGATCAACTAATAAACTATTATTTAAACGAAAGTGTAATAAATTGAAATAAGAAATTCTACTCTTTGTCACCAAAATTATTTATTATTACGAGACGTACACTTTTGTGTTCTCGCAAGAAAAGGCGCATAATATCCACTGAGAAAGTAATGAAATTCCTCCCTTTGCGAGAGGTATAGATGACAGAAAAATTCGCTCACCGTTCCCCGTCGTCGTTGAAAGCATAATCCCCCAAGATGAGATCGCGAAGTCGATATCTCGGTGGCAGGATAAGCGGCAGGCATGGATCCGGCTCGTTCATCGTCGACGACGTGGTTTCGATGCTTGATGATTCCTCGATGATTGTTTTCGGGTGCCCTTCGATCCTGTCGAGGGCACCACGGAAAAGGAAGCTTGCGAGTGCCACTGTTGCTATGCTTGACTTCACATTTCTTCAATCACCGCATCACATCCTGCAAAATAACGAAAAGAATCCAAAATCCGGAACGAAGGAATAAGAAATTAAGCACTTTACTCGGCTTGCTGTGTACTGTATGCTTTGTGAATTATATCAGATTCATTCTGGACCTACACCTCAAAAACCATTCAGTGGCATCCATTCACGAGTAGAAACATCTTGCATCACAAACAGTGCATGTGCATTCTGTTAGGTGTTATTCTCCGTGGCTTACCACGATGGTAGCCGTGCGGAAATAGAAGCTGCTAATTATTTGATTAGACCCAGACATTCTACATGCGCCCTAATCAGCGACCACTTGCGTGGGTGGTAAGACTCGGGCATTTGCATGACGCTGTCCGTCTGTGCCTAGAACAATACTCGATAATGAACTGAAGTAACCACTTACTCTACATGAACTTCCTGACAAACATAGGTAATTTCGATAATTTTAATATCCGTTTGATGAATTACGACCGATGGAAATGTGGCATTAAAAGGGACTTGTTTTGGGATTATAAAAATGTGAATCGATGATTAAGAGTAACATGAAATGCAAACGTTCGAGACATTTAAAACCGACTGAGAATTTTCTAAATATGCTGAAATTATGTTACAAGTGCACAAAATAATGTTAGGTACATCGTACAGGTAAACGGAATCGTTTTTTTTTTCAATTCAATTTCAATCTCTTATTACACGATGCTCTATCGTTTACAGGAGCTGATGCAATTAATGTCATTATCCTTTCGTATCCATCAATTTTAAATTAATTTATAACAAACAACGAATTACAGGGAAATAAGGGCTTTCTTATAATTGCGTTCTTGTATCTGCTACTCGATGCTAATTCCAGACCACTTAACTGAGTATGCTAAATAACTGATGGAAGTTAGCTGCCACGAGACTACAGTTATTAAGCTGAACAAGATACAAAAAGCTCGAGTTCATGGAATTTCAACAGTATTGACAGGCGTCAGGCTCCTTTTACGCGCAAAATAACGTCAGCTTTTTATTATCACTAAAGAACAGATGTACCCGATATTTCGTTAATTACTCTTATCGACTTTTACTGTAGATATCGTGAATACCTTTCGGCAGAAAGTGATGTACTACTCTTTCCACGAACTTTTGAGACAAACAAGGTGAAATATTTATTATAAAATCATCATAATAATGTAGGTCTGACCCAAGAATGTGTCGATAGATATACAACGGTAAACACGTGCTTTGCGATTAGGAAAATTGCATTACACAAGCTGCGTATTCTGTAGATCAACAATAATATTGTTGAAAATAGAGACATCAGTAGTCCCCGGATAATAAATGCCATCAAATTACACGTTTGGATTCAGACATTGTTAAATTACATTTATTTGTCAGGCCACTATCAAGATGTTCTAGCAATTGCTACGTTAGAACCTTTCACGCGGTCGGATATTGGTAAATTGAAAATCTATGGAGCGAGATCGTGAGCGACATCGTTGTGCTGGAACACGTCCCTAGAATAGCCTTAGGATATTGTCATGGGATTTACAAAAACCGGCAAATTGTTTTTAGACACGAGATGGTGTTCTGTGCTCCACGGTGGTGAAATAAAGGACTCGACGCGTCAATATTAATGTTCCACGTGTTTACCATTGGCAACCCACCCTTACGTCGACCTATGATACTCGAATATTTATGATGGTTTATCTATTTATGTATGCACGGTGGCGGTTCTGTATAATTAGAGAAAATGCAGGAATGTAAAGATATTATTCCATTCTGATATGCAATTTCCTCCTGTTACTTGATGATACGTGGGTGCATGTAAACAATGCGTTGCTTCTCGGGTGCATTTACAATTTCTGTGCAAGAAAAACAGATGCATGGAGAAATGAGTGCTTTTAGGGAAAGTGATCTAGTATCAGTCCCTCAATAATATTACTACCCAATATGTTATACCAATTATGCATATTTACGTTAATTTCAATTGGATCAATAATGTTATCGATAACATCGGGATTACTTTTTTATTCTTATCGGATAAATGTCAGTTTCGTGCCCCAAAGTCTTGTAGGTCCCCGAGGTGAGAGTAACTAAAATACACATTGCTGACGATAAATAAAGAACGAAAACCGGGGTTCGATCGAAACTTATTACTGATCTGTGGCAGGATGTCTGCGCGAGAAGCACACTCTTCTCCTGCAATTACGCGTTGTTTCATTCCCACATGTACATAGTCACTACATACAGATGCACATGTCACTTGCGCTTTCTACTCAAAGGCTATTTGCTGACACGTAATAGCACTACATTAGAGTACCCTCTAATTACTAATATGCTAAATAGATGTAAAAAACGACATCGAGAATGTTATTTATTTTCACGAGAAGAAACTTGGAATATATTTTTCATTCCTTTGTATAAATGTTTAATAATTCCTAGTGTGGATTTGGAATAGAGTTCGCAGGTAATTCACACTAAAGATAGAGATCAGATTAAAGATCGTGATAGGTGATTTAAAAGTATTTAGTTACTGGAGAACATTGGCAGGTTTTTGTAACATTTTGTTATATAATATAGAAATTAACATTTTCACATTTGCTTTAAGTATCCTATTCTAACTACAATCTATACTACAAGTGTGAAAATGCATAAAATTTTTGTCCTCTTCCTCCGTTAATGCATGATAATTAACTGCCAATGTTCCACCAGTTTACGGTATCTTCTCACCCTTAGGTGTTCCATCTATAGAAGGTAAACTAAGAAGTTTGCGTACTCTATATTTCTAAAAAACTACGCGATGTTCTTCTGCTTCTAAGCTTCTATTAAAATTCTTGGAACCTACATTTTACCTGAAAACATTATTTACTCTACACCAACCCGTTTAATCTATTTTCATGCTCCAGATCGTGTTACTCCAATGTATTAAAATGTCGAAATTAATGTGTTGTAATATATATGGACGGAAAATGAGAAATTTTAAAATACGAAGTGGGCGTACGAAGAAAAAACAATTATTCACACTTTGAAAACAAGAAAGATATATGACAAAATTATTTGTTGCTTAAAAGCATCCTGCAATTCCTCGAAAATGCTATTACTGACCTGAACGAGCAGAAACCATCATCTACTGAAACAATACTAACAAAATTGCATTAAAAACGAAATTCAATACTGTGTGCACCATAAAAACAAGAAAAAAAATGACGCTGTTTTTGCTTAAATTTTGAAATAACTCCGTTGAACGCAAAATTTCCTGAAGTATTCCTTACAATCTTTCACTCCATTTGATTTTTGCACGAATCTATCAAACTTCCTCGACTTTGAAAGTTTGTAGTAGTTTCGTCAGATTTCCCATATGTCGGCTATAGTTTTAAATATACCGCTCAAAATCAATATTTCTTTTCATAGAAAAGGAACGTGCCTACCTCAAGAATACTACGAAAACCTTCAATATACACAATCTCCATTTTCTAAAAACATAACTATTACTTTAATAAATAAATCTACTATGATGGTTGGAAGACGATTTCTTTCGACGATTTCTTCCCCTCGTCTTTTGTGACGTTTGGATGGACCTATTATTTAAACAAAATTTCTGTACATACTTGCGTAAAAGCAGTTTTTCAGGCTGTGCTCCATCGGCTAGTTTGCCATGCATTTCTGTCGGTAGACTGCTCGACCATCATCAATGTCCATTTCTCTCGAAAGAGCCGCACGCCGACTGAAATCTCCGCAACGTTCGTGCACAGACACGGCGAACATTCCACACTTTTTCATCGATCGACGCGATGCACGTTGTTCGAAACGGTTACCATGCCGAACATCGCGGTTCTTAAACAATTCAAGCAAATTCTATCGGTCCGATCGATTGGTCACGAAAGACGATGTTACCGCGGATCACCAATTCAGCCAACTGCCGACGCGTTCGCATCACGGGCTGTGACTCAGCCCTCGAGTGCCCTTCCGGTTCCTCAACCAACTTGATCCTCCGACTCGTCGTCAATAATTCAACTGCCGCCCCCACTCGATCCCTTCGACCGTTTTTTTTACCGTACGAATCGCGCCAATGGTAGTCTTTAACCCCGTCGAACGGGTCACTGACGAATAAAGTCACTTTCTGTCCAGAAAGCACGTACCT
Source organism: Andrena camellia (assembly GCA_029448645.1). Taxonomy (NCBI): domain Eukaryota; kingdom Metazoa; phylum Arthropoda; class Insecta; order Hymenoptera; family Andrenidae; genus Andrena; species Andrena camellia. The sequence goes on from CM055677.1 coordinate 18,255,041, forward strand.
TTGTGCGAGGATCGCCGAACCCGCGAAACGGACCGGACCGCCTTCGAAACGTCTCTAATTTTCCAAAGCAAGCAGTCGGTGGCAGCGCCGATCGTGGTCATGTTTAAATTATTTGCTGCAACTTGAATATGTAATACATGAAATTTAGAGCACGTGAAATCGGGATATATTTAATGTCGTATAATAGGTATCAATATTGAGGGGGGGCGGGGGGGGGGGGGGGGGGGTTAAATTGAAAAGGCGAGAGCGAGATTACAGTAGGAGCGAGCTTGAGTCGAGTAGTAGTGGAATTAGCGGGAGGCAGTGCGGAGTGACGGCAAAGCGCGGGGTTGGCACGCGCAACACGATCGCGCTACGATTTCTGTGAAATTATTCGAAGCCCGCGGGTTCGACACTCACTCGGCGGTGTCTCGCGGTCCAATGATGACCTGCCGACGCCGCGACGCGACGTCGACGCTCCCGACGACGCCCACCGACCACCCGCACACCTGACGAGGGAAGAAGGGACGCCGACCCTCGCACGCCGCTCAACACAAAAACCAACGTTAATGGGATCCTGATGAATCACGCTTGTGCCAAGTCCTTTGAATGGCAGACGAGGCGCGCGGCGGTCGGTGCTGTTATGTAACGGTGAGTGTTTTTTTTAATACATTCATTCACATTTCGTACACTTGTTGCTGCGTTGAGCACCGAACATGCATACGATTGGCGAATGACACTCTCTGGAGAGACTTTAGGTATTGTATTAAGATTTCTAATGTTGTGTAGGCTGTCTCCGTGTTTAGCAACGTGAATATCTTTAAATATTTGTAACGGGGTTTTGGTTTGTGCATGTTGGGGAAGATTCACTTGAGTCTGGCATGAAATTATAACTGTTATTATGAGTCTATTGGAAGCTCGTTCTTCAGATGAGTTTATTCATCGATTGACTGATCGTATTTAACTCCGTATTTTGGTTAAATTTGGTTAAATTGGGGAAATTTTATTAATGTAACATTAAAGTATTACTTGATATAAAGATTTGTCAATGATTTTGATCTGAAATCTCTTGAGGTATAGACATGTCATACGGGCGCCCTCTGGCAACCGGAACTGTTTCGAGTGCTCTGATAGTAGCTGGTACTCGCAAAGCCTATGTAAGACTACAGACGAGGTATAGGCACAGACCAGGTATAAAATAGACCTATCACCTTATGGATGTTCGTGTCGCCACAGACCAGGTATAGGATAGACCCATCACGCAATGTAATTTTATGTCACACGCTTGGGGGGCTCGCGAGCCCCTTTACCATTTTCATGTCACACCCAACGTTATCGATTGAGTCTAAAATAAGATTGTAACGCTACGCGTGGTAGGAATTAGAATTCAACACGGGTAAAATCACAGACGAGGTATAGGATAGACCTATCAACCAATGTACTTTTCTGCCACCGGTTTGGAGGTTCCTAAGACCCCCTTACCATTTTAGTGTCGCATACAACGTTACCGGTCAAGTCTCGAAACAGATTGTAACGCTACGCGTGGTAGGAACTAGAATTCAGCACAGGTAAAAGTAGGTAATTTTTTGAGAGTCGGAGCCCGCGATTTACAAATGTTTCTGTTAGAGTAACAATTTAAAGATCGTCTTATGAACACAAAAGAGGATGAAAATAAAACGATGTCACATTCGCCTTTTAACCTTTCTGTCCTATTCCGGTTTATTTATCTATACCTCGTCTGTGACAATAATTACACTACTCACGGAAAAGTGCTTGGCGTCTCCCATACGATTCCTCTTGCTCCGATGCGTCTCGACAGGAGCAAACACTTGACCTGACTCAAGCCGTTTTACGCGGAGATTGGGTAATCGGCCCGGGTGACTTACGCAGGCAGTGTACCAAAAGGTACACCCCCTACGTCCGAAACTTTTCCCTTTCGACAAGAACACCGGGGGATGAAACTGATCTACCCATACCAATTCCATGCTCAGTCACTTGCTTCCGCAAACGGAAGCAGCGGTGACTTCCTCATCAGAGATAAGGAGCCAGCAAACGAGCAACAAAGCTAATAAAATTCTGTGACTACTTGGCGATTTTACATGGGGCCTTAAATACTTCAACTATAATAAATTGGCTAATTTATTAGGCTTAGGCTTCCTTAGATGTCTTTTGTCACTATCACTTTTCACTATCACTATCAATATCTAGAGACGCGGTAGCGTCTCGACGCCAAGTACAGGAAAGACACCCTGTATATGTCGACTGTCGCTACCGCTATCATTTACTCGAGAAACGGCTATTCCAACCTAACCTGACACTTATTTCATTAATATCTCATCACGCCTGCAATATTTTCTAAATTTAAAGGCATTTTTCTTATGTAAACCGCATATAAGCTTTCGCATAAGTTTCTGGAAATTTGTACCATGCATGTACAAAATAATACCACGCATGTACAAAATAATATATATATTGTAACAAATTGCATTGCATTTAAAGTGCCAGATATTTTTATACCAGCAATTTAGAGTTTTTATGTAAAGCTTAATATTATAGAAATGAAGGGGACGCACAGGCTTGGATATAGAATTGAAGGGGACGCACAGGCTTGGATGGATAGATATGAAGGGGGTGCACAGGCTTGGAGGTTCTCCGGAGAAGATTAGATAGATAGACAGAGTATCTTGTTTCGCACAAGTTTCTGGAAATTTGTCAAATCAGGTAAATCGACAAAATTTGTCAAGACATAGCATTAAGAATTATTAAGAAAATAGATTATGGTGGACTGCTTGCAATGTAGAGCAAGTCACATTAGTGAAGAAAGTACGCTGAAAACACATCTCCCTTAATGCTTTTCAATCTTTTGTGAAAAACATTCGTAATACTTTAATAAAATCCACAGCAGTTGCCACGCTATTCATTAATTCATTAATTTTTTAGATTCCCATTAACAATATTTCAATTCACCAATAAACATAGTAAATTAATTTTATTCCAACACCAATAAATTATGTGTTGAAAATATTGGATCTCTTTGTTCATGTTCGCTGAATTATTACCATAAGCATTTATTTAAATTTTCTGCAATAAGACTTTCTGTCATACGCTCTTACCTCCTTCGGACACATTATGTAGTCTCTACACTCACTATAGGAAAAGACTACTCTATTTCTATATAAGTAAGTTCTACTACGTTAAGTTGTATATAACTAAAATGTGGCTTTTATATATATTTACAGATAACCTAAGCAGAAGATGATGCAGTGTGATCTACGTCAGACTATGTACGCAGAAATTGGCAGGTAGGGTTTTGCATACGCAATTATTCATTCAATGATCTTGACAATGAGCACGTGTGATAATTTATATAATTAGTAAATGTGTCCTATTTTTCAGTTAACGATGCAGACGAAGAGAATTATTTCAACAGCTGAAAGAGAAAGTAACCCTGCTGCACGAGTAAATAAAACCCATAAAAAACTTCAAAAAAGTAAAAAAATTACGCCAAGTACATGAAAAAATAAATCACAAAAAATAGAAGATAATAATAATAAGTCATAAAAAATAGAAGAACAAATAAAAAATCACAAAAAATAGAAGATAATAATAAATATAATATTAAAAATTATCTGAGGTCATTCCCAATGCAAATTATCTTTGTAAAAAGAAGTGAGATCCCCATAAAAAAAACTTCAAAAAAGTAAAAAAATTACGCCAAGTACATGAAATCAAATAAATCACAAAAAATAGAAGATAATAATAAATCACAAAAAATAGAAGATAATAATAATTACAAAATAAAAAAAAGATGTGAAATCAAAATAAGCTGCAAGTACATAAAGGTGCTTTCCAACTGTGCTTAAGATGACACAACTACATATACACAGCTAAAATGCTGTGTTCATACATTCCATTACTCATATCGCGGACATTTTAATTAACCCATCAAAGAGAAAAATGTATTAAATAATATTAAGCAGATATATCTTTATACAAATAAATATTTTAATACGAATAAATATATTATTCAAAATACTTGGCGCTGCGCCCAGAATTGGTGTTGCTAAACTGAATAAATATGTATAAATTGCATTAATCTTTTTCTTTCTTTCTTGTGCGTGCGTTCGTGAATGTGTGTATGTGCATATGCTACGTATGATATTAGAATTATATATATGATGTAGAATAAATCTGACTGCGTTTCTAATGTATATGTTTATGTATTTTAGATTGTAAGGGAGTTATTGTAAATTATTAATACTAAGACAATTAACATTTTTTCAGTTTCGCAGCGCCAAGTATTTTGAATAAAATATTTATTCGTATTAAAATATTTATTTGTATAAAGATATATCTGCTTAATATTATTTAATACATTTTTCTCTTTGATGGGTTAATTAAAATGTCCGCGATATGAGTAATGGAATGTATGAACACAGCATTTTAGCTGTGTATATGTAGTTGTGTCATCTTAAGCACAGTTGGAAAGCACCTTTATGTACTTGCAGCTCATTTTGATTTCACATCTTTTTTTTATTTTGTAATTATTATTATCTTCTATTTTTTGTGATTTATTATTATCTTCTATTTTTTGTGATTTATTATTATCTTCTATTTTTTGTGATTTATTTGATTTCATGTACTTGGCGTAATTTTTTTACTTTTTTGAAGTTTTTTTATGGGGTCACTATTACTTTTCACTAGTTTTTTTAAATGTGTTATTTTATTAAAAAGGAGCAGCAACATTTGGCCCTCTTGTATTTTAAACGCGCCATTTCAATTATTTTACATTCCTTGCTCTCGGAAATCGGAATGGACTGGTTGGGCAAAGTCTTTTTGCGTGCAATTAGCTAGGATGCTTATCCTTCCAAAATTGCACGCACAAAGATTGCTATCCAGGAATACAAGGTACTCGTGTCTACTATCGCATGCAAGTACAAAATATGACTCACCGGTCAGCGAATACGGTCCACCCAGTCATCATCGCTATCTTCCAAGCTAGCATGGTGACCCTAGACCCTCTCTAGGGCCTATGCTGCAGGTCTTCTCTAAGGCCCATGCTTTGGGCCCAATCCCTAGGGCCCCCCGTTTGGACCCTCTCTAGAGCCCACGCGCTAGGCTCTCTCTAGGGCCCATGTCTTGGGTCTTCTTCAGGGCCCACGACAGGCCCTCTCTAGGGCCTAGAATCTCATTGGTAAGTCTACGCTGAAAATTGAAGCTAAGCGAAAATTTGACTCTACTTCCGCGATAAAAAAACAATTAGAGCGCCGGTGCTCTGGACGAACTTTACACGCGCAAAAAAGTGGCTCTACTTTCGCGAAGAAATTTCAACTGGAGCTTCGGTGCTCTGGACAAGTCACAGATACGCAAAAATTTGACTCCAAATTCACGGTAGTACTACTCTAATTAAGAGCCGCGGTGCTCTGCAAAATACGTAGATCGACGCGAAAAAAGCGGGGACTCTACGATCGCATTACGCGCGATCATAAAGGATCTTGCTAGACTGCAAGATTGCTAGGAAGATTGGTTCCAGTTGGAACCTTTTCAAATTTTTCAACGTGACTCTACTCGACTCGATCGATTCGATTATTTTGCGAATTATTAATCGGAATTGTAAAAATCGCGAGCAACTGTTGTATTGATTTAATTTTCTGATTTTAAGACAGACACATGCATGTCACTATCTACGAGTATCTTGTATGGTCGGCTCATTGGATACTGCTCTTTCCAACACGTATGTGCAGCGGTTAATGGCTCATTTCATATAAATGGCATTCGTTTTAGGAACATTTCTGCAATATTTCGTGAATGTGGTTTAGAAAAGAGCCACGTCATGAGGCTACTGCCTAGACGCCCTAGACCATATTCGCGAAATATTGCATAAGAGCTCCCGAAACGAATACCGACCATGTGAAATGGACTCCTGTTTGTCGCGTATTTGTGTTGGAACGGCCAGAATCGAAAGAGCTGGCTACGCTACATTTTCTACAGAAACCATTTTGTTCTATTGCGTGCACCCACATTCAAAGAATTATAAAGTAACGAACCGTTCGCTGCCGTCAAGACTACTGCATCTCTGCAAACTCATAAAGCCTGACCAGCAACACCGAGACCAGCACCCTTCTGACCAGCACCCCTTTAGCCCTCAGCCCAGCAGCTCTAGTTGGACTCGTGCATGACTCTACTTTCGCGGTGAAAAGGCTATTAGAGCACCGGAGCTCTCGACTAGTTTTACTTGCGCAAAAGCACTGACTCTACGATCGCATTACGGGCGATCACAAACACTATTACTGAAACAAACAATTTGTATTTAAACAAGTTCCAAAAAATTTCCTCTAAATTCCAGGCAGCCGTATGGAGCGCCACGTTCAGACATTAAGAAAAATTTCGAGCAGCCACATTGGGCGCTTAATGATTCTCAAGATTGATAGAAGAAAGGAGTGGCCCCTTTGAGCATCTATCACTATCATTTTTCACTATTAATATTACTTTTCACTAATTTTTTTTAAATGTGTTATTTTATTAAGTCTCTTCCCAGCGAAGGGCTGAACCAGAAAAGCTCAAACAATCAACTACGTTATGTTTGTAATGATATGGTCGGCCTGGAAGAAAATTAAGAAAACACTTAGTGAGTTGGTGCCAATCGAGATAATTTCGACCTATAGATGAGCACGCACGAGCATGCAAAACCATCGTCGAGATACATAAATAAGAGCAGGGAATGGAAACAGATCGATGAGATGCATGACAAGGGCACCGAGTCATACAAAACCATCGAAGAAATACCTACCCGAAACAGAATAAAATTCTGATTAGCTACCGAGACCGAACCAAAGTCACTGAACGTAAGTTTGGCTCGATCTGGGCCCTTAACCTAGATCGTAGGCTTCAGTCTTTGATTCCGTTTCGCAAGTCGCAATGCTTGGGAAACGTTACCAATTGTCCGAGCACACCAACGTGGAGGTACCTACGAAAGTGACCCATTTCTACGAAATATATTTCTGGTCCATGTTCGACCACTGATTTGCGCATTTTTGAAAATTTGGAAAAAGTCTTACGACTAAAGTTCTTAAGCTAAGACTTATTGCTAGAACTATGGCTAGTTGAACCTAAGCACGCGGACATGTTCTTCCGCGATGTATAAAACTTTAGGTTTAGTAGCATAAAGTCATTTTAATGCTTGGGAGAAAGAAAGTTAAGTTTAAACACCAGCCACTTTGGCAGCTGTCATTTATTATTATACTATTATTTTATAAAGGCACCATGTGAGGTCCAGATACGAGGAGGTAATAGTGTTATTTTTTATTTCTCGTAACATTGCCACTAGTGTTTTTAATGTCGGTGCATTATGATTTTAATATTGTACGGAGAGAGAAAAGTAGAAGTAGCGAGCATAGTGACCAAGTAGTACAAATATCAACTGTCAATCTTAGTTATTATTATTTGTATGAGAAAGAACTTTAACTTATATAATTGAAAATCCGTAATAAATTAATGCTTTCCATTCACGTTTTATTAAGAGAATCTAATGACTCGAATGTAATTAAACTTGAGAAGTGTAACTTGTAGAAAAAATGTGTGTCGTGACGTGCTTTACAACACTATATTTTTTAAAATACAGTTTAACAACATTTAATTTTCCAATATTTCTTCGCGTTTGGACAATTCTTTTTTGCATTTTCGAGCGCTAGTCCCCTTATTGCATCCGAGCCCTCAATTCAGCTAACTCCAAGCTTGTCTTATATGGGTACCCGGGTACCCCGGTTATCCAACAAGCGTGTATATAAGTTTGAAGTTTTACTATTTAAAATTTTATGAATACATTTTTATTTTCAAAACGTAAATCGACGTAAAAATGTCTACAGAATGGGGAGCCGAAGCGGTTTGTCGATATTTTTACAAGAACATTAAAAATTGTTAAAGGAAACATAGAAATGAGTACCCGGGTATCCGGTTGCGTACATAAGGGTTAAGTATGTATTCGTGGTCACTACGCTCGCTACAGCAATAATTTTGTTCGATGGCATGCAGAAAGATTGCAAGAATGAAAACGTAGGTATCACTCACCGTTCGTTGCAACAGTCTCACTGCTTCCATGCAGGCAAGCATCCCCCTTCAGCAGCAGCTATTCGATCTGCAGGCCAATGTCCCGCAGCTGCAGGGTCAGTACCGAATAGAACGTGTCACACTCACAAATATGTCGCATTAATTTCGCGATGAAGAAGCAATAAGAGCACCGGTGCTCTGAATGAGTTCCAAATGCGTTAAAACACTGATTCTACGGTCGCGTTCACGTTACTAACACGCAGGGCCACTGTGCACTACGAAATACTTTATCGCGAAATAAGCACTGACTCTACAATCGCATTGCACACGATTACAAAAGCACTTCACGCTTTTAAACATCTCTCAACAGTGGAAAGATGTGTTCGGACTCGAGTAAAGTGTTTCCAAAATAGTCCTCTAGACACTGAGTGTAATGTAGTAGAATTTTGTTATTGGGCCTTCCACATAGTCCAGTAATCGATGGAATTGATGCGGCAATTGTGAAATCACGAAATAATATCCACTGTGACTGCACAGATATTTAGCGATCCGATCACCGTCGCGGACAAAGTCGAACTGTTAGGGCACACCGTTCGGCGATGTAATGACTTTGGTAGAGGTTGTTGATGTTTTTGTCGCGCTCGGCCGACTCCCAGCTAACTTGAAATTCGTCAAGGCCAGAAATAATATTATGTAGCAATGTCCATTGCTAGACAAAATTTTATTTCACAATGCGTGTTTGAAAAGTAACTCGATTTGCAGTTGCATCTAAGCACCCCACGACAGTCATGCATTATGCAACTTTCTGCGAGGCTTTTAAGAATTACAAATCGAATCCAATTATTATTACTTCACTAGACTGATTAAACAGTGCATTAGAAATTTTCGAGAATGTGAGTAACAGCTTCAATTTTTAATACTTTGCGGGGTACGATACGTGAAAGGGTTCTACTACACGCAAAGTGCTAATAAACAATGTCATCTTGCAATTTATAGCTCGCACGAGCTTTGAAGAAATATCATTTTTGAGCGCCATAGTGTCTTGATCCCCGAAATGGATTTTCGGAGAGACATCCGCGTGAGTCGTTGACAAACCGAGATAAAGTATAGCGTAACAAAAGCCTGCCTTCTATGTCAAACTCTCTCACTCTAAACAAGTCACACGTATACATGCACGCGCCACCTTTCAGCATTTCAACACATTTCAAAGTAGTTGCTGAGTTGGACGCTGTTCATGAGCAGATGCCACTACATTCAGTCCTCAAATTATGGGTCGGTAACACAGTTTGGGTGGCGACACGATCATCCATAAGGTGATAGGTCTATCCTATACCTCGTCTGTGCTAGGACCCCCCAAACCGGTGACAGAAAAATACATTGGTTGATAGGTCTATCCTCTATCTCGTCTGGGGTGCGACACAAAATTACATTGGATGATAAGTCTATCTTATACCTGGTCTGTGGAAATGATCAGACATATCCACAAAAGATAAATAAAAAGATTTATCCACCAAAGGTAAATAAAAAGATTTATTCATACACGACTTTCACAGTTTTTATTCTATTCCTGCAACATTTAAACACCACTCATCTGCCACACCACAGACTACACTCCACATTTCACATGTCACACTTCACACATCATAAATCACACTTCGTGTTTGGTGAAAATAGCAAAACTTCGCCCCCGCAACTTCTCTTGCAGATGCAGCGCGAAAATCTGCTTCTCTTGCAGGTGCACGATTCCTGCACAAAGTGCGGAAATGGTACCGACTTCCGCGAGAAATCGCTGTAGAATTAATTGACGAGGACTACATAATTACAAAATCGTTTTATTCGGGCAATAGATATATACAAAATATTTGGGGACTGTCAAGAACTTGTGGAAATGTGTTAACATAACTATAATTTAATGTTTTTCTAACGCCATGGTCAATAATTCATTCATTGTCGTTAATAATATCCGAGGATCCTCGATTAAACCAGCTCCAACCATACAGCTAGTAAATAGCTAAAACAAATTGTTTAGAAGTTAGTATAAGTTAACAAATGCATATGAAGCTATTAGAGACAAATAAAAGTAACGAAAAATACCTGATTTATTAGAAGATCTGCTAATTTGGCGTCTGTCTTTGTCAGTTTGCAAAGCTTTTTAATAAGTGGGTGATTAGGATTTATCTCAAAACGTGGTTGAAGAATAGAATATCGCATATCTTCGTCCAGTTGATGAGATTGTGTGCGGACAAAATGCCTTGCAGCTGCCATATCCTTAACCGTCACTACACATGGATGTGATTCTAGACGATTTGTCATCTTGATATCGTATGCTTTTTTTGTCAAAATGTTTCTCATATAGCCCATAAGACTATCGATTTCATCTTGATTAATAACGCCTAAATACAACAAACAATGTTAGAGGGTCACACGAAACCGAATTTATAAGTCATCGCGGCACAAAGTACTCACCAAGATTCTCAGGTTTATTTGACTCTGTATCTTCGTGCATCTCTTTTTCGACAGAAGTCAAGAAATAAGTTTTATACTGTCTCAAGTGCATCAATACCAGTTCATCGTACTGCTCGTAACAAAATAATACTTCGACATTACGTTTCTTTAGAGACTCATAATATGGCGACTGCTCGGCTAAGATTCGGCTGGAATTAAGAAATAAATGTGCACATTGCTCCAATAATTTGTGCAAACGAAAAATTATTTATTCTTACCTCGGAGCTGACAGGTAATATATGTGTTTCTGACTTTCAGGCAAACGCTTACAGTAGTCTGGAATACTAACCAACTCTCCACCTGGCGTTGTAGATGACTCGAATCGCAAAAGTTTACTAATTTCTTCCTATAAACAGAATTCAAGAACTACGGAACTCACGAGGAGATATTAATGTTCGTCGAAGATACATTACCTTCTCATTCTGATCGTTGCTAGTGACGATACCTTCCTTCAAGAAAAGACCATAATCTCTATAAAATTTTGCGTAATCTTCGGGCTGCTTCTGAGATCGGTCGTTCAAAAATTTCAAAGCACGCGTCGTCAATACACTTCGCAACTTTCTGCAATGACAGAATCGAGAAAGATCAGGATTGCTATATGCATAGAAACAAGTCTTTTTAGATCCTTACCCTATTAAAGTACTATTTTGTAACAGCTCGCGACTTAAATTTAGAGGAATATCTTCCGAATCAACCACGCCTTTAACGAAACGCAACCACTTCGGTAAAATATTCTCAGCTTTGCTTTTGATTAAAATTTTACGGCTGTACAAAGAAACGCCGCTAGTCGTGTCTCTAGCTAAATCAAATAGTCCTGGTCTTTCGTCTGGGAAGTATAACAACGCTCTAATATTGAGCGGAACATCGGTCGTATAATGTAGTATGAATCGTGGCGAATCGAAACAGTTTCCAATGAACCTATAGAATTCAGCGTGTTGCAGGGGTGTAATATCTTTCTGGTCGAGCATCCATAGTGGCTGGAAATAGAAAACACGTCGATAAAAAGATGTACACCCGATAATGTACAGATACGGAGACAAAGTGCGATGTTCTAAGAATTACCTGAATAGTATTAGCCCTTTTACCATTAACATAAATGGGACTGCCAACAAAGTTGCTGTACTTGTTAATAATACCTGTGGTATAATAATAAATACCATCGATTAATTCCCAAAAGATAAATCACTCTGTAAAGTACTAAATAAACAACTCACGATTAATTGTATCTCCGTCGCTAAATTCTCGACAATCAACCTTCAAGTGCATAACAATTTTTGTCCCCGGTTGGACTCCTTCAGCCTTTGAGATCTCAAATGTTCCGGAACTGCAAAAAAGAATATTTTTACCATAATACGTGAGTTTGCTACACAATATTTCGTGTAAATGAAGTATTCCCGTGATTACCCATCAGAAGACCAACAGAGGCCCTCAGCATCCTTTGCATAGGACTTAGTAAATACTTCCACTTTGTCGGCAACCATGAATGCGCTATAGAAACCAACACCAAATTGTCCAATGATTTGGGATGTATCCCCAGCATCTTGCTTTTCCTTCAATTTCTCTAGAAAAGCCTACAATTGAATATAACTTTCTATAAACGCTCCAGAATGATCGTTTCTTTATTTGCGATTTGTACATGTGATTTTAGTTATTACAACCGGTAGAGGAAACGCTGCGCGCTCGTCTACGTAATCGCACAGCTGTTAGGCCCGAAATGCAAATCGTTACTTTCGTTCGCATTAACATTCCTCGCAAGCACAGCGGATCTTGCGATAGTTCAGGTTTAAATCGAGCGACACGCAGAGGCGCCCGTAGAAGCCTAAGTAATTAGAGGTACGGTCGTATGGCGTCGAGCTGATTAAATCGGGGATTCGAGGGAGACCAGGTGGCTGCTAGTTGCTCGCGCGAGACAGAAGGGAGACGCGATCGATTTCTCGCTCGCTCTACGAAGCGCCAGTTGAAAATACCCGACTATCACGAACGTACACGAAACGGAGCGACGCTGCTCCATCTTAATTAAACGTAATTAAATACTCTGCCCCGAATATTCTCAAAACTATTTAATAGGCAATTATGACCATTATCCAATTGACCTCGTTATAAACAATATTCTCCTGAGAAAAATAGGTAACTTACCTTTGAACCGGATCGAGCTATAGTTCCCAAATTTGATACCAATTCCTCGTGTGTCATGCCGATTCCAGTATCCTGAATCGTAAGAGTCCTGCTTTGCTTGTCAGTGGCAATGTGGATTTCCAAGTTTCTGTCTCCGGCAGCCTGTGCCACCTCGTTATCGCTTAATCTAACATACCTTAGCTTTTCGAGAGCATCACTGGCGTTAGAGATCAACTCACGAACAAATACCTTGCAACGATAGAGAACCATGGTAAGGAACAGAACTTGAAGAGCGATACGAAGGCTGCGCAAAGTAGCGATACATTTATATACAATGTTACAAAGCTGTGTTACCTCTTTATCCGAATATAACGATTTTGCAACGATTTGCAGGAGCATCTGGGTTTCCGATTGGAATTCATGTTTGCTACTTTCGCCTAGGAAGAAACAAATAATGTGTAAGTGCTATGTTCGCAGGAGAAATAAAAGGCTCTTGTCAATACCTGTAGCTTTCTCTGTATCTTTTATGATATTGTGATACTCTGTAGTCTGAGTTGCGGTCTGAGAAGAAAAGCGTCGCACCGAGTTGCCGGCTACAGCTAGGCATTTAAAAAAGAATTATGTAAATGAGAGTTTATAGGTACGAGGAATGTGTGTCTTTATAACCTCGCAACCGGATCGATTGACAACTTAAAAGAACCAATACAGATGACACGGTGTAAAATTGTACGAACCTGAAAGCCGCGAGCATTGCTTTTCTAAGAACTCCTTCTCAAAGTTCCGGCACAGCGGCCTTGAGAGGGTTTTTCCCAATTTAACGGCGAGCCTCAGTCTAAAAGCGGTGGCCATGCTTTCGAAATTACCAGAAAATCCGTACTAATATCCGATCACGGGGCTGCTCGCGACTTAACCGACCGTCAGTAAAGTAATTAGGATAATCTTGACGGTGAGATAAGACGTCAGTGAGCCTCGTACTTTTTAATTCTCTGCTAAGAAGTAGATTGGCCATAGAGACGACAAATCAGGACGCAGCTTATGGCATATAAATTTGTTTATTATTATTATCTGTATAATATATTTGAAACAATATCATTCTACAACATTGCATAAAAATATACAAAGACATGACAAAATGTCTTGACTCTCGTTTGATAAAACATGTTCATGAATAATTTCATCAGCGTTGACACCGCTATCAGTTTCTAACGGAATTTCAATCAATTTAATATAGGTCACTTTCGAGTCGCATCGTTTTGAACCGCCATTCATTTTGTTCTCATTCTCTGATCTCTTTACGGTTTCGAATTCATCGGTGAACCCGGGTTTAAAATGAAACGATTACACGCGTTCGAGAGCCCCCGTTCGCACTTATCGGGCGGGAACGTGGAATTTTAAGATTGCTCACCCCATTGTTTGAGCGGGTGCGCAGTGTGGATCGATAGATCCGCGATCCTCGATCGATATCCGTGCAAACGGGGGAATCGCGGCGATACGGAATACGAATGGCTTCTTGTATAGTTTCTCGTCTTATGCAATGGAAAGAATGCGATGGCCCGATACAGAAAAAAGGAACGTTCATTCTTGTAATAACGCTTAACGTCGGCTAAAGAAGGAAGTGCGAGTGATCCGAGACGAAACGAGTCGAATCGAAACGAAACGAAACGAAGAACCGAGTCTAAGGTACGACCCCTTCAAGGAGAAGGGGGAACGAAAAGGAAGAAGGAGGGGGTGAAAAAACGCGTGTTCGCTATTTTGAAATGCGCGCGCTGCAATGCGAACCGTGCGAGTGGCTCTAGCCTCGACCGGAAGTGAAGCGGAACCATTTGTGGCACCGAAGATCGCGCTTCGGCTGCGTCATAAACATGTTTAGAGAGTACATAGGCCAGAAAAGTAAGAGCAAAAAAAGGGAACGGAAAAAGCAAGAATAGCCGAGGGGGTAGTGGAGGGGGGGGAGTGAAAAGAAGAATATAGAGATCGCTTGAATGTTAACGAAAAATGGTGATCCTTTTCCCGGCGGTGGCCTTTGACGACATTTGAAATCGGCCCAGATTTAGCGGCACTCTCATCCGATCGCAATTACTATATCTTTCTTTTGAGATCATTGGCCGAAGGATAACAATGATAATTATAATATTAATAATGACAATAGTAATAAGTAATAATGATAATAATAATATGACAATAATAATAATATAATATAATAATAATAGTCACTTAATAATAATAGTAATAAAAATAACTATCCGTAAACTATCCTTTACCAAGGGAGATATTACCCATTAGCTTATGTACATAATCTGTGTAATATGATTTCTCATTTCTCTTCTCTCCGCGTTCACGCTCTTCCTTCATCCTCTTTCTCGCAGTTTAAATTACGAATTATTACAATAATTCACTATCGAAATCCGCTTCGATCGGCAACATAAATAATTATTAAACGCAACACTGTCTCACGGTTTTCTTTATTATTTACAGGCATTATTTACTTCCCTCGCGTCTCGATCCAACCAACGCGTCTTCCTCTCTCTCTCTCTCTCTCTTTCTCACCCACTCTCACTCGCATTCTATCTCACTCTCTCTCTCTCTCTCTCTCTCTCGTACTCTCACTCTCTTTCTTTCTCTTTTCTTTAATTATTGCTGCCCCGTCTCGTCCTCCCGGTGGCCGGATCCGCTGTCACGCGCTCGCCAGCGGGAAGAAGAACGGCGAGGCGTAAGTTTCGCGGCGCGTATCATCGAAGAACCGATCGCGGGGGGTCATCGATCGATTGTTCGCTCGCTCCAGAGTCCCCGGGATACCACGTGCTGCGCCCCGTTTTAATCGAGTGTCCACTGCAGGCCCAAACCCGCCTCTTTTTATAAAGTATTAGTTTTATCAGCGTGCACGCGCCTCGCTTCTCTCCCCCCCCCCTCCCTCCCAACAGCCGAGCATGCGAGAAACTTGCCACGTTCGAAAGAGAAGGCCGCGTTTCAAATTGTATTCGGCCCGCTAACGTCCACGGCCCTCGGGACCAGGACAGTAATGGCCATTTTTTACTTCCACGACAGGGTAATTTGCCACCAAGACGAACTTTCTAATACTCCGTTAAAAGTGAATTGCAGAACGCAAGTCTCTCTCGCACCCTCGACAGTTGGAGGCGGAGTCGCGCGTATACACCCTCGACTCGGGCATACCGTGTACGCATCGCGGGCCCGTCTTAACGAGCGGCCGCCTACCATTATCATTACAGCATTAACAATATATATTATATATCACAATCGTTGAGAACAATATAGTGTTAAGAGAGTATTGATTCTGCGTCGTCGATCAATCAACGGCGGAAGCGCGAGCACGCGTCATCCCGTTCGCGTCGCGTTCCTTTCTTCCCTCCCGCCCCTCCGTCTCTTTTAGCGTTAATAACTCCGCCGCTCTATTAAAACAAAATCGACCACGATCGACCGTTTAATTATCGTCGCTGGTCGCCGTCCTCCCCTCCCCCCCCCCCCGCCCTTCTATTTCTAACACTTCGGCGCCTTTGGTTTCGAAGTCGACCGTCAAAGAAGTGGAAAGAAATAAAGAGGGTAAAGTAAGGATAAAAGAAATGGAAAAGATACAGTTTTTCGTTCGAGATTGTCACTGTGCACGGCCGTGTACCGTCACGGGACCGTATCCTATGACCCGTTCGAAGCGATTTCTCGCCGAGAAGGGAGAGAAACGGCTTTCCTTTGCATTCTCGATCCCCTCTCGCGCACACGACCGTCGTCCAAGAAGAAAACGCCAAGACTCTGCACGGTGCACGCCGATTATCCGTCAGCCGCAAAAATTACAGTCACGTGCTTCGCTCGCTTTCTCTTTGTCTGTCCTATCTAAATCCTCCTCCTACTCCTGCCCCCCACCCCACCCCACCCCGCCCCTCTCCCCGGACCCCTTGACTACTGTTATTTACAATGACGAAGGAAAAAAGAAACTGATACGACGTCGTGCTCCCGTATGTCGACGCGATTCCAAATTTCGTCGTCTGCGATTTATGTTTCAGCGAATGCCTCCGTCGCGGGTAAAAGAAATCGAGATCGAGGAAATCGGGCGGAATCGACGAGTTGCATTGTTAACTTTGGTTTTCCGAATCCGTTGATTCGCCCTTTCCTTAATTTCGATTCCTTCCCCTCCCGAATAATGGCTTCTTCGACATTGAAATACAATATGCTTCGATCGCGGCTGTTGATCGATGATTCGGAGTAATGAAGATGCATAGCATGGATGTAAAAGTTCCATTGGTTCCTCGTTCGAACGCAAGCCTCGCGAAAGCGGGCATTCGTTCTCTGTGTTTGTTCGCGGGATATCGACGAAGCCGATCTCGGAAGGTGGAATCCTGGCGACGGGGCTGTATGAATGGGCGATGTTCAAGGATGTTTCGCGACGGCCTGGATGATGTTTATCGTGTTCCTGTGAGGAGAGGATCGGTAGAAAAATGATATCTAGTCGACGGTCTACGCGAGGCAAGCGAATATAAAATAAATTGGACACAAGAGCCGTCTGGGTTTTGTATAAACCTTGAGATATATCCCCGTCCAATTTTTCTCTCCTTTCGTTCGCGGAGGATCCGGATCTTTTTTCGAACACGAATTCAGAGGAGATCCCCACGGATCTCGCCTGACCTTTACGCCGAAGGATAATCGCCATCCCGGAGTATACATTTCTCGGAAGCGGCTAACAGACGCGGTCGAAATTAAGATATTTACACTGTTGCGAAACTGCAGGGGAGACCTTACACGGCGAATCGAAGAGAAGAGACCCAGGCGAGCATCTCCGAGGCTGATTAAAACGAGAAAGTCGTTCTCTTCTTGTCTGTTCTCGCAAAGGTCAACTAATTAATAGCCCGTCTCCCGCAGCGAATTTGTCGCGAGCCATTCAATCCTCGTCCACGCGCAACGGAGCGTCGTTGCGTGGCGGGTCGATGTCGATCGTCAGATCGGTGGATCGTTGCGCATGCTCGACACTTGTTCGCGGATCACTCGACGATCAGCAAACGCAAGTGTCTACGCCTGCTTCGACTATGAATCCCAGCGTCTGCTACAGAACACGAGAGTGGATCCAATTCATCCCCAGATCCCGAGAAGCCTCCCACGATCGACCCGCGTCAAAGTTAGACGGAGAAATTACGAATCCTCCGACACCACGGGCGCCGGACGCTCGGGAACTCGACTCGTAAAACCGGGGAACGTAAAAGTCCGGGCGCAATCGGGCACGAAGACCGCGCAAGACCCTCGTCGCGATCGTAATTTCACGAGGAGCCGGGACACGGCCAGAGGGAGGGGGGAATTGACATTTTTCGTGGCGGGCACCCACCCCCTATTTTCCTTCTGCGCCACTCTTCTCGTAATCCTTATCCCTCATCGCTGCTCCTACCTCTCGCTCCTATTTTCAGTCTCTCCCTAACCGTGATATTGATCCTCCACCCCTGCCCCCCCCCCCTCCTTCTCGTCGCGACTACGCGTTAGGCCGGCGTTCGACCTAGTGTCGGACCTGGTCGCGCAGAAATGGAGATAGCCGCGAGACGCGTTCGTGGAAACAATGGATTCTCGGGCCGCCATCGGCTCCTCTGTACCGCGGGGCGATTGCAGGCGATCGCGGGGTTGGCTCCTAACCCGCGCCAAACGCCCCGGGGACACCACCTCCGCGTCCAGGTTAATAGAGACGTTCGACACGGAGCCGAGGGGGGGATTAGTTTTGAGCCGCGGAAGAATCCGCTTAGCAACAACAGCCTCGAAGGAATCAATAATGAGGCAAGTTTCCTCGGGATTATCGTGCTCGACGCGTGGGTGGATAAGGTTCCCGCCACTCGCTCGAGCGTTTCTCGCGGCGGGTAGTTCGCTGGGTGTACCCAGATCGGGGGTAGCTTTGAATGTTTCAGCGATCCGCGCTCGAGACGCGCCCGGCTGGTGATTCGCGGCTAGAATCGATGGGGGAGTGTGCTTCTCGGGAGGAGAAAGACGCTCGAAAGGTGAGTTACGGGGTGAGCTGGAGTGCAGAGGGATGGTGAAATTCGCGGAACTTTCGACGCCGAGCCGATCGATGAGAGATTCTCCCGCTCGCCTCTGACCTGTTTGTAACCGGGAATGGCTGGCTCGATTATTTTCGGTCGGCAAATAGGCGACGTCGAAATCCATTGGAAACGAGCGGTCTGATTTGTCGCTGGTTTAACGCCACACGACAATTAGCAAAGTTACGGACCCGATAAATAGGTACAGCCCGGCCAATTCGTTCCCAGCCGCTTCGCGGTGCGGCGCGTTGTTTGTTAACAACGGCCCAGGCGCTGCGGGCGAATTTCCGCCGGTGCCAACTCGCGCGCTATTTCCCTCTGTCACCTTTGTTTCCTCTGCTTCCTTGGCGCGTCTCGTTCGCGCCGGGGCGGAGGACGCGGTCGAAAGTCTCGCGGGCGACGAATCGTATCTAGTGGCGACCATCGGAACATATCCAAGTAGTCGAAGTAAACAAACTACGAGGCTGTAGGAACTCAACGCTTTTTATTAATAACAGTTCGAGATTCAACATGAAACTTTATTCTATGCGAAAATGCCCGTGTATCATATAAAGTTATAAATATTATAAATAATTCCAAGGTGCGCCGTTGCCGATCCCCGAGATCTGCTCGACGGCGAGGCACACCCGTAAAGCCCATTCATTCTCAGGGGCCTGAAACCGCGTTTTTTCTTTGCCTATCTAACCGTCATCGACTGTCGACAGTGCAGGAGAAAACAGTGCGCGATCGCCAGCGTTATCGTTGCCTAACCGCTTTCGATCCCTTTTTTTCCCCCCAGCGTGGAAGATCGTGTCCCGTGTGTCTATTAATCGGCTAACTTGGGTGATCGGTCACGACATAACACGAGGCACTGCTATTACTTTCTCCGTGTTCTCTCTCTCTCTCTCTCTCTCTCTCTCTCTCTCTCTCTCTCTCTCTCTTCCTCTCTCACTCTCTCTCTCTCAAGCACACTCTCGCTCTCTGTCTTTCATCCTGACGTGTATAAAACGAAGAACGATCCACCGTGACAATCGACATCACCCAGCACACGCCTTTGTTGCTCTCGATTTGTTTATTCTTTTTTCTCTTTTTTTTTTATTTGGTTGGTCCCTAATGCTCTCTCTCTTCCTACGATTGCTCTCTCATGTCCCTCTCGTTTCTGCTCGCCTACTGTTCCCCTTCGCTTTTCGTTCGCGAAACGTATACATGTGCGACGGAAAAATGAAATGGGAGGAAAAGAAAGAGAACAGAACAACATCAACAACAACAACAACACGCGGCGATTATGTCTCTCGCCTCCATCCTTGATTCTCCCTCGATTCTTTTTACATCCTGTAACGGTCCATTCCTTCTTCTGTCTTTTTCTTATCGTTCGTCGACGTGAGAATTAGAGCACCTGCCTCCCCCTCCTCCCCACCGCTTCCGTCTCGTTTGCTTATTTTTGGTTTTTCTTCGCCCTCGTTTTTAAATCGTTTTTACTCGTTTTAGATTATGTTTCGTGGCCCCAATATTTTACAAGACAATGTTTAGCGCGTCGCTCCGCCCGATGAAAATTTAAAAAACGATTATACTCTTCTAATCTCGCGCGACCCCGCCCGCGGCAGAAATGGAGCGCGATCGTTTATATATTATACATAATTGTCGTGACAAGCGAACCTCCGAACTGGAAGTGTTCACGTGCACACTTTCGGCGAACGGTCGAGGATACTTTTATTATTCTTCTCGCGTGTTTCTTCATTATATATATATATATATATATATATAAGGTGTGTATGTGTATGTATGTGTGTTGCTTCTCATTTCTACTATCTACGTACAGCGTCCCCTCGGTGTTACTGCTTTTTTTATCGATCTCATCTTTTGTTTCCCTGTCCTGACTTTCCTCTATTTCGTTCAGAAACGTATATATATGTTTTGATTAGACGAACCGTTGGTTTCCCACCTCTCCCTTTCTTTATCTATGGAATGTATCACTATTTGGAAGATTAGTCGCGGATTCGAAGTTTGGCGACGATGAGCCACAGCTCGATGCATTGCGGATCATTATTTTCCAATCCAAGCGTCGGCGAAACGTAGAATGAACATCGAGTAATTCTTTTGAAACGTGCAATCAAGAAAATATGGAAGGTAGAAACATTCTGAGTACGAACAGCAGTTCGAAGTAGGAGAGCAATAGAAATTATAGTCGGAACAAGATCAACTGGCCGTTGAAAACCACTGAAGAGGCCACCCCCACCGCGTTACACTGCTGTCCCCTCCACAACGCGTCACCTCCACCCCCTTCTCTGCAGCTGGAGTACCATCGTCGCGCCGATTTTCGCGCAAGCCTGCTCTCGCCTGTCTTTCAAGCCGAGCAAGAATGCAGAAATAATATCTGTGTTGGACGATCAATTAATTCCTTTCCAAACGCAGGTAATATGTTCAGCGAACTCGGAGGAATCGGGACACCTGGAAGCAATCTGGCGATCCGCGAAGAACGAACGAGCCGGCTCATCGTGCCAAAAACGGATCCCGCACACCTTGCCCCGTGATTATTAGTGTGCAAACTTCGGCTAGGCGACAGAGCACACTCTGGGAACTAAACTCAATAAATACTCGCTCGAATCGAGGAAATGTGCTCCATCGCCCGACACCCGATTCGCTTTAAATCGCGTCATCATTCTCCCCCGATCGTCATTCTCGCGTATTTATTCTCGCCCTTTTCCCTGCCCCAAATCTATCTATCTATATATCCCTCATTTGCACACCTCTCGCGGATCACCGCCGTTTTATCATCAATTACTATTATCATTATAATATTCACCTATATCATAGGGCTCTTAATTTTAATCGGCTAAACCACCTGCGAACTTCTCTCGAAATTCATCTTCTAAGTTTTATATAGGTACCTATGTACAGTCAAGAGCTTCCTTTTCCCTTACTTTTAAATTTATATCCCCTCGGCAACACTAACACCGCGTTCTTGGGAAGTGTTTTCACTCGCTCTCATTCTCTCCCTCTCTCTCTCTCCCTCTCTCTCTTTCTCTCCCTCTCTCTCTCTCTTTCTCTCTTCGTCGTTAAACACAATGCAAACCCTACGACGTGACCGATCGATCGGACCGAACCCTGGCCCACCATTAGAGGCCACAAAAATTCATCGTGGATCGAATATATATATATATGTATGTATGCATGTATGTATATATAGATCTCATAATTGACTTTCTGTTAATTGTAGATACGCCGCCGGGGGCATAATTAAATACGCTACGTTCTAGCCACTGTTACGTAACATTATTTAGCCAGTAAACCAAAACCTTCTCTCGGTGACGTGCCGCGCCAGGTCGAACCGATCCGCTCGCGAAAGCAACAGCAAGCCTGTCCCCCTCTCCAATTAGCCAATTTAACCAATGAGAAACGCCCGAGCGAAGGTCTACGATCGATCCGTGGCCGCCGATTCAATCGACGGGACGGTGGATCTCGCGCGAGCCTTGACTGTGTCTTCGCGGACCGTCGCGTGAATAATCAAGAGAGAACTTCGTCGATTTCGTGGAGTGCCCGTCGAAGTCACCGACGCGGAGTGTCGTCGACGCGTGCACTCGAGAAATTCATCGATCCTCCCCCGACCTGCGGCTGCCGCGATTCGAAAAGGAGAGACGGAGCGGGGGGGGGGGGGTGGATGGAGGCGAAAGAAAAGTTCGGGGCAGGAAATCTTCAACGGGGACGCGAGGATCGTCACAGCTGTGAGAGCTACGGTTATAGTACATAATATGTAAATATATATATATACATATATATATGAAGAAAAAAAAGTCACTCACGGAACAGGACGAATTCCGTGTGTACATGTGTGTATGTGTGTGTACGTGTTATGTGCCTCTTGATTTCCCACGCTGTCGACCGTGCGCTGTGCCGTTCACGATTCTCGTTCCCCGTTGCTCTTCGATCGTTACCATTAAGAAAGATTCAATTTCACTAAAACGCGATGATTGCCTAGAAGAATAGTCGTCGCCAGCCAGTAGAGTAGCTGCCGAAAATGCACTACGACCGGTGCTCCCCGTTAGAGACACGCGACGCGCCGAGCCGGTTGCCGACCGCGCGTCCATTCCGCGGCCCCTGGAACGGCCAAGGACAACGGCCATCATCCCCTGTTTCAGCCTCGCCTCGGAGGGGGTTGAACGCGACGCGCCGACGGAGGGAACTTTAACTAATCGCGCTATTTTACAACGGTGCACGCGTTGCATTCGCCCTCGGCTGGATCGAATCACCCCGGGCGCTGGAGGAATCGATCATCGATCGATGAACATCGGAGGCAGACAACGGCTGACGGGGGGATGCTGCCCCTATCGGGGACCGTGATCGTCGGGGTGGTCGACGATCCATCTCCCCTCCCGTCGAGCTGCCCCCAACTTTCCACTAATTCGGTAGGTACACGCAGCCCCCGTCTCGCGACTTCGTTCCCCGAATCGCCTCCGGAGGTGGCGCGGATGCCGAGCCTTAACCCGCTCGTCTCTCTCCGTCACACCGACGATTACGTTCCACTCTAGCGTTCATCGATCTCTCGGGGAACCGCCGAACCGAGTGGCCGCGCGACACACGCGACGGGGAAGATCGCGCGAGGAGCTCCCCGAGCGATATCGTTGCGTGGAGTGCGTGGGTGTGTATAGAAAGAAGGGTGGTAGTGGGGAGGGGGATGATCGATCCCGGATGCGCGTGTTTGCATATTCGTTTTATATAACCGGCCTGGGCGAAATCCGATTCCCGAATAGACCGCGAGAGGCGTGGCCTTACAGAATATCGAGGTTGAAGCCCGCCGTGGAGTCGAGGGAATTCAGGAGCTCCTGAGCGCTGAAGTTGGACGTGTCTCCCGTCGGAAGGTTCTCCAGAAACTCGAGGCTAAAGTCGGCAGCGGCCACCGACGGGTCCGTGGTGGTCACCGATGGCTGGGCGTGCTGCTGTTGCGGCAGGCTCCGCACTCCCGGACTACCTGCGCCGTACTGCTGATGAGGATGCAGGGGTGACCCTGAAAAAGCCCGATTAACGCACTCGTTAATGCCTACGGAACACTTTCGCCGGAGCGACGTGCTTGGAGTCTGAAAGGTGCGCGCAGGGCGAGCCGCGTTTGTCGATCCTCGTGACAAATAGATACGAACTACTTAAGTAGTATTATAAACGGGACACTATACTGCTGGAAGGGGAACGGAGCAAGTTATGAAGCTCCGTCTGGTAAATGGAATGTAATTTCGAGTGGTCCGAAAATAAATGATTTAACGGGTATTTCATTAGTCTTTTTTTTTACGAAGAATCGTCTCCATTCCCGTTACATATACCGCGAATTGTGCACTATTCTGAACTTGGCAGACTGAAATGGCAGCCAATGTGCATTTTTTAGAAGTTATACGCAGACGAAAATTCCAATATTCGTCTATTCCTCGAAAGAAGGCTCCTCCAAAATATAACTGTACCGCTATCTTTTACTTTTTATCCAATGAACGACCAGTTGAGCAAAACAATTCTTCCCCTTGTTTATTTTAATTAAAATCATTGATTACCCTACGAAGTGCAGCTAGAACCGCGCGAAGATGGAAGCGTTGGTGTGATTATTGGCCAAGACTTACCAGTGCCGGTACTGCTGACAGAGTTGACCGATGCGGACTGCGACATTTGCATCTGCAGTGACATCTGATTATTACTCTGCTGCATGGCTAATGTTTGCTGCTGGTGTTGCTGCGACAGTAGCTGCTGCATCTGAGTGCTGTTGGCCATACCGGAGCCCGCGATACCTCCGCTCTGAGAGCGAATCAGCTGTTGATGCTGCATCTGCGCGGCGTTCATCTGCATTCCGCCTGTGCCTCCCATGCCGAACCCGCCTACAAAAACAACGCAAGTGAAACAATTTAACCGTCACTTAGTCCCCCGCTCATCAATGAGATAATCAATCTTCGCTTCTAGGAAAACCTCAACGATTCCCCTCGGTAGTTACTAAACGATTCCTCGATGGATGCAAAGACACATTCATCGCCCAACCCTTTCGACGCACACGCTGCTGTCCCATGTACATATCAAAAGCTCGCAAGACTCATATTAAACTGGTAACCCAAAACACCTTACATTACCTATAGGTACCTACCACATTCTACCCAAAGATTAACTGTCATTAACCTAAATCGTACAAGCTACACGGACGCGTGCAATTTGCGTCGGAGGAATGAAAAAAGCGATGTGACTAATTCGACACCGACTTGGAAGGAGCGTTACGCTCGCGACCCGCCTCAGGCGCAGCTGATTATCACAGGCGCGATACGGGTGGAAGACGCTTACCTTGGTGACCTTGTTGGTTGAATTGCGAGCGCATTTGCGCCTGAAAGCCCTGCTGCTGCATCAGGACGTGTCGCCATTCTTGCTGGGCTCCGCGGCCGGCGATGCTATTCCCAAGGCCGTCCGCTGGGCCGACGCTGACGTTAGGCGGCCGTTGATTATTGGTCCTAGGATATCCGAGACGTTGATGCATCTGATGCATCCCGCCGATGGCGGCCATACCGCCGCCGCCCATGTACATGTTGCCGCCGGCCGCGTGCAACGCCTGTTGTTGCTGTTGCGCCATTTGCGGCCTCATCATCGGGCCTAAAGCGAGAACGCCACACGGCAGGACGTTAATAACCCTGCAATCTGCCTCCGATCTTCTTGCTCGTATCGAGATATCGCCATTTCCTAATTGCGTGCTGTATAGTGCAGTAGGGAAGCCGGGAGTTGCGGAGGAGCTGGACGTCTCTGTTGGATTTGAAGATATAGGCACCGGAAAGATTTGCTGAATAGAAGGTAGACTGGTTCTAAGCGATGAGGCTTGGCGAACAGGTCTGTTTTGCTCTGAATAGTTTCTTACGAGGCATTCAATTATTAATGTGCCTTTAATGTGTGTTGATGGGAGTGAATGGCATATCGAAGATGGGAACTTATAGTCCAACAGAGATCTTCAGGTATTTCGTTAGCCGCGGTCCGGCGTGACTTGTTGTGCAAGTGGAGGTGTATGTTTCAGTAGTTTCAAGAAGATCTGTGCAGTTATTTCAAGATTGGAGAGGCGAGTGACTGTATGGGACGAGTGACAGAATGGATTCAGGGGAATGGTCAGTTAAGAGTCAGACAACGGGAAACTCAAGGCCTCGCTGCGCGGAGAGGAAACTTTTAGCGATACTCTATGACTCTTAATTACTGACTTCTTTGTAAATATAGGTACTCATGTACAGATGTAAATAAACATTAATCATCATACATCAACCTCTTTTCGTTTCCTATATCTCATACTATTCAACCGCACCGTCACTGAACTCAATTATTAGTTACGTGCAAAAGAAACAGTTGAATCTAGAGTAGCAAAAGAAAAATGATCTCGCTAATTATCATCTTCGCGATCTGATTCTCAAGAAATCAGACCCGCGTCGGATTGATGCACCTACCAAGTAATCTCGTGCTTCTAATCTTCACGTAAAAGGGAAGAATCTCCTCTATTTTTATTCCTCTGCACACGCGAGACGCGGTCGCGCTCGTGACAGCCAGAACGCAGGATTCAATCGAAGAGGATAGGTCCATCGATCGCAATGAAGCGACGCTTCATTCGGCTTAGCCAGATATAAGCGCGGAGGCTACGTATACCGGGCGAAGGAAACGCAGCCCAGTAATGCTCTGTGGATTTTCGTTTGGATAGAATCTTACGAAAGTAGCTCCGGGCAGATCGATAGAGTCTTTGTACGCTGGTGCAGAGTATAAGAATATTTACGACCCCCCTCCTAACCCTATGCCATTCTGTTCCGCTCTTTCTTTCGGGTCTGGAGCGGATCCAGCGGAGAGGTCGGCTTCATTTCTCTCGAATGCTTGTCTAACCGATGGTTAAAAAGTGTGTAAACAGTGCTCGAGGGAACGCACCGCGGCTGGAGTCAAATATTTTTTCACGATTATTCATCGTTTACATTTTTACGCGCGCTTACACCGGATTTGCCAGCTCTTCTGTAATCATTTAGTAATCGGGGTTATTTTCAAGAGAGATATTTCACGCCGAATTCTTCACCGAGTATCACCGCCCGGTGTCCGACAATCGGGATTTTGAGTGAATGCAAATGAACGCAATTTATCCAAGTGTACTGAAACTTGAGAGGAATTCTCCTTGGAAATGTTGCACTGAATTTGATCACGAGGCAAAGGACGTTTCTTTGCGATACAATCATGCATCACGACCTATCCAAGTCTCGAAAAAGTGAAATCTACCTGCGTTCAACTTTTCATTTTCTCCTTTTGTTTACATGCTCTAAAATTGATCTACGCCTGAGCAACTCGTGCTCGACAGAGTAAATCTCTTAGCATCTGTCCAGCCAGTCTGTTGTTAAGTGGTTTATCAGTTTGAATATCAAGATCGTGGGAAATCAGCTAGGGAAATCGGAGCCGCTATCGACGAGCATCGCCTGCCGAAAGAGCATTCGGCGTTTCGACGGAAGATGAAAGAATCGATAGCAACGCCAGGTTCTCATTACCCTGAGTGCCTCCCAACTCCGTCCAGCGCATATGAAAGTGACGCACCGTCGCCAGCGTAAAAAGCGAAACGGAAGAGTGGACCGCGCGCGAGCCCCGCGCTTCATTTCCACCTTTTCGAAAGCACACGCTCTCGTTTTCAAGTGTGAACGCACGATCGACGCGCTTGAAAATTAGAAATTCCAGATATATTGGTAGTACCGCTTGCTCTTATCTGAAGTGTCTGCTAAATTCGAGAATCTTCTACTCTACACTTCTGCAGCGCTCTATCTTATTCTTTAATACGTTTGTGTCTCTATTAAACAGAACTACACCTCTTTGAGAATGATTTGTAGCTTGGAGTGAATAGATGAGACTTTCAAACTGACAATTTTGTGCACAGTGACAAAGAACCTTCGTGGAAATGTAACAAAAGATCAGATATCTTTCAGAGGTTCCCCGCGATTCTTTATAACCAATTAACTAATCGGTGGTTACCAGCAAACGAAAAGAGGCGGAGAGGAGGATCAATGATTCGATCATGAAAGATCCATGAGCAGCTTGGATTACAATTTCAATTTTCCCATAGGTATCCACATATGTATAGAGGAGCTGGGATTAAGGAGACGTGGCGTTCCCGATGGTATCGTACTAACCTGAAGGGGGCATAGGCTGTTGTGTAACCCTGCGCATAGGTCCAGCATTGGGAAACCTCGCCTGCTGACCCATGCCGATACCAGCGTGCATCATTTGGGCCTGAGCCGCCGCTTTGTACTCAGGAGGCGGTGGTCTCACGCCTCCCATCCCTCCGGCCATGTGCTGTTGCTGTTGCATCACCTGAAAAACAGCCCAACAATAGATTTCAATTACTCGAAATCTCCCGTTTCGAGCGCTATTCTAACGCTAATCCAACTACGCGACTGCGAGGCTGCGCGCCACAATACTGTACATTTAAATCCAAATAGAGGGAAATCAGTGTACCTACAATGACAAACTAGATGTGTTTCAATCTGTAAATCTACTAAGGTATCTGTATCCAAGTCAACGCATTACCGACCACCAAACGAAATTATCGCGCCTTTTCAGAGCCAACAAGATTTCCCACTTGAAGGGTAAGGGTAGACTAAAGTATTGAAACTTAATTTTCATGATAAAGCTGTTTCGTGACATTCCCTGTTTTTCCCCCTAGCCAACACTTGTCCCGCGAGAACGATTCAAAATTTCTACGCGCCGATTTTAAAGCAGGGCGCGTTTTCTCCCGTTCTCCAGGAGGCACCGGCGAGAGCACTCGGGCGGTGCTGCTCCTCTAATCGCAGGTTGCTGCCCGTTCGTGGATAGAAAAACACCTTCGACCAGGAGAAAGAGCTCTGCGGGTATGCACCTTCGTGTCTTCGAGGCCTCTACTCGCTAGAGAGGGGCAGAAAGGAACGTGGCCGCGGGGAGGGAGAGAGAGAGGGAGACAGGCTGAGGAAAAACGCGAGAGGAAGAGTGAAGGTGTCCGCCTGTACTGGTAACGAGGGAAACGGTGGCCACCGTGTCTCTGGTTGCCTCGCTGCGCCGCTGTCTTCATTGTCGACGCTTACGTTCGGCGGGCTCTCGTCGCGGCCGCGTAACACCAGGAAGTGGAAATGCAATCTGCACGGCGCGGCTTGTGCAACGACACCGATGGTCGAAACTTCCGTGGTCGGCGACAATGCGGCCCGTAACAGCGAGCCATCGATGCGTGCCGTCAGCCGAGTCGCAATTATTCCTTTGGAATCTGTCGGTCGGCTTTCTAACTCGCCTCTGCATATCATTGTCCGTGCCTCGTCAGCCGAATCTACTTTGTTCCCGTTCCTAGAGCGTTCTTCGTCATTCGGCGCGAGCGGAGCCTAGTCGGGCGTTGCGCTTCGTTATTACGCGCGCAGGAGCCACTTTAAAGGTAGTGGGATCGCGGAGGAGCCTGGTGGCCTTGATGAATCAATCAGTGGAATAGTCGGTTGAAGGACGAGAGGTGTATGTTAGTTCTGAGTTTTTCAAACGTGTCCATCGAAGTTCCCCGAACTCGTGCAAATGTCAGAGGAGCGGCGAGCATTTAGTAGAATGTTAACCGTTGTAATAAATTGAAATGGATACACGTTATCGTTATCGCGACGTCCTCTCGAGTGAGCATCGACTGGCCGTGTGCTCGGTATTCAACTTCTCTGCTCATCTTCCTGGGCACGCTGTGAAAACCGGGGAGCAGTGGAGGCAAAACGAGAGAAAGGAGGAGCGGAACGGAAGGTCGACGCTGACGAGGGATGACTAACAACCAATTGCGCGAAACCTACAATTAGTAATTGGAGCACGATCGGGGAGCCGGCTTCGATACCTTAACGTTGTTAAAGCAATGCTTGTATGATAACTGAGTCATTCGTTAATAAATCATGGGGCCGGCGCAGGAGAGACCTGCGAATCGCCGATAATATTGCGCTGCCCGTGGAACAGGTTTCAATCTCCGTGCGAGTGACTTTGTAGGAGAAAGCTGGTACAGTATTTGGTTCTACGAAGTATTTCACTAGTGTTCTAATCCTCTTTTCAATAATCCACCAAAATTAAGTGCACCAGAGAAATTAATTGGTGATAATTTCTACAGAATTCTGAAGGTAGACACGACGACTGAGGTATAAGACTACCGTGTAGTGGCGCGCTCAGGATTTAAATTTGAGGGGAGCCGAGTTGAAGGGATAAAAATATTTTCAATGCAAATTCAATAAAATTCATTAGGTGATTAGACAAATTTATTTAAAGAATAAAATCCAATTTTCTTTTCTTTCTACAAACCCCATTCTTTGCCACTGCTCCTGTGCATCTAATTCGGTAATATTTCCATTGAAAGTCTAAATTTGAAGGAATTGCATTTCACTCTGAGCATATGGGTAATACCGATCGACTATTAATAGTGGGAGGAGGTGGACCCCACTTATCCAGAAGCAAATGAAAATTTATGTAACACTTGGGACCGTAATCGCGACACCTCAGGCCGATTTTAATTCAATCCCTCGGCGATTTTTCAATGACACGGTGAAAGGATAGTGTTCGAAGGGATAATTCGTGGAACGCGACGATTCAGTGACGGTAATTGGGGCTCGCGGGCACAGTTTCTTCGGATGCAAATTGGGAATGCATAAAAGATGAAGAATGCCGGTGTCGGGGCGAGATGTAAATGACTGCATGCAAATGTTGACTGATTGCAAAGTCGCCGGCGTTACATTATACCTGGACGTGATCTAGAACGACGCGATACAAAACAACGTCCCCCTTTTTCCGCATCCGCGCAAAAGGCAAGGAAGCTTACGCGCCGATGAGAATCGAAGGCCCTAAACGATGACGTAGGGAAGGGTGTGAAAACATACTGTGTTTATGCAGAGTCGAGACTCTAAAATAAACGAGACACAGGTATACATATGTGGGGCGCGTATTTTGCCACACACTGACTATCACTAAACTGAGGACACTGGACACATAATATTTCGCTCCAGAACCCTGAAATCAACCCCTAGGATTTCAATTTTCATTTGCAATCTTTCACGATATCCAATTCTGCCTTAGTTCAATTATCAGCGCAATAATTCGTAAAAATCAAATCTATTTATGAGTATCGCAAGAGGAAAACGAACTAAGATAGCCGCGTGGTAATATTATTCGATGCCAGCATTTTCCCCAGGAAGTGCACGCGAACGCAGATTCCCCGGCTACAGAAAAACTTTCCATTCATTGTTCCGCGGGTCCCTAGAAGAAGCTCATGCTATTTGCGTCGCTTCTTTCAGCGAGACGGAACAGAAGTTGCAAAGGAACCGCGATACCTGTTGCACGGGTGGGGTATCGCGAGAACGACTCAACCGCCGGATACGGAACTTAATGTTTCGGATAATGCCCCACCGTCGATATCGCCTTGCGATCCTTCCCTACGCAGCTTGATAATCCGCCGGGCACGCGTCCCTGAGAGGATCGCTGGAAATACACCATCGTTCGCGTCAAACGACCATCCAGAACCTACCGACACTCTCGATACCATGACCTCAACGAACCGAAAACGGAGTCAGATCTATTTTGCGCTCGTATGCAGCGCCCCATGTTGCGTTGTGCAACGAGACGAATCGTATAATCGATACAGCGAAGGCAGATAGAATTGTTACGTGAACGGTATACGGGAAGGCGCCTGATTTGATATTTAATATTCCGAGTTGAATTACGGTCGTGGCTGCGCCTGGGGTTGCTCTCAAAGAATCTCGTGATAACACACGCAAGTGGAAACTCTCTCAAGTAACACTGAAACTGGAATAGTTAAGTCTCCCTTACTGAAACCTAAACACCATTTCTAATCACCCTGTTTATCGTGCATAAGCATCGTTCAGCGCCATTAGGTAATTAAACGATAAAACACCCCGCGCTCTCACACCCACCTACGCGCTAGTGGCGAAGTGTTTCAGCGATCGATCGCGAAAGATTAGAAGGTAACGTACCTGTTGGGCGCGCATCAGTTGCTGCTGCTGCTGAAGGAGCTTGGCGTGCTGATGCTGGTCCACCTGATTCGGCGGCACTTGCTGGGGATGACTGCGTGCGCCAGCGGCCCCGGCAGGCTGGGGAACGCCACCCGCCGCGGCGGCTGCTGCTCTCTGCCTCAGACTCTGCTGCGTGAAGTTGATGGTCTGGGACTGGGAGACCGAGCAGTACGTGTCAGTCTGCCCGCCTGGTCCTGGCTGGTTCTGAGTCTGCTGCTGGTTGAAGTACATGCCCTGTTGGGCTGCCACTGACACACCTGGCTTCAGGTCGCCGGTGAGCTGCATGTGCTGACCAGCTGACACCTGTAACAGGGAAAGAGGAGTTTCGATTAGCACTTCGAGGTTCAATAGCGATTCTGTATTACGGATAGATAGTGGAAAGTCCAGATAGTGGACCTGGAACCTGTTAGATTCGATTCACACCGTGGCAAACTTTCGGGGACGTACCTACGTCTGTACCTACGGTTCCACGATTCGAGGTTAACTGCGGCATGCGTTATAATAGACGTTTACCTGTGGGCAACCTTCCCCCACCAAACGGTAAGAAACTTTCGGGGCGATGCGATGCCGGGTTTATTGGTATTCCTAAATTTCCCCGTCTCCGCGGAATATTCCTCCCACGCCGCGTAATAGCTACCTCAGACCGAGGGACTACCCACGCGTGTTGACCACTCGGCTACGTGTGATCCGCTCAAAATTCTTGGAAGGGGAAATTTTATGTGGCTACCTGTCGTCGGCTTTAATTAAAATGTAGGCTTCAAATTATTGAATTGAGGGATATAACTTAGAATTACTTGGAAATATTTGGAATTACTTGGAAATACTTTGAATTACTTGGAAACACTTGGAATTATTTGAAAATACTTGGAATTGTAAGATTTAAATTTTTTTGGCTATCCTGAACATTTCAGGAAAGCGGAATAATTGGAATCAGCGAACGAAGCCAGTCAGATTTTCGTCACAAAGGATGCTCCTACCCAACATCAGCGTCAGAAAGTTTTATTACCCGTTCCAATTGGCCACGATCTCCCGCGGCAGTATATACGCGATATGATTCGGCTTGTTACCGTATGATCCACGATCGAAGGTAGATCGGATCGAGCGGTGGTTTTCGTGGAGGCTACAGAGAGTCGAACAACGGCTCGCCACGGGCGGGCTGGAATTCGGTTTCCGGCAAAAAAGCGACGGACAAGTGGCGACTATTGTCCTGTCGTCGCTCGGTATCGTAGGCAATGATACAAAATGGCTACCGTTCTTCAATATCTCATCCACCGGCCTCTGGTAAAGGGAAAAGGGATGGTGGAAGGGGAGGAATAAGGCAGAGCCGAGGCCCGGTACGGCTTCGATGACTCTTGACCCCCGGGCAATCGAGTCGCGGTAATCTAGTCCGAGTTTCTGCCTCCCCGCGCTGCTTTCGCCCATTCCAATGAATGCCAACCCCCTTAATGGTCCCTTCTTACGAAACTATATTGCGGACTTCGAGTGGCAGCTACGTAGAACAATTTATACATAAAGCTCGCGAGCTGTAGCGAAATTCTTGGCTCTTGTTCCTGAATAAGAATTCACAATTCTTTTGACCATTATATCGTCCCGTTACAAACCTCTAAAATGTTAGTCTTAAACTCCCGAACAGCCGAAATAAAATCTTCAGTTTTTGTAAAAAAAAAAGGCAGAGGTGCTCGTAGAGACACTCGATCCAGCGGTGCACGATACTTATATTTAGAAGCGAAGGAACTGAAAATTTGATATCTATAGAAGACGGTCGAGGCTTGGCTCGATTATGCACAGCCAGTGCACGCGCCTAAGACCTTGTGACACTTAGGCAGCGTTGGTCATAAGTCGTTCGCTATAATAACGCGAGGTACCGGATCGGCAATCTCCATACGGCGCGTACGAACAAAGGACTGCACCAGAGACGACCAATAAGTGGTCCGAGGCCAGAGAAGAATGTCGCCGCTCTTATTATTCGACGGTTCGTGGTAGAAATTCACATGGAGAGGGTCTTCGTCATTTGATGGTAATCGGGTCGGCGTAAATTGGTCCGCGATGCGGATACTCTGCACCGACGATAAGATTCCTCTGTGGATTTTTCCCCATTACGCTCTTTCCACCGTCCAACTTCTGACTCCCAATTCACCCAGTTCCCCAAAACGATTGATCCTTAATTCTCAAAAAAAAAAAAAAAAACACCTCACATTTTAGCTTTGGACTTCATCAAAGACAGACAATACCAGAATCAAAGAATGAAGCATACACGTGAACGCGTATACTGCATCTAAAGAGCGGGGTGGTCACGAGAAATCGCCCTATCCAGAAGCAGACTACCCAAAAGCGAGCACGTAACGCTCGTACAACGTCTAGGCTGCCAGGGCCCGGAGACGAGCGGGTTACGTGTTTGCGATGGCTAGGTACCGCGACACTGGGGGCTTTTAGTTATGACGCCTAAAGGAGAAAGCTAGTCCTGGGCCAGGTCGCGCATAATTAGCCTAAATCACGACGGGGTGTCCCGCTGGGAGCTCCTGGCCGCGACATCTGCATAGCACGTGTCTTGTTATCTCCTTGCTCGGCAGAGGATTGCGGAGTTTCGGCGAAACTGCGGGAGAGAGAGCGAGCGAGCGAGAGAGAGAGAGAGAGAGAGAGAGAGAGAGCCGAACGCCAGCTTCCGCGGAACGAGACACCCTGAACAGACCATTCGGACGGGAATACTAATATGGAGAGAGGCCTGGAAGCCTTCTATGGGACGCGGAGACGCTTTAACGCTCTCTGTGCTACCTGAGACACCGCTCGCGCTCATTTTACTCCCTCCTCCGCCTGTCCTTCTTCTTCTTCTTCTTCTTCTTCCTCTCGGCGTGGGAAGATTGCCGTGGTTAATGCGCTCGCCACGTTCGATGCACTTATTCGGGGCTCCTGCGCACGGTTTCCACGGTTTCCGAGGGTTAAACGCTAAGGGATTAAAGCGTGTAGCAAAGGCACAAGTTTAGTCACTTCTCTGGGCCAGAAGCCTTGGCTACCGAGAGCAATGAACGAGAACATACTCCATCTAGATCCAAGAAATCTATACTTTTAAGTCAATTTCTCAATAATTTTGATCTTCCGTTAATCTTTAAAGAAGATCAAAACTCTTCTTTCGACGCCTCAACGCAGACACAGCGGTGGAGGCGAGGATATTCGCGCGCCGTGAGATCAGAGAGCGAATGGGGCGAGAAGAAAAGGAAGGACGTATCTGGAGGCAGGGGCGCTGGAAGGATTTTCATGAATCGGGTATTCGAGGGACTCGCAATCACGATACAGCGCAATCAAGCACCGTTAATGACGCCGCTGCCATTAGCGATCGGCGTGTTCCTCCAACGATTCCAGCATGCCTCTATGGAACAACTTATCGATCGAACGTCCGAGGGGGGTGGTCGGGGGGGGGGGAGAGGACGAGGTGGGTGCCATAAACGCGTATCGGCGCGCGGCATGCGTTGCAGTCGCCCAGGAGGGCAGCCGATACGTGTGCTGCGCGCTGTGTGCTCGCATAATCGCCGTCTTCGCTACTATGTGGCTACGCGCCCCGCTCGGCGGCGGGCTACCTGCGCGGAAGAAACAGGTTGCCGAACCTGTTACCCGGCGATGTTTGCGGTAGGTATCCGGTGTATCTGAAATTAGAGGCCGTGTCAGGTATTAATTATTAATTACACGAGCTGTTAGTGCCGTCTCGTGTAATTAATAATAGCCATTCGAGCCCGGTGATTGCGAGTCGCTTGCACCGTGCCGCGTTATCGATCCTCGAAAACGCGTACACGTACGCGGCGCCCATTGCTCGTTTCGCCTTCGCGTCTCGAACCGATTAATCTCCCGCTGGTCCCTGCGAAACGATGCTCGCGCGGCTTCTAATTCTAGAGCACCGCGCGTGGGAGCTTGATTATCTTAAATGCTGCTCTAAGGTCTCGCTTTTGGAAGACTCTTTGATTATTCTCGCGCCAGAGGGCCAGGTATTTCAGAGGGCTCGCGCGATATGGTAGCAAGCTTCTGTCCCTCGTAGACACTTTTATATCTTGAGCCAGCTATTCCTCACGCCTCCGTGGAATTAATCATGGCGGAGCGCGAATTACAGGCAGAAGCAGCGCCAGAGCTCTGGCAACTCTATCGTCCAGGGGCATGGCGTGCAGGTCGCGGTGCCGCAGTACGGCACGGATGGGAGCGTGGCTAACGCGGGGTATAAATCCATCGTCATTAGCGTGTTGCACAGAAGCGGGAGGCTGAACGACACGTAGCTGCGCGCGGCGGGGCTTGTGTGACTCACCGTCTGCTAGGAACCGCGTCGCGGCTAATATCGCGATGCGGTAATCGCTAATCATAGCGCTGCTGCCCGCTGCAATTCTGCACGGCCGCTGCAGTCCTGCGGAGATGTTCTTCCAAGGGCGCAGAGAGGGTCTAGAATTTAGGAAGCTTCTTGTATTTGCTCCTCATCGTGCAATAAAGCAAGAAGAAAACAGGGAAGCGGGCGTTACAAATCGAATTCGAGGACTTAAGAACGACCTAGACGACTGCCCATCCCAGTTGACCTCAGCTGTCTAATGATCCGCGAAACCGTAATAAAACTTGACGACGGGACTCCAGCGCGATTCGAGGACAAACGCTGGAGCGAGACAATGAAACGGGGGAAAGGTGCGCGTAGTACTTTGGCGTACGGGAGAACCACTGAAACGTTTCGCCGCAACGCATCGCGGGTTCGGGAATACTCCCTGCGGATGGGAGAGGAATGGCATGCATCTCGAGTCGAGCGGAGTCGACTGTGACCTTGAGATGGACACCTCCTGACGGAGAATCCCGCCTTGTTGCAAAGAGAGATCCGAGGTGCATCGCGTGCGTACGGATAGAGAGGGAGAGAGAGGGACAGAGAAAGGGAAAGGTAATCCTCCGCTTACACCGATGTCCAGGGGGAAGGGTGCGAGCAATTGCGTGGCAGGAAGAGGTTTCTAGCAGCGTTCAAGACCAAGGGGAACGAGGCACGGAGGGGGGAGGAGAGGGCAGCCGACGAACGAGTGCATGGAAGAGGGAAAGGTAGCAGAAGAGGAGGAGGTGAAGAAGGACTCCACTGGCGAGTCGCACGAGTCTTCGCGGACGGTGACCTCCACCCCCGCCACCACCTCCGGCCTGCGTGCAACTCTGTACACGTCCAGTGTGACGATGGCAGCACCACTGCCACGAGCAGCGCGACGCCACCGCCAACGGTAGCGCCTCCCGCCGCTGACGAACTATCGGGGATGAGATCAAGGATCTCCCAGTCAGTGCCTCTGAACTACGGTTACGTTGCGCTGCTCTGCAATTGCGATATCTAGATGTCCCGGCTACGCGAGCCATCCCGAGTCTTTATACGTCAATTGCGCAACACTAAATTGCCTCAACTCCAATCCATGCGATCTCAATTAAGATGTGAACCCAAGATACAGAGAATCTGGTGTTCTCTATTTACGCGCGCGACTTTTACCTAGCGTATCGAAGAGAGCGAGCGATGGAACCCCTGTTAATCTCGCGGGGGAACCGAGCATCGGTGTTTCCATCCCCGGAGGTGCTCGGTCTCGAAATGGCCGCTGGGCAACGCTCAGGGAACAACGAACATCCCGCCTCGCGCCGGAATAATCCGGTCGAAAAGTTAACGCCGTAGAACAATGCCGTACTTCGCGCTAGTCCCCGTGTAATCCCTCTCAGGGCGAGCGCAGGGAGAAAGAAACGGGAGACGCGACCGAGAGAATCCCTGATACCTTCGCGCTACTAGCGAAAGCTCTAGCCCCGCGAAAGATCAACTCGCCCCCGTGTTCCCTAATGCGCTTCCCGTCTCGCTCTTTTCGCTCTGCAAATATAGGCAACGCGCGCTATCAACTTTCCAAAGGCTTTTTGCCATCGGACGCTGCAGGAACCTCGAGGTCGAAACGAAGTTTTGTTTCTCTTAAACGTCTATCTGGAAGCAAATGGTTCGTATAATTCGAGGCTACGAAAGGGCAAATGGATGATTTTCTACGGAAGTTCAAGAGACATGGTCAGCCTGCATAATCTGGGAACTCCGTTAAGAAGTTTTGTCTTCGCACCCTTTTATCTTCCATCCGCTAATGTTCTCCACCTTTCCACTGATTTGCCTCGCTGTCGCGAGTTCAAGCGCGGAAAAGAGAATCCTGATGGTTAACAGGGAAACACGTTTCCTGTAGATCGACCACGGGGCAGCCAGTGGCCCGCATTGGCGGCAAATAATTCAATTTGAAAAGTTAACTCCGCGGGAGATTGGCGCAATCCGTGCTGCCGACGATATACGCGATAATCCTCTCCCCGAGGAGACCAAGCAGGCAAGACGACGAGGGAATCCTCGAGGAGCGTTTCGCGACCAACGTCTTCTCGATATAAATACAGGATAGAATCGTGTCAGTCTCCCCCGTTTCTGTGGCTCACTCCCGTTCTCCGATCTTGAAACCGTTCTTCGAGGTAGGCCAGAGAACAGATCGTCGCAGTGGAGTACATAGTCGGACACGAGAACAGCCGCTTTTCAGTAGTACAGCCGTAGCTATTGTCCGACACGACAGCCTTTCTCTTCTGAAAGCGAGCCACTCGATAAGCCGGATCGGAGTCGGGCGGCTAACTGATCGAATTCGGTTCCGAACTGCTGCCACTTTATTCGGGGTTTTACAAACTGAAACGGTATTTAACATCCCCGAGGATTCTCGAGGAATCCCAAGAATCCTCGAATGGAGAAAGCGGCGTCTCCGGGGTCCAATTACATTCGCAGCTTTCACACCGTCCACGCTTCCATTTCTCGTTCACGAATTCACGAAAACCGAGATTTCGAGAACACCGCTCGCAGCACATATTTCTTTAACACGAACTCCCTGCTTATCCTACTAATTACCACAATCAGAAGTTTCGTTATATTCGCGCAAAACGTCGTCCGCGAGGACAATCGCGTTAACGCGGCGCTCGTACAAAAACAAGGGAGGGAAAAAAGGGCTCGAAAGAATAGTATCAGGCACGTAGCTACAAGCTGGAACGCTGAAAGGTGAAACGGAGAGGGTATTTTCCAGGACACGCGAGGGTGTGGTCACGTGACTGTGACGGTGACAGGGTTGGATAGAACGAAGAGGGGTCGCGAGCAAAGTTCCGTGAAGAATTCGAAGGCCACACGCGACCTCCGCCTACGTACGTTCCTCTCCTCCGTCGCAGCTTAGCCCTCCGTAATACCCTCTCTTTCTATCGAGCATGCTCGCTTTCCCTTCTGTACTATTCGCCAAGGTAGCTCCTGTTTTAGCCTCCCTTCGCTACTTTCCCCGTACCTTTCTCCCTTCGCGAGCCGTTCCACACCCGGCTCGATCGCGACTGCGTTTCCCTTCGACGCCACACTCGAGCCGAATTCCAATTGCTCGGTCGATTCGCGGAACAGTCGTCGAAACGCCCGCCTAAGTGGCAAGAACGCCAACGAACGCATCGACGTTCCCGATATAGCCGCCTGAATACATCAGGGAAATCACCGCGGACGCTGATAAATTTATAGCCGCGATGGCAATGGCTGGTTCCTGGGCTAATGCAATCGCGTACCGCGATCTTGTAATGACCGCCGCGACGTGATCCAGAGGTGGGTCGCCCACGGACCTTCGTTATCTTCGAAAGAATACAGCGACTCAGAAATTTCCCCCCCAAGTTTTGAAATTCTGGACTTAGAAATCTGAGATCTAAAGCAACAGAGCGTGCAATGGAGGGAAAGTTTTAGTTTCCATTGCATCGACGACGATATCTGAATCCAGCGAGCTGGGGTAACGAGTTCACGCGAGCCAGAGTTTCGATCCGGCGACAGATTTGCTCGGCTCTCGAGTTGACCGTCGCCTAAAATTCCCCCCCCCCCCCCCCCTCCGCGATCGTTATCGCGCGTTCCCACCTCTAACCTTCCCGCGAAACGGCGAAACGGACCGCGCGCGTCGCCGGAGTGGCGATAATTTTAATTTCACTGCGCTCGCCTCGACCCCCGCATCTGCGCATCGGGCTGCACGGAGGAGACGGAGGATGGATGCATGGCGCATTTACATGCCGGGAAGAATGCCACTCATCGAGCGCACACGCAGGCGCCACCGTGCTCGCGAGAAATGCACCGCTGACGAGTGATGGTGTTTTAAGTAGCTAATTATCGCGGGGACGCGCGCGCCCCGTCACGATGCAATGAAAAAAACCTTGCGAACCTGGACTTCAACGAATTATGTAAATAGACAGTTAAGAAATTACGGGTACAAATTGCTTTAACTGTCCCTCTACGGACGTCCTTCCTCGAAGGAACATCGTGTCACAAAACACTTGTACAGTGTTAGCTCTAAGGTCACTACCAGCGGCGGATTTAAGCAATTGTTGCTTAAATTGTTGCTAGAAAAGAATAATTAAAACACTATATTCTTTTTTCCCCATAATTTTCATGCCACACGCGTGTAAATTTATTTGTAATTGAGTTATGTATACAGAAGGTCCCAGAACGTTCGCTACCTGGGCCTTTTTCCTGGGGCTGTTCCGGTCTAGAGCCCATAAAAATAGGTGATCTTTAGGAATTAATTAAAGGAAAACTACTACATATAATTTAATGGAACTTTTTGCATTGCATTAAGGATGTCTTAAACTACAGAAATAATTTTTTTGTCTTATAATTCATCATTGCAGACGGCACTGGGGAGTCGTTAAAGTCGAGGCGTCAAAAAATTCATCCGAATCGGTAAAACCTGTAGCACCTAAACCATTGGTATGAAATAAAAAACAATGCCAGATTATTAAAGGGCATGAAACTCGCTCGTGGACTACCTAGGCAGTAAAAATGACAAAAAATTACATTTTTGAGAAAATAACGACACTTGAAGTTTGAAATTAAAAAACGCCTTTAAAAATGACAAATTTTCAATTTTTTAATTTTACTGGTTTGTCTACGAACCAGAAGTATATTCTTCAAAATAAAGAAAGTTTCAGTCGAATCGGATA
The DNA here is from genome assembly GCA_029448645.1 of Andrena camellia. Lineage (NCBI taxonomy): Eukaryota > Metazoa > Arthropoda > Insecta > Hymenoptera > Andrenidae > Andrena > Andrena camellia. Next base: position 18,295,659 of record CM055677.1, read on the forward strand.
ATAACTTTTTGAGATACAGGGTTCCACCGATTTTAAGAACACTGTTTCGAGAAAAACGCGTTCAAAGTTTTACGTGAGTGTCGAGTGGCCGGGTGTTACCCATGCATTTGCGGCTACTCGGTACTTGCGGCTTCCTAAAAGGTTGAACATTCGAAAAACGAAATAAAAAAAATCGATTTTTAGACCGGAACCTCCCTTCAAATTCGCCACTGATCACCACCTCGAAATTGTGTGCTTCATCTTCAACTCTCTAACTCCTAAGTGACACACAATTGTTCAGAATCTACAGAACGATGGATCCCAAACGTTCGACCCGAATTTCATCCCCTCTCCTCTTTCGCATCCTGTCTAAATCTGGCGTTAAAGAACCCTTTAAGTTGATCGACTTCCCGCAGCGATTACCAGCACCGCCGAAGAAGCGAGAATATCGCGGAGCAGCCGCTTAAGTGCCCTTCGTGGCTTGAAACGTTGAAACATTAAGGCGGCCGATGCATCGCGGCCCCAGAGCGTCCAGCACTTGTTCTATTATTATGATTCACACTGTACAACGATCGCCGTGTGTTAAATGGCCACACTCGTGAGCCCTTACAGCGGTCAATTAGTCGCTGTGCATTAACCGGCTCACGTTGTCCGGGACTTTCGAGCGGAAGGTAATTAAGCTGATTACCGGGAGGAATCTTTCGCCGTATACACGCCGTCGGTCCCGGCGTTCCATCATACACGTTACACGCTTCCTGTACGCGGCCGCGAAACGAGCGCAATATTTCTGAGCCCCGGGGCTGGCTGCTCTTGGGGCGAATCGGGGTGAAATCTTTCGCCGAAGCGTGAAGGGAACTGGATCCAAACGATCACCGGGTAATTAGAGGAGGAAGTCGTGCCGAATACAGCCACGGTTTTATTATATCCCGATATCTCGATATATTTTCCAGCGACACGAATAAAGAGACAGGAATAACGCCGATCGAGTGATTCGCTAATTACCCCGACTATATGTGGCGCGTCGATGGAAGAATGGCACTGCAACCTACGCGCGGAAAAACACATCGACATTCGCGCTCACCGTCATCGACCCCTACGAGCCTCGAACGGTGCCAAAAACTGTTCGAACAGCGTGGAGTGTCCACGAGTGGAAGGGACCATCGAGGCTCGTCGCCGTGCAATTTAACGCGTGGTTAATGACTCGTGGAAAGGGTGAGCAAGAATGTAGCGAACCGAAGAGGTCGGGTTACGCCGTGAAAGGGAAACGCTTGAATACGGTTTAAGCGGGGGTGCCCGCCGCCAGCTCGCGGAGAAGTTCAGTCGACGGGGTGACAAGCGTAATATTCTCGGTAAGGGACACACAGGCCTGTCGGTGGCGACGCTGCCACAGGGCTTCCTGGTCGATAGCAGCGCGTTTCAACCACTTACGTGACTCCTACGCTGGCCCCCGATAGGAGCAGCCCCGTGTACAGATAACGGTTAACTCGATGATTAGCAGGTTCGACAAACCGCGGTTACCCTGCCGTGGCGAACGGCCCATCACACGCTTCCGACTCGCAGGCACACGCACAAGCGCGCGCGCGCGCCGATCGATCGGGGGCCCTCTCGCGCTCCAGCGCAGCCGTGCCCTTTAAACTTCAAAGTGACGCCTCGCGTGGTTAATTAGTCGATCGACCTGCAGTCTTGGGCTGATAAGAAGATACCAACCAGCAGCTAGCTGGAGGGGAGCTCTAACATTCACGGTACGGTTTGCTGGTGCGTGTGGCGACTGGGTGGGCCGATCTCACCAGACATTCGATTCTGCATGCGAGAACGGGCGGGCTGGCGAGTCGATATTTTCGGTGTGAGTGTTCCACGGAGTCAGACACTCCCGTGGTCCGATACTGTACACCCTTTGAGCTGTGCGGCCGTTGAGAGGCGTAGATATGGCCAGCAAAAGGGCCTATAGGGTTTCTGTTTGATACGGCGACGTTATTATTTTCTGAGTTTGAATAGAGTTACATTTGTTGACGGTTGTACCTAAATGGAGCAAAGACGTAAGGAGCACCGTGAGAAATTCCGCTGCTCTCTGGTAGACGAGGCGTGAAAGCGTACCTACGCTCGCGAAGGGAGCGTAATCGGTGAGCTTTGAAGCAGCATTAGTCGAGCAAATCGAATCCCGTGTGTACTTAACGGAATGGACACGCGAGACGATATCGACACCTCTCTTCCTGGTTCAGAACAAACGGATATTACACCAAGTACACGCACGCGTGGGCGGGAAATCTGGAGCAACCTGCAGGGAGGGAGATGGGGGGGGGGGGGGTATATATTCCATATCCGCCGTGCAATGAATTTTCACCATGTTCAATGAATTTTTACGCGATATCGTTAATTTCGAGCGGCTCTTTTCCAGCGTGCCGCGGGCGTAAATTTCCGCGATGGTATCTTCGCCAGCGAACCACCCCTTCCACCCACGTTCGATACTAATTTCATTTTTAAATTCGTCGGAAATTCGCGAAAGTTGCGGCGTTTTAATTAGAACCAGCGCGAGGGGCATTTAAATCGCCGCCGAGCGCGGATCTATTTATGCCCTCCGCGTTGCTAAAGAGTTAATTAAATTTAATTATGCTATCTACGTAACGTACGAGAGCGCGTGCTAGCTCGGAGGCGAATCAGGAGCGAGACATCGTTTACCGTCTGAACGGAGGAAAATTGGAAAACATAAGGGTGCGCGCAACGTGTCCTACGAATCGACCGGTAGGGGATCACCGCGTCTAGTTTATGAGAAATTCGTGAGACGCCGATGCAAACATCAAAAGGCAGAGAGGTTCATAAAGGAGCCACACCTTCGCCGTTTCATTAAACTGGGAAAGGGTTAAACGACGAAATTCACCAGCGATACCCCGGCTTTTCTCGGTCCTAGACTTCAGACAGCAACCCCCTCCTCCCCCCCCCCCTCCCGTGACCATTCACGTCGGGAAATGCGTGCGATCGTCGGCGTACTAAAGGGCATCGCTCGCCGACTGGCGTTCAAAGCATATTACATTACTACCCCTCCCACGTTCGTTTAATGTAACGCACCCGCTATTTTCCCTGTGACTTTGAGCCTCAACCCGCGCGACGACTTCCATCTTCCCCATCGTCTCCCCTTTTTATTTTCTCGTTTTCGTGCAGTCAGCGCACCCCCCTCCATCGACACGTTCCCTCCTCCTTCGCGCGCAACCCCGACGACGTTCCCTTTGAGAGTCCCTTTTCCGTACGTGCACACGCACACGCGGGAATAAGTGTTTCCGTGGGGCGGGGGGGGGCGGAGGGGGCGGCTGATGGTTGCACCGGCGTTGATCGATACAGTCAACTAGTCACTGTTTACGGCGGTAGTTAGCGAACAATGCGCGCGCGTGATTTTGCGCGAGCCTCCGGCAGAGAAGCAGATGATCCTACGACTTTCGATGTCTTTCTCCTCGAGTTTCTTAAATCCTTAGTCCTCCTTCGATACATAACAGGAAGCTGCCGATACTATGCGTTGCTAAGTGAAGCTTAACCAAAGAATCTACGAGCTTCGGCTGCCCGGATTTCAACAGCAGGTACTCACCGCGTCAACATTTCGCGAAACGCGCTTTGCAAAACGCTTCGCAATATTCCCAGCGGCCTGTATCGATTAACACTAAATCCTGCAACGCACGGCCACCTAAAAACGCGCTCCACAGCAGCCAGCTGGTAATCCAGGGAAAACTAGCGCGCTGGAGAGCGCGTTTTACCCAGCGGGCAATATCGTCAATTATAATATTTCAGGGAGGAGCGACCGGCTACCGTTCTAGTGTCCCGGCGATAACGTTCATCGTTATCGAAAGCCGGATCGATACGTTGGTGGAGAGGAAGAGAATCTCGACCGAGCACCCGTCGGCTTCGACGAGCGAAGGGGGGGGGTGAGGTGGAGAGAAAGAGGGGGGGGGGGGGCGAAAGGACGAGAGGAAAGAATTCGGCTGGCGCGAAGGAGAGGAGCGGCCCTTTGAAAAATTCCTCGCGGCGCGACGCACGCGAGAAACAAACGTGAAAACCTGCGGGAGGACGGCCTAATGAAATTGCGAGAGGCGGACGGAAGCGGACGAAAACGATAGCGGGGGGAGAGACGACGAGAGACGAGAGAGTTGAGAGGGTTGAGAGAAGGAAAGTGAAAGAGGGGCTGCTCCAGATGGGGGGGGGGAGGGGAGGGGGTTGCGTGGGGGGACAGGGGGCGTAGGAAGAGTGGCTGCTGGCTGTGGCTCCCCGATATCGATTTCCGATACCGGCATTTAGTGCTCCGTATATTCCGTCTACTCCCATACGTGTCTGATATGGGCACGTGTGGGTATAGGTATCCGTGATGAGCGGCACTATGATACGAGGGGGTGCGCGATGGCAGCGGCCACGGGGGTGTGCTCGCCAGCCACTGCAGTGAAAAGCGACGCAAAGAGAGTTCCCGGTGCCTTGGCGAAGTTTGACAGTTTCGGTACTTCGGACCTCTTTGTACGTGCAGCGACAGCGACGACAGCGACGAGTTGAAAGGCAAACGCTGGTCGATTGAACCGTGATCGGGTCAGAAGGGACACGGTCAAACGTCGCCCGGTACCAGGGGGCGGCGGCGGCTAACTTCTCTCTGGCAACTTCTTTCGACTTGGAATTTCAAACGAGGGGCCGTACGCTGCGAAGGAGCTAGGAATTGATAAAGCAGAATCTTGACACTCGCCTGTAACAGCTACGCGCATGAGACTTCAGGAAGAGTCGCGAGAGTCTGCCCAACACGAACTCGTCAGTTTCGAGGGAATAAAACGGAAACGTGTAATTTGACAGGCCGAGCTGAGAGTCGGCGATCCAAGCAGCGCCGCTGAAACGCTCCTGGGAGAGAAGGTCTGGTGTCGGGGTCCATTTGCATCCTTGGCCGGGCTTGCCGCGCGGAGAAGGATGGCCCCCTCGCATCGTCGAGTAGGTTCACCGTGCAACCAGGGCATAATTAGTCGGCACAATGGCGAAGAAGCCGGTAAACTCGTCATTAATCAAATCCTCGGTTTCCACGAGAAGGCCCTCTGTGCCCCGCTCGTTCCTCCCGCGATCCCGCCAGCCGCGTATTAATTATTGCCAGCGCTGCCCTTTGTTTACCAGCATCCACCGCCCCTCCCCCGCCCTACCAGCGACGGTTGTCCACCGTGTCGTCGAAAAGAACAGCACCGAGGGAACTTTGGGCAGCCGATTTTTTTCGAGCATCGACGCCCACGAGTGCCGCGTCAGGAGCGTCTTCACGTCGAGCCTCCTCTTCCTCGCCTCGAGCGGATCATCATTATGAATAGTGAAACCGTTGACCCGACTCCTTCCTTCCAACCCTTCTCACTCCGCCGCCCCGCATCCACGGTGTTGCTGCTCTTAACCACCCTCTAACGACTCCCTGACTCGATGGGCGGGTAAACTTGTCCCAGTTTCGACGCCTGTCACCTCCAGCGCAACAATGACGCGCCGTGGCGAGGCGTGCAGGCGCGGGTACACACACGGGGTGGAAGAAATATGCCGGCGCACGATCGAGTGGCGTGAAAAGCGATACCTTTGATGGGACACGTCGGCAAACGGGCATCTCGCCACTGATTAGCTGAAAGGGTACCAAATCAGGCAGCCGAGCGCTGTGACGTAACTGAATTGATAAATGCAAATCTCTATCCGCCTGGCGGGGGATCAATGGGAGTCGCTCGTGACTGTGTAGCATTGTTGGTATTCGCAATTCCGGAGACTAAAGAAACTGAAGAACACGATTTACGTAAGCGGAACTTGAACCTGAAGCTTTCCATTTGCCGGCCCACTGCTCTGACCAATTGACCTACCCCCGCCCAGGCTGGTCCTCCCCAGTTTCTACCAGAGAAATGTCCGCCCACAAAATGTGTATTACGTAAGGACAGAAAATCGATGGGAGGAGAATTATCCTACACTGTGTCCCCACCTACACGCACAGCGTAATCACTAGACTTGTTTCTCATTGCGTATTCTGCGTGCTTTCGTTTCATCTCTAAAAATAGCCAAGTATCACGGATCAGACCCACAAATCGTTCTCGCTAATAACGTTCTAAGGATATATATCTAGGGTCCAATTTATACAGTTTCTTTAAGGAAGCTGCGTGGCGTCGAATCATACGAGACGAATGTTCTTATATGAATAAGAACACGAGGATTAATGGCACGTAGCGCGAAGGAAGTGGAGGGCCGCGTTATAGACGGCCCGAGCCTGCGAATATGGCAGAGAAATCGAAGGGGGGACGTGGAAACGCGGTGCATCGGGTCGAGAGGGGGAGGGTTGGTCGGTAATCGATGCTCAGCACCAATTAGTAAAACCACCCTGCGTCGAACTGCTTTAAACCGGTTCACGGAGCAACGCACGGTAGGACGGAGAGCCCCCGGATCGATTCTCTGAAACTACTCCTTCGGAGCCGATCCAGCTCGCGATCCGCAATGTTCATCCGCAGTCGGGGATTAAGAGGCGATCGAGTTCACTCGCCGGCGCTTTCTTGTTGCGTCTGTTCGTTAAACTAATAACGACGGGGACGTCGCGCAACGACGTGACGAAGATGCGCAGAGAGGCGATGCTCGAATTGATGGCTACGGTGGGAACTCTCATTCTGCTTCGAAAAGTTGAGGAAAAAATTGCCTTCTCCATTTTCCCGTGTCGTCTGGCAGAAATTTTGACTACACTCGCTGACTTATAGCCTTTCAGAGACGTCAACGTTGATTTGAGAGCAAGCGACATTCGATTTCGATCGATCCTGATTCGCTTCGCGCAGATATTGTACAGTGGATGGTTTTTTAAAGCAGAAAGGAATAAATATACTGCGACGGTAAACTGATAACTGGGATCCAGCCACCGACTGCTGGTACTCAAACACTTTCCTCTGGCTAGAAGGCGAAACCTTCCACGGGAACCAAAAGGCAAACCGAAGGAAACCGAAGCTTCCTTGCAAACTGAATATCGCTCCGGCGTAATGAGGTAGACGGCAAATACGTTAATTAATTAATCGCGTTATACCGCGTCCCGGAGTTGCCGCTCTTATACAGGGTGTCTCGCGAGGTAATCGAGCAAAGATTTCATTACCGAACAAACGAAAGCTTAAAAGATACGATATATCATCATACTCTTCGATAGTTCTCAACGAATTATCGTTGGCTTGTTGGTAAAGCTGACCAAATCCATAAATCCCAAAATCCTTAACCCGTTGTGGTCACACGGGGTGTATCGCACCCCCGGCAATTTTGTTTTCTTTGCCAATATTTCTGTAAATTTTTAAACCTTAATATTAAAGTTTTCAGACTTTAATAATAAAATTTAAAAATTTGGTGAAATTTAATAAAAAAATCTCTTCTTCCCACAACTATTTTTTTCAACTACAAATTTCGCCATATCAAAATTTACATTTTCAGAAAAAGACTAAAGAGCGTGATAAAGCAATTATCACTGAAAAGTTAAAAGATTCAAAAATGCGAAAGTGATAACTCAATGTGACACATGTGACTCATTTGTGATCATAAGAAGGTGTGACCACGAAGAGTTAAGGATTAATGGAAGCAATTACTATCTAAACCTTTACAATAATATAGATATTAATAAAAATTCATATGGAGAGGAACTTATGTATTTCCCAATAGCTTTCAATTATTACCGGATTTATTCTAATAGACTAAACTTTAAATTCGCATTTATCAAAATCCTAAACTACACCAGACAAATATCTGTCCACTAGCGCCTTTGCCTCGAGAACCGATCCATACCGAAACGATCCGCCGAACGTTGCCGAAATTTTTTTTCGGTTACCTTGTGGGGACGAGAAACGTGGAGGGTAATCAGACATCGGCGCAATTTAATTTAACAGTTGCTAAGTACACGGGGGCGCAGAGGCTCGCGGTTGCGCGGGATTTTAAGCAGAGGCGGAATGGGGCGGCTCGGTAACGCGTGGAACGCTGGCGGCAGGAAGTGGCGGCGCGGAATAAGGGCGAGTTTTTGCCAGTCGGAGGGATACACGCCAGCATCCTCTCTCGCTCAGCTCGCGGCTAGTATCGTTCTGCTGTCCTACTTAGGGAGCCGTGGCCGCCTACGTCGAGAGCGGAGGATCGGTGCGCGCGCACCGCGGGGATACGTGCGGAAAGTGTATCCTTGGCAAGTTTCGTCTCCTGGTCAACGTTCTTCCATCGGTGGCCCGAGTTGGATATCGACCGCGGGGGAGGGGGGGGGGGGCGAGACTCGATTTAATCCTCCTGGGGGGCACGACCGAGGGGATGGGGTTCACGGCGTAGAGAGGCGAACGCTGCCTCCTAGCCAGCCGAGGGAGCGCTATCGGCTCGCGCGAAAGCGGATTGCCTCGTGAAATAGTCAGGCGACGGATGATAAAGGCGGGACCCGCGCGCTTTTAAGCAAATAGACGGGATATCCATTTTTGAAGAGCAACGATCAACGTCGCACACGCTCCTTTGCTACGGTGCCACCTTGGTTAGCGACACCCGTGCTCTAGCTTAGAGAACGCGAACGCGATTGGGAGGATTTCCCGAGTGGCTTTTCTCTCCTGAGGGGGTTAATTTGTATTTTGCAATCGCTACTAATGATAGATATTTCTGTAAAGGACGTCGGAGGTCTACACCACTAGTCAGTCCAATCATCCTCCCAAAATCGTAAAGATTACCACATCCCAGGCCACCATGGCCGCCGGCAAGTGATTGTTGAAGCTTCTCCTCGGACAGGTCGCCGAGGAATAATCCTCTCTGGGATATTTCTACCAGCTGCTAGTCGCTTGCTGGCGTGGTCGTTATCGCGGTACGGTAACGATCGTTGGCGTTAAAGTCACTAGAGTGAAAAGGAGAGGACGAGGGCGGCCGGGGGAAGAGGATCGCTAACCTGCCGGTGGAACAGAGAGACAGGCGAATGAAAGAGGGGAGGGAAAACGCAGGGGGAAGAGAAAGGGCGCTCTCTCCTCGCCCCGTATAGGTGTGTCTGCCAGAGACCTCTTCCGCGAGGGAATGTTAATTAATTAGCGTTGCGGCATTGATCACGCCGTTACTTTGCACCAGTTCGCCCTACACCGACGCCAGCAGCGTCGTCCCCGTCGTCGACGCCGCTGCCGCCTTCATTACCCGAGAGGCAGGCGCGCGGTAATGGCAGGGTACGTTGTACCCGCCACTACCCGCGTCCCCGTCGCAAAACCACTTGTCTTGGAGGACTGCCCTCCCGTTCGTTTGCACTCGGTACGCGCGCACACCGCCGCTCCTAGCATCAGCCAGGCGTCCACGCTCCTGTACACCGGCGAGAACTTTGCAGATTTTGGCGAACCACGCGTCAACTTGGGCGTCGCGCGCGAGGCGAAGATCCGAGGGTGGAGATCGAAAGGGGAATCGACTTGCAGACATCCCACCAGTCGCCAGAGGAGCTCATTCGCCCGTTACTCAGAGCTGGGGCGATATTCGCCGGAGGTAGTGACGGGTTCGAACCACTCGCGAGTATTTTTGTTTGAATAGCTAATGTTTCATTGCAATGAAATATACGAGTCTACTCCTCGCAGAACATGATCCTCTGGTTATTCCTGAGCCACGAACGAAATTGGTTTATCGAGATTCCAAAGGGCGTGCAACCGCGAGCAAGAGAGACGTGGCAAATTGTTAGCTTTGCAGAAGCAGATAGGAAACTTGCTTAACGACCGCTCTTAACGGTAATCGATAGGCGAGGCTATCGCGACTGCAGATCGATCCTCTCCGCTAATGGCAGAAGCAGCGCACCGATAATCTTCGAGACGCATAATAAACGAGGCCGCGGCAGGTTGGCGATTCCACGGCTACGGGGCGGTACCGACAGATCCCGCGATCGTCGTACGGTATCGTGACGATCAACACTGACACCGTCCAGATTCCAATTCCAAGTACCATCCCCGCTCGTCAACATCTCTAGGCTACGTGGCGGGGATGCTATAAGGTCAAGCCGACAGGCTCCTCGAAGGGGTTCGCGACAGTGAGATATTAGTCCTCCGAGTCCCTTGGAATTACAGGCGAGAAGGCCGAGTCCAGAAGAGGTCTGGCCCGATAGGGGGATCGTTTTTTTTCCGCGGAGATTTGTGTCAGCCAGCAGCCAGTAGCGAGCTCCCAGCACACCAGCATCCAGGGCTGTGGAACCACCCTGGCTGCCTACCTACGTTCCCATCCACCTACACGCGGAACACACCCTCGGCATATCTGCGTTCTGGGATCCTGCACACTCGTAAACCACGTGCACACCTACGCCCCAGAGGAGGCGGGCGGGGGCAGAGTCGGCGGTAGAGAGTAGGCAGAGTCCTCTCCCCGAGAGGTCTCATCATCGCGCTAGCAGCAGAAACGAGCGGGGAGGGACCACCCCTCGGGGAAAGTCAATACCTTCGACCGAGATCGCGCCTTAGGAGTGCCTACTTTTCACCGCCTACCTTGTTTTTCCAACCGCCTTTTTGCCTGACAGGCCCTCGGCCTCGCCGCCGTCCTCCGAAGCTACCGCGGGAGGAATAAAAATTCAGGCCAGAAAGCCCTTTCCCCGAAAGCGATTCTGGATATTTAATGGCCCGGGGGATGTTTTATTCAGGGAGCCCGAAGGCATTTAACGTCCGTCGCTCGGTCGAGGATTGTTTAACCTCTCGGCCAGATTCGGTGTAAGTAAATGAGTCGGTGGCGGTGATTAGTCAGATTGGTGGGTCTGTCCCTCGGGGGGTCACCGAACCCTTCTCCCTTGAGGCTTGTAAATGCCTAGGTGCGCCTGTCGATGACGGTCTTTTCGCGAGCGATGAAACGGGGTGGTCAGGGCGCGAGGAATCACCTCTCACCCAGCCGAAAGATACGACGGCTTGTCAAGTGGAGCATAGTTCGCATCGAACACGAGGATAGTTTGAATTACGCGAGTTAGCGCAGCTTGGCTTATTAACGACGCTTCGACTTGCGGTGCTTCCCGATTGATGAAACAGCGCGAGGATGGCGGTGGCTGGTCTGAACCGACAGGCCAGCCTTTTCCTCTGGTTTTTCAGCCCCTGGGTGAACCATAAGTCCGCTCGTATCGCGTCACGTTGCATTAGCGAGCCGCGAGACGAGGTGGCGCAACGCCGTCCTCGGGGCTTCTTCCATTCCACGTCCTGGCATCCCCCGGCGACCCGTTTCCAAGCCCGCATCAGCCTTCGAATTGTCGTCTTTTCGCTCTTTCCATCCCTCCCCCTCGGTCGATTCGATATGCACGTCCTTCCGACTACTTCTGTAACCGCGTTTCGCTCTGCTTCGCTCCAAGGCCTCGTCGCGGACGAACCATCCCTCTTTTTTACCCTCAAACGTCCGTTTGGAGCCACCACTGATCGATTCTGTTGCGTTTGTTCGGAATTTCTGACTGCATTTGGATGCAGGAGTTTTTTTTTTTTAGTGAATCCTGATAGTGGAAGGGTTGCGAATTTCTTTGCGACTGATTATTAGGGAAGAAGAAGAATCTGATACCTACGGAGCGTAAATTCGGAATGGCGAGTAAACGGGTTATCCACGAGCCACAGGCAACTTACCCTCGGCTGCCGTGGAAGACAGGAAGACGGAAGAGACACACGAGAGGATAAACCGAGAACCTTAACGCCGGCGTGGAGGGTGCCGGTGATCAAGGGGGTGGCTCGGCGGTGTTGCTAGCTGCGCCGCTGGTTATATTGGAGACCAGAGAATCGTGCATCCTCTCCGGCGAGGAGAGGGACGCCAGAGGGACGGAAGAGTAAAGAATTATACTACGTGCCCCGAGTGTCAAGTCGCGGGGGTGGTTTATGGAAGAACCGTAGAGGCGAGCCAGCCGTTAGAGGGTTATGCCCGCCACTGACGGCGTTCGAGGTGCTTTCGTGGAACCCGTTAATGGCCGCTATCTTTTGAATACACTCTGCTGGACCGCTTCGAGCGATCGTTCAAAGCGTCCTGACACGTTCGGATATACGAGTTTTCGATGTTTTTAAAAGAAAAGAAGATTCCCGCTGTCCCTGTGCCGTTTGGCGGAGCGTCGATTAAATGGATTCTTGCGGCCGGAGAAGATGAATGTTTTAATACAAAAAATTGCTAAAAGTCGCTGTATAGACTCGCGATTTCTACCCAAAAGTAAATTCTTTAATTCGTAGTTTCATTTAAGTAGACTTTACTGTTCTACGACGAAGAAACGTGACGAACGGAAAATAGAATTCAGAGGTAAAAGATGTAATCCTTTTAGGGCACACACTTTTTGTACAACAAATTTGAGAACACATGAAAACAGGAGCGTAACGATGGACAGTTAGAAGTGTCCGAAGTACCGTAAAGGGGAAACTAAAATTCAAGCCTAAAGGGGTGTACTTTTATAGTTCATCTTACTCAAAGACAGCTCCAGGATTGGTGTCAAGCACCAAGAGAAATATTTGCAAGCTGCGCTCGCCCTAACCTTTGAAGCTTTCGCTTTTAAATCGCGAGAACGAAGGACGTCACCTCGCGTAGGAACAAAGACTCCTTGACACCGAGCAACGCGACCTTTAACTTCTTTTCACACCACCCTAAGACACCTACATTCCCCGCCTACGCTACGCGGTGATTCTTCGCGACAAAAGTATACAGAAATTTCATTCTTCCTCCACGAGACAATTCTACAAGCAATCCTAATCCCAATCAAGCATTCGCCAGTACAACGAGATTCAAATTCAAATTCTTCCAAAACAAATTTCATCAACGTCGATTTATAGTATATATACATCAACCCTCTGATTGCACTCGAAGAAGCCCCGCGACGCGACAAGATTCGCCCCAGCCGATGGCATCTGAAACGCGAAAGAACGCGGCCGTGGTCGCCGAGGGTGAAATATTCCGCGGCAACTAGGCCGTAAGAAATCTCAATTAAAGGTCTGGAACGGTCCCATATCCAGGCCGTGTATTTTCGGGTGGTGCTCGTCGCGTGAATGGCCCAGGGCGGCGTCCGACGTCGAAATTCCAAAGCGGAGCCGATGAAGAAAGCGGAGTGCACCGAACTGCACGCCGGTGAATTGGCTCGAACAGAGAAATCTATTCTGACCGCGGGATGCCGTGTGCTCGCGATACGCTAATATAGTATGCTTCGCAGAAGCTAAGAATGGCATGAGGACCGCCATCGAATTCTGTTGTTCGCTTTTGGCCTCGGTCGCGTTCAGCCGCACTCGAGCAAGCAAGCAAGGAAGCAAGGAAGCAAGCAGGCAAGCAAGCAAGTGCACGGATGTTGCCGCGGTAGGCAATTTAATTCCGAGCTTATTTTTGTGGCCAGGCGAAGAACAATATCCGGAGAGAATTGAGTATTCGTCGGAGAGGCGACAGTTCTTACGCTTTTCCTTCGGAACTTGAGGGATTTGTATACCTGATTTTGACGACCAGGCTTCGCGCGTGTATATGAAACGTGGAATTTGGTAAGGTTTGAATTGTCCCGCGAGGAAGAAATAGATCTCTATAGATTTTTAATAAACTTGAGGAGGGAAAGTGCTGACGTCCAATCAAAGTAATCCACCCATCGATATGTGGATCGAAATGTTCTAAAACCAAAAACATGGATCCTAAGCAAAGAGCGAGATCCCACCTGAAGCAAATGTTGAAGCAGCGCAGGAAGGATACACGACAACAGGAGAGACAATGAAAATGGATGGAGCATTTTTTCCCATACATGCGGCGCGCAGACTGCATGGTGTATTTAAAAGCGTGTTTCTATTACCCGCGAGTGTAATGAAAAACTTCATAAAAAAGGGCGCGACTTTAGTCGTAAAGCAAAAACACATTAGTAACAGAAATTTCCCCAAATATGCGGATCATATCGTGGCGTTGGCAAAAACCTCGCCCAACACGTCGCTATTCTCCTTTTTTTAACACCACCTCGTGTCCATTATCCTTCCTCTCTATCTATTTCCCCCATAACAACGTATATTATCATTACCGTACTCCATCAGAAACGATATTATTTTCATCCCTCACAGGACCAAGAACAACAATTTCTCTCCAATCACCGACCTTGCTCCCAGGATCTAAAAATCCACGCTACTCCCCACGTCGATCCCAACTGCAAGGCGAAGTGCTCGCCCTGGTCGAGAACTTTCCGCGTTTCCCCGGCGTAAAACAGCGCGAGTTCGCCCGAAAAACGGCAAAGTTTCCGCGTAAAATTTCCCATAACAGGCGCCCCCGCGCACCCTGCGCGAAGGAAACGCGACTGGCTCCGTGGCAGATCGTGCGAGGGCTCGATAACTTAATATCGTCAGCCACTTTGCCAGTAACGAGCGATCGAGGTGGGAGCCAGTGCGAACGGTCGCGACCCGCTTCTCTCGACAGTCGGCGGCCGAAAGTTTTCGGGGCGGCAGGTTCGAGTCGCGCGTAAATCGTTCCGCGGCTACGAATCCAACGGGTCGGTTCGATCGTGGCTTAATATCGGGAATCGACTTCACGGAAAATTGGATTAGCTTCGATATCACGGGGACCGTGCCAGCCAGTCGCCGATTCTTTCGCCAGACTCCATTTCGAGCCTGAGCCACCATGGTTTCGAAAACCTCCCCGATTTCGAGTGCCCACGGGGTTTTTTCCCACCGGTTTATTCGGGTGATCGATCCTCCGCGCACAATGCACGCGAAACGATTTATGAATTGGGCAGTTTGGAATATTTGTTCCTCTACGCGCGACCACGATTCTCCGTGTTTGCAGGTACATCGGAGTTTGTCGAGTTGTGGAAATGTTACTGCAAAACTTCGAAGACCCGGTGAATCCTGACACTCACCGTTGCGGAAAGCCAAAGGCCAAAACGACTTGTAAAATATTGAATACTCGGGCTTCGGACGACAAATGCCGGTGAATGTCAGGATTCACCGATCAGCTCTGTTGGCAAAAGTCCGAAGTTCAGATATTTTGTAAGATTTCTCGGACTTCCACCGCTTCCCAATGGCAAATACTAGAATTCGCCAGTAAATTCACAGATTCAACGGTCCTCGAATTTTTACAATAACAGATCCCTAAACCTTGTTAGGCAGCAGGGATTTCATAGATCTCTGATAATATAATATAACGAATCCTTCGTCAGTGGCGAATCGAAATCCGCGCAGAACTTAATGTAAATTTATAGCGGATGATTCTTCGCCGCGCCGCTATCGACAAACAAGCGTTTAAGCGTCGATTTCATTTTTTCCGCGTGATTTCGTGAATATAAAATACGCGCGGAAGTTCGATCCGTCACCGAAGAATAACGCTCGCGGGAATTTCGGGTTTTCCGCGTCGGAAACCAAAATCGACACGAGTGCCCCTCTTGCCCTGCACCCCCGACTGGTCCCACCTACGCTTTGCGCCGTAAATAAATCGTGATTCACGCTGTCGTAGATTTTGCGTTTAACACGGTCGATTAGCGCGGCGATATTAAAGTTACGATGGAAATGCCGCTTGCATTAATGATAACGATCGTGGCGTAAATTATTCGAGCTCGTATTTATATAAATCTCATCAGCAATCAAATTTTATTTAAAAATGTCCCTCTCGAAAGATAGAACTGACTGCAACCAGAGACTTAAGACACCTTGGCTGGCCACAAGCCACAGAAACGTGGGAAACGGTGCGGCGTGATATTACGATTTTTTCAGGACGATCCAAGGAAAAAACTGGGCGGAGGATCCGCGGATGTAGGTTATTCAGTAACCCAGCCAGGCGGCTCGTGACCATCGTCCGCTCTCCAGAGACGATCGTGAATCTATGAGAAGATAATTCTCGAGATCTCGGGAGCATTAGCTAAATGAGAACACTCTCAGCCGAGCCGGCGCGACGAGCTTCCAGAGATCGAAATTTCTCGCGCGGCTCTCGTCCGCAGTAATAAAAGTTTAATCGACTCGAGGCATCGCCGTGGCATAACCGATAACTACAAATTCCCACTTTGCATTTCACCGGTCCCTCTCCCTCCCTCAAACTGTATCGCGCGTTGATGAGCTGCTTGATCGAGATGGAACCGAGGGATCGCTCAAGAATCAGGGTTTAACTGAGCACCACTGAATATCCGACGAGCATGAAATTAGAAAACTGACAGAAACGTAGGAGGGTACAAATAGGTGGTCGATAATCTGGCTGCCACGTAATATCCACTAAAGTCGTTCGAAAATGGAATATCCCAGATTTTTTGGATAAGAGAACCCCGCCGAGGGTATTCCACTCGAAGGACAGGCATTTGGTGCGTTTCAACGCGACAGAAGGAAGTCAGTCCTCCAGCAGAAGGGGGTTGGAACGTGGCTTGCAGGTGCTTCGGATAAAAAGGGAGGCGGAGAAGTACGCGTGGACAACGTTCGAGTGGGGTAATAAAAAGCGGAGACAGAAACAGTGGCTGTGGGCACGGACCTCCTCTACGTAGCTACATAGCCGCGCAGCTATAGAGGGTTGGCCAACGTCGGATGAAAGGACGCGGCGATGAAGACGGAAAAGCGGCTAAACGTGCGGTGTCGTCGTCGTCAGTGGCTAGTGTGGGCCCACGTTGTGCACATAACGTGCGACGCCGACGCCCGACGACGTCGACGCCGGACTGCTGCAATGCGGCGATGTCGGCATTTTAATTGAAAACGCCGGCACTCGCTCGCGATACCCGTTTCTCTGCCCTCGCCCCTACGCCGCCTAACCACTTCTCGCTTCTTCGCTCATCCATTCGTGGTTTATTAATGAACGTTAATGTCGTAGGATCTGGCGTCGATCCTTTTAATTGCGCCCCTAAATTATTCACCGCGTGTAACCGTGCGCGGGCGTCCACGTTTCGCGGCTCCTACCACCCCGCCCGATACCACCCCCAATTCGCTGAGATTCCCGCGAGTGCAACGAACCAGATTATATTAACCACGTTAATAATATGACGCGTACCATTTTTCTTTTCTTAGCGTGGCGTGGAAACTGCCAGAGCCCCAGCTGTATTGCGCAGGGGACGATCGTTTTCGGACCGGTTACCTTCAGCGTGATCGCTCGAGGAAATGATCGCGCAGGGAGTGATCGCTGTGAAGGTTCTACGGAGTGGAGGCTTTGAAAATTGAAAGTGGTGGGAAGACAGAGTTAAGTTGAGGTGGATCTCGTTGGGCTCCAAGAGACTCGAAGTAATCACGTACGAGACCGTACAACTGTGCCATTGTACAAGCTCGCGTACGACCCTTGCGAAATTGCAGGTTTTATAACGGGGGCTGGTGGTAGTTACTTTCGGGAATGGACGACTCTCGTCGCGAGCACAACCGATCCCTTGGACCTGAGGGGGGCGAGATGGAACGGCGTTGCCGGTCTGACGAGCAGGGAGGAACGAACGGGACAGAGAGGCCGGACGTAAAGCGAGACGCATTGTTTACAGTAATGAAGGCGTAAATAAGTGATGAGTCGCGCGACGCATCGATCTCGGCCAGGCTCCGACTCCGCTTGATACAGCACTGCGCTGTCGGGGATGCTACCCCCGACCTGCCAGCCACCCTCCGACTGCGCACAGACGTCGACTTCGAGGTCTTTTCCCGCCCGCCTCTCTCTCTCTCTCGCTTTCTCGCTCCCTTCCTCTCTCGGTTTAATAACCTTTCTCCTGCTATCGCTAAGCGCGATAAGCAGCGCGGCTGTGGCTTCTGCGGGGCATCGACGGGCTGGCGTTACTTATTAATTAAAATTTCACGCAATCTACGGTTTCCCCGTCTCTGCGATACGGGGGCTCGGAATTAATGCAATTGCGTGTCGATTATTGGAACGAAACTGAGGAACAAGCAGTTGAAAGAATTTCACGCCATTAAAATTAATGAAAAACGTTCCCCTTCATCCCCTACCTTCCCCCACCGCCTCTCTCCCATTCCATATGCTCTCCTCCCTCTCTCTGACCCCTTCCCACTTCCTTTCACCCAACCAGTTTCTCCTGCTTCCCCTACATCTCTCCTCTTCTAGTATCTACCCCCTCCGGCTCTCCCCATCCATCTGCCACCCCTACTCGCGTCCCCTCCACTCGCTCCTCCTCGCCAAACCCACACAAAACTTCTCCTTTCTCTTCACCTATCTCCCCCGCGACTACCACTGTCTCCGCTTGCGTTTGACCGAGGCGCGCTTCTTCCAATCTTCTATCTTTATATATTCAATTAAATTATTCCAATACGCAGAAGCTTGTCGTCTACCTGCCCTGGCCCCGACAAATTTACAATCTCCACGGCGATGGGAATAGCAGACAGTTTAAGGAACTTGTTAAGAATTAGTCCCGCGCAACAGACTGCCAGCGGGTATCGGACTTACTTTCGAGATCTCGGGCCAATTTTACCTTTACCCCGCTTCTGTACGAAACGATGCAAAATGCATTGTATACATAACTTTTGCTCTTCTGTTACCAAAATATATGTACATTCCTGAATGTGTCATCAAGTCACAAAGATTACAGTTTCAAAGAGTCAACAGTAGTGACACTTGTACCTTTATTTGCATCGTAAAGAACTAATGCAGAATGTTTACTAATCACTGTGTCATAATGGCGAAGCCTTCTCTCCGATAATCGCTTCCTCAGCGGATGTTTTCGCAAAATCGAGACTCGTGTGTGCGCGCTAAACCGTCGCCAGCCGCGGACCGATGGGAAACACGACACACAATCGCAAAGTACTATAATACACAGTGACGCGTCTTCGGTCCTCCTTCGCAAAGCGTGCGATAATTAAAGAAACATCCGCGAGCATTCATTCTACGAGCATCAGTCACGTTTATTCAAATGCCCTCGGCGCGAAAGCACATAGTATTCAAGAATTACTGAAATTCAGTAGTACGACCGTATCTATTCCCCGGCAGCCAATCACGAAAAGAAGCCCGGGAGCTGTTGAACAATAATACACAAACGTTTCCAAATTGCGGAGATCCGGAGCGCCAAATTCGAATCTATTTGACCGCGCTACTTCCCCGAAACTTCGCAGACAATATTCCACGCACAATGAAAACCGTTATCGAGTGAAAGTTGCGAAAGAGCTTTTATCCGTCGCTTTCGCCGCTATCGGTTGCGATTGGCAGTCGAAGGGAACGCGTTAATGCGTCACTTTCACGCACCGACACGCGTGCAAGCGTTTTACAAAAACACGTTTATATTCCGTGGCTGTTCCGCAGTTCGATCGTGACGAGAACTCCGACGCTGGAGCGTCTTCGACCTTTATTGGGAGCTTCCAATGAATCGCGGCGGGCGAAAAATTAGCCCCGATAAGCGATAAGAGCCGCGACCGGACCCAAGAACGGCCATTATGTAATATCTACGCGATAACGTGCGATCGACCTTGCCCGTGCGCTGTCAGAAAGCGGCGACAAAACGCGCCGCGTCGGGTTACGCGTTAGGCCGCTGCCTCGTCCACCAACCTAATTATTCAAGATGTAGACTAATTCGGACAATGGCGCGGGATGGGGATTAATTTTTGCCGCTCGAACGAGGAAGAGCGCAATTATGAATCGCGCTGGGCCGTTCAGAGGATGTTATTCGTTGGCATCAACTGTCCATTGCAAGCCACTGCGAAATCGTTCACAGGATTTCTTGCTGAGAAGCTGGAAGAGCTGGATCGACTGCCTCTTGGAAGTCGATAATGATGGAGCAATATTGTTTCCGTGGATGGATCTTCGGACCGACCTTCTTTGGCGCGTGTCACATTTGTAAATGTGAATGGGAAAATGGTAATATTACCTTCAACTAAGGATTTCCAAGAATGCCAGGAACTCTTTCCAACCTGGTAACATATTCAAGACACGTCTAAGCGATACGACTTAATCTGTTTTCCCTAACGAGCCTATATCAACGTTTCCATGAAGCGTCTGTTTTCCACTCTGCATCTACGTCTCGTCCCGAGGCACTTACAAGGAAGTCCGTTTATAGGAGAGTAAATCAGAGCCACGAGCAATCTCTGATGTCGAATGAAAATCGTGAGTACCTCGTCGTTCGAGGGTTAGCGGACCTCGACATCCTTGATCAAATCTCTCCGAAATGAACAGGGACTTCCTGGTGGGCCAGTGGAAAGAAGGCGGCGACGAGTGAAGCGCAGAAACCTGCACACGAGAAGACGGACGCCAGGCAGATCAACATTGAATCACGCTTGCGTCATCCTTTAGACGGGAAGACGGGCTCCGATATCATTGGGAGCATCTCGCCGTCGCTCGCCACGCCTAATTATCATCCCTCGTACATAAATCAGACACAGAGTGCGTGCAAAAGGCGAGACGACCACCGAACCCGGCAACGAAACGTTCCCTCCTATTCGAACGCGATCTCTCTTTTCACCTCCACCATGAGAAATGATTCTGTCGTCCACACTTGATAGCTTCCCGGTGTTTTAAGTGATAGATTAGATTTTTAGAGAATAAATCTGTAACAGGGGAGACCGGGGCAAAATCGGGACGTTAAGAATAAAGTCTCATAACTTTGACATTATTAAGTAAAAAAGAAACTGCAATTGGGATTCATTAGAAAAAACTCGTTTTTAAATAATAGTACATATTAAATTTTTTTTAATAGTAGTAAAAATTCAAAAAAATAATGATTTAAAATATGATCCGTTTTTACGATTTTACCCCATGGCGTGGGTAAAGCCGGGTACCATACTAGATACTGGCTCTAGCATCTATAACAATGAAACTCATCCAATTCTTCAATCCCCCAACCAGTTAAGAACAAGCTGTAAACTACATCCAACCTTCATTCAATTTCGATGAAACATATGATTCTTGGACATAAATGTAAATGTCTTCACCGTTTTCATCACCACTGATGTTATCATTATCCTTCGGTATTTTGTTTAATTTTGTGGTTTTCTTTCTTTTTGGCTGTAGTCCTTTATTAAGATTTAGTTTTAATTTTGATAACTTCCTCTTTTTCGTTTCTTTGATATACACATTTTGTCCAAAACCGGGTACCCGGTTTTACCCCGTACGGTTTTGCCCCAGCATACGATTTTGTAAACTTGTACTACGAATTATCAACAACACCGTGGCGAAGTAAAACAAACCTTTTAATTATTTACACTTTAATATGCAGCAATGAACACAAATCACACGAAAAAGTGTCTACCTGAATACTGTCAGAAGTGTTTAAAGTGTCTTAATAATCGAAAATTAGATCAGAGCCTTCAAAAACACATATACCCTTAGTAAGCACGCTTGTAACACGATCATCTTTTGTTGATGAATTAATGCACATCCCGAGAATATGTCGCTGCAACGACGCGGGAAAATTTAAAGCGGTTTAAAAAATAATACCACGTCCCGGTTTTACCCAGGTGCCCGGTTTTGTCCGAGTTCCCCCAACGTATGTGTATTGGTATAAGTTGAGGACACTGGAGCATCGCAAGTGGAAGAAAGAGGTTATACGTCGGGACAGGGGATTTCTTTTTCTCGAGATTTCGCCATGCAAATTGAAATCGACGCGCAGTTTCCTCCACCGTTGCCCCAACCGCGATAATCGTATCAGTGGGCTCGGAATGAAACGCAGATCGCGCGATGGATCGAGGAAACTGTTGCGTCTCTCGACGAGCCTTCGTCTTTTTCCTGGCCGCCCTGACGACGCCGCGTGGAAAGGTCGAGAAGAGTGGCAGCTCGCCTACGCTTTACTTACACAGTTCTGCACACGGGAAAATCTCGACTGCCCCTTTCCCGGTCGCCTTGGAATCGCGGTAATTTCGAATCGAAAGGATAGGCCCTTCCGCGATTATCACGGCTGGACGGGCACAGCGGAACGGGTTTAGCGGGAAAGAGCGCCGCGGAGGAACGACGCTGCGCTAAATTCGTGATTTACAAGTGGAGCGGAAGTGGCTATCGCACAAAGCCGTGGCGCGGACCTAATGCACTCGTAAACGAATTTTATTGTCGCGTGGTTGCGCAAACAAGTAGCCAGAGGCTGGCTCGACGGAAAATAGAGCGACGCGTGCGGCTGGCCGTCGGCGGTGCGCGGTATCGCCGATAGCGGGAATAACATCACGCGCCGAGAAGGCCCGGCGGGGCCATTTAATGGCGTCTTACACCGCTCGCAGGGCCCATAAACTTCCACCTAGGTATACGCGGCTGAATTTTCCGTTCGACAAGTTTGTCGGCAACTTCGCCACTTTCTAGCAGCGTATCGGCCCAGCTGGGCAAATTCTGCTGCAACTTGGGCGGCAGGCTTTGCTAACCTAACGATCTGAATCTTTCATGTTCCTTTTACCAAATTAATTGTTCAGATAACGCTTTTATCCTGGAGATATATCGCGTCTGGATTTATTTCTACAGCGGTGTTAGTGGAACAGCTGGAATTGGAGTTTGAGGACTGATAATGATTTAGATTTATACGATACCATCCTGATTAAGAGGCGTTCGGTGTCCACTGCGATCGGAGTAGAAAATTTTGATCCGAGATATGGATTTAAGAGTTTTTGGTTGGACGGAGACGTCAAGTCGCAGAAATAGAGCGTGCGTCGTTTCCTTATAGAGGCGTGAATAAAACATTTTTGCGGGCCGGCAAGAAGCAAGTGGAGCTTCCCCGTCCGATTCGAGGAGCGTGTTTACAACGTTCGAGCATCCCACGTCGGCCAGAAGCCGAGTTATTTGCAGTCGCGCGATTGCACGCGGATCACGGCCTGTTTTTGCGCCAAACAGGAGAGACCATGGTTAAACAGCGCATCGAGGACAAGATTATCGCATACTTTACGCTGCATTTCATAACTCTGTATTCAACGCTCGGATAAGTGCTTCCACGGGGAGATTAGTTATGCTAGCGGCACTTGGCAACGACGTAACACCTTGTAAACAAAACGTTCCCCTTCTCTATTCCGCGCGGACTACGCGGTACCTACTCTCGAATCGTGGATAGAAGAAGGGCAAAGTGAAATACCAATTCAGAACTGTTAACGAAAGCTCGGGCAAGATAATTCTTCAACAGCTGTGTGTAGAAATAAAACCAAAGCCTATTGCAAGTCCTATTCGACTGAAGCTCGAAGCAAAAGTACTTGGCTGTTCCACAGAAGCCTCTGCACCTTCCAACTCTCCTCGCCGATGAAATTTGGCTGGCCCCGAGTCAGGGTAAGAGGCGATCAGAGGCGCGAAGGATATCCCCGAGGCGCGTCGCACCGAGATGCCTCGTGGAGAAGAACCTTTTAGAGGCCAAAAATATCCACCCGCTGGTCGGTTTATCGATAATGGCGGCATAATACGAAACGCGTGTAGAACAACCGGCCTATCTTTAGAGGCGAGCTATCTCGGGCCGTGGAAAGAAACTGTACGAGAGATCGAACGAGCAGATGAGAGATCTCGAGCGCATGAGCGCGTCTGCTGTTGCTCGCGAAGAGTATAGGCTCTGCTACCTCTTTCTCCTCCACTCTCGTATGCGCTGGCTTCGTCTCCCTCTTTCTCCTCTTCGTCCATCAAAAAAAAAAAAGAAAAAAAAATGCAAGAAAGAAGCGGAGACCTTAGGAAGACGTATCGCGAGGCTTAACGGCACACGAGCGCGGCCCGCGGTTAGCTATTTTCGAGAGCAATGTTTATCTGGCCCGGATCAAATATATAGTTATGAGTTCCAGAAGGCGGCCGATAGTTCCTCGAACGAGTCATTATTAGGCGGGGTTCCGCGGAGGACCGACCAAAAATACGCGTAGTCGCGCGGGCTACTTGTCGACGAATTTGGAATCCGCGAATTTCGGCGGCGTGCCAGATCGAAGGGATCCTCGGACCGCGAGAAACGTCGCGCTGGATCCTTCGATACCGCTCTCCGTCATCGCGCGCTTCGCGATGAAGAAGGTGCGTGTGCGAGCAGCGTAAAATTCATCGGAATGTGCGCGCACGTTAGTATCTATACTTACTACAGTAAGTATCAGAAGTGTTATTCTCTTAAGGGGGTACAGGACTGTTGAAATCTCGAAAAATCGATTTTTTATTACTATTCGTTCTGAAAGTGTCATCCTTTCCGAACATTTACAACAAAGTTTCATGGGGAAATTCGAATAATTACGGAAATTATAGCGCTGAACGTAACTGAGTGCACCGCCGTGTAACGGCCTCGGAGAGCAGTATCGGCATAGGAGACTTAAGGGGCAACACCACTGTGACGGCCGGAAAAGTAAGCCATTCTTAAGAAATTTTTTTCAGGAATAATTTACAATTTTCAAAGAAAATTTTTATTACCTACCTTTAGCACGCTGTCTTAAGAGACTATACAAAAAAAAATAAATAAAAAACATGCATAAATTTTAATATATTAATTAATCTTCTAGACCCCCCCCCCCCCCAACGAGCTGGTCGAATTGGTAACTATGGAACAGCAGGTCCGAAATCAAATTTCATTTTTTTTTTATAATCTATATGAGTGTAGTTTCCGTTGTGCGTACGGATTTTTTGATCGAAAACAAATTTTTTGAAATACGCTCGACATTTTATTCGCGGATTTTCGAAACTTTTCTTCTAAAGCGCACCATTTTTACAAAAATAATTTGTTTCAGAAATCGGTACGCACAACGGAAACTACACTCATATAGATTATAAAAAAAAACTGAAATTTGATTTCGGACCTGCTGTTCCATAGTTACCAATTCGACCAGCTCGCGTGGGGGGTCTAGAAGATTAATTAATATATTAAAATTTATGCATGTTCTTCTATTTATTTATTTTTGTATAGTCTCTTAAGACAGCGTGCTAAAGGTACGTAATAAAAATTTTCTATGAAAACTGTAAATTATTTCTGAAAATAAATTCTTAAAAATGGCTCTTACTTTTCCGGCCGTCACAGTGGTGTTCCCCCTTAACTTCCCCCTGCGTTTTTAAACACCGCACATCACCGTGTACACCATAACTTTTGAACGAATGAATATTTTCATTTGCATTTTAACTGAAGGTGTAGAATTCCTTTCTCTATAGCATGGAATTTGCGCATCAACATTGAATGTTTGTAAAAATTTTTATAAACGATTAAACACGATTTTTTTTCCGTAAAAATGTAGGAAAAAATTGATTCGTGTGTAACTTTCACAATTTTTGTTTAAATATTTGTTTAAGTTCCATGCTGTAGATTTTGGTGTAGAAATTACTCACCCCAAAGCATTTTGCTTTCAGATGATTGGTTCACCTGATACTACGTACACCGCCTACAGCTGCGCACTTCGCAGGACCATCTTCAGCGCTTAATAATGTCAACAAATTTGAACATCCCGACAATTTTTTTTTTGGCAATTACTCGGAAACACGTCCCCAATAAACTGTGAAAAGTACGGATTAAATGATTGGTTGGTACCTAAGCAATCCGACACAAAAGAAACCATCGATTTTACGTGTCCAATAGTCCTGTACCCCCTTAACTGCTTCTTCCATATTGCACTTCAGATCAGCAAAAGTACAAGGATTGTTTTTATTGATCTAAAGCACAATATTAGAGAAGCAGTTAAGAATTTTTTTCCTTTTTACTGCCTGCCATTCCAGCGCAATAAATTATTAATCTCAGAGTGCATAACTTTTGACGCATACTGTACTTCGAAGTTCAGCCTATTACGAACTCCCAAGGTACATTCTCAAGTTAACGAAACGAAGGATGAATCTACAATAAGGGTACCGCTGCATCGGTTAACCAAACAGTGTGTAAATTCCCATACACCCAGAAGCAATACGAAAAGCAAAATGAATCGGATAATTTCCAAAGAACGGCCGGATCGAAAATTCGTGCAGGCTCCATGGAAACGCGGCCCAGAAAAATGTGGCCGGTCAAAGGGCTCGATATTTGTTGCGTATCCAGCGTATCGCTGGCCGGCAAACAATATCGCGTCGATGGCGTTGCTTATATCGCTTCGAATAATTGCAATTGTCGGGGGTAGGTAGCCGTGCGAATTACCATTTCGCGGAATCATCGGGCTGGGGCGAAAGGGCGCGCGCGTTTCGCCCGTCGAAAGTTGCAGCACGGATCGAATAGCGCATTAACCGCCCCCCCCCCGACCCCTCCCGTCGACACATCGCGATAATTAACCGACGGTTTAATTAAACCGTTCGCCTCACGGTTCTTCCCTGTTTATCGAGCGAGATCGCCGTCAGCTATCAGACAATCATGCGCGTACGAAACCACCGCGCGACGCTGGTATAGTGCACTTGTGCGGTGTCATGGTCGAGTTAAAATTAGCAAGTCAACCGGATTCTCCGGTGCGACGCGAGTAGCTTGAGCCGCCACGACGGCGAATTCATCGACTCGCTCGCGAAAACTACCACTGCCGAGGTCCTCATTGGCAGCGGTCTTTATGGCACGAATTCCATTCCTAATTCCATTGCGCATCGCTCTATGTTAACAGGGTCTGCTTTTTATGATCAGCAGAGCTGCAATGTCTTGCTGCTTCCCGATGGTGGGTGTCGTAAAGTCAGGTGCGCTTGAGGACTTCATCCCCTAAGCCAGCGCGCTGCTCCAAATGAGAATTAAGTACTGTTTATTTCTTCACACCTTCGCGTTCTCATTGTAGGTAACAAGTAGCATTTGAAGAGTAGGTACACCATATTTATACAAATGATCTGGTTCAGTGGCGCAGCCGGAGTGGGCCAAGGGGCCCTGGCACCCCCCAAAGAGGGGGCTTTGTAAAAAGAAAAGAAAACTGGATTTGTATTCTTTAAATAAATTTTTATAATCACCTAACGAATTTTATTGAATTCGCATTAAAAATATTTTTATCCCTTCAGCTCAGTTCCCCCCAACATTAAATCTTGAGTGCGCCACTGGATAGGTTGTATAGTGCAGTACCGCGTTTGTTACAGAATCGTTAAGGGGGATCCTCCTCGAGCGGTAACGCGCTGCAAGATTTTCGGAAGCGTCGCGTTTAGGCGTGCATACTTTGCCCACGGTTAATATTTATTCGCAACACTCGAAACCCAGGGCAGTGTCATGTTTTACATGCAAACATACGGGGAAGGGGGGTTACTGAAAAAAACTGCTGTCATTGGGTCGCGGGAAAATTAAAGCAGCCCATGCGTGATTTATACCGCGTCGTATAAAACGGGGGTAATGAATGGCGGCGCGTGTGCGTTAGTGCGCGCCTACACGCGACACGCGCGAAGAACCGCGTAATCGATACGGCCTTTAAGTTTGTTCGGCGTCGACGACCGTGCACCGAATGGATTTAACCGTTTCCTCGCGTTATTACAAAAATATGTGTTGTGCCTGTGTCACGCCTCTGCGAGCCGTGATCGTTCACAATTTCAATAGAGCTCTTTGTAACTTCTTCTACAGGTTTTACTAGTGGAAATTGGTTATGGAGTACGATATCATTGAATAGGTAGCGTACACTATAAGTATTAGTGCTTTTGTGTTTGGGAGATTTCAATGACTGGGCAGGAGTGTCGCGAATTTGGAAATGAGTCGGATCTGCTAGCAGCTTGCTTCTTGAGAAGATTGATACCACGAGGGTTGAGGATGCCGTAGAAGAGGTTCGACAGAAATGTATCGCTGTAGAATTTAAGTGAAAACAAATCCTGTTAGAATTTGAAGAAACCTTGTCTCGTATGAGGAGTTTGTGCTCCGCATTAGCAATGCAACACATTCGAAGATTCTAAAATTTAAGGCCCGACGCAGCGCTTCCAAGCTGCTCCGCCTCGAACATCGCGAATATCCTCGACACATTCGCGGTTCCTCCGTGCACGGTGCATGACACACCTTGATCTAACGTTAGAAGGTGCACATTCCACAACGGTGCTGCATACCGCGCTGAAATCGATACCCATGTCCCTCTGTTTGTAACCTACATGTTACGTGTCTGCTCGAGCAACGCGCGCGTACAGTCGACGGCAAAACGCATTGCCGGCCATACTTCGGGCCGTTCGACTGAATGTGCAGGGTGATTTTCCATTTCGCTTGAATTAACCCGTGAATAGCGGATACCTAATAGGCTGATCGCACGACGCGTGCGGGGTCCATTTTGACCCACAATGTCACTCATGTGCAACACAGAGTAAGCTTTAATATTAGAATCGAATCCTGTTGTAATCTAAATTCCTCGTATCCTCCAAGAAATTATACTAACAATATGTAGCGCGTGCAGTTTGATATTTATTAGGGTGGGTCAAAATTGACCCTGAGTATTCACAGTGCAATGAAGAAGAAACTTTATAGACACTTTGTCTATAATTTATCAACATTTGCGGGCACTCTTCGCCATTTCTTTTCAAACATTTACAGGGGATCTACAGAAATTTCCATGCAGCCAGACGTCTAAGCGATCGACAAAAATAAAATCTAACTTGTACCACCGAAACGAGCCACTGCAAAGGTCGAGCGAACGAGATCGAGCCAGTTCCTGCGCCGCCCGCGGAAGAATAATTCCACGGCGATTTATATTTAACGCGAGGCGACGAGCAAAGTTAGCCAGTATCGGAGGGTCAAGATGAAGGTCACCGAAAAAGGAAACGCGTCCTTGTTGCCGAGGCGCTACGGATATGCAGATCGACGCGGGTCGATCGATAACCCTTTAACGGGGGAGCGCGTGCCTCACAAACGATCGCGGGTATCTCCGAGCGATCTGCCAACGCCAACAACCCAGCAGCGGAAGAAAGACAGGAAAAACGAAATAAATAAAGAGAGAAAGAAAGAGGTTACCACCTTTTGTAACGGAGGAGGAAGCTCGGTGGCGCGCGCAGACCGTCCATTATCATTTGAATGCGCCTCGGAGCTTCTGACGATTTGAATATTTCGTCAATTAAGCCGATGCCCGATTTGCATAGGTGAGACGGGGTCGCCAACCGACGACAATTTATTTCCATGCGTGGCAGGACCCGTCCCCGGCCGATCGATACCGATTCCCTCGGCCACCGCGAAGATACGATCTAGCCCTTTCATCCCTCCGCCCCCCCCCCCCGTTAACCCCAATTTTTCGACCGCGGAGATTGCTTCGAGGGCGAAGGAAAAAGGGATGGGAACGTACGACTCTGCGGGGCCGAGAGGAGCGAGCATCCCCTACGGTGGAGATTCCCCGCGTACCTGGAAACGCGGATAAAATTCCGTGAAGTCCTCCTTCTTTCTCTGTCTGCGGAGACTTCTTTGACTGTATTAACGATATCGAAATCGTAGAATTGTAGAAAAGCGATTCGAAACCTGGTCCACTTTGGGGTTTGCAGCGGAGGGAGGATTTTAAGGGTGGAGGGCTTGGTTTTTAAGAATCGCTAGTGATGTATGTCAACGTCAAGGAAGACGAAGTTGTGTGCAGGCTTTAAGTGTCCCCGAGGTTCTTTTTCATTCGTAACTACTTTGGTTGAAGCTTGGGTAGTCATTGAAATATATTTAAGGAACTATCTGAGAGGAATTTTTTTTGCGCCTGATCTGTCAATCAAAGATGGTACCTATCAGAATATGGATCGAACGCTGAGAGTGGCGTTAATATTGGATACACGCGATTAGAGGTAAATTAATATTCAGTTTTTAAATCTTCGACCACTGCATTCACCCCGAAAATTCGTTTACCTATTCACGCCAATTAAAATGTTCGAATTATCGCGGCGTGTTTGATTCGCGCCCAGCGTTTCCAATTTGAAACTAGATATAGGTGCATTCATGTAAACTCTGCTTCGCCAAAACACCTACTTTTCAATGGAGATTCTGCACCGCTTTACCTAAATGTTATTTTCACACAAGTAATCGCGTGATATGTACGCAATGGGGGTGGAGATCGTAGCTTTCCTTACTCAAATGAACGTTTCCACAGAGAATCGACGTATCGCAGGTCGGCTGCTTACGTTACCGTTTTCGCGCGTAACAAGTACGATACAGGCTCGACGGACGTTCGTGCAAAATGGAAGCTGGAAAATGGAAAATCCACCAAGGATAACGCACTTAAGCGCGCGGACAGCGTTCGCACGATTCGTTGGCGAGTGTTCGGAACGCATGCGATCCAAGGTTTACGCAACCTTTGAACTCGAGAAGACGGTAGGCGTTTGCGCGCGGTCAATTTCCGTTAATACGCGCGTGTCCGTTAATTAATGCGGCCGACGAGGAAAACACTGGTATCCGGATGTAATTTCAGAGCCATCGCTGTTCGGCGCTTCGACCAGGGGAAACGCGACGAGGTGGCTTTCGGTGGTGTTTTCCTTGAAAACGGTTCCGCGGATCTCACTCTAGACCGAGTCCTTCCGCGCGAAGTCACGTGTGAACGCCGACGCGAAGCAACATCGGTGACCCAGATGTCCAAGCCGTTTAAAATTCCGCGCGTTACCGTCTAAATCCGATAACGGTGCATTAAATCGTTATAATTTCCAAGCAGCTTTCCAGACCAAGGAACACGACGCCGACGGCTCGATAACGGAGGGGGCGATTACGCGGCTCGTTTCGGCACCTTTCCAACTTCCGTCGCGATAACCAGGCGCGTCGATTAAACCGATGGAAACGCCCGGTGGAAGGCGAAGAGGGAAAGAACGTGGGAAAATGTGGGACCGTTTTCGGTGTCGCGCTCGCGGGGGCGGATATGTAAATTCGCGAGATAACATTCCTCCTAGTGCGATGCCCATGGTTTTAAATTTTCATCGCGTTCCCAGAGCGAACGTACAGGGGTCCCGCGTATAAAGGTGCACGCATTGGTGGCCATTTCTGCTGTGCTAATTGGGAAAGAGGAATCAAATGTTTCCGAGCAAATATAACTTAGAATAATTTATAATAAATGTTTGGAACAGATAAGTTTCTTTTGGCGTTGAATAGTCGAAAGAGAAAAAATTTGAGATTCAGAGAAGGAGGTATCTGTCCTTTATCTACTAAAAGTATCCTGCATGTGGTTCGGAATATGAAGTATTGAAGGTAGGCTGGATAACGGAGGGAAGGATGTAACGCAGGCGGCAGACGAAAGTGCAATGCAATAACGATAAAAAGAAGAGACGCCGAGGAATGGAAAATCGAGGTGGGAAGGAGGAAAATGCGTCGGGCAGGAGTAAAGAAGCGTCGAGGGAGGAGGCGTCGCTCGCCCCGACGCATTGAGATGCAAATACGTGCGGTAGCTGGCGTGATTTACGAGGGACAGACGTGTCCATACGCGATTGGGACAGAGAGAACACGTTTCGCTGCTCGAAGCTGTTCGAGGGCCGGTGCGGATAAGATCTGTTCGAAACGGCCACAATAGACGAGGGATTTTATACGATCGAGAAGTCGTTTCGGGGGACTGCGGCGGTGTTCTCGATCAGTAGCTTCTTTCTGGCATACACAGATATTCCTTTTCCTCCCTACTCGATTGGGAATAATTAAAGAGAAAGGAAGCCAGGAATGTTCGACAGACTTTTTCGTGGATCCTACTTTGCTCGTGGACCACTAACATCGAATTCTAGAATACATTGGTTAATTAAATAAAATTCATACCCCCAAGTTGGAAAAATATATCTCTGTTCAAAGAAATCTTTCCCAATATAAACCTAAAACATTGAACAATTCTACATCCCCTCCATATTCATTTCGATTCCTTCAATTATCCTCAATTATGATCGCCCCTCGATGTAATACCTTTCGCGGCAATCTACCCCTTTATGCATTTGTAAGGAAGCAAAATGACGCCGGAAAATACACGTGGGTGTAGCGAAAATCGCATCGACGAACGAGTTGCCGTGCACAGGTTGTCGCGAGTGCAGCCTCGCGACTAGCGGCCGGAGCGTATTGACGCGGATTGCAGGCGCAGGTTAAATCGAGCAGACGGTGGCGGCGTCGCGACGCCGGCTGCGCGCGGCCGTGCAGCCCTCTGCTCCTCCATCCCCTTCTCGTTCGACTGGGGTGGGGACGCACAGCGGGAGGGAAAATTTATAAAGAGAGGCTGGAGGGGATAGACTACTTGTTGCGCGTCGCGGCGCCCTCGTGACGCCAATCCATCCCCCTTTTCGTTTTCTCCCTTCACGTTCTCCCCCGACTACTACTACTACCGCTGCTACTAACCCTTAGTACGCCCGCTGGCTGGCGACGCCACCGACGACGTCGCCACCACCACCAGCGGCAGCGACGGCGTCGTGATGCCGTCGACAAAAATAGACGTGTCGTCGCGACGCAACAGATATCATTCGACCTCGCCTGACTCGCGCATGGAACTCTACCGCCTTCTTTCTGACTCTTTCCACCCCCTTTTCTGACCACCCGCGATCTTATAATGCAATCGCATACGTTGGTCCTCTGTTGGTTTTAGGGCGGCTTTTTCGGGGTAGTTTCGTGCCTTAAATTCCTTTGATATGATGAAAGATATTGGAAGAAAACTCTTTAATGTTCATGCTTTCTATGAGGTCATGTTGCTCTTTTATTCCTATGTAAGACTTTTTGAAACGAACATGAAATATAGTACTAACAATCAAACACCACTTCCAATATCTTCCTTCACAAAATTTTAATAAGTGCTCGATATGCAACGGAACGTACTACGATCACGAGTACTAAAACTCAATGGACGGCTGATGGTCGCAGTAAATCCATAGCCTCTTAACGCTCGCATTCCAGACTAACTGAATTCAATGACTGACAATACCTGCCAGCGGTAAGACCTCTGACGTTGCGAACGAGAAAGCCACCGACAAATGGAATAAAGGAACCCAAGGGACACCACTGACCTGGATCTGGTGTCCAGGATTGTTGATGTGAAGCTGCTGCGCCTGGTTGATCTGCAGAGAGGAGGTGCCAGGTCCCGAGGGAGGTCTCGGCGGCGTGGAGCTGGTGAAGGGTCCCTGGGAGCCGGTTTGATTAGGTCCGCCGCCCTGGGAGCCCCTCGGTGGAAGCGGATAACCAGGGCTGCCGTGATTCGGCATCGATCCAGGACTACCGCCGTACGGCGAATACTGCTGCTTGTATCCCCCGCTCGGCCCAAGCATGCTCGGTTTACCGCCCGTGGTGGCCTGCGGTCTCTTCATGTCCGCCAGGCCGGTGGCGAACTGCGTCTGCGAGCCAACGAACATGTCGTTGGCCTGCTGGCTCTGGAACCCGGACGTGCCGTTGTTCTTGTGATAGGACCCGGTGCCCGTGGTCGCCTGGGGTTGCCCGCCCGGTGGACCAGCGCTACCAGGGCTCCCCAGGTAGTCCGAGGTACCACCGAACTGCGGGAACTCCGCGTAGGGCGAGCGAGCGGTTGGTCCTCTGGCGGCCGCTGCCGCGCTAGGATTGAAGCCACCGAGGCCGAGCTGCTGGCTCTTGTGCTGATGTTGCTCGGCCATCTGCTTCAGCGTCTGAGCGGCAGGGCTCATCTCGGACTTGAAGTCCAAGCTGGAGTAGGGCAGCCTAGCTGGGGAATACTGGGCCGAGCCGAGGGCCCCCGGACTCGAGTTCGCCGGCACCGCATTCCCATTGTTCGTGCTGCTGCCGTTGTTCACGCCGTTGTTGGTTGAGTTCCCGTGCTGCTGGTGTATCGCGTCCTTGTCGTCCTCGATCTTGATCTGGCCGTTGTTCGTGGCCATGCTATTGTTGTTGTTGTTATTGGCCGCAGCCGCGTTGGCCGCGGCAATCGCCGCGTTGTTCGCCAGCGCCTCCACTGGGATCATCTTCTCCTCGAAGTCAAAGTCCTTCATGAACTCCGGGTGGAAGTCGGATATCTCGGAGATCAGGTCCTTGAAGGCGTCCGAAGTGATAATCTCGTCGCCCGTGTCGTCGCCCATGAAGTCGGAGAAGCCGGAGAAACCGGCCCCGTTCGCCGCTGCGTCCTTCTCGAGCGCGGCGGCGCACTGTTCCAGGTCGACGAACTCGTTGTCCGGCTCCTGCTTGCACTCCACCAAGTTACCGATATCCACGCACCCGATACCGCCGCTCGTTGGGCCACCAGCCCCGCCGCCACCTGCGCCCGGGCCTCCTCCTCCGCCGCCGCTTCCGGTCTGCGGTCTGGACGTGGCAGAGGCGGGAGTGTCCGGGCCGGACTTCGGCGACGATGAGGCGTTCAGCAGGTCGCTCTTCACCGAGGCGTTCGTCAACGCCTTCACCGTCACGTTCGTCGATATCTGCTGCGCCTGGGAGTTGGCAGCGGACGTGGTGAACTCCAGCTGCTGCACGATCTCCACCGAGAACTTTGTCAGGCCCTCGTTCCCGCCGCCGCCACCCCCGTGGGTGGGGCCGGTCGAGTTCGCCCCGTTTCCAGGCGGATGCTGACCGTGGCCGTGATGAGGCCCACCTCCGCCACCGCCACCGGGACCCTGCTGATGCTGATGCTGCGCCTGGGTGCATTGCAGCTTCACCGGTGGCTCGCCGAAGCCACCGTCACCGCTACCACCGCCGGCTGGCTCCAACTCCTCGGCCGTCCTCTTCACGAATTTTTGCTGCTGAAACCAGAATGGAACAGCCCCGATTAGTCGTCTGGCTGCATCATCGAGTCTCTATAGGACACCTGGTACTTTAAACTCGTACAGAAAATGATTAGAGCGCAGACTATATATTATAATGCCCGTGGACTCCTCGATAACGATACCTAAATAGCAGATCCGCGAGTGCAGCTCGACACCACCCACGTAGAGCGCGCGGCGCAAGATCGCGTGAACCGATGGTAGGAAGAAAGGTGGAACGCGGTAATGACTTCTAAATCACCCCGGCGTTTCCCATTAGAAGCGAACGGACCGGTCGAACGAAAAAACGGGGAACCTGCTACGGCATTCTGTTCCGCGGGTCAAGGCAAAACGCGACGAGTCCTTTAAACTGGCGCGCTTTTTCTGCCACCCCTCGGCTCGGCAACCGGTAGCGCAGGATATTTAACTCGAGGGGCCCCTGGATGCCTCGCTCCGCTCCTACCCCCCCCCCCCCCGCCCCGTTTCTTCCGCAATTAACCCGGCAATTTCTCACCGTACCTGTCAATACTGGCGACACTTTTTGCCCCGGCGTCTTTGTGCGGCTCGCCGCGATCCGCCGAGCGACGGAACAGACATTCGCCGCGGCTGCGACAGCCTGTTTTCTGACGCGGGGCGGCTCGTGTCTCCGCGCGCGTAAAGCATAAATCTTGATACACTGGGGATCGGCTGACTCGTGGCACGTGAGTTTATGCGTTTTGCGGAGCATCGACGCGGCGGGCTCGATCCTGGCGATCATCGAGATCGTTTGTCGCGAGCGATGGCTTAAGAAGGTTCGGTTCACTTACAATTGCATTAATTAGAGGTTGATTATTAGATATTCAGAAGCAATGGGTTGATTATTAGATATTCAGAAGCAGAGACTCTACTGAGAGGACGCATCGAAATTCCTGAAATCGTCGAGATCTTCCTTCAAATCGATAAGACACTTTCCGAGCAAAGGGAAATGCTTGCCGCAGACAGAGAGGCGAGAGAAGATCGGGAAAAGGTTTCCCAGGGTGCGGTCGAGCAGCCACGACGCACGTACACACAGATAGGTACTCGAGGACGACCAGGCCACCGTGTACATTTGTCATGATTCGAACCCGGGATAACCTCCGCCTCGTTCCAAAATCGATAATACGTATTACCCTCTAATAGCGAATCGGCCGTTCCACGTTTCCGCGAGCATCTGGCGTACCCCTTGGTTGCTTTCATGCCTCAAGCTGAGATCACATCCGTCGCCGATGTAATAGGATATTCCATTGGGGTTGTTGCGTTCATGGCGTCGAGACGCTGAGTGCAAAGAAAAGCGCGAGAAAATTCGCCATCTACGCCCGAACAACCAGCCCTGAATCTTTTCTCGTTTAAAAAAAGAGTATAGTTGCAACATGAATATGAAATAAGGATCCCAGTCATTGATTAACACCACTTCGACGCAACTCCAATGAAGCTATTGATACGAGCACTCCAAGAACATAGGACAGAGAAATGCCACGAAAGTTCGCCATCGACGCAGCTCCGTGGCTATCGAGCCCGCGGCTCGTTCTAAGCCGCAATAAATTTCGAGGTAACACGGACCCAGGCTCTCCGTGTTCGTGGATAGCCCACGAGTATCGGCGCGGCGGCGCGCACGGGGAAATTGCGGAGAAAGCGCGCGGTAATGCAGACATTTCCGTCGCCTCGCGGAACCAGAACGGCCCGTATTTTTCGCCCGGGAAAAACGAGAAAGCCGGCCTGGATTGTGTATACGTAAGTCGTAATAGATGCGAGACGGGATCCCAGGGAGTAGTTTCGGTCGGGGCCGGCTGCTCCAGCCGCCTTTAGCGGTGCAATTTCACCGGGCGAAAAGCGCACGCCGCCCTTGCTGGATAACGGGAGCGTCTACTCGCTCGCGTTCCTCTCTGACCCGCGTCAATTCTATGCCTTCCTCTCGTTTACTTAAACTATTCCTCTAATTGATTTATGCGTTTCAAGCAGCCACATAGGTGTACTTCGACATTCACAGGATCAGATCAGAATCTTGATATCGTTTTCGATGTGAATATAGTGGGCAGAGGAATCCCTTCGGTATATTAAATACGTCGCACGGTGGTGGAAGTTCTGGAAGCTTAGAAGCACAGGGAATGGACCTGGAACTTTCAACGATCGCTCGAAACTTCCCGGCAAGAGGGACGATTCTTTAATCCGCGTGCGAAGAATTCGCAGAATCCGACCACGCGAACGATCGATCTTTCACAGTCCGTCGCGTCGCTCAGCCCCCTCGGCTCCGAGAGCTTCTAATTATCCGCACGCTTGGGAACGCGTCGAGATTGGATAGAACGCGTTTCCTCGACGCTGGGCATTTCTCGATCGCGGATTTCCGCGTGGCCATCGAGCAACAGAGTCGATTTTTAACGAAGCACTCGCTGGTCCGTTGCGAATCGCGTTACCCTCGCGCAGCGCGGCTTTATCTGTCGCCTAAAATATCTTATCTGGCCGAGAGAGCGCGAACGAGATAAATCGCTCAGTAGCGTATCTTTTCCCGTGTCTTTCATGGAACGCGGCTAATAACCAGGGGGACTCGTTAAAACGCTCGGGCTCGCGGAAATGAACGTCATCGCGACGTTTATTAAACGCGTCGTTGCTGATAAACGCGGGCACGCCGAGGAGGAACACGCGTGCACACAGGATTTACCGTGCGCTCCTTCTTCCTGCGATTAAAACGACGTAATCTGCCGCTCCGCCGTTCCCAGGGAAAATATATTCGTCCCGCTGATGGGAGGCCTCCCGTAACCACGCACCGGGATGTCCAAGTCGACGAGACACTCCGCCTAGGATCTACCGTGCCTCGGCTGTCGCTAACTGCGAAACGAAAGGTGTCCGAAAATCGAGATACCCATCGCCCACTCGTCTCTCCTCTGGGTGCGGATTCCGGTATACAGAAAATCGGGGAAACTCTGCACTCCAGGACTCGAAACCTACCAAAGAGCAGAGTACGAGGAGAATAAAAGACGTATCATTGATGGTTCGTAGACTTGGGCGAAAATCCAAGTGAAAACCCAAGGGAATCGTAACATCAGTTATACGAAACCACTAATTTCGAATTCACTTTTTAACGTTCCTGTGCTCGGAGGAGTTTATTTACAAGTACCTCGAGAAGGAACTACATTCCGCTGGCAGGAAGAAGCACGTGCTCCCGGTGCACCGAAACGTGTATAGGTAGAAGAGGGTGTAGAGTGGAAGCCGTTGAAGGGTCCACCGATTTTCCTCGCCGCCGTGAAACATAATCGTGACTGTCGACAGCGATACCGCGAACGACGACGCAGTTATTAACACGGGCATAAATCTTTCCCGACTTTCATTCTCCGGTCCGGTTCGGTTTCATCAACTCCTGCCCTTCCGCCCGCCCCGTTCTCGCGCCACCCTCCTTCCCTACCTCTCTCGTCGATCCAACCCCCTCGAACCGCGTCCAGCTCTTTATCACGGTCCAAGGAATTCGTTACGACCGATTAATTTTGCCGCTTAGCGATCGCGAATTAATAGGCGAAATTCGGCTGGCCCGTGGATTTGATTTAACCGAAAATCGGTTGCCGCCTGTACAGAGCGAGTTTACCGAACTTGGAGGGTCACGCGTTGCGACACTTGGACCGGAAGTAATGCCCCGCTAGATCCACTACATCGTGTCAGCGTGATCGCACGCGTAATTGGCATTTCTAAATATCTGTGGTCCTCTCGAACACGTAGAGGGAAGAAACGATGAGGCTCGTGGCACCCCGTATCGTTTTTAGGCCCTTTCGTCTTGTCCCATAGCACTTGCAACTCGTTACCCGTGACATCGCGCGGGAGGGGAAGAGAGATTGTTTTCTCCTTTTTGTGAAAATCGCGAAAAGATGATGTATCGTTTCCTGTACCCCAAGTGCACTTTAAAGCTCACCCCCGCCCACAGAGAAGTTTGCGCAAACTGCGGAATTATCGACATCGACGGGGGAGAATAAATACCGCGGAGTTCCGTTTCTACTGAATCATAGAAGTGTTTACAAAGAAGGTTTCTACATGAGAGAAACAGCCAACCAATCGAGGAGTACCTGCCCTAGTATACAAGCACTGGAACTTGAAGTCACGTTACCTCTTGTGTAATACGGGACACAGTACACCGCGGCACCCTGTAGAGGACCACTAAAACCTGAAGCTACAGAGTCTAGCGTGTGGGATACGTACGAGCGCGCAGAATGCAGTTGAAATACAGTAGAAGCTCGATCACGAGACCAAATATCCTTAATATATGCGACTGCTGTCTGCTACTTATTACTGCTCATTATTTCCCACGGTTATCTAGTAATTTATCTAATCCTTCCGCGGTAATTCCACGTTGTTATCTAATTACTTCCAATCAAGATAGCAAACAAACCCATTTATCATCCAGCACCTCGCGCCGTTAATGAAAAGCAATCTCGAAGCGAAAAAAAAAATTTAAAAAAAAAAGGAACGGGATGGGGAAACGTGTTTTCCTCGATATTTCCCAGGGCGATGATACGAATGTCCACTGGAGGAGGCGAAACGGAACGTTACGCTGAATCTTAGCCAGCGTACGCTAGCGGTACGGGGAGATAAGAAGCGTGTCAGTAACCTTGACGCGCGAGCGAGCGAGCGAGCGAGCGAGTTCCCTCCTGCGTGGGAGGATACGCCGCTCTATTGAGCGTTACGTTTCGTTAACGACGCTCTCCGCTAGCGACGCGACTGTTAACACGACCTAAATATCGGGCGGCTAGCCGACTGTCTCGCGCTTTTAATCCTCCGAACACGGCGATCGTAGCTACGAACATAGGCATTCTGCTTTGCCGCAAAAATCTCCATTCATCATATCCTCAATCGATCCGGTGCAGACAATTTTATTGTTCTCAGTGTTGCATCGCTATCAGATTGAAATTTAGAAATCCTACTGAATATCTGCTATTAAGCAACTTTGCTGTGCACACAGCTTGTAAGAAACTGGAGGAATGCTTTGCTTTGTAATTTGTAAGTTTGGATATATCTGTGAGTTTTTCTGACACTATCCTCCATATGTAATGAGACTATTAACCTCTTCGTAGGGAAGGGCGTATCTATGAACCCGAGAGAGCACGAGCGCGAGCTTCGTCACGCATCAGAAGCGACGTGACTGGACAGTTTCGTGCGTCCACGAGCATCGACCGTTTCACGTTCGACACGTTTCATAACAAAGGGGTTAATCACGTCATGGAGGCACAACAAGAGTTATGCGCTCCCTAGTTCGATACCGTTTCGATGTTTTCCAAGAATATTGAACGTAATTCGTTGGATTGCACTGTTGCTGTGGGGTCGAAGTGAACGAACCCTGGGAGAACGTGTGAGATAGACTAGAGAGACAGCTTTCATTTTCCTAGAAGATCCACGTATGTCGGAGTGAGTTCGACAGTGGGTGGAACGATTAAAATGGTACACCGTCTATGTAATCAGCTCGAAATCGTTCTCATCGTAATCAGCTTAACGGCGATCGCACTTCGCTTAAGGGGTCATGCTCAGTCAGGAGGCCGAAAAAAGGGGTGGTCTTTGGAAATTTTTTACTCAAAAGCTATAACACATTTCTCAAAAAATCTTTTTTCCTTTTAAGGATTGCATCTAGTACCGTGCATCGTAATTTTTTTTATTTAAAAATATTTATCAATAACTAAGTTATTGTCCATCACTCGAAGGTTCTCTAAAAAAAAAGGCTTCCGCGGTGACCACTGTTGCTCGAAAGTCGATCATCTAAAATAAAAAATTCAAAAGAATTTACTTATTATATTATATTATCTAGTATTTGAACGAAGGATTTTTTTATCCGATGCTTAGTTTTCTTTTAATTGACGAAAATCAGGCACACTTTATGATAAAAATTGAAACTTTTACTTTAAACATCAGCCATTTTTTCCCAAATCAATATTTCGAAAAATCCTGCGTTCAAATACTAGATAATATAATATAATACGTAAATTCTTTTGAATTTTTTATTTTAGATGATCGACTTTCGAGCAGCAGTGGTCACCGCAGAAGCCTTTTTTTTTAGAGAACCTTCGAGTGACGGACAATAACTTAGTTATTGATAAATATTTTTAAATAAAAAAATTACGATGCACGGTACTAGATGTAATCCTTAAAAGGAAAAAAGATCTTTTGAGAAATGTGTTACAGCTTTTGAGTAAAAAATTTCCAAAGACCACCCTTTTTTTCGGTCTCCTGACTGAGCATGACCCCTTAAGGGGGTACAGGACTATTGAAATCTCGAAAAATCGATTTTTTTATTACTATTCATTCTGAAAGTGTCATCCTTTGTGAACATTTACAACAAAGTTTCATGAGGTAATTCGAATAATTACGTAAATTATAGCGCTGAACGTAACTGAATACACCGCCGAGTAACGGCCTCGGAGAGCGATATTGGCATAGGAGACTTAACTTTGAAACCGTTTATCTCGAAACTACATTTTTAAACACCGTACATCATCGTGTACACCATAAGTTTTGAACGAATGAATATTTTAACTTAAAATTTTACCTGGAGGTGTAGAATTCCTTTCTCTATAGCATAGAATTTTTTTTTTGACAATTACTCGGAAACGCGTCCACAATAAACTGTGAAAAGTACGGGTATAATGATTACTTGGTGCCTAAGCAATCCGACACAAAAGAAGCCATCGATTTTACGTGTCCAATAGTCCTGTACCCCCTTAAGAACACGTTTACGTCACCGTTGTTTTCCACGGTAATCCGCGGAGGGCAGTTGGTCCGAATCTCCCCGTTTCATCCGCCTCGAGTTTCCATTCCGTGTCGGCCGTTCCGCCCGATCGAACAACCGCCGCGAAATTACTCGAGTTCAACGGCCAACGCCCGAAACTTGGGTCACTCGATGCACCCGGCCGTACGCATCACCGGAGGAACAACGCTCCGAAGGGTAAACAGTAAATAATAAACAGCGGATGAAACGTATCTCATGCGGTCGCACGTGTCACGATGGAGCGCTATTTGCGGCCGCGGGTATTTATAAGCCCGTTCTAATTTAGTCGCAGACGTATAAATATCAATTTAGCGCGACGCTGATGCGCGATCCCGCATACGACGGCCGTTTTATTGTAACGCGCCTCCGAACCGAACTATCGATCGTTCTTCTAATTTCTCGGGCACAAAGGACGGATAAAGTAAACCTCTTCGACTTTGAGATACTTTATGGTATCGCAAGTTTCTTTGCCTCCGCGTTGGAAGATACCAGACCACTTACAATTAGTGGTTCTCCTAATCGTGGCTCCATTTAAAAACCAATTTCCCTCGGAAACGATGTCTATTCAGTTTACAGCCATTCCGCAGCCCCACACGTCCGCTCGAAATCTCATCCGCGTTACGTTCGGAACGGGGGTAATTTAATTTCTCCGAAAATCCACGCGGCTGGAAACAGGACAAAAATTAGCCCCCTCCCCCTGCTGCCTCCCTTCCGACGCGGTTTAACGGAGCACGGTATTTCAATCCGGACGACGGAAAATAATTTTTCGCCGCGCGTACAGAGAGGGACGGAGCAGAGACGCGTGGCCGTTCGCATGTTGGCTGTGGTTGCAGATGCAATTACGATACTCGTTCGTGCGAATGTAAATGCAACGCACCGCCACGGCAACCGCCGCTGATTCCACCCGCCGACAAGAAATATGGATATATATTCCTCGCTGGCCGCCGCCCTAACCACGCATCTCCACCTAATACGCTTATCGGCTCATCATTATTATATCGATATTGTACTCCAATTACGCGAACATTGTAGCAGAGGCGGGGCCATTGCCGAGCAGCGAATTTTTGCCAGGCTTTAATCGCTCTAGACTGCAACGATTATTCAGATGTTGCAAGGCTGTATAGAATCGACGTGATTCTCTTACCGCGAGCTTTTAATTTCGCGGAGCTTCGTTCGCTTTTATAGATACCTGAGGTATTGAACCTCGATGATTTCTGATTTCAATATTTAGTGCCCGAAGTTAGAGGGATCGAAGGTTCCAGATCGAATCATTAACGAACGATTAATCCGTAGCAGATGAGCGGAGAGGAAGCGCCGCAAAGTACGGCGGGGCTATCTGCGTAACTTTATTATCAGCACCTAGTAATATCGCGTCAAGCCACGAGTGTACGACGGTGTACTGTAATTGCGGTGGAAGCGATGCGGTTAATAGGGTGTGGCAGCCCCCGGTTCCGAAGTTATTACGCCCCTATATTATTGATACAACTCCATTACGAGAGTCCTTGGAGAGCCCAGGATACGACGTCGCGGCGGCCTCGCTATTTTCCAGACGACACTGCCTTCCTACAGCCTCTCGCGGCTCTTCGATCGTCCGTAACACCTCGCTGATTCCTGGCACACTTGCACGCCCGAGTGTTG
Organism: Andrena camellia; assembly: GCA_029448645.1. NCBI lineage: Eukaryota > Metazoa > Arthropoda > Insecta > Hymenoptera > Andrenidae > Andrena > Andrena camellia. The sequence continues at coordinate 18,338,200 of CM055677.1, forward strand.
CGGATCGTTCTTCGCGTACGTCGCCCGCTAGGTCCACGGTGTTAATAAAAATAGATGGTTCCAAGTTTCGCGAGAAATTAGAATTCAAAGGGATGGCTGCAGGTACAGATATTACTCAGGTCTGTGAAGCTGGCACCCGCAAGTGCAAATTTTTATAAAATAGAAACAGTCCGCGATTTGTTCACGCTTGTCCAGACCAAAATATTTATTTGTTCACCCCTCAAAAAAAAGTTATGACCAAATTAAAATATTGGTGAAACGAAGACTGTTTCTGTTTTATAAAAATTTGCACTTGGGGACGTCAACTTCGCAGACCTATGCTACCCTTACAGTTCGAAACTTTTAGCGGGGCACTCGCGACTACTACACATCTGCACTTCTTATCTCCGCGATCAGAGATTTCGTGGACTCACGAGACTAGGATCAACGCTCGGCCAACGAGCCATAACGAACGATTCGACGCGGTGCGAGGGGGTGCCGCGAGAAAGAAGGGCGTTAAGGCTCCGTCGGAGGAAACACTGGCGCATCTTCCGATGGGAAGGAATCATGGAAGTGGGCCTCCAACTTGTTGACCCAATTTTTTCCACCCCTGCAATAACGAGGCGCTTACCATGCTCCCCCAATTCACCTAAACTCGATTAGTAGCCCATAATATCGTGCTACGTCACTCTGACGATTAAATCCATATCGATTAAATCACTAATTTCCATCAGGCACACCATTCTGCACCAGTGGCCCAAGAAGGAGTCTGGATTCGGGACAATGGGCGCAGCAGGTCCCAGTCGACGACGAAAGTCGGTGTGCATAAGCGAGTTAAGGTAATGTTATTCGAAAGGTGCGCCGTTTTGCACGAGATAACCCTGGACAAAGGGGAAGAGGGCGGGGACGATGGAGGTTGGAGCGCGACCACAAGGGCCATCGTGTACAGGCAAATCCATATTTAGACTGGATATCGGTTCGGTTACTTTTAGACGTGCGGACGGGTTGCCCGGCGTGGGCGTGCACGCTTAACCATCGAGGAATCTCCCGCCTGTTCGGTAGCGAAATTCATTGTCGCCGCGGGACGTTTCATTGTGGAACGGCCCGCGGTCGATAAAACGGGCAAAGATATCGTGGCGCGTTCGTTTGGACGATCACCAAATTGCGACGCGTCGCGGTGAATAAGAATTGTTAGGAAGACGCGGCGTCATTGTTCGCGGGGTGATTTTTATCTCCGCTCCTTTGGCTCCGAAGCGCAATTACCACCCCGAGGAGGAAACTTAATGCAGCTAATTCCTTTGTTCCTGCGCTCGGCCACTCTGGACACCCGAACGTGAGAAATCAAGGGACGTACAGCGGTTTTTATTGGAATTTAGAGTCGCGAGGGTAGCGGTGCCTTTTTGCTGGGCAGGAACGAATTGCAGAGTGCATCGTTCTCGTGCGAATGGAGGAAGATGGAAGCACCTTGGCAATACCGTATTCAGAATCGGCTTCGTGCTCCACTGATAGATGGTATCGCGCGTCAACTATTACGGAGCACGACAGACCCGCGTGTCACGATGCCAGGCACAAGCGCGGCCGTAGACTTTCGTCGCTTGATATGCAGATTCCAGTAATTACAATAACAAATCGCGCACAGCGAGACATAATGGAATCACGTGATTGTAACGTGCGTAAACGGGACGTACGCGATACGCGCCGAGCAACCGACGCGATTCCCGTTGCTGTGAGCGCCGGCTACGTCAGAAATCCTCGCGAATTCGGAACCACGGCTCCACTCTCTCGTCTCCCTGAAAGCCTTCGGCCCCACCGCCGTCGATACACTTTCGGGGAGGAAAAATGCAGAAAAGACTTGCAAATAACTTGAAAAGGAAATCTTCGCGCAGTTGCAAAGCTTGAAATGTGTCCGGACGGATCCAGAAGATACTAATTCTGATTATTCGTATGGAACAGTTGGAAAATTTGGGCCAGTAAGGCACGAGGCGGCAAGAAGAATCTATCGAGGGGGAGGAAAGAGGATTTCAGCCCCCGTAACCCCGTTTATCCACGGCAGACGTTTACTAAAGATTGAAAAAAGGTGGGTGTCCGACTACGACGTTTGCAGAAAACACGACAAATCTCCTTTCTCTTCCGTTTCTTGGTCCCTCGGGACAGCGGCGTCTTTGGAAAACAATGGAACACGAGAAGGTAGGTAACTTGGCTCGACACCATCGCTAGGAACTACACATCCGCGTTAGCCTCCTCTGTCCATTGTCGATGCACGCGTGTCGACTTCTGTTTAAGTGGAACAGAGACCTGCAGTTGGCCAAGTTAGTGCATACAAGGGAACGAGGGAGAGAGAACTGGCGGCAAGAGAGGGGAGACGCGTTATGCAATCTCGTCGTCACACTTGTCGGTAATTGCTTATTTATTGCCCTATCACGCCGATGGCCCGACTTCTTTGCTACGCTGCTGCGACGGGGGATGTTATTTTTTTTTTTTTTTGATAGCGTTCCGCTACCACCTATTAAATCGATCAGCTTTTGCCCGCGAGACGATGGGGATTCGAGACGCTTGATTTATTGATGGCAGCAATTTGTCGCCTGGTTGTGGGACAAGCTGATGCCCCAACGTTCAAGCCGAGCTGCAGTCACTTGGAGGCTTCTTGGGAACTCGCCTGATGTTAGTAAATAACCTTCCGTGCGTGTACAATCGCACGAATTAATGAAATAAATATTACTATAATACTTTCATACCGGGTACTCTGATTCCTACCGCACTTTAAATCCACCGTTCCCTTTCCTTTCCCAAGGGGGAGACTGTACAATGAAATCGATAACACCTAGCAGGGTTTACCCTCGGAATCAATTACAGCCGCCCGAGCGAAGTCGCGAAGCGATCCGAAGAGAAGAAATTCGAACGGGATCGATTGTTTACGCGGAGGACGACGTCAACAGTCGATGATACAACGTGCATTAATTCCGCTGATCGACCAATCAGCGCCCCCCCCCCCCCCCACCCCCCACTGTGTCGCCCGGCGACGAGCGCGCACGTACGACATGGTTGATGCTCGCGCATAATTCACGAGATGCCGCGTGAAATAATTCACTATAAGCGTGGGAAATCCCATTTGCGAGAAGAAGGTACCTACACGCACGCGACAAAGTTGCCGGGCAGCCCTGGCGGCGGGCGGCGCCGATTGCGTGCGAGCACCCTTCTTACGCGGCGTTTCGCGAAATTTCCCCGACGATATCGCCGCTGCTGTTAACCCCGCGACTACGTAATCACGCGTACTTCCACGGCTCCTTCCAACTTTTTTCGTAGAATTAACTGGCGCTCGCCTGCTCGCGGACGATATTTTCCTTGCGTTTACGACGTATTTTGCATCTTCGCGCTAGGGATCGATGCAAATTATCAGCGTCGATCGCCGACCTGTGCTCCGACACAAACCGGGAAAGAAATATCGCGGGCTTCGCGCAGTGGCATATAGAACTGCACTCGATTCTTCGCCAGGAAATTCTGAAGACAATCCCCGAGCTTAAGGAACGTCTAAAACTGCGCGCGACGCAAAAACTCGCTCGCGTATTGTCATACGAACGCGATAAATATTGTGAGAGGTAGATTTAACCGACTTCAAAAAGAAGGAGGTTATAGATTCGACCCGTTTGTATTTTTTTTTTGCTTGTCCCCGCATAACTCCTCGGCATATGGGCTGATTTTGATGATCTTTTTTTTATTCAAAAGAGGGCGATGCCCCGGTGGTCCCATCCTACGCTGCATCAACATTGGCCCAATAGTTTGCCAGTTCTGGTTAATAATAAAGACTATTGTCACCTAATTATTATTATTATTTTATGTACGTACGCGCATATCTCTTCAGCATGTTGTGTCGATATATGTAAAACTGAAAAGTTAAAAATAAAAAAATTTAAAAAAAATTAAAACCAACATCAAAAAAATAAAATTGCACTGAAAAGTAAAAAATAATTTTTTCCCTCATTTGATCTACGACTCTCGTATTTTTTAAGTCGGTGCCTCATCATTTGCACTGTGTAAATCTGGCGCCGACTTAAAAAAAATATGAGAGTCGTAGATGAAATAAGGGACAAAAATTATTTTTTACTTTTTAGTGCAATTTTATTTTTTCGAAGTCGGTTTTAATTTGTTTTTAAATTTTGTTATTCTTCATTTCCTTCCTTGTTCCGCGTGCTCGAGGTCAAGGCAGTTACCGATAATAGTCCATTACTAACGCAGACATAGCGAACGCTTCAACGGGACGCGCATATGCAAACGGAACGGCCTGGTTCCGCGCGAATCGCGGTAATTTCGATCGATAATCACAATGCTCGCGCGTGGCAAACCTTTCCGCGCGATTTTCCGACCGCCTCGTGGGAACGTGACACCCGTTCTTCTTCGCGATTGAAATCGTAGCATGCTCCGATAAATCCCCGAAATTCCAACGACGAAAATTTGAACGTTGTAACGAGTAAGAGTACACAGTGACTCTCTTCCAAAACAACCCACGCGTCATCCCGAACTGCCGCGTCGCCACGCAAGATTCATCATTTTGAGTAATGTCCAAAAGGCAGACTCGTCCTCATGTACCTACCTATCTCGACGATATATAAGCTTGTGTCCCTTGAGCGAGAGTCAGTTCTTGTATTAGGCCTAACGCCGAAACACTCCCGAGCACTTCTTGTAAAACGGCTACCGAGGTTACCGCGCATATTCTGAACATGTACATTGTGTCCGAGCATTATTTATAAATACATTAAGGATTGAAGTTAGTGAACATATTAGCAACCTTTTATATTCACCCAACTCCTTCATAACAACGTTATTGACCGTTTGGAAACTACACGTTTAAGTCGCTGGTTGTTAAGTTATCGTTGCTCTCAAGGTCCTAGCATTTCTACGGTAATCGTTCGCTCGCCGATCGATGAACCCCTTCTGCCCCGAGTTCCATAGGAGCCGACAGGGCGGTCAGGGGTAGTTTTTGGGGAAAATCGACGGAGAAAAGGAAACGCAGGGTAGAAAGCGCAGATCGATGCAACGGCGCACGGGCTGCTGCAGGCTGGGTCGGTTTTCGACAGTGGCGATAAATTCTAGAGCTTGCGAGAGGGAAGCCCTCGGTGCGCGCGCGTTCCCTGACTCGCGCCAGCTTCCCTGCAAAATATTTCAGCGACTTGGCACGACTCCCATCGGGGCGTCCAATTGATTATTGAACAAACAGCGTGATACCTGACTTACGTCCACGTCGGGATGACTGCTCCTACCGCGGGGAGAACGGACCTCGACTGGCCCAGCCAGAGAAAGGGGGAGGAATAGTGGAGAGGGCGAAAGTACTCGCGAAAATTTATATCGGAGCAGGCCTCGGGACGTCAAGTTTCAACAACCATGAAATTTACAGCTTTACTTATTACGCGATATCCCTGCGCCTGTGCATGCACCGCGGCCTCTGTTCTCGCTCTTTGTTTCCATGCCTCGCCAGGCTCAAGATACTGCTGGAGGATCGGGGTCGGTCGATCTTTACCTTTGACACCGTTGCGGAAAGACACCGCCAAGATTTTGCGAGGGAAACTACTTGGTGTTTCTGATTCAATTATTAGGAAATGTTGCAGAAAGATTCCGATTCAAATCGTGCAATCCTTTGCACGGGGATGAATAAAGATGAACACATGGGAATAGTTCATTTAGCGACACGTTCTTCAGATGGGATAAATATTCGTTAAGATACGAAGCCTACAAGGTGGGCAGGATTACTCCTAGTTATCATTTATTCGCCTATGTCATCAGACGGCGAGACAGAGGACGTTAATTAAAAAAGATACCAGGCTCGCGCAGCCTCTGGTGCGAATTTCTTCGTTGCTGCGCGACGGACGGGCACGGAAACGAGTATAATTTAACCGTCCAAACGCGACCTAACTCGGCTGTGCAGCAGCTCGAAGGGAATATTATTATTCCAGCTACCGAACTACGCTAATTCGCCGGGCGCTCTAGCGGCTATTGAAACTCCTCGTCCTCAGCTATCTTATCTCGTAACAGTGAATCCAATTTACCGGTTGCAGTTTAATTAGCCGCTTAAGAGTGCAAACGTTGCGTTTGTTTGTCACTTCGAAATCTGTTAACGACGAGCAGGGAAACGATGGAAAAGTGCAATTCTAAAATTAGCTCCTTCCTGTTCAATCCTCTGCCCATTTTGTCTGTTCACTGAGTTCCATGAATTATCCTCTTAGTACTCTAACAAATTCGTAGCTTAGAAAAGTTCGTGGAACCGCCGGAAGTATGATTACCAATTCTCAAATAGATAAAAGGAAAAAATAGAAGCTGCACGAAATCACTAATTTTGAAGCTTCTACGAGACACCAGCTTCTGAAAATTTCTCAAGCCCTTTTTTTCAAGTTCGCAATCAAGTTATCAAGCGTTTTCAAACCACTTCCTCTTACATCCCCCATCATCCTTACCCTATATCAGAGATGGCGTGGCAGCAGAGGAACGGTCTATTAAAATTCGCGTCGCGGCGGACGCGCGAGGAGAACGGAAGCCGGCAGCAGGGTTTTTAGCACCTCGTCGCTGCGACGACGGGGTTAAACGACTGTGGGCCACCCGGTCCGATTTTCGCGTCGTGCCGCCGCCGAATATCGATTCCCTTCGACCTCTTTCACCCTCCAACCCGCCCCTGGTACGTTCGCGCTCGCAAAGGGGGGTTTGCTTTGCATGGGAGCGGAGCGCGACAACAGATACAGCGGAGGGACGAGGATCTCCCTTCCAGGGAGAGAACGAACTCGAAGAGCAAACGAGCAGATGCGGAGGGAGAAGAGGGGAGGAAAGGGTGGAGGAAACGAAGCCGAAGGGTGAAAGAAGAAGAAGATGCCGAGGGAGGGTGCAAGTGTCGGCACGGTCCCGTGAACTTTACCCACGAGAGGCAACTTCCGGCCAGCGACTTGTCCTTAAGTCTTCGCCCCGTCGCGAAAAGTTTCTCCAGACGTGCAAGATCAAACCAGAGACAATGTTTTGGCTTCCTCGCCTTTGCATCCCCAACCTCCGTGCAACAAATTACGCGCACCTCGGATTATCGTGCAATTTAATGCGCGGACGTCGATAGACCGTTATTTGGTAAACACAGCTGCGCTTTACCTAAGGAACCCACAACATTTTCACCCGTGCAATCTGCGCGCTAACAAGCCAATAATCTATTTACGTGCGAAAAGCTGCCCCCGCAGCGTCACTGTTCCCACACTTTTGATTGAAAGCGCTCGACGCTGACGACCTCGATCGGCCGTAATGCAGTTCTCGCCGGTCCCCGCGAATTTCTTAGCTGTCAGGATGGCTCACAGAGGAGGAAGGCACGACAGCGGGCCACGAGGGCTGGCCCCCACACCCAGGGCTTTATTAACTGTTCGTGATTTACAGCGGCCCTCGCGGCCTGATATGTTTCCCTTCAAAATGACCGGCCGCGCGCGCGAGATTTAATTGCAAAAGAGTACGCCCCGGATGATTTACGGCCGTTCCGTTATGGCGTCGTTCCCGATACGGCTCGTTACAAATCTTCCGTTACCGTTCGCGGTGTACGCGCCAACGTAATGCGAGCTGCGCGCCGTTCACCAGCGGCAAGGATCGAGAGGAAAAGGATAAAATCGAGGGGCCCGCGGCTCGATCTTCGCACCAGCTCCGAGCGATCGATCCACTGCTGCTGGGAACGCTTCCCCTCGGCGCTCTCCTATTTTTCAGGGGATCCCATAGGGCACGGACAAAACGCCCAGGGAATAATTCCAGGCCAGATTCGGGGATCGATCCTACACGCTTGATAAATTATGTGATTAATTAACCATGATTCACGGTTAATCGTTAGCCGCCTCCCGCCATGCAGCCGGATGCCAGTGTACCCGTTGTCCAATGAACCCAACGCGCGTTCATCGATTTCGAAAAATTATTTACGCGACCGTTTCTCTCGCGAGAAAGCAAGCCCAGTTGCGTCGCCCTTACGAATCACTTGCGAGCTACATTTTTTCTTTACAAGAAACGTGTTCATTCCATTTGTTAGGTATTAAGATATTAGATACTAATGGAAAATTAGCGAATTAGAAAATTTTGTTTACTAAATGCGCTTCACCCGAGCAATAGAAATAAATAAATCAAATAGCGTTCAGATTTATATATAATTCTTTGTTTCTACCGCGCTGGTTTAACGCCGCTTAATCGGTGATTACCAAAACTAGCTCGAGCACTGTCTCCACGCGTTACAAGCCAACGTTTTATTATCCGCGCGACGCCGCTAATTAAAGATACAAGCCGCGATATATCTGACAGGTCTGCTCGCGTTCTATGCACAGCTACGGCTTCCGGTAATACTTGATCGATAACGCTGCATTCGCGACTCGACGCGCCGTGGAAAACGCTCCGCGCCACGTGCTTTTTACAACTCGCGCTGCACACGCGGGCTGTGTCGATGGAGCGTGATAAAAAATCGTTCGAACGTTATCCACCGCGCGAAAGATCGTCTGAATTAGCGGGAGAGGGGGAAATTAATACGTGATGAAACGTTCATTCAGTGGACTAGTGTAATTGAAGGTGTAACGATGACGGGTGCAGACGATACTTTTTCAGCGTCGAGTCTGCACTCGAATTTTGCGAATGTTCTTGACGGTCCCGCTCCGAAATTTGGAATTTCTAGGCGACACTGAACGTGTCGGCGAATAATCGCGACGCCACGCCGCGAGAGCAGATAAACGCGCGAGTATCGCTCGCCAGCAATGAAAACATTCGAGACGCTCGACGTTGAGACGCTGAGAGAGCTCGTTCGAGCGATATTAGCGGCAGAATTCTCACTACACGTTTTGTCACCGATAAACCCGCCTGACTTCTTCGTCACCCCTGCCAGAGATAAAGTCGTTCCAATAAAATCACTTTAGGCGCTCTCTTCGGTTGATAAAGCACGGTTAAGTGAAAATCACCGCCAATTGTGCGGGTTTTTGGCAGTGATCTACTTACAGAGACTCTGCTCATTCTGGGAGATTAAACGTTTGACAAATTTGCGACACACCGCGGTGGCGGCAATCAATTAATACCCTGAGAATTTTATCAGTGGCAGATGAGTACCTATAAAACTTTTATCTGGAGGAATCAACGACGAATGCAGATTCGTAACGATCCTCTGATTTGGCGAATTCCATCGTGTTTTCGCGAGGATCCCCGTTCGAGTAAGAGTTCAGAGCTGAGAAGACGAAGAGTCTCTTCTGCAGCGTATTTCCACGGCAATCGACCGGCCAGCGGCACATTGACTTTCGCCTACTCGGACAACACCGCAGCTTCGAATCAACCAGCACATCCAAGACGAGAAGTCCCGTGGCGGATAGGCGACCAGCGCTCGGCGACGTCCAACCTGAACCTTTCAGCCAGCTACTGAACGCCGGTAAATTTAAGGAATCGCGAGCGCGGGGGAGAGCGCAGAGGCAAAGGCTTGGCTACGTAATCGGGAGTTCGGGCTTTGGTCTAACAGACACGACACACCTCCGACCTTCCTATCGATCTGCGGCCGGAGGTTTTACGCGTCCTCCACCCTCCGCAAGCTCGTCGACCCCCGCCGCCCTCCTCTCCACGCTAAAGTCCTCGCGAGGAGGAAAAGCGAGCGAGCAAAGCCTTCGTGCGAACGTTTCTCGGCCACCTTCGGCCCTTCTGTCAGGCACTGCCATCGCCTTCCCCCTTCTTTCCACCAACCCCCTCCGTCTTTATCTCGACCACCCCGTTCGAAGAAACGAACGAGGAAAGAAGCGGAGGGACAGAAAGAGCCAATAACGCGTCTTCACGGCACTCGTGCTCTCGAGATACCTACGGCGCCGTCAATCCGATACATCTGATGGAATCCGAGGTGTTCCTGATCGAGAGAGTGCGACGCCACCGTCTAATGTGCCTCGTAACGGAAACACGAGGCTGAAGGGAATCACGAAGATGCGTAAGGAGATTCTTCCGAGCCCTTTTCTTCTGCTGGAATTTTCGCACGGATATCAGTCCCGGGCGATAAGCCCTGCAGGGGTGGAAGAAACGGGGGCCGCGACGAGGCTGGCAAGAAATTTACGCCGCGATATTTCTGGGCTTAAGCCGCGACAGGGAAGGGAATCCACGGCCGGAACGACTTTTCGTCAGAGTGGAAATTAGCTGAGAAGCGCGGTGGTTTATCGCGTCGTAAAGCGCGGCCGCATCGCGAGGAGCGACGCGCGCAAACAGCAGACCGGACAGTAACAGCGTCGACCGCCACGGTAAAGAGAGCACAGGGGAAAAACGGGGCGACGAGGAGGATCGCGAGTGACGCCAACGTGAGCCGCAACGCGCGTCTGAGTATCGGGCCTGCGTACGCTCGAGCATCGCCTCAGCCGTTGGGAATGATTCGCGACGATTCAAGTGCACGCAAGCGGGTGCAAGTAGTTGGAAATAGTTGCGAACGCCTTCCGGAACGATTGTCCTCGCGCTGAGCTTTTGAGAAATTGCTGATGAGAGTAGTCCAGGGGTTCAGGAATTTAAAAAACAACCACTTGAGTATTGAATTTCGAACAAGTGCGCGAACTTGAAGCTAGCGAGAAGTGTGCTCGCGAAATCAGCTCCTATTACGCACTATCTATCTGCTCGTCTATCTCATTTCGAGACGGATCGCTCCCTCTGCATCGGCGATACCCCGCTACGAAGCTAAATATATCTCGACAGACACGGGTGCTATCGACAGACCAGCAAGACGCTGAAATCTCGTTTAAAGCGTAGCCTAATAACGCGGCAAGGTCGTCGGTCGTATTTCGGTGCTTCGATTCGAGAGTTACAGGAGTCAGCGTGCAGAGGGGAATTAATAGTCTTCGAGTGGCTGCTAATTATGTCGCGACGTGTCAGAAAACACACGGGACTCTTTAACTGACCAACGTAAGAAATCGAACACACTTCTACTAACATTGCGATTCGTGTGCTACGAAGATACACCTTCCTTCAAATAAAAATACAACGAATTCACGACTTCTAAATACCCGATTTACCCAATATATCCGGGCCCAACACAGAACCAAAGACACAATAGCGAAACGATACGAGGATAACTATAATACGAGGCAGTCTCTTTTCCCCCAGCCTTTCTTTCGTTCTCTCTAGTTCCTCGTCCCCGTTATCGTTCGCTCGATATCGCGGAAGCGACCAAAGTATGCCGGATTCCTCGCATGGATGCCGAGGACAGAGAGGCGATGCGTACGCGTTGCTTCGTTGTGCTTCAGCCTCGAAGCCCGCTTTCGGCCGTTTCCGTCGCTCCGATCGCCTCTCCGCGGCTCAGCGCAACGCGTGTAATCAAGTGGTATAAATAATTCCGACGCGCGGCCATGAGCCAGCCAGCCGAGCGCAGCTCATTCCCCTGTTATGACACGCCGGAATCGGGGCGCCTGGCCATCCACGACCGGCAACCCCTTCGCGAGGGAAACGCGTCCTAAAGGATTCGGCAACCTTTCCACCCCCTTCGAAGGTAATATAGCGCCGGCGAACTTGCGACCCTTATAATACACGCGCGAACTTTCTGGATTATTAAACCGTCTGTTGTTGAACACGTCACAACATCCACCTTCGCATTGTACGAAAAAAATACAGATTAAGGTTACTTAAACTGCGTGAATTCTGAGGATCTTTAGAAGCAAGGGCGCGTGTGTAAATTTTGGGGGAGGGCAAATTTTGGGCGGAAGAAATTGAAGAAGGTTGAAACACAGAGGCTTGAGACAACTTTAAAAACAATTCACCTTTCTTTCATCTAGCAAATTAGCAATAATCCGTTTGTGAGTTGTCTTATTGAATTAATTTTAAAATTGTCTCAACTCTTTTAAAGTAAAATATTTAATGATAGGTATTTCATGGAAGAGGCGGCAGACGCTTGTTAGCCCAGGGACGTCAAATGTCCAAATCCGCCCCTTTTTAGGAGCTTGAATTTAGTATGGGGAGAACGGGAGTGTAGTTTCGATTGAAAAGTGGCGCAACGGTTTTGAAGAACAGAGGAGGCGCGGTGCGCCGTTCACGATCGCGAGCCGGTCGTTAGTGCAACGGAACCGATGCGCCTGGGAGTCCTGGGACAGAGAAACGCGGAATGTCCGCGAGCCGCGACGCGCTGGTTGCCCCTATTATCGGTCGTCCGACCGCTAGGATGCCGTTACACCACGGTCAATCTATTGTTCCTACGTGTGTGCATGCTATCTTCACGCTCCTCCGGCGACCGCGGAGCGGAGGCAACGGCCTAACTGGGGCGAAATCAATAGCGTCGCCCACTCGTCCTTTTTCCTTTTATCGCGGCAACCACCCTGCACCTTGTCGTTATCAAACTTCCACTTCCTACCGCAGAATATACAACTGCTTCGTGGCTCGGGCTCTAAAGCAACTTCCAGTGGAGATGTTCAGAGATCGAACGCGACTAGATTGAAAGTTAGGGGTGCGCGTTTGATCGCCGTGACACACTTTGCTCAAGCTAGACCAGACTGTTAGAAAATTTGTGAAATAAGACGTTTATAACATCTGCTAATTTCGAGATCACCTTCCCGCCCGATCATCGACCAACACCTCCACCGGTGTACAAAGTCACGGTATAGTAAATGCGTTCGTGTTATGCTCCAAGAGACACGCATCGCAATTTCAATACAAACAACCCAGCGTGCAGCACGGTGCAATACAGTTACGGCGGTCAGACGTTTCCGGTTTCTTTGAATCTTCGAGAGAGACCCGGTGCGCGGGTAAGACGGAGGAATAGCCTCCACCTTCGAGCGCCGCGTCGAGAACGCGGAATATACGGGCTCGGTCGCGGGGGAGAGAAAAATAAATCACCGATTTTTCATCGATTTTTCGGCGTCGAGTAAATTTTTATCGCCCCGGAACTTCCGTTATCTGGGCGACATTTCGCCCGTATTCGAGAGTCACCGACGGGCGAGAGATAAAAAAGAAATTCGCGAATCGATATCTTTTATCTGCATTAACGTCGAGTACGGGGGATGAAAGCCTGTTACGGTTCGTCAGTCGCACAGTTCATCGTGTATAGGACTTTAATCCCTTAATGCTCGGCGTACCTTATCTTGGAAAACATACAAGGCGCGAGGCGAAGAGAAAGAGAGGCGATTCTTTACCGAAAGATAAACAATCATTATGTACCGCGTTTCGTTCTCGTAAAAGTCGAGATCGGAAATTCGAGGCGCGCGGTTTAACTACGTTTCGATTCTGTCGCAACAGAAATTCAATTTTCCCATCATTTCCTACTAGAATCTAGATAACATATTCACCTAAGTTAATCGGATGCGGAAGTAACGCAGAGCTTCCAGCAACCACCGCTACCCAGAGATCTCTTTCGCGCGGGGGAAAGAAAATAAGACAGCCAGAATATCCCCCTGTACGGCAATCACGCGCGAGAGAAAAAAAGAACGAGATTCTGACACGGATAGATAAGAGACATGTTGTATTCGTGGACATACCATCATTCCAGGGAGTCTAATGGAGCACGAGCCGGTCACGATAGCGAGAGATTTCCTTTTTACAGGGGGGCCACCCGGGCCTGTGGCCCTGGTTGGTGGGGGCCCACCATGCCCCTCCGCCGGTCACTTCTTTCTCCTCGCACTGCACAACAATGCCCGCACCAAAAACACACGCGCGGCGATTCGCTTGGTCGCGACCACGATCGCAGCTCGTTACAGTTCCATCGTTCCCCTGCGCGGTTCCACGTTCCACGTACGACGTTCGACAGGGTCGGGCGGAAGATTCTCAACGGAACTTGAAGGTCATTCTCTCGGCCGCGCCAGAGCCGGCACACAATGCTCGCACTTTCGTTCTCGTCTTTTCCGCACTTTTCCGGAAACAGTCGCCACGCCAAAGTTTCTTTCGCGACCGCGTGAAGGTCCTCTTCCCGTGACGACGCATACAACGACAGAGGGACGGGTAGTGGGGGAACCGGTCCCCCGTTATCACTGTGGCGCGAGTGTCTCGACGAGTGATACCAATAGAACTATGTAATTTACAGTGTTCTGTACAGCTTAACGTCTACCGCGAGCCTTCCCCGCCGCCGAATAATACACGATCGAAGCCGATCCGATGCCCGTTATACGTAATGCCCTTCCGATCACTTGACTAGCTATCGCTCGGGGTTTGGGGTGGCACTCTAATCTCGGGTTAACGCGAACGCCCGAGGGTGAGGCGCTGGGCAGAGAATCGCGGCACCCGTGGCCCTCGTGCGCGACATCGACGCGCACCTAGGTCTGTATCGGTCCCATCCGGTCCACGCTGACGCGCCGAAATTCTCTGGCCGAAGAAATGAGTTTGCGTGCCGCATATCGCTCGACGGTTGCTTCCGTGACCTTCGAACTCTCCGCGCGCTCGAGTAAGAACGGCGTATTACAGACGCCTCGGTAACGTCCACTCCGAACAACAGTTAACGCGATGACGATCCGACACCGGCGCTCTCTCCACTCGCATATTTAAGGATCGATCGTTGCCGCCAACTTAGCAATCGATATTGTGCCTCGATGCTCCGCGGTCGGTGCACAAGTTTGTGGGACATGTCTCTCGTAATCTGTCGCCGGGCTGGTGGCGATCTTTCATCCGATACGACTGACGCGAAGCGAATGTTTACACGGGGCAATTGTCACGTGAAGATTCGATGCAGTTCCGTCTGACCACTTTCTCGAACGAGGGGGGGAACCACACTCGGCACTTCCGATAGCCGTGCGCGCGAACGATGATGACTGACTGAAAATCACGCCGACCGCGTCGATTTTCCCTCGTAAATCGTCAACAGGTGGTTCGAGAACGCCGACTTGAAACGCGCGTTAAAGGACACTGGGAACGAGCCTCGCGAGCGATCGCGTACTTTAGGCAGTTTCTGTTACGATATCCGTTTAAAAACTCACTGGCTATTACATGTAACACGACTGTGGCTTGAGGATCGCGGCGAACAGCTTATCGAGCACTGGCTGTTTGTCACTGCTGGCAACCGAAGGGCACGAAAACAACGCGCAAAGCCGAATCCCGCTGTAGTCCAGAAAAAATACCCTGCTTACAAGGTGGGTGTTTCTCTTTCCTCCGTTCGTTGACTGTCCTTCTCGAATCATCCGAAGTTTACGTCCAATTTATTTCCGTTTGATGACGAATCTCGATCAAGTGTGTTCGTCGCTCGTAACCCTCGTGCGCGTTCTCGCCGATACGTCAAACACGACAGAGCACAGTCGAAGGAGGCGAGTTGCACCCAACTATCGTGTATTGTGCGTGACCCTTACCACTCCGCCAGTCGCACGTGTCTGCGTGTACGTATTACGATAACTTTATTCCTCCTCCTCCTTAGGTGGCCACTATCTTCCTTCCCTTGTCGTTGTGTCCCTGTCGCCACTCCGCCACGGCGACTCGACTATTTTTGTTGCGATGGAAGTAACGGCGGTGGTAGCACGCGTCGCTCCCCCACTCTTTATCTCGCTCGTTCGCTTTCCTTCTTCCTTCGGGCCGCGTTCTTCCCTTTCCACGTTCTTCAGCACCGCGTCGTTGTCGCCGTCCTCGTTCCCCGTCTTCCTCGTCGTCGTCGTCGTCGTTGTCGTCGTCGTCGTCGTCGCCGTCGCCGTTGGCCCTTTGTTCTCTTTGTTTACAATGCACAGATCGACCGGCGGCACGTTGCCCCCCTGCCAGCAAACGAACGCCGGAAAGAAGAGGAGGAAGAGGTGGAAGAGGACGACCGGGTTTTTTCATACGCGAACATCGGCCGGCAACGCTCCGCGTACGGCTCGCCTTTCCCTCCCCCCCGCCACTGTCGCGAACAGATTACTGTGCTTGGAAAGCCCGATTGCGAGAATTCGCCGAGATCGTTGCGCTCTCGAGGTTTTGGGAATCCTTTCTGGGTCGACGGCCACGCGCCGTCCCCAAACGGACCACGCTACTATTCTCTCCCCGTTTCTGCTCCGAATCTTCTCTCTACCTGCTTCCTGCGTGGAGTCGCTCTTCTCGATACCAATCGAAGGCACTGTGCAGAGAACAGCAGGGAAACGAAGGGGAGAGGAGGCGAGCGAACAGCGACAGAGAGGCGAAAGTGGGTCCACGTGGGGGGCACACCAGTAGCGAAGGACGAGGCGCGAACGCTCGAACAGCAGTGGCGTACGACAGAAAAGAGAAGAGCAAGAGCAAGGATCCTATGGTGCTCGTCCTATCGAAGTCCGCGAGCGATTGACTCCCGCGCGTCCCGGTCTGAGGACCGTGGCACGCGTGAGGGGAGGACGGAAGGGGGATTCCCACGGGAGGAGAAGCACCGTGGAACGAGGGGAAGCCGAGAGCGGGGGTCGACGGTGTCGGGGTCGGGGTCGGGGATGAGAGGGAAGAATCGGCGGCGACGGCCGCGGTAGAACCAGGAGGTAACGTCGAAGAGGGACTGTGAGAGGAAAGGGGTGGGGAGCGGGGCAGCGTCCACGACGGCGGAGCGGGGTGAGTATGGCGCGTGCCACTACACGCTAGCAGGTGGAGTGCGCGTGCCCAGAAATCTTCTCTCTCCTCTCTCTTCCCTCTCCTGGCTATCTCTTCTTCCCTCTTCCTTTCCTCCTTCCTCCCACTATCTATCTCTCTCTTTCTTCCGCCCGCTTCCTCTCTCTCTCTATCTATCTGCGTCCTGCCTCTTCCTCCCTAACCCTCTCTGTCCCTCTGCAGTGGTTGTCTATGCTCCACGGAGTTGGTCCTCTTCGCAAACACGAACCCCTCTCGGCACCTCTTTCTTCCTCCTTCCACGCTCGTTTCCTCGTTCTTCCGGCCGCGGTCGTTGTTATTCCGTTTCTTGTCGCAAACGTGCCCGTTCCGCGACTAATTTACCCGCGTTACGTTTCTTGCTCGCATTACACCACCTCAATGAGACGCAGAGGGGCGACCGTATTACCGCTGCAGTTTCTTTTCGATGAGCAGTGACGCGACCTCTTACCAAATTTCGGTCAAAGCAGCCGATAAATTCTCTGAACTTTAATCGCCCTTGGCGGGATTCTCTTCTGTGCGTCTTTTGCGGTTGGCAACGCGTCGGGCGCGATTAGGCGACATCGTAATTTTAACTCGTCGCACGATTCGGTGATTCCTGCATTCATAATATTTACGCAGCGCGTGAGCGAGCATGAGCGCGATCAGGTTATTCTTGTAGCCGCCGATAAGAGTTGCTAACGAAAGTCTCGGCTGCGATAACCGTCGAGGGCACGTAGCCAAGTCATCGTGACAAATTTAAAGTTGTTATATCCGCGGCGAACTTTCGCGCGGGTAACACTCGGAATGCGTCCCTCCTCCTTATCGGCGCTTCGTGGTTCAACGAACGGCACTTTATCATACGTATCGCGGATCCCAAAGATCGTGAGTACGTATTCAATGATAAAGAGCTATTGAGTAATGTGCGATGAGTTCGGTAGGTTGGATCGAACCGATTTTCAGGGAGAATGCGACTAATGGAGAATCTGGATCGCGTCGCACGATAACGCCGCGTACACTCTACGTCCGCTGGCGGAGCTGTCACGCTGCGCACGTGGTTCGCGGGGAGCGCGAAACGACAACAAGCCCCACACGGAGAACTTGACGCCCCGAAGAGTCGCCAGCCACTGACTCTCTTTCCTCGATTTGAGTCGATTCGGCTCGACTCGACTGGCCTCGCCTCGCCTCGTCTCGTCTCACCTCACCTCGCCGCACCTCATGGCGCGGCGCCCCTCTCTGCGTCTCGTGTCGTCTCGTCCCGTCTCGTATCGTCTCGTGTCGTCTCGTCTCAACCCGTCCCGTCTCGTTGTGCTACAGCACGCCGCACCACGCCACACCACGCCATGGCGAAGCGCGCACGTAGCCACGCGCATTCGGCTGCACTCGTCCCCGAAGCCGAGTCGACCCGAGGCGACTCGTCACGACTTCGACTCCGATTTGCGCTCCACTCGTTCGTCGATCGGAGCTTTGCCTGCCTGCCTGCCTGCCTACTTGCTTTACACCACCCGTATCATGCCACCGACTACAAAGGCTCGAGAGAACCTCTTCTCCTCTCCGCGCCGCTCCTCTCTTCCCGAGAACGGTGACTGTACCGTAACGCGCGTCTACCATGTATAGTTCCGATAGTCCTACGCTGTGTCAGTGCGGCGTCGGGCGAAGGAAGCCGAGTCAATATGATGCACCGTGAACTATAAGATCGCCGGGGGAACGTAAGTGACGATCGACGTGTACACATTGTTACGCGCAGTGAGTATGTGCGGTATTCTTTCAACGCCTACGATATAGTGCAGGAATTTTAGTAGCTAGGTAACAACGAAAGGCAACAAGCCCGGCTTAAAATATAAATTCTCACGAAAGATATAGGAGAAGTATTTCCTCTGTTTGATTTTGACCAAAGCGAAGATCAACTTTCTTATCGGAGTTACATTAAACGCTCATGTACAAAACGTTTCGGATCACAATGAACAACAGATATACCGATTATTCTCTATTTGTACAACGAAAACAGGGAAACTTTCTCCAAGAGGACATAGAAATCGTTGGAACTCTGAATGCGAGAGTCGTGAGCGCGACTTAAGCGGCTGCCGTGCAGCTGGCAGCGAAGCTTTTACACAGGCGCATTCGCGACACGTCGCCCGCACTCCCAACCTCCACCAACACTT
The DNA here is from genome assembly GCA_029448645.1 of Andrena camellia. Classification (NCBI taxonomy): domain Eukaryota; kingdom Metazoa; phylum Arthropoda; class Insecta; order Hymenoptera; family Andrenidae; genus Andrena; species Andrena camellia. The sequence goes on from CM055677.1 coordinate 18,356,775, forward strand.
GGCCGTTGCGTCATCATGGTTTCACGGTGCGCCGGGATTCGACGAGAGAGTAGAGCGCGCGCGAGCGCGTACGCGAGCGCGCAAACGGGACCAGCGCGAGAGCGACGCATCTGTACCGCTCCGCTTACACTTATTACAAATCCGCCAGTGACACTCAACCCTATTTGAAGCGGCGCGCGAGCATGACTCGCTCGTATTTCTCCATCGTATTTCGCAACGATAAAGTATCGAGGCGGATCGTAAAAAAAGGTGTCGGTGACGATTCACCTAAATGAATCCTCGTATCTGAATCGATGAAACGTTAACTTTCATCTTGACATTCAACGTGAAATAGTTCCATTAACTTCTTACGCACTCTGCTCGAAGTGGAGGGCAAGAAATGTTAGTTAGCGAGGTAGGTAAAAAAAACATATGGCAAATGATGCTACTCGTGAATCGCAAGGTCAAGATGGAACGGAAAGCGCGAGCATTAATCTTTCCCAGACCTGTTAGGTCACAAAGTAGAGTATCAGATCCGCGGCAGCGCTATCAGCTACGCTTACCGGCCGCGATACGAATCGTGAAAACGAGAAGCAATATTAACGAAACGCGGATGTCGCGTGCAGATATCGCGACAGTCCAAGGGAGCAGCGTTCGTAATTAAACGTCCGGGCACGGGTATCATAAAGGCGATTCGTGCGAGCGACATCACCCGCGCGCAATTGATGGTTCTCGTCGTCCGTTGGACATTCTTTGCATAGTGGAGGCCGCGCGTGTCGCGTTTCAATTAATACGGACGCCGCGCTAGTGGCAATTTTCAAGATAAACGATCCCATCCGAGCGTATACCGGGGCTCTTCACCGTCCATGGTCCCTGGTTACCAACTTTCCTCGCCCGCCGGCCCGCGATAATCTCTCTTCATATACCCGCCAACAGTTTTCCTCGAATTTGGTTGGATAATCACGCGCCGCGGCTATTTGACTTCGGAGTAACGCGAGCGCGCGGCGCGATTACGCGGAGACGGGGGAGGGTGACCGTTTTTGGTGATGATACACATTCTGGTATCAACACATCCAGGTAACCTGTCATCGAACGGGCAACCAGTCGAAAAATACGGGCTAATTTGAGAGGGCACAATTAAGATAAGTGGAGATTAAGGGAACGCGCACAAGGGGAGACGCTTGGTGTTGTAAGGGAGAACTAAACGTGCCCAAATATTTTTAGGAAGTACATAGGTTTGTGGAACGGATATAGGGACGAAAGCAACGGAGGGTAAAGATGGTACACTTGCGTGTAGGGAGTGGAGAACCCAGGGGCGTACTTTGTACAGTTTTTCAGATCAAGAGTAATGAAATTAATCCTTCTACTTGAGAATAAAGGCGATGGCACCCCTCGAATCGTACACTTTATAGAGGAAACTCCCCAGAGGATCCTAACCGTTGCTCGATTTCACACGAAATAAAGATCGACGAAAGGCGGTCGGCCCCCTCACTACTTGCTGCGCTCTAGCGTCGAACCCGGTTCGTCGAGCGACGAAATTCTTCGGGACCCGTCGACGACACGGAATTAATGTTTAATTCGATTCGTTTCCCGCGCAACGAAACGAGCCGAGCTACCGGTAAATCCAATTAACGATACCCTTTTCTCCGCGCGACGAAGGCGCGGCCACCGAACGGTCCTCGATGAGTTATTAAAAGTTTCCCGGGTGGGGGGGGGGGGGGGGGTCGATCGCGGTCGACGTTCACGTATCGAACCTCGCCGGGAACAAATGCAATTCCGTTGCGTCCGAACCCGTCCCCTCCCGTTCTCGCATATTTTTAGGTTAGACTATTTTCGAAAATGCGTGGAACATGGCGGGGACGGACGTCCAGGGGGAGAGAGAGTGGGAGAGGGCGGTGGGAGAATACCGATCGTTCTTCCCTCTTTTCTTTTTCGTCCCTTTCCTCCACGGTATATCTCCCGGCTCGTTTTCGCCCACAGTCGCGTAAAAGAAGCCAACACCGGTATTATCCGCACAATGCACACACAGAAGAAAGGATTCCGCGGTAGGAACAAGCAGGGAAAGAGAGAATAGGGATTGAGAGAGAGAGAGAGGGACGAGGAGACGCGAGGTCGATGCCGCCTTCTACTGATTTGCGAGATCACTCTCTCCTTTACTCTTTCTTGCCTCTCCTCTCTCTTTCCCTGCTATCCACCTTCTCTCCCGCTTTTTCTCCCATCGCAACTTGTCACCCTGCCAGTCCCTCCTGTTTCTGGGTTCGCTGTTCATCGGAATGCGAGAGTAGGTACCTACTCCTCTCTCGACCTCCTTGACGGCACGCCGCGCCGGGAGAAGAACCGACTGATTTTCCGCCCCATTGCCTCCGTCGCGCTGCCCAATCCTATTTATCGTTACAATTATTGTCCCGCGTGTTTTCACCGACGGGGGACGGCTAGCATTCGTTACCAGGGGAACCTTGGACTTCGTCGCGAACTCGTTTACCTTACCGTCTTCGGGTGCATAGAGAAGAAATCTAGATCGAGCGTGCGTTAGGTCTCGGTTAGGTCTAAATCGACACCCAAGCTCGATCTGAGACTAACCTAGGTGCACACATTTCATCCTCCAAGTAGCAACGACAAATCCTAAGAAGAACATTAATCAAGAAACACAACAACGACAGCTCGTTTCCCCCCCGGAACCTTACTCTGGCCACGCGCGCGAGAACGTTCCGCAGTGCAAAGGGTTACACAAAACGAGCTTGAAAAAGGAAGCAGAGACTGGAGGGGACTAAAATAATACGAGAAACATTTTTATATCTCTGACGCGTACGCAGTCTCGCGTTCCCCTCTGGCCAGGGTATACGCGCTAACGAGCCAACCGTTCCGTACGGTTCGTCGCAAAAAGCCCCTTAAGGATGACAAATTTCAATTACGCCGTTCTGGCGGACCGCGAGCGCGCATCGGTCCCCGGCTGGTATCGCGGTGTCCTGCAGTCGCTCGGCTCGCTCGCTCGCGATGCTCCGCGATTTATCTCGGGGCGTGCGCGTAATCGCGCGATTCCAGCGAAAACCTGTCGTCAGCGAATTCCTTTGGCGAACAAAGAGTCTCGGAGCCGCTTGGTCGTCGCTTTCGACGTTCCACCGCGAAGGAAAGCGACGCACGCGTGGCCGCCAGCCGCGGGCTAACCGGTGACCACGCCAAAGAGCAAAGCGTCTAAAAGATTCGGTCTCGTTGATGTCTTCGAGCGGTGCAAACCCCGCGAGCCGCGTTCATTTAAATAAACCCGCGCCTCCGTCTGTCCCGGCCGCTCTGCACGAGCCTTTTTTTCAGCGCGTAGCCGCGCGCGTGGAAATAAAAACGGTCGTAACACGCGCGACGACCTGACTGCTCTCTCTCTAGCGCGCGCGAGAGCGCACGGGCGAATAAAGAGGCCGAGAAACGCGAGGCAGAGAAGAAATTACGCGCGCGGCTTATACTCTGTCCTGACCCGTGATTTGTTGCTGGAACGTATAACGGCCGCCATGTTGCTAGGCCGATGCATACGGAATGCCGTTTTTTTCCTGCAATATGAACTTTGCCGAGCGACAACGCGATCAACAACGATGCTTGATCGCTTCTTCTTACGCGACACGACGAGCAGCAAGAACTTCCTTGCGACAAGTAGGTGGTCCAGGAGATTCGCGCTTTGCTATGGAAGATTTTTCACGGCCCTGCAACTGCTTGCTGAGCAATAGAAAACAGCGTGCCGTTGATTACCCCGTGCTACTTTTTACACCTCTTATTAGAGAACTGCGAAGACACGCTGTCTCAATTCCACGGCGAGCCAGCTCGACATAAAGGAAGGGAAAGAGACACAGGGCCCGATCTAGGGGAGCGCAAGCAGGGCAACTGCCCGGAGCAGTAAATTTGATGGCGTCGAAATTGGTGGAAAGAGAAATTAAAATTAAAATCAATAAAACGTTTAACCTGCTTTTTTCATTGATTTTTCAAAATATTTTATGAGTTTTTCTAGATTTAAAAAATTGCTAGGTACCTACATCCTACCTGTATATTTGATTTTATTTGGTTACTGTTTTTTTATGAATATTAAATTTTGCTAAAACGAGAGGCCTGTGTTATTCAACAAATACCTACCTAAAATTTCACTCTCAAAAATTATATTTCAAAATAATTATTTATAATTAATTATAACGGGCGGCAGAAATCATTTTTGACCAGAGCGGTGGAAGAGATTGTGGCATAGTAAGAAGGTAGAAGTGGCGACCGGTGCAATTTGCAGCGCGGAAAGAGCGGCCTTGAGCAGTCGGTCCTTTTCGACCTGACCATAAATTTCGATACGCAAGAAAATGGCGTCCGATAAAAACGTACGCTATCGGCGGTGGAAGGAGCCGCTCGCAGCGCAGATAACGACTCGGGCGGGCCAGACTTTTGAATACTTCGTACGAAGTTGCAGATCGAATCTAAAGAGCGGTTGCGTGCTCGACAATTTTAAATACTGCCTTCGCGACAGTTTCACGAGCCACGGCCACATTTATTTCGTAACACGAATCGCCGGTGTAACAACGTGCCGCCTTCGCGCGCGGAGGCCTCTATCGTAATAAGAAGTCTCGCGTTAATTGCCACCTTCTCAGCCACGTCGATTGCAATTTAACGTCGGATTCGCCGCCGATTATGCGTGCGTCGTCCCGGTTAATTACACGCCGGGCCGGGAATATTAATGAGAATCACTGTCGCGGAATGACACGTCTGCTGGCTGCTTGTTTTCATTTGCTACCTTAGAAGTGCTCGGGGAACGAGCGCCGCGTGTTTGCACGACTATAGGCGTCCTACGGGCACACGTCGGTGCCGTGGCATCCACGTAACTGAATCACGCTCGTCCGCCAGCTAAACAGATCCGTTCCTGGTAAATGAGATTCCATGGAAATAGGCGACGAGGCTTGACCGTGAATAAGAAACAGCCTGGCTGCCGATCGAATTCAAGCAACACGAAACAGAACCGACCCGACGATTGATCTGATAATGTAATCGAGCTCACCCACGAATCTGCGTACGCCTGCCCGCGAGAAGCCCGTGATCCACTTACCTGAAACAATAAGAAAGTTTCCGCGAGTTAATTACGCGATGTTGCAATGGAAGGATTGGAGAGGGGAATGGCAGAGGAGGGTACAAAAATAGAAAATGTCCCTGTGCAATTAGAACATGCTGTAGGTGAAACGTTTCCCTGGCACGAGCTGCGCGAGGCACGAGCAATATCGCTACGACAGCAGCGGTTCTTGTTATCGACGCTTTTTATGCCCAGTTTGATAACAAAACTGCAGAGACACTCGCGTCAGCGCGATGCCCGCCGGCGACGACAGCCACGAACTTGCTTAATAATATCACGATATCTTGTTCAAGTGCAATGTCACGCGACTTCCGTTCTCCAACTGGTGAAAACGGATCGAGGATTCGATGAAAAGATGGGACCGTGGATGTCCGATCCGACAGCCTCTTTTACTTCCTTCTCTTTCTTTTCTTTCCGATGGAGCAACGAGCCGAAAATCATTCCGAGCGAGAGCTCCTTTCGGCTGCGCCTCTTTCAGGCGGTTAAAAGCCACGACAAGTAAGAAATTTGCTGCAACGGCGGGAAGAAAGGGCCTCGGGGAACGGCGGGGGAAGAATGAAAGGGTGGCTGGAGAGAGGATGTAAGGAAAGCTGAGGCGAGCAACAGTGTTTACACTCGAGAACGCTATCCATGATACCGGGAAACCAGGCCACGAATATCGTTCCCTTCCTCTTCGTTTTTACGTTTCCCCCGTCAGGCGGACGATTATTCATAAGATGACGCGAGATATCGACAGGCATCGAGCAGGAATAGATGGAAGGAAACGCAGCGCGTAGCGGGCCGCGACAACAAGCGACTTAAGTTTCCCGATCGATCCATGATTTCATTATTAATCCGAACTGGCGAGTACAAATTCCTGCTCTACGGGAGCAAGTCTTTCTGCTTCATTAAAAAATTGCGCGCCATTATACAACACGATACTGTTACGTAAATGGAGTCTCGCACGACGAAAGGTTACTACACGGCGGTCTCGAATAAATTCTGCCGCCTTTATTCCCGCTAATCGATCGTCCGAAGGAGTATTGTATGAATGAAACTTTAATAAAACGACACTTCTGCTTGGTCCTTTTTCTCTGTCGACTCGGAAAGTGTTCAGCAATCCGCCTAAACAGCTCGATTAAGGTAGGTTTTCCGATACGCGACTGGACGCAACGTCAAGAATTTGAAAGCCGATTTTCCTGAAAACGAAGCGCGATATCAAAAAATTTTTATTCCTTCTTCTCGACTTATTTACCTGTTATGAATCGAAGAGAAAGAGTAACTTTTTTTTATATCGCGCTTCGTTTCCGTGGAAATCGTCTTTAGAAATTCTTCACGTTGCGTCCAGTCGCGTATAGGTAAACCTACTTCTAGCCTGACCTCTCGATCGACGCGCGAAGGATCCAGCAGCGATTCTCCATCCCCCGATTCTTACAGCCCTCCCACCAATTCCCGTACCCGTGGTCGCTGAGCGCCAGCGTCGCTCGAGTTCCCGTTGTTTCGGTGGCATTAAAGAGTTAAAGCCACAGGGAGAGTCTCTCATCGAGTCGGACTATCGAGCGCGCGCGCGCGGGGCGGGGGGGGGGGGGGGCTGGCGGGGGGCGACGGCGGTCGTTCCTCGACGGCAGAGCCGGCAGCTTCGATTTATCGACGGCGAAGGGATGAATCCCGGCGTAGGGGGCGCGTAAACGGGCAGGAGGGCGACGGTTGCATAAAGTGGTGGAAAATTCGGGTTGAAACCTGTGAAAGCGGGGAAAGAAGATCAATAAAGTGGTATGCCATACTGTCGGTGCCGGTGGTGTGCTGTTGTAGTAGCGGGTGGCTGGCTGGTGTGTATTATTAAGCGGAGGTGTGGAGCCAGCGAGAGGCGAGGCGGAAGGGGGGCGGGGGAGGGGGGGGGGAGCGGCGGGACGGAAGATAAAGAGGGACGGATGGAGTGACGATAGACGAGGGTGGCAACGCGCACCGCCGCGGGATGAACGGAGATAAAGCGCGATACGAGGGGGGGGGGGGGGGAGGAGGGCGAACGAGAGGCGAAGCGACAGAGACCGCGACGATGGAGCGGAGTGAAGCGGGCGCACCGAGGAACAGGAACGGGGAAAGGGGCGACGAGGATGGAGCACAGAGAAGGGATGGCGGTGCTGGAACGAAAGAGGGCGAGCAGAAAATATGGAACAAGCGTAATAAAAACTCGACGGAGAAAGAGAGAGGGCAGAGAAACCGCTTGCAGTAGACGGATATGAACCGAGTGCCAAATATCCAGACCAATCCCACCCTCTATTCAGAACAGTGCTCTTGACATCGGGTAGGTAACTTTCTTCGCAGCCTTCTTTCAGCTTACCACGTAGGACTCTCGGGATCTTGGCCTGACCTTATGTGTTAGACACATCTCTGGACTACTCGTCGCTTAATTTCAATTGGATGGAGGTTCCTAATGACCTCGGGAATCGAAGACAGCTGGTGTCATCCGAGAGTCAAGAGGATCGAGGAAGTTCATTGAGATGGCAACGAGGAGGAAGAAGGAAGAAGGAAGTCGGGCGAGGTGGCCGATTTAGTGGAGCGAGAAGACGAAAAGTGAGGCTCGTGTGTGCCATACCCGAGTCGGCTGCGGCACGGTCTAGTTAGCAGCGCAGTTTTCTGCATGGTTTACACGTGGAATGGACGATGCAACGGGAAGAGGTGAATTAGAAATCTGCTCCACATACTTAGACCGTTCCGCGAGAACTCGACCTCTCGCTTCGGTCTGCTCCGCGTTACGTTCATCTCAGCTGTCCCTTCCTGGAAGCGAGGATCGCGAGTAGCATCGCAGACCGCCGTCGAATGCATTCCTCTCGTCGCCCGAGCGCAAAGAATCGAAGTCTCGGGTTGCCGCGAAAGTCGCGTTAAAGCGCGACACCGGGTTCAACTCGGCGCAGTTCACAGCGAAACGGGTTAATCACGAGCGATTTCGTTGAAAGGTCCCCGGAACACGGCGAAATCGCGCGGCTGAGAATGTGACGCGGAGGCGGAGCCCGCATCAAAGCGGTGGACCAACGTTCCCCGCTCCGACTGATATCCGAGTTTCCCCTTTAAGGCTGATTCATAACTCGGTGATACGCGATTCGGCGATTACAGTCGCGCTCCGCCGCTCGTTGGGACACGCCGCGGTGTTTTTCCTCGAGAATACCGCTCGTAACTCGAATTGATCCACTAGCAATCCTCGATAACAAAACGGTAATCGCGAACCTCCACGAGACTTCCACGTGAGAGCGAAGAATTTTCAACTCAAGTTTCTGACACTCGAAAAAGTCGATTATCACGAAAATGCTCAGCGGCACAGGCAAGGCCAACATCCCCCAAAGAAATCGATGCGTTCATTTCGAATCGGTCATGTGAATTAAGTTGCAATCGGAGTTGCGAAATGGATTTCTTCAAAGTACCTTCGTTCCCTCGACGACATCGATAGCATTCTCCTTTGACCCTTATCCCATTCGTCGACTGGACCAGTAGTTCATCTTTCAGCAACGTTTCGCCGCTTAAAACGGCACGGGTATCCTTGTCGAGGCGATAGAAGAAGCAGCAGGCACTGGTAGACGACGCACGCAATCGACTTCGCGTTTTCCTTCGCCCCCTTGAACGTTCAAGGGTTCGAGCTGCTCGGCTTACCTTCGCCACCCCTTGTCTATCCACCCCTTTGCCTCCGTGCAGGCTCGAACCCACCTTCGAGCATCTTCCAGCGTGCCTCTTTCACCCTCACCGGCGCGGAGCCACCCCTGTGTTATTTTTCTTTCTTTTTCGAATCCCGACCTTACGCCCAACGATTCCACGTCAGAGTCTTACGCCGTTACACGGATTTATCGGCAAGTTACATGTTTGAATCGCCTGGCTATGATATTTTATACCACTTGCCGGGTCTAAATATTTATTTGCTCGAGATCTTCAGAGGTTCAGCAGTCCCGTTAATTATTTTAAAAAACAATCTAAGCATTAATAATAATTAACCACGATCAGTATTCGATTTCTTCACCAGCAGAGGAACAGAGGGGAAAATTTCAACGGAGGATTGTCGAGGTACGACTCTCCGAGTTGATCGAAAGCAATCTTTTTGTGATACAAGTACGGGCGGCAAGAAATCTGATGAAACGCGTGGCGATGCATCGCGATTCCGATTTCCACGGCAACAGAAAGGCTTCCTTCGCCTTATCACTTCATTTCTCCATTCCATCCCCCTATCCGTATACATCGACACCTTGCGCGACAGCCAGAACCTGCAACGAATAGTTCCCGCAACCTTTCTCCGCCCCTCTCCCACCGCGCTCGTCGCTGGCCCTCGGTCGCCTCGCGTTCTCGCGAAACCTATTCGTTTCCTCCGGTCGATCATCAGTCTCCCGATTTGCATCACGATCCCCGATTTCCCTGGTGATCCGTCCGAACCAGCGAGCTATCGAACGTGAAAAATTCCGCGACATATGGTTTATTCGGCAACCGAGAATACACGAATTAATCCCCCGCTAGAAACACCAGAAGCAACGTGTCTTTGCTTCACCCACGCGGTGTAAGAGCGACGCGAATAAGCGTATTCTTGAGGGCGGTGAATGGCCAGTGAAAGGAAAATAAATAATCCTCGAAGCTCCGTTTTCCAAGTGATTTTTACGTCCAAATTTTTCGAAACATCGCTTCGAAGAATATTGAAGGTTCCCGAGTCATCGAGTAAAAGTATCATCGGCGTATCCCACGCCACTTTGATGGAGCTCGAAAGCAGAGCCTGTGTGTCCCTTCCCGTCGATCACGTTCTCGCGCGAAGCTCGCCCACCCTCGGCAAACCTTCAGCAGTTACCGCTCAACGACGAAAATCCCCAGCAGCAGCCGAACCAGACTCTTTCACAAAGCCCGCCCCCTTCGATGGTCGCAACGAGCGGCGTGGTTTAGGGGAAGAAGTTCCAGGGAATACAGCTCCGGGAGCAGCGTTCCGCGTTTTTCCTTCGACACCGTCGCCCCGTTTCCGGCCCTTCCACTCCCTGTCCTTCCACCGCTCGAAGGGAATCCATGGCCACTAGGCGGCACGGGCATTTCTCGGGGGATGCGTTTTCCCGATTCGGTTAATAGCCGTGTCTGATTTATCGGGCCCTGTCGCTCGCAAGCTTCTGCTCTCTCACCTTCGAGATTTGTCGTTGTCGGCTACGCGAACGCCTGTGCTTTGTTCTAACCAATACCTACACCGAATTCGGCGAGAAGCTTGTCGCGCCTGAACCCCCCCCCCCCCCCTCCCGATTCTCCATTTCGTGCGATCAATTTGCCTTTCAGCGACTTAACTCTTCCCGAAACACGAAGAAGGTTGGAGTTTCCTAGTTTCCAAGGGCTGGTCATGATTTCCGGACCCGTTACGGAGCCTCGTGACGCCGCAATGGCCAAAGGCACCCCTCGTTTACCAGCTTATTATTTCTTGCAGCCACGATACATATACTTGGGCTATCAGTGGACGGATCGGTGTCGTTGGTTAATCGAGAAGCGTCGCGCCTACCTCGCAGAGGGTTAACGCCTGTTCTTCCGGCGCGGCTCAGGGCATCCTTCTTTTCGTCCCCCCCGGTGGCGTCGGTGGTGGGTAAGCGTCGGTGGTAGGTAGAGTAGGCGGCGGGTGAAGGCAGTATATAGGTGCCTCCATGTTATGCAGCCCCACCACCGGCTCTATCCTGACCAACCGGCTGTTTACTGTTTGGCCTCCCGGGATATCGATCCCAGTGGCGTAAGAACCGGCAAACCTAGGGCCGCAGAGCACAGGAGCACAGGAGAGATCGGCACACCGCAGCCAGCGACGAGCTTTCGGCCCGTGGGCGGTTGGCAACCGAGCCCGTTGATACGGCATGAATCCGACGCTACTTCGAAACCCCCGTCGGGCCGAGAGAACACGCCGAGCCACTCGAACAAATTGACTTCAACGGGCTGGCACCCCGGCTTTAATTGGAGATACAGTTACTTGGCGCAACGGAGAAAGAGACACCGACGGTCCCAGGGTACTTGACCCGCGAATCGATTCGCGCTTCAACGGCCTGCTTTCTTCTCTCTCTCTCTCTCTCTCTCTCTCTCTCTCTCTCTCTCTCTCTCTCTCTCTCTCTCTCTCTCTCGCTCTCTCTCCCTCTCGCCCTTTTTTTTCCTTCCCTTCCTTCCTACTTTTTCATTTTGTACCGGGGACAGACAGTAGCTTGCGTCCACCATCGAGAGCACCACCCACGCCAGATGGCCTGTGGAGGAGGGCGAAGCGCTCGCAATGGGAAATCAGATACGCCGAACCGGGGCGCAGACGAGTTTCGGAGACGACACCGTGCGAGAAGATCGAATTGACTCGAACTTTGGTGGCCAGTCGAGTCGGCCACCGCACTGAATGCCGTCCGAGGCAGCGGGTCGAATAATCGCTCAAGCATCCGGTGGTGGTTGCTTGGTATTCGCTGGCTAATTGGTTGGTCGCATAAAGAGTGATAGAGTCTAGCGATGATAGGAACCGCGATGAAGAAGAACCTGTTATACTTCACCGAGGAAGCACTGTTACCAAGCACACCAACCGTTCACAGTTCGACAGACGAGTGCCGAAGCCCTTTGTAGCGCGATCACCCTTTCACAAATTCGATCGTCCATCGAAGAAGGCTTGAAGACTGTGGAACCTCGCGTCCAAGTCACAAGGCCGATAATTAAACCGTGTAATCAGCGAGACGCGTAGTAGCCTCCACTTACCGGCGCGATCACGGAGCAGGGTGGATGATACCTACGTTGGGAAGCGGAAGCCGGCGAGCGGCCATTGTTGTGGCAAGGGTGTCGAAGAATGAATCTTTGCCCCGCGAATGGATTTCGGCTGGGATTAAGCCGCCCCACTTTCGATCCCATTCGAATGCCCCGCGACTTATTGTGCTGGCACTTCAATAACCTTCGCCTCACGGCCTCGCAATTTCCGGCCGTGCGAATTTTCGAATGCCAAACGACCGCGAACGGCAGCCGCGGCGTTCCACTGCTAAAACCAACTTTCCGAGCGAAGCGACGCTATAGGCCCGACATATCCCGCAACAAAGAGAGCCCTACATTCCGTGAAAGTGGAATAAAAATGCAGCCTCGTCACGGTCTTTCCACGGGCTATCAACGCGAATTTCTAATCGCCGCTTCTGCGACGGATGTAGCTGACTTACCCAGAACTCCGTGGACGAAGGCGCAGAATTTTTTGTAGCCTTTCGATGAAGAGAATTCGGAAACGGAGACTGTAACGTTCCCTGCAACGTCGAATGCTTGGACGACGCATGCTCGGCGAGGCTCCCTATGCGGATGCAGGTACGCGTTGCATCGGTACACGTGTCCTGTAGCGTGTCGAACACGCGGTATCGGCGATGCAATCTTTCGACCCCCCAAATCCGCGGCCAATCTCTTCGCCCCATGTCCCGACGCGCTCGTGTCTCGAGTATGATACGCGATCGTGCGGATCGAATTAAGTTGTCAACGAGGTCCGAGGTAAACGAAGAAGCGTAGCGTCCCAGCCTACAATTAAGACAACTCAGAAATAGTGGAGGGCAGTGGTGCCAAGGGGCCTTTGGCACCCCTCAAAGAAGGGGCTTTGTAAAAAGAAAAGAAAACTGGATTTTATTCTTGAAATAAATTCTTACAATCACCTAATGAATTTTATTGAATTTGCATTAAAAATATTTTTATCCCCTCAACTCGACTCCTCCCAAGATTAAATCCTAAGTGCGCCACTGATGGAGGAGCATACGCAACAGCTTCAACTCGCTTCATCGTGAACGTGCAACGGTATAACACCCCAAGGAACGAATCTCCAAGAAGGTGTATCGCCGGACAGTGGGCGCCGATAGGAGAAGGGAGAAGACCAAAAAGAGCGATAAGAAGGAGTAACTCTTCGCTCCTCTTCAGGAAGAGAAGGATCGAAGGAAGCCATGTTAGGAAAAGAAGCCCGTATCACGCGCCACGGGGATGGCAAGGGCAATCTGTCGGCTAAGCCGCTTCTTATTACTCCGCCACCATCAGCTACTAGCGGAATTCGCGTGAAAACCCGCGCAGATGTACGGCTCCTCGCGCAGGGACACCGGCAACCGCCAGGGGCTGCTAACCTGTTTCCCCCGGTGTCGCGGAATCCTAGAGCGCTTTGTTCAGCGCGTATCAGAGCCCGGCTGCGTTCACAATGCACGCTCCAACGGTCCATGCCACCCACGAGAGGCTACGCGCGCGCGCGCGCGCCGCCGTGACTTTCCTCCTTGGAATTACGCGACGTAAGCCTCGACGTTTCTTTATGCGCAGGTGCGCAGGTGATCCGCGATTTACGACTGCCCCGCTCGATGGCTCCGCGTCGCTGTTCCCGGCGCGAATCCCGCGTCGAAATAAAATTAATCTTCGTTAAGGGTGATCCTGCCGGTGCAACGGGCTACGCCCTGACACTGCTATCGATATCGATCTCCCTCTGCCATGGCGTAGCTGCGCGCGTTTAGCTTCCGCTGCACACCTGATTAGTCGAATTCTCAGTGCCTTAAAAATGGAAGAGCTGGGGTGTTGGACTAGGGTGCGCCAGCAGCGTCGAAGGCGACAGATTTCAATTTTCCTCGTCGAGTTTGCCGAAGGAGGTTACGCCTGGTCGGGCAGGAGTAACGCTCGAAGCCGACGAAAACGTAGAACGAAAGCTCGGCCACCTATGCAAATGCGCATCCGGCACGAGAAATCGATGAGGAAGGTCGAAACCTGGTCGCTTTCACTGCGCGACGCAAAATTTCCATTGTTACGGCACTCCTTGGCGAACCGCGCGCAGAGTTACCCGTGATTAACCGTCGTCGGCGTACCGATTTTCTTTGTAACTTCTTCGGTATCGCTCCGCAGGTATCAATGACGACTCGTTGGCGAAATTTTATGAAACCGCCGCGCAACGTCTCCCGTTCCCTCTTCTGTGTCGATGATACAGGGGTTTGCAGACAGTGGAGGCCTGACAACCGAGAAATCGCGTGAAAACAGCCGGACGAAGCGTGTCGCGGCCGAGAGGAATCGATTTTCCTCCTGACTCGAATCCGCGTGGGGCGATCGGCGATAAGTCGATCATAACACGGCTCGATATTATCTGGCGTACAGGAGTGAAGCGGATTAATAAGAGGAGATAGGCCGATGGCTCGTAACAAAACGCTCGGATTTCCGATCGGTCGTTCCCTTCGGTGGCCTCCTCGTAAGATCGTCATGGTCAGCCGAGTGGCTGGCTGACGTCTGACAAACGAGAATTCCACGGGAAGATCACTGATACCGCCTCTGTTGGGACTCCCTCGACCGGTTTCCGGGTACAAGGGGAAAGGAATTTCTTCTCCTTCCTCAATGTCTCTTACGTAGATTCCACTATATCGGGGCTTTGCTTTCGTTTCGGACACGAAAAACCCATCTCTGCTTGCCCCCTGGTACTTGTTCCATTAAAAACTTCCTCTTTCTCTGTAAAATCTAAAATGATTTCGGTAGGAGGGTGATTCTAACTGTGGGCTGCTGTGGGTACAGTATCCCATAAGGCAAAGCCCGATAAGCGTTAACTTCTATTTACTTCCGTTCTTTTTTCTTTTTTGTTTATTTTCTATCTAGTTACTATTTCCGTTTTCCTTTACTTTGTTCAATTTTGTGTTTCTGCTTTCATATATTATGTAGTCTTGTACCGATTTTTTCTACTCTCGATGTACCAAAGGATTTTCCCGTAATAAAAAAAATAATAAAAAAATTAAGGAGTTGAAACGATGTAAGTGCTGGAATAATTTATTTTAGATTCTAGAGCTGTCGCAACGCAGAGCTGTGAACACAGTAGATCGCAACGTCACTCTGGTTGAAAAGAAAATACTGGAAATTTACATTTGTGGCACTCAGTGGCACACTCAGGATTTAATCTTGGAGCTGAAGGGATAAAAATATTTATAATGCAAATTCAATAAAATTCATTAGGTACTTAAAAAAACTGTGGTGGTTAAAAATAACTTTTTAGTTATCTAAAGAATAAAATCTAGGTTCCTTTGCTTCTTACAAAACCCCTCCTTCGGTGCCAGCCCCCTCTAAATGCGCCACTGTGGCACTTACATCATTTATCAGTTCAATTCCTCAATTATGGAACTTTAGCTTTAACCAGAGACTGTAAATCTACCATCGTGCACTTAGTGCGACGAAAATTTCCCAGCGACGTAACCAATGGTACCGGAAGTCGACGCGCTAACAGATCACCCCCAGCCAGAACCCCGTAATCTTGGGCTAAAACCAATCTCCGTCTCCACCCGTTGCGGCGGTTTGAAAACAATCATGTAGAATTCCATTTTACATGAACCGATATCCCCGATTACGGGATGCTAATTCGATCCCGGGCCAGGTTGAACGATCGTTCGGCGTGCCGGGAGCGTGTGTCCAGTCCAACTGACAGCGAAATGAAAACGTAAGAAGGCGAGCGCGGGGGGTCGGACTGGTGGAAAAAAGAAAAGGAAAAACGGGTCGGTAGATCGATAGGAGGTCGATGTACTTATACCTGTTCGGAGCGTGTCCATCTATCCGCGAATCTGGAGCCGCGGTGGACCTCCCCTCTTCATGTCGTTGTCGATAAATCACCGGCAGCGTTATTAAAGGACCTCGACGAATCGACGACAAAGAGGACGGAGGCTCTATCGCCGTGCGAAACGGCGACGAACAAACCCGAAAGTGAACAGGGATCGCCGATCGGACAATGGGAGTGACCGACATGATTCTCTATTTAATCCTGGGTAGAATATTTATCGACCCAGCGCCGGGCGAACGTAATTTTTTAATTCAGACCGCCGTCGAGTTCCCGCCGGCTCGCCAACCGCTTCTGCCGCGAGAGGGGAATCGCGATGGTGAAGCTTTGTGGGTGGAAAGGATTGTTCTTGCGCGAAGGGACGAGGAATCTTCGCTGTCGTCGAACGCTAAATGCTTATTGTAATCGCCAGTAGGTAACGAACGATCTTGGTATACCATTCCGAAGTCGATAGAAATGCGGTGGATGCCTACGAAATCGTTCCCTTTTGACGAAGCCGGAATTGCACGGTGAAAGTAGCAGAGGGTCCGTGTCCTAGACGCCTCGCGTTATCGGTTACCGAGGGTATACCCGAGCTTTGTTTAGCCTCGCGTTGCTGATGAGAGATCGTATCATCGCGCCAAGCTATCGCCGGAACACTCTCCTCTCGCTCGCCCTCGTTCGCCTCGCCCTCGCGCCCTCGCCGTCTTTGCCCCGAGTCACAAAGACGACGTGATGCACCGAGTGTACCATCGCTGGCCCCCTCCGCCCCCGTGAGAGGCGAAAGCTCGATCTCCTTGCTCGGCGATAAGCATCGCCTCGGTGTCCATAGAAGGAAAAACTCCATCCTCCCCGGGAGGTAGAGCTTCCGTGGATACACTCGGTTCTCATATTATCCCTCCAACTCCCGGCCAACTAATCTCTCGGCTGGGGCGCACACGCTGCTAGCTTTAAACTTTCGCGGGACATCCAAACGCTTAGCGTGGACACTCGCGGATCTTTGGTTCATTAAATGAGAACCTGGGGGTCAAGGCACTGCCCTGAGCATTGGTAAAAATTTCTGGAAATATAGGAAGCGTGAAGATGTAGCGATACCGTGTAGTCGCTGCAAGACTACACGGACGCTGGGCGTTTCTACCGATCTCGCAGCAAGTTCTCCCCCCAAATACCGATTCCTATATAATACCATTCCAGTTTCGTCCTACCTCCTAACATCTCCGCGTCTAAAGCAACGTCTGCTAGACAACGCGTTACTGATTAGTCCACTAGCAGGGCCATGACGGGACGCACACTCATTTCCTTTTCTTCTTTTCTCCTTTTTCTACTTTTCCGTCCCACCTTCAACTCACAACAGCACTTACACCCATATCCTCCACGGAGCAGTGTTATCTTTGAGAAAGTGAAACTTGAAGACTGTTCCAGGTACCACGAAATCTTGACACAGAAGTGGCAATTTAGGCCAATGGCGACCCAGAATGGCTGGGAACATTTTAACAGGCGATGGCGGTGCTGATTAATCGGCGTACCATCGAGCGAGACCGACTAAATAGCGTGTATTTTCGGCCCGTCTGCCGGAGAAATCGCGGTTAATTCTGGTACACGGCCGAGTCATCGAGCCCAGAAGAGACAAAGAGGTCAGCCGAGGGAAGAAAAGAACGCTGGGAGATGATTCATCCGCGGCTTGTTCCTTTCCAGCCGCGCACTTGTCATCAATTTCGGGGCTCGGCCGTTAGGTGTGGTAACAATACACGGCCGTCGTGCAACGAATACATAAAACGCCCCTGCCAGTCGGTTTCTGTCGCTCGTAAACCGTCGCGTGGCCTTCCGGAGCCGCGGGAGTGCGCGCGCGAAACGGCGAACAACGACAGGACAATTTTCGTGGAACCGTTGCGATTATAAAACGCTTGGAGGGACCGGAAGGGGGAGGGGGAGGGGGGGGGAGGGGAGGGTCACGGTGACTAAACCTTTCGACAAAGTATCGAAGCGTTACCGAGGACTTTCGCAAATGAGGACCAGGTGACTACGGCCGTCCAAAAATAACGTGACTTTCCCTCTCGGGACGGGTTATGCATACAAAGCGGCGATGTGCACCAGCCAATAATCGTTTTCCGCCCCAGAAGTGCCGCTGGTTTCGCGGAAACTTTGTCCCGTCTTTCGCGGGCGCGGCGCGTAGTGCTCGCGGAACGGGGATGGTAATGCACAGTAATCGAGGGAGAAGTTGCGCGATTCGGATCGGCAAACTTATCCGAATTTCGCGCTCGAGGGTCACTTCTCTGGGGATGCAGCTACGGAAAGAGATGGCTGCGAAGAAATAATCGCAATGAAACGGTGCGCGTAGCGGCGCGTGCTTGAGAAATTCGTTGTTATGCGAAGGATGGAGCGTTTTGTAAATAAAAGTCTCACGGAGAAGGGGCGAGGGTTACGGAATAACGTGACTGTTCGGAAACGGCGGGTTACCGTGGCCGCTGTGTAATTAAGTCAGGAGGAAGGACGACTCGTCGTGGGCAGCTCAATTATTATATACCCCGGGCGAATTAATGCGATACCCCGACAAACAATGGAAACGATTCGCCGCGTGGGCGGCTAATATGAAGATACGTCCCCTGGTTCGATGTATCGGGAACGTTGTCGTCACCTAGCTGGCGTGGGCGTGCTCACGAGCTTGCGAACCTTTGATGTTCGGCGCGTGCAATAAACCGACGACATTACAGGAGGCAGAACACCGGCTAGCGTTTTTCAATCTTTTCTTAATACCGCGCCGGGTGTTTCGGAAGATTTAAAGATACAGTAAGATCTCGATCAACATCCGTAACTGATCCGTGCTTGGTAATATTAATAGCAATGAAAATATGTAACGAGAATACCAGGCTTCTGCACGGCTCCAAATTCTATGCTAATTTGAAATTACCGCAGAAATTATACAAAGGTGGACCCGCGACTCGGCTTTCCGCGTTGCAACGTTTCACTGACACATCGCATTTGGTTTACCAAAAAAGCACAACAGAGATAGGTACGCTAAAAGTTGCAAAGAGAAAAACGAGCATTTGAACTTCCATGAAAATCCAGCGTGTCCCGACCGTACGGTCGGCATATCCATCAACCGCAAAAGGCGTGGGCCAGAGCGTCCGAAAAATAAACGACGCTATTTCGTTAAAGGCGATAATACCGCAAAATAGTCCAAAGGAAAGTTTGTCACGCCGTGGAGAGTGTTGCTCGTCTCTAGGACCAGTCATGCACCAAAAATTGCGTCTAACTCTACGTTATCCTATAACAAGAGGAACAACCATACTCCTAGAACCTTCCTCTACAAAATTCGGAGGCCCAGATCCAAAGAATAAAATGAGACAATATAAAGCACAGTGGCAGCCTCCGTAAACCATCAAATTCGAACCTAATCCTCCGCTATTTCACCTGCCACTGAAATCACAACACCCGAACATAGCGGACAGTGTTTTGAAACGCGGAAGGCTGGCGTTTTACCAGAGGCTTGTTCGTCTGCATCTTCCCCTGCAACGCTGCGCGCGAATACATACACCCCGCCGGTAGGGGCAAGTAGAAAGAAGAGATAGGTATCGAGCAGAAGACTCGTTCTCATCGCCGGCCACGCAGGCAATACTTGCAGCTTGCCCGTGCAGGACGCGAGGAGTCATTACTCTCGAATAAAGGGGGCCGCGTGTGTGGGTGGCGATTTAATAATCCGGTAATTACCCCGTCCCAGTCGGTCTAAAACCCTAATCGCGGCCCCGCGATCAATTCGTCGTTTCAGCGGGGCCGTGGCGAAGCGCGGCCAAGGAAGCCGCCAATAATCTTAATAACAGTAATAACAATGGATGAATTATGCATCTGGCGGTGTTGGACGAAACGCGTAAACGGCGTCACGGGTGTCTTTCTATCCTGCGGCCGGGAATAGAGTGCCCGGTCATCGCGATCAACGAGTCATTAACCGTCGCCGCATTAGCGGACACCTCCACATGGCCCCCCCCCCCCCCCCCGGTAGTTTCTGTTTCGCGTCGCAGCTTCAGCGGCTGCGCAACTCGCGATTCAGCCACGCGAGCCGCGAAGAAAATGGGGAACAGAGGAAGGGGAGGCGATCGAGGTGCGCACGTCGAATACATATTTCGCTACCCGCGAACGGCCGCCGTAAAGTTTCTGATTTGCACAATCGGGCGGCGTCACGGTGGCCGGCCGATTGCAAAGCAAGCGGATTGACAACGACGGGATTACAGGGAAACCTGTGCGTTCAGCTTTTCTTGGTCGACGTTGCGCAAGCAGCACTCATCGACACCGCTCGCCCGTCGTTTCGACGTTATTCCGACACCTGGGTAGGTAGGTGCAATCACCGAGAGCGGTGCCGCCAGCTCCGCTGCATGTTTATTGAACAAACGGGGGCACGTATCGCGCGACTCTTTCGCCCCAAAGCGATCGCGATTAGCGTCGATGGGGGTTGCGAGGTTTCTCTCGTTTCGGATAACGGGATACAGATATTTAAATCACCACAAATTGAAAATTAATCGAGTTCAACCCCTAAATACCTTGCTCGTTGGTTTCTTTTTATCTCCAACATCTTTCTCTGAGTAAACCGCTCTTGGTGGAGTTGTAATGTAAAATGCTGATTCAAGTTCGTTAAGACGCGGATTTTTGAAGGCGAACGTATTCGGTGCAGTATGCGGAATCGGCAGTATTTGCGGCAGAAATCCATCGGCGGGTAGCCGGATTGGGGGAGGAAGTAAAAAACGGGGAGCAGGGTTAACGGCATGCGGATCGCGCGAGGGCCGCATAGACCGCCAATCGATGGTTTCGAGCGTTCGCGAAATCCATTTCAGGAATGGCGGATGGTGTCTGCCGATATTTTCATATCCTCCGCGCGGACGTGACAACCCATTGGCGTGGGCCGGGCCGAACCGAGCCCGCCGATGGACGGCTGCCTCTGGAAAGGTCGCGTTACATCGCGAGTCGTTCCCTCCAGTTTTCTGCGCGCGTGGAAAAAATATTTGCGCGAAGGGCCCCGAAGGTGGCGTCGCCCCCTGCGATTCGGGGAAGCTGGCAGGGGTTTCGTGGGAAACGCGGGGCAGGCAGCGAGAAATCGCCGCGACTGGGCTGATGTTCCCCACGACTCTGCACCGTGACCGAAGTAATGCTAGGTTCGGATAAATCGATCCCGGCACCCTGAAATATTCACGCTGGTATCAAAGTACGTATACACCGTGCGGTCTGCGGTAATCTTGCAGATGCAGCGTGTGCATACACGCCCGTGGCCATCCCTCTCCTCCGGCGCCGGAGCTGCAGCCGGGGCTTAATTGAACTTGCATCGGAAATTATCCAATGCACACGCCACGATCGATGTCTGCCTTTTCTTTCGTAACGATAATGCACGGTATCTGGCGACTGTGTTGCTGCTGCCTGGTATCCCATCCGCGAGGCTTCTGCGCGTCGAACGGGAGCGTGATTGCACGTTGACGCACCGACCTTTCAAAATCTGCATCGCTTTCTGTTACGGAGTCCAGGTAAACTTTCAACTTTCCTCGTGACTTAGCGCCGGGCATCGCCTTTCCATCGAGTATCGATGCGCTTCGTGAGTGGACCCCGGCTGATTTTAATATCGGACGCATGTTTATGTTATCGTTGCATCGCCAGACAGCCTGTGTAAAATTATAGAAAATATCGGCTTCTTCGCACAGCGATGGCAGAGGATAAGGCGCCGAAAGTAGCGTTGGAATCTGTGTCAGCTAATAAGCGCTCTGTTCCCCCGACTTCGAACGACTCCGATGCTTATCTGCAGCTTTTCGAGGGCATATCTCTCGTCGAGTAGAACCGTGGTCCCATTGTCGGAGATGTTCTTTCTTTCCACTTTTTTTCTCTCTCTCCTCCCGTCGCTTTATTTTGTCTCGCGGCAGAAATGGCATTTCACTTTCTCCCGGGGCAGCAAATTCCATCTGGAATTCCAGGCAAAAGGGTGCGGGCCGATCGGCCGTGAACGCCCTGCGACACGCTCGAATCTGCGCGCGGCTGATCGAAGGCGCAATAACTCGGCGTTCCTTAAATCTCCGTTGTCCGGTCGCCGTTGCACAAAGCCTAATATACTATTACAACCTGTCAGCCGTGATGCATCGTCACGCGGGGAAATCCAATTGTCCGGCGAGTTCGCCCGGGAACAGCCAACCGACCGAACGTACAGTGCGAAGCTGAGGGAATCGTTTAGTGAGCCACTTGAAAGTGGACCACTGCTCTTCGAAGCTGCACTCCCTCTTGTACCTTGCGATTTTAGTGGGTCGTTGAACTAGGTACACGAAAACTGAGCAACCTGAACTAAGCGAGCAAGGTGTACAGAATTTTGAGAAGCTCTGTAGTAAAAGCGAAGATGATGATCAGGGCCGAGTTAAGACCTTTAGAGGCCCTAAGCACTTAAAAGATTTTGAGGCCCACTTATACAGGATAATCACTTCAACGCAATTTACAATTTCTTAGGCATTTCCGATAATTTGACTAAAAAGTGTTTCTAACAAAAGTTAGATTTTAAAATTCAGAAAATTTCTATAGTGCCCCCCTTTCTCCTGATATTCTAAGCGCGTGCTTATTTTGCTTATTGGTTAATCCAGCACTGATCGGAATGAAAATATACCTTCGAGGAGGGATATTTAATCGCAACAGGGTTGGTCACCACACTTCGGACTACTTCCAATGTTGAAACGATTGCGTGGAATCTCTCGGCTTGTCGCTCATTCCCAGTGGAACAAATAGAAAGTATTTATCAGTGTCCCCCTGTTTGGGGATGCGTGTGATCGAAAAGATGCGACTGTAGCGCTAGGTGACAGGCAGAATGAAAGTCGAGGCATTGTAGGGGGATTGAGAGAGAGAGGTGATCGTTTTACAATCGAAAATTTTTTGCTTTCGACTAGAACGGCCACCGTTCGATTCACCGTTGCCTCGTCGCGCAGCCTCGCTCGTTCCGTTTGTCCTCGGGTGATTTTGCAACTGGACTCGTCGACGGGGCCCCGTCACTTTCTTTCGTCACCGGCAGGAAGTGAAAGATCGGCCGCGTCATGCACAAAGAGACACCGAGAAGCGCTCCTTTATTTCCACGATAAACCGTCTGTTTGTCGATAACGGGCGAAGCAGGGAAAGTGGGATTCCTCGCGGACCAATCTCTATCAGCTTCCCCGAGGATAGCCGGCCCGTGTAATCGAACCTGTTCTCGTTGGAGAACGCCTCGCTATGCCGTTTCTTGCGCGAGATACACCTGTCTTACTTTGCAACAATTTCGTTCGCCGCGGTTTTTACGCGGCACTGGTCGCTTTCAGTCGTCCGTGACGGTCTCGTGTTACGGCCGAAGGCGGAAGAGGCTCCCCGTCTGAAAGCGAGAGGGTGAAAGTGTCGTGAACGGACAATGGGATCGGCAAGAACGAGTGCACTCCACCGAACGATTAGTCGAAACGAGATATGATTTTTTAGTGCGATGGAAAGTCGCCGGGCATGGAAGAGAGCGTTCATAGTCGATTGGAAGTTGCTTGAATTGAAGAGCTGAGGAGCGACCTTCCTGGGCGATAAACTGATCGCGAGTCGAGTAGATGGTTTTTCCGGTAATTTCTGACTGAAGAGTTGAGGAGGTGAATACACGAATATCTGCTCCAGAGAAGTACAACTTCACCAGCGGGTGGAAACATTGAAAGACTTCTTTCATCACTTCCAGTGGCGTGTATCTTAATGTCGTTATACCACCAAAGTGAACCACTGTGTTGATTGGAATGCGTTCGATGATCCAACCGAATTGCTCCCGTGATTATTCCCCCGTCTGGAGCAAAGTGAGAACGACGATATGTTTCTACATGGTAGGTAAATCATCTGCTTCGACAGAGCGTTTCATATATCTGGGAATTGCTGTTGCGCCGAACAACTTTCGCAATAGTGAGAGGCGTGTGCCGTTGCACGCACCTTTTGATCTCGCTGCTGTAGCGGCAGGTCTGTCTTGCCTCGTGTCACCGTTGCGTAGCTGCTCTTCGAGCTTCGTCACGTGTTTGCCATGCAATCTCTAGAACGTCTGCGACCTAGTGAAAGAATACACGCGACATACGAGTGTGTACACGTTCAGCCACCGTCTATACCACGGTACTTCTCGAATCTTCGTGTGCGGGAGAAATAACGTTACAGGTCTACGGCGCAATACTTCTTATTTAACCGCCCTGTAAATGTTCGGGAACAAATTCTCAGAAAACAGAGGAGTTAGGCTTACCCATAAGTCTGGATCTCCACGGCTCGAAGGAAACCATACTGCACTTACCTGCAAAAGAGAAAAAAAAAGTCCCGATTAACCATGCACGGGATAACCATTAACCATTAACAATCGATGGAGAGCATAATATGGAATTTGGTAAAAAAAAAAAAGGTAAATGTCTGCAAGCGAGTCTGCCTATGAGAATACTTAAAATTAGGAGTGGTCCAGCAGAAGGGAACCCAAGAGGAACCTATTATACACTGAAATTCGCGTGATCGACGTGCAGGCGCGAACACGAGGGCAACGGTGCGAGAGATCGAAAGGAAGCCGATTTTGATTTCGCGTCGAGCAGCGTTACGACCGAAACTCCTCGCAGACTGTATTGTTCGGTATGTGGACAGGCCTCTCATTTCCATGAGTTTCGTCAGCTTCCTCGTTCGCCTGTCTGCCTACTTGCCGGGCATCGATTAAGCGATTACATTGCCAAAGCTGGCCGAGCAGCATTAGCCGATGGCCCCCTTTCTTTTCTTCGTTACAAAACGATCGCCTAGCGCTTCGTGTTTCCTTCCCCACCTCCTTCGTGGAGCGCACACGGGATCTGGATCTCGCGGATCGATTACGCTAAGACGATAAGTCGATTAGAGAGCACACTTGGAGCGGTAATACGGCTGGATTACATCACCCCCTCCCAGCCCCTGGAACAACGGAAAAGAACCGTTTAAACGCCCACGCCCGCGCCGGCTCGCTCGTCGTGTGCAGCTTCTGCTCGTCGCGACGCCAAAACGAAACACGTCCTCCTCGTCCTTACCCCGAGGAACGCTCCTTTTCCCTCGATCGATCGCCGAGATGCGATTTTCTCGCCTCGCCGCCTACCGAGCTGAACGCACCGTACTGTTTGCACAGGGAGAAAGTTCTTTCGGAGAAGGTTGCTCTTCGAAACGGTCTCGCCGTTTCCCCTCCCAACGCTGCAGGTTCCCGCGGTGTCGCAACTTCCACGACGCTTGAAATCTTGCCCCTTGGCAACCCTTCGTCGCCCTTAAGCGTACATCTATCCACTGGTTTTGGTACTTTCATCCACTGTCACGTGACCGTCGCGGGTGCTCCCGTCGATTTCGCGAGGAGAGAGTAGATGGCGACGAACAAGGAAGATTTACTGTTCCAATAAAACGGATTCAGGAAGCTAGAGTATTTCCCTTTTATTTTAATTTCACCCTTCGACAACACTGTTCTAATATTCATGTTCTCCACTGTCAGGAATTAATAATTGAAGGATCTAAATTGAAAAATATATATATAAAAAAAGATTATGTTAAACGATTTTATTAAAAATGCACTAAAAAATAAAAAATAATTCTTTTTTTGTACTACAATTTCGATAGTGATATACTACGAACGCCTGCAAAGTTTTAGTTTCACTATTCGTACATACGTGACGGATCATTTCTCGATAAACTGTGTATTTTCGGTAATCGCGATGCGACTAACGTCCCGAACGCAGCGGCTTTTTGTCGTTTTCGTAAAGAACGCGAGTGGCTGATTTCAAGTCGTTTGGATTTGTGGTTATGGGTTATATTTATTGATGACTGGGTAATTTTTTCACCCCTTTAGGGTTAGTTTTTTCTTTTAAATATTGTATTGTCATCCAAACCACGCACGCCTGCGAAGTTTCAAGACAATTGGATAGTTGGAAGTGGGCTAAATTTGAGTTGCCAGATTTGAACCATACATACATCAAACAAACAGAGAATCGAAGCTGAATGAAATCGTTTAATAATAATAAAAATCGTGTTATGCTTCTTTGGTAAAAGGTGACTCGGCTAACATCGTTCTTCTACCAGTGAAATGTGTTTCTCTGATAGTAGGGGGCACTCCTAAAGCCCAGGGCACACTTGGTTCACGGGGAACGAGAGGATAAAGGCACGGTCCGTTCGTTATCGCGTGGAGGAAACGGAGCAATGGGCCACGGTTGGAGAAAATCGCTGGCGTGGCCGAGGGAAAGCTTGAAACGGCCCGAAACTTGGGATTTTCCGTCGGCTCGCACGAGTTCCCCCGCTCCTTTTTGGTAGCGTGCTACCAGGCGCTCGCGCCTGTTCCCTCTTGCTCTATAGACACGGTGTATGCATGTGCTCGCCACTCTGGCACAGAATCGCACAGGCAGTTTCCAGGCGACCCGGAGATGCAGAGGCTCTGGCTGGCTGCTGGCTGGCTGGCTGGCTGCGTTTCTAGCATCTATCGATCCTATCGGCGAAGCTTCGGCGACGTCGACGGCCACGCCGAATACATTTTCACGCTCTCTGCCATCGAAAATGCCTATACTCGGTGTAAATTTAAAGGGTATCGCCAGTCACCGTCTATGGGACTATCAAGCTTAGAGTAGAATGTTCTATTACACCAAAAGGGTGATCAGTTTCAAAAGTTCCAGTGGAAGTAGATCCATTTTTCCCTCAAATTAAGTAATTTTTGCCCGAGGACGCTTTTTGAGATGATAGGTGACAGTACAGAGAACCCCGCCGCAGAAGGACCCACTGTTTCAAACCACTTTAGCCAGTCACACCTTTCAGGGGATGCATTTTACTGGACGATTGTTGCAATGAAAGTTACCCGATTTGATGCAGAAATTCTGGAATGCTTGGTTCGGTATAAATCCCTGAGAACGAGTTTTTCTTCCTCTCCAAAGTGTGAATTACAATCTCTCAAATTTGACTCGCGAAAGAGTGAGAATTTTAGCTTCGCGCCCTGTGTGTAACCAAGCATGAACATTCGAGCCAATTGAAAAGTTCAGCAAACATCATGCAGCTCTGTTCTAAGATGCGCCCCGACTCGCCTGCTGAAAGCACAGATGGACACGTTTTACGATTTCCTCGATATCGTCCGTGACCACCATCAGCGACCGCTGTTCGCTCGACCTTTTGGCTTCTGTCCGCAGGTGCCCAGGAGGGACGGGGGAACGGCTAGTATTAACCCCATCGCGGATCAAAAAGACGGTCGTAAGTTAAATAGCGCTCGGGCCGTTTCTACGTAGCCGATTCCGAGACTCGATTCAGTGGCCGAGTGTCCCAGGGACGAGCGTGTAAGAAACATCCACGGCATCCGATGGCGCGCGGCAAGAATGCCGCCGCGATGGGATACAATCGTGATCTAGAATGCGGAAGCGGTGAATTACATAGTGGCAGGCAATTAATTAACGGGCAAGTACGTCAATCGAAATTCCCAGCTTAATCGATGCCGGCTGCAGCCTCTTGTCCAGGCCTGCGCCTCTGCGCGCTGGTGTCGCTCGCCTCTGCGATGTCCTCTTTACCGCGGCTAAACTTTCTAGCCGACAAACAGGCGAACCAGCGTAACCATGTCATCTTCCGTGTTCGATAAGCGAACCCTGCTCTGCACCGACACCGGTGCACCTGAATTGGGTTGCAGTTACCGGACCATCACCGTAGGAACTTGCTTTCCCTCCAACTCGCGAGGCTGTGGCCTCTTTGATTTTGTGCGCAGAATAACGTGGATTCACTGCCAGTTATGTGGTTGGAGACTTTGTCGCCTTAGTCTATGCGTGACTATCCTGCACGCTCTTTAAAAGTGTATCTACACAGTTCAGTGTGAATGGAATACTACTTCGCTGGATTGGTAATAGGATATGTGGCATTTTATTAGCGAGCCGGTTGCCTGGCGAAGCTCACGAATCTATCCAGGATGGAAAGTTGCGCGCGGCACTCGTCCGCCGCAAGAGTAAAAAGTTGGCTGGCGGAGTCCATTACAGAGGAATCCCTGAGGATCCGGGGAACGAGGAGGAATCGTAGCCAGGGAGGCATATTCAAAAATCTGCCTGGCGGTCGCTCGCTGTCGCCGTCGTATTATTTCGTGCGAGCGGGAAATTACCATGACAAAGCCGAAATTGCCTGCACTCGAGCGGGTCGAGCGAGCAGCCCTAAGCAGAGCGGAGCGGCGAAACACACGGCTCGCTCCGGCCAGGCAAGCTTGCGTGTAGCGGCGCGTCGCTGTGCAGGCGACCGTCCGCCTAATTGCAGGTGACGGCCGCTGCAAATCCGCCCTTTAGATCGCGCTGTGGCGCTTCCCTCTGCGCTGCATCGAGGCCCCCTCGAACAGAGAATTGCTACGTTCTTCCCAGGGGGAATACGATCCACCTATTACCGCTACGCTGCAAACACGCATCGCCCGTGCACCGTCCTTACCTGTGCTTAAGAAAACGTCTCCTCCTCGGCTTCGCGCGGGCTAAATCGACGAAACGGGTCGCAATTACGGGACAGTGCAGTCTGGTTCCAGGGGGTAGGTACCTTCGTTTGGAATCGATTGGGCAGGACAGGTTAATTTGTACATATAGGTAGGCGTTCAAGGGTGGTGGTGTTTTAAACGAGAGTTGTCTGTCAGCGAAGATATCTCTGTTAATGTACCTCGACTTAAGGGGACCTTCCGGTCTAGAGCCCCAAAAAATAGGTGATCTTTAGGAATTAATTAAAGGAAAACTACTACATATAATTTAATGGGACTTTTTGCATTGTATTAAGGATGTCTTGAATTATAGAAATATATTTTTTGTTTTATAATTAATCATTGCAGACGGCACTGGGGAGTCGTTAAAGTCAAGACGTCAAAAAATTGATCCAAATCGGTGGGAATTGTATCTCCAAAAGTTATTATCCGATTCGACTGAAACTTTTCTTATTTTGAAGAATATACTTCTGGCTAGGGGGGAAACCAGAAAAATTACAAAAATGACATTTTTTTTAGAAAATAACGACACTTAAAGTTCAAAATCACTTTTTTCCTATATTTTTTATCCTTTCAATGCCTTTGAAAATTATAAATTTTCAATATTTTGTAATTTTTCTGGCACCCCTCCCTATCCAGAAGGATATTCTTCAAAATAAAAAAAGTTTCAGTCGAATCGGATAATAACTTTTGGAGATACAGGTCCCACCGATTTTGAGAACACTGTTTCGGGAAAAACGCGTTTAAAGTTTTACGTGAGTGCCGAGTGGTTAGTTGTGACCCATGCATTTGCCGCTACTCAAATGCCTATAACTTTGGAAATTTTACGAATTTCAACAAATCGTTTTAAACACGTATTCCTAAAAGGTTGGACAATCGAAAAATGAAATAAAAAAAATCGGCTTTTAGAGAAAAGGAAGGAAGCGTGCGTTTCGTCCTGGGCCTGCTAGTAGACTCCTCGGTAAGGCTTTGCCTATTTAGCAGACCCTGTCTTAGACATTAGCGACATTAGGAGGAAGAACGAAACAGGTATAGGTACATAGGAATCGGTAGCTGAGATACCCTCGTGTGGCGAGTACGGAGGACATCACTACGCTTTACTCACTCCGAGCAAACATTCGGTGACACTCAAAAAATACAAAACAGACGTGAAAACACGTCGAAGACATTCGAAGTGTTAACGAACCTCTATCTATAGTCTTTTTCAGGTGTATCGCATCTTGAATGGTGGATGAAGGGGCCCTCCGGCGATCAATTTGAACAGCACTGTCCTAAGTAGATTGGTCACTCGACTGTTTCGGGGATGCACGTAAGGTTTATCGCAGTTGGAGGAGTTTAGAGAACCGGAAACAGCCGCCTGGCAGGCTTAATAATCGCGATCGCGTTTCCCGCTCGCCGACGAGCCCCAGGAAATCAATCCAGGTTGGTATTAGCGTATCTCGCGGATTGTCTGATAAATCTTGTGCCACGGATTCCCCGTGCATTAACGATCGCGGATATATCCTGGGGTCTGGCGTCTCTGTCTGCCGGTGTACGCATCCGCGCGCTCCTTACGTCTTTCCTCGCTCGCCGGAATAATTTCCACTCTGTACCGGCGACCTCGCGAAGGTGGCTTGGTTTGAAGCTTCGGTGTGCAATGGGTGTCTCCGAAGTACGCGGCTAGAACTTGGAAGCTTATTTTAATCACGATCGTGCGGCTCGAAACTCTTCCTTTCCCGAGTATAAGCACTCTTGGCGTCTGCTGGCACAGGAACTCTTAGAAACTCCTTGGAGCTATGATCACGGAGAAATGTGTCTCATTGCTATGCTATTTACACAGAAAGAATATCAAAATACGCGTGCCTCCAATCATGTCAAACGGACTTTCAAACCTCCGCCATAGGCAAGGATGACTTTGTAACTCAAAATGAAAGTAGGTATCTTCAGGTCGACGATCCCAAGACTCCTATTCATTCTCGGGGCAAGCAGAGAATCCCCTGAAAGTTTGACCACTTGCTCCTGGGACACCCTGTGCACACGGCCGCGTACATACGCCATGTACGAACGCAATAGGTACTCGGAACGAGGGCTTCCACTATTCTCAAGTTGGCTGGGCGCCTCGAACCACGTACACACGTTGGCCACCTACCTGTGATCGGTACGGACGTGTGCATGCGGTACATGGAGGCGGTAGGTGGGGGGTGGGGGAGGGGAGGGGGCCTTTCCCTGTCCCACATTGAAAATTCAGGATCCTCTGGAAAAGTCGATCGTTCCCCCTCGCTGCTCGGTGATCAGGCGACGCGCGTTAGAGCGGTTATGTCACGCGATAAAATGATTACGAGCCATAGCGGCGAGATTTAATCGACCTTCGCGTACAGACTGTTGCGACAACTTCTTCGTCTCCTCGCGGCCCAAGCTATTTCTGCTGGCCCACGTGAATATCGACACGGCGGAATGCGTGGTCGCGTTGCCGCGCTCTCCTTGCGCTAGGAAACGGATACTCTGCTCCCGTCTAATGAGCGATGATTCCACGACAACTATAGGCGTCGACGTCGCCGCGCAGATTATGGGGAATCGGCAATAGAGAGGCGGAAGTAAAGCAGCTGCACAATGGGCGAGGTTCAGCGTGAATTCCGGCTGTAAAAGCTGGCCCTAAAATGAAGGCGGTTCGAAGGAAGTTATGCCAAAGTTTTATGCGACGACTCTCGGGGAATTACGTTTTAAAATTGCAGGATGCCAGCAACTGGGGTGTAAAAAAATACTGCCGCGGCGAACTTGTTAGTAATATTAATATCGCGGATGCTTTTCGAGTAAAATCCCGGCTTTTCAGTTAGAGACCACGCGCCCCACTTTCGAAAGCGACCGGGCGATTGGAGAATTACTGTGGTTACGGTACAGGTCCGAGGGTATTAATTACTTTTACGAAGACAACGAACGTAACGTTGACGGGAGGAGGGGGGGGGGGGAGAGTGCTCGAGAGATCGGACGTTCTGGACGGGTTCTAATTCGACGCGAGGTTTCGCCGCGGTGTAATTCGCTCTCGACTTTCACGGAGATCAGCGAAGAAAGTGCATCGAGGAAATGGGAGCGCAAAAGGCGTCGCCTGAGAGGATCTAAGTGCCAAGTTTCTCGAATAATCGAGAACCTTTCGAGGCTGCGCGCTCGCCGTTGGTTCGCTCCAATGGCGGGAAAGTAGTTAAACGTTAGCCAAAAAACACTTTCGCCCCTTCCCATGAAAAAGACAGGTCTCGAGCTGTCTTTTTCCTCCTTGCAGCTAACAAGGTGTTGATTGGAATCATTTCGAACAGTCTAAAAAGGTGAGAATTATTTCCACCGAATAAATTCCGCTTTTCCGTCTCTTTCCAGTTTAAATTTCACTCGCGCATGAAATGTAACTGATACATAGGTAATTTACGAGTTCATAACGCGACTGGGGTTATCAAGTTGCCTCGCGTAGTTTGAAACAAATGAAAGAAAATTTTGGCCTTCTCCCTTCTGCTCCAACGTTGTATTCACCGATTGCACTCGTAATCAAATTTCCCGTGCATTCCCATAGTCCAGAGTAAATTCAAATCGTGTCTGGCATGCCCAGGTTAAATCAGAGTTAGGTTTCGATTAGGTCCAGCCACCCAAGCATCCCCAACGACGCGTTCAGATTTTTTTTCGTCGCTGGTATCAGGAAGCACGACCTCGCGAGTTCTTCCCCCGACGGGGTAACAAGATTACACGGTTAATCCACAGCCAACCCGTGCCTGACACCCTGAATGCTACCAATAGCCCGCGGTACGCTGCTCGTTTAAGCCACTAAAAGATAAGCTTTCGGAAGCCTTCGAAAACTGAAACACCCGACGCCTAATGGGTTGAGAGCTCGATGGGCTGGCCCCATCTCAAAGGGATTCCTCGAATCGGCCAGCGGGATCGGATTTTCGGGGGCTTTCAACGCTTTTCAGGGGCGGAACAACGCAAAGGGAGGTGTAAAAAAAAAAAAATCGCGAAAGATTGATGTAGAGCGGCGATGGCCGCGATCGATCCATCCACGGCCCCGTAACATCGTTTCCGCGCCGAAATTTTCCAGCAGTCGCGGGATTTATGCTTCGCCCCCCGGCTAAAGAAACGGCTCCCCCTCCCCCCCCCCCCCCGCCCCGCCACTGACGTGAACATTTCCAGCCGCGGTGTTTCCGAGCGACGAGCATCATCCGTGCGTGCGTGGGCGGAAAGAGAGCGGGGCACACGCAAATCCGCGAGAGCTTGCGCTCTCTTCGCCTATTCGCGGAGGAAAGAGCATCGACCACCGTTGCCTCTGCACGGGGGTTGAGGGCGTAACGAAACCAGGCTCGGGAGCAGGGAAAAAAGGACAAATTCCACGGGGAAGCTCAGAGCGCGAGAGGAAGAATGGAGGTGGTACGTCTGCGAAAATAAAATACGGGGAAAAAATGGAGAACCGTGGCAAATTCCGCCGAATTTTTATGGAGCACGGCTGTTTGTCCCCGGTTCGGTGTAATCCGCCGTTCAATTTTCATTACCAAGGTTTGTCCCTGGGGTGTGTCCTGAATCTTGCTGCATTTTTAGGGGTGTTTTGTTGAAAAAGAGGGTGACCAGACGACGGAATTAGAAAACGTTTCGAATTTCGATACGACGAGGTTTCTCTTCCCCAATTTGCCAGATTTCAATGTCAGGATGAATACCCACGTAGGTATTATAAACACCTTTGCAATTCACCCCCAGATCCGACCCCGCAACGTTTACCATCGCCTCTTCTAAGAAAGACTCCCTCCACCCCCTCGTCCACATATCACCAGCTTCCCCGTTCAAAAGCCACCCAGAGCCCAAGGTTCTCTCAATTCGGCACTCGCCTCGGGCGTTGAAAATCCAAAATCTCGACGATCGCAGCACCGATTGCAATCAGGCCGGAGTTTAGCGCGCCGTCCTGCCGGCAATTTATTAAGCGCCCGGTCGATGAAATACGTCCTCCCATGTGGATTGGTCCTCGATGTCAGTCGGATCCCCGCTCCCGCCCAGGGAATCGTTATCCCGCGCGCCCCGCTGTTCGTTAAAATATTCGCGCGGCCGGATACTAACGAGAGCTTCTAACGACGCAATTAAGGCGCATCGGCAGGTGGACCCCGGAACGTATCGTTCGTTTCCTCCGTGACCCGCGGGCCTCCGCCTGACCTCCGTTTCGGAGGTCGCGCACCTGTGCGATGCCTCCTCGCTGCGCGCTAGATTTCCGGGATGTTGGTAACGAGGCGGCTACACGCATCACTAGCGATTAATACGCGCTTGCTCTTACTGGCCGCGCGTAAATGTTCGTAAATTACAGCCGTTAAGGACGCTGGTTCCCTGCAGCTTGGATTCCTCGGGCCCGCGTCCCACAGGCTTCAACGCTGCCACTCGTTTAATCGCCCGCCTCCTCCACCCCCACCCCCCCCCCCATTACCCTCCCCCGCTGTTTCGTTAAACAGAAACGCCATTGTGGGAACTACTTCCCGTGGAAAGCTCCCGCGTGGATTTCGTTCGAGTAAGCCACTGTCGATGGGGAATGCTTAACATTGCGAGAGGGAATAGCGCTGCACGTGAACAGGACTCTTGGACTCCCACTCGGGGTCATTAAGAATAGAATGACATTTCGGAGGATGGCTCTCCTCGCAGGGAACGGTACGATTTAGATGAGACAGAGGGTGGCGGGTGGCTAATCGATGTTCGTTCTGCGGTGAATGTGATAAGTCTACGGTTTCGTGTGATTTCGAGGATGATCCGATGTAGGGGGTTTAAAATTATCAGAATCTTAGATATTGTATTTTTTATGAGTATGTAGGATGTGTCGGAATAATATTCGGAGTTGAAATATCTCCCTCGTTTACCAGCTGCACATTAGTATCTATACTGCTGGACATTATTTCTTCCGATCGGTCACGCGAAAAGTTAAACGAAATTCGTCTCAAGTAAATAGTGTACCATCTGATACACAGATGGCATTGTTTTAATTTATCAATTACTACGTAGCTTTACTACTCGGCTTCGTCCGAAATTTAGATTCTGATTTTATAAAAAAAAATTATTTTTTTGTGAAAATAGTCACAATCATCTGGATTAGCTAGGCATAATGATCTGGGACACATTTCGTGACCCCAGAGTTTACCGTTCGAAAGT
Organism: Andrena camellia; assembly: GCA_029448645.1. Lineage (NCBI taxonomy): Eukaryota > Metazoa > Arthropoda > Insecta > Hymenoptera > Andrenidae > Andrena > Andrena camellia. The sequence goes on from CM055677.1 coordinate 18,390,873, forward strand.
TTTTAGGCGATAGACAAACACACAGACACTTTTTGCTGTATAAATTAAAGATTAGTTAGAAGAAGGTGGTGTATTATTTCAAATTTAAGAATTAGTAAACAAGTGATTATTCAAAGCGACAAACTTTATCGTCAAAAAATGCGTGGCAATAAATTAGCCCTAATTATAAGTTTGTCTACAGTTGTATGTTAATCTCGTGTATTCAAATGGGTTTCCCTGCCTTATTTACTTCTTACATGATTTTAAAGAAAAGTGTGTTAGCCTTTCCTTGGGCATTTATGTTCCAATTAATGTATACGTAATCATATAATCGGCGAAAATTAGTGTCGATCAGTATATCGGTTAGTAATCAGTAATCACGAAAATGGACCCTCGATGGAGCATTAAGCGACAGCGACTGCGAAAGAACCGCGGACACAGTGATATCGATGAAATCTCACGACGACGGGTGTCGAGCGTCGGCGATGAGTGGCAAGTCGGCTCGAAGCGCAGTGTAAATTTCCGCGGAGCAGCCGCCCGGCACGGCCTGTTCCTCCAAATAATTGCGCGACGGCGGCAACGTCCGTGAAAGCGGTCCTGTATGTAATGAATCGACGCTAACGCGCGCCGCATATAATAATTCCTGTATATTAATATCGTCAGCGACGTCGTCGGCTCGTTGCACCTGCATTATCAGATTACACGTGCAGCTGCCCGAGGATCGTGCTACACTTTACGAGCGGTTTACGGGCAACGCACCGTGGCGACGCTTCCACTAAATTACATCTAAGATCGTCGATTCGTATCGCGGCCGTCAAAGACGCCTGGCGATTCGCGTCGCGGCGAAGGCAGGCCGCGTGATCCACGAATTCGCGCCATGAGTACCCCACTCCAAGACACGGGAAGGCATTTATAAGCAATAAGACCACCGAATTAGAAACTCGCTAAACAGAAAAGGAGGGGAACCACTCAGCGAAATAATTCGCATAACATCTGCTCGCGAATGTGGATGAAATTCCGAGCGACGAATAGCGTAGAAAGTAAAAGTGTACCGTGTCTTGCGATGGATCGGTGATTTGGAACAGTAATGCGGGGGTAGTTTGCCGGAGAGCGTGGGAGGGGGTTGGCAGAAAGGGAGGGGAGAGAGGGGAAGAGTGGAAGTGGTAGGGGACGGAGGAAGAGTGGAGGCTTGAAGGAGTGGGGAAACGCGGAGGGAAAAGTTGATGGGGTGGAGATTAGAAGATTGAGGGCAGGGAAGGGGGCGAACAGAGGCTGAGCGGGGATGGATGGAGAGCTGAAGAAATTTTCATAGTTGAAACCGCGGTATTTTATCGGGGGATGCAGGGGCGGCGAGCAGTCCTTAATCAGCGTGATAGGTAAAGATTTAACAGAAGAGAATCTTTATTGACACGTTCTCGGATAAACGTCGAAGGGAGAAAGGAAAATAAGCTTCCCCTCGGAGGGAAGTGTAAAAGAGTATTTCGGAATCCTCTGTCGTCGGGCCGCGGAGTATCGACAGGAGAACCATTGCCGATGATGGGAACTACCTATAGACGTAACGCGAATTTCGTGACCTGGATAGCTGGCGAGCAAAAATGGAGCACGGCCTCCCCGCAGCCTCGGCCTTTCGCGTTACCATAAAAATCGCAGGCTGTGTCTCTGTACCAGCGTTCCGAAAAAACCTGCACTCGTGGATTTTCGTTTCAGCAACGCCTCGGCAGGACCGGGTATAACCGCGCGATATATTAGGCGCTAATGGAACTCGCAAAGATTGGCCCGAAATTATGAGAATGTACAGGCGGCGCGGCGCACGGCTTCGTAAATTAATTTGCGCCTAACTGGACGTTACGGTGCAGTAAAACACACCTACAACAACTCGGGGGAATCGTTAAAACCGGCGCGCATAATATCGCCGAAATCTCCCGTAACTCGTTCCCTCGACCATCAGTTAGGTATAACACACCGAAATGTGAAGTATCGGGGAGGATGGCTCAATCATTTCCTTCGACTCGGTGACTCCGCGCATATTTCTCGCCGTTTTACGCCTGGCACTTGTTCATTCAACCACCCTGCGCTCTTTAAACCAGAATTAACTATTAGCCTCCATCTTCGAGTACAGGAACGATGATCCTCGAAGGAAGGCAGGATCGAGAGAGCGCGGTTGCGTGCGAGGAAGGTTCCAGCGTTGCTCCACAATGGCCAGGATATTACGACAAAATAGCCAGGCCGAGGTTTCTTTCTCAACGGCCTTTACAGCGTGTCGCCAATCGCGAACGAGGTCAATGTTTACGACGCCGAGCATCCGAGCGCGGAGGCACAGTTATGCCCCCCTTTTCCCCGAAACTGCGCGGGGGATGGAATACAGGGCCGTCGAGAGTCCAATAAAGAGGCAGGATTGATGGGACCGGGCCTCGTAACTCGCGTATCGATAGTCGCTAATCCATTGGCAATCGTGATCCGCGGCACGGTGGCGATCGATTCGAATGAATCTTCGACCGAGCCGGCGCGGGGGGGCAGGCGGAATGCGGGTTATCTTCCGCGTCAAGTAGAAAGCTCGACGATTGGTCGGCCCGGGGGCAACGCGCCGACGATCGCCGCGGCCATCGCGATCGCTACAAATCTGCGAGGCCGCTCTCATCCCAGCCGTTGTCGCGTTCGACGAGCCTTTGAATTCGCTAGACGGCTCGCGACGAGGATAAAATAATTGAGGCTCTCCGGCGCGGTGGGTTTCGACGAATGGCCCTCGTTCGTGGACCAGCTCCATCTCCCATCACCCATCCCCCGGCAGAGCGTCGCTTTCCCAACCGGCTCGCCTGTCGGAGAGGGCGAGCGAAGCGGCAGGAAAACCCACAACGTCGGTGGAGCTCGAGTGCAGAATGATGGGGGACATGGGACCCGCCGTATCATGGCTGGACGCGTAGAACGAGCTTCTGTGTATGCGCTCGCCGTTCCTAATACGAAGGGACGTATCTGGACGTCGCCGCCGAGAGCGAGTAGATGTAAGCCATCGTTAGCCAGCGTGAAGAGTAACTCGACTCCGAATCCTTCGGCTGGGAGAGAAAAAGATGAGGCCCCGTGGGTGGAGGCGGCGCTAGAGGCGGGGTGAGATGCTCTGTGGTCGGTGAGAGACACTCTCTGGATTGTAAATTACGCTGGGCAGTTATTATAAAATGATCTGGCCTGCCCGTTAATGTTTCGCGGTAAAGTTTAATGATCGATGTTGTTACGGTGAATACGTTTAATACAGGGAACGCCGGGGGTGTTAACGAATTTACTATAATTCCTAGCAAATTGGTGGAAACGACGCGGATAAATTAGCGGGCCGAACGGTAGCGCGTTAATTGCACTCGAATGATCGATCCTTAAATATGCCCGGCCAATTGGCGAGCGGCGCATACGCTGTTATGTGCGCAGCATGAAAATGGCAGTTTGTAAAATAGGAAAAGCATAAATATTCGCCGTTGGTTCTATACGGAGGGGTGGGGGGTAGAACAACGATATTGGGCACACTCCCAATAACTGGATATCGGACTATAATTAACCCCTATTCTTTGCGTGAATTAACTCCCACCAGCGAAAATGAGTTAACTCACTCGAGCGAAAATTCGCGCGGCGATATCGCGTCCCATCGCACATCCATTGAATTTTAAAGGTTTCGAGTCGCAGTGTACCAAACAGTTGCCTTCTACCAGCTCCCCGCGATACAATACCCCGTCGCTTCGAAACTTCCAGCAGCGAGCTCGCACGGAAAGAAACTTTCGGCGCGCACGCGCAGGCCGAGGGTCTTCAAGAATTTCGCGCGTCCCCCCGTTGCCATCCGGCGAACCGAATTACGGCCCCAACAGCCGCCCAACTATTCCAGCTCATTGCGGCAGAGTTCTCTAATGAGTCCGGCGCGGATTCACGGGGCGAATCGTCGAAACGCGATGAAAATTCGCGAGGATGATATCGACGGCCTCGAACGGCACGGCGTGCCTGCCATACCGAAAATATCAATATGCACGGGAACGACTCGACCGGTGATACAGGAAGCTGACTCACACGCGGCCGTGGGCGTGTGTGCACGAGCGCGCGCACAGGCGGCGCGCCGACGGTATTGCACACGCATTTACACGCTCTCGAGTTCCCCTAGCGCTACAGCGGTTCAAACTTCACCCGATTCCCCTACCGTGCACGGCTGCAACCCCCTCTGCGGCCCCGCCGACTGTACGCCGCCCCCTCTAGCGACGCGACCACCACCATCAACGTTTCCACCCCTCTTGCCGTGCTGCTCTTCTCTGCCCCACCGTCGCTACTCTCCTCTCCTCTCCTTCCTCGACAGTCCCACCTGCGGCGAACAACACCGAGTCCTTGTCTATGAACTCGCGAGTTCGTCGACAGGGAAGGGCCGGGGGAGGGGCGGCAGGGAGAGGCGAAGGGCGAGCGCGAGGGAAAGAGGAGCAGGTAAGGGGAGGCGAAGGTGGGGCGACGAAGAGAGAGCAGGATATGCAGAGGACGGTGTCGGGGGCTCCTCCGCCGCTACCTTTCCGCGTATCCTTTCGCCGCGCAGCGGGCGTACAGTCCGCAGCGATTTAACGGGGAGGAAACCTGCCAGGCCTATCTCGCCGGAGTACCCACTCGACTCGGCCGCTGTACTTATCGCGTTGTTACGCCGCTGCAGGCAACAGGGAACGCGGTGTACTGTTCCGAGCGAAGGCCTCCAGGCATTCCTCCACTGGCATCGCTTGGCTTCGATCGTACCCCGCTGGTCCGATGGGAACACGAGGAAATTGCCGGCGAAATCCCCCTCCCTCTCGGAGAACCGCGAGGGTGGGCAGACCCTTCCTCGGGACACTATTTGTTTATTAACGGGATAACCGGTCGGTAGGTAACAGCGGGGAATCGTGTTACGAATTCCAGTGGTAAGGCGAGAACGTGGCTACAATGGAGAGGAAGGCTCGAAAGGGGAAAGGAAAGACTGGACGAAATGCTGGAGTGTCTGGAACGCAGTGCACTGCAGTGACTTGGAGTACTTGATGTAGATATAAAGTTGATTCGTTAATAAACCTCGAGGAAGAGGATGCAAAGAGATATTCCGAAGCTTTCTAATGCAGCTCGAAACACCCTGTACAATCCGCAGCGCTTCGAGCAAATCTACAAATCACGGTACCTACGCCGACGCCTCTTTCCTTCCTGTAATGATCCGCTGCAAAGTTGCCAGTCCCATGATGATACGCGCTGGATTCTCTCTCCAATTAGAAGCCTATCGATGCAGAAGCGCAGTGTTGCTCGCTGGGAACATTAACGGTCTTCGGGCACGGAGAATACACGCCGTTTCTCCTATCCCGAAGGAGAAACTTAGAAGAGAGAGAAAAGAGAAGAGGAGCGAGGAGACGGGTAATGGTTAGCTACCGCGGCATCGCCCACTTTTTCAACCGACGTTTCCCACTCCTCCCCTGATTTCTGTAATCCCGGCTAATCATCGCTCTCGACAATTGCGCCGACTTTTATGTAAATAGCGTAATGCCCGAGTAGAAACGGTCTGGAAGCACGCCTCGAAGGGCGAAGGGGGGAAAAATGCGCGTGTCGGCGCGGCCGCGAGGCCCTCGTTTCGCGAACTTTGCGCGGGATCTCTGTGAGAAGTCAAGGGTCCCAGCCACGCGACGCTATTCGAGCGCCGTGCTTCCGCTCTGCTGCAGCCCTTCTTAATTTAGGCACAGAAAATTAAGAAACCCTGAAGGCAGCCTTACAACATTCCAAATCGTAGAGAAAATTGCTTTGAAGATTGCACGAGGATCGCGCGCGCTCCCGTTGCGCAAGCGTCGTCGTCGCCGAGGCGCATTTTGCAGCGGACGAATTGCCGCGCGGTGAGTGTCCTTGATCGATAAAACTCGGCATAATTAGTCGATTCCAGCCCGAGGGACGCAGCGGTGGCGAGCAGAGGGACCAGCGGAGGAGGCGTATTATCGTTCACGCTCGAGGAGAAACGTTTCAGGGCTTTCTAGAACGTGGCTACTTCACCGGGAGCGCCACGAGCTGGGAGGCGAGAGAGAAGGTGGGTGGCTACGGGCTGCAGGAGAAGGTCGATTCGTTGTTATTACGTGACACCGTTACGCAACCGGCTCGCCACCGTCGTTTCTGGAGCTGACTCGTGTGGCTGGACGAGGATCGAAAACGTTTAATTTCGCCTATGTCGGCATGGCAACAGGGACGGCTCGTTTCGCTCGGCATCGTCGCCGCTGTTGTAAATTCTCCCGCCCGAGCTTCTGGACACGTTCGATTCTGCCCCCGAGTGACAGGGGAACGACGCTGCTCGACTTTCGAACGATAATTCACCCGATTATGTTTAGATAGCTGCTTGCTCCGCTGGCTGGGATCGTGACACTCGTTCTGAGCGCGTGCGAGGGCTCAACGTTTCTCGTGAAGGTATCTCTCGCTGCTTTCATCTCTTTAAACACTGTGGATGGTTGTGGACATTCTGCATGATGGACGTTCAAATTCTTGTAGGTCCGATTTCTGAACAAGGTGTATGTCCGCAAACGTGCTAAAAATCAAATTCTGTACTATAGTGGTACCATTGGCACGTAGAACGTTTTCAGATATTTTTTTTTAATTTTGGCACTTACAGTGCTTTCCACAAGGACTCTTCGAATTTTGAGGTGTGTCTTTTGTGGTGTGTCATTAACCTCTCCTCCTCAGGAGTTAAACACAGTACAAAAAGTAGACCAGGCTATCGAAAGAATCTTGACCACAAGTGTCGCGTATTACGAAGGCAAGCGCGATGAAGATCGCGACTCCACCGATTTCCGTCCTCCACTCGTAGGCGAGCAACAGATCGAACAGCACACTCGATCCCTTCCGAAACTCCTCGCCTTTTCGTCGGTAAACGGGCGACGCGCGGGGTCAGCCGCGTCGGTGGAGTCTTCGTGGTTAGTCGGGGCAGAGGGAGACGGAGAGACGTATGGTAAAGCGTGGGGAGGGCGAGAAAATCGGTGTCAGAGGAAGGGGTCGTAAAACCTGAGGAGCCGAACGGCGAAGGTGGAAGTTGAAGAGAGAGGCGGAGGAAGAGTGGAAGCGAGACAGGGGAGAGACTATTGGGAATAGGAGTCAGGGAGGCTAGAGAGGGAGAGGAAATAATAGAAGGAGGGCGCGGCGGTCGGTCACTTGTTGCGATCCTGTTAGTTCACCTCTTCGTGGCCGTCTCATCGTCGTCTTTCCTTCGTCTTCCGTCCTGCTCCTTCGCGCCGAGGAGCGCGAGGCGGACGAGGAGGGCGCGAGGCGCCGTGCAAGTGCCAAGAAGAAACGAGACGGAGGCAACCTATTTTGCAGGGTGCGCCAAGACTTAAGGCTACCTACGGGACCATCCTCAAGACGAGAGGCTGCACGGAGCTTTCCGTTCCTCCCAGACGCTAGTCCATCTCGCCAGACGACCGGTGTGCGCATTCTTCTCGCTACGCGATCCGATGGAATTACAGGATTACCGCTTCTTAATATGCACGGGCACAGCTGGAGATCGCGCACTCAGAAATAGCACTGGCAGCGAGATACTTTCAACATAATCGGGGATAAATTTGCAGTGTGTACCAAGTGATAAGAATTGCCCCCTGGGAATTGAATTTCTAGCTCCCATTGTATGCTCCAAGAATTTTAAAAACCGATGTCGATCCATGGAAAGCTATAGAGTTCGTTTCAACGCACGCTGCGTAACAAGTTCACCGTAGAAGCTGTACGCACTTGCTGATAAGGGTACAGCGAAGCAGTAACACGAGCCAGCCGTTAAAGTACATATTTAACAAGTTCGGTTCCTCAGGGGAAGTTCCTGGAAGTTTTACATTCGGCAGATGCGTTTGAGACTCGTTGCCGGGGCTGTCTTAAAGTCGTTCCACTTTAAGCTACCGTGCATCCTTCAATAGGATCAATGGGAGGTGAGCGGGAGGTGCGAAGAGCGAGACACTTCTTACGACCCCAGCTTGCCTGTTTATTTTCCCACGTTTTTTTCGAGCCCATTGTCGCGGAGCCCGAAGGTTGTTTACTTTAACGCTCGGCCGAGCTGACCCAATCCTCTATTTCGCTGGCCACTCATACCGGCGCCAGTGGCAACGAAATAAGGAAGTGGGCCGAGTCACCCAGGGTGTCAAGGTAAACAGCTTTCGAGGATCGAAACAATCGCCTTCGAAAAAACGTCGGCGAACAAACACTGGTAAACAGAGCAGCCTATATTGTACGTCATCTCTCGCTCGGTTTCCATTTATCCCGTTGACGAATGCACGAGACGGTAAAACAGGGCACCGCGGACTGTTCTCGATCTTCCTGTCACAGTTAACGCCTTCATTTAAAGACCGAATTTACTGTTCCATTGTATCCATACCACCGCCGCATGCGCGTGCATGCGCCAGCTTAATCAGACAGGGAGTCGGCAAGATAGGCGGCGGCTATGGTGTACCGTTACTCCACACTGACTTACCTGAAACAGAAAGGAACGCGTGCATTAGAGACGAGCTGCTCTCGACGGCTGCCCTGAAAAATCTCGCTCCGCTCTGCGGCCAGCGCGAGCGACGGGCTCGCGAGATCGGTTTACGCGGCGCTTAACGGGACAACGATAAATCCAGAGTGAGGGTAATTGGGCGGGCAGCGGCTGGATCGCTTTTTAATTTCCCGGGCGCGCGTTGTTTAATTGCGCGGCACGCGAGGGCGTAGGCACTGTGCGCACCTACCCCCGCCAGCGAAAAGTCGGCCGCTCGGACATCGTAATTAAGTAATCTCATTACGGGCGGCGGCGTATCGCGCGGCAAACGACGCGAAGAGGCTGATACGTGTGACGCGCATTACCTACCTACCGCGTCACGCAGTTATATGCACACGCACCAGCGATAACAGCCGAGCGATTATCGCCGCGCTAAATGAAGACACACGCGCGGCAACCACGCTCCTACCAGCCTGACAATATATCGCGGGTGTATTCAAAGGGACCTGATAAGAGCGGAGGCACCTGTCGGCCGGCGATTACGAGCGATCCACGGTGGGGGAAAAGAAAATCACACTTTAGAGAGTATTCGACGTGAAGAAGGCGTAATTTCCCCGATTCCTTTCAACAAGCTGCTATATTTAACGCACTCGTAGATAGCCGCGTATTATTTTTGGAAAGCTGGGTTTATCGAGATCGGGAGTTTCAAGGCTGAAAGTCGTATCGATTCGATAACAAGCTGGACTAAGCTGTTTGCAATTTCGAGCGACAAGCTCTCCATTCCAAATATAGAAAGCTGCCTCTTCATCAGTCGAATAAAACTTGACTCCCCTAAACGAACAATCGACCAACAGATACAGAACACTCGAGAGCTTAATAGCAGAGGGGCAGCGTTCGCCGTTCGACGAACCGAATCCGAAGCACTGGCGCAGCCGAGGCGGCGCGCGCGCGCGACGAACCGGGATGGTTGACGCGAGTAAACGTTATTACAAAGTTATTAATAGCGCATAAGCTGGCGCGTAATACATATCACGGGAAGATTCGGTGCGCACAGTGAGCCAGCATCGTGTCCATCGTGTGTCCATCGCGTCGTGTTTACCGTGGAACGAGCCGAACGAACGCAAGGGCCCAGGGCTCGTCCTCTCCAGCGCGCGCGCGCGCGCGATCGAGCGCAACGCGCCGGCCGCGTGTACGCGCGCGTGCTCACGAAAAGCTAGCTGCGAAACTATAGGCAAAACGGGGGCATTCGATCAACCCGCAGGTGCTGCGCCGTGCGGGGTCAATTCATACGCGTCGCGACCCGACTATCAACTATTGACAGCGACGAGCCCGAATTGGTATCGTCACGTTCGATACGCCTGGGCCACGGGCGAACGCGGGCAATTATTCTGCCGGCCGGGAGGCTGGTGGCGCGCCGTAGTCCGGGGATCTAATGCTGGCCGTATAATTATTGCGTAATTAGCAAATTTGAGCGCCACGGCTGGATCGATAATCGTAAATTATTGGCACTGCTCGGCCGAAGCTGATGCATTGCTTACGGCGATGCGCCGCTCGTCAGCAGCCGCGATATTGTTCCGCGGCACAGACTGCGCATCTCCACGACAATGTCTGCGCATGTGTTGCGTTTGACTTCTTTTGGGTACCTAATAGATTCTATAAGACATAAGTATTCATGTGCAATTTTCGATTGTTTCGGAGTTTGGAGTGATATTAAGAGCTCTAACCGCGTCTGCCCTTTCCCCACACTTTCCATGTGTACAGTTGAAATCGGGCCGTCGAAGCGAATTGCGCGAATGCTGCTTTTCAGAGGTACGATTGGGGAAGAAATGAACAATGACGGTTAAATCCAGCAACGCGGGAGTATCGCAGCCCGAGTCAGTGACACGCGGGTGCGATGCTCGATATTATAGAGGGGGGATATGTTGTCCTCTATCGACGGTACATTTTTATCGGCGGAGAAGTGAATTCGGGTTTTGCCAATTCGGTGGCCACGGACGGGCACGCAGACAGCGGGGGTCCAATGATTCCGCGTCCAGTTAATATCCAACGGTGGAAAGTACCGCGGTGGCGTATCAGACGACCACGTTTACACGCGCACCGACAGAGCGCGGAACGCGGGCGACACGGACACGAACGGAGCACTCCGCGGATAATAATTATTTTCGTCATTTCCTGGCATTCCACGCGGCGAACCCATCAATCCGAAAATCGTATAAACCAACTGTCACATTCACGCCGAAATTCAAAACAGGGGGGTGGCCTCTGCGTGGCGCGCGCATACCTCCCCCCCCCCCCCGCCGCGGGGTCGTGAAATACCATTTAATCCCCCGTGAAATCCGGTTTAATTTCATCCGGCACAATACACCCGCAACTTCGCCACCGGCCGCGCTTCTCTCTATCTGCCACCAATCGAAACTCCCCTTCTTGCCTGTTATCTTCCGTCAGGGAGGGCGTTCCTCGTCGCGTCTTGCCCTACGAGCGCGTGCAAACTTCGATGGAGTAAAATCCTTCGAGAGACGAAGTAATATGTATCTACTGTATTTGGGATCAAGTTTACGGGGGGACGAAATTTCTGAAGCGAGGGGAACTTAATAGTCGATCACAGAGTGACAGGGTCACGGTGAAGATTATCAATAAACGTTGCTTCGTATATTTTGTTTATACCGTGTTTATACCATTTTGAAACGTTAATTGGTGGTTTAACGTGAAAGAGGAATCTGTTCGAAAGGGAGTCCTCTTTTTGTCGGTTGCCGTGGATGTTTGAACGGTCTTCTTTTTCATTCTTCTACTTATCGATGGGCCGACTATTGAAACGCGGCGCGGCGCTATTTCAACCCCATGTTTGCTTATGCTAACGTCCGACAAGCGGTGATATTAAGCCGCGAGGTGGATCCGGTGAATCGGGCTGTAGGTAGTGTATGGTAGGCTCGCGATCGGTACGGGCTTGATATTGGAAATTCACCATGAGAACGTCCCCTGGACATGGCATCTCAGCGCGGAGGGGGGGGGGGGCTAAATAGAGAGGCACTATATATGCGTACGTGCGTGCGAGAAAATTTTATTTTTGTTTACACCCGACAGTTCAATAACCCGTCAAATAAATACGAGTGCGTGTCGCATATACCTACTAAATGCACTCCATTTCATAGAGGAATTAAAAGAATATATATATATATATATATATATATATATATATATATATATCACGATGAAAACGACCTCGCGTATGTTTATTTATATGATCCACTTCTTCACAATTCCCTCGATTAGAATTCAGATTTCGTAAGAGAGATCTACGCTGAACTTTGTCCACTCACCAAAGCCTAAACCTATTTTTGTCACTGTCGTGTATCACTAACCCTACTCCGTTTCTGGTGTAACAAAGTCGACGTGATTATCGAAATACTCTATTTCTGGAGTTGTTCATATCCGGTGGGATAACGCGTTACCGCATCGAAATGTTCCAGAAGCAAAAGAATATGCGCGTGAAAAGGACGCGGCGACGATCGGCGCATATTTAAGTACGCGCGTCCCCGTGATTTCGAGCGATTTAAATGTTAAAAGATTCCAAGCACCTTGACCGTCGGGACTCGATCGCTTTGAGCAGTCGCCGAACGTCTTTTTATACATGCGCTTCCTCCTGTGTCAGCTATTTATATAGGAGGGATCGTGCCGCGCTCGTCAGCTACGATCGAGCGATAAAACGCAGAAAATAAATGTCGGTATCAACAACGGTATCCTACCCGCTGTAATTATATTCAATGACCTACTACGATTAGAGGAAGAATACTGAAAAAACGAGCGAACGAGATAGCCGGAGTCTAGCAACGGTCGAATCGATTGAGCGTGGAAAGTTGAATAAATTAGCATGGAGGAGCCGCTGTTGCGCGTGTATTGTCTAATCTTCCCTTCGGCTAGGCCCGGCAACCCGTTCGACCGATCGGTGAGCATTAATCAGGAGAGTCATGAAATGCAAACATCGTACGAGCGATAACGGGGCTTAAAAATAACATTTAAGTTATCTTAATGGTCCTTAACTCGATAATTATGTGTCGCTTCGGTTGCGCCATTAATCGCTCAACATTAGCAAACTTTGTCGGGCGAGCGCTCGGCCTTGGAAAGCGACAGTGTTTCGTTTTCAAGCGTATCACGGCGCAGATGCACGCCGCAGTCTCGTCTTCGACGAAGATCTCGATGGCTCACTGCTCGTGAGAACTTTAGGGTTGGAATTCAGCGAACGACGCGCTCAATTCACCCTTCAACGCACGATCACCAGTAACGAAACACCGTGTATAAAAGAAAGACGTCTAATCTGCTTCCCAGGTTGGTGTGTGACCTAACATCGCGAACGAAGGTGATGACGACAGTACAGCGCGCGCGTTCGCAACGGCGGCGACAGTATTGCGCAGAGAGACCGACGCCGGCTAGTGCACGTATCGCGTAACGAAGACAAGCAGATCGGGTAAGCGAACGGGCGCGAGGAAGAGAGCTAGACGGAACCGCGGGAGTCGAATGGTCGAGGGAGGAAGAGAGGGGAGGCGGTGGGGAAGCGTGGATTTGCGACGTTGCCGGCATGTGCATGCACACTAGTGGCGACAGGTCAATCCCGTGTAATCGTAATTGTAATTGCAATTGTATTCGTACTCGCGTTCCTGCTCCCAAAGCAAAGACGAGAGGGGCGAGGGGGTCACGGGGGATCGCCCGGTGGACTCTCTCGTAACCGAACGTCGGCGAGCACGTAACGCGAAACAGAAACGCCGGAGTGAGATAGGAAAAGATCCAGAAGACGGTGGTTCGGAGGTGGGGAGGGCAGTCGCGAAGATTGAGAGAAAGGCAACAGGGGAGAGGGCAGAGGGTGATGGTGTGCGGCACGGTTACACCTGCACGAGTGCAGTTGCCCCTATATTGGATCGTGTGGGTGCGGTGGTGTCATCTCTCGGCTATCTCTGGAGTGACCTCCCTTTACCTTCCTCTCTCTCGCTCTTCAGACACCAGTTCCGTTCTTCTCCGGCGGCACGTCTAACCTAAGCTAACCTAACCTCGCCGCGTTTGCCCCCGTCCCCTTCCATTACCCATCGGCGTACCCACTGTCTACGGTACCACGAACTTCCCCTCTGTGGCCCCCACTGCCATTTCACCTAGTGTCCACTTCGCCCTCGGTGGGAACTATGGGTGGGGTAGGCACAGGCGAAACACGCCGAGGCATGGCGAGGAGGCAGAGGGCGAGGACAGAGATACTGCTCCACAACGCTGTCTTGCTTTCCTGCCTCTTCGTTCACGGTCACACCCGCAGTGACTCTCATCGCGCGGAGGGCCGAGCAATATTCGCATAGGCACGAGAACAGGAATACGTAAATGCGACCGTTGTGATGCACGAAATTCGCAGCGCGATGGATTAACGCGCGGAACGCGTGTCGATTACGCACGCGCCGAGCAAATTAATTATTACATGGATTTTGTGACGGACGCTTAGACCTCTGTGTTTGAAACAATAATTAAACTTCCCGTGCTTTCAGCAGTCCTAACTGCGACTTCGATTTCACTCCAATTACAGCACAAATGTAAAATTAAATCAATGACAAAAATACACGTAATTTCCACCATGTACAGTCTCCAGTTCGAAACCCAAAGTCAATTCCATACGCCAGAACAACGATAAAAATTCGAATAACGATCAAACTTACTCATCAAACGAACAAATGAAGCAACTATGCACTCAGGCAACAAAATCATTATCAAACTACAGCTGTACGGTACGCATTCGCTTATGCGTATCGTACACACAACGGAAAAGTTTCTCCTGCACTAGAAACATACCGATGCCCTGTTCGGAGCCTCAGGTTGGGAGCCACTGAGGGTACAGTATCAGACCGGCTCCACCTAGCATAGGGTGAACGGGTCGGAGGCCGTTGGTTCCTCATAGAGTCGCTCTCTTCTTATTATTATTACACGAACACGCGCGCGCACCAGCGCACACGACCCGCGCTCGCACGCACGCATCCGGCGCACGCATGCGCTGGCAGCGAGCCGCGGGAGGGGACGCGTCAGACTGGGCGGGTGGGGAGGAAAACACAACGGAGGGGAACTAGCCGATCGCGGCACGTGGAGGGGTGGAAAACAGGTTGAATCGCGGGCGAGGCATCGCGCGACCGAACCTGCTCAGAGAATAAGGGAGGGGAGGGCAGCGTCGCCCTCGTGGTAGGGGGGAAATCACAACGCCGCGGCCCGTGGTGGGGGAAACGTCTCGTGGAGGGGAGCTACGCGAGGGGAGAGGAGGGTTGCGCGCTTACTCGCCTTACCGCGGATTACCATTATCATTATTCCTGCCTGTCGGGCGCCACTGACAGCTACGTGTCAGAGCGACCGTTATGATCGGGATGTTATGTATATGCCCGTTGTCATCGTCGTTTTCAGTCTATCTAGCTCGAGTCCTCTGTATCGTAGCTTTTCTTTTGTCCCCTTCGACACGCGATACGATTCTTTTCCGCGTCTATTCTGCCGCACCGATTGTAAACAACTGCGACAGAGAATTCTGTGCAAGTAGACATTACGTATCTTGGTTTAGATACGGGGCGGCATGATGAACTCTTTCTTTTTTTTTTAAATTCAATAACTTTTGTGCAAAATTCCGAGGATTGCGCATCGGTCGATACGCCTCGCGGGTAGGGGAGACGGGGGAAATGAGAGCCAGTGGGTAATAGGAGCCAGTATAATTTTAACAATATTGTAAATCGAACGACGTCATATTTCACGCACGTATTTCCGGTTATTTCTCGAAAATTTGCATCGAAATAGTAAGTACAAAACTTTTGTCTATTATATTTTGTTTAGGCCTTATTTGAAGGATCTATAGTTAAGCTTTGTTAAGATAACTTCAATTTTGTGTTTATTTCAAATGTTATTCTGCTATTTTTACAGAAATAAAATAACGCTCAAGGGGGTAACGAGAGTCAAGTGGCTCCTTACCCCACAAAAACTTTGAATAGTGACAGCTTTTTTGCTACAGATGCCAAGAACTTGGATACGGTTGGCACGGGTTGTGACACACCAAATAAGTACTTACACATGTGATTACTGTAAGTAAGTGTATCCACTTAATTAGAATTCGTTAAACATTAATCAAATCATTAAATTTGATTGTTCTACGGATATTATGGATCTCTAATAATTGATATCCTTTTAGTATTAGAAGAAAAGATTTTAATTTTGATTTGGGCTACATAATCTGCGTTCTGTGTAAAGACTTGCTTGGTCCTCATTACCCCATCCTGCGGGCAATGTGGGCCAAAACTACTTTTTCAAGAAAATGTTATAGTTTATTTTGTGTTGGTGGCACGTGAAAAAGGTCACTCTTATGTTATTGTTTATTACTTGTTTAAAGAATTGCCAAAGGTTCTAACAAATATTTCAATTGATTGATTAAATATCTTGACTTTTCGTTAACTGGCTCGTATTTCTCCGGTCTCCCCTAGATATCTGTGCAATGGAAAATTCTAGACGCTCGGAGGATGCATGTCCTCGTTCTGGACAGCAGACTGTAACTTTCCTTCGCCTCTTGTTATTCGTCTCCTGAGCGTTATCGTGCCATTTTTCTCGCACTTATAAACGCGTGCCCGAGTACGTCCGTTGCGCCTCGTATATCGTTTCAGAGCGTACGTGACTTATTGTTAGTCATGGGCTTGATAACAGCTCGGCGAGTCTTTCTTCAACCACAGCGTTTCGGAGGTTTCGGAAGCAATAGAGTGAACGAAGAATATTAGCCCGTGCCAATCTCGTGGGAGTTGCTTTCAATTGTCAAAATCTGAGCGCTGCATATTTTACTACGCACTGATGGCTGAATGGACCCCCGCAACAATGATGGCTCGCAGTATCGCGATAAGCCTTACGGAATTAAATATTTGCTCCTCGATTAACGCGCGTCAATTATTCCTACCACCAACGCGAGCATAAACGCATTGTTTACGGGCTCCGCAGCATTTAGCTCGAGAGCCTGCACATTTGCGCGAGGCATTCGTAAACGACCGTATCTTCCTCGCGTCTTTACGAACCCCCCGTTCAAAGGGGGTGCAGGCACTTTGTGCGCCGCCCGTAAAGGGACTCCTGTTTCAATGCGAACGGTAATGACTTTCGTCAGTGGCAAATATGGGCGCGTACTTGGCAACGTCTACGCTTTGTGGAACAGCGGAACAGAAAAACCGGCGGGGAAAAAGTAGAAAATTGAAAGGGGTGGAAGATTATAGAAGGCCGGGGGATAGTTAAAGAGCAATCGCTGATGAAGCTGTAGCTGATTGGATTGCATCCTCAAAGCGGAGATGCAGCTATCAATTGAACGTTACTTAAGGTTACAGCGAGAGGTAACCTTAAGTAAACCGTGATCGCTCCTAATTTAGAGGTTGCTTTCAGACTCGGAATAAATCGAAACCCTTATATCAACATCGGCTTACCCAGTCGAGGTCTCTAAAATCGTCATGAAGTAGGTATGTACTGCTCGATAGCAAAGCACCGCGAACTTTGCGGCACATCAATGTTAACCAGCCAGTTCTCAAGATGAGTGCAACATAGCAATAATATCTGCACACACAGTGAAACAGCAGCAGACGTTTATTAAACTCTCGAGGATATACCCGAGAGTACTACGGGCACCGCGAAAGATGACCATTCAACGGGAAACAACTTAATCGAGCCAAACCACGCCTAGAAGCATATGCAAAGCATCGATGAAAATGAAAATGGACTATCAAACAAAGCTTTTCGAACTTACACCGTCGGCGCCAGAAATCCCCGGGAATTATCTACTGTTACGAGCGACAATCGACATCACCCGACAGTAGAGAGCATTATGCACGCGTATTGGACACCCCGTGTATCCTCCATTACACGCAAGATCGTAAACACGCTTATTTACGTCGCGACAAGGCGCGATAACAAACATCCTCCCGACGTATCGGCCTCTACCGCGCGAATCGAGGTGGCGCAGGCGGGGGGCGGCAGTGGAAGGGAAATTAATCTCGTGAATCAAGGGACTCGTTCGCGAGTAATTTAAGAAATACGCGCAGCGCTTGTAAAAAGCTTGCCCCATTAGGCGTGCGCGCGCGAGCCTCGCCGGCTGCATGCTAAGGGACTTTATTGCCGTACAGCGCGCTGCCTACGCGCGGGGGACCGGCGCGAAATTCGCGACTTTTTAAATATAAGGATCGTAAGTCAGCGGCCCGCCTCGTAAGTCAGAGGCGCCGCGTCTCGGCGCGCCACCGCCAACAAAGTGGATTTACGCAGTTGGAGTGTATTTATCGACTGGTCCTCAATGGCCTGCCTCCGTGCCATTAGTATTAGCCGGTGGTCGATTATACTCCCCCGAGGGAATCGGACGGGTTCAGCGGGCTGGTCAGATAGATGGAGGGGTGGCAGGGGCGGCGGGGGAGGGGGCGTGCAAGTCGCGCGTCTCGAATCTCCGCCGATAGGAATGCCGGATGCCATATTCGTTAAATCATTCGGGGCTCGGTCATATAGAACGGGCGAACGCAAGCGCGCAATTACCGTCCATTCTGAACCAGAGCCATCTTCGAGCCTCTCCTCTCCCTCTCGCTCTCGCTTCGCCTTCGATCTCGTTCCTCCCTTTCCTTGGTCCACTCCCTCCCACCTGGCTGCTTCCACACCTTCGAGACGCTGCTCGACCTTCGAAGAATTCGACCTTGAGGCCTCCTCCGAACCGCCGGACGCACCTCGACCGCCGACCTAGACACACCAACCGATGCCCTCCGACCGGCCCGAGCGTAGTCCAACTTTCAATTAGGCCGAGTCTAATTGCCGCCGGCCGACGCCGCGGCCGTCTCGTGGCTCCCTTCCACTCCCCGGCTTCGGTCGAGGATACCGAAGCAACCGATTGTCGCCGGCCGTTTCGGATCCCGGCGCGAGTAGGTAGACACATACACTCGACGGTCGGTTGCGTCAGAGCGCGCGCGTTGCTCAATATTCGTCCACACTGTCTACGCGGGATGTGGGTATACTTTCCATTGTGGCGTGAAGAAAAAAGTCGATCGACGTCGGACGCGTCTTCGACTCGTTTATGTAACGAGATGCGGATTGCGTAAGAAGGAGGATGTTGGACAAATTAGGCGAATATACCTAAGTGGTAATCGCGGTAGGACGGATCTTTCAAAGGGACGACTAGGTATTCGAAATTGTCAAGTTTGCTGCGTTCTCGAGCCTGCTTGTGACAAAAGTAGGTGCCTATATCCCTGCTCGAGGGGCGGCCGCGGCGATGGAGAAGTTTCTTTGGGTAACGGAGACACCAGATAGACAGGGTAATGAGATTGACGTAAGGCAGGCCAGGCCGCGAAAGCGGAAGGATTAATAAAGTTAATTGGAGCAGATCGGAGAGAAGTCCCAGCGACAAATGGCACTCTAGCTGCTCTCGTAACGCTTAGATTACCCCCTGTACACGAACTGCGCGACCTGTAATGTCGAAGTGCATCCGGTGGCCGCCTTAATCGGCACACACGTACACATAGTACGTCTATAATACGCGCGGTGCAATAATAATTCGACACGATTTTCCATTGGAGCGCGATGCGAACTGCATATACCGTCGCCCTCGCCGCCCGTTCCGCGAGCGGGAGCCTCGCGAAACAACGGGGACAACCGGTTCCAGCGCGCATTTCATCGAATACTAACTGTCGCTTTTTAATTACGTTCGTTTCGCGCCTGACACTGAGCAATTGCAAAGAACGCGTCAGAGTTGCTGGACAGGTTAGATCGAGCCTCTAGCTTTCTCCGATGCTGTAAAAACTCGTATTTCGTCACCCCGAGGTCAATCGAACCCGTGGAATTCGTGTGGCCATGCTTATTCGGCATTTTCTGCCGAGTCTATTTCTGAGATGATCAGGTGAACCGGTGTCCTAGATTCGCAACTGAAGTGATTCCCCTCAAAACCTCTATTCCATATCGTTTACTCGTCTACGCGGTAAAAAAATCGTCGAAGAATTACAAGTTATTTGCGTAAAAAATTCAATATCGCTTTTACTGAAGCCAATATAGCCGAGCGTCATCGCTCGTAGACAGCCCTCGTTCACGGAGCTTTCGTGCCTACGGAATTCCACTCGGCCGGTACTCTCGGTGCACACGTGAAATTAAGCACCCTCGGCACACAGGGCCGTCCACCCACCCACGATTACCTAGACGCGCGGCGAAAGCTCGCTGCGTTACCAACAGGTACGCTCGTTTACCGTCAACTTGCCCTCCCGTCCAGAAGGAATACAGGGATAATTGCCACTTAGCCGCGGACTCTGTACAAGACCCGATAAAAACGATCGTTTAACAACTACCGCCGCTGACGATGTGCCATTTGACTGGCTACTCCTTCACTGCGAATGCACTTCTCCCGCGAGAGCTTCAGAATGAGGCTTTCCAAATGGGAATATCGGGAACGATACTGCCGGCGCATCGGAGGCTACCGATTATGTACAAGTGGTAGCCGCTGACGAGCGACGGACAGTATCGGCGATAATTTCGTTTACGACGAACGCTGGAATCCGCTGGACATAAACGCGAAACCCGAGGAAAGGTTTTTACGAAAGGGAGGACGGAGTAAAGTGAGAGGCGCCATTGCGATTTCATGCGTTGTGGAAGGAGCGAGCGATGTTCGGTAACCAACGATTGGCAGAGTGAAGTCAGAGTGATTCAAGCTCGTTCAGAGTATTATGATTGGTCGTAACATTCCACTGCACGGAGCTTCGACTCTATTTTTAATCAGTGATACCGCGACTGAACTTCAAACTTCAGTCCGTTCCTTTCACCGCCGCTCTATCCTTTAAAATTTTATCCCAATCGACGGCTCATCGGCGAATTATTTTCGAATCAACTGCAACGTTATTCAGATCCCATCGGCACGTTTCCACAACACGTCGACCGTGTATGTAGGTACGTGGCATCGAGCGATCACCTCGCCCATAGTTCGCGCGCGCGAGAGATCGTGTACCTTTTACCTGTCATCCGCGAGTAATAATCTTGTAAAGGTACGCTGCAACGTGGATGGGTTATGGGAGCAGGGAGGAGGGCTCGTTGGAAAAGGCGGCGGAGGAAGAGGCGAGCGAAGACTGTGGGCAAAGGAGAAGGAGCAGGAGGCGGGAAGAAGGAGCAGAAGCAGTAGATGAAGAGGAAGATGAAGGAGACGAGGAAGGAAGAAGGAGAAGAGGAAGAAAGGGAAGAAAGGATCAACAACCTGCGGGCACTCCTCTGCATCGAAGGTGGAATCCACCACCGGCGAAACCAATGAGCTATGCTGACAACGGCAGATCTATCCGCGCCTCGTCGCTTACTGCTACACACTGCCTTCCACCAACCTTCCATACCTAACGGTCGCAAGAAACTTCGACCATTATTGCGGTGATTGCCGGGGTACCTGTTAACGCGTAGCCACGCGGATATTCAGCGGACGCCGTGGATCGCCAAGGTCAATGCCACCGAGAGGAGGATCTCGATGGAGCTCGAATCCTAGTTACATCGACCACACCCGATTTCAGCCAGCCTGGCGCACGGAAGAAGAAATCGCAAATCGGCTGCCTCCTCGGTGCGTCTCGTATTTCCTTTTGCCAGCTCCGCGACGGCACAGAAATCTTTTAGGATGCCAGACGTACGCGGGGAATCTGGATCAGGCTCCTTTCTTGGATGATCGATTTTCATAAGTGCAAGAACGAAGGATGATGGAATAAAGTTGCTGTTGCATGGCGGATGAATGTAGAAACAGGTCAAGTCTTCAGTACCTATCTTGAACAGCCAATATGTGCAAGTGCATCATGGTGAGAAGAGATTAATCGCTTCATTGGTACATTCTTATTTCTTGAGAAATCGTATGGAGATGATCGTTTTGGTATTTTTTTTTTTTTCATCAGAGTTGCTTTAAGCGTGGCGTTAAACGTGCGATGCGGCTACTGAAACGTAGAACCGTTTCACGCCTCTCGAACTCGAACAGCTTGAACGACAGAGATCGTTGTTTTTCCACTGATCTGAATCTTCTTTCGCGCCGTGACTCGTGCGAGCTGCGACAGCGGGGTATTATTCACGAACTAATATTAGAATCACAATGTTGTCACCGTGAAAGTCGATCGTACGGAGAGCGGGCCTCTGAAGAAACGAACCAATGCGGTTTCAGGCGAGCATATTTAACTCTGTTAGTTACTGTAGTACCTGTGGCAATCTAAGTGCCCGTCAATTTTCACGTAACACCGAATTGAGAACCTCTGTCGACGAGGGGTGCATAACTTCGGTATTACACGGTATACGTCCGTATGGGCCCGTACACGAAGACTTGTCTCCACGGAAGAGGCACAGCTGTTTCGTGCCTTTCTCTCTCGACTTTCATCCCTTGCGTCGATCTGTCCCCTTCTATTTCATCTCGCGTACCATCGGCGACCCTTCCCCTGCGAGCAAATCCTGCGACCCCCTCACGAACACGAAACGCGTGAAATGCACGGCTCAAAATTCGTGTTCGAGTCTAAACGCGGTGGCTAAAAGCCTCTGCATATTCACGGTCGAAGCACTCCGTACATTTACTTATCTTGTTTATGCTCCTGTGCTCTCAGATAATTCAACGTGAGTCAGTTAGAAAAATTGGGGGGCTATAGATTGATTAAATTATTAACGAAAATATTCTTGCTTCTACGATCTTCGACCGGTGTTGTACAACTTCACGTCAATTCAGTGGAGCCTCGTCAATGTATCAAGGCAAGAACTCATATGCTCTACTTGATCACGCGAAGAACGTCGATCGATCCGATCAAAGCTGCACAAGACATTTCTTCGCTCTTCTTCAGTGGGCACTGCTGCTCGCCGTAATACTATCGTTTATTATGGACGAGTGTCCGCAGTGACAGAGGTAATTAATGAGGCAGCGATTCGTGTAATATCGCCTATAATGGATAACGAAGGTGTAGGATACAAACAAAGCTACAAAAAGAAATCGATGGCTGAAAACGAGAGTGACGAGTCTAGACCACTGTGAGCGAAATTACTGGGGTCTGAAGACAGGTCGATACGACCTGCACAAAGTATACAAAAAGATTTCCCGTAAAAAGTCATGGGTAATTTAAGGACGACCCCTAATACAGAACACCCTCCGAACCTATCCACCCGCAACTTGCAGAAGAAAAAAATGAATAAATCACACGCGAGAAAGGAGGCGACCTGTACCAGCCCTTCTACAGTTCATTGTTATCCGACAATGGAAAGATTTCCGGAAAAGTCCTCCTAGCTACAAATTACACGATCCCTGTCGAATCACTATCATTCGCAAGTGAAACAATTCGGCCAAGCAGCACGGCACGATCGCACCGGACACGGAGCCGTGTAATTTTCAAAATCTGCCCCCACAACGGCCGTCGTTGACGGTTTCCTCTGGGAGGCTTTTGAACAGGGCAGCGGAGGGCGGAGTGTACTCCCTCTGTTTAAGGGGTAATGCTAGTTTTGCGTTACGCGCGAGTCCGCTGTTCACCAGCCGTACCTACCTGCGCGATGTACCTGCGAACGTGCAATTCACTTAATAGCGTTCTCTCTTTCCCTCTCCTCCTTCTCCCTCTTCTCCCTCCACCCTCCCCATCCCCACCCCTATCCGTGCACGCCGCGCGCAAGAACTAATTACCTGTTACACACTCCGCAGAGTAGAAAATGCCAGTTTCAAATTCCAGTGCGCACACAGCCCAGGGAGGCGGGCGGGCGGGAAAGCGCTTTCGAAAAGGCTGTCCAATGCGCAGGAGGCAAGAGAAGAGCGTCGAAATCAAAGTATCGAATTGTTCGTAGGAAAATATTGTCCAATACGTGTTACCGGAGCGTGCACGGTGATCGTGCGCCCCGATAGTTGTAAAAAGGGGCTGAGGATTCGTACAAGCATCGAGGTTCGCCTGGCCACAGAGGAGGTCAATCTAATACATATCAATTGTGAAGACTACTGCGTACGTCCCTCCGCGTTCACCGTTCCGCTTCATTTGCATTCTTTTACATGCATCACGTATCTGTCGCCCATCTTCTCTGACTCCGGCAAGAAAAGGAGACCGTGCACGTATATTATCCGGCCGAATCCGATATTTCAATACGAATAAATCTGAATAAATTCGTAAAGTGTCGCTGGTGTGCTCTGCTTATCGACCGTCCGATCTGTGGCCGCGTAACCGGCGCGGTGGCTCCGCGGGTTGAGCGGCACTGGGCACAGGAAACGTTTGTAGCGTGATTAGTACGGAGAGGCGTGTACTACCTCGATCGCGTACGTTTGCTGTCAGCTGTCGGTGAAGAGGGTCCAGAGCATCGGCGGGCGACCTTGCCAACCAGTTGTCTTCGCTCGAGCCGACTAATTAATGCCGTAATGCCTGGCCGCGGCGCGTCACGTCACGCCAGCCGCTGATAAACCACCGCCGAAAACCTCTTATCGCTGCGCCTATCCGCCCCGATCAGACGCGCGATGCCCGCGGGCCCTCGCGACTCGCAACAGTCGCAGCAGCGCGACGCCGAGCAAACACTCTGTTTCGGAGCTGCCCGCTCCACTCCGCGGTCGACTCCGCTCCCAACAAATGCAATTACAGGCCGGGGATTCGCTTAATCGGGTCCACCGTAATTTAATCAATGTAATCGAAAGTAATTTGGGTTAATTGTCCACTGTATCTAATCGTTCTTTCAATTCGATTGCGGTAACGATTGGAGCGATGCGACTGGAAAACGCGAGCCGCACAGCGCCGCTTCGGTTCCGTACGGCTGGCGTCTCGTTCGGGGAGGAAAGAATCGATTCGTGGAATCAATCGTTTCTGTGAATTTCAAGGATTAGGTACTGTATAGAATGTACTTTCGGTATGTTTGCAATGTAATCTGCGGGACAGGGGGGGGGGGCAGTTTCCGGATAGTTAGTAGAATGAAGACGGGGAAGGACGAACATGTAATTTTAGGCCACTTCAAGGATACCCGTGTGTCTCCATCGGCTGTTCGTCACCTTGAATTAACCGTCTCGACGACCGAGACTCTGCCGCCGGATTACTCGCGGACATGACACAGAGTGGAACAGGGGTGCGGCGGATAAAACGAAAGGAGAAGAAGTTAGATGTGCTCGGTAAATTTAATAGAAACTGGAATTACGAAGAACGAAAGACACTGACGAAATATGCAGGGGAATGCAATGCAATTGACAGTAAATGAACTGCAGATGATTTTTACGTAACGTAGTGGAGGTTTATGGAGATTACAGGACGTGGAGGGAAAAGGGGATGAAAGGAAGTGACGGCGTGGTATGAGAAAGCAGGGCGAAAGAGTCGATCTTCGTGATAACACCTGGGGACGAGTGACCCGGGTCGTTCACGATCTCTCGGAGAAATTGACGCTTCCTGTCCTCCTCTTCGTGGACAACCAGCCACACTTTCACCCGTGGACGGTGAAAATAGTCCGCTAATGGTTACAATGAACGCGGAAGGATTGCTTTTAGCGGCTCTCGCCACGAGGGAACCTTGCAACGTCTAAACAGTGGATGGTAATTATCGGGACATTCCTTCGATATCTGGCAATCCAGTTTATTAAATGTCAACACATTCTGCCTGACTATGATGCAATTAAGACACCCCCAAATATTCCAAAAATTCGTAATACTACTTAGTACTCTACCCATTTGTTTCTCAACGCGTAGACGTTACCTAAAGCACGTATGCTCTACAGTTTTTTAATAATATGTCGACCCACGAATTCCTTCACGTATGTCTAGATTCTAAGAATCTTTGCGTTATGTTTCCTTCTTTTGAACTGGAAAGAAAATTAAGTAGATTTGGGTCAGATAGCAAGGATGGGTATAGAGTTCTCGTTCTTCCTGAAGTACGACGACTGAAGGTGTTGAAAAGAGAAAACATACAATATTCTACGTTCATAAGAGAACTTCCTCTGGACCTATTTTCATGATGCATCAGGGTGGCTCCAATCGAGCAATCGTGAGCGAATGCAATCTGAAGAGACGAAATCTGTAGGTTCTACGGAATGGCCGTTTCGTCTAAGATAGTCCACCGCTTCTGCATATTAATACCGAGGACTCGTGTTACGTAATTCGTAGGTTACTCGGTTACTTTCTACCCGATCAGCAGCTGTCCCTGTCTCTGACTCTCGTTCTCCAATTCTCTGTCTGCAGTTGGTATTACCGATACAAGGTTACCGTCTGCTCGTCGACTGCGCCGTTTCGAGATGACAACGACGGCAATTACTGCACCTGTGATTCAATGACAGGCAACCACTGACCGATCCTGTCCTACCTTCGCGGAGGAGGCAGATGTGCCTACGCAGAATTTTAGAAGCTGAGCCTACACTACCGATCTACCGATCTCAGAATAGAAATGGGTCAAGACAGGACACTGTACTGCCCAAGTCTACTGGCGTTGGAGTATATGAAAAGTTCAGGAATTAATTATAATACAAGCATTCTTCTCACCAAGTTTGTTTACTCGTTTTCTTTACTTAAGGGGTTATACCTAGTCAGGCGGCCGAAAAGAGGCGAATGTTTGTGATTTTTTTTTTTGAAAAAGTGGAAGCATATATTTTTACAGAACTTTTTGCACTTAAAAGAGCAACGTTTAAAGAACATTTGGTAATTTTTTCGTAGAAAAATATTTGCGTTTATAATAAAGTAACAACCCACATCCAAGTAGCCTTTTAAAAAATTTGGTTTTGCGGTGAGAACTGCCATTCGGAAGCAGATTATCTAAAATCAAAAAATCAAAAAGATTTCGTTAGTATATTAGTTTATCCTCTGATTAATCGATGGAATTTCCGAAATATTAAGTTCAAGCAAAATGGCAGCTGTTTAAATTTAAGGTCCCGATTTTTGCAAAAAAAACGGCCGTTTTTCGTTCATAAAATCGAAAATATATATTGAAAAAAATCCTTCGATCAACCACTAAATTTTTATATCTAAAATAAGCCCACAAAATTTCAAAAAGATTGGTGCAGTAGTTTTTGAGATATCTTGCTGACCGTTTTTAAAAAAGCTTCTTGGATGTCGTATTTTTATTATAAACGTAAATATTTTTCTACAAAAAATTACCAAATGTTCTTTAAATCTGGCTCTTTTATGTACAAAAAGTTCTGTAAAAATATATGCTTCCGCTTTTTTAAAAAAAAATCACAAACATTCGCCTCTTTTCGGCCTCCTGACTATGTATAACCCTTTAAGGGGGGAACCTGGTGTAATCGGCAGAAATCAAGGTTCTTTTTTTGGGAATATTTTGTATAGAAATTATATATTGTATGCTCCGAAACACGCGCCATTTGGAATTATCGCGTTATTTTTAAATAAAAAAATGTTTGTTCACTTCTTGAAAAACATAATAATATAGCCTAAAAGATTTAAAAAGATAGTTTCCTTATAAAAATTCCCCAAAAAGAACGTTGATTTCCGCCGATTGCACCAGGTTCCCCTCTTAAGGAACTACTTCGAGTAGCAAGTACATTAATTAAACAACTAAGAAAATTGTTCTGCCTTGCCACTTCGGGAACACCATGTCTGAGGGAATAATAACGGCGGTGAAATATCATTTGAATCGACGTCCCGTCAGGCAACGGGAAGAGAATCATCCAGTCCCGTCGAGTCCCATAGACAAGATAAATTAAAAAAGTTTTAGGAAGTTAGAAAACGGAGCTCGCCGAGACCGCTCTAGACACGATTGGAAAAAGGTTTCATTGTCGAGTGGCAGGAAGTGTAGGTGCAGGTAGTTTATAGGTTTAGATGCAAGCAGCACGACAAGGGAGTGAGAGAGGACGGAAGAGAAAGAGAGAGAGAGAGTGAGAAAGAGAGAGTGGAAGGAGAGGAAGAGAGAAGAGAGGCCCACCGGCGTGCCGCTGCTCGAGTCTACACTGTCGTCCTGCAATAACCGTTCGCTCTTTGTCCGCTCAGCTGCCTGCTACTCGCCAGTGGTTCTCGATCCGATCTCTCGATCGACCGCCGACCCTTTCAAATGCAACCCCACGTCGGTTTCCATTTCCATAAAGAGGCCTGTGGGTCAATCGAATTGACGATGACTGCGAGAAAATTGGCACGAAATAATGGCGGCCCGAAAGATTAAAGTTGAACGGAGAGAGTTAAATTTGCAAGGCTCAAGTGGAATTGAAGGATTATGAGTGAAGAGGCTGAATCAATGGAAAAGGTTCAGATTTAGGTTGGCATTTGGTTTTTACGTGATCGTTGGACAAAAGAACCACGAATGAATGTCACATAAATGGAAAACGAGCAGGAAGACAGAGAGACGGTTACTTTGTAGGCGTGAGGTGGTCAGTATCGAGCGACCTGCTCCGATGCACCATACCCTGCCTCTTTTCCTGGCTTCTGAACCCTCTTCCACCTCTTCGTCAACCTTACAATCCTGCCGAGCAGCTTATAATTACTCTTAACCGCTGATGGCCTTTATTAGTAAACCGGCGAAAAGTAATTGCTGGGTGGGTAATTGTGTACAAACAAAAGGGCTGGGAAGAGGTACAAAGTTTTGAGAAACATCGCAGTAATCCCATTCGGAAAACTCAAATTTTAACCACCGGTTGGTTCCGCTCGGCTAGTGTGAACAGCTCGATTACTCGAATCACTCGAGCTTCTCGACAGTATTCTAAATACTCATACTCGAATGAGATGCAAGCTATCACACGATAAATCCAAATATCCTTCCCAAATAAATCGTACTGTGAGTCGCCTTCAGTGGCCACCCCATTTTGACTTAATTACAACAAAGTTCATTCAAAGAACACTTTAATCTTCAATAATTTCAAACATCCAATGCAAACCGTACTCCGTATTGCGAGTCGTGCCACGGCCGCGCCCTTTAATTATCAAAATTCATCGTGCCCGATAATCGCGCTTATCGCAAAAATGGCAAGATAAGCAAGACTACTAAGTAGGGAATCCGCGCAATAAATCGCGACGCGCTGCCTTGAAGGCTAGCACACAGCTGTCCTCGCCTCCAGTAAATAGCGCACCGCTAATTGTTTACGAATGACGGGTGCGCGCGTGCGCACTGAAAATAGCACTCGCCGAAATGTTCTCGCCGCGAGTGGCCTGCGGAGCCTCGCGCGACCCCGTCGTCGCCTACTGCTTCTGTTCCCATAAACAAGCCAGGGGACATGTCCCAGTTAATTACCCCCGCCCCCTGTTAATAATTATTCGGGGTCTAACACGGGCAGGGGCATTGTGCCGCCTTTGACCAATAAATAATCTCGCTGTTGCTAATTAACACATAAATCAACGTTAAGAAGCGCAGGCTCGCAATTGCAGGTAATAGAATTCGCGATAATTTGTAGGTACATGCACAACCTATGCACTTTATACGTGCGAAAGGATCCTGATGGAGAGTACTTTATCCTAGCGCCGTTTCGAGCTCGTCAGTCCAGGTAGGCTACTTTTACATTGCAAGTGGTCGCGATAAAGTGGATAGGAAACCGGGCTAGGTTGTCCCGACGCGCGCAAACGCCGATGGTACGCGAGAAAAGGGTACGCAATGGGTGGTCCAATTATAGATAAGCGTTAATTGATTATTTACCACCTGTTTATCGGCTGGCGAACAATGGGTTATTATCTTAGTACGGTCGCCCGGTCCGGAAGAATCGGTTATTGTCTACGAACGAGTGGCTGAATGATGTCGAGGCGAGTGGAGGACTGGGATTGGAGGAATTCCCTTTTCCCTTGGTAAAACCAGAGATGGACAAAATTTTTATTTAAATAAAATTCCGAATAACGATGAAAAAAAATCGTCATTCGTTCGTTAACGCGAGTTAACTTTATTCGACACATGACGAATAATTTTTTTTAACTCTTACTCGTTATTCGGAATTTTATTTAAATAAAAATTTAGCTCATCTCTGGGTAAAACGAACGTATGCTTCACATTCGTGGTCATGGCATAAAGTGTACTCTACCTTAAAAGAAACACGAGGGGTGGGTGGAGAAATGGTGAAATTTCTGTGTTCGGTCAAAAAGAGGGAGCTCTCAAACTAAGCCTACCATGTTCCATGATTCTGTGATGATAAAAGAGGCTGTGAATATAAGCTTGGAGAAGTAGCTCAGTATCGAGAATCTCCCATGGTATCGATCAAGCAGCCACAGAATTTAATGAAGAAGGATAAACAGAATCCAACGTGAAACGATCAATTTCTTCCACGAGAAGAAAAGATCAGCTTGCCCAGATAGGAAGAAATCAGTATGCATTTACAAACAACCGTTTTCTCTTCGCCGCCTTGTCGGCGCGATCATCCTAGCCACCTCCAACCCTATCTCGTCCCTATCGGCTCTGCCAGCGACTCAGCCCTCTGTGCCCCGTTCTAGAGTTACATCACAGTACCTAACTATAGGCACACTGCTACCACTGAATCAATAAATACCTACCTGGCCGCGTTGAGGACACTTGGCAGCTGTACTCTATCCTCTGCTGCTCAAAGGTGCACCGCATAAACAGATTTTCGAAAGTCCTGTGTGCTACAGGATACAAGACACCTGCTCGCCAGCTCGCGCTTATCGAATAGCGATTGCTTTGATAATAGAAATATGTGTGGCGTAATATGTATTATAATAGACTATATATAAATTTGCTATGTGATGAATTTAACAGAAAGCGGTGGCAAAGCGAGTGTCCTTCATTCTGTTTTTGCTTCTGAAGCAGAATTCTAGTGATTTAATGTAATAAGCAGGAAGAATCAATTAGGCGTGTACGTTAAACTGAAAATATGAGCGTCCCTGTCGGGCTTCCAATTCTCCTGCACAGAAGTTCCGTAGCTACTGCTCTCTCTCTCTCTCTCCTTCCGACCATCCCCTCGTTTACTACCTTTTCCATAGACAGGATGCTATGGGGTCGAAAGCGTCGCTCGCTACCATGTGGACCATACGTGTCGCGGCGCAACCCTTCCCCGGCATAACACATTACCACAGACACCATATGGTTACGAATGTAGCCTTCTATGGTGGGCTTAACCTCGTTTTAACCGGTGACTCTATCGGTGAACTTAATTTCATCGCCGCCGATGCACCGCGAATCAATGAAAGTGTCCTTTCCGTCCACTTTATTTTTTTGCCCTATTACGGGCGACGATGCACTTTGCCCGCGTGTGCATTCCTTTTCTGTGTCACAGCGAGAGGAATGAAAAGGATGGTTTAAATCGACGGGCGAGCAGAGGCTCTTTTTTCCTACGGCGAGGAAATGCAACGGCGAGGAAATGCAACGGCGAGCGCCGTCATAAGTTCCGCAATCTTCCTTTTTTTTAACGCGCTTCTCACAAGCCGAACAATGAAACGAACGGCGAGGGAGTTATGCAACCAGTTACTGGATCATGTAAATCGTACGTACATACAATAAAGAAACATTGCGAAATCGTTCATTACGCTTTTCAACGGACCTCGGGCCGCGACCGAGCAAATCCCTCGCTCTTACATTGTCGCAACAACCGCGCCGGCTACTCCTTTTTTTTCCGCATCGAAAAAACCTTGGCGCTGCTGGCACCGACAGGAACACCTACCCGAATAAAGCCAATCGTCTAATCTCGGTATCTCGACACGGACCTCGGGATCGCAATAACACAGTGGAAAATAATGGAATTCGACTCGGTTTCAATTTCGTGATCAACTCGGCGGAACAATGTCTTTTAGAGCTCGAGCATTTCCGCGGGGCAACGCACGGAGGGCCGTTCGAGGGGTCGAATTAACATGGCCAAAATCGAAACGGAACCTCCACACGGGGCAAAGGAAATCGTCCGTGCCTCGAAACAGCGATGGGGAAACCGGCCCACGAAGTGGCTCTCAGGACGTAAGCGGTGTATGGAGTACGGAGCACGCGGTTGAGAGGCACTGGGGCACGCTCAGCTGGAGCTCTGCCGCGCGCGAGGTACAGAGAAGGTGAGGAGAAGGGAGACGAGGAGGTGGCAACAGCGCGGCGCTCGACGGACGGGTGGCACTGGTTCGTGCATAGGCGCAAGCGCGCGCCTTCCGATAGAAAAAGAGAGGAAGAACGAGACACGCACTCGTTCGAGGGATAACGGCCGACAGAGAGAAAGGAGAGCCACTGATGAGGCACAGTGGCCGAGCGTCGGACACTCCGTGGCTCTGTCCGAGCGTCCCCATTAATTTCAATGTATCTCCAGTGGCGAACTACTTGAGTGCAAAGTAGGCTACTGTCATCGGTGATTTTTCCTTCTACCCGCCGAGAGGCGACTGCCCGTAGATTCTCTCGCGTGCGATGAGATAGGAAGCGGAA
The DNA here is from genome assembly GCA_029448645.1 of Andrena camellia. NCBI lineage: Eukaryota > Metazoa > Arthropoda > Insecta > Hymenoptera > Andrenidae > Andrena > Andrena camellia. The sequence continues at coordinate 18,422,523 of CM055677.1, forward strand.
GAGAGAGGATGGAAATTGGGTGACTACATCTGAAATAGCAGTGTCCGGTTTGAAAAGCTTCTGGCGGAGCGAGGGGTAAACGGAGCGTGCGTGCGCGCGAACCGTGTGCATCGCGTGAAATGCAACTCTGCGTGGCGGCAACGACGCGTGCTGCGTCTACGCGAATGTGACCGATCGCGCGCGCACAAATCGAGCCCCCACCCCCTCGCGGCCGACGCCAATGGTTTTTACCGGCGCACACGCAGCGCGAGCGACTCTCTGTACCAATTGGTAAACCCATCCGACACGACACCTACGACGAGTCGCATCTGGCCTCAGAGAGAGGACCGTGCGCCGCTTTTACACGGTCCACCCCGCTCTGCCACGCGCGCGCTTCTGCCTGGCGTCCTCCTCTCTGGCGCCGAATCGACGCGCGCGGGTTCGTTCGAAAGCGTCGATAAAGAATGGACGATTATCTCTGTCCACGCATTTGTGGCGAATGGAGCAATTAAACGTCGTAGAAGATTTACACGCGTGATATCATTAACACAAATTTGTAAGATCTTGATCGAGGAAACACTTTGCGACGTCCCATTTGAGGGACTTAGCTAATCAATGTTTATTTCTAAGTCGTGACTATGCTGATTCAAGTTACTATAAAGATCGATCGCTTTTTAAAGCAATATCTGTGCGAAACCGACGTAACGAAATTGTGTCGAACGGAGAAAGTTTCTCGAGCGTGTCATATGGAAACTAGTGGGAGTTTAAAGACGACGCGCGTATCTGTGTATAGACGGCACGCGCGTTGGGCAATATCCGTTTTGTCGATGCCCATTGTGAAGGGAAAGGTAGCCGTGACTAACGATTTTACTCAAACTGTCGCTGATAGCGCACGCGACCGCTGTGTCAAATGTTTTCACACTGAATACACCCTATCAGCGTCATCATCTATCGTACGTATACACAGCGGCAACAATTATCGGGCCTAATTTCAACGCGAGGCTATCACGATTCTTCCGAGAAACCAGCACAGAGGTGGCGCACAACGCTCGCGTGTTACGACGAACCGAACAAGGAGGTGGAAAATATTTTCGTTCGAAAGGGTCACTAAGTCACACCCAAACGTAATACAATCCGCTGACTTCGTCGGCCCCCCCTCAACCGTTCTCATTCAATTAATCATAACACGCTGTAGCACGAGGTTACCCGTGCATCGCCGCGCGCCCGAGAGATCGATAATTTGTCCACGCTCTGTGTACCGATTAACCCAGAACCGGAAGCGATGCGATGCGCGGATAGGCCCGAGTGGAGGGGAGTGGAGTGAATTATTCCAAGGCGCACAAGAATGGCCCCCGCCGCCCCCTGCACGCTAATAACCCGAATGGGGGTGTTTATTTATTATTCAGCCGGTAGGTTTGTAGCCCGCTGGTATTCGCCTATCTCCCGACAAGCATGCGAAATTATTAACATCATTGATAAATGTCCGGCGCGGACGTGAGCCGCGAGTCGAACGGTCCCGCGGACGATTACATATTTCCATGGCGGATCGGCCGCGATCGGGCCACACTGTCTAAATAGGAATAAATAGCCCATTGTCGTAACGAACGTATTCTGCGTTACGTCAATACACGCTGGAATACATTACGCTCGCGAGCAACCACAAGCAAGATGGTGGATGACGCGTTAACTGGGCTAGTGGACGTTATTAAATATCGCAGGCACGGCTCCGCGTGCGTAATTCATTGAGCCTGATGGCGTGCAAATTCAAATTAGAGGATTCCAGGGGAGGGACTCGAGCGCTCGGAAACGGTTAGTCGAGCTTTGTTCGAGTGGAGTATCGGGATCGAGTGGAGGGAGGGGAGAGCGAGTGGAGTAATCGATACTTTGGAACGGCTTGAATAACTCTTGTGAAATTGGAGTGAAAGTGGAAACTTTGGATAGTTTAAATGAAAACTCGAATCTTTTGAATTGAACTCGATGAGCCAACGTCTTCTCGACCCGGACTTCAATTTTTTTTTTCTCCAATGTCTCGTGTGTGTAGGATCAGCGTGGACGAGCAACCAAATTTCGTATTGCACGGTGTGACGCATCAGGCCCATAATGAGCACGGCAACGCGTAGCGAGGCTTGCAGTTTGTGCATGATGCAAGAGGGAAGACCGCATTCGGCATTCAGTACGACAATTGCATTATTATTCCGACAGTAAGCCTCACAATGGCGATACTCTTCCTTCCTTTCTTCGATTCTGCCACAGGCTCGCTGCTGCCACGCAACCACAAAGAGCTCACGCAGAGAGCGAGCTCGACTCCGTCGCTTTTTCCTGCGACGTCGGTTCCACTTTTCCACGGGGAATGGAAATCGACGCGTAAAACCTAATCTCGGTTAACCATCCTAATTGCCTGAATTGTTCCATCCAACATCGTCTCTACCATTCCCTTTCACTCGTCAATAACACCAATCAGAAATAGATTTCTAACCAATATTCCCATCGATATGAATCTTTATATCCATGAAATTGTAGAATTCCAGGAACAGGATGGACAAGTGAGTTGAAATAATTGAAAAGATGCTCTGCTCTAGAACGTGTGGACAAGGACTGCCCCTTTTCTTCACGCGCTCCCCAAAAGCGTGTTTGGAAAGTCGGGGGTGCACGCTTGGGCCGTACGAGCTCTAAACAGGCCCAGCCGATTCGTCGCGCCTAGCCTCATCGCTAAAATAAGGTCAATGTCCCTATTTCTAACCATTTAAGAGTTCTGCTATCGTAAAAATAGATTTTTATTATTTATTTATGCAACAATCGAGAAAAAAACACCTACTAGACATAATATTTAACCTTCCCTTTACACATAAAATAAACAAGAAGTATTTTTAAAAACATTTTAACCTAATAATAGTCGATTTAATATGAAGTATAAAATGTCCTTATTTCTGCTCAGCGAAAATGCTCGAAATTTTGCTCCAATGACACTCAGCAACCAGTGAAGAGAATCGAGCTATCTTCCCATAACTTTGCACTCGTAAAATCAAACTACAACGTCCAATAGTAGGAGACACCGAGTGACTTGGCGAGTTTTATTACGACCAGATCAGAACCCTTTCCCTTCCACCTCATACAACGCCGTTCTTGCCCGCGAAATCATTTCAACGTCCTCGATGGAGGCTACTTCCGGTAAGTTTCCAACAGAAACGGCGGTCCATTAACGGAGCTCTACACAAGCTGGTATCTCTGCGTGGATCTCGACAGCGACACCGTGGCGACCAAGTGGAATCCTCCACGAGTTCATATATTTGAAACAATAAGCGAGCGAGAAGCGAGGTCCCCCTCGGGGGAGGGAGGGGGGGGGGAGTAGCGTATTCAACGGCGTACGGGCCATCTAGCCGAGACGTGACCGGTAACTAAAATGTCTCGCATTACTGTACGGCTCCGAAAGCGAGTCATACGTGTCCATGAGCGAGCAGGAGCGCGGACGATGAGATCTGGCTGGCCGCGGATCCCAAAGACGGACGCCGCTCGTTCGAGGAAACGTATAACGCCGCGAAGAAAGGAGCTGATAGCGATCGCCGTCCACTTTCACGGGCACAATCCCTTTCCGAGTTACGCTCGCATTAAAAACGCTGCATGCTGTGCTCCGTGGTCGCGTCAACGACACCGCTATGGGACCGTTAACGCGACGTCCGCCTTTAAGCCACCACGACACGAGGAATATTCTCCGGGAAATCCTGTGAAGCGAACTTTTTTCGCAATTACGCTGAACCGCCCTGGGCATTCGCCTGTTCAGAATAATTGTGGTAACTGGTTGGAGACTTTTAGAAATAATATGGACAAGGGTGGCACAGCAGAGGATCCTAATCAGAGATGCGCAAAACTTTTATTTAAATAAAATTTCGAATGACGAATAAAAGTTAAAAAAAATTATTCGTCATGTGTCAAATAAAGTTAACTCGGGTTAACGAACGAGCGACGAGGTTTTTTTTAAACTTTTATTCATTATTCGAAATTTTATTTAAATAAAAATTTTGCCCACCTCTGATTCTAATGTAAGGAGGTCTAGTGGGGGTGTGGAATTCTATTGCTATGTTTCCTTCTTGCAAATGTATCTATTGGAAGTATCGAAGAATCCTCGCAGTGGAGCAGCGGTGGTAGAAGAAGTTTTGAAGAAAGAAACTCTTCAGAGTGTGGAGGAGTACACCCCAGTTCAGTGCCGAAGTGAAACAGAGGAACGAGGGGAATATAATCCTGAAGACTTATATTTGAACGCAGCAATGCGTCTCGTTGATTCCTCCTCGAGGTTACAGTGGAGAGCCGAGGTGCGCGTTACAACGTCGAGCGGAGTAAAGAGAAGCAGCAGCAGGTCCGCCGTAGACGCGCATTCCTTATTGAACTCTCGATAGCGCGAGCAGGCCTCGAGGGGCTAGGGAAAAGGAATCGTAGCGCGAGCGTCCGCAGCATGCGTCATACGTCCGGAATGTAACACCCTGCGTCTCGTCGGAGAGTGCAACCGCGAAGGGGACAACGTCTGGAGCATTTTCAAGCGTAGGCTCGAACGAGAGCGTGCCAGGAGGCACGAGAGGAAGCAACGAAACGCGCCACTCTCCTCAGCCCCACACCGACTGACATTCAAGAGGGGTGCGCGTCACAGATCGTTTCTTCCTCTCGAATCGCTAAGGCATCGGGTTCCCATAACTCCTCCGCGTTTATTACGCCACGAAAAACAGTCCATCGCGACAGACGCACTTTCTTTTCACTGATAATGAGACCCAGCAACACGATCCTGCGAACGAGAATTCACTTCACAGCTATTGGAGGCGTCAGAGGGACTCCAGAATTCTACCTACAATGTCGAGTTTGTATACACAACCCCCTCTAGTAGGTTCCAGAGGCTCCTCAAAGGATTGCCTGTGGAGTAATCTACTCCTTCACTAAAAGAAAACAGGAACCGCTCCAAAACTACCATTAACCTGTCGACTGGGGTCATTCCTCAACCAGAAACCAGACCAACAGGCGTTCATAATAAATAACAAAGATGCTAAGTGTTTCCAGACACGTAAGCGCAAGACCTCTTTCTATCCTCCGGGCGAGTAGACTAAGCCTGCTTTTGTTACTCATTCTTGAGCACTTCGTAAAACCCTTAGCGAATCGTAACCAGAATCAATATGTCTACCAATTTCGGATCACAGGATTTTTACAGTTTTCAGATTGCAGAGCCGACGTCGTCAGCTTCGGATGCTTTTTTACAGGAAGTGCATTCACGGATCTCACCCGTCGTCGATTACTCGTCTTTGGTCAGAGGATCGTTGTCGATCCTGTTGAAAGACGTACTCTGACGCTCATTATACGCAGGCCCGGAGAGGCCAGACCCAGCGAAGGTCGGGCCCGACGATCACCGCGCGAGAGCGCACGAATTCGAGCACGCTCGGCCCGCTCTCACCCACATACGCTCCTCGACGCGCGACTCACGCATCGAAGGCAAAGGCAGGCACGAGCAGAGGCGAGCGCTCATTGGGATCTTGAGGCGGCTACGACTGCCAGGGAGACAGACGATTCCTGGAACGGCGGTGGGTGCATTTCGAGGCTTTTGTTGGCCACGGAGAAGCGATAGGCCCGAAAACCACGGAGAAAGAAGAGAGGCGGGAGAAAGAGGGAAAGAAGCGCTGGCGACTTTTGAGGATCACATAAACGTCCTTCGACAGGCAAGGGCCCATGGTTCGGGGATGTATTTCCAGACTGGGTAGACGGTTCTAAATCCTTCAGCAGTTAGACGCCTCGAAATTATGGACACCTATTATGTATAGTGCATTAGAATCTCGAAGAGCCTTTGAATATTCTCCACATCATTGAAATTGGCTTTCGGTATCTTAAGTAGATGAATTTAGGGCACAACAAGGGAAACAGTGTAATGCGAATGCGATCGATGGTGAGTTGCAACGGGATCATCCTTCTTTTTGTCTACAATCGATCGAGGATCGTGGTACGTACAATGCAAACAGTCAGAAATTTGGAGGCCGAGAAGTGTTTCTGGAGATAAGATGCACGAAAACGTGTATTTTACGTTGCTTAGGGGATGCGTGGCCAGATAAGAACGCCCGATTTTACGCGGCCAATTATGGGTGACCATGCGCGTCGAATCGGGACATTGTACCATGGGCATCATCTTCGCGCTCCAGTCAACCCCTGCCCCCCTTTACCGTTTATGACGGACGCATCGATAAACTTCCTTATAAACGCACTGGCGAACTGCTCGTAAACGTAATCGAAGCTGGAGAGGCACGCAACGATTTAAACGCGCAACTCGTTCGGGACGCGCTCGCGCGCCGCGCACTCTCGCCTTGGGTGGCCAGGACATAGCGAATTCCAACCCTTCGGAATTCCGAGAAGGACCGTTACATATATTGCTACGCGAACGGATGCTCCATCTCTGGCGCATTCTCGCCACTTTGCTCGAAAACACCACTCTAACATGTATCGCTCTTTCTTCCCTTGTTGCACGCGTGTCAGCGTGGTATATAACGAACAGGGCGACCAGAGGAACGAGGTTTAAGCGTGCAACTTTTATGGTACAACACACTCCAAGGCAGTTTCGTGGCAGTTGGTGTAAAAGATTGAGAGGGAGTGATTGTACTTGGATTTGAGCGGTATTCGAAAGGTGTTCGTGGAAGCGACCACGATCTCCCCGATGTCTGTCGCCGTGATAATGAGTGCTCTGTCCCGAAATTATCCTCCACCTCCCTCGTCCCGTTATGACAGCGTGTGGTGCAGGTCGAAGCGCAAAGTTGCGCAGGCAGCGGCGTCGACCGACGCAGCCTTGAGGTTCCGCGAATTGAACACAAGGCAATCTGCATTTCACGAAGATAACACCACGAGTGGCTAAGGATATTGTTGCGACTTAACAGCGGGGATCATGATCGTTCCTTGGTGAGGATGTTTCTCACTCTCGACTCGCAATCGGATCGAGCTGCTGAGGGGACAGAAGACTCGACATGTACCGCGAGACTTAACTCCAGGAATACCAACACCTGAAGAGTCAATTAACAAGTCGAGCCACTAGCATAGAAAGATTGAGACGGTCGGTGTGTTTCCAACTGGATTCCAAGCAGCAGTACATCAGAGGATCGCGTGGGCAGCGCGCGACCTGGTGATCTGGTATTTGAGAACCTCTGGCCGATCCGGCCAATCGGGGTACCCGGTGCGTGACACGTGATGCAAATCATGCACATAGAAATACGCGCGAACCTCCGCTCCCTCCTGTGGTCCAGTATCCTTCTGCCTTCTCTCCCGGTGTCCTGTCAACTTGTCGTCCAAGGTGAGCAGACCTATTTGGCGGAGGTGCCTCGGTCACGACCAGACCAGGCGAGCTCGTAGGTGGAACAGAACCCAGACTGGCCTCCTTCTCCCCTCTGCTGCCCTCGCTTCTACTGTTTCTTCTTCATTGTTGGCCGTAGCACCGATGCACGACGAGGGCACGAGACTCGTTTCCAAGTCACTCCCAGGGGAACGGAATCGATCGCGTTCTCGCTCCGAGGAATTGAAAACCACGGGTGGGGATCAATGTCAGAGGGGTTCCGCGGCAGTTCGCCGTATCCAGGAATTGTATAATACCTTTCGAATAGACTACAACCATCGGCCACGGCGTTTCATGTTCAATTGCAAGGACACTTCGGCTACTTAGCACTTTGCGGTGGATCGTATCGAGCGTAATAATCCGAGGTACATCTCCCTGCGATATTCTGATCGACTGAATAAAAATGAGAGTGATTATTCTGCACTGGAAACTAGCTTTTAAAGATGCAAATAGTAAAAGATAATTAACTAGAGGTTGTGGTCTTCTAGAAGGTAGAAGAATATGCGCCCCATTTTGAAGTACAGAACGCAATCGAAAGTCGATCAAACTTTCCCCGTATTCCGCAATTTTCGTTACTGATCGATAAATTTACATCGCGAGCGATCGAGGAAGAGCAGAGTGTCAACGGTAAGGTGGCCTGGTCGAACGGGAATTAAGTCTGAATCTATTCGACCAACAATCGTTTCGAGACGCTGGCGTAACGTGCACGAAAGGTAGGAGTCGAACAGAAGATATCCTTGAAACTATCTCGAGTGCGAAAGGTCAAGCCACAGACGAGCTTTCAGGCTACTGCTCATCCGGAGGACCAAAAAAAATAAAAAACGAACGAATAAGGTCGATATTCGCGGTTCGATTTTGCAGGGGGACGAAAGGAGGTGAACGACGGAGACGGTCGATGCGACGTTCTAAATTGTCAGTGGGCGTTTGACTAATAGATCGTAATAAGAGTTGTGGGGCCGCTGTAATGACAACGCTGTAACGAATGTTGAGTTGTTGATTGGTTATGGGGAAAGAGGGGCCAGCGTGGCCGAGAATCAGACCTTTTTGTCGCTCTCCGCTAATTGCATTACTATCAAATGTCCATCAAACAATCCTTATCGCGCGCGAGGTGAGAATTAGCCGTGCAGCAGAAGCAATTAAATATTAATTTAGACTGTTGAAAGTATGAATTAAAGGATCTTCTGAAAGTGACCATCTTCAAAATATCTGATTAACTCAAAATTGCAGTAAAATGAGTATCTACTCAATTCCTCTACTTAGTAATTATCTCACAGTTATTTAAATACAGGTATAGGAATTAGGAAAAGGAAAGGAGATACATACTTAGCCGAGCTAATTTCTTAATCCCAGGATTGCGTAGCTATAAGATCATTTCAATACGACTGGAATCCCACAAATACAGTACTCGTGGATCGAGTACCACTGCGACTGATCCCGTCAGTCTCGGCGTTCAGCATTCAGCAAGTGAGTCACTCCCGAGGTTGCGTTGGATAAGAATGAACGCGAACAAATAACCTCGAATCCTTCTCGCGTTACCAGCTCCGAGGACGGAGGCACTCACTGTCGCGTAGAAACCAAGGGAGGAGACGTGCTCGGCCCACGGTTGAGCACCACTGACGGCAACCCGGCCAAACTTATTCCACGAGATCCACGCGCCCTGACACGTGTCATCCTTGCTGCTAGATGAGCTTGACTAAGGATGAACGCGGACAAATAACGACAAAATGATTCCAACGGTGTGTACGTTGAGGAGATACTGCGAACCTGAAGAGTGGAGCCAATAGTCGAGTAATAATACGAAAGTTGGTGGAGGAAAGATTGCGCTTCGACTTCAGCCTTAATTGCGACTTTCAAAGTGATATGGACACTTAGAGAAGTTGCAATTAGAGAAACTTCTGCTCGGTGAACCTAATTTTTAATCTCATTACTCTTTTTATAAGAAATTCGATATAACAATCGATACGAAATATATTATTCCTGACGCGGTGTTTATTTTATGCCCGATAATTGATTCATTCCCCACAATTATTCAGCGCCACGGAATATTCCAAGAACAGCCTGAACTCGCGACGCAGCACCTCAGTAATTACGACCATCGAACGTTGACGGTTCGAATTTGAAATTCACGTGTATCCCAAAGTTACGAACGAAACCCGACGGAGACTTAAATAACTTCCATGATCGTCGTGTTATGTTCGATGAAGACAAGGTCAGCGCCAAAGTGTTCCTAATTCCACTGAGCAATGGGACCGATTCCCTTGTTGTGTCTAGATTCTTGGATTCCCGTGAATCCCCTTCATTCCCCGACTCAGGAAGAAGCTACAGCTCGCCCAGACTTCTACGATCAGCTTGTATATTGACGGCATATCGAGCGAAGGTTAGATTACAACGAGCCAGTCGATCGAAGGCGCGATACATCAGCGTAGAAACCCAGCGAGCGCGCCATATGCGGTGTAGAAATTCGGCGTCTAAATCGGGAACACGTGACACGGAGGACAGAAAGGAACGAGCGAACGACCGCCGGCAAGGATGAAGAGAGGAAGAGGGCCTCGAGAAGAATCTGGTTCACCGCGCTGTCGACTTCCCAGCGGAAATCGCGATTCCCACAGCTTTCCCCGTGTTGTGGTCGACGAGTATGGGCCGCTCATGCTGCTCATTGTTCGCGGCGAGGCACCAGCGTCGCTATGATTATGAATGAGCGAAACGACCACCACTACCGTCGCGGCTATATAATCTGGTGTAATATATGCACGTACGGAATGGCGAGTGTGTATCGTTATTCGTTGGATCTATTACATCCTTCTCGGTTTCCCTCCCGATTTCCCGCTTTTTCCCCTTTATCTCCAGCGCTATCAAACACTCCGTCGCAACATTAACGCGCTGGGAACGGCGTAACGTGATTTTTCAATTGAATCTCTTCCCTCGAAAAATGCGATCGACGAGAATGGACAGCCTGCAGTGGGTACAATGGCAGAATAAACGACTGTTTTTGGGGGATATTCGAGGACGTCCGCGGTGATATCTAAAATCACTGTCTCGCGAGGAGAAAAGATGTGGCGGACCTTTGGAACTTTATTAATACATTAAACGATCCTGATAGTAGACAACGCGGCAAGTAGTGAAAGTATATGGATATTGATGAGACAAATGTCCCCGGGAACGGGACACGGCTGCGCAATAATAATCCGCGCGATAAAAGGGTGATTAACTTATACTGAAAATCGCCGTCGAGGCCCGATAAATCGGCGAGAGACCACCGTAATCTGCGCCGCGACGAATTATCAGCGCACGATGGCGAATGTATTATAATAAACGCTGGCTATCTTGTAACGCGAGACTGTTGGTGTTACGCTGAAGAAGAAAACATCGAGCGTGCCGGAGCGATTTGGGGGACTTGCGAGGGACGAAACACACGGTGGTCCGTTATCGGCACACAACGACTCCTTGTAGCAAAATTAAAGTCGAAAATAAAGAATACGTCACATGCTGAACTTTTAACTTGTGTAGGTACACCTCACGCAGAAAGTAAACATCGCACTTTCCTCCATTCCAATACCCACTAACTACACAAGGCATCGAGGCGTCCAACTCTCTTGTTTATTCCACTATAAATAATAGTTCGCTTTCACACGGTTACACGACAACCGCCATTTAATTAACGAACACGCGGGCCGCTCGCGCTTAGCCGCGTTTCAACTTTCACGTGTCGTCGGGTGTTCTTTCTTATTCAATCTTTGCCTGCCGGTCAGCCGACGCGATTACGCGCGAACCCAGAAGGAATTTTACAGGGACGATAATATTTTCAGTCGCCATCTTTTCTCCTCGATGATATCCGTGCTCGCGTAATGAACACAAGCACGATAACCGCTCTAAAAATGGACGACATTCGGATACGGGCTTCTAAACTCGCGCCAACAGTTCCCAGCGGTTTTGCTGAACCTTGGTATGCGCTATTTCATGGGACGTCCACTCCGAGCAGGCCTCGTGGAGCGTAAATGCGCGAGGATCGAGTGCGAGTGGGAAAGAAATCACGACCAGTGTGCTAAGATTGCTGCGGGAAGGGGGAAGTTAATTTTCCACTCGGATAAAGGAATAATCGGCGACGAACGGTGTTATATTAACGCGCGACCACATTTCTACCAACGACGGCCACACTTATCGCTTATCGGCTCCGAAAATAGCGCATCAATGCAGTATTTTTACAGCCCCGCTGCTATATTGAGACGCGAGTGCGCGTCTGCATGCGACATTACGGTTCCTTGAGTAAATTCTCGTCACCTGTTTGCATCGATATCATTCCCTTATTCAGGTGTAATGGGGTCTTTGAAAGATCCTTTGCGCTCCAGCGGCATATTTCAAGGGACCTCTCTGTAGCAGAACAGTAGTAATGAACCTGTTATCTTGGGAAATTTGAACCGTTATAGTAATGCGCGAACGTTTCGAGATCTAGTCTAATTTGACTATTGAGGGAAGCTTGAAAAAGATCCAGTACGGAAACGAATTTACAATAGCAATTCTACGGAGATGGGTACTAATGAAAACGTTGCCACTAATGAATTGAACTATTTTCTGTACTTGGACGTTCCTTTAAGCTGCAAAAAGGCTGAGCAGTTAATCAGAAACGGATCAGTCCTTGAGAAAGTCAAGTCGAGTGCAGCTTTGCCAAGCATCTGAAACTTTCCTCTTTTCAAGCCAAAGCTGTTTACCTTAAAATTTCAGGACACGAGCCTCGTCAACCGGGAAAACCAAACATTAATTGAATAAAGATAGACTTTTCATGTCCTTTTATATTCCCAGCAAAATTACTTCTCTTGTTACTGTATTCATAATAATGTACTAATGATTTCTTTCATATAAACTACTCCCCATGATATTCAAACCACTGCAATTATTCCAAGGATTTGTTGGATATATTGCAGCTTATCTTGAAGCTATTTGGAACACTCGTGCCGAGCCTAGGTCGGGTTCACTTTTCACTGAGCACTCGGACAGGTATAGCCTCCGCGTGGGAGTATCGACTAGCACGCGATTGGAAGAAAATTAAAAAAGAAAGCTTCACACCCCGTTGCTGGCAAAGGTTGCCAAGGAGCCTCGCGAAGGTCGGAGCGAACGCAATAAACGCATCGCGCATAAGTTCGTGACAATGGCGTTACACGTACCGGCGTAGAACGCCCCTGCATTGACGTAAATCCAAGGTTAATATGGGACGTCTCGAATCGAACGCCTACAGGCGCACCGACGTAGGTAGGAACCTACACCTTAACGATGCTCCTTCAACATGTCCACCTGCTTTGCGTCACTTTCAGTACGACGTAAAGATCAATACACGCGAGAGAATAGAGAATTAGCTACTTTCCGCGGGAAATCTGCAAGCGATATACCAGATTTTGAAACCGGGGGGGGGGGGGGAATATTGCTTTTTACGGCGCGGTCAAAAGAAACCCTTTATGAGGTCCCGAGTGTGGTTGAAGGAAAATCTTAGTTTATTTTGCCTTGTGATTTGTCTCGAATGAAAATGCCCCTCTACAGTAGACGAGAAATATTGACATTCTCTGCTTGGAGACATTTGCTGCCCCTTTTGGAGAAGAATGAAAAATTGAGGGCGAGATTAAAAGAGAGACAGAGAAGAATGATGAATTATTCTGTGCTTCGGGACGAAAATCGAAATCATTTACTACTTAGTAACGTAATTGATCAAATTTATTTGCAAAATGGAATTAAAGGAACTTAATATCTACTTATGAAGAAGATCCCTAATATCCTAATTGTAAATAGTTTTTTCTTTGTAGGTACGTCGATGCCTTAGCGCGCGAAATTTCGAAAAGCGTTAGTAACGGGTGGAGGCAGCGTTTCCGTTGCTTTGTAAATGAAAATCGGATAGGCGTAAAGAGCATGGTATTTCATTACGCCCGCACTTCGATTCCGAACCTGTGCAGCAGAGTCTTGACCCGGCAACTTGCCGAGTGCCGCTTACTCGCTATATACTACGGTTTAGATGTTCTCAATCGCGTGACCCCCGACCGTTTTCGTTTCTGGATCGCGCTCAATGCGTTCGACCTTCCCGGGAAGCGTTGCGCATCCGCCAAATTGTGAAGCCATTAGAATCTCCAAATCATCTACGATATAATTTCAATATCTCAATTGGTATCTAGAATATTCTGATACTACATAAAACTCTGCGTTACAATTATGCTTTGTTCGAGCTCTACGGTATATCGATAGTTTGCAGAACTTTAAACGACAAGATACGATAATAGGACATTCGATACGATATTCGCGTACGTGTGAGCACTTAATCGAGACAATCAGGCACGATAAAAGAAAGGAAGAGCAAGGCGATAAGAATCGTTTGGCGAGAAGGTTGACGACCGGTGTGTGAGCGCGCGCGCGCGCGTGCGAGCGGGCGCGGGAGCACCTACGCCAGGAGCCCGCGCGCGAACGAAAGAGCCCAGAGTGCCAGAGGGCCGCGAGCAAGCAGAGTGAAGTGACTCACCACGTGAACGCTGGAGAGACCAACCGGCTCGCTCTGCTTCTTGTCCGACTTCTTCGCCTGCCGTTTCGCCTTGCTCTCGAGGAAACGTTGCTTCAGCACCAGCGTGTCCTGGATGTTCTGCTCGCAGAGCCCGTTGAAGCTCTGATCGAATCTCGGTATGCAATCCGTCTGTCTACGCCGGTAACTCTCGATCCTGCGTCGTAAACGATCGACGACCGCCTGCCTCTTGGGGGTGAGCACCTCACCCATACCAGGTGCCTGACCCATTTGTTGCTGCAGCTGCAGCTGTTGCCCGGTTATGTTCAACTGGCCAGTTGCGTTGAGATCGTGAATCCCGGCCGATTGGCCGATCACGTTGTTGTTGTTGCCGTTGAGGCCCTGGCCCACGCAGACCGAGATCGGGCCAGGCACGGTGCCGGGGGGGCCTTGCGGGGGCTGGCGGGGCAGGAGCCCCCCGGCCTCCATACAGCCCCCTAAATCCACCGCAGGGTAAGCCAGCTCAGTGAGAACCCCTGCTACCGAAGCGCCTGACGCGCGCTACTGCTACTGCTGCGACCTCGTCTCCCGCCGCTGCCCTCGAGCCGACCATCCTCTGCCACCCTGCCAATGCGACGATCCTCAACTTCCGGTCAAGACGCATTTGGAATATGTCGCCGCCGTTCACGCGTCCCTCTTCGCCCTTGCCGCGTTCGTTCCTTTGCCCGTTTCGCCAAGCACGCCTCTCGCTGACCGGCCAAACGTTATGCGGGGCCGCGATCACTCTTCGATCGGCAGTTCCATTAAAAATCCAGCTCGATCCACATACAGTACGTCCGCGCACAACACACCAACACCCGCCCGATATTCACGCTCGTCAGAGCAGCCGTTTTAATCCGCGGTAAGTTTCTGTCACGTTATTGTCATCGTGCACGATCGCGATACACACTGTAAACAAGGTTCGTCAGCCTTGGTACACTCCGGCAAGCAGCAATGTCGCGTCTGGCCAACGTTTCGTCTGTCCGGTTGTTGACATCGCGCGACTTATCGACGATACGCTGTTCACCGCGGTTTTATTCCCGATACCACGTGACTAGGACACGATATACATACACCGTGAAGTCCGTGTCGCTACGACGCGACCAGTCTCTCTCACCCGCGGTTGTTCAGCCTCCACGCGAACGCGCTTCGCACGAGATCCCGACGATATTTACCGTGTTGGTAACCGAGCACGCGATACACACTCAAACTGCCCACTGTCCGTCCTCTATCGTCCGGTTGACAGCGTAACAATGACCCCGGCACGGACGATAGCATTTGTCTTCCGGGTAAAACTGATTTTCGAACTGTCACTCTCTCTCTGGACGAGACGCGCGCGAAGATTCGACGGTAGGACGGAACGTTCACTGCGCGCGACTAAGTTCAGGGGGGCCTGGAAACTCCGTGTATACAAGAGGCGGCCGGCCTGCCGCGCCATCTGATAGCGATCGCCGCGATTAAACACAATTGGCGCCATATACGAACCAGTATCACCTAATACTCCTTTGTATACATTTAGAATGCGTCATGAAATCACTGAGCTAAAAGTAATTCCCCTTTATTTCCGATTAATTCCTCCTTTTAGCACTTTTATCTTAACAAAACGAAGACTATCGAAACACGTTATATCGTATAATCTAACCAAGTACACACCAGTCATTACAGTTCAACGAAAATGTAATTGTGTCGTTTACTGATACCTGTTAACCAACCGAAGGATCGTTGGTTAAAATTAAGCCAAAAAATATTGCAAATGGCATCGAGGAATGCTCGTTGACTACTTACATACTTCCTAAACGTAGTCAATCAGCAAACAAAGTAGTCAAAGCCTCGGCCTCCACGTCGTTCGCGGTATGCAAATCTACCTGAAGAAAAAGCAGAGGCACAAATAGTTATGAATTTTACATAAGTCCGTTCGGCCTACGAAAGTTCATTACAGAAACAAACAAACCATGACTTTCCCGTGGACAAGACCATCGCGATTCATCAACATGGCGATCGATACCAATCTGCGTGTCGGACTTAAAGAAAGTAAATACTGCCCCGACACGGGGGTCTTGATTGCGTTTCGAATGCCCTCTTTAGTCTCTAAAGTCTAACTAAAACTTCTCAATAAGAGCCTCTCTCCGCGCGCTCCCTCTCTCCCTCTGTGATTTTCCTTCTCGCTCGCCACTGCTCGTCGCGAGGGGTTAACAGGGAAGCGGGAGGGATAGTGGGAGTGCGCAACAAGCCTTTCGCGGCTTAATATCGGCTCTGCCTCCACGGATCGGGCACACGCTTCGCGAACGGAAGGATTTCTTGCGCTCGGAGACGGCACACGACCGCCCCGACGACCGTGAACGAAGGTATACGGGATTATACAGAGAGAACAGCAGCGCACGAGGCGCGAGCCGAATCCCTCGATTGTCCCGGTGCGTCGAGTGCGCGTTGCACGTCACAACAGGTAGTTGAGCGAGGGCAGCGTGCTTCTGGCTTGTCTCTGTAGAAAGAAAGGAAAAGCCTAGAGGAAGAGCGAGAGGAGTATAGACGGCAACGGGCGTGCGTTGGACAGAGAGGGGGCGTCTCGTCGGTGGGGGGAAAGCCGAGGGAGAAGCAGAAAGGAAGACGGCCGAGCGGCTCACGCTAGAAGGGGAGAAAGATGGGATAACAGTAGGGAGGGGTCACAGTGTTTGGCCGGATACCTCCGCACCGTGCCTTTGCACAACTGCTCGTGCCACAGCTTCGAATCTAACATTCACGAGACGGGTTACTCGCGTGTACCCTCGCTCTCCTTCTCGCCCTCTCTCTCTCTCTCTCTCTCTCTCTCTCTCTCTCTCTCTCTCTCTCCCTCCCCCTCTCTCTCTCTTTCTCCCTCGAACTCGTGCACTTCGTTCCCCTTCTCTGAGCCGTCGCGGTCTCTAGCGCACGACGCGTTTCCGTAGTCTGGCGTCAAATCTTTATGAAAATTGATGTATAATCTTACGAGAATCGGTATGTAAGTAGTACATAATTGATTCAGTAAAGTTGTTTATTGTGTCTTTATATGTAGTGGACTGTTTCATACATGCTACCGCTACATGGGTTCAGAAGAGAATATTCGGACGATAACTTTTTACGAATACGTGAACGCTTTGAAACGCATGAATACGTTTATTTAACAGGGGGTCCAATTAACCTGCTTCTATGTAGTAAAGTTAAGTATCTGTCTCGTAGACACAATTGCAAATTGAAAAGTTGAGGCTGATAGCTTGGACGAAAAAAATAGCAAACTTTCAATCGAATCAGTTTACTGTAAGGACGACCGTGTTTCTCTTTCAGATACTAAAAGAATAATCGTTAATACCTTAATGCTCGCTAATTCACGTACCGCTCATAAACAGTTTAATTGTGCATAAAAGCGGCAGCATGCATCGTGCATCCAGTAAATTATAATTCGCTGAGGCTGACACGGGTGCATTCTGGCAGAAAGGTTCCAAACTATGAACAACATCAACTACCGACTGCGAACCAGATACAAGTATGACCATCTTCAGTCCACTCCATGTAACTAAAATTTAAAACGCGATCGATAAGGAATTGAATTATTTTACACGAGCTTTTCATGTAGTTTGTATAAAATAAGCACTTGAAATAAAGTGAATGATGTATACAGCACATCGTAATACATAATTGTGTATAACATTTTATAGTCTATCATTTGATGTTGAACACATAACCTATAAATGTAAGCAGTGATTGAAGCGGCACGTGAAGCAGAATTCAATGTAAACAACTCTGTATTTCGTAGTAAATTTTGATACTGCGAATAAAACTGCCTCCGCCCCCCTATTACTGTCCCACGTATGTCCCAGTGGTTTTCCGAAGAATTTATCGTTAAATCTGGTTGCTAATACAAGCTTCTGGATGCATCACAGTGTTCTTTATGCTTAGAAATCGAAATTAAGGATGGATTTGAGTACTGCTAAGGGTAGTAAGTTTCCCTTCATACCAGGAACAAAACCGTCCATCAAGAATTCACAACTGCTTATTTCCACGGGAATTCCTTCCTGGGATCACATAATAGGTTTGATAAACTATCTGTACTTCATTCAGATCGAATGACAGTTGTCTTTTTCTATCGCCGTGCTGTTGCTTATCTGTTTTAGGCGGTGGAGTACCTATCGGTTCCTTATTTGTTATTGGTACGTACAATTGGCTTACTATAAAAGTCTTTTGGTTCCTCTAAATGTTTGAGTTTATGAAAAATGACTTATGAGTTTATGACTTTCATTTTCAGAGGAGGATCGATATGGCATATACGCGAAAGTTATGTTGAAGTATTTCATGGCGGAAGGTGTAGCCACGTCCCAGCCACTGTTAGTCGCATCCAAAGACATTAAACCGTCGCACTTGGTGTCAGAAATACCATCTGTGATAACAGACTCTATGTCGGGCGATCAAAGTCGACATCCAGACGAGCAAATGAAGATTGCCTGGAGGTATCAAAATATGAAAATAATCGATTCGTCACCAAGCGGAGGACAAACTTTCGCACACTTTTATGACCTTACGAAACCAATGGGCAAAGAAACTACAGACAATATGGACATAACACAGTGGTGCGACGACTGCTGCCCTATGAGGGATAGCATATTCGAAAATTCGGGTTATACGAATTTACTGAAATGCATTCACGAAACCTTGAAGAAAGGGCAATACTCGATCTTCGAGACACCAACAAAAAGACAGGTCATGAGAATTGCTATTCACTCTTTGGGATCTAGATTGTGGTTCAGTGATGTGGAGAACAATTCGCACCAGGATCTGCTGAAGTTTTTGTATTATCTTAGATCGCTTTTAAGGTACTATTACGCGGTGGCCGTAATAACGGTACCCGTTGAATGTTTCGATAATTCCGTAAGTTTCCTATTTGTACATTATCAAGGTTCATTTGTAGGTACACGAAGTGATTATGATTAATTTTCAGGACGCCGTTGTGCAGAGAGTCGAGCACTTGTCAGACATCGCGATTGGATTAGAATCATTCATGGGCTCGCAAAAAGAAACGAATCCCCTGTTTAAGGACTATCATGGCCTACTGCACCTTAAAAAGATGCTTGCATTGAACACGATAGCGCCTCACAATCCAGAGTCGCGGGATCTTGTGTTCAAATTACGCCGCAAGAAATTCATCATCGAGGTAAATAAGCTTCTTAAACCTTTCAAATCCAACAAATTATATTCAACTTTCCACGCTCTATTTCAGGTTTTACATCTGCCACCCGAACTAGGCGACACAGCTCAGCGAGAACAAGATGAAACCGCACCGCACGGAAGCTGCGGTGGTCAGTCGCGCAAAAGTTTATTAGATTTTTGAAAACGGCTCTAATATTGTACAATTAACACAATTCCTTTCGATGTACAGATATATTTACATTTAATAAAAAAAAAAGATTACAGTTTATACACATATCGCTTTGTATTTCTTGTAGGTAGCTCCTCTACTTCTTTCGTCTGATATAAAATTGCCGCAGGTACAGGCGAGTAGGGCGCTCGCCATTTTAATCAGAAGTGCACACTGCGGCGGCTGAATTAATGCAGACAGCCGGAGATAGGCTCCGTGAACACTCACAATAATCCACGTAACACATTTACCTGTTACATGGAATATTACGATCAAAATTTTTCTGCGAGTTTCACCCGCATTATGATTGATTCAACGTATGAGAACGTACAGTGATCTTAAACTATATCTACACCCTGTTACATAGGGTGACTTAATCTTGGTGTCCTAAACAGCGGAATCTATACTCCTTTGTTAATTGGTCCATGACTATTTAATAGTCCTATTGGAGTATTACACTCATACGTGCCTCCTGCGTCTTCAAATTACAAGGGCTGCAAAATTTAGTTGCATGGGCAGGTGAATTGGTGGCCTGGGGCCCCAACTCCCCCACGCGAAATTTGACAAACATCAGGCATATCTGTAACAATCGCATAAGCTGGTACATATGGGCATTTCACCCCACCCCAGTTTTTTGTTCGGTGCCTTTCTATTTCCTTCCGGTTCCATCCGGTCGGTCGCGCATGAGGGCACGCAACGCAAGCGCACCTACAGATGCCAGCGTTCGTACTGGCACCGTGGTACCATCTATCACGCACGAGGTTTTTAGTCTTCCAGTTCGCGCGACCAAGTGCACTTCGAAATTTAGAGATAACAGCCTGCGCCGCAGTCGCAGTTTTCATTTGCCGGGGCGATTAATGGAGTGTCAGCGCGAGGGATTAACGTGACGAGTTGTCACCGGTGTCTCATTACCGCGAAAAAGGATAATTAAAGACTCGATGCACCCCATTTAAAATGGAAACTAAAAACCTGGGGGTATCGCGAGTGCTCGTGTGCTGCTCGAATGTCGTTTTTCTGGTGAGTTAAAGGAAATAAAAAGATAAAGTGGTCTCGATCCAATCCACGGAATACTCTTTGCCCTACTATTAGAAAGAACAAAGGAAATACTACCCTTCCCGAATTTAGACTTCGAAATTCAAATGCAAGAAGTGTTTTCTTCGGTATAATGCAACTCAGTTTGTAAATTAGTACCAGAGATGATTGCTTTTACTTTCAGATATCAGGCTTCGCGTTGATGTCATTAGGAGCGCTGTTATTAGCTGACGATGAGCGCATCCTGCTGTCGCGTCTGCTGGGACCGGGGGATATCCACCCGGAGCAACCCCTTTTCTACTACTTGGCCTTCGCGATCGTCGGACTTGGATTTCTAATCACGCTGACGGGTCTGCTGGGGTGCTGGGCCACCTGCCTCTACAATCGATGCGTTACAGCCTTGGTCAGCCTCTTTCTCTTACCAAAACACTGTAATTACGTATCGATTACAGGACAAAACGTAACGGAAGCATGGAAGGGTCCTCGTATCCAGACTTACACTAAATAGTATATTGCATCGGGGGCGAGAAGTGGCATGGACCCCGAGTTTGAAATGCTTTAACCATCCGCGACCATAGACATCCTCGTTGCGCGTTGCCGGCGCAGCTGCCCCTTCGACGCTCTCGGCGTAAACACGCGTTTTAATCGCTGAAAGTCAAGGACTGCGCGTTGCGCGCGGTTCTCGGCCGGACCCCGGCGGTCAGTTTGCTCGGCAGACCAAAGTAAAACCAGATTTCCCGCTTTGCCGGAGCACGGTCACGCGTCGCTGGCCGGAAACGGATCTACATAAGTCCAGGCACGCGTGCCCGCGGAAGGAGGGCGAGCCCGTGTATCATTTAAAAACAGCAATTATTCAGGAGTCGGTTATTAGGCGAGAGAACGCGTGCACCGCCCGTTAAACACGCCCCGCTGCGATCCGGCACGTAGAATTCAGATGGACGAAGTAGAAATTGTGGAGGGCCAATTAGCTGTGAATTCGTAAAGCCACGTATTTATTAGTAACAGTCTGTTTGCAAGGTGCGAGCGTTGAAGCTGTACGTGCGAGTGGCTGCGGACGAAACGTAACGAACTGCCTGGCACGAAGGTCTTTCCCGCCGAGGGTTAAAAGACGCGGTTTATCTTATATTATACTTTCACGTTTCCAGTATCTCATTACTATCGTTCTGCTACTGCTCGGCGAGTGCACCGTTTGCGTTCTCGTCGTGTTCTGGCCACACGTTTTGGGCATCGACGTCAGACCAGCCAGATTGATACGAGCTCTGCAACGCAGCTACGCCGTTCCTGGCAGGGAGCAATTCACCGCAGCCCTTGATCTTGCGCAAACTACGGTACGTTCGGGATTCACTCAAAAATACACGCTTTGGATGAAGTTGTAGGTCCCAAAGGGTTGTTTAATCCTTGTACGAAATTTTTTAAAGTTACAGGGATAAGTAAATTTGCATAAAATTGGCCCAATTTCATATATTTACAAGAAACGAGCATACGAAAATAAAACACAGTTTATGTAATCATTACGGTTTAATATTTTACGAACTTATTACATTTCTGCAATAAGAAAAATTAAAGAAAATAAAAAGTTCGAAAATAAAATTAAAGAAAATATTATTTATTATTTACGGTTATTAGTTATTTAAGGATATGAAGGAGTTTCGGTCGAAATAATAAATTAGTAAAGGAGAAGTGAGGATCTGTGACTCGGTAGTTTTCGTGCAAGGGTTAAGGAACCTAAGTTGCCCAGAAGGGGACGTTTCTTCTTGAACACTTCATCGAGATCTACAGTTCGAAATATAATTCATCGATGGTTCCAATGTATCTCTGGTTCTCAAGCCACCTAAAACCAAAGGTCCAGCAATGTCAGTAACACTCGCTACCACTGGATATCAATAGGTAACCAGACAATCGTTTCGTTACGAGCGAAAGAGAACGCAGTTCACGACTCATTTGCTCGCGAACGGAAGGGCGTCCCAGTCGACCTTTCCCGAAACGTCCACGACTCGCGATTAATGTATTTTGCCGAAAGGAATTTACGCGCACACCCCTTCAACAACGAATAATACTCGTAAATTGCGTCGACCTTTTCAGTTTGCCTGCTGCGGCATAAACGGAAGCAGCAATTACGGCACCTCGTGGTGGCGGCTACAGGAAGTCAGCCGAAGAGAATTAGTGGTGCCTCTCAGTTGCTGCACCCTGAATAACGCCAACGAGACGGACTCCTTCCTCAACCCTGAACCTGCCAATCTTACTCTCTGCCAGGCTTTGAACCCCGCCGAGCATCAATACGCCCGACACACCACGGTGCGTAATGAGGAAGCGGCTAAACGAGTCGAAAAGACACTGCGCGTAAACATTGTGACAAGCTGCCAAGGCTGACGGCAGGCTGGACATCGATCATCATTGCCAGAGATTGCCGCGGGGATTAATCATTTTCTACTAACGTTTGTGCAACAGAAACGAAACACCAAGCCACCCCTTTAGTCACTCTCATTCTTTTCGCTCGACACTTTGAAATGCCATCAGCAAAACTGTCTCGGAAGCGTTCGAGGCCTCGGAAAAGTATTCCAGATGAAACACACATGGTCTTTTAATAGCAGAGCGCGATTCCGATGCTATTAGTGGCTTGTGCACGGCACGCTTTAAATTTCGCGATAACGCAGCGATTTCAATGGCGGTAACATCGACAGGAACGACGAAAGCAACCGTCAATACGCTTTGTGTCACGCGCACACGGTCATTAATGACCCGCATGCAAATATCACAGCCTGAAGGGAACTCCGTTCGGATGCGGGTTGCGCAAACGCGTCGGCCTCGTATCGTTTAATCGGTATCGTATCTGGAAACGACCGTGTCGCTCAGCGGCTTATTGAAAAAAAAAGTTCGCGCTCACGTGCAGCCTGCTTTCCATTGTGCGAGAAAGTTTCCTTATCGGTGGACGCGTGTTTAATTTCACGCGAGTCCGCGTTGTAATTGAATGCAGATTGAAATGTCATCGTGCACCGACACTGTCCGCGAATATGATGACGTTATTATTATGGTATAAACGAGCGTAGAAGCCGTTGCATCGTTTTGCAAGGCCGATTCGTTTTAATCTATAAATCGATATTCTTTGGGAAGTGGGAGAATTTAAATGCATGGACGTTGATGGGCGAGAGCAAGCTTTAATGCTACGTTTCTAGAGTCAAAGGAATTGAAGAAATGATTGGAGAAATTCTGCGTTCGCAGGGTTGCTTGGAGATGCTGGAGAAATGGACCCAGGACCAAGCTCTGATACTACTCACGGTTGGACTGACAGTGATCTTCGTGGAAGTTGGCGCGCTTCTGAGCACGTTCCTCGTTTGTTCGAGGAGCAGTAAGAGGACCAAATCTCAGGCGTCGACGTTCACGTCCACGCAAACTCTCAGCCCCTTCAGCGAAAGCGATCACGATTTTGGTGAGGAGTCTACTTTGCCCACTTTCCCATCTACAATATTCCCTTCATCCGCGATCCTCTTTCTACCGATCTCGATGCATTATTCCTAGGTGTGGGGATCGAGAATCGAATGCACGGATCCGGAACGACGTTCGGCGCTAAATCATGAAGGTGGCTAGGGGGCAGTGAGGGTAAATCATCGATCGATGTCAAGAATACGAAGAGCGCGTCCAATTTACCTAGACTCAACGACGTATCGAGATTCGGGAGGAGCATAATCGAGGAATGGAAGAACCCAACGAAGCTTGCTGAAGACGTGTTGCGAAGCGACCAGCTGTACGAGGAGCGCGCGATCGACGTCGCGCCGGATTATCCTTCCCATCAGAATTATTTTAAGAAGAGCAGCAACGATACCGCGAAATCTCGCGGCGACAATAAGCACGCGCCAAGGAGCAGGCCTCACAGCAGTGGCACCGTCAGGAGTATTCCGATCAAGCACTACCGTGCGTCGATAGCGCACAACATTGGGACGCTCAGGCGATCCGAGGCGCCCCAATTGCAATTCGAGTCTTCTATCTCTGAGCCAGAAAAGGGCCTACAAGTATCAAGGCAGAGAATCGCTTCGACGAACCGTACACCCCTCGTCGAAACTGAACCTGAACTCGGGACCCAGCTCCCGCGGCTGTCCCGTGTCTCAAAATCCTCGAAGGCCGCTAACCCTTCCAGAAGATCTTGCCACTCGTGCGACTACCAACGGGAGATCCAATGCGGAGGCGGTAAAATCAACTCGAAATTGAAAACGCTGGACAAGAGAATAGTCAGAAGCGAGCACAACATCTCCGTACAAGAGGACGAGCGTGATTTCAGCGATTTCGACGATTATTTTCATAAGTCTAGCTCGTGTCGCCAGAGAATGCCTAAGGACCGGTGTGCTAACGTATGTGTTGAAGACGATGGCGCGAAGGAGTCGAAGGATGAAGCACGAGCCGCGAAGAAATGGGGAACGATGGACCTCGAACGAGGGCACGTCGGTCAGAAGATATCCGCGTACGAGGAAAACGCGAGACGCAGCGGGCGCAACTGGGACTCCCCCGACAACTATCAAATATTTTCGGAGACGAAGAAGCACCGAGCTATCGGCGTGCCACTGGTCGGGATGCACAACGCATGTGGCTTGCCCGTGGTAGCTTCCTGGCACGATCACGAGCTTCTGGAACCTATACGGATCCGAAGCAGAGTCTTAGGGACCCTGAGGCCGATCTTCAAAGGGAATCGATCCTCCTTTGACCTCCACCGTCGAACGCACCCCAAGAGGAAAGCTCCACAACCGAATCAAAGTACAATGTCGAAAAAGAATCGTTCCGTGCGTTCGAGTAGGTCTGATAAAGCGGATGATCACCCAACGATAAGATCCTTGGTATCTCTGGGAGCAGGCAACGGTGAAGTTACGAAGAGGAGGCGGCGGTCGTCGTTCAAGGCTAGGAAAATTGGCACGTTTTCTTCGAAGAGTTCTGCGAAACGCTCGGGTAAATCGGACACGAAGAGGAACAAGGAAAATTCCGTGAATGGTAGCACTCGTTGGAAATCGGTAGATGCGGAGATCGCGAAGAGGCAGACTTTGTACGCGAGGGATGATGGGGAGGATGCTGTGCAGGTCCTGAAGAGCTTGTGCTTGAATCCTCTGGCTCGCACGAAGTCGGAAACGGATATGATATGGTAAAACTGGTGAAACGAATGGTCTTGATACCTACTGCTTTCTTCGAAATCTTTTTTGCATGTATAAAGAACGTAGTTTGAATCGTTTGATGGAGTAAGACAGAATCTGGTGGTACATTGAGCTGATAGTACACCGTTATGTGCTTTGTAAATATGCTAAAGGAGTATGAAGTTTATTATTGAATGCTATAATAAAGAAACCCTTGCTACCCTCGTTTGAAGAATCCGGATAAGTCGAAGGGGATATGTGTTTAATATTTTTAAACTGTATGCTCGTAAATTTAAGCATATTATGTAGCATTATATTATTTCAGTGACTATAAAATTTTAATTTCATGACAAACAGGCGAGCTTTAAAAGTTATTGGGATAGGAATGAAGTACTTCGTGACAATTGTTCATGGACAAGCATTATGATAGAAAAGGAACTCTCATCGTCTTTTATTTTTATTCCTCCTTGGTTAGATAAATAATATTCTCCAATATCGTAATATAGAAACAGAGAATTGTATTCAAGGAAGAATATAATTTATTGATATTCTAATATAGAAAGGTTGTTGTGACAAATAGGTAACTACTATAAATGTAAATATGCAATGTGTAGAACAAATTCAGACTATGATATCAGTTTATCATTCATTCTGTGGAAAATGACACGCGAACTCTTGTTTCTCTCGTCTGCGATCACAGACAAGGTATTTTGTCTGTGATAAAAAATAGACCGAACATTCAATGTATTTTTCCGTCCCGCGTGTACGAGGTTCTGATCCTTCTCGATAAATGTAACTTGGAATACCTCACCGAGGAATTGGAGGAATTGACGCTTGGTAGGTACTGAAGCAGCGAGAACTTTGAAAATTTGTGACTTGCTCCTCTACTCCGAGAACAACCGCGATGATAAAAAAATTTATAAAAAAAATTTAAACCGACTTAAAAGAAAAATAAACCTGCACTAAAAAGTAAATAAAAAATTTTTTAAAAAAATTAAAACCGACTTCAAAAAGATAAAAATGCGCTAAAAAGTAAAAAATAATTTTGTTCCTTATTTAATCTACGACTCTTAATTTTTTTATGTCGGCGCCTCATCATTTGCACTGCGTAAATCTGGGCGCCGACTTATTCTCAGTGTTTAAACGCTCGAAAAATGTTAATGTTTATACGTATTACAAAGTATTAATATTAATGCATAAATAGTTTTTAGTTGGAATGTGTATAAATGAATATCTACTTGCAGGAATATTTATCGAAACATTTAGACAAAGAATTTGCTTTCTATAGACGATGATGCATAGAATTTTAATTAATTCCTCTTGCTAGAAGGAAGGGTATATTAGGTCTGCAAGGGCTCGACTAATTATTACACCCTTATTTGAACGTTTAAACAATCTCAGAGTAACTCTGTAAAAGACTTTACAGAACTATGTATGTATATTGTGCTGTAAATTTCTGCGCTGGCGACAAACCAATTCTTGAGGCAAATAGGATCCAGGAAACAATAAAGTAATGGGGAAGATGACGCAGGCTCGGCACAGAAGGCGCCACTAGCGCATGTACTGCGGTTTTGCATGAGTGCGCATGTGTGAATGGTTTGCGCGCGAATGTTTCATTTGTGGAACGTATGAAGTTGGTAGTCATATATTAATGTTTTCCGTGCGCTGGTGGCGTCACGGGTGGGAAAAAGTTGCAGTCATCTTCCTCATTACTATCACTTTTCTAAAATGTTTGAACAGTGCATTAGAAACCTTGTGTAATATTTCTGGAATTAATTTCCTATTAAAGATTCAGACGGTAAAATCTAGTTGTATAAAGTCTTGCACAAAGTTGCTGTGAAATTGTTGCTCCCGTTTGTGCTACTGGATCGGGTGAGAAAAAGTTTACATCGGATGCTAAGTTCGATTCCGCCTCCATTTTCCTGCTTTGCCCACTGAACGCTAAGGGTAAAATCACAGATTTACATTTCGCTTCGAAGCTTCGCCGCTAGAGCGTGCTAGTGTACTCACACCCCTATTTTCAAAAGCATCAGATCACATTTTCTAATAAATTGAGAATATGGAGCTGGCTAATTTTACATTGCAATTTAAATTAATTATCTATATTCATGGAAAAATACTAAAGTGCCGATAGATTATAATATTCTATAATATTTCTGTGACGTTCAGATTTATCTCAAAGTTACTCCAAAGTGAAAGGTGAATTATTAAAAACCATTGAATGTCCTCGATACACATAAATATCGGCTTAAAACTGATTCAGCCAAACATCAAAGTGCACTCGTCCCAGAAAATATATTCTCGCACTTTTCTCTTGCCGCGACAAGTTTAAGATTCGAAAATCTTGTCCCCGCGCTGAGTGGTTGTCGAGGGCAGTCGATACATTCTTATTCCTATACAAAGCCTTTCAATTTCCCTACTGAGCCTTTGATATTTTGCAGAACGAGGGTCCTTTGCCTCGCCCTTCGCCCTACCTCGCTCCTCCACGATTTCGACGCTCCTCCCGCCTCCACTTTTCTTCCCCCTTCTTACGTGGAAATTATGTAAATCAGCGAAACGTTCAGTAAGACTCTCGAAAAATCAAACACGATTCCTTGTATACCATTTACGTGCTTGACATCTTCCCTTGAAAAACTCATGTGCTTGCAGGCACTGAATTTGCAAACATGTCGCTCACAACATTTCACTCAATCCAAGTGACGAACCACCCCAGCCCCAGAACTCTAACATTAACCAATTCGAATAATTCATAAGCATCAATAATTCACGAAACAGAGCGATCCTCCATGCCCCCCCCCCCCACCCCCCTTAAAATGATTCCACACAATCATCACCCTTTCCATTCACTATTCACTGTACGACGAGGGTATAAGTATAATCTTCAGTCATTGCACGCCCGGAAATTTCACCTGAAAGAAAATTGGAACGCAATGCAGAAATCCGTGACGTTCCAGATAATTCACTCGGATCGCTAGACGCGCGAAGAAAGGCGCCGATATTCGGGGAACCGATCGACATTCGTCCGGATAACGATCGCGAACGAAAGGATTCCCTCGAACGTGAAATCCCGTTCTCTTCTGGCGTGGTTCGTCCTTTTTGGCCGAACGAAGAGCCGAGGATTGCGAGAGCGCGCTCGGAGCGTGGCGAAGACGGCGACGTCTTTAGTCGCGGCTACTTCGCAATGATATATCGGCCGTTTCATGAAGAGGTGACCGGCGAAGGCATTGTGACGGTGCTGCGGAGTCATGATGGGCGAGGTAGCACCGAGTTAGCTACGCGTTAGACAATTCGTTCCGTTCAAAGCGACAAAGATCGCCGCTTCCATAAA
The DNA here is from genome assembly GCA_029448645.1 of Andrena camellia. Taxonomy (NCBI): domain Eukaryota; kingdom Metazoa; phylum Arthropoda; class Insecta; order Hymenoptera; family Andrenidae; genus Andrena; species Andrena camellia. The sequence continues at coordinate 18,451,182 of CM055677.1, forward strand.
ACGCAACCCTTTTTGTCGCATGTCTCGTGATGAAGATCGCTCCCGGGGTTCGGGAATATTACCGTGACAAGAGAAATTGAAATGTTACGAAGTGGCTTCACTTTTGTGCTCGGTTCTGTGGAAGCGATCATGTGCTAGTACAGGCCCGTCTAAATTATGCTCTTGCCTTCGAAGAGCTAACCGCGGGTGGTTGCGAGTTGCTCGTGCGAGCAAATCCCTGGACAGGCCAGGCATAGACTATTATTTTAGTATAACATTGAACGATTGGTACACCCTCATGGGCGGAGGTGCGATTGATGTAGTCTCCGAATTGTAGCCTCTCCGAATAAATTTTTTTACTTTTTTAAATTTCGTCTCCCAGCTTATTTCCCACCGTATCCACCCTTCTCTCTATGGCATGCCTATCTGGGTGCAGCCGGGGTAAGTTAAGTAAAATACAGAAATAATAATGGAGAAACGACATTGATATGCAATATTCACAATTGCATTTATTCTAAAGCTAAAATTTTTTCAAAACATTTGGAAAGATGGGGAAAAAACATTTATACGCAATATGGGAAAAATAATCATATATTGTTACACGCTGAAAAATATAAAAATATGAATAATAATAAAAATACAAAATTAAAAAAGAAAAATACAAATTAAAAAAAGAAAAATGCAATTTAAAAAGAAAGAATATAAAAAATAAAATTAACGCGATGGAGACTGCGGCGACTGTGGGGGGTAGATGCTGGTGATGGGAGCAGCGGCTGATGCGGCCGCCGCAGGGCCTGCGATTACCGATATGGTACCCACGGCGACGGTGGAGGTGGAGAAGGTGACACCGATATAATATTAGCACATTAAACATAATGAACATCGAACGTGCAAAACAGTGGAAAATATTACATACCGGCGGAGACGGTGGTGGTGCTGATGGCGGCGGCGAGGTCCTAGGACACGCAAACATCGATATAACATTAACACATTAAACGTAATAATTGTAATAAACGTCAAAGCACGCGAAACATTGCAGAGTATTAGGGATCGTTGTACACATGTTTCAAGCTGGTACCATCCTGCTTAAACGTCGTTGCTGAAGAGTCGCTCGAATCTCGTACGCGATCGCTGCGATCCCCCCGGTAGCGATCTATTATGACAAAGAAGCAGGAGTGCCTCCCCGGTGGAACACCGAGCCAAGACGAAGATAAATCGCAAGAAATGCAAATGACGTACTTCGCCGGTTGAATGAAGCTCCATTACGACGATTTTCGAGGACACCCTTCGACGTGGACAAGAACCGAGGAGGGAAAGGTTCGAAGGAAGGAACGGAGTGACATTGTGCACGGTGAAAGTTGGCAGAAGTGACACTCGAGATAAATGTTCCGCCGGTGTTGGACACCGACAAACTGCCCTCTCTTTTGCCTGCCCCTAGGACGGTCCACCATAAATTTTTGGCGATTCGCGCGCCTCGCCTTCAGATCGCTGAATGCGTTTTCACGCAGATTCTCCGCGTCTCCCTGGATCGACGGAGTGGATGTCTTCATTCATCGTGAGATCGCGAATAGAAGCGCATACACTTATTGTTAGGAATATTTAAAGGCAGACGATCCGACGAATGTGTAGGTGCTCTTCCTTCTGACTCCTCTTCCAAAGCTCTGGAAATTGGTGGGTCTGATGAATTCTCTCAAGTGGAATTGATAAATACAGCAACGTGGTATAGAAGAGTTTAGAACGAGTGAGACTCTAACAGATATTTGTTAAAATGGTTGAAATTGTTCTACGATAGTTGGAAGAAAGAATCTGATTATTTTAAATTAAAGCAAGGCGATAATGACACGTCACAATGGTATTGCTGTTGGCAGGAGAGACAGAGTAGGTATACACGATTTCTATGAAAGACACAATGAGCCTTTCCCGCGGCTCTTCTGATCTCTCTTTTATCATCAGCGAGTACCCCGCCAAAGTATCGTAAAGCCCGTGGTTGAGGGGTTAAAAAAACGCTCCCTCATAAACTCATCATGGGCCGTGGTTACCGTGAATTGCTAAAGAATTCGAGCCAGTAGCCTCGGGTCCGAGAAAGGGTAGTAAAGGTTTGGAAGCGACATTGCGGGCCAGCGGAGTTCTTCTAGCTTCCAAAGGGAGCCACAAGCTGCACCGTAGTTACCTTCCTTCAAACAGATCCAACGACAAGGATGTGGAAATGTTGGCTCGTTTTGCAAATCTTCGTTGCCCACGGTGGACACTGGACAGTTTTGCATCAGAACGGCGAGGATCTTGAAACAAGCGGTTAAACGTAAACGGACACGACAGCTACCGCTATTTTATTCTTCGGGGGGCCGTCCCGTGTCCATTTACCGGCGCAGCGTTCCCTTTTTTTTCGTAAAACGCAGCCCCGTCCTTTGTCTAAAGCATTGGAGCGTGCTGCATCGGGGCGGAGGAGGAGGGGGAGGAGAAAGAAAGGAGAACCGTAGCCGGCAACAAAAGGGGCTAAGGGCAGAAAAGGGAAATTTATGTATGTACCGTGGCGCAACAACGCCATCTGCGTGGAATTCCGTACGGCCCGTCAGTTTTTCGGTTTCCCCAAGATTTGGGTCAACCGGACAGTTGCGAGAAACCGTCGCCCCTTTTCGGCTTGAACCGACCGTTCACCTAATGATCCCCGATTTCTCGGCGAGTTAAGGTACTGCCTTTCAAGCCACGCCGAAAGCTCGCCAGTACCGCGAATTCTCCATTAATCTAATCACGCGCGTTCCTCGCTTCTACTATTTCCAACTACTCAATCTCCATGGAAGCCGTCGCAGTTCCCTAGTTGCCGAGGGCCTCTCACAATTTAATTTCCATTCGAATTTCTCTGCCAACAAGCTGGCTAGATTACACAGATTGCTATCTATGCTGTATCGAGTTCTGATTCTTAAGAGAGTCGGGACAACAAGGCGAGCTTCCGAATGGTGATTTCATCCTGGACCCGCGATACCCGGCCACCCTTCCACGCTCACGTAGCCGCGCGGAAAGGATAGTCGCGAGGAAGTCGCAGGATTTGCAGCGGAAGGCTCAGTGATTTTCCAGGCAAACGGAGGCAGGCTTCTCGGCCGAGTGAAACCACCGCACGCCTCATCGGAGTCGGCCCTTTCGCGTATAATGCCGATGTTTGGACACACGGCTAAAAAGGCTTGGACTTTTCTTCCCTTCGGGGACAAATAAACAGTCGTTTATCTCGTTGGAGGACGAATGCGACCAGTCGACCGGCTGCCTTTTCTACCTTTTTCGCGAGCGTGCACCTCGTGGAATCGTTGCCTCTCGTTAATCCAATCCGAAAGAAGGTCGCCGTTCAAACAGTATTACCACCGAGGACTCGTTCTCCTCGCTTTAACTCGAAACATCGTGGAATCGTATTGGTGCGTTTAAAAAGGACACAATGAATGGGCGAATTGAATCTTGATGTTCAAAGAATGTGCCGTAGAGAGGTTACTCCTTTAATATCCAGGCTCTGTGTTTTTGTATCGTCGCGAGGGCTAAAAGCAACAGGCTCGACTACTGGAACACCTACTTGATTCGACATTATCTGCCACTCGCAGGAATTAAAGGAGCTTCTCGAACTAAAGAGTTCCTGGAAGCTTGTGTCGTTCACGCGAGCACCGTGGCCGTTGATGGAAGACAAGAGGATGGCCTGTAGGCTGCTTCGGGTTTCAGCTCCTATCGTTCACGGTTGGTGAAACATTCTGAAGCGTTTTACGTAGAACGGCACACGCCGGCAATCTTCGACACGCTTCCGAGGCACGCGCGCCATATGCCCGCCGATGACTCCGTGGCCACGATAATTTGCGAAACCACTCTCGGTAACGACTTTTCGGCCATCCTCTACCCGGTAGAGTCTACCGTCTAGTCCAGCAGAGAGACTGGGTTATAATTTGAACCGTAGCAGCCGAGCGCCTCCTCGGAATCGCTGATACTCAATTAACAAGTTGCACGGAAGTTCTTGAGAACCGGCGGGGATGCTATCTCAAGATTACCGTTAATCCATCGGCTATATAGACGGGAATTACTCAGGAAAAATGTCAACCCATTTATTTTACGTCGATTAACGTACCTTCTTCGGGAATGTAATCGTCAATTGGATAGAATTTGCGAAAATTTTGTCAAAGGTCTAACCGGGTAAGCATAGGGAAAACGGCCCCAGCACCAATTTTTGTATTCACGTACTTATACCAAATAGTGCTCTTTGCCTAAGAAACCACTGAGAGAAATTTCAGATCTCTACCCCTCTCGTTAGAGTGATATGGCGATAACAACCCTAAACTTTATCATTTTTTTTTCTTAACAACTACTTAAGATATTTGAATGCTTCAAAATGAGAGAAAAAAATGGTAAAGTTTAGGGTTGTTATCCCCATATCAGCCTACCAAGAGGGGGCAGAGATCTGAAATTTCTCTCAGCGTTTCTTTAGTAAAGAGCATTATTTGATATACATAAATACTAAAATTGGTGCTGTGGCCGTTTTCCCTGTGCTCACCCGGCTAGACCCTTTCTTAAGTTTCCAGAACGTATCATTTTCTGTATTACGAAGTCTTCGATATAACAAACTATCGATAATTTTCAAGCACGTCTCTCGTAACAAGAGTTAAAAAAGGGAGGCGAGCAAAAAATTCAAAGTGGGTTTCGAATATGGTCCGGTTGGGTTCTCCATTCAAATGAAAAAGTGTATGTAAAGGAGCGTGTGCGGAAGCTGTCAAACGTAGTGAACGTCAACGGCGAGCCTCTGCATTTGAGATCCCTTTTTTTTCCCCCCGGCCGATAAAAACTGGGTTTTCCAGGGAAACGATGGAAAAAAGGGGGCGAAGGGTCACGGGCGTAGCAGCTCGATTCAAATTGATCCGCGGCCGTGTTTCTACGTTTCCTTGCTGGTTGTGGTTCGCACGCGGTAACGTTACGCGCGTCTCCTATTACTTTTCGAATTCTAGGCAGGGTTACACGAGGCTACAAAAGTACCTTTCCCTGCTCGACATGTCCATGATTTTTAGCATCGAATCCAGCTCCGCTTGTAGAGAACTTTTTCTACTCCGGGGGAGAAAGGGGGAACAGTTTCGCTGGACGACGAGTATCGCGCCTCGATTCAACTACATTCTTTCTCATCACGCGTCCTTTTTGCACTTGTCTGTGACCTTGTCAGTCCTCATTCCTCTTCACTCCTCAATCAAGCGCCGTCGAAAGAAGAGGGGAAACCACCGGGAGGAAAGCTCGTTTCACCCTTCTCTCTCCCACTGTACAACTGTTTCCGTCTCTCTACAAGGATATAACGACTTCGGCTTCCCTGCACGCATCTAAGGTACTTCCACTTTTTTCTAGAACTGGTTGTTCACACTTCTTTGCCCTAGGTCCATCGAGTCGTGATAAGAAGCTCACCCTTTTTTTCCACCACCGCGTGTACAAGTTCCCTCGTCCTTCTTGCACGCATCTGTGCCTTCTTCCTTACACGAGTCCACCACTTCCTCTCTCTATTTTCTGGAACTAAATAGTTGTTCACAGTTTTTTGCGCCTGATCAATCGCGCACTAACAAGAAGTTAAGCTCGATTCATTTCACCCTTCGCGCGCCTATAATTCGGACAGGATAATAAGGGACATTAGATATTCAGCGTCGATTTTTTTTGTACTTGAGATGTGTACGTTACGAGGAATTAAAATCCGGGGAGTAAGCAGTTTTTAATACGCCTCTTCTTTTAATTTTAAGGGGTGGAGCAGCCCCACTGCAGGCTCTTGGATAATGTCCCTCGTTAGCCTGGCCCAGGTGGTTACGAAATTTTTGGGAAACCAGGGTACCTGACGGATCCACGGACCCTTCTCGTCTTACTTCGGAACTCTGGTCAATCGGCTTCGCTCGGATTCGCAGAAACTCGACCCCGGTGACGTAACAATGCCGATTGCTCCTTTTCGTCAGTCGACAGAACTCCTTCCGCCCACAATGAGCGCGGGTCTCTTATCTCGATTAGGTATCTGCCCGTCCCTCATCCTTACATTCTTAGTTACGTGAAAATGCGTCGACCACGCTGGAAAGCGCGTGGGTTTGAACCTTGTTCTATTCGAGCTGCTTCCAAGATTCCTTCCGTAAACCCCTCTTACATTTCTCCTGGAGATCTGAAGATTCCCGAGGGTACTCCATTTTCCAGAGATAAAAAATACGAGAACAGTAGAATTTTAAAGGACATCCTGTTTATTTCGTGACTTTCTTTCCTGGTGTTCCTATAATACAAACACTCCTCCGCTTCGTGCAATAACCCCATCACGCAGGAAGTATCTATTGCATTCAGGATACAGTGTATGCCTACTGACAGGAGCCAGAGACTGACACCTCGTCAATGGACACCATCGATGCAGCATGAGATACCATTCTGACGTACAGAGCGATAGAACCCCGCAGATATTCCACCTCCCACACACAGCTCAGCAATATTTACCCCCCCCCCACACACACACACACTCCGTTTTCCCTCTCAACAATCTTCTGCTTGCCGAAGGAAAACGGCCACAGCACAGCCCCAGATCGCGGTACGCGTTACCAGGGCCTAAAGAAGGGTCTGGGTTGGTGTTTGGAGGTTGGCCAGGTCGATTCTGCATCCGTTGCGAGAAAGTGGACAATGACGGCTTTACGATCTGTTTGCTACAAACAGCTCCATTTCCCGGAGATTAAAGGATTAGATGTAAGGAGTATACGCCTGGGTTGCTGTCAATAATGGAAGAACAATGGGGCCAGCCCGGTACGGCCGGCCGAGCTTTGAAGGATCCACGTCTCGCAGGAGTAAGCGAGCCCCGCGTGTCCTCTTCCGGTGTCCACTCTGGTACCCGGAGTGCGTGGGTCCTTCCTCGCCGCGTCCACGCTCCAGTAGCCAACGGAGAAGGGATTGTCGCGATCCTTAATGCTTCTTACTGTCAGCGTAATACCCGCCTAATGGCAGCGGCCCGCCACTGACAGAAGGTGGCCGGGCATTCTGGTTCGCGTAATTTTGCGGCCGACCGCGACCAGGAACCCCTTTGTCCACCCGGTACTGGAGTGTAAAATAGGATTTTAAGGCGAGTCTCGGCGGTTCCTTGCGTTTCGCACGCACCTCGCCTCGGGCCCTTTCAACGATCCTCTAAGTACCCTCTAACCACCTAGTTTTGCGGATTAAACGATCACAGAGGACGCGTAATGGTATCAGGCAAGTTTCATTAAGGTACGTCTACACGGCGACACTTTTCTGTCTAGATCAAGTGTCTTTTGTGTCTAGCTAGAGCTAGTTGCAGTGCCTTCAGTCTAGCTCTAGCTGCAACTCCCGCGACGATAGGTCAAATTCGCGGACTGCTCCAGGCAGTTTCCAATCTTCCGGAAATTTTTTTGACCCTCGTATACACTTGATCTAGACGTGTCGTCGTGTAGACGTACCTTTAGGCCCTGGAAATTCTCGTCTGCGACGACTTTCTACTCACGCTTGTGGCTCGATGGCTCCCGCTCGAAATACCGATGGTGTGAACCGAAGCGATGGGAGCTGTCGACCGTGTGCATTCTATTTCGGTAAGGCAGGTGGTTTTACGTGGGAGCAGCGAAATCGTGCGTTGAGTATGCGTTATGGACCACAAGTGCCGCGGCAGAGGCAACCCTTCGGTCGTCAATCATCCCGGCCAGTCGATGGACTTCCTGGCTGGAATTGAAACAGGACGTGGTCTAGAAACCGTCGCGTGCAAACGCCGCGACGGGATTTCTGTTATACGAATCAACGGGGAGGTACGCGGGGAAGATGGAACACACACTTTGTGCTTCGGCAGAAAAAGGGGGGGGGGGGTGAAAATCGAGAGCTTGGAATATGTGTTACTATTATATATATTATAATATATTATATATATTACTGTTTTAATACATGGTGCTTGTTGGTGCGTTTACTGTCTCTTCGCGAGCTCCAGAGTAAGTCACCCTTTCAGAAGTTTCTCACGTTACGTCCGCCACGGGCCACGTGTTCACAGTGCCAAATTACGAGACGCGGAAGACGCTGGGTCCTCGAAGGGAACAGAGAGAGCGAAGAAACCCGATTCCCGCCTGTCCAACCTACATGTGCACCCTCGGAAAATTACGGCGACGCGATGTAGGCGGATGTCCGGTAGTCTAGGGATCAAGTGGTCACTGTCGGAGAGCGACCCCTAAGCTTAGGATCAACATATTGGGAGGTGACACGCTTCCACGCTGGAGAAACTATTCTCCCGCCACCTCTCTCTGCGAATGTTCGCGTCTGGTCCTCCAAGAACACTGTACCTACTTGTCCGTAGAGTCGAAGGAAAGGGGAGAACGTTATTTATTAGCCACCTAACGGAATGGATAACCAATAGGGGGTTGCTGCCGGTTAATATCGCGTATCTCCATGGGCTGCTCGACACCGACGGGGTATCGCGTGAGAATCGGTGCAAGGATCAATTTATGGCTCGCACGTGATCGTTCCGATGCATTTGCGTGACAGTTGGCCATTGAATGCTTGTCCTCCGAGTGCTGCAAGCTGTTTGGCATTGCATAAAGCAAAATGGAATCGGCGACGTTGAAAAGGGTACCGCGACGCAACCGCAACGTATCATCCAAGCTTTTAACCTAAGGGTTAACTTAAGAGTGGGAGGGCTTCAGAGATACCTGTCAGGGAGCTGTTTATAGATAGATTAACATGTATTAGTATTATTACTATTGTAATCGGTATACCTTATTGTGGTAAGAAGCCTTCACAATCGCGGATTCGATTTCCATTATCACTGCTTCTCTGGAACATCTTAAAGAACGTTTTACTCGAATACTCCTCAGCTAAGTCGTCAAGGCTCGTCCATATATTACCCCAGTCTGGCTCGTGCCGCGCGAAACGATAAAAAATGAGGAAAAAAGGCAGTTAAAAATACGCGGAGCGTACAGCGGGAGGGCCAGAGACAGAGGGAGACTTCATCTGTGGTTTTTGCCGGATCGGTGTCACGTGGATGGCCGGAGGGAAACAATTGTTGTTGCTATACAGCCGTCCTCGGTATTTCCATCGTGATACCCCTGCTTGTCGCCACGTTTGCCTCCAGGGGGGAGGGAGCTTTCTTTTTTACTTAGCAGATCGAGGGGCAAGCGAAGATACAGGCGAGGGTGCGAACAGTTGTTGCAGCCTCCGACGATCATCGTCACTAATTACAGGGACATCCAGCGAGCAGGCTTGGATTACCAACCGGGCGAAAGAACCGTATCAATATTACAATTTATTCCAGGTATCATCGGTAAACGTTGTGTCAACAATGCCACGCGATACACAGCACGGAACGTGTGATAAATAATAGAAATACGGCGTGTGAAACGAAACTACAGGATGGGTCGGATTCAAGGTCGAGGGGGTTGAGGAAGAACGGGGGCGGACAATTTCTGTCGTTCTCGTCGTCGTGAATGATTCAACGAGAGTGACGCGCGGACGATTAATATGGCGGTGGGCCGCCATCGCTGGCGTAATTACCCCGTTCGCGCATTACCCTTCGCGTAACTTGCGTCTGTTACACGCTAACGTAGGGGTTGCCACTCTCCCTCGTCGTAGTTCCCCGCGGCGGAGCGGTCAGCTACGCGTAAAAGGTTTCTCCTCGCGCAGCTGTTAAACCCTTGACCTCTACGGTTGCGCTCGCAACGCTCGTGGAAAGAGGGTAATGGGTCCGATGAGAAATTGGAACAGAGGAACTGACCGACAGGACCACGGTCATTGGACTGGGGGATGCTGAGCTTCGGGGGTGAATCGAGCAGATGCACGCTTTCGGTGCAACGTGGAAGATCGAATCAGGTACCATTTTTCTTTTTTGGGAGAGATTGCTTAGGAAGGTTACGTGTTTAAATGTTTAGAAGACGATAGGTTTCGTTGGTTTCATTTAGACTTGGATAGTTTAATGTCTTTGATGTTTAAAGAAGCTTAGTGTCACTCGTGTCGCATTAATCGTGACCCATTGCCACGCAGCTCTCTGTTTCTTGAAGAGGATTGAAAGCATTAAGGGCGTAGCGATCCAGTTATTGGTAATACAAGATATGTTTAATAAGGCAACATCTAGTGCTTGGAAAACGGTAACCGAAGATCGTCGGCTGTGGGAGGGTGGCTCTTTACCTCCGCAGTTATACCGGTGTAATTATCTTTGTTATTTTTTCATTAAACTTCTATCACGGTTCATCCCACCTTCCCTCTTAGGAGGAAACGCTTTGCACTGGCTGATATAATTGTATTTCGCAGAGGGAACGAGCCGCTATTATTCTCGCCCTTGTTTTCCGAAAGGAGAGACCTTAATTTGTTTTTAATTTGTACCGTGCTATTCCAACGAAGAAATTGTAATTGTCCCTTCCGATTGGAGGCATTCTGACTCACTTTGGAAAGGGAATTAGATCGCGAGGGTTTCCAAAGAATATCTTAAAGATATCTATTTAAACCACTCTTCTGACAATCACACAGAACCTAATTAGGAATCGCTTGGGTTTCGTAGTTCCTTTAATCCTCTACAAAATACTACTTAGTTTACGCAACACGGATTGAATAACACCTATTCAATCTTCGATAGCCATCCTGATAAGCTTGGACCTTCCAAGCGCAAGTGGCCCGTTTCTAACACCAGAGTCCTCCCAACGTAACGCAATCTAAGGCTCTGGCAATCCCTAAAAGTGTGCTTCTAATTAAATTTAAATTAGCTATTCAGGTGGTTATCGGCGTTGAGCGTCATACGAACACCGGGTCGCATATATGGGCCACGGGCTTCGGACTTTTCCATTATTCAATTTGCAGAATCAAGTGGAGGAATACTTCCTCAAACCATCGGTTGTTTGGCAATCAATTCCCTCGCAATCCTGTCGTTCATCAATGTCACCACGACCCTCAATCGAACCGCGTTCCTCTCGCATGCAAGAGTTCCAGCTTCCCTTCGATTTTAAAGCACTAATGCACTCCTGATATATACGAGCAGTTGTCCCCTTCGTCGACAAACTTCACCGCGGAGCAACTCGAAAGTTCGCCTTTGAAGCTGCACGGAGAACTTGGCGGGCCTCCCGCGAAGGCGCGTAAAGGGAGCAATGAAAATGGCGTCCGCCTCTTTCCCTTTTTTGTGAAAATGAACGTGGGACAGTAGGGTCCTCCTCGAAGGAGAACAATCTTGTCCTTCCGTTCCACGAAGGAGGAAATCGATTATGAAAGGAGGAAAGGAAGGCTTGCGTGAACAGCGGAAGAAGAGCGCCGCCCGACTCGTATTCGCTGCGGAATACATTGGGACGCGAGGACGGCTGGTTATATACCAATAATACCGCAAGTTTTCATATTCGGCAGGAAGTAAACGCGTAAGTAAACGGTGGAAGAGGATTCGACTTGGTATCCAGGGCAACCGGACCCTATCTCATCTCCCGAAGTCCTAAGAGCGTTTCTAGATGTCTTCTTAAGTTGCCGGAACAAACTTCGACTCGGTAGGACAACGCGTAATGCCCAGGGGGAGCGGCGGCACAGGCGCAGGCGAAAGGAAAAAAAAACAGGAAGAGAGGAATTTACTTACAGGAATGGATCACCATCTCTCCCCCAAGTAACACCCTCCGAGCCTGGTAAATATCATTCCACTCTGTTTAATCGCCTCGTAATTAATTAACCCCCGAGACTGCGTCGGAGAACGCGATTTATTTCGATAACTTCGCAATGATTCACGGGGGCGGTTTCTTTCTTTCTTTTTTTTTTTTAAGAAAGAACACCCTCGCGGTTCTAGAAGGTTGAAAGCATAAGTTTCGTCGGATTCGCCCGTGGTCCTCTTCATTCTTTTCCTCCTTCCCACGGAATGATCGCGGAAACTGTTCGAATCGCGTAATGTTCCCGCAATTTTCCAGTCGCCTGAAAAGGAGCGCCGTAGGACCGTACCGGGGTTCACAATGAGTGATCGTTATGCGTATTCAAAATGGCCTTACCTGGCAGGGTGTAGCCGTAGCCTATTGTTGACCCTCCGTTTTTCCAGGAAAACGCAGCCGATTGTGCAAACCGAGCGCTCACGTGCAACTGGGAGACGATACGATGGGGCCACCCCTTGTGCTTCTTTCAGCTTCCGGCTCGCCGAGGAAGGCTGAACTGAAAATTCTCAGATTTTCCGAATACGTAATTACTTTGTGCCGGCCCCGGAGGAATTTATATTAATCCAGCAGATTCTCCAGTATTTCGCTGCATGTGCGTTTTAATAGTAAAGCCTTTTGTCGGCTCCAACACGAATATTAAGATTCGCAGGGTGGGATATTACGAAGTTGTGTAGTTTAGGAGGTCGGAAAGTGCATTTAAGGTGGACGAGAGGAGAACGCCAGTATCTCTGTGCGACTGAAAGGAGAAATGTCCACTGTCCAGATACACACTGCGTTCTTTTTATCCATGGATTCGCTCTGTATAAGCAGATCCTTGGAATTTCACCGCGGATGGCTTCTCCGGTGCCACGATACGAAGGAGATACGCCATACACTGTCCGCATCAGAAACACACATGACAAAACCGATGACTGATGATGCCAGCCACCCTCCTTCTGCCGCGAACTTTTGTTTATTCGCATCTCCATCACCATCGATCAATGGCCCCGGGGTTTTCCTAAAGACGGAAGGAACGATAGGAAAGGAGATGTTTTCCCGGAGTCGAATACTTTTCCCTTATCCGCGAGCGTTTTCTATCTACCTTTTGCTCCTCCTCTTCAAAGGCCGATGCCGTTGCTGGCAGGGAAAAGGTTCTCTTCTCTCGCCACCTGAGAAATCCCGAGTCACGTAAATATCTGACAGTATTCGACATCGGGAGCAATTCTTTTAATAATGCCGTCCTGCTCGGAACAGATAGGGCAGCCGATTTTTTGGGTGGTTTTATAAGAAAATAGGGGATGAACTACATAACGAGGAAAGGTCTCCAATCCTGGCAATTCGGATTTTAATGAAACTTCGTGGGAATGTAGAGAAATGGGGAAGGCGGAGTAATTCCGGCTACATAAGCAAGAAATGTTATAAGATTTGAGCAAGTTACACATTTGTTAGTTTTCTTTATATTAATTGATAGCTTGAACTGTATTCCGTTCGAGAGAACGCGCTGTGTCTGGGCACCGACGGTCGACGCGATGGAACGGAAGGTATGTGATCAGCATGGCACAACCGGAGGAGGAGATCGACGCGGCGACGAGACGATACGTTGTTATGAGGTGAAGTGATGTGAAAGCCCTCGGGGGTTCACTAATTACACTTTTATTTCACATCAGCAACTTTAATAATAGAAGTGTAGGAGCCGGAAAAGGGGGAAAAATTGCACCTCTCTCGCGCTCCTCGTTAAAACGTCGCAAATCGTTCGCGGTCGCGATCTACCTCGGGCGATAGAAACGCGGCGGTCCGCTTTGAATTTTCGCGGTTCCGAGAACGCGCGAACATACTCCGGCGGTTCCCCCACTCCCGCTTCACCCTCGCTTCAACGAACCGCGGTTCCTCCCTCCCGCCCCAACGAACCGCGGTTCTCCCTCCCCACCTCACCTCCCCCGTCGTCACTTGATCCAGAACTCTCCTATTATACCTACTGTAGAGCATATTAGAATATGCAAGGAGCAATTGAGAACCTTGCAGCGAGAGGGGTGCAACTCCATTTTTGGCACTTTTTAAGTTAAGTAATATACCTACTACGTAAAAAAAATCTACATCGTTTGGTGAACGTTTGATGCAAATCCGATAAGAAATGATCGGTTTATTGCAAATAAATGAAAATAAAAATATTAATATTTTATTATATGTTTTATTTTATTTATTTAATTTACGGGCAGTAGCCCAGTGTATTACGTAATTGGTTAAACACAACGTCGACGCAGAAGATCAAAAGTAGGTCTGTTGTCACATAGAAATCGCCGTTTGAATAGAATGTTTGAACTGGTTTATAGAGCCAGAGAAAAAAATCAACGCAGTGGCTAATATTGGTAGCCAAACAACACATCCTACTTAGTTATAGGGCCATTATACTTAAGGTTGCTCTTGAACATATCGATATGGAAAACAGGCACACACAGCAGAGAGCGCGGACATGTGTTAAAGTTAAGTAATCGAAGCAGTGTTGGACTGTCTATGTGATTATTAATGGTCTTAAATAGAAAAATAGCATCCGCGACAGTTGTTCTACTCTCTAACGCTTTCATGTTCAAACTATGCATACTGGTATAATAATTATTATGGTTAAATCTATGGATGGGACATCCCAATACGCGAGAGACAAAACGAAGAAACTTATGTTGAGTTCTCTCAACTAACTTAATATAAATTGTCTGATGCAGAGACCAGATAATACTCACATACTCTAAATGACATCTAACTAATGGGCCACGCTCCTGCATCCAGTGTATAGCATTGAAAAATCCTGCACGCTTTACGAGACAAACTCATAACATATCTAGCATTTGACAACATTTAGTTTCAGCCTGTTTTCATTACACCATGTTAAAAGTGAATTGAGTTTAACTTGCAGTGCACATGCATCGGAGTCACTTCTGATTTCTAAAAAATGTTTGAGGTCATCAGCGTACAACGGGGGAAAAATATTAATATTTTTATTATAGAATATTTTTTACCAAAAATTGAAAACTTAATAATTACTACTTATTGTGTGGAAATATGTATTTTTCAATTAAGTAGTGTTCACTTTTTAATCTTAAGTCGAAGCAATAATTTTATAAACAGTTTTTTCTAATTTACTCCAAGTTGATACAGATGGAGCTGCACCTCTCTTGCTGCAAGGTCCTCAATTTCTGTTTTCTGCGGATATCCACTTTGAAGGGGTGAAATCAGCTTTTAAACTTATCGCGTTTTCTCTCTTCCTTTTTAAGATATATATATATTATTTAATAATGAGCGATTCGGGTCTCTGACCTTCTAATTAGTTTTGAGGAACGCGAATAAGACGCCATAGGTATGACAAAGGTTAAGGGAATACAAAGCGCCAGGGGTGCATAAAGATTCGTACAAATAACTTCGAAGGCAGAATCATGACGGTTTAATGAATAAAAGTGGATTGTAATAATTTGCAATAGTTTATTGATCGACGGTGCTAGACAAAATATCGTAGAAAATAGAAATGGCGGGCGGGTTCCATTGACCTAACCGGCCTAACGCGACAATGGTGAACCAAAAGGCGTTGTTAGAGCGAAGGGTGTCTAAGCGCGCGTTTGGCTCGGTCGCTGCAAAGAACGATTTATTGATTAGTACGGCCAGCCAATGGCGCATTGGTCAGTTGCACGAAAGCTTCCCGGATACTACAACCCCAGCGCGAAGAACCGAGGGGGTTGTGTCAGGGAGAGGGTTGCAGCCCCCATAACATGGTCCGAGAGGGTCCAGGGAGATGTAGCTTATCTCATTCTCGGAAATTATGGTGGAACGATGAAGGGTGGCACGGTCCCTGTGTGTGCCTTCGGCGGCCATTGCTCTTGGCCCTTTGAGCTTTCACGAAAATCTAATATTCCTTTTGATCATGCCACGCAGCTACGTGGAAGAGCAACTGGAAATTACTTCTCACGTTCTACATCTTAACCCATAGATACAAATATGAATCGCAATTTCAAACAACATCCATCCCTTACCTTGCTACCATGGTCGCATCCATTCACCGGGGTACCAGAAACTTAAAATTCAACGTTTCTCCGAATCCCTTTCTTCGCGCAAAAAATTTAAAGGCTCGGCCAGCTTTTAACGAAAAAGCCCGCGCCGGGTACCAGTATCAATTATTCACCGGTCGATAGCGCGAAGCTTTTTAGGCCCCCCTTAAAAGTGTGAGAATCAGCGTCCTCCATTGCCCTCCCCCTGTCCGAAATTTCTCTCCAGCCCGCTTACGGATTCATCCGGCGTAGTCGTTTCAACTTGAGCCTCGACAGCCGAGGCGTAATTAGGTCCAGGCCGCATCAAGTATTTATTCTTTCATTAGACTGCTTGTAAGGAAGTGGCGGAGGGTCGGCGATGGGACGACGTCATCCGGGGGAAACTTGATCAGCTCGAAACTTGGCTCGTTTAGTGGGTGAAGCACCAATTAATGCGGACCATCCCCCTCCCCCGTTTGATATATTCCCGCGATCGTTGCGGGCTACCTCCTTTTTTTTTTCAATTAATCCCAGCTGTTTGATGGCGCCACGCTCTTACCGGGGAAACTTCCGAACGGCCGGAATTGCCTCTTTGAACAACGTGCTCTTCCCTCCCTTAAATTTCATCGCAAACACTAAACGTCCGCCTTCCCGGGAGGGTGACCTCCTCGCCAACGTCCCATTGATGCGCAATTTCGACGGCTGCTTTCGAGAGGATACAACGTTCCGTGCACCTGAAGGAGCTCTTTAGAGATTCCTCCGCATCGTGAAAAAAAAATTAATCCAAAACAGCACGTGTCCACCGTGAATGGGAGCGAGATGTTCATCGGAGCGTGGCGCAGATCACATCTGTTGGCTCGTCGGCAAAAAAAAAAAGCGGAAATCTCGGCTAAGTCGATTTAAATTATTCGGACTTTCGCCCCGCGTCTTTTCGCGCGGCAGCTTTTTAACGCGTGCCATTCGAGTGTCGTGGTTTTCATCGAACATCTGCAGACTTAGGTACCTTTCGGTAAGCTCCTGCTTAAAAAGAAATATTGTAAACTGGTTGAAGAAGAATTTATTCCTGGCACTCGTGATTACATGGATCCAATATGATATTCATCCAAAGGTACACCGATTTCCCTGTTAACGTTTCTCAGCAGCAGCGTACCATAAATCAAATTAATTATGCAAAGAATCCTTAATAAGCTTAATAACGTTCCCCCAGTGACAGTTATTGAAAAGAATGAAGTTTTCAGAGCAGATGGGTCCTCGCCCATGGAGAATCGTACGCGTTCAACTGATTTATATATTTCGTCCGCGTGGGTGGGCTTGCCGAGCTTTCGGTAGCAGAAGGAAAAACTCTTTAATAGTTCCACGCGTGCTATCGGTGTCTGGTAGAACTGAGAGCGCCGACCTGCCAGCAAAAGAGGCAAATGGTTCCCGAAATCATTAATTCCTGCTAGAGAACAAACCTTCTGGAACGGTGGGTGTCTACCCCGAAACGAGTGGATCGTGTAAATGAATTACAGGAATTTAAAGCCTGTGAACCGCAGCTCGGATGATGCTAATGGGAAAGATGTGCTTTTTGGCAAGGTCCTGGTGGGAGGGGGCAGAAATTGGCTTGAGAAACAGCCAGCCATTCGTGATAAAGTACACCACCCTAGGAACAAAGCTACGCTCTCGTAAACATCTTCTCACCCCCCGCAGCAGATCCTCCGACGGTCTTGTCTCATCGTTTTTATCGTACATACTACGAACACCGCTACCAGCAACAGGCAGCACACGTCTCCTTCTTTTTTCCTAGCTGTCCACACTTCCCCGCCTCTTGATAGCGATCCTCTCGCATTTGCTCCTTCTGGCTCAGTGGCGCGAGTAAAATAACAAGCTTGCGCAATCCCTCGACGCGTGGAAATAAATAAAGGGGGAGGCGATGAAGGAGGTGACTCGTCGAAGAGGGCAGAGCTGTCTAATTGTAAGAGGAGCCTCATACCTCCTCACTGTTCATTCTTCTGATGTCTACTGCTCTGTGTTACGGCGTAATAAAATTTTTTATCCATGTAAGCTGAGTTAACCATGATCCTAAGTAATTCCTTCAAGAGATGCTGGAGCTTTAAGGTTTGAGGAACCTCTAATAATATAGATAGAGAGATTCCTTTGAGGTGTCAATAGAAAGTTCATTAACTTATTCCCTCTCCAAGTCGCGTGACGAGAGTCCCTCGCGCGGAGGGATCGAACGCATCGATGACTCGACTGCCCCCAAAGCCATTGAAAGTTTTGGGGTGTGTATTGAGTAAACGCGTATCGAGCCCGGGGCATATGTGCCGATCCCCTTTTTCCATCCGTGCTCGTCAAATCTTGGTCCTCCGTTCGCTCCGCCGTATTATGCAGAAAACTTCATTGTTGGACGTGAATGGCGCGGCGAAGGTGGGGCTCGATCCCCGGACATTTTCGTTTTACATAACTCCGTTAGAATCGCCTTGTGGGATACATCAGTCCCACGAAATTTCGCACCCGATTACAACGGTGTCCAACTTCGAGACAGAATATCCGCTAAACCGTACGACCCTGTCGCCGCATCATTTCTCTGTACGATTAAAAGTCAAATACACGTTATGATTTAACGAACAATGATAAGTTACGCCGAGAAAGTGAAAGGGCAACTATTTTGTATTTTGCTAAGGGTTTACTGTGCCACTTTATCGAACACATTCCTTCTTTCGTGGAGCAAAGATTCGCAAATACATTCTTCCTTCGCAATCAATTATATCAAATGTTATCGTTCCTCGTTAATACCCGAATTTTGATTGCCACTTCAACAGAGCTTGCTTACCCTCCTCAGAAGTTAATATTTAACACGACGCCCGCGATAGTTGCCATATCACGCAATAATAAGTCTCTTCCGAAGGACTGCTAATATTCCCCCTCGAAGTTGTCCGACATGCGCGAGAGGAAAAACAGAAGTCGAGATCCGTCGTTCCGAGGACGAGAGTAAGGCAAACAGGACTACAGCGCGTATTATTGGAAGACGATCGTGGAACACAGGGACGTGCAACATCCACGCGACAAGCTTATATCCTTCGAACTTCTGATACATTTCTCGTCACTGCATGCGATTCCTTTGGAAAGCGGGGGTAATGCGCCCACGCGACCGCAGTGATCATGCCGCAGAGGGGAGGCAACGGAGTGGGAAAAGGGAGCCCTAGTAACCGGCCAGAGTTTCTTAGCTGGAATGATCGAGAGGTCTGACTTTTTGGGGAAGACAGATGCGACAACGGAGACTTGTTTGAGCATCCTCCGCTCTGCTCTGTTGTTCTTCCGTTTCCACCGTCTCCCTCTGACCGCCTTCCACCCCCGCTGGCTAATGTGAGAAACCTGTAATGTGTTTACGAAGGCTGAGCGATAATAAAAATATGACTTCGAGGCATGATGAAATGTAATCCGTCGTCAGAGCCGGGTCAGCGGAGGAAGCAATTGATTCCCGAGGAAAAGGCTGCAGCCATTCACCCCCGATCATTAAACACACGTTATTAAAGAAAGGATGCTCTTTAAAAATACAGAGCGTCCAACACAGCCTCCTCTGTACTTAATTGAACATTTATTGTCCCGCGCCACCGTCCGGCAACGAGACATCGCATCTCCGCCTTCCGAGCGATTTGTCGCCGGCGCATTGTCGACAAACGAGCACTTTATGAGCCCATTGTGAGGGAATATCGTTCCATCTATTAAACAGAACGGGCTCTTTGACGCCTTAACAATCCTTTTCACGGATTCCTATCGATCTTGGTCCCGCGCGTTGCCGTCGCCCCCTAATAAAGGAGCTTGCCTCGAACTCTGACGCCTTTCAAGGGCGCGCCGTTCCTCGATCGGGGCAGCGAGCGAGTTGACCGGTCCAGGGCGTAGTCAGCGTCTCCTTACTCTTTCTTAACGGACATTGCTATGTGCCATGGCCTACTCGCTGACAATTGTGCAGATCGATCGACAGAGGGGGGGGGGGGGCTGTGCGTCGCGACGAGAAACCGAAAACGGAGGGAAGCCAGATCCGTTCGCGGAGGAACGGCCGGACCGGAAGAGTGGAACAATCGCGGCGCCCGCAGTCGGTCTTTGTCGCGAGGAAACGGAGTCCAGAGGCGTTGACGTTGGTCTTGCAGGAAGGACATCGTCCTGGACGGCGACTAAATACTCCGTCACGCCCCCTCGGGATCCTAGCAACTTTTTCGCCGCTGGAATCGTCACCTGTGCAACATCGGAAGCTACTGGGACACTCCTGAGGATTCGGTGGCCGAAGAAGTTACGCGTAACGGGTTGTACACTCGATCGTTCTTCACGTTCACTTTGGCAGCGAGGAACGGAAATGGTAAGATTGTCCAGTGGATTACGATTGAACGCGACTACCACCCTAATCCTCGTGTGATCTTCCCGTAATTTCTTTACGCGATACAGGACCCGTATCTACCTAAACGGTCCTTCGTTCGGTAGCGTCTGATAGTATCGACAAAGGACGTCCGCGTGCGCCTTTTAAGGGGGTGAGAAATGTGGGCACTGAAAGCGGCGGAGGAGTGACAAAACGGAGAGGCAAATTGGACGGGATAGGGTGCAAATGTTACTGAATTAAACCCCTTAGGAACGAGAATGAACTTCTCGCGTGCTTCCAATTTCTGCCATCTTCAAGGGATCAGTCAGAAGCTAGGTGCAGATCAACAAGTAACAGAGTAACATTCTCTCGATCCAAACTTTGCCTCCACATTACAACAGGCAGCAGAGCTGCCCCGCCCCATCAATCGACCCTGAGTGGAAACCGAAATCTACCCCAGAAAAAAAGATACCCATTTCCCACGCTTTGCATAAGCAGGGATTCCGCGACTATATGGGACACAGGGACTTTAAAGAGTCCGTTTAAATGGACGATCGGTTCCAGACACTTTCGCATGCTCCCCCCCGTCGCACCCTTTCCTACCCTGCAGCCGACATATTGTGGGAGTTGTGCCACAGTTTACATAATTTTTCCCAGAGCCTCCCCGGCGGAATATTCAAAAATCGCAACACCCTTGCAACCTGCGGGAGGGGGGGGGGGAGGATCAAGGGGGGCCCTCGTCCCTCAAAGGTTGAGCCGGTGAAATCGTACGGTTTTCTATGGAAATAAGAATGCTGGCTGCGCCGAAAGCGCGCACCCACGCATACGGCCGGCATACCTGTTTGCGTGGCTGTCGTCGTCACGCCGCCAGACCGCGATCTAAGCTCCTGTGCACGCGAAACTTGAGAAGGGGAGAAGAGCGAGAAAAGCGGAGAAGACTGGCCGTCGTGCGGAGAGAAAGGGGGAGAGAGCGTGACGCAGGTACACATTCGGATCGAGCGGTAGGAAAATATTTTTTCGGGCGGAAGGAACCGCGTAAAAAGGACCACGAGGGGTGGAAAGCTACCCCCGTGGGCGGCTCGTGTTTTGTCCACGGGATGGAAACGTGGCAGGGACGCGACGTTCGTCGAGAATGACTTCCTCCATTCGAGCTGCTCGATCGATTTCGGCTGCTAGATGATTGATTTCGTGAAAGGTGTTCCTCGAAGACGCGAGGGTGGTAATCGTGCTGTTCCGAGTTTCATAGTTTCTCTGGTTGAAAAATGATGGGGATTACGGGATCCGGGAAAGAAACAACAATATTATTATTTTTATTAAATTTCTTTATCCCACCATTACAATTACAAATATAGTTACGATGGCTAAAAAATGGCTATAGTTACGACATCAATCCTATTCTGTAATTAAAGGCACAAAGTTTTCATTCGTCTATTTGCCCCCGAAAGTAAAGCTTCCATCAGCCCTCGTTCCAACGACTGTGTAAATAAAGAACACAATCTTTCATCGACGAGAAGTTTAATAACACCAATCGTCGCTACAGGTACACCAGCGAATAATCTCTTTTTACGGCGCTTCGGAGCATCACTGTGGCAGCCATGCTCGGCGTAATAAAAAAGAAGAAGAGAATGCGCCGCGTGGCGGGAAGCTCCGCGCCGTTCGTCCAATCTCATTAACCCTTCACCGCGCGGAATTCAGAAAGGGGTCGGAATTCTAACCCTTCCTCGTAGCCATAGCAACCAACCCTTCTTCCCATCGCCCTGCCGCAGTGTCCAATGGCAACAGCCTCACCTGCTACACTCGATGCCTCCAGTAAGGTGTACTGCTCTGTGCCATTTAAATCTAAAAGCTGCCATCTTGAACCAGAAACAATAAAAAAAACTGTGACTCGAAATCCCCCGCGGAAGTCTGGGAACTGTAAACTGTGCACAGGGTTCGTCCGGCTACGGTAGAAATTCCATCTCGTTTCGAGGGAAACAGAAAGCGAAGTGTGCTTAATCGGGCTGATCAATTCCCAGAATTTACGTTGGATCGCCAGGGGTAGCGCGGAAGAAATTAAAAGTCAGGGCCCTACGAGGGCGTATTCGGAAGCCCGATAACAGTTAATAAGAAACGAGCCCAGAACTTGAAACAGCCCGAAACACATTCTGCGTTCGGAACTTTAATAAAAGGTGACGTTGCCCCGCTGTAAACCCTCGTTCCTCTTCCACCCTTCTTTCCACTGCGCGACGACGACGACCCTAAGGCGATAAACCACCGCGACCCGCCTCAGTGTTATTCCGTGCCTATATGTTCTCTTACTATTGGAAACTTGGTGATAGCGATACCATTCCCGTGCAAGGAAAACGTCCCCGCTATTTTCGAACTCGGTCTTCCCCGACGAGACAATCTCCTGTAAGATGCAGCCTACAGGAACTGCATATTTCGACAGATTAATAAAGCGTCGAATATGTTTCCATTCTACCCTTCGGCACGAATCCCAAGGAGCCGTATTTTTTCTCCACCTTTGCGACGACAATCTCGACAGCGATCTACGGAATCGTTCCTCATTGTGCTGCGAACGGGGAACGCATTAGACGCACAATGCCGGTGGCGATCGAATCGCGGCGACGCATTTAAATAAATAATAACGATCGGGTGGAGAGAAGGAGGACAAAGATGACCTGTCACAACAAAGTCCGAACGACCTGGGCCCCTCGAAAGGATTCGGAATCAGTGGACGATTCATCGGTTTTGGAAATATTTAAGTGGATCTCCGATGTTTTGAAAGATAGCACCGACAGCGCTTAGCTGGACAGATCTCGGTGACGCTCGCAGGCGAAAAGGGTTCCCCCGGGTTACTCTGCGGCGAAAAGGGTTCCCCCGGGTTAATCTGCGGCGAAAAGGGTACGGGGCGGAATGCCACTTATGGGCCCAGATAATTGTCGCTACCCGGAGGACGCTTCACGAACATCTTGTGGGAATTTGCTTGCCGGATACGCGCGTATTGACAGGCATAGAGTATCGGTAATTCTCGATAGACTTGAGTATTATTCGCATGGACAGGCTTTGCATGGCTGGCTCTTCTGTAAATAGAAATAGAATGGAAGTAGAATTCGTAATTGTTGTCATTTCTGTGGCGCGTAATGCGAAGCGTTTGTCGGATAGAATTGATCGGGGGGAAGTGGTTTTCCACTTGGGAAGCATTCTAATCGAATTTCCGCGGCGATAAGTTAACGAGGAGGCGCGGAGAAATTAGGGAAATGCGCTCTTTGCGGATGCTAATGACTGTTTGCTCCGGCAACAAAATCGGGGCCCGGTGGCCGCGTGAATTCTGCGGGTAAACTTCAATTCTGCTTCCACTTATTCATCCTCGACAGTCCGCATCCTCGTGCTCCGTTTCGAGAGCCACTCCCGTGCTCTTGGGCTATCGAAGGAATGGAGAAATTATAGGATCGTCGTTATTGAGCCATCGTGGACTATTTACAATCCAAGAAACATCCCGGAGAAATTCGGAAGATCCTCCACAACGATGCGCATGGAGGCACTAACACGTGCGCGGACGCGACCAAGGGGATCGCCAATTTACTTCCCTCTGCGCGAGGTGACATCTCTGCACGGGCAGAAATAATGGAAGAAAAACTCATTGGCATTCGACGGTAGAAGGTATAAAAAATAGCCTCTCCCCCCTGTGCGAGCGTAAGTTGGATTTCCCGCGACGGGCGAAGGAAGGGGGTGACGAGAAGGAAGCCGCAGAGTGGTGAAAGACAGAGAAAGGGGAAAGCGGCGGGAGAGAGGGAAAAGAAGGGAGGAAGTCGAAGCACCCTCGGAAGACAGGGTCCGCCGTTCTCGGGGCGCTAGAGGGATGATGAATATAAAGGCAGGGCAAGCAGTTAGGGTGGATTCAACCCTCTCGGCTCGTGGGGCTCACGGGCCAAGAAGGAGCTCAGATCAATACTTTTTATGCGAGAAGCACGGCCGAGGAGGTCGAGTCGGGGGTGGCGGGTAGGGTGGTCGGTTCAGATGAGCACGGGGTAGGCACGGTAAGGTGGAGCAGCCTCAGTCTTCACCCCCTTCCTTTCGCTCTCGGCTTCTCCGCCAGCCACCGACCCACCCTCCCTCGCTCCGCGGCCCTTCTTTTCTCTCTCCACGTGCCGGCGTAATCAGGAATATCATTAAACTCTCGGCTTCTTCCTTCGCTAGAGTCTTCCTCCTTCCTCCTTCCTCCATCCTCGGCCTCCATCTCGCCCCTTCACCCCTTCGAGCTCTCTCTGACAAGCCCCTCGTTACTCCGCCGCGTGCATAAAAATAAAAGGGCGAGGAAAAAGTCGAGAACGCAATCTTAACGATTCGTCGAAGGCTTCTTCTGCTTCGCCTTCCGCGGCCCCCACCGACGCGACGGAAAGATGTCTGTTGCCGACAAGTTCGCTGAAAGGGAGGACGAGCCGGCAGAGGGAGCCGTTCTTAGCGGCCCACTTCGCCACCGAACAATCATCGTCCCGAAGAAATTACGGAATCGGGGCTGCTGTTCGATCGCGAGACACCTCGCTCTCTCTCTCTCTCTCTCTCTCTCTCTCTCTCTCTCTCTCTCCCTTCGTGTCCTTAACTAGCCACGAGAAACGAAACGATTGCATCCCCCGTACAGTTTCCCTTCCCCCTGATAGCACCCATCTCGCCCAGGACTCCTCCTGCGACCGTCACTAATCCCACCGACCGAAACTGGAGCAACGCTGTAAATTTCCCCATGCAGACGTGATTTACAGGAGCAGGACAGTGTACTTTGTATACGGCACTCGGCCGTGCAATTCCGCGCAACGACCTTTTCCTTTTCGACGGGGAACAGAGACGGGGCCCCCCCGCGTGACGCGTCCGCGTCGTAAATCTACAGGTTGGGCAAAACTGGAGCAACGTCTTCAATGGCTTTATGGAGAGCGGCCGCGTTGCGACGCGAACACGATAAACAGGCCTGTTGTATACCTACGACCCTGACCATTACGAGGCCGCACAATTTGCAAACTCCGAGGAGGTACTCGGCCAACGCTACATCTGCTTGGGAATCTACGCTCGAGCCGCCTCGACCTGTACTTTGCACGATCAGATCTTGTAACACTCAAGACTTATTCGTTTGATAAGAACCCTGTAAATACCATGTCTCTGCGAGAATTACGTGGGGAAAGTTTATTCTCCAACTGTTCTTCTGAATTTCAAGTAGGTACTCCTTTCTTCTAAAATTAATAGAAGCGTGGTAGCAGGTTTCAAGGTAATTGATTTTAAAGGGAAGACCGTCATATTAATCGGACATAAAATGGTCAAAATTCTAACCTCTGTACTGATAAGCAACATCAATGATTATCTCCCGTTCGATACACACGCGCGCGCGAATAATTCCACGCACTCTGTTTAGAACTACTTTCGTTCATATATACCTCCGTTGCGCAGAACAGCGTCGATCTCGAATGGAAACAGGTAACACCGTGATGCACACTGGCACACACACCCCATTTCACTTTCCTCGCTCATCGATGGGGAGGGGGTGGTTGTCCGGGTATACGCCGCTTGGAGGGTGTATGCGCAGCGTGTACGTACACGCGCGTCACCCGAATACCTTCCCGAGTTCTGCAATATGTTATTGTTCAGCTTGAGTGAGCATCTTAGAGACCTTGCCTGCCCCTCGCCCATTGTCCTGGCCCTTACAGATATTGACAACCCGCAGGAGAAATTGGCGGGATATCTCGAATCTCGAATCTTTCCGGGACACGCATCTGCTCTCGAGGCTCTCTCGTCCCTCCGCGTAGAATGCGAGAGATTAAATTCGTTTCTCGTCGGTGGATCCGCCCCGAGATTTCATGCGCGATCGAGAGCCATGACTTTGGCACTTCATAAAAGGGTTCTTACCATCGAGCACGCTCGCGTGGTCATCGATCCTGTGGAACATTCTTGGATAGTTAAAGTACAGTAACTTTTTTAAAGAGCAACGTAGAACGTTAGTATCTTTAATGGAATAAGGGTGGAGCAAAGAGGGTAGGTACGAGAGAGATAAAAAGGTGAACGTCTGGTTTGCCGAGCGAAATTAGCCACGATCGAATGCAAAATACCGGGAAACCTCGGCTGGGATGTTGAATAAGAGGAGGAATCGTATAACGGGGGTGGTTTCCGCGAACGGAGCCACGTTGGCTCTTGCATTATACTCGCTTGAGTTGGTCCCCGTCCTAGCAAATGGTTTCTAAAAGACGTGGCTGCCTGGACGAAAAAGATTTCAAAGAGGAGAAGGAATTGAAAAAATGAGGGGTTGAACAGGTAGAGGTTGCGTAAGTGCCGGACAGGAGGAAGGAAACGATAATACGGGCTTGCATGCTCCTAAAATAGCGGAGAAAGAATATCTGTTACCGGTCGAAGGACGGTCGACGAAAATAATCTCCTCTTCGTTCCCTACACACTTCACTTGCCTTTGCTTTATTAAAACACCGACTGAAACGTCGAAACCTTCTAGAGTGGTCACTCAAGCTTCCGAATTTAACAGTTCATGAGTCTATATTTGGGCATTTCAAATATACAAATGCATAAACGTCTAAGCTCAGACCCCGCGATCAAGCATACCACGCGCCCGAGTCCCGAGACTTTCAGCAGCTCACGTTGGAGCCAAGGCTCGCGCTGTTCGCGCATCGAGGAACAGCAATCCCGGGTCCGGGGCCTCGGCCGGCAAATAACTTCACGGATATTAGTGCAAAATGAATAACCCTATATTTGCTGTTTACGCCGCTCGCAGCGTACCTACGCCCCCTTTTGTTCCTCGCCGCGGCGGAGGAATCGCGGCGAGGCATCTCGGCGGATCCAGACGGCTGCTGGCTTGTCTCTAACTCCTTCCATGCGAAAACGGGAAACGGAATAGCCTCGTGGCTCTCGGCTAGCTCCTCCGACTAATCCGTAGATTGCCTTCTGCGCGTATTTTCTACCTGAGGGGCCGGCTGACTGACTGACTAGCCAGGCCGAAGTCATCGGGGAACGGCGGAAAATCAGTTATTATCCGGCGTGGAATGCGCCGCAAGTGTATGCCGACTTCCACGATGCGGATGGATGATATAATTGCTGGGTTACGACCCTTTCGGACGGCCCTCGCTCAAGCTTCCTCGTAATCTTCCCATTCTTCCGCTGGCCTTTACCTCGGTTACCTCGTTGCATCTCCTATTAATGTGTTTTCGTTAAGCTTCCACTCTTCTTCATCCTCGACTCCCAATGCTTCCTCCGGGAGAGCACACTTCTCCAAGGGCCTCGTTCTTTTCTCTCATCGATTCAACTTCGACTAAAGCAGGGTATCCATTGTGCGCATGGTAATTTGTGAGCCTGAATGTTGTACTTGTACAGCTCCATTTGTAGGATAAATATTGGCACTGTGCCCTAGGTTAACCCTGACATTTTCACCCCCCATTCATTCGATGTGACTTTTATTCATTTAGCGATAGAAAATTATGAAACCGATGTCAGTGACGCGCCTCTGAATTCTATTTTAGTCGGAGATTTCCTTTGGTAGCCAACGTAGACGTAAGCCCTTCCCGAACTCGCCCACAGATTTATTACATCGACCAGCCAGCTTCGAGAGGGCTACGGAGAGCCGGAAGAGAAACTTTGGGTAGATCCCTCGAAAGGAAAATCAGTGGACCAGCAAGAACATGTGAGGACCGCCACGAGCCACAATGTCTCCCCCTACGCTCGATCGAGAATCTTGAGGCACGCGCTCTTATTTATCCCGTCTCTCGCCTTCGATCTCACCGCGCAACCGCGCCGATCTTACAGCCAGCTGCTCCTCGCATTGTCACGTCTCGAGAACTCTTCCTTCGATCCCCCTGCAGAGATCGACGCGGATCTACGATAGTCGGTGACGAATCAGTCGATACTCCGGGGACACGGGGGCCTGACTTGCAACTCGCCTCGGGCCCGCCAACAATGCTTCGTTTAATCGATCCTGAAAGCTCTCTTTGCAGTGTGCTCCCCACGTGCATTCAAGCTTTCGAGTGTCAAGGTTCTTTTCAATAACAGAAACTTCCGAGCGTCGCCTAGCAACACTCATACAGAAGCAATTACACAAATAAGAACAGGAGGCATGAGTCAAGAATTCTTCGAAGAAACCCACCAGATTGGAAATCTCTTCACTCTTGATTTCCCCGAAGAAGCTTTCTACGCAGCATTTCAACTGTTTTCGCCCCGATGTATCTTTCCACGAATGAAGAATCCATCTGTGTGGCCTTGCCCCCAACTTCTGCAACGGTTAATCTTGGCTCTCGAGCGCAAGCTTTTCACGCTTTCTGTGGATAGAGCGTCGAGCACCCCCGCGACGTGGGAACCGCGCGCGCGCCATATGTTGACCGTGAAATCTCGAGCACGGCTTCCGTAAGGTGCTGCGCGAGTGACTTCACGATTTTTGGCGTTTGCTCGCGAAACCGCCTCACAATGACGGCCGAGCGACTGACCAGAGCATCCATCATTTTTGCGGATGTGTCTGGCGTACGCGTCCAGGACGCGTGGGCGAAGCACGGGGGGAAGCGTATCGCGGCCCCTTTCCACGCTTAACGATGCGTTTTATGTCGGCGTTAAAACGCTTCTCGCAAAAACGCCGCGTTCAGTTTGCTGGCCGATCCGCTTCGTCAAAGGGCAGAGACCGACGGAGCAGCAGGGTAACGAAGAAGAAGAGGACGAGGGTGGGGGAGCGTAATGATCCTCGAAATGATTTACAGTCCGGTCGGCCTGCCCTTTTTTTTTCACGAGATGAAACTCCGACCAGTCACGTGGTAATGCTTCTGCCTATTGTCTCTATTCCATTCTCACCATTAGCGGACCACGCGCAGCGACGGAAGAAAGAAGCTCGCGTTGAAAGGCAGAAACCACTTCCGTCGAGGGATTCCTTCTCGATTCTAATCGAAGCCTGAATCGAACCGTAACGTTCGTTTGGTGGGGCCTGAAGGAACCTAGCGATATTCGAGCTCCGAATAGCCTCCTGTCTATTATCGATCGAACTGAGTCAACGTACAAGTATCATTCAACTAGGTACACTACTATTAGAACATTCCGTCATCTCAACAGAAAACTGAAGTCATGACCATCTGACCATTACTTCCGTCGCATCAATCACTCTCATCCGATCAGGCACGTCTCCACGTTAGTCCACGCTCAACGTGGGTCCCGTTTGCAATTAGCTTCTCCGTGGAGCAGCGGAGGATCGATGGTGTATCGCGTGGAAAAGTTACTGGGCAACGGAGCTCCTGGACGGTGCATTAAGTTGGACGAAAAGCGTGGCAGCCAGGTGAGTTATCCGTGGATCGCGGTGAGCCCCCCGGGATCCTCGAGGATGCGTCGTATAAAAGGATGTGCCGGGTGTTGCGCAACCAGCATCACGGCTCCAGCTACAAAAGTTCCAATATATCAAGTGCAGTCCTTTCGTCCCATGGTCGGCGAAGAGAAAGAGGACGGTGGAGCGTGGGTTGGGGGGGGGGGGGCGGACCGGAGAGACGAAGAAACGGAAGACTTTCGGGTAAAACGCGCTTCGAGGGGGTGGCAAGGGACAACAATGACAACCCCTCCTGACGCGCATCAATATCCTTGCGTCGTATGCCACATATTTCTGCCGATACAAATGACGCCACCTCTCGAGGACCAATACCTGCCTCGCAGTCCTTCGATCATCCGTGACCCGATCGCCCTTGCCGCCCCGAGCACTTTTTTTTCGCCCCCCTCCCCATACGACCGAAATAATACCCTTTCTTTAACCGAAGGACACTATTTCTCCTTGCACAATGTCAACAGATGATTAAGGGGCATGGCGATGCGAGAACGGCAGAAAAAAGAAGGTTCGCTGCGAGACTTTATACGTTTCTAGGGATAGAGGGTTCTGACGATACTCTTGCGCTGTTCCTCGATTTCGCAAAGTTTATGCTGACGGGTACTTCGATATGGTGCTCCTTATCGTCATCGGGGGTTCGTGTTCTGAACACCCTGATAATCCTTATTTTTATGAGGAAATGGTCCCAATCTGAAAATTACGGTTTTAATGAAAGCTCGCGTGAATGTAGAGCATATTGGAGGTTGGAGTGCGCAAGGAGCCATTTCTTTTTTTCTACGGAATTTCACTCTGGATGGGTGAAATCAACGCTTAAACTTATCGAGTTTTCTCGTTTTTTTTTTTTTAATATAACTTTGTAACGCGGCGAAATAGAACAAAACTTTAAATATAAGAATTGTTCAGTTACGGTCAATCGCAGTGCTGAAAGAAAAATAAAGTTATATTAAAAAAACGAAGAAACGCGATAACTTTAAGGGCTGATTTCACCCTCCGGAAATCAGCGGAAGAAGAAACTGCTCCTTGCATACTCCAAACTCCAATATGCTCTACATTCGCACGAACTTTCATTATGATCAGAATCTTTTGTTTTCAAACGTTTCTTTGTTAGTTATAGAAAATAAGAAAAATAAAAATTGATTGTGGGGATGAGTTTTGAGGAATTATAGGGTTCCTCTTCTTACTGCACGTGTTGTAGAACTCTGTGCTCGTTTGAATTCAACCTGTAGATTATCGTCACTTTCGAAAATAAGGTGAGACCTCTTCCTGGAAGAGTCGACAGAGCGCACGTAGGACGGCCAGAGTCCCGTGGCAGATAAATTTCAAAGGAGTCGGGTGAACGTACAGGGAAACGTCGGCTATAAAAGTGTTACGAGTACGGCTGTCAGCGGCGCCATAATTGAAGATTAATCGTGGTTGTGGGTGTCAAGGCTGATCGCCAAAGTGCGAAGAGAAAGAAGAGGAAAAAATGCAGCGTGAAAAGAGAGGGCAGGCGGGCAGGTCGGGTCAGGTCCCCGAGGCTCGCTCCGTTTTCCCTTTTGTCCCCGGGACAATTACTCACAGATTAGAGCAAGAATTTGCGAGGTGGAGGCGAAAAGGGACGATCTCGCTCACTTGATCTTTACATTTACGATAGAGGAGCCTTGGCCCCATTCACTGGCCCAGTGAAATATCATCGTCTTAGCGGGAAAAATCGTAAACCGAGCTTCCTTTCTCACCGGGGAGAATCGAATCGAAGAATCTCGAGACGTCACGTACGTCGAATAATCACAGGGGTTTCGAAGAAAGCCTCGCACCGACGATCAGCCCACCGATACAATGGCGTTACAAAGGATTTAATTTGCTCCGTATTCGCGTGTCCTTAAGAAAAAGAATGCTCGATCTAAAGGGGCGAAGTTTACGAACCTGTGATTCCCTTGGAACAAGCTACAGAAGCCAAGTGCTCCTTTTTACAAAAGTCGGAGATTAGAGGGCCGAGCACAGGTCAGAGAGGCGTCACGTCGCGTATGGACCGGATGTTCGCGTGGCCGTGAAACACGAGACAGGTCTAATTTCTTCGACGACAGTCTCGGGGAAAAGACAAAAAAAGGGAAAGGAAGAAAAGCCTAAAGACGCGTGGAGGAAAGTCGGACCCTTTGGTGGATGGGGCGGGAGAGAGGGTAGGTAGAGGAAAAGGGGGCAGGAAATTACGAGTCCGATGTTCACGTTTTTTATGGTGCCGTTTTGCAACGACGAAAATCGTTTCTTGGAGGCGCGAGAATCTCGCCAGGATTATCAAGCATCGAGCAAAGCTACCTCGAGGTATGACAGCCCTTTTAGCGCTTTAAGATGCCGCTGTTAGGGGGGACGATGGAGATTGAACGAATATAAAGTTACCCAGATTAATGGACAATAATAATTATCCAGAGCCATGAACATGTCACGGTCAATTTTTTTATTAGCCGTCGTTATTAGTCACCGAGAGAGATGCTCGACGAGCATGTCTCCGTATGACATAAATAAGTCTTTATTCTCGTCCACCATCCATTATGATCTCAGGTGACATCATTAGACGGCTTCGCGTCTTTCCCTGAACCACTCACCCTTCAAGGCTCGTGTCCCTTGCCCAGCTAACTTTTGCTGGGTAAATTCGTCTTCTTCCTCCCCGCGAGAAACCTCCAGCTATCATAAAATACTCAGTAACATTTATAACCAATAACGCCCAAGTACAACACCGTAACGTACCACCAGAAAATTCACTACTTAAGTAGTGCAGAGTATTTCTTGCCTACGATTTCCACCAAAACCCGATCAATTCAACTCGAATAATTCTCTTCAGACTTTCGTTAGCATCTTTCTTCCCTCATAAAAGAAGCTTCTGCTACCCCGAAATGGCGCAGGTACTTTTTGCGCATTATCTGTTTCAACAGAATTGTAACGGGTCATTATCAAAGTGACAGGTTCGATTGCGAAAAGAGGTCGGGGGGGGGGGGGGAATTACTTCGGGGAATTTATTTTTATTATGCCGCGGACGATAATACGCTTTGATAGCGCTGGAACATCTGGGTGACACCTCCTTGGTGGCTCGGAATTATCATTATCATCGGCATTCGACAGCCAAACTAAACGGTCCGCTC
Organism: Andrena camellia; assembly: GCA_029448645.1. Taxonomy (NCBI): domain Eukaryota; kingdom Metazoa; phylum Arthropoda; class Insecta; order Hymenoptera; family Andrenidae; genus Andrena; species Andrena camellia. The sequence continues at coordinate 18,483,503 of CM055677.1, forward strand.
GCCCCGGTGTCCGATGCGACGACGCGACAGTTGCGCAAATGCGTGGTCGGCCTGTCAGTCTGTTAGTGGTCGACGGCAGATGTTGCAATGCTGGTTATATGCACGCCACAGCGCAGCGCACCGCTTCCAGCTTATATTTCACGCCCATGACGTCCGTTAGATTCGTCTGGTTCCAGCGGATGGCTACGCGAGGCCAAGAGTCTCCCTCAGGTCACCGGAAAAACGTTTTCCTCCCCCGTTCTGCCCTCGGTAATCCACCTTCGCGTTCAACGCGTGCCTTTTTTGTTATTCCATCGATGCACACCCATTTCCTGAAGGACACATCCAGAGATTGCTAGGAACAGAGGGCTCCCGTTAAAGATGGGAATGGAAATTTCACGTGTAGGGTGTTCCACAGGATGCACGGAATTAGCCACCCTCTGGGCCGATTTCTCGCTTCGATTTCGACGCAGCCTCGATCTGCAATGGCCCGTCAATGAAACGAGACTCAGTGGATTAATTATATTCGCAATTTGCGGAGCCTTATTCGTATCGATTCAAGACATCCGCCCCCTGAGACTTGTCGCCACTATGGTCATCTGGATGCTTCTACACGCAGAATAAACTGTGACTATTGAATGGAAATGCGCAGGGGAGGGAAGGACTCGGTGGTTTCCCAAGAAGAGCGCGTTCCTTGAAACTAGAAACAAGAACGAGGCTGGAATCCATGCGATTCGGCGCCACATGCGAGCGCAACAAAAGCTCGAAGGATCCTCCCTCGTGCTGGGTTAAAAATGATGCCTTCCTGTCCCGAAAACTGGAGCTGCAACAGGACTCGTTACAGCACAAACGCCCTGGGCAACAATGGGCATCCCCAAATGGTTCTCGTTATTGGTTGCGGGTGCTTCTGGCCAGCACGTTGGGCCCTTAGAGATGACCAGGGCCCCCGACGCCTTCCGGTTAGGTAAGGGTTACGAGGCCTGGCTGCAGCGACTTTTTTGCCCCCTCCGCGCCAATAAATCAGGCTCGCGTTAGCTGGGAATCTTGTACCACCTAGGCGACTATCGCTACCGTCCGCCTCCGCCTCGGTCCTTTTCAGAACGCTCCCACCGAAGGAATTCCAGGGCCCAGATCCGAATCTGTCTTGCAGCACGGAATCTCTGTGCGTCCGATGACATCGTTAGTCTCGTCGGCGGTGTTCGAATGCCGAACATGTGTAGGGAGGAGAAAGTGTCGTCACGAGATGTCCTGGCTAACTTCTGAACGCGTGTAACAGGTTCGTCCCGCTAATTACGGTGTCCTCTGCATTTCAATGAACGTGTAGATGTCGACTTTGGTCCCCACTACGAATTTTCCTTTTGGAATGGTAGTTCTAGATTCTAGGTGTTTGATTCAGTTTTGGTTTTTTATGGGAGGCTTCGATTGAGTTCGGGCAATTCTTCTTGGAGTTCATACTTTTCTAGATTGGGGTGTTTCAGGCTTCCAGCACGATTCTCTAGATTTACGCAATCAGTTCCGAGGAGGAAGCGATGCATCAGGCGCGCCTAAATACTCCGCAACTGGCCAGGTCGAACTCAGCGTGCCATCGAGCCTGCAGGAAGTTGATCCTTCGCTGGCCAGACCGGTGGTTGCGTTCCCAACATGTGATTCAAACGTGTCGAATCCCGGAGGATCACGTATTGGGAACCGAAATTTCAGAGGAAGTTAGCTGTGTCAACTTTGTGACTATGTTTAGCACGCTTTGAAATGTTGCAATGAATTCCTACGGGGATGAGGAAGGGCTTCCAGAAGCAGTGGCGCACAAAGGATTTAATCTTGGGGGTAGCCGAGTTGAACGGATAAAAATATTTTTAATGCAAATTCGATAAAATTCATTAGGTGATTATAAAACTTTATTTAAAGCTTAAAATTCAGTCTTCTTTCCTTCTCACAACGCCTCTTCTTTGGGGGAGAGGGGGGGGGGGGTGCCACGGCCGCTTGCCCCCTCTGGATGCACCACTGTGGAAAAGTGTTCTTCTTAAAGAATATTGAAATCAGCTAACCCTCACTTCTTCTGCACCCTGTTGAATTACACCCATCTACTAAAAGCATAGCACCAACTTGATTTTCAAAAGGCAAGTGTGCTAAATATATAGTGACCGCGCGAGGTATTAGCTCCCCGCTTATCGAAAGCAGGAGTCAACTCAGCGTGACGTTTTTAAGCGATCTCGAATCGAAGAATCCTCCCAGAACTCGGTAATTTCCACAAAGGGTAGGAGGATCCGATACTGGCGACTATCGGGGAAACTCGATCTCGCGACAGGTAACGACACGTGAGGAAAATCGTGATACAGCCACGAGCCTGTTTAGATTGGACCACATATGGCGCGAGTAACAAGCAAGCCCGGAGAGCCAGAAAGGGATTTCTTCGATATTGTGCCGGAGCGCGGTGTCCACTCGACGTAGGCGGATTACAGGCGAGCAAAGCCAGGCGTGGCGGGCAATAGGAGGCTGCGGAGGGTTAAATCCTGATCGCGTTTCACGAGCTACCACCTTCGAATGTTGCGCCAACTTCCATTAGCGCTACCTACGGAGATCTGCCCGTCAAAGAAAACTTTCTGCAGCGACGGTGCCGTGCCTCCGCCACGGCGGACTCGCCATTCGATCTGAAAGGGGTGCTCCAAGGACTGTTTTTCCTCCCCCCCCCCCTCCCTCCCTCCTCGCGCGATACGATTACGTCGCGGAAGATCCACGATTTTCACCGAGTTCGGGTATACGACTCTCTCGAGCAGGTTCCAAGAACCGAGCGGCTTCTAGACACATAGCGAGAGAAAGGATTCCATTCCTCGTGAAAGGGTTTCCTTGGAGTAGACGCGTCGAGTAACGATGATACCGAGGGTGGATTAGCGAGTGGATGTTTGTATCCCCACGCGAGGATGCGTCCGTATAATACTGCCGGGCACGTTTTCTGGAAGGGTAAGCCGAGGGATGTGTTCGAAAGGCGGTTGAATACTCGCTCGTGCGAGGATGCTTTTTTATGCAGCTCGTCTAGTGATTCAGGATGGCGGATGAGGAACGCGTTCGTTCAGGTCGCTTCTTGCGCGAAATGCAGAGAAATTAAGGGACACGAGGGGAGATACGTGAATGCGGTGTGTTTAGGTGGAAGGGCTGCGGTTGTGGGAGACTTGGGCGAGTTTCACCCTTGACTACGGAGAAGAACTGTACGTAGTCCGAGATCAGCTGCAACCCATAAATATCGTAGCCCTTTCAGGTCTCCAGCGCTGACCATAGGGACTGGCCTGAATTATTGCGTCCCACCAGTTAAACTCTTTACAGGCAGCGGACCGTTAGTTCACGGATGCTGTGTCGTTACTGCTCTTTAGATTGGTCGAAGAGTCAGGGCACCCTGTAAGTTATAGGGCCCGGTGTCGGCGTTACCGCAGAGTAACGTCCGTGTAAAGCGCATGCTTGCGCCGCCAATTGGAAACGGAGAGGGTTGCTGCGACACTCTCCTCGCGGCGTAGCTGATAAACCATTTTCCGAAGCGTCGGGAAATTATTTTAGCGAGATCATTGGTTGATCTTAGTAATATCAAAGTTTAATTCGTGACGTGGACGAGTTGGTATTCTTCGTGGAGGATACTTAAAGTCGGACTCAACCCTTTGTTTGTGAAGAGAAGAAATATTCGCAGCACAGTGTTTCACGTTTAGTTCGTAGAAAATTTAGCAAATATATTTACAGATTAAAAGGAAAGGAGCTTCCTAACAATTTCACCTCCCAACGTGTTAAGAAACTTTAGTCGGGTAAAGCACCCTATGCCCCACTTACACAAGTGTATTTCTCGAATAGCTAAGCATTCCGCGTTACGAAACTTCCGCTACAGGCTTCATTCGTCGAAGCAACTCCATGCACGATGCGATCTGGCGGACAAGCTAGGATTTCGTCGGAGAGAAAAAAGCGAAGCGGAGCAGAGAACGCAAACCTGATGCCTAGTGACGCAATACAAAGCATCCGGTACCTGCGAAACCTTTCGCTCGCAGTTCGAGCTGATGCATATCTGTCAAGGGGGAAGAGATCTGTCCGTCCAGAATTAGGACTATATCTCCCGCGCGTATTACCCAAGAAAGGCATTTTGTGCCTGGTAAGATGACCCATCCGACGGCGGTGCTTCTGAAAAAAAATTCCGTCATGGCTGGCAGATACTTCGAATCCCTCCAGTACAAAAGTAAAGCCTTTACTGTTGCTCCGCTAAACCATATCCACGTTACCCCCCACTATAAAGTCCTATCCAAACTACTCGAAGGGGATACCTGTACTACTCGACTACCTCAATCACTTCGAGATTCGGCTGAAAAATAGAACGCCCTCGACGAAATTGGTGCCATTAGGTCCCCCCTTCGACGAGCGCAACTTCGGAACACCTTGGATCGCTCGCGATAACAGATTATCTTTTTCAATCTCTTGCAAGTCCCCCCGAAAGAAAAAAAAAAAAGATGTTGCTCAATGGGTTAATCCACTCGGACGTTCGATACAATGGATAACGCCGAAACCGTGCAATTATCCGCCGCCCGTTCCCAGAGGCCCTCGAATGCCGGCATTAAACGCGCGAAACGTTACCCCTAGGCCTGGATCGCACGACCGAGCGATTTTCCAAAGAGCCGGGCTCGATCGGAGGGACGAATGGACGCGGAATCCTCTCTGGCCCCGTCAAAGGATTGGGATGGCGGAGTGTGAAGAGGCAACGGAGCATGTCACAACTCGTTACCAGCGATGAGATTGGAATCTTTAAAGGTGCGCCGATCGCTTCCTGCTCGTTTCGGGGCCCCGTGTTTAACCGTGTAATTTGCCGGGAGGGGGATGGTGTATCAAGCCGCGATAACGATCGTTGCCTCGCAAGAAGCGTAATCCGACAGCGTGAAGGACGGATGGAAGAAGCCCATGGACGCCTGCTTCGATTAAATATCTCGCACGGCGTATTAAGCCGTCGTACGTGGCGGCTGGTTGCTTCATAAGGGCGAGCATGATTGATGTGGAGAGGGAGACTCGCGGAATAGTGAATGAAATGTCTGTGGGAATAACAGAGAAGATCTGTGGTTACATAACGCGTAAGCAGAATATTAAGGAAGGTGTTGATACGGCCTGCAGGTGATACCCAACTATTTCCTTTTTGCTTTTTGAGCGACTATAGGTGATTCTTTCAAGCGTAGACGTGGAGTATTTCGAAAAGGGAATTTTCATTATTATCAGTAAGGATTGAACGTTGCTCGGAATGTTCCTCCGCGTACACTCGATTTCAATTAATTTGATGGCCCAGGGGACGCGTAGATTTACTCCTCCGTAGATCGGTTGGAACTCCACCACGCGTCGACGGATAATTTAAGCTTCACGTTAATTGGCCTGCAACGAGGGACGAGAGATAAAGAAATGATTTCATCGTGCGTACCTCTCTCTTACTCCAACGCCCCCGGATACCGCGTCTCTTTTCTCAAACAGCTGCATCGGTCTATCTATTGTTTCAGTTTCGCAGATGTGCAACGGCTCTGAAACACCGGCACGTGTCACTCGGATAACCCGGCTAATTAGGCAATAGATGTGCATCAGCGCCGTCTGTTGCGCCGATAAATTTCGAAAAACCGATCGTTGATTTACGCCACCTCCTTCGTCAACGTCAACACTACTCGCGAGCTAGCTCGCTCATCCCGCGAGACGTTATCTGTGAACGTTTTGTAGAAACCCTCCTGTAGGAAATCGATGAACCGGCTAATTACCAACTGCGGGGGACTTGGTGCGTGATGAGTAGGAGATTTTACATCTGTCACGGTTAATGACCATTTTATTATCATACAATTGCCATCTTAAACGCTTCTTTGCCAAATTTACTGCTCAATCAGATCTGGCAAACTAATTTCTGGTAATTCTTCTATCTTCTTCGAATTTTCAAGATCACTTCGATTTTTTTTCTTCAAACGCAGCATAGCGCAGTCTCTTCCGATATAATCCCACGCCTAATCCAAGAAGCGAAGGGTATCCAGGAAAGAATGAAATTGTTTACCCCGAGGCAGGCTCCCTTTCGTGGAGATAGCGGGCGAAAGGGAGAATCCATGGTAAATTTTTCCGTTATCAAGGATAAAGGCAGCGGAGACGGCGGGTGGGTAAAGCAGCACAAACAATAACCTGAGAGAATTATCTCATCGTTAAGCATTTGTGTGTTCTCGGGGGTATCTTACTCGAACGAGGTCCGAGTTATTGGTATCCTTGCGATATCTTCCGGCCAGGGATGTCATCGGTGGGTGCAACGCTGGAGAGGGGCAGGTGAGGGTGAGCACAGCTGCCCTCACGGCCCTCTAAACCTTCGTAATTATCTGCCCTTCTTCCTTCCTCTTCCACTCTTCCTCTCCTCCGTCCCGCTCCTTCTACGATCTTTCAATTTCACGTTCTCTGCTCTCGTCCTCAGTGACGGTGCACCACTTTGAATAATAACCGTGTGCCCGTAAAATGAGCAAACAAAACCGTACGAAATCTTAATCAGCCGGGGCTATCGGGAAATCGATGTTTTTTTTCTTTTCGACCACTTGTTTGAAAATTGTTTTCTCGTCCCCACCGGCACAGGCTATTGATTCATTTGCAGGGGTTAAAGATTACGTGAAAGCCAAAGTGGAGTTAAAGTGTATTATTTTCGTTTAAATAACAGGCTGGCGCCGATCGACGGCCGATCGAGCGTTTTAGAATTCAAGGAGCAGGCACCTGCCAGCTCCCTCCTCGACTTTTGCTTCACCTCGGCGAGATTGAACCGAGGATAGAGTCGATAATTAAAATGTATTCCGGTATACCTCGTGCTTCTTCGTTTCAGGCAGCCCCGAACGGCTCCAGACGGGAGAAATAACGACGCCCATGCGGATATAATTTATGTATTTATCCGGGGGCGGTAATCCATGTTAATGCGAAAGGCGATTCGACAACTATCGGCGTTTTAATTATTTCCAAAACTATAGCAATCGGAGGAACAAACTCGGCGATAACGATCTCAGCGGAGGTGCCTAGACTCGTTTCTAACATCTAGTCTTATGTCTTAAGAATTATCCAATTTATATCTACTTTCAATCAAAGACTGTGCAAATCGACTTATCGAAAGCCATCAACGTCCAATCCTCTCGTTATCAAAATATTTCTAGAATTATTGACAGTCCCTCGGTTTCCACCTCCGTCAGTATTTAAATGATAAATTTCCAGAGACAGTAGATCGCCGAAAGTCTCAATATTTCTGTCGCCAGTCATGCTCCGTAAAAAATGCGGTGGAGCATCGTGAGTGTATCTCGCTGAACGGTTCCGCGAGCACGCGTTCCCATTATCACCGCGGCCCACGGCCCCGAGGCTCGTAAACATAACGCAATTAGGCAAAGTGGCCATTTAAATCACCTACCGTGGCCGCGACTAAAGTTCCCGGCGTTATCTGTCTACTTTACGAGCGGCGTGAGTAACCGCGCGTTACTCGCGCGTACACCCGTCCTCCCACCCTGTACACTGATAAACCTTATCCGCGAGCGCTTCCCTATCGCGCACCCAACTTTCCGAGGTATTCCAGAAAAACGCGTTCGAAGCATTTCCAGGCGCGAGATGCTCGTAAACTAGAAGGGTAATCGTGGAAACGGAACATTCCTTTGGTAACACTGCTGCTCGAACCCTTTCCAGCCCTGGCGCGTGAATTTGTAACTGAAGCTTAATATTGTGGAGCAACCATTGGAGAAATAAACTTCTAAGCGAATAAGAATTAAATATTTAAGAGTTTAAGTATTTAGAATATTTAAGAATTAAGAGTTAAATATTTTATGAAGAACTGAGGATAATGGAAGGTGCAATTATAAATAAAATAAAAAGTATAATAAAATCGAATTTCTATGGAAGAGGGATTGGTATGTTTTAGTTCCCGTTCCAGGGAGTCTCAGGGTTCCATCTTCAAACGAAGTTCGAAGCAAGATTTCTCCATCCCAGGTTCAAGTGGCCCCAGCAAGGAAGGTGGATCCATTATGCTCGATGATAATAATTCACTGTAATGGAAAAGCAAACATTATAATGCGGAATAGAGAACCGTAGGAAGTATCAATCAAGCAGACGTGTTTAATGATAGAGGCTTAATATCCGTGCATGCATCCACGTTACCCCGGTTGTCGGCCATTAAACATATTACTATGGTAATCGGTGTACCCTTTCATTTCTTTGCCATATACATTTTAATTAAGCGAAGGTTCCCATTAATCGCCGCGAGCCTCTCGATACCGAGGCCTGCCCCCGATCAGGCGTAGCCAGCAAAGGATTGAATTAATGACGATGCCTCGTCTCGTGCGCCATCCATCAACAACCACCCTTTCGTTTGCCAGTGAATTACATTAATTTCTACGCTGCCAAGCACGCATCCACGATTACCACTCTCCTCCCCCTCGTCAGGTGTAACATCCGCTCTGTTACGCAACTCCCATTCTATCGAACACTACTGCTCCAGTCGTCGCGTGACAGTTTAAAAACGCCACCAAACGACGCAAGTAAATATTAACGAAATGTTGGTAGGTGCAGTCGCATTTCCCAAGCGCCGCATTGTTAATAGAAGCATTCACTCGTATGGTAGCTGAAGTAAACCTTACCTCGTCCAGGAGCTTCGCTCTTGAATGCCGACTAGCGTCCGAAAAGGTCGCGATATGGCGCAAGCTCGAGCTTCCTATTTGCTGTTCGTAACCTACCGCTAGAGATTACGTATCAGTTCCCTTGAATTTTGTCCCGGAAGGTATTACCGAAGAACCGTAGGAGAACTCCGGCCAGCGTGCTCGTGATTCTTGTAAAGGGAAGTGGGAGATAGGAAATCGTAGCGGAAGAAGTGGAAGAGGAAGAGTGTAGTGGTATCGAAGAGCAGAAAGGAAATATCCATGGTCCGGTTACATCGGGTTGCACAACGCGAGCGGTGGGTCCTGTTTGGTGTTTACTTAGGGCAGAAATGTGGTTTTGTTCCTTCCGCGACGGACAAGCCACCCCACCGAGGACCGAGCCTCTTCGTAAAATATTACGATCTCCCTATCCGACGGCTGTAAAAATCCATGGGCGACCATCTCGCGCGAAGAATAGCCGGCTTCGATAATGAGGCAATATAAACAGCGAAGACTAAGCTCGCTAACGGTTTATCGTTATTTCTCGCCCCAAGTGTGCTACTTACCCTCCATGCTGGCCCATATTAAAACCTATAAAACGTTCCGTAGCTACCGTAGAACGGCTTCCAACGTTTGTCAAAGCTTTAATGGCGATTTTCCATTTTCCCGGAGAAATTTCGTTGCGGCACTAGCGCGATCTCTTTGCTGGCCTCGGGGGAGCGGCCCGAGTCGCATCCCTTCCCTGAGAAAATACGCGGTTGGACACGTTCCGGGGTGGAAGTGACCGGATGGACGTGAGAGGGTGGAAGCAGGTCCAGCGCCACATGACACGCCGTGTGAAACTTTGTAGTGGGTGCTAGGACTGTTGCCGTGCATTCTATTTTTAAAATCGGAAATATGCCGCCCCGCTAGCGCTCCGGCGACTCGGGATCGTTTGCCACCTCCACCCTTAAGTGGCCGATGGTAAACAGTGTCGAGTTAACCGAAACGACGCCTCCACCGTTGCGGAAGGAACGGAAAGAAAATAAACATGGAAGCCACAGTTTCTATGTCATTGTCAGAGTATAGATAGCTCCTACAATAGTGGAAATTTGAGATCTCAGTTTTAGAAATTAATATATCGCTCTTACGATCTATCGATTCCATTAGCTACTGTTTCGGTAACTCTGTTATTCTTATCGTAAATTTTCCCTCATGCGTGTTAAATCTTTCTAGCCTGATCTTCCTTCGTCGCTTCTTCGACGAACAGGTTAAACGGTGTTTACGTAATGGAGACTTTAATGGAGAAAATGAAGTTCCAGACTTCCTCGCACGCTGCAATCGTTTCCTTCGTAATGGATCGTAAAAGAAGAATCGTATAGGATCGACATTGGTTCCCACACTTCGATCGACACATCCTTCTCGTCATGCTGTCGTTGCCTACCTGGCGCGACGCAGGTGATCCACAATGCGGTTGCGAAAATTCGGATGGGATGGTTACGAAATTCTACCGACGATAACCCATGCAACACTCCCACGGTTTGATTCCTATTCAAATAGCCGAGGGGGGGGGGGGGGGATGTGGAAAGCGCAAGATCGACGTGCATACCGAAAGGAGTGAGGGTGAATCGATCCCACGGTGTGTATACACACACACACGCGCGCGCGCGCGCCCGTCGGGGGACAGAGTCCAGCGATCCTTTTCCTAAAAATTGCATTTTTCAAAGGGCATTTCACGGTTTCCCAAGCCGCGCAGGTAACACGATCTCCAACGATATTTGTATGGTCGTTTACATAAGAGACGCCGCAGCGTCTCTGTCGCGACAGACCTTTCGATGTATACCTGAAAAGGGTTACGCCAAATCTTTTATTGCCACCATCGATGGAACGGGAGGATGATGGATCGATCTGGTATTCCTCGTGCAGCGACCGAATCTATCTCGTTCAGAGTTCAGTAACCTGACACGTTAGCAGACACGAAGTTATTTAGCTATTTATTGCCCGAAATTACAGCACCCTTTGCACACTTCGTTGACCGTCTCCGTTTTACGTCATTGCCATAAAAATATTTACACGGCGCCACTGAATCGTACAGGAGACGCTTGACGCGAGTAGCATGGCTTCCCTTCGTCGTTTGTTGCTTATGATCTCAGATAGTCGGAGAAAAGAAACTCAGAGAAGAGTAGAAAGAGCCTCAAAAGAACTTCAACATAATATTAAAAAGAAATACCTGTTTCTTCTCCACCATGAAATTTTGAATACGAAACGAGTAGTAACCACTTCTTGTCGCTTAGCTTTCATTCTATGCGACACCTACGTAGAAGCCACCCTCCACAACTAGCCCAGTCATTGATGCCACGGGCAAATTAATCTTATTGGCAATTTACGTCCACCGTCTCGCGTGAGAAGCGACGAAAGCTCCACGAAGCTTTCGGGCTAATCGGTCGGAGCTGTTGAGCGTGGCCAGTGGACACTCAATACGGTGGTCCATAACCGGATATGAGTGGCCAGGGCACGCAACAGTTTCCCTGGAAATAACATGTTTCGGAGCCGCATCACTCATGGCTCATCGATGTTTTGCAACCCGAAGCGTGGGAACATCGAGGCCTGTCCGCTGCTTCACCCCCGTTCTTACCTGTTCGAGGGATTTGCCGAAGATGAAATACTATCTAGACACCGGGGGATGAAATTAGGCGGCTTAGCGTCCAGGATGGACAGGGGTCTCTTTCGGGGCGCTTTCCAATAATTTTCAAAACGTAATTCCTTTTCCTCTACCTCAGGCCTCTCTGCGACGTATCGCAGAAAGGGTATCCCAGAAACGGATCGCCCGTTATTATACCATCTCCACTGATACACAACGGCCCATGTAATAGGATTTCCATCGATCAAGGAAAAAGCGCACCCGCCATCATCTCAATGGGCCATATCTGCGATTAATCTCTGAAGTTATCGAGCCATTCCACGGAAGTCCACGGAACTCCTGTTGAAGAGCACTGAGACCAGTGATTTACGGATTTTCCAGAATTCTTTTCTGTCTTTCCGGAGGGGTGTGTAGATCTGTGATCATCGGCATGCCATGCTTTCTGAATAAAGTAACGCGGAAGAACGACCCCACCCCCTTTTGTACGGAGGTCCTGTTTTGACCGTTGCTTCAGAGAAAACGAAAATGATCATCAAAACTTAGCTTCTGCCGTTGTAGAAATTTATCTGTGAGATTGTTTCGCCCATATAGTCGATGCGACAATATCTGGAATCTCGATGGCCAAGCAGGAAGAATCGAAGTCTGTCGCGGCCCCTGAGAGGTTCAGGGGACTTCCCACGCCGCACAGGTAGAATCCACTAGGACCGCAGGATTGTGTTTCACAATTAACAAATATAATATTACTCAACCGACGTCTGGGACCGCTTGACCGTTTCCCAAACGGCGGAATGAATCGACTGACGGTTTGGACATCGGCTGGGCCCAGAGCTTTTCCCTTTTCCGGCCCCTCCGCGCTCGCTTTTCAACGAGGTAAGGGCCGCATCGATTACGTAAACACAGGGGAACCTAACCACTTCTTTTTCCAAAAAGGAACCCTACTATCGAGTTTCCGCTCCTTGAATTGGCCCACGGAATAATGTGGAATTTTTTTCGCTGCCGTCCACGACCACCTCAACGTGAACCAACATTTAACAATTCGATTCTATATATAATAGACAAATTCCGGGAAATTTTCGCGGGGTAGCAAAGTTTCGGGACTTAGAAAGATGTGGCTGGATGATAAGTGGAATTCATAAACGTTAATGACTACCATGGATTTCCTCTGCCAAGGTATGATCTGTGTAAGAGCATTAGACTGGCCCAATTTGACGAGATTTTCGAGCACCGCGCTTCTCTTGATTCCAGACACTGCCCCACCTTTACTTAATCCCAGGATTTAAGCGTAGTTGAAGTGTTTCCAAAATCTCCTTCGCTCTTTCCATTTACGCGACACAGAAAGGGTAGCCTCTATTTTCTCGAGACATTCGATGAAACTATCGCTTAAAAAATTGGAAAAAAAAACTGGGGTATTACGTTCGCAGGGAATTCTATAGGGCGCACTAAAGATAATAGACGAGAAAAAACTGCCGCGCAATTGTTACAACAAAACAGGGAGTTTGAGTTCGCGGCAGGACTTACCTGCGGCCACGCCTCTGTACCTTAATTGTAACTATTTAGGCAACACTATTTTGACCGAAATAATGACGCTGAATGTCCAATTTACACAGTGGGAGGAGCGTTTACGCTATAGGCCACCCTGCCGAGCGATAAACTCCATTGTACGAGCCCCAAATATTTTGACTGTTTGCATTAATCCCCGAGTCGGTAATAAAATCCTCACCCTTGTCTTGCGGACGGTAACCAGCCTACACTAGTGTGACAATTATCTATTCAGGCCCCTAATTCGGACTGTTCCACTTACATTCCACTTAAGGCGAAACATATGCTACCGTCGAGCCTACGAATCGTATCCAAACATCGAGCAACCCTTTCGCCAACGAACTATCGCTCTTCATTCCTACCCCTCACAGTTCCTCCCATCTTCGTTCCAGGAATTACATTCAGCTCCACCATGTACCTACCTGTGCCGCCTGCTTGTTGCCACAGGTAAAGGGTTGCTGAAACGATCATACGACATAATGGGCAGCACAGTGCTAACCTATAGAGCAAACAGGGGTCCCCCATTCGTGCCCCTCCCTGGCACCATTTTACCCCGTTGCCCGTACGCTCCCGGCGACGTTCGGGGACCGTAAAAACTCGGAGTCGACCCGTTTTGCTCTGGCCCGACTTGGGTTTATTAGACGGAATTACAAAACGAACAGGCCCGAAATGGAGGCTGTGCACGCCGTCCGCGTGTTCCAATTTGCGCTCTGTTAGTTTATTTATTTATTGCGAGCCCTTAGAGAACAGACCGTGTCCTTCCGACTGCGACCGACTGCAATTCCCGGTGCCTTCCGTCTCTCAATTAGCCGGGGATCTGCATACCTGTTCATGCAGCCCTCATCCAATTTTCATGTGCAACGTTCAAATTGGATTTTCTGGCCTCGCTCTACCCTCGGTGTCCACGGCACGCTGTTTTATTGGAACGCGTAAATCATGCTGCTGCAGTGGAAAAAGGCGGGAACCATCTTTGCCGGATGTACAGTCACCGCTCCAATGTTATTTTCTACAATATTTCGCGAATATGGTTTAGAGAAAGTTATGCAGTGTCTGATCTAGCTCTTCCGCCATTCTGGGCAAAAATTAGGTAAGATTATAAATAATTAATTTAAAATACAATTTTTGACAGTGAGTGAAATTTTGTGTAGGTATTTGTTGAATAACAAAAGCCTTTTGTTTTATAAAAAGTTTAATATTCATAAATTACCAATTAACTAATTTTGCCGTTCCAAATTTTGCCGCTCTGGGCAGTTGCCCTGCTTGGGCCCCCCCTAGATCGGGCCCTGAAGCTATTCCATACAGTGGCGCAACCACAAGGGGGGCCAAAGGGCCCTGGCACCCCCCCAAATAGAAGGAAAAAAGTGGATTGTAACCACGACCGAAGTAATTCAAGAGCTTCGTAAAAAGAAAAGGAAACTGAATTTTATTCTTCAAATAAATTTTTATAATCACCTAATGAATTTGATTGATTTTGCATTAAAAATATTTTTATACTTTCAACTCGACTCCCCCAAGATTAAATCCTGAGTGCCGTTAGTGCCGCAGGCTCCCGTCTATACTATATTCACGAAATATTGTGGAAATGTTTGCGAAACTATATGAAGTGGGCTACGGATGTGTGTCGAAGCGGCCAGAATCGAATGAGCTCACTGTACGAGGCGTAAAAACGCTTTTGAATCATGGTGTCGATTATTAAGAGGCGATTCTAGGTATAGAGGCTTAGTACGATAAAATTGGATGCAAAAGGGGAAGAGTTTCCAGGTGCGCGTGGAAATTTGCGGAAAGATCGCACTATGGATCCTGTCATAACATTTTGGGCGTCCCAGGGTAGTTAGAAAATACCGAGAGCATTGGACGTGCGACGACAATCACTTAGAGATCTGTCCGCCGGGCTTGCCGGACGGAGGAGACTTTTCCCTCTATGAAACCGAAACGGCTGGTAATCCTTTCACATTTCCCGAGTCATGTTCCGGTTTTGTTCGCCGTCCCACGGGACCTGACGTAGTCCCGTGGGAGAGGCTTAAAGAGTTGGTATCGGTCCTCTCGATACACGAAAAAGCATCGCCGGGCTCCGATTCTTTGCTGGCTGATCGCTCGGAAACCGAGAAAATCGAAATTTATGAATCCCCGTCGAATGCCGCGCTCGGAAAGATTATATTCCATTTATCCCTTCAAAAATTCGATCTTGTGTGTCCCTGCATGGAACACCATGAAACCTTTGTACACAATCAAAAAATAAAGATGTATGCAAGTAAAACAAAGTGTGACAACTAATAACGTCGTACTTCTGAACAATTGTTTATTAATTTTAGAATAATAGAATATAGCTATGTAACTGGATATGTCGTACGCTTCAATAACAGACACACCTCTCCCTTTGCTTTCACTTTTCTCTACTGGCATTCGCTCCAATCTTCACTCTACAAGCTTTCTTCCATCTCTCTCACTCTCTCTCGTTCTAACTCCAGCGCTCCACACTCACACTATACAAATTTTTTGGTCCAGCTAAGTTTTCAAATCCCGAAACGTCTACATCCTTTTTTTTTTTAATTTCTAATTGCAATGTATTAGGCGAACGACTTGCCAGGCGACAGCAGGAAATGCTTTTCCCTGCTCTAGAAATTCCTCGGTCGAAAGAGAGAGTGGCGTATCCGAGGGGGGGTTGACGGCGTTTTATGAGGGATGACTTTTACGAACGCTCGCTCGGTACGCTTCTAGGTCGACCAATTTCGGTTTTATTCGTTTAGGGCGTCTTTGCGTTCCTGGAATAACCCTTGCGTTTCCTCGAAAGCGAAACCCCTTACCCGGAATAAAGATTCGATCCATTGTGCGTGGGGAGCAGTGGGTCAGAGGCAGCGCGAGTGTGGCGTGCCCCGAGGTCTTTCCACCGAGCACAAGCGACGTCCAACAAAGAAGCTCGAAATGGGTTTAAAGAACGAATGGTCTGTTCGTGGAATTGGATTTCCACAATTGTTTTACGGCGGTTTAATTATTTTGGGTGCAGAACTGCGGCTCGCTGTCCGAAGGAAATTTGGACCGGTCGCGCAGACGCGATGCGAAACACAGAAGGCCCAACGTTCGCCACCTTTCCTTTCGAGGGCACTCGAATAACGGGGACAAACGTTTGAGCAATAAGCAAGGGCGAAAGAATATGTCAGCTGACTTGTAAATTTTTTTCCCCCGCATTTACGATCCTTTCTAGCTGTAATGTAAAAAGGTACCTACCCCGTAACCATTCGTTCTAATAGCATTAGCCCGGATTGGGGTAAAAACCGCTCCATTTTTTAATTTCCTGGAATTGACTTTGCCCTGGCCTGGAGGGCCGCGTCGTAAAAATACAGCGCGGGATGGACGTGGTTTTATGACACCACTGTCGTCCTCCCTGAAATTACTGTCTCGCATTGATTCCTCGGTACGTTGCAGTACGAAGCGGGACGCGGCCCGCTGTCACAAAAATCGACGGGCCATCGACGGTGCCCGTTATGTCTGTGAACTCTGACAGCCTAGGTGTCGATCTTCTTTTTCACTTCCGTCGACACTGCTCCATTACGCGCTCCTTGTGTAACAGAATACGACCAAGCGTGACACGCGTAATATTCTAATACTAAGTAATCTGTGTTAACTCGTCGACGAACGATATTTTATTTGAAAAATCAATTGCTGCTGGTGATCTAAATGATCTCCTTTCGCACATCCCTGGAACCTTCCAAAGAAGGGGCTTCGTAAAAACAAAAGAGAACTGGATTTTATTCTTTAAATAAATTTTTATAATCACCTAATGAGTTTTATTGAATTTGCATTAAAAATATTTTTATCCGTTCCACTCGGATCCTTCTAAGATTAAATTCTGGACGCTACTTATCATGAACTCGTATCGTTGCACAGAAGGAGCATCGTTGCGTACAAATGTTTCCTTGCGTCTACTCGGTGAAACAAAAGACAGTGTATTCGAGCACGTGATGGAAGGGAGAATCAATGAACTCCTATTATCCAAGCGCTCCAGCTAATCTGAACCGTCATGTCCCCCGACATGCTCGGATAAACGGAGTCGCACTGTACACGGCGTTGACAATCAATCTTCAATACCTAATTCCAGCAGATCAAGTCACTCGACAATCTCGCGCAGCGGTTGTCAGCAGAGAATCCGTCCCCCCCGCGCCAATCGCAAGCTGCACTCTCACGGAGACTTTTCGCGTATCGACAAAGTCCGAGGAGCCACGACAGGGGTAAAGTTGAGACGCGTGCTTGGTGACTCTCTCCCGGAGAAAGGAATCCCAGCTAGGAAAGGGCAAACACGCAAATATTGTGCAGCGTTGTCGCAATATTATCGTTTGGAAAGGCGCACGGCACCAGCTCGCCGCGCCGGAGCTTTGTGCCCCGGGGCCCGCTTGCAAACAGATAACGCGCGACCCGAGTGGTTTACCGGCTAGCCCTGTTTGGCTTACGGCTTACGAAGATATCCAGCACCTCCGGGAACACGCGTTGCTTGTATAGGATCATCGGGGAGACTCGTGAAAAACCGTCTCTCCGTTGAGCTCTACTTGTCACGAGCACGTCCGGCGATCTGCGTTGCAAATCGACGGCTGTGTTTCGCGCCGAACACCTCGTCGCTTCTATCGTCGGATCTTCCAGGGAGAACCTTCGTGCAACCGGAACCGTAGCGACAACCCACGGCAAGGCCGTCCTTCATGCTCCAGAAAACGTTAAACCATGCGACAATTTGCTGGACACCGTTGATTCATCGGGGACCTTTTTCTGTTTTTCCGTAACAGCCGTGAAAATCTGGAGCAGTACCGTTCCTTCCTCCCCTTCGTGTCTTTGCTGCTGACCGCCAGCTTCTTGCGAGAAAAGTCCCCCGTGATTTGTGGGCCGTCGTGAGCCGGCAAACCGAAATGCACTCTCGCATACAGTGAATACCACCCGCTAACTTATTGCTTGTTTGCATATTTTCAGGGGAAATGGACGTGGATTAGGATGAAGGTCGCCTGATCGGTATCGAAGTACAAGGCTGAAGGTGCAAGCCGATGTTGTGCAAACTCCGTGCACCATTGTGCTTGATAATGTATTCTATTGTCGATGGTTCGACTCTGAAATTATTCGAAGCGCTGATTGCTCGAGTTTGATGAACGATAAAAGACTATTCTATTTATGCGTGTGGTAGATTGTAGGAGCAAATAGATTCTGAAAGCAACGAGAGCCTTCACCCCTCCAACACATCGTATTTGCTTTATAAGAGCAAGTAAGACAAGCTGTCTTGCGAAATAAATCAAATAATGTAACGCGAAGTAGTAAAGAACGAAGCGCTTCTGACAGTAAGAAGCAGAATAATTTCTGCCTCGGTGAAGAAAGAAACGCTACAGTTAGCAGTGGTTGCCCGAAAAATCGAGCAGCTCGTTCCGAGTGGCCAGTGAAAGTTCACCCAAGCTTTTCCAAACCGGGGCGTCGTTTCCTCGTTGGATGGGACGGCCACAAAAACGGGCGCAAGGTTAGAGAATTTCGGTGGAGAAATTTTATGCGCGCACGGATCCCGAGGATTGCCCCCCACGCGAAAAGAAGAAAGAGCGCTTTGAGTCGAGTGAAAGCACAGTGCCGGGAGACAGTTAGGTCAGCCCTGGCCCTCATTGTTCCAAATATCGCTAAAATACGGTGAGCATAAAGTCATAAACCGCATTTTAACGTTTTTGCTAGTCCTTCGGGGGACCTGGGCCCGGCCGTGGCCAGGGGGGAGCATGCAAATCCAAGCCAGTCGACGGAAGGGACGGCGAGCCATTGGGAAATATATAATTCAGACCGTAAATGGGGCCTCTTAGAGACTGGTAAAACGGTTAACTTTTAACGTCACGGCTTAGGTATGAACCCTGGCAGCGCAGTTTCCATGCCGCAGAGGCAAGGAGGCGACGAAAAAGTACGGCGGATCGCATTATCCTTTGATAACAGGCCGAGACGGAGGGACAAGCAGAATGGGAGGAAGAAAAAGATTGATAAAACTCGTCATCTGGGAAAGGAGTCGCGATGGAGGTGCTTGAAAGATTGATGGTCAAAGGGCTCTATCTTTGACGCGGCTTCTCTGCATAATTCCTTTATTCCGAGGAAGATTATTGAAAAGGAAGAGAGAAGCCTCTAGGATCTTCGATGCTCCGGTGTAACAGATAAAATGCGATAAATGACGAAGTATGATTGCAGAAAATGTAAGTGGTTAGGATGTGGCCGGGGTGTAGAAGATTCCTCGAATCGAAATTGTGAAAGGAAACCGTACCGTTTCAGCAACAGCGCGGCGCGAGGGTGTCATTATCTTCAGCTTATCGGAAATATCACACCCAGTCCCGCGAAACTCGTTGCCGCGTGGAAGAGTGATGGCCGCCATCCCGAGGAACTCCGAGATCCCCGAGTTTCCACTGGCGAGCCCACCCCATCCGGTGTATCAAAAATGTTTTATGTAGCAGAGGGGGCGACGGCGAAGGGGCGCGCGGTCTTTGCTCTTGCACGACGGCGTTATGCGGTTTATGATCACGAAGCGTCGCGAACGGTGGCCCGTGATCCTCGTTACGACCTCGTAAAGAAACCTTTTAACGTGTCCACCCAGCGCTTTCATTTGGACCTAGGTTTAACCCCGCTGCTCGGAGGAGACGCAGCCGGCGTACTTATCTGTTACAGAATCCCTGACCCGGGACGATGGACTGTGTATCGAAGGTGCCGACGATGATTGCTGTAAAATCGAACGGAATGGAGAAACATGGGATTTATGGATTCGATGATGTCTCATTGTAACGAGAAAGTATATACCTAGCATTCTTGGGAGCACCTCGGATAGGACTTTGAATATTTTTCTAAAGAAAACAGCAGCGATGCGATGCTAAAAGCTGGCCCCTTCACCGAGCAGGAATCAGAAATACGGTAGGAATAGGAATGGAAAACGAATGGAAGGCTATCATCGTTCACCATCCTCGCGTGTATTTCCAATGCGTCCAGCGACGATCGCATTTTCGTCTTCTACTCTCGACGGCGAAGAAATTCCGCGCGAGCGCCCCTCGTTCCCGTTCTCATTCCGTGCCGCGAGCCCCGGACCGCCAAGAATTCGCTGGCCGCAAACATCAGGCGTATAATTCGTTCGTAATACCGCGATAAGCCGTGAGAGGGGTGAGCCTTTCTCTACTCTGAAGACTTGTCAGAGCGATGTTTGTCTAGCTCGGAGGCCTCGAACCGCAGGAGAACGCTTTGTCGGATGGGACGATCCACCCACGTCAGTTATGAGAGTTATGGCTGTTATGATTGTCATGTTTTGTCAACTCCTTTGTCGGGGCCAGAAGGGCTGCCACGGCGCTGGGATCGCCAGCTCCTCGCCCAACGTGTCTTACGCAGCGTTCTGCGGCAACCGAGTGCCCGTGAAGCCGGGCACAAAAGTGACGCCGGAAGTTTTGTTGGCACAAAATTCGATACGTCATTCGGCCAGGTCGATCCTGCGCCGCTACGTCCACCTCGGGGCCTGTTCTCCGCAAGGTGACCGCGATTTGGAAATATCCCCGTGGACAGACGTCAATCACGATCCTCGACCCGATCGCAGGAAGCACTCGCCACTCGCCATTCAGTCGACCACCGCGAGGTGCATTCATTTCTCTGTTCCTTACGAAACCCAAGAACTATCGACAGCCTTCTCGTTGCAAACGATAGGCACCGATTTTGTCCGTAAATAATAGAATCCTCATCTTCGGCCCCTCGTTCGTGACTCTCAGATCGTCCACGCCGAGGATTGTGATCTTGCAGGGAAAACAATCGTAGGGGGTTGTAGTTCCTAGCGGGAAAGCAAATTCCCAAGTGTGTTCGTTTGAGGCTCGCAGCGTTTAATCTCACGCTTCGTTCCCCGCGATCAACGTGAATCACGTGGAAATAAAGACGGCGCGGCTGCTAACCCCAGGAAACATCGGCGATTGATTGCGTCGGGGGTGGGTGGCCATTACAATTGCAGCATGAACACGGAGGGTCCTAAGTACGACCGGATCATTCGGGAAGATGTACGGACCACGGTCTATTTTCAGGGACTATTAGTCCAGCGAGTTAATTGGTCGGAGGAAGGACCGTTCGCGGGCAAATAGAACGCCGTGGACCGTATTAACTGCGCGGCGGGGTTGAATGAAAATACACCGGCGACACTGGCCCAATTACGATTGGCAGGTTCACGATGTTACGTTTGACGAATTTGTCGAAGAAGGATGTAGAAGTATTGTTTGTCGTTATATGTATATTGTTAAGTATTTTTTTATATTTAGCTGTAAAAGCAGCGCTTGTTATTGCCGAACCTCGACTTTCACACCATCCGTAGGTCCTCCCTTCGTGTAGATAGCTTTTCTGTCGGCTATACTGATGTAGATTACGTATGTGCGCAATAAAGTCGTTACCATTATTATTATTGTTATTATTTTACTCTGTGTGTACTTCGACTTTGTATATTACCCTAGCAAAGACACATTATTATTATCACCACCAAACACACACACGCACACTGGACCAGAGAAAAAACAATAACATCCCTCTTTCCCTCAATCGTTTAATCCACCTGGCAGGTGCGGCTGACTATCGCGTGAGTTGACAAAGAGGAATATCGAGGCACGAAGAAGGGATAATCGAGCCTTCCCGAGGAAAACTGCCAGGCCTCTCCCCCTCCTCGCGCCCTCGGTCTATTGAAAAATGTCCCGAATCATTATTTCTCTCACCCTGCCGACGCTGGCCCCCGTGCGTTTCCCTCCGCCGCCCCAGCGGATCGGAAAGGAGGACGGTCAGCCCTGAACCACCGCAATCCGGCAATTATCGGCGGTGGCCAGGGCGCGAGTGCGTGACTATGATAAATCTATGATAGCCGGGTGGAATTTATTGCACGGCTGGCGCGAATGCGATTCCGGTCGCGCAAGCCACTCGCGCTAGCTTGTGGGGGGGGGGGGGGGCAGCGGCGAGGGAAGGGTGTCGAGGGTGGTTCACGCGGGGACCAATCCAGCTCGGGGCACGGCAATAAAAATATCCGGGGAAAACGTTGGGCATGGCCGACGGTGCTCTTTACGAAACGTGCGTGCCGGTCGAGCCGATCCAATTCTCCCCCCGCATGGGTCCATGACGGAGTGCCACGAGTCACCTCGTCGTTTCGGTTAGAAACGGGGCCCCTGGAAACGATGCATGCGAGAGAGTGATCTGGATCGGTTTTGCGATCGTCTGATCGTGGTAACGAGATTGGGACGATGCTCCGCGAGGGGGTAGTCTTGAAGGGTGTTGTTAACGATTCTAGCGGGCCAGATTTCACAGAATAATACGATAGGGTTTCAGATCCTCGGTGGGCGTGTAACGATGCACAAGTTTTCGTAGGACGATCTTCGCCGCGAAGCTTTGTAGAACACCAGGCAGAATAAAATTGTCACCCTCCATCGTCCACATTCAGAAATTAATCTTCGGGGAGGACCATCTACGCGTCCATCGGGGTTACCAGGGCCTGCAAAAAAAGGCAGCGGAGATTCCAGCCCCCGACGTGGAGACTGGCGGGCACGCATTACGGCGGTACTTTTCTCCTGGTCCTACCACTTGGCCGACCGTTCACCCTCGTGTACCAAGGTGCAGCCTGTAAGGCCCCCGATGATCGTCGTCGTCTTGTCTCTAGCGAACGATCTGCGCGTGCTGAGCACGAGCTGGCTTCGTTTTTTTTTTCTCCCCCTCCGTCGATCACGCTTCATTCTTCTTCCGCGGGGATCCAGGACCAACAAGCCCGCCCCTCGTTTTATCTAAATTCTCCTCTGCCCGTTCGCGTGGTCCTCGCCGGTCTGTTTGGTAATATCTGGAAGGGCAACGCGAGCAGCAGCCCAACAGATTAAAACGAGGGGGGTAGGGGAGAGAAAGGAGGAGGCAGATCAGGCCCCTTTATTACATCAATGCCCCGACGACCAGGTAGCTACGGCCCTGCCTAAGCCTCCACGAGCCAGATAAGAGCTTGTGCTGGAAGCGAACGATCGAACCCTGAAGGATCGTCCATTAAGGTAACCCTAGCCCTCTCGAGTGCTCCTCCGACTCCTCTTCGTCCATCGGACGTCTTCCGCGACGGTAATTGGCGAACTTCAGACGAATAATTTCCATCCTACCAGCTCCTCCGCCTGTAATTACATGATACATCGAATTTGGCTAATGGGGGACACTCGACAGCAGAAGCCCATCCTACGATGACATCGCCTCGATCGATCCAACGTACACGAGATCCCGGACGCTACGCGCTGTTCCACCCTGTTGATTCTTCCCCTATTCTCCTTCGCCGCGATCGTCGAGACTATTAACGGATATCTATCTGAAAAAAAAAAATGTACAATATCCAAGAGTCGGTCGAGGGCATTCGACAAATTAACAAACAAGGAGGGATCTCTGTTGTTGCTTTTTTTTTTTGCCCCGCGCCACGGTGAAAAGAGGGGCAAAACAACGTTGTTCTCTCGTTACCGTGCCCGCTTTTCTGAATGAGTAACTTAATCCCATTTTCCAACGGAGACAATAAACCACCGTCGATCGTGCTTTCTCTACGGCTGTGCGTGTATGCGTGCGCTCATCGATTCCGGGGCCGTTCCACTGTGCGCGCGCCCGTGTGTGCGCGAGTGAAACAAACCGGGGAGACATTAACCGAGGGCAGATGCTCCGACCGCGTTAAAAAAGCGGCGAGAGCGCGTGCCGGCATCAAACGACTAAAAATACTCGAACGCCCCCGTGAACAACCGGCCACGCCCGCTATAAAGTCTCTCTCCTCACGCACACGTACACCTCAAAAGCCTCTGAGCATCCTAAGAGCCCACCCTAATCTCTACCCTCCCGTGTTTCACGTAACAAATACGAGCCACTAATTCCAATAATTAGTGGCCGCGTCTGTCCGCGCGGCAGCTCCTAATCGGCGGCGCTGAGAAAAAGGGATGAAGCGTCGTGAGTGGACCACGGTGTTGTTTGATGCTTTCGGATCGTTTAAGCGGGATTAAATATTCAAGAGAAACGGGGGGGGGGGTGGACATTCGAGTGTCTCGAGTCACGCAAATTTTGTCTCTTCGCAGGGGATGTAATTCGAGTTGAAGGCAAATGGTATTTCTTCTGTCGCCGTAAAGGGAATTATTTGGAATAAGCAGATTAAACTTGTAGTGATATAGCATATCGAAACCACAGGAGATTATCACCCCGTCGCTCGCGCCAATACCTTTATTAAGCGATTCCCAACTACCGCGCAATCGCAAGGGTTGCAAATAGCTAATGACCGCGCGGATCATTGATCACAGGTAGCCACTGTGGAATAAAAGGCGAACGGACCGTTTGCACATAATCCACCGACATGGCCTTAATGAAAAGGGCCGGCCTAAACAATGGTGAGCTTCTGAATATCGGTAAACGTGACCCGCCTTCGCGCTCCGACAGAACAAGCCAACCGTCTCCTCCGAGCGGTCCGGATTCATTGGTGGCGCTTACGTAAAATCTCGTTGGCTGATAAATTAATCCCCCGTAAAATAAATTAGCGCGAAGCACAGGGCCATTCCAAAATCATCCTCGCAATGGAAACCATATATGCACGTTCGATAAGGGAGAGTGGAGTAAATACAAACGCGGAGTAATCGCGAATACGATATTACGGTGTTTTAATAAATAAAAACGATGTTCCCTCTCCGCTAGCTAATAGTTTAGGTCGTATCCAACGCCGGGCAGAAAGTAATAAATACTGAACGCTCATGCTATTCAAGATAAACACAATTTATTATTTTCATCATGTTTCAAGTAATATTTTGTCCATTTTCAATTGCATGTAATTACTGTTGAATTAATGATACAATTTTTTTTTAAGTTGAAATAAAGCACTTTTTTACCAACATTTTGTGACCAAGGCGTTGCTTGAATCATGATTCTAACCTCTGAAATAAATTCTTTTTTATTTTTTGATGTCGTGGGGTATTGACGAACAACTCGGATGGGGTAATCTCGAACCTTCGAGATTAGCAACGTTAACCGATTTTGATGAAATTTTCAGCATGTATAAAACTTACTTAAATCTACAAAAGGGATTTTTGAATTTTCATTACAGGTTCAGAAAAAAAAGTTTAAAAAACGACCTTCACTATTTTTTTCGATATTCCGACCAATTGCAATTTTTTCCTAATGCACAAGAAGATGAATTTGGAAAATACCGTAGGTGTAGGTTGTAGCAACATTTTTTATGGATTGACCATGGAAGTCGCGCTTTCTGTGCGACTTCTGCGATATTTAGCACTCTGTTCGCGATTACCCCACGGCAGTCGAATAACCACGAACACCAAGGGTTTTGCTTTTTCACTATAAAGTTGATTTTTATTATAATTTTTCAAAAATTCGTCACTGTACTTTATAGATGAATAGTTTAAGTATGTTTGTAAATAATAAACAAATTCATTTCTCATATAGTTTTCGTTTCGTTTGCTTTTTTGCTTAGGTGTTCGCAATTACCCCACGCTCCCTTATATTTCTCTCTGCCGAAACAAAGACCCGGGTGGAAGTGCACCCGAATTTATTCTGCAAGAGGAGCTCCTTTCCATGTGTCTCCCAGTGTATGCGTCGAATCAGTTGCACCACCATCGTCCTCCACGCGGGAAGATCCCCTTCGAGGCAGCCCGCGATCGTGGTCCATAAAAAGCATCCACGATCGTGGAAACGCCGAAAGGAAGAGGCGAAGAAGGGAAAGAAGAGACACGCGCGTGCCGATGACACATTGTCTCCCCGTTCTACCATTCTCCACGTGCTACCAATCCCGTCCTACGTCCGTTTACATATTTTTAACCACTTTTTTCGAATCCGGCACTTGGTTCTGTCCCCTGCAATCGCTTCTCTCTCTCTCTCTCTCTCTCTCTCTCTCTCTCTCTCTCTCTCTCTCTCTCTTTCTCTCCGTGCAGCTTTACCATTGCGGTTTCCCTCTCGTTCCTTCGCCTGCCCTCCATCTTTGCCCGTCTCGGGGGGCACGCGTGCGTTCCATTCACCCCGAAAACTGGATATTTTCGGTCGGAAAAAAGGGGCGAAAAAAGCGCGGATTCGTTACACGCGCGAGGGTCGTGGCACGGTGCGTGCGAGCGGGAGCGCGCGCGCGGCTAGAAGAGCCGGCCAGGGCGAGGCGGACAGAGAGGGAGAACCGGGGGCATAGAATCCAGAGAGAATTGTAGGTAAAAGATCGGGAAGCCACGGCAGGGAAAACCGCGCATCTGCGTACATACGTGTCGGAGGAAGCGGCGAGAGGGGGCAAGCAGAGACGTTTCTGGAAAAAAAAAGTTGGAAGTTTTACGGGAACAGGAAGCTGCGAAGGGTGGCCGGCGCGCGCCTGCGCGCTCCTTTATTTTACGCTCGACGCGTGCGGGGACAATGGCGGGATATCTCGAATCCTTTCATCGAGATTTTAACCGCATCAACGTCACGGCGATGATATATTCTTTCACGGTGCTTTTCCCTATTTTTTCAGTCATGGGTACATTGTCTTGAAAGGGGAACACACGTGCGCCTACGTGTTTCTCTCGCGGTGGACCTGGATAGTGAAGACGCTTGGATGGGAACACGAGAGACGGCATCGATTGTACTCGCGGGGCGGTGGTTGATTGGCGCTAGGCTGGTCTTATCGACGTTTAAAGCGATAAACGGAGGGACGCTGGGAGTTCGGGGGCATTAACGCGGAGCAGCGTTAATCCGGCTGGTATTGTCGTAACGGGTATGACGTTGTTCGGATAGCCAATCAAGCATCGGTGAGCGAGCCTCTCGATCGAGTTTATGCCCCATAAAATGGGAATTGCCTCTGCGAGGGACAATACCCCCTCTTGCCTCCAGCATTCACGTGTATATCTACCGCTGGAGCTACCCCTGTGATCGTTTCGATACTCGATGCGATCGACTGCAGAAGCCTGGCGTGTGTGTGCATGCGGAACCGTTGCCATCTGATCGGTGGCGCGAAACATTCGGCTGCTATTTCTAATTACAAAGTCATCCCAGTGTGCTGGTGCGAAGCGGGGGCTGCAGTGGACGTTGGCTTTCGATTGGAGTGGACCTTCCGAGATAGACATCCGAAGTTCCGAGTTGAACATAGTTGACAGTCGAAGAGAACTATCGAATAGTATTTTTATGAGCACAAGCTGTTTTTACCTTCTTAGTGACCGCGGTCACCCTGTGATCACTCGAATCCAAGGGCCCTAAATTCAACCACGTTTTTCTCACCTTGGGACACTAACGCAGCTTGTTAGATATCGAGATATTACCGCACGAGCGGACAGGTAGAAAGGAAAAGGTGCGCGGTGGAATCTTCAGGTGCAGGCCTCAGAATCGGATCACGAAGGCGACAAAGACTTAATTCCAGAGGGCACGTGTGAGGAACCACGCGTCTCTCGAGTAACGTACCAAAATCTAGACTCCCATAACGCTATGTGGCCTCGCCTTTTGGCCGAGGCATCCATAAAAACGGTCAAACTTGGGAGCAACGTATGGCGGCTGCAGCGTATCGTAACTCGACGTCCAACGAATTGTCAATTCAGTAACTGGCGTTAAATTTTCCTTCTACTATGCACGCGTAGGATGAAGAAACAGCTGTGCTTTTCCTCGATTAACTACGTTCAAACGTAACGGAATATTCGATGGAAATCGATCCCGATTTCAGCCAATCAAGGCACAGATTGATGCTCGAATGGCCGTGTTGTGACAGCGGCTCGAATTAACTCCCTTTCTTCGTACGAAAGGGGTGAGTGGTCGGGGCTGAACACGAGACCCTTGGAGCGATAGGGTTGTGCAAGGGTTGAATCGCGGCGATGGCGGTGTCGCTTACAAAATGGCTGATCAGTGCAACCGATCCGTCCACGGCGACGTGCAAGATAGTATTTAAGAAATTTTATTAGTTTATCCACTGCTCGTCGTGCTTTTTTATCTGGTGCTTTTATACAGCGTGGTTTAAGGGAAATGTCCCAAGCCCCTCGTTGTTATTCTGCAACAGTTCCCCCCCCCCCCCGTTTCCTGTTTCCTCGAATCTTTAGCCCCACGAACAATGCCAGAGTCAATCTACTTCTCGACATGAATATTCCTAGAGGAGCGGTGGGCTTGTTTCCTGTCAGTCGTCTATCCATATCCGTTGGTGGGCCGCGGCATAAATCTTGAAGCGCAAGGGATATCAACGCGCCAGCCCCGTAACTCACCGGAAACGTCACATCTCTGCACAGGAAAGGTGCGAACCTGGCTGCTTAATGAGACCCCCGGCTGTTTAGAATGCTCTTCGCCCTGTGGAATCTTTCGCGACACCCACGAGGCCCGTTTTACATGCGCTTCCGTTATAACGGTGCCCACGGTCAGAGATGTTCCACGATACTGTTTCAAATGGAGCAAGTGTCTGCCGAAGATTATCGTTGCAACGTGTGGAGAACGGCGAGTCGCTATCCATCGACGACTGGATTAGAGATCAAAGTTTAAAATCTCAGCTGTAACAGAATGACAATCTGTCAAGAAGGAACGTGGTATAGGTACGTTCAGAAGTAGGATTAGGACTTGTTTTTTTGTTTTACTTATAATTTAACGGGCAATTGAAATATGGGCATAGGAAATAATTATGAGAAACCGTGCAAATTTATAGAAAAACTCTGACAAATTTTGCTGCACTCGATATTTTAAAATAAAAGCAGTGAAAAGAAACGAGTCTGTACCGAATATCACGCTTTATGGAAATACAGCAGGTGCCCTAACTGTATTTCGCGTGAAGCGAGGAAGCTCCATATAAAAGAGTAGTAGCACATGCGTAATATCATCAGGACTGGTGACAGAGAAAGCACTTTCACCTAACCGTCGCGCCGTCACCCTGTCTCCCACCCCCCTCCGCCGCGAGCTGGCAATTCCACTCGAGGCAGCCGAAGCTACCCTCCCATGTACGTTTCCATATCGCGGAATCTGGCTGCCGCAGCCGATCCACCGTACTCCCACATAAATCACGATCAACGGTCGCGCGCGGATTTGCAAACGGCGTAGGATCGTGCGTATCGGGGCAACCGGCGCGATAAGTTTATCTCGCGGCGACAGGGATGGTGTGTAGCTGGTTGTCTCGCAGGCCTCCCCGAAATCATGACCAACAATGGCGCTGGACAGACGGCCATTGAGCTTGGACAATGAGCAATGTTAGCGGCGATGCCAGCCAACCCCCGATCACAGAGGTTGCTGCCAGTCTCTCTGCATCTCTCTCTCTCTCTCTCTCTCTCTCTCTCTCTCTCTCTGGCTCTGCAGCCCCCTTTGCCCGTGTCTCCTCGGCCAGAGAAAGGAGGGGTTGCCGGTGTGCAGATTGCACAACCGTCCGACGCCAGCTGGCCAACCCCTTGACCCCGACAGGGTGGACGCTCGGCCACGACTCGTCAAGGGCCGAGCACCGTAACCTGGCCCGATCTCGCCGAAAGAGGGTTGGAAGAAGAAAAGGTGTCCAGCCGGCCGTTACTTTTGCTACTGACCAAACGGACGGGCATTAAATCAGGCCGGGAACGCGAGAGACGCGATTCAAGGAGAAGGGTGGCACGGACGGCGGGGACAGAAGAAAGAGTGGAGATGAAATGGCGGGAAGAGGTGAGACGGCATCTGCTCAAGGATCACGCCGTTGCACGCTCCACGGTGGCAAACGATCGATCGCGACGGTGGGATTAAATGTGCGCGTTCGGGATATTTGCTTATTAGGAGGGCGGGGGTTGAGGCGCCGATTCGACGATGGGAAAGAGGTAAAATGTTCCACTGAACTGTTCGCAAGTATGTGATGCCAGAGTGGTTTGAATTCGGAAACACAGCGAGAGATTGTATGGTTGTTTAAAGGTGAATGCGGCTTTGAAATAGGTTAGAATAATGGAAGAATACTGTGTGTAAATAATGGTTCGGGGGTGGATTTATGCTGACCGACTCGCTATCAGAAAGAGAGGGTAGACTGAGAACAGCTGTACACTCGTCTGTGTATCAAAGTTCCAGCGTTGGATACCTCTCCACTCCTGTATTCCCTCTTTCGCCTACGTTCGGGGAAAGTTTTTTTTTCTTATCAGCGCTCGACGGAAGCAAGTTTTCCGCCACGAGGCACGGGCCCGCTCGTTTCCTCTTTCCTTCACGTTAATACATCCTTGGCAGGAGCACCTCGCTCTTTGAGACTTCTTCCCTCTTCCCATCTCCCCATTAATTCTTGCTGCCAGTTCCGTGGAATCGCGATGCAATCGAGAGAAGAGTGAGATCCCTTGATCAAGACCACCAGATCCAGTTTGCTAAGTGACAATATACACAGCCACCTCCTTTACACAGTCACAATCGATAAGGCCCAAAGAAATATGGCGTGGAAAACCCTCGGTGGTAAAAAAATGCGGTTCCAGTGGCAGGTACTTTACGATGTACAATTTCGACACGTTCCACCGACGATGCCTCTACCCCCCCCCCTCCTCCCCATCCCACCGCCTGACTTTTTTATGGGGAGCCTCGTGTCGGACCCCTTTCGGGACTACCTGAACGCGTGCGCGGCGCGTTTCTCTTCGGCGTTCTCTTTTTTTAAGAGAGCCTTCCTGCGCTACCTGGATCGCCGGGCCGCAGACGAATTAATATGTCGTGTAATGGATTAGGCCAGGACCTACCCCACGTGCACGCACCGAGGCAACCCTCTCTTTCTCCTCTCGTCGTCACCGTGGATGCGTTTATACCTGCCCCGCGCGACGGGATGCGGACACTCATGGCTCCACAACCACACGAGGAGCGGCGAGTGTTTCGCCAAACCTATCCACGGATCATTCTCCCGCTTTCAGGGGGGAGGGAATCGATAGGGTTGTGCCCCGTCGACCCCTTTTTTTGTTTCCCTCTCCCATTGCTCACACCCCGAAAAGCGTAATTGGAAAGCGATATATCCTTCCACGCGATAAAAACCTCGATGCTTCATGAAGTGGCTGGAAGCCGTAAAGGTCGCTACTCGAACGAGCAACAGCGACAGGTTCGAGGCGCCATAAAAAAATAAGCGAGTACATTTATGGGGCGCCGCTGAGTGGAGACGTAATGGCGAAACGAAGAATCGAGGCCCGAGTCGGTTATTAATACGCTCGATGGCGTGTTGGCCGTTGATGGAGGTTGATTGATAAAGCTTCCAACGGTGCGCTGGAGCTACTTAACTTCGGGGGGGGGGGGAGGGGCCATTGTTACCATTGGTAATGGGGAAATTCAGATTCGAGATGTGAAGGAAGCGATTTGCAGTCGTGAACTCTTGCACTCTAAGTCCTAAGCATTTCCTCTGCCATCTTACGCTATCCACCCCCTAGGGATCAAAATTTCAACAGAATATAGCATTCTACGTCGTATAGCATTCCCGTTATCGAGCAAGGGTGCAAAATTACAGGTAGATGGCAAGAAATTACGTACTCTCCCTAGCTCTAATTATATCTCGCTTGGAAGCCGCGGCTAGCACCGTGGTAGCAAGGAAAAACTCTCATGGTCGGAGGTCAGGTGAATGTTCACCTGCTAGAAGGGGTTCCTAATCCTCCTGTCGCTCCTCGTAACCCTCTCTCTTGCCTCTGCCTGCGCGCGCCCGTCTGTACGTGCGCAACACCTGTTACGAGCCGCGCGGTTACGCACATTGCTAGTGATCAAGGGGTCAAACGTTTCGGAGGGAGGGTTCCGAAAGGGTGAGAGCCGAAAGTGGTCGGGACCTTGGCAACCCTTCTCTCCGGGCCGCTGTCTCCGGGAAACACGCAGGTATACGCTCCGCGCACACTGGCACCTTGTACGCGAGATCGCACAATGCATCGGGAGGCAACCCTTTCTGGGTCCGGCGCATTATGTCACTAAACGTTATCCCACCGAACAGAGAAGGGGGAAAAAGCAAACTCGATGGAACAGGTTGGGATCGTTCCCTCTAACCCCTTTCATAACGCAGCCCAGAATATTCTTCTCTTTACCCCACCCCTTTTTATATCCCCATTTCCACGATCGCTAAACCTGTCGCATCTCCGTGCATTCCGTCGCCTGCGATCCGTAAAAGAGGGCGCAACCGATCTCTTCTCAACGACATAACTATGCACGCTGGAATTATCCGACATTCCTTAAATTCCTTCTTGAATTTAACGTCGCTTTGAAGTATTATGTGTACATTTAGACGCACAGGGAGCTTCAAAGTCTTCACTGTTTCTTCTTGGAATTTTTCAGGGGTTGAGAATCTTGGAAAGTATTACAGTACAGATTGCAGACTTATGTTTGTCGAAGGATCTTTATTTCCGTGAAACTAGAGCTCTAATAATTCACTCATAAGTTCCAGGGCTACCATCAATTATTCCATCAATACTTTAGATTCTCTGGAAACGTTGAATCGATGTTCCCGACTCCGAAACCGCAGTGGATGACGACAATCGAGATTCCAGCGTCGCGGGCGGTCGGCCTGGGAAAACAGGGCCCCTCTTTAGGAGCGGTGGTCGTGGTTTTAGAAAACTCGAGCAGGCTAAAAGCCAATAATTATCGGTGCACGCGATGATCGGTGGCCGACCGGAAGTAGGTGGCGTTTAACCAGGGCCCCGCACGAAAGGGGATGAAAGGGTCCTCCGCGGACGCGGCGCGCCCGGCCTGGAACACACTCGTGAATTAGTCGGTACCGATAATGAGAGGTCGCCACTCCGTTCCTCCTCTGTCGCCCCGGACGGATATTACGGCGAGAAAGGGAGGAGAAATTGGGAATGCGATGGAGAGAAAGAGGACGGGGATGAAAGAAGCCCGTAAGTTCTCCCGGTGGAGAAATCAGGAAAGCCTGGGCTTCCAGTGAATAAGCTTCCTAGAAACCGTTCTTTGAAAACTTCTGACATCACGGTGGTCCCCAATCGTCGCCGCGACGGATCCGGCATTACGCGTGGCTGCGTTTACTCGCCATAAGACGCGTCCAATAGTCGTTCGCGGATGAATTTCATTTTCCTGGCGAATCAAAGATGAATCTTTCGCCCGACCAACGCGACAGTGGATCTAAACATGAATAATTTAGGCGGTATAACTTATTAGTTTGCTCTCCTTTTAATATTGCACTTCGCTTCTTTAAAAGACTTGTCCTTCGCGAGAAATCTCGTTCTACGGTTCTGAGAATTTTTCACAGGACGCGTCGGTTGGTACAGGAGCAGGATCTTCTTGCCCCGAGTAAATAGATCGGTCCCTTCTGTTCAGTCTCCCTCCGTTGTCTGAACCGATGGCATTCGACGCCATGGTTACGGGGTAGGCGACGCTACATCGACATTTCGCCGTAATTAGACAAAGGTCACTTACCGTCTGCCTCGGTTAGTCCAGCACGCGGGAGTGATGCGAGAAAAAAGGAAATACGAGGGAAAAGAGTGACGGGATCGTTAGGGAGCACCGACGCCGAGGGCTCATAAAGCGGCGAGGGGGTGGAGAGGGTGGAGAAAGTGAAGAAGGTGGAGCCAGCAAGCCGGGAGGCGGGCGTGGATGAAAAAAAAAAAACCGCACAAGTGTCGAAAAGCTCCTTGCCGCGCGCGTAATCTCGTTCGGGAAGCTTTCTAACTTCAAAGTCTTCCACGTGTAAGCCTTACCCTGGACAGCAAGAAACGACCGTTGAGCAAATAAAACTAGCCCTCAAGGACAGCCTTCCACGAAGCGTTCGTTCTCCGCTTGATCCTTAAATTCAATTACGATCGTCGATGAATAATTTTCATTGCGGAAGCCCGTTAATGCGATTTACTGGCATCTAGTTGGCGAGCAATGAAATGGAGAAGAGATTCGAATCGCCGTAAAGGGTCCTCCAGACGGTGATGCGTGTTGCAGTGAAACGTTGATACATGCATCATGATGCAGGTTTCATGATACATATTGTTACGTCTGTAGATCGGTTTCCGTGTTTCAACAGCAGAAGCGGAACTGGCATCTTGCCCATCAGCTAGGCGCGTGAGCAAGATGCAAGAGTAATGAAACCTGCATCATGATGCATGCATCAGTGTTTCACTGCAAGATGTATCAGCGTCTGGATGTCCAGGCTACATTAAAATCAAATTCGCAACTATATAATTCGATGGTGTGCCGGGGAGCAGCGGTACACTGACTGGGATTCGATATTATGTAAAGCGATGCTGCGCTCACGGCACAATGGAAGCGAGAACAGTACACCCTTAGAACTAATTAATCTTCTAAACGCCGCGCTCTCTACACGCGCGAACGGTTTTACGAGTTCCTTTAAGCGACTCGCCGCCCGAACGGAAACCAATTAATCTTCCCAGTTCTCGGAATCACGGGGAGAAACACCGGCGTAAAATTAGCTAACACCATCGGGGAACATCCTTCGATCCTTTCGAACATGATGCTGCAACTATGATCCGCCACCTCCGAGGAGCAGCGAAAAGAAAACTCTCATTCCCAGTGGGGCTACCGGGCTCCTCCGCGCGTATCGAACCGTTTTGTTTGGAGCGCCGAAGTGCATACTCATTTCGCGTTGCAGGTTCGCGAGAGGTAACAAATCGGTTTACCCTCGGTTGCCCTCGAGGCACACCTACCTCCTCCACGGTGCCTGAAGTTTGAGCTCCTAAAAAGGCCCAGGTGATTTCAACGACTGCCAGAATACTGCACAGATTGCTTAAGGATATTCCAGAGGAAACCACATCCTCCACAAATCCTACACACGAAGCGGAAGCTCGCTGCGCCCGCACGTGACGCGTCAGGCATCCGCAGATTCGGTTCGCCCCATCTTCCATCCCCCTTCGCGATCGACACCGGGCGAAGATCAAAGGGGAGAGCAACGCGAGGCGAAAGTTTTTAGCGCGTCAGGTCGCAGCGGGGATTAATTCAGGAGCGCGTCGGCTGAAGATGGAGGAAGCGGGAAGGGCGAGAGTGTCGCGACAGGGCGAAGTGGAGGACGCCGCCGTTGGGCCTGGCGAAACGCCATTATTCCCCCGATACTTTATCTGTTCCTACGGCGAAACAAAAGTTCTTACGTGCCGCGGTACGCCAGGGCTATCGATCTTTTCGCCCTTTCGCGGTGGTCCCTCGCGGGGAATAATGCGCCGCAGAGATATACCTTGATCCGAAGATATCCACCGGTCACGATCCTACGAGGGAACTTTTATATCAAGGGTCAGGAAAGTTCCTCTCCTCCTCTTCGTCTCTTCCACCCTCCACCCCCCTCTCTCTCTCTCTCACTCACTCTCTCTTCCCCCTTCGCCTCTTTCCAAGTTTTTTTTTTCGGCGGCAACTTTGAAAAAGTCCGCCGACAAGTCCATCGCAGGTAACGGCACCGGGCATCAAATATTCTATGAATTCAGAGTCGGCTTTGCGCCCGCGGCGCCGTAGGTTCCTCCAGGAAGGGAGGAAATTTCCGTATTAAATTTTTACCAGCAACTTTTACCGCGGTCGCGGCGCAAAGTGCGCTCGGCGGTTGGAAATGAGACGCAGCTCGGCGTACTGAAACTCACCGTGTAATTAGTGGATATAAGGGATGTTCGATTAAATTACCTAAGCTCGTGTATTATTCTACGAGAGAGGGTAGAGAATCGCGTGGCGGAGAAATGGTGCGCCACCGCAGATGCGGCCGGAGGAGATGGTGGCGTGAAACGGAGCCATAATTCCGGAAAATGAAGCAAGCATGGCCCTCCTCGTCCCAGGGACATCCCACCCCGCTGCCCATGGGGTTACGTCCCCCTTCTATGATCCCCCCAACGTCCGCCGAGCTAACCCCCTCGACGGACGGGGTGTGCACGATGCAACTGACCAATAACTTACCCCTCGGCTGTGCCTACGATCGATAGTCACAGTATCCAATACAACCATCTCCGACCGCTTTCCTTTGTCTCTTCTCCTTCTCCCGCGACCGGCGGCGCGGGGCTGCGCGACCCCCACGTTGCAAATAATACGTTCTCCGGGAAAATTTTCCAACGGGCATGGAAAGACCGCGATGGTCACGATATCGAGATATCCTTCCATTATTAACAACCGATCGAGAGGGGAGGTGAATGAATATAGCGAAGCACGCTGTACGTAGCTACGTACCTACCTCGTGCAGGCGAGGTGAACGATGCCCGCTCCTCCGAGGGCCGTTTCGGTATCGTTGGCCCGTGATTAAATTCTCGTTCGATATTTCGTTGGCGGCGATACGGCGGCCGGGAAAGTTTTTCAATTAACCCGGACGGGAATGACCGAGAGTCAAGAAGGGAGCGGCGCGGTTAAAAAGGAGATGCCCATTTTGCATCGTTGCACTCCTGGTCGGCCTCCGTCGCGAGATAACCGGGAGAAGTTTCCTATTAAAAATCTCCCAGCCGCGGCGCGCGCCGGCAGCGCCGGCTGACGATGGCAAATAAGAAATTCAGATATAATTAATATCGGCCGCGGAACTGTGCTGGCGGATCGTTCCTCGGGGTGAAAGATGCGCTACGAGGGTGCCGCCGGCTATGCGGGCGCGGGGAGGAATATCAAAGGACGGCCGGCGGGACGCGAGGAAGGATGAAAAGGAACGGAAGGAGAGAAAGTGTCGCGCATTATGCGAGCCTCCTTTGTTATCGCGGGAGAAGCAGAAATTTCCTTTTCGCGGCGTTAGTCGAGCGCCACAGTCGACGCCCATAAATTGCCAAGGATTCCTCAGCGTCCTCGCCGGCCCCGATGAAGGATCGTCCAGGGCAGATAGGCCGTTAATCAGGAATAAGGAGCTACTGATTCAGGAATTTTTAATGGCTGATCCCGCCACCCCTCCGCCCTACCATTCTTCCCGGGGAGAAAGCGGCGTCGATTAATTTAGCAACGGGGACGCGTTTTCGCGGAAAAAAGTTCGCCAGCCGGGTTGGTGGGCGGAGGGGGGGGGGGGAAGACAATGGCCGAGGATCTCGAAAAGTTACAAAAGGGAGGACGGAGCGCGGACAAAGGGCGCGAGAACGCCGCAGAACAAAGAGCAGATAACGGACCGGGCAAAAACACTGGCAGAAAAGAGGGAGAGACCCGTTGCCCAGCCAGCAACATCTTTGGTCAGAGCGCTCGGTGTTTGGCGAGAAAAATTGGCCATCTATTACCCGTACGATATTTCAGAAAGCGTAAGAGCTAAATTCCTCGATTATCTTTATTCGTCCCCATTCGTTGCGCCACAATTCCATTCTCGAAACTCTTCGAAATTTGGTTCACTCGCCTGAATTACGCGGTAGGCTCGATCCTTTCATTCTCTTTGTAATATTCTGCTAATTAACGTATTATGTATGTACTTCGTTTAAGCGAAGAAGCCGTGGGAAAGGAATTGCAACGACAGAAGAAACATGCGTCAACATGAAAGAAACTCAGGGCCGCGGAAAGAAGGGATGTTTAAGCGAGGACGACTGTAAGGCACGGCGTTAGGGGGTGGGAGTCCCTTCTTCTACTTGGACGCCACCGAGAAGGCCCGCGCCGTAATGAAAACATGAATACTTGAAGCCCACCCACCGCCCATAATTATATCTTCGCCCTCGGGTTAGGCTCCAGCCACGATCCGGGGTTGAAAGCGGCGAAACAGGGGTCAGGGGTGGGAAAGAATCGAGGGGGTGGACAGGGGCGCTATTTCTGTCCCCTAAATAATTAATTCCGCCAGCGCCGTCGGCTTAAACGCACTGGGGAGGAGGGAAACTTCCATGCCAGGAACGTGTCCAGAGATTCTCCTTCGACACCCTCGAGTCACCGCGACGAGGAATCGATTGTCCGCCTACTGCCATCCAGCGATATTTCAAATCGCACGGTACACAGAAAACCGTCTTATGTTTCCACGATGAAAATAAAACCTGTGAAATTTAAACACCAAACCAGGATTCTTCGAGAAAAGGTTTTCCAGACACAGGTAAATAAAATCCCTCGATCGGGATTTCTTTTATCTGGCAAGGTTTTCCAAGCTTCTTCGCGGCGCAAGAATTACTTCTGACTGTACTAACGAACGTCATACGAGTGAAATGATGAAGAATTCGGGGTCCCTCGAAGAAAACGAATCGCTAATCTCAGCTTCCTCCTGGCGCGGCCTCAACAATTCAGCGGAGAGTTCCGCAGGCGGCCAAGAGCTGGAAGATAAGATGCAGGATTAATGGGCGCGGCATTAGGGCGTAATTTTATGGGGATTATTTTAAAGGCTTTCTCGGATCCAGTGGCTCAGCCGCGATTATCTAGACATCATTAATCATGCGGCCGGGTTTAAACTTCGCGCAGCTAGGTGTACCGAAAAACTTCTGAACCGCCATTTACTCTGGATCTGCGGGGGTTCGCGTGCTTACGCAGCACTCCTTTCATTTTCATCGTAAAAGGAAATGGCAGTTAACATCCCCCTGATGGGGGTATCAGAAATTAGCGTCGAAGGTGTAACAGAAATCCTGTCAACGCATACTTGCCAGTTAGGTAATTATTTAAATATTAAATTTCCTCCACGTACCATATAAAATAGTGTACTTAACATATATTTACAAAGAACTCATTAAGAGGCGCTATTAGAAGGCAAGGGGTTCATAGCTGCAGAGGATAAAATGAAAGGCACCGTTCGATGGCAAAAGGGGTGAACGGTGCACGCCCCTTCTCCATCCTTTAACCAATCCAGCGGGCGAAGGCTTCCCTGGCATGCATAATTACACGAGAAAGAGTACACTCGACAGATGCTGCAAAGGGTTGGTGTACGACGGTGGAGATGGGATCGACGCAGTCAGAAGGGGTTAAGGGTCATTTGAATCGGGGCGCTTTGATTGGTCGACCGTGGTAGGGAGGACGACAGGGTACATAGAAAGGGTTCTCGTTGAATCGATGTCGCTTATCGGCCATCTTAAAAGCGAGCTTCCTATATGCTTGCTGTAGAAATTAACGCGTACATCTATCTGCCAGTATCATCGTAGGTACTATGTAACTTGCTCTACGAATTATAATCTGTGTAAATAGCTTCTATGTAATGATAATTCGAATGTTTAATTCCGAGGAGTTAGGGGACCCCGGCAGCAACCCCTTATATTCTTCACATATTCGTCGTTATCTCCCGGTAGCTTCCCTGCCCCGTCCCCGGCATCAAATCCCATTTTATTCGCGTCTTAATCCATGAAAGCCTCGCCTCCACGAGAAAAAAAAAGCGAACGAGAGAAAGGTAACATAATAAAGGACCCTTGAAATCCAGGGCGAATACGGTGCACACGCGTTGCATAAATATTATTAAGCTTGATCACCGGAGCATACCGACATCTGCCCGATCGGCCGATTTCTCAGTCCTACGATCGGATATAAATTTGACAGTATCGGGGAGATGGTCCCTTTGTGTCTCTCTTTTTTTCCTCCTTTCTCTTCCTCCGTCGCACGGCCAAACGCGTGCCGCGAATAGATTTCATTGTCGAGGAAAGGTCTCTGGGGAAGTGGAAGGTTTGATTCGGTGACTCGGGCGCTTCTCGGGATCGAAAAGTGTTTTCTTTTTTTTTTTTTCAAGAGGCTGGAATCGTATCCTTCGAACGCGTACTTCGTTTATTTACAGTGCATTGTGACGTGTGACGTATTAATTGATTAAATTGAGTTTGAGATTGACAATCGACTTATATTCTTCTGAAACAGATATAGCAAATCTAAATTTAAAAAAAATTACTGTATTCTATAGAAAACCCCTTCATAATTCAAAGTCTATATCTCAACGTAGAATATTCAAGATTGTATATATTAAGATACAATGTTTTAGTGAGAGAATCTATAGATACCAGAATTCTTAAATAACCCATAATGCTATTATACCTCCACATGCAATCATAAGAATAGTTCATCCCATTTTCCTCTCTCAGATTCCAACGGCCCAAACATATCAAAGAACGTCAGCTGTCAATGCACCAAATATAGACGTCACGATCGCCTGTCGACACGATTTTCGAATAGGCCGCGATATAAAGGACCCTGACACCGCGGCATTACGTAAAATTATGCCAAGCCAGGGACAGGATGCGGAAGCACGGAGCATTCTCAGATCGTAGATTCCAAGCGCGTGGGCGATTCTCTAAATCCGGCACAATGCCGCTTCTTGTGCCCAGCACCTGCTTAGGTGCGAATCAAGAAACAAATATTAACGACTCCATACAAGGGATCGCACGGGGGAGGGACGAAACGACGCGCGCGCGTTGCGAGTCTTGCAGTTTTACAAGGGTCCGCAACACACCCTGAAATCCTACAAAAAATTCAAGGGCAAGAAATCCCCTCTTCCTTGAATTCCAACAATTCTGCAATAATTGAAGAGCCGTTGTAGAAAACACTGTGAATGCCAAAAATCAAATTCTATACTACAGTACTACCATTCGCACGTAGAACATTTTGCGACAAATTTTTTTTTTCGATATGAAAAGCGTACTTTAATTAGTTTCTAATGAACTATCAATTCTCCCCTAAGCTGTGCTATCAATTCTCCCCAGGCTCTGCCCGCACAGTGGTGTATCCTCGAACTCAAGCCTAATGCTTCGTAGGTATAGGTAAAATCATGTAAGACAAGATCAGGTCACTCGAAAGCCTGAAGAAAAAGGATCTTCCACTTCAATTACACGAAGAATCGATGTATTTCCTTGAACCGCTCCTCAACAATCAGTGCCCTCGAAAACCCCACCCCGTCTCGCTCCTGCATGGAGCAAACAATCCGTTCCAAGGCACTTCCTCGAAACATAAGCACCCCCCGCCACGAGAGGAAGCCGAAATCAGCGCAGAAGCGAGACGGTGCTTGAACCGCGTTGCTCTCGAAGCATCCCGGTTTCCCATCGACCATGAGAGAGTGGCCGGCAGGTTTCTCGGTCCTCGTCCCTCGAGGAACGTCGGTCGGGATCGACGAGATCCATACGGCCACTCGACTTCTTCTTCCTTTTCCGTCGCGCAAGCGAGCGGACCACGCGGTCCGGCTCGTTTGAAGTTGGCGCTGTCGCCAGCCAGACGAGAGAGGCCCTCTCCTCCGTCACCGTGTCCTCGTTCGTGAAACGGTTCACGCCGAGAGACCGGCAGCCTCGCGGCGGATGGAGGAGGAGGTGGAGAGGCCCGGGATAACCGGTGGCGTGCAGAAAGACCCGGCAGACTTTCTGCCTCCGAGAGAGCACGAACAGCAATAAAATGATCCATCGGCACGAGGGATCCCCGCAGGAGGGAAAGGAAGCGGCAGCCTGTTGCTGCTGGTCGCGTGGATCCGTCGCGTGTGTATGGGAGGACCGTGTGCCGTGTGCAGAAGCTGCAGGAGACGGAGGATGAGTCGGCGAAGGGAGGGACGGGGAAACGACGTGTACGGTTGCTTAGACGATCCTCCGTTTGAGAAACGCCAAGCAACCCCTGTGCTCTCGTATTGTTCCTTCATCCCAGGGACACGGCAGTCTCTCGCCTTCCACCTTCCACGATCGAATTTCTCGTGGCACCGAGGCGGCGACACGGAAATAGTCACGCGTGGATACTGATGCGAGTCGGAGGTAGTGGGTGATGCCACTTTGGGGGTGCTGGGGTCAATTTGTACCTGTCACGAGGGAGGTCCTTTTTGAGCTGGGTGACGCGGGGGTGGAATGCTTCGAGGGCGGAAGGC
The DNA here is from genome assembly GCA_029448645.1 of Andrena camellia. Taxonomy (NCBI): domain Eukaryota; kingdom Metazoa; phylum Arthropoda; class Insecta; order Hymenoptera; family Andrenidae; genus Andrena; species Andrena camellia. The sequence continues at coordinate 18,524,736 of CM055677.1, forward strand.
ATAGGGATTCTTTGCGATTAGTTGGAGAGATTAAAAGTGGGAGTAGGAATTTATCATCGATGGGTGTTTACTGTTTATAATGTATAGTTTATAATTTACTTGAGAAGATATCGATGGGGCAGGTTTTTGCGTATCAGTTTCAGATAGAAAGCCTCCGGGAATTGTTGGCGAAATAGTACAGACCTCCAACAGGTTACAATGCACAAAGTAACTTCTCCAGCCCGCCGGGGATCCGGTCGATCGTGCCAACGCGCCAGCCATAATCCGCGAGAGTAGAATGCGGAGGAGTGGAGCCCACCAAGCCCCGGTTATCCTTCGGGACCATTTGTCAGTGTCCATTAGTGGCTTGGCAGGAGGACGTTTAACGCGACAGGGACGTTAAAGAGTTGTGTATTTGCGATGTTAAATGAACCTTGCACCGTGGGCGACGATTGTGCAGCTGCGAGAGCGGCTCTGCGAGAAGAGCTGCCTCTTGAGGTGTGCCCATGCGAGAAAACTGTGAGGACCCGGGCACCGAGTGGAAGAAACGAGAGAAAAAGGAAAAGGGGAGGCCAGTTGACTGGGCATACTTCTTCTTTCGCTGGGTATAAATAAAAGTAACTTCTGCGCCGTGGACGATCAACCTTCTCCCTAGCGTACAACCTCGTCCACGCGGTCGAGTGACAGAAATTACCGCAGCAACACGTAATCAGTGTTTAATAATACTCGACACCACTTCGCTTGCATCGGATAATTGGATAATCAAAGTTTACTGCTTATTATACAAGTTAAACACCGTATTCGAACAATTCCCTGGTCCCTAGACTCCCAAATTTCTTTCCAATAATTAACAGAAGTAATTTATACAAAATTTAAATTTCCTGTAATATCACAAATCTTCTGAAACTCCCAATTACCATCAATTCGCTAAAGAATTAAAGGAAATTCATAGCCAACCAAAGTATCCTTCGCAACGATGAATCTCGTCGTCCCGGGATCGCGCGAATTCGTTAGAAAAGTCGAAAGCTCGAGTGCCGGTCACGTAGGCCCCTGGAAGATCCAAATCAGCGAGAAATTAAATCGACCGTGGCGGTCTGAACCGCGGGTTCGCATTCTTGCCGATGGATCTGCGACAATGCCGCAGGCCCTCGAACAACCCGGATGAAAGGAGGTAAGGAGAGAAGGAAGAACAGAGGCGGATAAAGGGACGCGGGATAAAAACGCAAGGGTGGGCCACACAAGTGAAACTGTTGTGCTGCTGGTCAGAGTATCGATCACCCGATATACCCGCGATTAAGCTGTAAAACCCGACGGCAAAACAATTACACCTTGTCGAAACTTGGCTCGGTACTAAATCGGCGAATCACTTCGTAGCCTGTTATTAATTCCACGAGGATGCAGTTGGCTTCTGACGATAGAACCGGGCTCTGCGCAACGACAGACACACCTGTCTTATGTTAATGGCGTATAAATCGAACGGAGCACCGAAGCCGCCGCGGGACTTAATTTATAGAACCGTAGGCGTGCGACACACGAAGATGGAAAGGGACACGTGATGTCCCCGATCGCGTACAAGACACCTCTCCGGTGTATCTAATCCGAGTGTCCAGGGAATGAAGAAGTATCGACGAGGAGTCGTACAGGTGCTGCTGGGGCAAACGACGTTCAGCGCGGCTGCAAGTATCGATCAAGGTTTAATTGCGAGGTGGCTGGGGACGTTGCCGCGGACATCTGCGTTGTCACTTCAATTTGTCGTTGTACAGCTGAAGAGGAAGCTTTCTAAGGATTCTTCGGGAAGAAAGTCTCGTGTTTCAGTTTGAAATAGATGGAAAGGAGGGACGCTGTAGGTGTGGAAAGGAAACTTGCCACTTTTTGTTAACAAGATTAATCAGTCGACTAGACTTCAGCGGAGTTCTTATAACATATTTTGGCAGTCTGAGATTCTGAATGCGATGGCGAGAATACAGAATGGGAAGAAAGAATGACACGCGAGGATTGACATTCGAGGCTCTATTATTAAGTATTCCCGCGGACAATGCTCGTGCAGTTTGGCAGGACAAGTTGTCACTGTGGAGTAGTCACACGGTTCGCCAGAGATTCAGCAAGTAGGAGAGCGGAGGAAAAAAATATTTGAATATGCTGGAAGTTGAAGGGACGCGATCTTTGTAGCCGGCGAAACGAGTTCGATACCTACGGGCCCTCGGGCAACTTTTGTCGAAGAAACGGATTCGATGTCCGTTATTTCAACGGTGCTCGGTCGTGGCGGGGAAGAGGAATGTCGAGCAATGTATCTGGGTGGGAAAGTATTGTGTCACATTCGTCGAATCCTTGTAACTTTACGCTACATATTAACGAGACCAGTAGCGTATTAAGAAATTTCAATCGATGCTTAAGGAATGCATTTAGATAACGACGTCCAGTATTCCCCTCAAGCAAACGTGCGACAGAGTATGGAAATTAGAAAGCATCCAAACTAATGTCCTCCATGCCCGAAGCTATGTAAGTAGTCAACGAGCCATCTGATTTTCCACTGAACCGTTTCCCTTCCCTTTGGAACGGAATACCTACAGTTTCACATGCTATCAGGGTCTCTCCAAACGACGATAGTTAAACAGACAGTGCGTCATCTCATTAGTGATTCTTTTAAACGATATCAACGAGAATAACGTTTTTACACACAAATAACTTATGGTAAAAAATTTTTTTTAAAACCAAGCTTTTATTAAAATGTACTAAAAGGAAAAAGAAATTTTACCATAAATTATTTTATGCTTTCTAGTGAAAATATTGCATTGCCACCGGAACTACGTATGTGTGCAATGTTTCAAGTCGATCGGATATGTGGAAATGGATGAAAATTAGCTCACAAGATCTTCCTCCGATAAACTAACGAGCTCACAAGTGAAGCTAAATAAAAGCTTGTAAAAATACCCAGGTTCGCCTACTTCTCTCCGCAAGGGCCAGCAATGATCAATTACCTAATTCTAAATGAAACACAATCGAAGGATCCAGGTTTCGTTCCTCGACTTCCGCCGACGTTGGACGCCATCGCAGCTGGCGCAGAGCTACTCGCACGAATTAGTCGGCGGTGCCGTGGTACGAATAAAGCGATCTCTCTCTCTCTCTCTCTCTCTCTGCTCCCCTTTCCCTCTGTTCTTTCGCCTCTTACCCTTCAGGAATATTGGTCAAACCTGCCCCCATCGGGAGGGCGATCGCGCAACGGGGGTGGAAGCGAGGCAGAGCGGTGAAGGGTGCAGCGGATCCCGTAAGGGCAAACCCCTGCACACGAGCCCGTACCCCGCCTCGAATTACTCACCAGCCTTCCCTTTACCGTCCCGTTTTACCCGAAAATCCAAAAACCAGGGGATCCGTCCGTGTGTGCGCGCGCGCGCGCGCGCGCGTGCCTCGCGTGGGGTCGGCTACCTCCGCCCTTCTCGTCACCCTTCCCCTGCACTCTGCACATCACCCCATTTCTTTTACGGCGGGCCCTTTCTCTTCCAGCAACTTATTTCGGACACGTATCCCGTTGTCGACGACTATTTGCCGACGTGATCGCGGGCTTGTACACCAACGTCCTCTGCAAGGAGCTTCTTTCATCGAGAAAGGGCTGCTTTCTCGGCGAGATTCTACTGTATCAATGTTGGGGAAGGAGCGCAAACAGGAGGAAGGATAAATGCTTCTTTCTTCCCCTTCCTCTCATTCCGTTGAGTTAGCTCACATGTCTCGAAAGTAGATTCTGCAGGGCGAATATTGGGTCCAGGGGAAACTCGCATATTTACATATAATGCGAAACGACTCTGCACATTTTTCTCTTCCGTTATATAGATTAATTATCAGCGACGAAACTAGGGGGGGGGGGGCAGCGGGTGTTTCTGCCCTGGGCGCCGATTTGCGGGGGGCACCAAATGAGAAATCTTTATAGAGAAAAAACATAATTTTGGGAAAAGCTATATCAATGGCTTTATTCAAATTTATATTTTACGTTATTCCATTGGGAATAAAGGAGATACACATTTTACGGAAAAGTAATTAAAATTGATCTATTTAAAATTTATTTATCTGTTATCAAACAGCAAATAAATTAGGGTACCTGCAATATGTTTGAAACCAGATAATAAACACGTTTATTATGACTTTTATATCTAAAGTGTGGGCTCAACCTCCTAAGGTGGGCAATACAAGGTGGTAAAATCTTGGGGGGGGGGAGGGGGTGCCAACAGAATCCTTGCTCCGGTCGCTTATAACCTAGTTTCGTCCCTGTTAATTATTATAGACTGCCTCTTACTAACTTAGCTATATTCCTCGTTGTAACTAAAGAATATTTCCCGTTAAATAAATAAATACTAAGTTCCTATGGTTAAATTACCTATACCTCCTTCAAAATTAATTTGCGAAGCTACGTTGCTATCTTTCCCTTTCGTTTGTTTCATGAAAATCCTTAAACCTCTTGTGCAGACCACGGAATAGAAATTACGAACCCTGACAACCGTTGTAATTTTATGTTTAATTTCAACGATCGCGCGAGAAAGCGATTATCAAGATTGGCAGTTGTCCGACGTGCTCGAGGACGCAGTTGAGAGGAAGGGACGTTACCGGTCACTTTTCTGCTTCCTTAAATCCGCTAGCAAGGGTGGCCGAATCACACGTCAAACGCAGAGACAGACGTTTTTGTTACGAAGGAATAGCGAAAAAAAAATATATATATATACCGTGCGAGCCTCGGGTCGCAGCCACCATCGGCGGTGGGGTGTAAGAGTACGCGGTACAGAGATGAAAGGGGGTGAAGGACGGCAGAAAATGTAGGGTGGTTTTAGGTCCTCCATTCAATTTATCGACGGATTGACAGCTCTGTTAGGCCCTTGTTACGCAGCAGCACGCTGCCCGGGGAAGACAGACAGAAATGGAATGGCAGAAAGGTAGAGAGAGAGAGAGAGAGAGAGAGAGAGAGAGAGAGAGAGAGAGAGAAAGAGAGAGGACCGCACGATCTAATCGTACTTCTTTCCGTCTTGCATACGTTTCCGAATAAAAATCGTCCGTTTCGGTGGTTGGTTCCTCGACGAGGGTCGATCCCGTCTATGGGCTCGAAACGCTCGAGCTCTCAGAGCGTGCAGCCTCTACTTTGGCAAAGGAACTCTTCCTTGCTTAATAAAAAAAAGCTAATTGTTGATCGTATCGCGCAACCGTTTGACCAACGGATGGAAACCGTCGAAACGAATGGTCCCCTTGATTCTCACCGATCTCGTCGAACTTCTCCCGGGGGCCATGTACAAAACGATAGCTTCTCCAGTCAATAAAACGTCGCCAAGCCTACCGGAGGCACAGTGTTTGATTAGAAAGCCAGTTGACACAGCCACGAGGCTCGCGTTAATCGGACAGTGACGCATCAGGCACGGGCGCCGTCTCGCCAACGTCCAACAATCGCGAGTGTTTGCTCGATATTCTTCGCAGGAAGACTGATCTGTTCTTGACGAGTGTCTTGGAAGCGACGACGGCCATCGTCCCTCGCATCCTTCCCGCGAATCGAATCCCTATTTGACGAAAGGGAGGAAGGCTGACCAACGGTCCCACCGCGGACCCCAATCCAGATCGATGGATCTGTTAACCGGGCCAGGTGCGCCCTGGTCAACTGTTGGCCACCTCGTGCGACCTTTTTTCGCGCACCTTCGCCCTCCCCCCCCCCCCCCTGACCCGTCTCTCACGCAGAAAGGATCCTCGATTAATCGGAAGTCGCGGAGTGGACGCGTAGGAAAGCGAAGGGATCTTCAAGGGATGGAGAAAAAATTCGGTGGGGTGCCTTCTATCCGCTTAGGAGGACGACGCCGCGTAAACCGGCACGGGGACCATTCCTTTGTCAGCCCTTCGTGGCATTGATATGCCAAGGATGCGTGGACGCACGCTTCGATCGGTTACATTTCTTTTTCTTTCACCCCCTATTCTGGGCGCACTGCTTCCCGGATTGAACGGGGGCCCTTAAGGAGGGCGCAGATGTACGTTTAAATTGCTCGCCATTCGAATCGCACGATGGCACATAATATTTGAATTTATAATAGGTTTAAGTGCTTCACGAGTTTCCAATTATTTCACCAATAATTTCAAACGAAATCGAAGTTAGAATACCAGAAGGGAAGCTTTTAAAACTCCACGCTCTCGTGGCGCTTTCAAGTACAAATTTCAACTCTTTCGCAACCCCCTAGCTGAAATCCCAAAGCGGTTCGATTCAGGCACGATAGGATCGGTGGGAGAAAAAGTAAAAGCAACGACGTCTTCTCCTAGACCAGCTGGTGCTTCGTGCTGCGTATCTCTTCTCTATTCGCACACCACATGTTCGCCAGTGGGCGAGCACGGAATTAATACAGGATCGGTATTATTAGACCAGGCCATTAGGCGGCATCGGGACCAGATAATTAGACGGCTCTATAATAAGCTTGCGTTAAATTGTACACGCTCGGTAATGAGAAGATAGGCCAGTCAATCCGTGGCCATTTTGGAGCACACGTAAGCCTCGTTATCTCGGCGTCTACGGTCCAAGTAAACACGCCCCATCGCCTGTTCTCTGCCACGAAAGGCGCAATTGCTTCGCACAGATTGTCGCCAAGCCATCGCCACGGATTCTCGAGGACTTTAGACGATCGTGGCCGATTCTAATCGAGAACTTTCCACTTGGCGCGTCCGTTTATCGGACGCTCTCCCATCAGTGCGTTCTTAAATATTTATTCGAGTGAATCGGGCGTCTTCGAAATTCCCCAGCGGAGAGGCGATGTCCTTTTGAACCTCGTATCGAACCTCCCAATCGAGCTCCCAAACGAGATTCGGATCGATCGCTTCGGCTCCAATAAACCAAGACTTTCTTCTCTCAACTCGACGTTCCTGATCCTTATAAAAAAAAGGGCTCGCCTGCGTTCATGTAAAAAAGATGCAGGCGCTACCTGACCGTACTAAACAGTCGTTCCTCAAAGTCAGAGCGGCACGGCTCCCGGCGGAAACTGTGGCCAACGAATTTCTCTCGGGGCAGATGGAATCGCTCGAATCGATTCCGAGCGCGGTCGAATCGACGTGGACGCGGAAAGAGGGCCGTCTATGGTGTTTCAATTACCATGGAAGGTATATTTAAATGCGCGGAGAGGCTTGGCAGCCAGATTTCTATCTAACGGTCACCGCGTCGAAAAAAACGTCCACTCGAGAGAGAGACGCAACCGAAATCTGGCCAGGTTGGCGCAGCGATTCTTCGGGAGGACCGTGACCAACGGTTGCTCGTACAGCCGCAGATCAAGATATCGATTTAATCTGTAACAGAGCGTCCGTACGTGATTCCCGGGTACAATGGGCAGATTTCAAGGTAGATTGGTTTGCATAAATTCGACTGTTACGAGTCTCCGGGCTTCCGTTGGGGGTTTCCGTTTCTGGCGAGAAAACGCCCGGAGAAAAAAACACGCCAACCGTTCCTTGGGAAACGAACTTTTTAATCCCATAGAATTCTAGAAAGTGTCCTTGCCTGGGCAGATGATCACGGTTTCTAGGGAGTCCAGGACGAACGAAATTTCCGAGTTAAGAGATATGTATACTTGCAGCGTGGCGTATTTTTGTTCCTAGGTAGAGACAAACGGTACGTTGCTTTCTTGCAGCGCGTTGGATTATCGAGATTAGAGAGGACTGGCGTGTTTACACCTTTCTGCGACGAACGGGGCGGATATTTTTGGAGAACGTCGAAGGAAACGTCAAGGGGACTTGGGTGGAACGTGTCGCTTTGTCTACGCGATATTAGAGGCTTGAAAAGGAAAAATATCGTAACTGAGACTAATTATTTATTGTATGAGGAAAATATCGTTTCTGAGAATTGGTGAACGGCAAATAATCGCTGGTAGATACATTCGAGTCGTAGATTAGCGAGTGATAGTGATGAAGTATATTGGAAGTAGGTGCGAATCTGGCTGGATAGTTTCGAACAGTTCATGAGTAGGTACTTGGAAAAAGAGAAACAATACTTAAAAAAGTAGACTCGAACCTCGGCGAGGTAGGTTCGAACTCTCTATAAGTACTTTGAGTAAATTCGAACATTTTACGAGTACTTTAACCAGGAGTTTTCTATTCTGTACAAATTGTGTGATTTGTCTTTTGTCTTTCAGAGTTCGAATACTTCTTTTACAAGATTCGATTCTTTCAGACGTAAAAGTACTTACAAGTACATTGTCGAAAGCTGCAGGTACTCTTTCCGACGTTCGAAACTAGCTTGCATAACCCAAGTATTTTGAAAGTACATAGAATGAAACGTCACCTCTTACGACTAGTATTCGAATCGCATCAAGTGAAACTTTTGTATTGCAATTGACTCGGATTCGTGAGTAGGTAAGGGAGCGTGGGGTAATTGCGAACACCTAAGCAAAAAAGCAAACGAAACGAAAACTATGTGAGAAATGAATTTGTTTATTATTTACAAACATACTTAAACTATTCATCTATAAAGTACAGTGACGAATTTTTGAAAAATTATAATAAAAATCAACTTTATAGTGAAAAAGCAAAACCCTTGGTGTTCTTGATTATTCGACTGTCGTGTTACAGAGTGCTAAATATCGCAGAAGTCGCACAGAAAGCGCGACTTCCATGGTCAACCCATAAAAAATGTTGCTACAACCTATACCTACGGTATTTTCCAAATTCATCTTCTTGTGCATTAGAAAAAAATTGCAATTGGTCGGAATATCGAAAAAAAATAGTGAAGATCGTTTTTTAAACTTTCTTTCTGAACCTGTATGAAAATTCAAAAATCCCTTTTGTAGATTTAAGTAAGTTTTATACATGCTGAAAATTTCATCAAAATCGGTTAACGTTGCTAATCCCGAAGGTACGAGATTACCCCATCCGAGTTGTTCGTCAATACCCCACGACATCAAAAAATAAAGAAGAATTTATTTCAGAGGTTAGAATCATGATTCAAGCAACGCCTTGGTCACAAAATGTTGGTAAAAAAGTGCTTTATTTCAACTTAAAAAAAAACAAACAATTGTATCATTAATTCATCAGTAATTACATGCAATTGAAAATGGACAAAATATTACTTGAAACATGATGAAAATAATAAATTGTGTTTATCTTGAATAGCATGAGCGTTCAGTATTTATTACTTTCTGCCCAGCGTTGGATACGACCTAAACTATTAGCTGGTGGAGAGGGAACATCGTTTTTATTTATTAAAACACCGTAATATCGTATTCGCGATTACCCCGCGTTCGTGTTTACTCCACTCTCCCTTACATATTGAACTTGGTCCCATCCCTAATTAGGAACCAGTTCAATTTCTTCGCGACGAAGATACCGAGATGATAATCGACGAATTATTCATGCTATTACACCTTTGCATCTAACCCTTCATCCACTTCATCTCCATATGCAACCTCGAAAGCCCCCTTTCCTAGCACGAATCGTCCCAAAAATAGATAACTGTCGTAGACTGCAGCAGCGTAAGCTCAGCTCCAAAGTACAAAATAAATTATCTACCCCGCAACATCACCATTATTTCACCGATAAGAACCTCCGATGACACGTGGCTCTCCATCCGCGCAAGTAGAACGTCAAGTCGAGTCCTCCCATCCTCGATGGATTAACTAAAAAGATTAAGCGTAAATCTTTTTTCGACTTCACAACGCGAGCAACAAATGACAGGCCTCCAGGTGACCGTGAAAAACGATCCCTCTAACCCGGCTCGCCGGCGAGCGGTGCGATCTTGTAAATCTAATTATAAAAGTTAAGCCAGCAGCGCCCGCGCCCCTCGGCCGCCATAGACGGTCGAAAAATTCAATTTCGCAGGTCACAATGCTCGGTGCCGGAAAAACAGAACAGCCCCTATTATTCCTCCGAGCATCTTGCCCGAAGGAGGCGCGCAAAACCGTGTGCAATATAATTCAATTTCGTTGTGCGCGCGCGCGCGCGCATAAGAACCGGAGCGTCACTTTTCCAAGGTCGTGGCAGGGCCCCGCGTCCGCTCTCGGTTACGACCGGCCCAGGCCCTCACTATTTTCGTACCTGATAATTTCGGCAGTAAAAGTATAAAAGTCCGAGCAGCCCCAATACGCTCTGTTTTGGATACGTCCGTCCGCGGGGGCCATGGAAAAGGTCGGAAGTTTTAAGGGCCCCGCTTTTGTGCGAAACTAGAGCGATCCCGATTTTAATTGCCGGTACCACTGGCTATACCCTCGCCGCTCGCGCCCATCTATTCCTCCTCGCCTTCCCCCCCCCCCCCCCAGTTTTACCATCATTGGCTTTACCGCGACGCTGTCGGCGCTCGCTGTACAGCCTTTTACACGCAAAGGCAGAGAGTTTAGGCGAGCAAAACGCTCCGCTCTGGGTTAGAGGCTGGCTGACGGCCCCTAACTGCCTACCGCGGCCCAGTGACATTTCGCTGATCGTGTAGAGCGGGGATGACGACGGTTCAACAACCCTACGGTCAGTTTTACTGCCAGCGAAACACTGCCCAGCAGTTGGACTATTTTCTTGCATGTTTTTAAAGAGAAACTGACCGGTCTGCTTGGGTTTCCTGTATTCCCGTGTTGCTTAATTGCGGACCGTTTGCCGGGGCAACGTGGAGTTCTCTTTCTTCCGCCATCTGGGTATATTGGAGCCCGTTAAGGTCGATCGAACGGCGGACGAGGAGCTCCTTTCTTCCGTGGCGTTCGCGTGTTATGATATTAATGGAAGATCTAGGGGGTTACGTTACTGTATCGAGTTCCCACTGACAAATGGGTGGGTTCTTAACTTTCTAACGTTCAGCAGCGTGCGTGGCAGGTATCGGGGAGGGCGTCTGAAAGGGTTAGGAGCCTCATCCGGCGCACAATGGCCGTGCGCCAGGTAGAAGCTCACGCTTTCACGTCCGACGGCCAAGGGTTAAGTATCGTAATGATTGCCAATAATCTGGCCATTGTAAACAGTTTTTCCACGCGCCCGTGGGGCAATCGTCTACGCTTAAGCGCCTAAAAAACATCCCCGTCTCTGTTTGCTCTTTTCCTCTCGCGATTTACCAACGATTGCGTAACCGCAGCGTCGCTATGGAAAGCCCACGGGGTGTTTCGCAACCCTTTACAGCTTGGCAGGGATTACGATTCCAGGGGCGGCGGGTAGGAACCTCGTCGGTTGAAGGTGCGCCCGAAGATGTCGCGCGAAATTGCTGGAGGATTTGCACTCACGAAACACGCACAATACAGTGCTCCAACTTAGATCCCTTTTTATAGCCCTCCCGTATTTCACTCGCGATTTATACGAAATCCGACCCTATACCTGCTTCTTTTTTTTCTACGATATCTCGTCTGGCTTGTGTACGGAAGTACTTACTGCTCGCACTCCATCTCGATGAATATCCCGCCCCCTCAGCCGTTCCATCTAACCGGCTGGGTACTGGAAATCTCCTCCATTAATGTCTCGTTTCTCGATTTTGTAGCCTCGTCGCTGCAAGCGGAGATACTGTTTCAAACATGCGCGTCCGGATGGGGGTGCAAAAGGGGCAGTTGCTCCCCCCCCCTGGCTTTTGAGAAAAAATCACTTATTTTTAAAAACTGGTGTTTATTAAGTTTATACCAAAAAAAAGTGAATGATTCTAAATTTCGGATTTAAATTTTGAATTAAATTGCCACCACAGAATGAGTTCAAAAAAGCAAGCGGGCTACTCGGTTTTTCATTACTATATTTTTCATCATCGTCACCCCAAAGTTGTCACCTCCTGGAAAAAAGTCTACGGGCGCCCTTGGTTTCAAACCGATTTCTTTCGGCGATAGACGCTTCGGAGGCTTCAAAATGTATGCTGGAGTTATGAAGTTTGTGAAGTTTGCACCTAATATAACCACTCGAAAATAAAAAAAAAAAACAAGAGAAGGAAAGTACACGAAGGGAAAGCTGTTATATACATCGAGTCTGATTCACCGAAGCGCGGGATGGAGATTTCGCTTTCCGATCCAGAACTGTTCCTCTTCCTCCTCCCTTTTCAACCCCTCCCCCCCCCCCCGCCCCAGTGGCACGGTTCTCCGTCTCTATTCCGGAGGATGACGACAACAGGCTGACAGGGTGGAGTGCGTGTCCTCGCGAGCGCACCGGTGCTCAGCACGAGCCCTGTACGTGTGTGGACGGCACGCTCTATCGCTCGTACACACTCACGGGGCCCACGGTGGTTGCACACGCGCCCATGCCGGGGGCATTCTTCCACTTTTTTATCGCGCACGGGTGCCGCGGCGGTCCTGGCAAGGTTTTGGCTGCAGGCACGCGCTCAGCACGCCCGGCGCGGGCAGGTGAGAGAAGGAGAGAAAGAGGGAGTGCGCGCGTGCACGCACTTTTCACCCCCGTGAAAAAAAATACCGACCCTGGGGTGCCGCACGGCCAGGGGAACGCGGGGAGGGGCTGCGTTCCGATAGAATTCGTTTTCAAAAAAACAGTGCCAGCCCTGTACTTTCCCCGGCGTTGCGGCCACGCGTTATCGCGGCCCGGAAGTGGCGGGCCCGTGGTGGAGGTGCCTCGTCGGTGGTCGCGATACCGTGGTGCAGGCTGCGTAAATCGCATTGTTCGGGACCCGCTTGATTCCCTCGTGCCGACAGACACGAGTTTTTTCGAGCCACCAGATTGTGCAACCGTGAATCCGCGAAATAAACGTTGCGCGATGCTTTGGGGGATGGAGCGACGAGGGTGGCTTTTTCTCTTTTTCATTCCGAGGATACGGACAGTTTGCGGTGCGGTTTCGGGAAAGAAAGACACTTCAATTAAGTCTACGTTTAAATTCTACAGAAGTATGTAGTTTCCCTGCGAGTTTCGTGGGGAACGCAACGTGTGCATCTTGCCGAACGCATAATCATCGGATGCGCCTACCGCTGCATATTTAATGGGAACAACCGTATGTCCGCCAGGCGGTTTGAAAGGAGACGGAGAGCGGGTTGTGGACAGCCGTACCCCGCGATGCAAAGCCTATCGACCGATCCTGAAATATTAAAAGCGATGTTAAAGTTCCATGGAAGCAGCACGTGCGCCGGCTGCGCGTAATAAAGGCAGAACTCCACGAAATCTGTGAATCTCGGCTGTACGGAAAGGAACTCTAGAGCGCCAGGGAACGGGCACGTGCCTGTATTAACACATTGTGCTGGAATTATAAATCTAGGCATGCAGTGCACGGCGCACAGTGACAGTACACACCGACGAATTACGTTGCTCCGTTTTTAACAAATGGAACTCAATCGTATATCATGTTCTCAATTTAATTCCATCTTGTACTACATACCTACACCCGTAACCTTGTAAAGTTGAACGCCTCGTCCCGCGGAAAAAGAAAGACCGCCAAGAAAACGAAGGTTGCGGTTGGAAACGAAGTTTTTCCGCAAACTCTCATCGTTCGATGAGACACCCAAACACTCCCGGGCGAGCAAAGGCAGCCGGGACACGCATTAGCAGGATGACTCTCGTGGAAAGAAAGGATCGCGCCCGTAACAATCTCCCTTAGCACCCACCCCCATTTTTATCGCTCTTGCTTCTCGCGATCTCAAAGGGTGAGCGATGCACGAGTTCGGTTTATAGCCCGCGGAATATCGTCAACCACCGTCCCCACCCCTAGCCCCATACAAGCTCCCCTATCTCTTCTGTCGCAGGTTTCGCCGATTACCCGCCTTCTGCGGCCGTCCTCGTTCATCGCGGCGCGAAAGAGAAGCACCCAGTCCTCCCGTTGCTCGCTCACCCCCCACCCTTAAAGATCACGGTCGCAGGTTCACCCTGTCTCGTCGCTCTCCCCTTTACCCCCCACCTCTTAGCCTGCCACTCTCTCTCCCTCTCCGTTTCACACACGCCATCTACCCTCTCGCGCCCACCCTCGACGTCTTCGCCAGTCGTCCGTCTCCGTCCCTCTCGCCTAGCGCCGCGCAGGGGCTTCATCCCCCTGCGAGGCGCGTTTCTGCGACTCGCGCATCCGGGGTTGCGATTCGAGAGGGTACAGCGTAGCGCGCCAGGGTGGGGGACGCCGCCGGGCTGGTGGGGGACGCGGGCGGCAGGGTGGGGGATGTTTGACTACAGTGAGCGCGACTCGATTGTCAGTTAGTATTGGGTTAGGTCAGCCCGGAGTAACGTCGTTGGTCGTCGGCGTTCCTCGTGGTCGGACGGCGACGTTTGTTGTTTATTGTAGAGTAGTAAACATCGTTTTTTACGCACCTTCGTCCCTCCTTTCGTTTGCCCCGCGGACTCCGGTCCCACCGAGTGTGTCTCCGGCTCGACTATTCGGTTGAACGTCGTCGGGACTCGTGCCAGTTTCCGCGGAGAGACCGCGACACGATCGAGCTATCCCCGAGCCCAACGGAGAAGAGGAGATCCTTCATCTCCACGGCGATCGCCCGCGTGGTGCACCCCGAGGACGGCCCGTGGCAAAAGGCGGGATCATTCCTCTCTCGGATCGCCCACGCTGTTTGGTGCAGTGAAGCGCGTCAGGTACACGCTATACCCGCTCGACGTTTCCCCGTATAACCCCGATCTATTTCGCCGGAAGTGAATCGCTATTGTGCAGAGAAGTGGATGGAGTGTCAAAGTGATACCACGCAGCACGGATCGTAGAATGGCACTGTCTTATCTCCAGGAGGCGCAAATCAACGCAGGTACGTGTACCCGGCGTGACACACGCAGCCTTCCACCGGCCTTAGAACCCTCGCGACAGCAATTGCCCTGTTAGGGCGCGACGAACTAAACATCATTCCCGCGTTGCACAGCTCGGACCGGCGATTTAGCTTCCAAAGGAATCTCCGTCGTATTCCATCCTCTGTGTCGCGTTACCATCGAAAACAGAGGCGATCCGCGTCTTTTCGGCTCGCCTTTGTTTTGCCCACCGTCAAGGTGATTCCCTTATTCTTTCATTCTCCGCGCGTCGGGATCGCAGTGATCTAACCGCGGTGTTATTCTCCAAACTCGCAGGATGGAGGCGTCGCGTTGCTGCCGGTGGGATTCGAGGGATAAACGGGAAAGACCCGTTGTGGGACAGTGAGAACGACGTGGCCGACGGCTTCTTCGCGTGTTCCGTGGCGGGCAGGAGGGAGAACGGCTGGCTCGACGCCAGGGTCTAAAAGCGCCCGGCGCGGCGACACGCTCGCGTGTTGTGACACATTGTAAACATCGATAAGCCGGGAACATGTGAAATTGCTTGACGCACGTAGACCGAGGTGGTGCAGCCAGGAAAATCAGCCTCGACTGAGTTTCGCGCTTGCCGACGGTCGCCTGTCTAAAAATACGCGCCGCCCGATTGCGAGAAAACGCTTTAGAAACCGTCAAGTGCCTCTGACGTCCACGCGGATTCCCGTCGAAACTTGTTTTTCTAACTCGCGAAGCAGTGCGCGCGATTTTCACGTGGATCGCGGTCGAAGATCGATTCGATTCGATTTCTCGCGCGTGCGATACGATAATGCGGGGTTGCCGGTAATATTCGCTGAGCGGTGGTAGAGTTTCTCCTCGGGATATGATAGGAATTATAGGAATATCGGGGAAGGAAGAATTTTTGGCGCTGGTGGGAAAGGGATCGAAGGAAGGAATATCGGGGTTGCGACCAATTAGGGAAGGGATGCGAACGGGGGCGGTTCTCGTCGCCGTGTTGCTGGGAAACGCGGGCGATTGTAGGCTGTAAGAATCCTAGCTCCGCGTTAAGGGAGCTTTGGGGCAGAGGAGAAAGAGAATAGGAGATCCTTACGCACCCTTATTGATTCAACCGGCTCTCATTACGCGCCCCTCTTCTAAACGGTCCATTAATTAGTAAGTGCCGGGCGAGCGTGCTCGATACCTTGTTTCCCGGAATTACCCCTGGATTCCTCTGTTCTTACCCCGCAAAATGTTACCGCTATAAGTTCCAGACGTTAGAGATTTCACTAGTTCTCTAAATGGATCTGCGGTTAATTTAATTACGGCGGGAGCGTGGCCTGCTGACGTCGCTCACGCGGATGAGCAATCATCGGGGAGGAGCAACCCCAATTGCCCTTTTTCGAAAAATCCTTCGCGGTCAAATTACTCGTGCCTCCCCCCCCCCCCCCCCGAGAGTTATTCTCGACCAACGAGCCCCATGAAAATCAATGCGCTTTCTTCGGGGCCTGCGAATTCGTCGACAGGGAAACTTTTGCATCCATTCGCTCGTGTATTCTCATCCCTTTCGCCCTGCGATTGATTCCGAGCGCGTTGTAATTTATTCAAAGTACATAACGCGTCTAAAAATGGAGAGAGAGGGAGGTGATGTTCTGTTTCTCGGTGCACGAAAAAAAAGTGACCTTTAACTCGCGATAGACGTGCAGTTTCGCGGAGTCGTTGGCCTCGAGAGGCGGTGCACATCGCGGTGGCGTGGGTGGGAAGTCGAGGCTTATGAATGAACCGGCGCGTGCGAGAGTGTGAGTGAATGGAGGAGGACCGAGAGCGGGCCTCACGTGTGAGCTACGTGTGTGGGTGGGCGAGGACGCGAGGAGAGGTGCGCGGGTGGAAAAGATCGTCGAATGCCGCGCGATTCGCACACCGTACACGTACATTCGTCCTTTTTCCACATCGCACGCCCGTTCCGCGTACCCCGGTCGAGTCCTTCGGGTTACACAACGCGGTTCGTTGTAAAACACGACGCTGCTCGTCACGGTTCCCTCTAACAGTTTCGCCATACCGATACCGCCCAGTATCGTAAACTTATCGTAGCGGGTGTTCCGAGGTATAAGTGCCTGAAAAAATAACTTTAGAGTGGTTTGGTTCTGGATTTCCGTGGCAGTTATCGATAATCCTTCGGTGCAGGGTGCAGATTTGTTTTTCGTGAATAGTATCTAAAAGCGCTCTGAGCTAGAAGAAATATAGGAGAACTATTTAATCCCCCCCCCTCCCCCCACCTCCGTATTATGTCCACTGCGCATCCCCCACCTACAGCAAAGACCTCCCCTCTGTTCCAGGACTCTTAAGCAGCCAGCATCTCGACATGAAGCAAGAGCCCGAAAAGCAACCGCTCTCGCCGCCCCTCAACAACAACACGTCGCAAGTGATGTTCCCAGGGATGAACAGCGCGGCTGCGGGCTTGTCGATGCTCACACCCCAGCAGCTCCTCGCCGCGAGTCGAACGGCAGCGTTAATGGCCGCGGGGATCCCCGTGTCCTTGCACGCGACGCTAGCCGCGAGCCCTTCCCTCTACAGACACCATCAGACCTTGTTCGGTGGTTGGGCACCGCCAGCAGCGTCCTCTCCGCCGTCGCCGAACCATCATTCGCCGGGGCCAGTGTCGCCCGCGCTCAGCACCAAGTCCACGACCAAACGCTCGGCCAACAGCGCCGCCTCGAACAACAATAATAATAACAACAACGTGGTGAGCAGCAGCGGCGACCGGACGTCGAAGAAAGGCCAGACGACGAAGAGGAAGAGCGCCAAGTCGAAGACGGAGAGCGTGCAGGCGTCGATCGAGGGCTCGGCGCCGCTCAGTCCACCCACCTCGGTCAGCCCCGAGGCGGGCAAAGACGGAAGGGACAAGGTGTTCACCTGTGGAGTGTGCTCGAGATCCTTCGGGTACAAGCACGTGCTGCAGAACCACGAGCGCACGCACACCGGGGAGAAACCGTTCGAGTGCCCGGAATGTCACAAACGGTAAGTTCGCGATATCGAAGGGATCGGATCAAGAACGCGACACGCAGTTCTTTTTTTTATATTTTTTTTTATTAACCCTTTAGCGCCAAACGTATCATATATGATATATTCCTTATTTTTACCGTTTTGCCGGTTGCATTCGCAATTCGCTGTTTGCAATGGTTTAAGTAGTACATGTTTAGCGTAGTTTTATTGATGGAAGAAAGCTGGACCTACTTGAACCCTGTATTCATTGGTTTTATGCATTTTAACCACTGAAAAATAAATAAATAAAAAAAATTATTTTTTTATAAAAATATTTAAATTCAGGCCATTTTTAACGATAAAAAGAAAACGGGATATTTTTCCTTCAACCGTATGTGGGTGCGGGCGCTAAAGGGTTAAACTTCTATATTGGGAAACCAAGAATTTCGATACACCAACTAGTGACAGAAAGTTGAACTACTGAGAGTAGGCCGAAATCCGTCGAAGTCCATACGATTATCAGTGTTTATATAGACATGTTGTGAAAAACGAGTGTTTTTAAATTTTTTTGAACACTAAATTTTTACTTATTCGATTAATAAATACTTTGCCAACTTACCACCACAGCGCTAAAATCTAAGCCACGCCTCCACTTGGTTTCCCAATAGATGGGTTTCAATATTCACGAAACGTTTCCTCGATGATTACAGATTCACGCGGGACCACCATCTCAAGACCCACATGCGGCTGCACACGGGGGAGAAGCCGTACCACTGCAGCCACTGCGACCGCCAGTTCGTCCAGGTAGCGAATCTACGGCGCCACTTACGCGTGCACACCGGCGAGCGCCCCTACGCCTGCGAGCTATGCTCGGCCAAATTCAGCGACTCGAATCAGCTGAAAGCTCACCTGCTGATCCACAAGGGCGAGAAACCGTTCGAGTGCGAGCACTGTCAGATGCGGTTCCGCAGGAGGCACCACCTGATGCATCACAAGTGCGGCACAGGCGCCGCTGGCCAGATACCAAGGTCGCAGGTCGCCTCGCCGTCGTTGGCCAGCGACGACCTGGACGAGGACATCGACATCGACATAGACGTGGAGATAGAGGAGCCGGAGGCCAGCAGGAAATCGATGACGCCGGTCAGACCGGCGCATCGTCAGCTACCGAGCCCCGTGGTCACCAGCACGATACCGATGCCGTTGCCGCTAAACCTGTCCGGCATACCCGTCAACCTTCCCGAGCAAACCGAGCCGGAGGACCTCTCCATGTCCACGGGCATGCACAGGCCGCACTCCCACTCGCACAGCAGCGGGGACTCGCCGATGAGCCGGAGCCCCAGCAGCGACACCATCCACGAGGAGGACGACGAGGAGCTGGACGTGTCCGACGCCAGCCCCAGCAGCCTTTTCCTACAGAATCACCGCAACCAGTACGCCCACCACCTCGCCACCCTCGGGAACACGGCGTCGGCTAACGTCGGCCACGCGTCCTAGTGGAGTCTCTAGGGGTACGTAGACACACGGCTACGTAGAAAGGCGAGCCATGTACAAACTCTTATTTTCACTCGGTTCGACGCACTGATCTACATACTCCTCGACAACGAGATTGGTCCTTTATCGATAAAATATTGCACTCGGTGAATCACGTAACGTGACCGTCAGTGGAATTTACAAACTCGCCACACTAAGGAGATCTTTAGTGAGCCACGTTTTTCTCAATGCTTCAATCTCATCTTCACTTCTTTTTTTTTTTTTTTTTTAAGTGAACCCTACGATCGTTTTTTCCGAACGAACCCAACGAACGTGATCTTTCTTGTGGTCTATATAAAAATATTTTCTGTGCAATAATTAGCATACAGTAGGATTCTGATCCAAAAGGTGACTTGGTAAGCTTTAGAAAGAAGTGGCTAACCAAAGTTCCGTTGCACCAGTTCGTAGTTCCTCCTGATCAGTGGCGCACTCAGCATTTAATCTTGGGGGGAGCCGAGTTCAAGGGATACAAATATTTTCAATGCAAAGTTTCTAATGTAGAAATTGATTTAAAGCGTAAAATTCAGCTTCCTTTTCCTCTCGCAATGCCCCTTCTTTGGGGGGTGTCCCTTGGCCCCGCCGCTGGGTGCGCCACTGCTCCTGATTCGAGTGATCGAAGAAGGGTTCGATCAAGTTGATGAAGTTAAGTGGATTCGCTCGTGCGTCGCAAGCAGCGCGAATCTTACAACGTTCTTCTATACGTATAACACCGCGGTGGAATCGCGTCGCAGAAGTTTTAGGCCCGTACCGAACCCAGTATGTATATATAGATCGGTGGTTCGACGCGCCTACCCACGGAGAAAGGGAAACTCCTTGAATGCGGGGGCGAGCAGGATAGGGAACGATATCGTAGGAGAGTATACATCGATGTAGGCGGTGTAAGCGTGTGGAGCCTTTCTCGTTCGTTCTGGGTAGTGAAGCTCGAACCTCGCAGCTCACGATTGTATCCTCGCTAAAAATCCTCCAAGCACCGGTTCACAGTCACTATTGTTAAGATGCTTTTTATAGATTTAATCGTAATTTATACAATTAATTTTTCGACAAAAATAGACGCGTCCCCGAATCCCGAAGGACCCTCCCCTCTTCGAAACGTCTTTTTCTCGGTTTTTGTCGAAAAATTAATATTATATATATATATATATATATATATATACACACACATATAGATATATATTACGTATACTTAGATAAGGGTGATAGAGACGTTTCGAAGAGGGATAGGCTCCCTGGAAGCCAGAGCTTTCTTTTTCCGGGCGCAAGGTTCCTAGTGTGTGTATGTACATTTGTGTTTAACGAGTCCGTCAGCCCGGCGGCTTTACAAAGGACAATAGGGCAACAGCGCGGCGCGCAACCGCAAGGTGTACGTATAAAATAAATGCAAATGAGAGGAGGTGAGAGACGGGAAAGGAGAAACTGAATCGATGATCGTAGAGCAGTGGAACGAAAATGAGAGGAAATAAAGAAGAACTTAAAAAAACATAAGACGGTGGGATTCAGTTCGTGAATCGGCGATGCGCGCGAGCGACGGAGCCGACGTCACTCCACCTCGCTACTTTTACTGTCAGAGGAACTTGTATGCCAGTACATTCATTTTGAATAGCTTCTCCATTCAATATCGCGAGCACGCTTCATCTTTTCTCATTTCTCAATTAATATCTATCTGGCATTCGTCATCTCGGAACGAAACACGCGGAGCTACAACGGCTAACTAAATACACAAACTGCCTTTGCTTCTCCATTGGAACGCTTGTCTGTACAGCTTTATACGAAGCGGCACGTTCTCTGTGACACTTGACCGACCACGCGACTCTGTTACTCGTCCACGAACGAGCTCGAGATAACTTGTCCTGTTCCTCGCCCTTCGCGGTTCCTTCTTAATTGGATAATGACCCCTAAAAAGAGATATACACTGGGTATCGTTAGAGATCGTGGTCACAGCTCCGAAACACACCTAGCACCGCAACTTCGGTCCAAATAATTCCACCCCTCATCGTCCTCAACAGATCTCTCCTCTCTCTCACCCCCCGAACCACCGAACAAACGGAGATTCGCAACTGTCCTCTGTCCGTGACAGGTTCATTTGCATTCGCCAGTGGCGAATACCAGCGCCCCGTAAAACGATACGCTGACGTGAATATGAAATCCTCGATTCCCGCCAATCCACACAATAACCCCTCGGATAACCCTGTGGACACCGACGTAGATCCTAGACGACCGAGGATCCTGAAGAGGAAGGATCCTCCTCGACTCATTCTCATGCATAATCGGCCACCATCTTCGCTCTTCTTCTCCGATTTCCGTCTTTTTTTTTCCTGTCCATCCTCTGCGGCCAGCAGCCGGTTCCTACGGATGATCCCCGGGATAGCCTTTGTCCTAGCTCGGCCGTCTGTTTCGCGCGAACCAGTTTTCGCAATGATATACCAGCTTGCTGAAAATTTCGCAGCCGTCGGTGGGGCCCCGTGGACTGTCGGCCTCCTTTCTTCTTCTCTTCCTTCCACGACCGCCCGGCTCCGCTACGCCGTTTCCCAATTGTCCTCTGATTTACAGTGGCTCACGAACGTAGTCGAACGCGTAGAATTGAAATCAGAATCAAGAGAAATATACATATAATGTTGGACACAAGTATCAGGATAGTGTATATAAAATTTTCACTCAATCGAATAATTTATGTTTATTATATGTACTGTAAAAGGTGGTCACAAATCTGTTCGAACCGTGGAAATTATTTATACCTTTATTCTACATATATTAATATTTGGATGGACCTCCTTTGGCCTTAAATTTCGCAGCATTCTGCGGCATAATTCGGGATGAACAATGTTTCCGAAGTTGCCATTAACAATTTGAGCAAGTTTTCTTAAATATTCAGATCGTTCCCTTAATTTCTCTATTAACTGTCTCTCGCATATCTGCGTTCTCGATCTTGCTGAATTCATTGTCACTATGTATGTACACTTACGGCGTGGAACTTACTACGCGACATCTTTGGACGGACTGAAGCTATCGATATTTACATTTCCTGTGACAGAGCATTGTTTATCTCGTTGACTTCTACGGCCTCGAACACTTTTGTGACGCTCTTACATCTCTATAGTAAATGCTTCGTAATTTCTGCGCGCATACATCATTCGATTGACTTAAAATTTTATCACCTTCAAAACTTAAGTCTAACGTACATATTTCTCTGCATTCAGATTTTAATTCCCCGCTTTCGAGCAGTTTCGTGAGCCGCGTACATGTGTCTGGTCCTGGGGCATGCAAATTTCATCGGCGGCAGGCCGGCGAGCCGAGGCCACCTCGAGTCATTGTTCCACGGGGTCAGTCCCGGGACACTTTCGTGCGGCGAGAGAAGAACGGGCCAAACGTCATTCACCTCCCTCTTCCGGGTCTGCTCCAGCCCCCACGTTTGCCATCCCCTGGCCCGGCGAAGAAGCAAGAATGCCCTAGAAATATAACCTGACACTGTACATACCTCCTTGGGGTTTTTCGGGGCATAAAAGGTGGCGGAGGAAGAGAGAGAGCGGTCGACCTCCACCTCTGCATTTCGTGCAAATATCGTTCCCCTGAATGCCAGGGGCCCGAAATTGCCCTCGTTTCGCTTCTATTCGGTTCGTACGGCCGTTTCGCAAGGGTAGGAGAGAAAGGAAGCGTCAATGGCCCCGCGCCTGTGTCGAGCATCTATTTCTTCAACGACCTCCTGCGCGTCTGCCCCCGAGGACGTCTGTTGCGTCGGCTGTTCTGCCGATTCTTCGGAGAGCTCGATGAGCAATAGAAGAGCGTATCTTTGCACCTGATCGTATACGCGCACCGCGGTTGTTGAGCCAGGACTATCGTTTCGTAGAATGTCCCCAAAGCAGAAGTGACTTTTCTAACACTGTATCATAGTTGGCAACTTCGATTTCGATAGTATTACGCTGGTGGGAAAGGACACGTATTAGGACCGAGAAACCGACGACCCTTTGCTAAAAGTGAAAATTTCGGTTCGGAAAGCCACGAGTAAAACGGGCACCCTCCTCTAACGTTACACTTTCGCCACATTCTTCCCGAAGGTCTCCGGCTCATACCGCGCAGTTTTCACTCGTTATTCACGTTCGAACCTTCGAGAACCATTTTCCACCCCACTTGCTTCCTCCTCTCTCTCTAAAACCACGCCACCCACCCTTTTTACACGTGTCGGAAGGCACCTCGTCGAGCTCGTTCCACCGAGACGTTGCGATCTCTCGTCAACGCCTGTTCTCCCTACTGGAAGTGTCCTTTCTTTTTCTCCCCTCTACCTACGTGCTGGTATACTTCCAGGAGCAAGTCTACAGTCTCGAATAGAAGACGCTCAGATCCTCGAATTTTCTCTGTTCTCGTTCCTTTATTTCCTTAAGCTGTTTTCGCGTACTTTATGTCGCGAAGCTGAGCGTGGCGACAGAGGTCAGCAGGCCTAGACCTCGTGCCCTGGTAAAAAGGCAAGGCCACCACCAATCCCAAGTGTACTTGTACATAGAAAGCACCCACCCTTCGACATAAAGTGAGTTGTAACTGAACTGCGAATTTACAGAGTGAACCCACGTAATTTGATCATCTTGATCAAACTCTTCTTCGATCATTTGTATCAGAAGGAACTAGGCTATCTTTTTTTATTAGAATCCTACTATATGTTATTAATTTTTATTTAATAATTAATGCACAGAGAATATTCTTATATAGACCGCAGTAATTTACATACTGAAGCAAATTATCCTACACAAAGGGATTCAAGCAAGCACTCTAATGTAAAAACAATCGAGACGATCGCGTCATATGATTCACCGAGTACCACAGTTTATCGATAAAGGACCAATCTCGTTATTGAACAATAATACGAGAGCTTCGTACCCTGACTTCTGTCGCGGTGCAATGAGATTTTTCATACACGTAACGATTACTCAGTCGTAAAATGCAAATCGCATCTACCAATAGAGGTGGAAAACGACATTCATCCGAGTCGAAGAATGAAGACTTGACACCTGCAATGCAATAACATCGTGTCTCTGGTTATCATTTAACGTTTGTACAGACAGCTCCCGTTGAAAAATAAGACTTTTCATGGCCAGAGCGAAAGGTAGAACGGGTACGCTCGTCGGTTCTGTTTCCTCGACGTCGATCCTGTCGCTTAGATAATCGGGTTTAATCGACGTTTAATAGCGTAACGAGAAACGGGGTATGCTATCATAGTTTTGTAACACACTGATCGTCGCCGAGTGGCAGCTCGTCGCGGCGGAAAGAGAAAAGCGACAGGGAGCGCATGAAAGCGCGATCCTCGCGTGTAACTCGACAACGGCCACCGCTCGGTGACTTCTGAACACGGTACCTTGAAAGATGATCGATTCCTAGTTAAATGGTTGTTAGTTCCGATGGATAACTGGTGTATTACGTTCCTGCAGGCCCCGTCTCGGCGACACGGGGCCAATTGTTCTCCACGTTTCATTTCTAGCGGGCCGAAATGGCCCTTAGGCAGAGGGGCACGGAAGGGTTTCGCGTCGAGTACCTATTCGTATTAATGGAACGTAATTAATCATTATCGTTGTTGTCCTGTTAATCTAAATGTGTAAGAAAACGTGCGTGTACATGTAACTACCTGTATGTTCGTGTCGAATTATAACGTTGTGTCGGTTACGAGATGTGTACCGAATTCGGAACGACGGGGGCGCACGCGCGCGCGGGATCGAGCAGACGCGCGGATCTTAAGAGCTGGATCAATTTCTCCGCGAACGAACGGGTATTTTGACAGAATTTTGACGGACGGGGGAATTGAAACCGAGGCGTGCTCGATCCCCTCCCGCCCGTCGTTACCGAATTACCGATTTGCGTATGGTGCACCTACGGTGTATACTATTCTCTCTGTATCTATGTAACTAGAGCTACGTATATAGTTATAATTTTGTACAGTCAAACGCTGACGCTAAATCGTTTTGCACGAGGTCGATGGTTCGCGCGAACTCGAGCGCCTCGCGTCGCACAACCCCCATCGTGGATCGAGATCAGTATTGGATTTCTACAAAGCTGTATCTTGGAAGATTCGTTTGTCGCCTTGTGTTCCATCGAGGTTTTGCCCCGGTGTGCCTCTTTACGCTGCAAAGCGTGCAACTAGGCAACCTGTGAACAGTCGAATGGTGATCGTCCACGATGCGGCAATTCATCTCGCTGCTTAGTGTACAGATCGCGGCGCGGGGGCTCGAGTGCCCAGCGAACGCGACGACACATGGTACAAATTCAAATGTTACGCGTGTGTAACTACATACTAAACGAAGAGAAAATGATGATGATTAACGCTGCTCTGCGATACGACGGACGATTTATTCTCACAACTCGCTAATTAGGAAGATAAGAGCAAAACGGCCACTTGAGATTAGGGGCACTCC
Source organism: Andrena camellia (assembly GCA_029448645.1). Taxonomy (NCBI): domain Eukaryota; kingdom Metazoa; phylum Arthropoda; class Insecta; order Hymenoptera; family Andrenidae; genus Andrena; species Andrena camellia. The sequence continues at coordinate 18,550,181 of CM055677.1, forward strand.
GTTTTAATTTGGAAATGGGCTACACACACCGGTCTACGGGAACATTGGTACAGGATTGCGCGTATGCAAACGGAACAGAGGGGAGCAATCGTTTGGCCTCTCGTCGATAAAATTGTGATTTCGATAGGCGTGTACGGGGAGAGAATCCGAGTGGCACACGATGTATACTATGAAACTGACACTACCTCACCAGACACCTAATATATCTCAACCACAAGACTGATTTTAAATAGTATTCCTAAATAGTTAAGGAGATTGGGGGGGGGGGGGGAAGGAGGGATAAAATGAGTAATAGAGAGAACGAAGAGAATATGTAAAACGGAGTATTAAGAAGAGATATTGCGCGTACAAATATGAATATAAACCGTTTTCTAAGTAATTTAATTAATAATAGCGCTCTACCTGTAGTTAACATTATTACTATTAATATTATTACTATTATCATACTACGTCGCTGCCAATGTCGAATTCCTACCTTGGATTAAGAGTCGATGAAGAAAGAAATCCTTTGTAACATACGGTGTTTCTCACAATCAGACACACATACACACATACATATATATATATATACATATATATATATATATGTATATATATACACACGACTCAATTTAAATGAATGTTCCATCGAGTTGACTGGTCTGTCAAAATATTTTTATTATTAAAAGCTCACTGTTTAATCGTTCTCGTGATTGTTTCACTCCCACGCCCCCTTGCCCTGCCGACAATTCGTTTAAAGTTCATTTCGTTAAACGCGCGATGCTTAACAATCAACAGGATATTAATCGCTCGGGGAAGGGCATCGATTTATCGATTATCCCCCGAGTCCATTATCCCCTGAAGGACCACCGGAGCTCGGGAACAAACTGTCGCCAGGCCGCAGTGCGTCAATATTTTCACAACTCATCCGAGGTTGCATCTTGCATCGCCGAGTGCGTCGAGTATCGTTGGAAAAACTAGGGAAAAAGAATGGAGAATCGGGGAAAGCGGCGAGAGAGAGAGAGGGTGAGCAGAGGGCGAAATGGGGTGGTGGATGTTGAAAAACTGGCCCAGCCACCCCTCCCACCCTCCCTCCATGCCCATGCCACTCTACGCTCCTCTCTTTCACTCGTTTTCGCCGGAACGGTGCGCGACCTGCATTCAGCTGCGCCATTCAATCCGGCCAAGTTTCCAAAATCTAGGATTCCACACACGGCCCGCTCGCGCGCGCGGGGTACAAGAGAGGCTGCTGGCGCTGCTAAATCGCTCAAGTGAGGGGGGTGGGGGGGAGGGCAGAGCTGCGCCCGTGGCACAGTGACACATTATGCCGTAATGTGGGGGCACGTGGCAGATGCAGCGGGATCCAGACTGGCTGGGCTTGGATCGCTCGGGAATCCATGGACAGAGGTTTCTCCAAATTCTGCCCGTCACCGAGCAATCGTCCTTTGATCCTCCTCACGATCGATTCGCGATGAGTCGACAGACGGGTGTCTCCTGTGGCACACATGCTTCGTAGATCCACGATCGCTCGAGGAATCCTGGCATGGTGCTTTACGGACATTTGTAATTGAATCTGTAATAGTTGTTGACGAAGGTGATCAGGAAAGCAGGTCCAGATTAAGAAGGTGTTGATGTCGGTACAATGTAGGATTCCTCCTACATAGAATGCAAGAGAATTGAAGCATTGAAAGCAAAACCGGACGAACCCACATTTTTAGTGAAATTAAGTTACCTACTAGCAATAATGTATTTCAATAGGCTGTGCGAATCATATAAAATAGGAAAAATTAAGTTTCCTTTCTGCTCTCAACGCCTCAATTAGCCTTCAGGCAACGTCTCTCGTTCCTCCTTAACGCAAAGCAGTTCACCCAGAAACGCGTACACGCGCAGTCCCCTCTTGACGCCGCGACCTTTTGTCAAAACGCATCAAGAAATTCCATTTCGGGCGCACCGGTTGGAGGACTATTTTCGAGGTCAGCCTCCGAAGAACTCGAGGGTGCCTGAACCGCTACGCCGCTACCTGAAGTACCGTAGTGGAAAATACGTAAACATACACAGCCGCGCGCGCGCGCAACGATTGGTCGCGTTTGTCATTAAGAAGACACTCGACTGTCCCATCAAGCCCAAATGTTCATTAAAACAGAAATAGCGAGGCTCGGGATGGAGGGAGAAGGGTGGCGGCGCGCGGCTTTCTATCAACGATGTCGAAACACCCGTAATGGAAGTCCTTCGGCGGCGCTCGCGTCCACGAAGATTAAGAACGATCGTTAAATAGACTTTAATGGGAGGCGACGAGAACTTTCTGGAGGAAACAGTGGCTAGCCGTAAATTTCCCATCGCTCGAGGCCCACAGACGTGAAATAATGACGTCGTGTGCACGCCACGCGTCCCTGAAAAGCGCGCCGGGACAAGGGAAGGAGCCGCTACCCCTCTTCCGCTGCTCCACGTCCGCGTTCCATCTCGCCGCGGTGTGTGCGTGTTTCTTTTTTTCCTTGTCTTTCTGTAAAAAAAAAAGCTCCTTTATAGCGGCGAAGCGCGCGTGCTGCCGCCGAAGAAAGGGGGATGGTGAAAGGGATCCTGACTGCCACCCTCGGCCCTTAGGTGGCCCGCCCGTTGACAATGCGCCAATCCGATGCAGCGTCCTAAGAAACGCGATACCATTTACCCGGAGAAACCCAAAATTACGTGAAATCCAGGCACGCATAGCTGTACACTCGCTGGGTGTAGGTACCCATTCGATCCTGTCGAACGGCAGCGAGCGTCTCCCTTAAAAATCCCGACACAATGAGCGCCGCTTACTTCCGATCGCGGAATCAACGTCTTCCATTTAAAACGTTTAGAATGCTGGCCTCTGAGCGATCGCGGTGAAATCGAGAACTTTAAAGGGGGATCGTTGGCGGCACTCTATTCCTTTTTTATTCTTAAGCAAATGGCTAAAAATAATGTTATTTAAGAGTTTCGGAGATCTCAGGATTTATCGGCGGCTCGCGCAACCCCCTTTCCACCCCTCTTCCACGGCTCGTCGCTCGAATTCCGTAAACAGCCTAAATTTAAATGACTTCCCGTTTTACGGAAGTCGGGCTATAGTCACCCGACATATGGCCTAGCGGTGGGGAAAAAAGAGAGATCGACAGACCTCGGACGGCACGAAACGGCGCGGCGATCTCCTTCGGGGCGTAATTTTTGTCTACCGCGTTGAGGCTTCGATTTCCATAGGAACGACGCGACGAGGAACTGGGAAGGATGGGGGATAGACTCGGAGAAGTTTCGGAAATTTATTGCCCGAATGGTTGCCGCTTTTCCCCCCCCGTTTGCTCCCATTAAAAAGGGAGAGGAGATGTAGTTTCCCATCTTTCTCTGCCGATGACCAGGTACTTCCGGAAGCGTCGTTCCCTCTGGACGCGACGGAAGATCGGTTCCGAAATTCGACCGACCGCACGGCCCGGCCCGCAATATATTTTCAAAACTCGTTTTCCACCGACCGGCGGAGGGACGAGGGGGAGAGAGAGAAAAAAAAGGACAATAAGCTCTCCGGGTGAGGGCAGCTCTCGAGTCCTAATTATACAGCACACGCCAAATAAATGGGCCTCGTTCCTCGAAGCACCGTTGGCTCTCGGGAGTCGAATGCTCTCGGCTCTCGTGGCACATCTAACGATAAGCAGCAGACCATATGGCGAATCCTTTTGCCACGAGTCAAAATCGCTGGCCGCTAGCTGCTGCGACCTTCGGGGATACGCGTCACGAACTGGGGCGGTACTATTTTTTTTTTTTTTTCAAACGAAACGCTCCAACCTGCACTGTCACGCCTGTTAGATTCTCGATTATTAATAAATTAATATTGACAAATATATATTCTCGCACAATGAGTAGTAGTTATTGAGTCGATAAGTTTTTATCTCTATTTTTGGCGAAAAATATTCTATAATAAAAACATTAATATTTATATTTTTATTTGCATCAAACGTGCACCAAACGATGTAGATTTTTGTTGTTGCATATATTACACGTCATAACTGGAAAACGGTAAAAAATGAAACCGCACCCCTCTCGCTGCAAGGTCCTAAATCGTGCGATAAAATATTTTTGGAGGTGCATCTAGAGACAGAAAGTTGCATGGAGAAAACTATTGACTGCCTCCGAACGCCTCAGACTCCTCCGAGTATGAAAATATTCACGTCAATTACGCGATGTCACAACCGTTGATGCCTTCTGCTAATCGCTCTAATCAACGTAGGTACCAAATTTAGCAATCGCGCTTCGATATTCTATAACTCCTCTAACTTCGTCAATCCTACACGAATCGTAAAGCCGAAATAAATATCGTTGCTTGCGTCGTCGATCGTCTCATTATGGAGATCTCAACGAAGCTTCTTTTCCTGTCGATAATTCCCGCGGAGAGTGGACGGAGGTAAAGTCCGCGTGGAAAGTCGAAGATTTATAAATACAGGAGCGCGACGGGACGAGGTTCAGTGACTCCGACACGTTTACAAACGCGCCCAGGAAATTAAGCTCGAAGCGCCGTTGTCGCCGGACAATTTGGACGAGACGCGCAACGCGTTGCCCTCCGTCTGTGTGGAAAATTCGTCGATAAAATGGGAGCGCGTACCCCGGTCGCCACGGCCCGGGGGTTTCCATCTGCTTTCCTATCTTTTATGACCGCGTGCATTTATCGGCTGTCATCTTGGCCCGCTAATACCCTGCGGCCAGTCCGCTTCTCTAAGTGACAGGTGCCGGGCCGGGATCGCTTCGGAATCGTTCGGAATAGCGCGGCCAATGAGTAGTAACACGATTTATATCGGAAGCGCATAACAAATACCCTTCGCGTCAGTGGGTCGATAATCAGCCTGTAAGATAAAGACTGCAGGTAATTCGATAATTACCGTGCCCGCGTTTCTCCTCTCACGGACTCGCCGTGGTTGCCACGTATAGACCTGGCTACCTCCGGAGACAATTGTTTCCACGCGAGATCGCGACTTTATCGAGCTCCTCGGCGGCAGGGATCGCCGAAGTGGAGCGGCGAGAGACACCGATAAAGATGTGTAGTTTAAAGGCACCGCCGCGTGTTGGAGCGTGGGTCTCGGTGCGCAATCACGTAGGTAGCTCCGCGGGAAACGCCGGGCGAAACTTCCACAAGTTCTACGTAAAAGTAAGCTGGGCCCTCGTAAAGACGAGGATTCGAACACGAAGCGATCCAAGGGGCTCGGCCGCTTAGGTGACACCGTCGGGGCCAAGGGGTTGTCAAACCCCTCGAGAATCACCCCCGTGGACGTAACCCCTGCAGCCTGCAACTCCGCACACTTGGCTGCGGCCGTGTCGACTCCGCGCAAGGAGTAGCTCAACCCCCCGGGATCCCCCTCCATAAGAATCGGACCGAATGGACCAGCGAGCTTCTTTATCGCGTTACAGTAACCGAATTCGAGGATGGAGACGGCAACCTCTCGCCATCTCGACATGTAATTTAATCCGACGGCGGAACGTCCACCCCTATCGCCAGGAATCTTCGTTCCCTTATTATCGGACCTCGTTTCCAGGTAGTTTGCCATTTTGAATAATCGAATACTTGTTAATGCAATGTTTCCGTGCTCGTCGATCCAAGGGAGCAAACGATTTATGGCTTGGCGTGCCACGTGGATGAAATTCGTCGCAGTGGTCGCGGTCTATCCGAGTTAATTGTGTTATTGAAGAGGTATCCTTGTTGAATTAGATTTCGCGGGCCACGGGGACGCTGAGAAACTCGGGGGCCGCTTTCATCGCAGAAGGAGAGCCGATATCGTGTGCATTAAACAGATTCCAGGCTACGGGAGAGTGGTAAAAGGGTGTTATTAGGCTGGGAGGGAACTGGTCAAAGGGAATGCAAAAGAACGGAGGGAAAAATGGAGACGAAGAAGGAGGAGGAACGCTCGCCCAGAGCATATTCCGGAACAAAGCGCGGCTGAGTCTCTGAAATATGCATCGACTTACCAGTCTGAAGGATATTCCGCGGGGCCGACCCTCCCGCGGCGGAATATATACGAAAACGCGATCGGGGTGGGGGGGCCTTCATATTTCCTGATTTCAAGGGGGTGAATTTAACACACGGCTATCCGCTGCACTCGGAGCGGAAGGAAACTGCGCGCCTCGGATCGCGGTAAGCTTTCACGTGTCTATCAGTCGTTATAAACGACCCATATTGTGCCCCCGAGTCCAAGCCTTGCAATTTATCGCCATTTCTTGCTGCTTTATCGCCTCGACCGCTTCCCTTCCATTTAAATATCAAACACCCGAAGATATCTCCCTGTTCTACTTCAGAACATACCTCACCAGTTATCTCCTCCTCGGTCTTCATCGCGGAAGGGCACAGCTTGGCATCGCGCCTGTGGAAACCTTGGATCTATGCGTCGCGATTTCCTCGCGGATAGGATGTTCCCTGCAGCGGGGGGCGAGAAGGGCCGCCGAACGTCTCGGAATCGGGAGGGATAATTCGGACCGGCGGACTTGCACGGACGAGCGGACGGGCCGACGGACTGACGGACGGACGTAGAAACGAAAGGACGGGGTAGAGAGTTGCTATAGAAACACTAATTCCGTCTCTGTCGTACCAGCGGCGCACCGCGGCGATCCCTGCAGCCGAGGGAAGAAAAAATAGCGAGGGTGAAAAACCTGGGGGGTGACTCAAATAAAAAAACGGATCAATATTAACTCTTTTTTCAGGGGCGGATGGCCCACCGGGTGGGGATGCCTCGCTGCTTACCCCTCTCTTCGCCGATCTCTCGCTCGCCGACCTTTTTCGCGCTGCGCCCCTCTCTCTCTCCCTCGCTCGCCACGTTTTTCGACCCTTTTTTTTTCCACCCTTCCAATGGTCCTTCCCGTCCCTTTCTCCCTTCCTCCGACGCGATCCTCTTCCTCGCTTCTCCCCCTCGAGCCCCGCGAGCCGGCTTCCAGGACGAATACGAAATTAGCGATCGCGCTTCCCAGCGGGCACGAGAATTTCTCGTCGGCCGCGCGGCTTGCAGCGAGTCGCTTCGAGATTCCGTGATCGGCGTGGAATTTTAATGAGTGATCGCGCAGTCGTGTAATTGTCCACGCGAGGAGGGACATTTCTGTTGTTCAAGCTCTGCTTTTTGTAGCCTCGGGGAAATAGGAGATCGTTTTTTTTTTATCGTTTGCTAGCTGGGGGGGTTGGTATAGATAAACACGTAGTCGAGTGGTAAAGAATCAGGATTTAATAGTGTGGCGTGGTCGAAACTACTCGATAAAGATTGATGTATTGCCCGTGTCCCAATGTTCCGCAGACGAGGGATCGGGGCACAAAGAACCTTCCAGTGCACGAAGCGGGGTAGCACAATTTGTTCCTCTCTTCTCAAGTACTGCATGGGATCGGTCGACAATATATCTTACGTTTATGGGTGTCTATTAACAGCTGTCGATGTGTAATAACGTCACATCTCGGCGGACATCAAAGCGCTCCAAATTCTCCAAACAATGTTTCGCTGGCAAAAGCATACCCAGCCCCGAAACGCGGTGTTACAAAGAATCTAAACGTCTTACAGCTCCGGTTTATCGTTCGTTCCGTAATACATACGTGGCGCGTTGAGCGCAGCATCGACGCGAAATAAAAAGTACGAGAGAAGGGCCAGAACGCTGGCCGAGTTTCTCCAAGTCAGCGAGTGCGTCCTTGACTTCCGGCCGACCCTTTACAACCCTTCTTTGCATTCAGTGGCCTCGAAAGCGTGCACCCTTTCACCCTCCGCGCCCTCGCCTCCATGACCAAAAGAGCCCCCAAACAAACAGGCATTTCCATGGTTACGCGCAATTACCAGGGTTGACCAACGACTAACTACCCGCCTTTGAGTTTCCACCTTGAAGAGCCGAGGCTCGCCGGTAAGCAAATCGGTCAGGGGTCTCGAAATCGAGCCGGGGGCAGTTGCTCGAACGAGAGAACTCGTAACGGGAGGCCGTGTTCCAATATGCAGTAAATTCGCGCGATTTTCGCCTGGCCTAGTTTTGATCTATTTCCTCGCTACTCCTGCGGGCATCCATTTTATGGATTACATTTATGGGGGACGGCGGGCTCGCGGTCTTATCGATAACCACCACCGCCGGCGCGTAAGGAACGGGCATGAATTTTACCGTTCGCCTTCGCTCCTATTCGCGCTGTCACTCGCCCAGCGGACTGGGGGATTTATCGTTTCGGAGGGATGATACGGTTTCGCGAGCGGCCGGGAGATGGTTGTTCCGCCGCGAGATATAGTGGACTGCGACGGTAACGAAGGGTGTTTCTGTGAAAGTACGCCACAGGTGAGTTGATGGGAAGAATTAGTGGAGCAGGTACTAACGCTGTTGGGGGTGACTCGGCGAGTGGAAGCAAATTTCTTCGAAGGAATCGTTCTGTTCGCTTTTTATTCGGAATTGGAGCACTTCGAACAGGAACAATTTAGCAATTTTTTTAGACTGGATAGTAAGTTAAAGAGCTAGGATAAACGCACCAATGAATGAACAGTTAAGGGTGCTAAATGAACACTATTATAAAATTACGTTTGCAGCGCGATTGATTCGACGTGCTGCAAAGATTGTTTGGATATGAAGCAAGAAATTAAAAGAAGCCTTTAATTAATTAGCTGCTTATTTTAAATCTCATCCGTCCCTCGTGTGAATTTCACGCAGTTTTCTCGTAATAGGTTACACTGTTCTGTTATTTGTGATTCTTGTAAACAAGCAGTATGTCCTGCACGTTGTTTTATTTTATGCGAAAGTTGTGATAAGTCTAGGATGTAAACTCATCAATTTGAATTAAAAAATATCGAAAAGTAACTGCTTACCTTCTCATTTCATCGATGTTTTACCAACGTGTCAATTTCACACCGAGGGACAGACTCAGTTCGCGAAAGGAGGAACGTATGAGGGTTAATAACTTATTTTAAGCGTTTCAATAAAAAATGTTCATTCACTGGTACGTGCTTATTTACTGGTACATCCGCCCTGTGTGCTTTTGCGTATTTTATGTCAACGATAATTTGATAGGAAAATTGGACAGTACAGCTGTTCGTGAAAGTGGTCTTGCTGTATATCTTCCCTGGCTATAATACAGCCGTGTACTCTCGGGGTTCACAGCGGCAGTAGTCCCGCAGAAAAAAATCAATGGCATCGGTTCCCTTGACAGGCACAAATGTGCTCAAGTCCAAGGTCAACGAGCGTATTTTAAATCAATCTCACAGTACGACCTAGAAAGAATCTCTGAGCTACTCTACAGCCACTATTCATATACAGTGGCGGACGAAAGAAAGTTTACAACTTTTAAAATCGCATAACTTTTTTAGAGTTGGTCCAAACGACATGAGTTTTTTTTTAGAAGCTAGAAGGATTAGTTTGCTAAGTGACATGTTTCGTCGTTTTGCAAAAAAAAAATGCAATTGGTCGGAATAGCAACAAAAATTATAAAAGTTGTTTTTTAAACTTTTTTTGAGCCTGTAATGAAAATTCAAAAAACCCGTTTGTAGATTGAAGTAAGTTGTATACATGCCTAAAATTTCATTAAAATTGGTTAACGTGGCTCTGAGCTACAAACCTTTAAAGATCGCAGAATAAGGTCGAGAATCGCGGAAATTCCTGAAATCAGCGATTTTCGACCTTATTCTACGATCTTCAAGCGTTTATAGCTCAGAGCAACGTTAACCCATTTTAATGAAACTTTAGGCATGTATACAACTTACTTCAATCTACAAACGGGTTTCTTGAATTTTCATTATAGGCTCAAAAAAAAGTTTAAAAAACAACCTTTACAATTTATTTTGCTATTCCGACCAATTGCATTTTTTTCAAAACGACGAAACACGTCACATAGCAAACTAATCCTTCTAACTTTTAAAAAAAACTCATGTCGTTTGGACCAACTGTAAAAAAGTTATGCGATTTTAAAAGTTGTAAACTTTCTTTCGTCCGCCACTGTAATTAAAGACACCACGGAATACGCAAAATGACACTTAAAAAAAGTATAAAGAAACACGCGAATAATCGTGACGTTCAGGATAGATGAACGTGTTTAGGAGTGTCGAAGGTCGCTCTCACTCTTTAAAAACAGCATCGTCCCCTTGTTTACACTGCATTGGGGAAAAACAAAAACAGTGACCTTTATCATTAAAATGGTCACTTAAGGTCAACGGTTTTAGGTTTTCCCCGTTCCACTTTCTCCTTCGATCCAAGGGACGTGTAGCAGTGACAGCACTGACAACGCACAGCACCACTATCACTATTAATTTTATATAAATTTATTCCGCGGAACATTTGCGGGCGACCGGCGGCCGGGCACACCCTTACCGCGTCTTTCTTCGTTCGCAGCCTATCTGGGAGGCCCGCTATGAATTCCTCACAATGGAAGGCTTGTATAGCGGATATTTTATCGCTTATGGGTGGGTACCATGGTGTGCCGCGGCTGATTTACATAATAGTAGCCGGTACCAGAGCATGCGACTTACACGTATAGGTATATAAAACCGCGACTCATCATGATTTATGCATGCACACGATATTTCCCAACTACACGCGCGCGCGTGCACTCACGCGAGCCCCGCGTACCAGTTCTCTACATTTCGTCGCCCTCCCGTTTCCCGGGAATGCGGAATTTTCTCCGTTCCTCGCGCGTCCCGAGCTTCCTCGCGACCCCCGTCGCCACGATCAACCGGGGTAGGTTTAGAGGAGGGGCCGAGGGAACCGATCATTATTCCGGTATAATTAATGGCATGCAAACGACTTAAGCGAATCAAGGGCATGATTTATTCGCGCCGAGCGCCGAGCAGATGTAACTTGATTTGACGGCGGTGCTCACGCCCAATGACTCCGAGATTAATTCAGCGAACATGAACGAGCGAATCGCAGTGGGCCTCGTTAAAATATCCTCCCTTAACGCCACCATAAATTAAATAGACTCCGCGTCTCCAGCTGGCGACTAAATAGCCGTGCGCCGTTCGCGATCTTCCTCTTTCGCCGGGATACTTTTAAGCGTTCGGCAGAAATCAAAGGGGCCGGGGGCAGGGAGACTAGCGGGAGGCTACGCCTATCGTTCGTAGCCTTAAAAGACAGCAGAAGAGAGTGTATCCAGAGGAGGGTATCGCAGTGTGGGTGTCTAGTGGCTGTAATTGCTGCTGCGGAATTAAATAAAGAAGAGGAAAGGAAGAAGTAAGACGGGGTCGAGGATATGCCGAAGAAGAGGAGGAAGAAGCCGCTGAGACGATCCTGCGAGGCAGCCCCTCCTGGCCTTCCTTCGGCCGATGAAGGGTCGGAGAGTCGTCGGTGCTACGACTACCCTGGGCATATCATTACCCTCGCCCTGCCCGCCGATCCTCCTCTCTCCGCGGGCCACTCTCCTCTTCTTCCCTCTGTTCCCGTCCTAGCTCCGTCCTTCTTCCCCGGCTCTCTTCACCCTTCCATCTTCTCGCCGGTAGCAACCCTCCGTAGTTGGATTCGCGCGGCCTCCAGCCTCCCCCTCCCATCGTCACCCCACACCGGGGGCAATATGGCCGCCCCTGCACGCTGGATACATTACGGCCGCGTTGCTTAATTACGCAAGATACTTCTCCGAGAGGGGGATCGCGCGTGCTACCGTTCCCCTTCCCTGCCACCCTCCGTCCATCGAGAGTAAAGGGGGATGCTGGAGGAAGACGGGCGGACAGGGTCAAAATATTTCCTCCCAGGTTCCCTTATTTCTTCGCCAAACCCGTTGCCCCTCCAGTCACTCTGTTCCAGTCGCGCGGAAGGGTGGTCCAGAGATCTTCCTCCCTTGTAAGACGAACGAGGGCGAGGCCGGGGATGCTTCTTGGAGGGAAGAAGAGGCGAGATTAGTTCGCTGATACTACTGGGAACAGCGGATACACGATGGCCGGTGCTTTCGACTAAGCAAATTCTTCGACTCGTCTTGCCAATTATCGTAGAGAAGCTCCACGTCCGGTTGCGAGGATATCGCTCCCTCTTTGATGCTTGTTGCGCCTCGTCGCGGGAGAAGGAGCCATCGAGATCGAGAACATTCTTGAAACGGTGAATCTCCGCGGGACTGGCACGGTGGTTATCCTAATCAATCCGCCGAGGGAAATCCATATCTCATCAACTATTTAGAATCTGTATCCCCTCCCCCTCTCTCTCTCTCTCTCTCTGCGCCCTGCTCCCCGACATGCCCCTGAACGGCGAGATCGGTGAAAAAGAAATTAAAAATTAAAATTACAATCTCCCTTCAACGGTGTCGCCCGTCGCGTATACAGCAGATCCCGAGGAGACTCGCGAGAAAAGAGCGAAGGAGGAAGGAAAGGGACGATGGGATGGGGCGAGTCGATGGACGACAGAGCAGGGCACAGAGAGAGTGCTCGGCATAAGACATAAAAAATAATGCCACGCGTAAAAAGGCGACGCCCGCTTTCGACCGAAAAAAAGGGTACCCGGAGAGAAAATATTCACGGCTCCAGTAACGGGGCATGAATAACAAAGACGAAGAGTGACGACGCGAGGCAAGCGGAATCGGACGAGAGCTCATTAGCAGATCTCGCGGAAGGTGTCCGAGGGAAACAGAACGATGATCGATCTTCTTCTTTGAACAACTGTTATACAAAGTTTCTCCGGACGATAGAGAAACTTTCTGTTCTTCACCTCGAAGGGACCATAGAATCACGGACCCTTACACGCTATTCAGTCAACCCCTTAAACGCGCAGGAACGCGGCACAGGCTTCGTTATCAATATTTCAGGGGTTGCTTTTTTTTTCCTGAAGATCGAGACACGCGTGGCGTCGAATATGTATTTCTCTGTTCTGGACAGACGGCTCGATAGACAGGCTCGCAGGCAGAGAATTTTCCAGCAGGGTCGTCGAACCCTTTTCGATAGGAGCAGCAAAGTACAAGGAACAAGCACGAGGCGAAAGGATTCATCCCCCTCCGACGGGCCAGCCGCGGACCCACGGATCCGTGGCGCTGAGGGGTTGAAAAAAAAATGGGTTGGGTGATCGTGGGTGAGTCACTACTATCGGCTAGGGTGATAGCGCCTGGGGTGGCCGCACACTTTTTTATCTAGAGGGATTTGCAGCGAGCCTAGGTCCGGTTGCACCCTTATACCAAACCCCCGCAAGCCTTCCGATCGACCCACAGACTAGCAGAGAGAGAGAGAGAGAGAGAGAGAGAGAGAGAGAGAGAGAGAGATCCGAAATTATTCATGAGATGCGCGTAACTGCTGCATCGCGATCGGCCGCCGATATTGGCAAGGGTTGACGAAAAAGAAATTTGTTTCCAGGGGAACACGGAACGTGACGCGTCATTACGGTTCCTAACCCGGAACGAAACTCGAGAATTTCGATTACCATATAGATAGAAGGATGCACTGCGGTTCGAGAAACAGAAATGAATAGGAATGAAAGATCACGGGAGACGTAACCGCCGGGGTTACGCCCAAATAGGGACTCGCGAGTTTGAACGAGGCCGATGAAATTAAGCAAAAGGAGGAGGCGAAAATCCGAGCAATGATCACGGCGGGACGCGGCAAAGAGGATCAGAGAAAGAGGAGCCCGGGATTGCCACTTTCCGCTGACCCAGCCGATTCTTGTAGGACCTTTGCCGGGCCAATTGCCGGGGCGAATAAAATTTGGATGAGTAACGAGGCCGACGATGCCATTTAACGTTTCATAATCAGAAATAACGCCGCGCTAGAGGGGCGACACCCGCTCGTTCCCGGGGCTTCTGTTCTCAGCAGAAAAAAAAGTGCACCACCACCCACTCCCCTCCGCGCGCGGTATTTCATTCCCACCCCCTACCCCCGCCGAGAAGCCATGACAGGTCTGAGCCGGTCGGGGACCGTTTGGCGTCGGCGAGGAGCACCGCGCGCTGCCTCGCAAGTAATTTCGCTTAAAAACGTAATTAGTGTGCGTCGGGATGGGGTTGAGGAGAGAAAAAAAATCGTTAGGGGTAGCGAAGTTTTTTTCATAGCGTGGGGTGCGGTGCTAGCCGGGCGCTCCGCGCTGGTACCCTCGCCCCGTGCCTGCTGGGGTCCCACCCTCGGCCCCTCGCTCCACCTTGCCCGGGCCGTATCTCTCCTCTTTTCTTTTTTTCTCTCCTGATCAAATCTTTGGGGTGGACTTCTCGAGTGCTCCGTAGCAACTCGGCCGTAGGGTATCGAGCCGTACGTCTTCGCCGCTCCGGAGAAGTTGAAAGGATAAGGAAGAGGAAGGGTGAAGAGGCGGCCGGGGCGGATTGATAGGCGGAGGAGCAAGCAGACCAACGGAGGAGCAGGAACCGGTGGGGATTCCTTGCGGGCTGCCTGACGCCGTTATTCCTACTTGACTCGTGCTCTCGCGGGGGAATCAACAGCGCCGAAAGTTTCCGTAATTGCGTAATTATTGGGTCTGCTCACCTTCGCGCGAGATCGGTTTTTAGTTTCGCCAAGAAGGTGTACCTAGGTATAGGGATCTTGTAACCGGGAGGTGTTCGGAGTAGAATTTCGGAGACGATTAAAAGCGTTGTGAAATTGGGCGACGACGGGGGCCCGCGGAGCGGTGCACGCGCGCGTAGGATAATCTAAGCGTGTAGCCCCTAACAGAATTTATACGCGCAGGAACAGACACCCTTTAACATCGTTTCTGGAACGCCCCGAGTGTTATGTATCCGTACACCGGCGCGGCGTGACACCCTCGCTCGATCGAGTGCGGATCGATCTGACAGAAAAAAGCCCTATATCCCGGCAAAGCGCGTGCCTCTCGAGCGCCGCCGGCCCGAAATCATTTCTGCGACGCTCCATCTCCATAACGCGTGTAGACGCGGCTAATCGCGCGCCCCGCTGCACGCGACCTCGATAACCCGTCGAAACACCGAACTTACTCGAGGAACATCCTTTCCGCGCATGGGGTTGGTCGCCCCCAGCCGAGGGCGCTGTCTATTATACTCTTTCCGCGCGCCCGACGTCCTTGCCTCCTCCTCGCCAGTTTGCGTGGCCCCCGTAAAACGCGGCGGGGGGGGGGGGGAGGGGAGGAGATAAATTTCGGTAAAAGCAAAGTGCCAGAGGCTGCCTGGTATGAACACCCTGTCGAGCGTGGAGCACCTGAGTCCGAGACTTATGCGCCCTCGTAGGGAGACGTTCCAGCTCCAACGGTGGATTTACGTACGAGCCCGCGTCCTCCGCTGGAAACTGTCGCGAGTATCTTCTGCCTAGCTAAATCATAAAGGGCGGTATTAATATCGATGAGGGAACTACGAGCCCTAGACTAACGAATGGAACTTGAGCGCGGCGGGGGAAGGGGAGGCGAGGCGGGCGCGTTTTCGTTTTGATGTGACGAAGAAGATACTGGAATCTTGCCTTGGTGGAGAGCAGCGCGGAATACGATCGTGGAAATACGAGGAGAGAGCGTCCGCGTAAGGGTGCAAACGCGCAGAGGACAGGGGGGATGGGGGGCGTGAAAGACGGTACAAGGGCTGATTACAAATTTATAAAGAAATGTATCTCGCGACGCGTGCCTTCGCGAGAGAGGGGCCTGCCCTTTGGATTCACCTTCGACCTCCACCCTATCCCTCGGAGCGTTCTCGAATATCCCTGGAACGGAGAAAGCGGCCAAGAGACGAGCGAGGGAGGAAGGGAAAAAGAGAGGAGGCGAGGTTTGCTCGCGGAGCGAAAGAGGAAGAAACGGAGAGGAGCGAGAAGAGGGCGAAGGGATAGGCCGATTGAAGCGGGCATGATGTTTAATTCAAAGAAACCGAAGACACGCCCCGCTAACTACGGAGCAAGCCGCGCCATCAACCACCGAAGAAGACTGGACCAGAAGAGGGAAGATGGGGAAAAAACGAGGAGAGATGCCATGATCCCTCTTTGCCCTCCTCAAATCTCCCTGGTAATTGCTTCCTTTCACCGGAGCATGACTTTACGCGTACACCGGCAACCTATAGACACTGCCGGCTACTAAAACTGAGCCGCGCTTCCGAAATCGAACGCTTTCGGATCCAATTATCCAGGGCCCACCGCCGTCGGGGTCTATTCGCCGGGCATAGGTCGCTACATCGATCGACGGGGCACTAATTTGGTCGATCCGACGATGGAGAATGCCCGATCGTTGCCTCCAATTAATCTGTTACAGGTTGATTATTCCGCCATCGCTGCGAACGCCTGCCATTTTGTCTCGGGTGCAGCAATTACCGAGGTTGCATTGCAGACCTACCCTTGCGCATGCCCTCGATGGCAAAAGGGTTAAAGTCTGCCCACCCTCGACTCGAAGGCAGGTCTTCGAGGCCTGCAATTTCTTCCCCGTCTGCTAGTTTCATTCGCGACTTTAATCCTCCCCATCCAGCTCCCAATCTCTACCCCCTAATCTATAATTTCCACGGAACTGCATGCTTGGTCACACAAGTGCATAGAAGCTTGAGGTGTAAATCCACGATGAGACAATTATTTAATTATTGTATTATTCTTAAAATTATTTTCCCTTAGTTTCATGAAGCCTAGACTCTCGCGAGACAATTGTTTCGTGATATATGTACTTTCAAAAATCTCTCGCGACTACTTCCATTAGGTATTTACATTCAGTTGTTGCTGAGATTTTTGTCTCGCGACAGAAAAGTCTCGTGTAAAAGCTCCTCGTGGGATTCGCAGCTTTATGAAGCGCTTATGCAAAGGTCGCGATTAATCGGATAACGCGATTTGGTCGAGCACATCCTCGAAGGGTGGAAACGGTCGGCGGGAGAACGGGTTACGGCGATTTGCAACCGCTCATCGGCTTCCACCTTTCATTAAGTGCAGTTTTTTTTTCAAGGGAATCCTTACCCTTCGTCGTCTCCTCCGCGCGGCGACCCCCGTTGTTTTTCTCTCCTTCGAGCAAAAACTGACCCCCTCGTTGCGCCGTCGACGGTCTGCGAATCAGACACGTGGTCGGAGCCTGGGCGCGTGCGTCCCGTTTTGTCCCGAGCTCGCTCCTGGGCACCGCGAGAGGAAAAAGTGTCTGAAAAAAAAAGAGAGCGGAACGGTAGACAATGGCCGGGCGCAGCTGGTTAAACGCGGAAGGGTTAGCGATTAACATAAAAGGGTGCCATTACACGGCGCGAGGCGCAATCGGATTCGGGGCCCGCGGGGTAACAAGCCGTATTTATACGCTGTTTTTGCGATAGAAAAACACACACAACTGGGTGGGTCTGCCTTGCACGCGGGATCGGCAACACGCGACCGAGCTGTCTTTCTTGCGGAAGCAGTGCTCGGTGGTAATTAGAGGGGCAAAACATCGGCTGAGCATGGCTGTGTTCAGTTGTGCCAGTCATTGGCGATTATTATTCTTCTCGGTAGACGGAGATACCTAAGTGCTGAAATCGTTTAGATGCTCATTTATAAACGTTAATTAGCTCAACTTGGTCCTTCTCTCTATCGCGTTTCATGATTTCAAAAGAGGTTGTAATTAGCCACTGCGAATATTGGAACTTGTAATTATTTTTATAAATATGCCGATGGTTATGAAAGTGGTGTAAGCTATTTTTTTTCGTCTCGCGATATTTACTTCTGCGTTTGTGTAATCAATGTAATAAAAAATAAGACATAAATTCGGTTCTTTTATATTTTTAATTTGGACCACTTTTACAATCACCGGCGCAAATAAGGACCTTCCTAAATCTAGCTTCAATATTTCTCGTCATACTTTACTCCACCATTGTTTAACTTTCATACACCCCTGCGAGGTAAACTGGAAATATAGGTATGGCCATTCGGAGAGATTTGTGTTAGCAGGGGTTTTATTGGGATCCTTCGTCAGCAGGACTGATAAAGACGATCCCCGTGTGTGGCGCAGCCGATCGGCGATTTGTCATCGACTTTTCAAGCGGCTGGACGCGTTCGCCGAGCCCGAAAGGGCGCAACAATAGCGATAATCGGTCGCCCGCCGGGGGAAAAAGTTTCGGAAAATCACTCCTCCGCGCGAGAAAATAAATCAAACAAAAGGATAAGAGCGCGCGCGGTGGAGTTCTGCGGTGTAAATCGAAAACCGACGAGAGAGGGTAGCTGGAAATTGCCGATGGAGTTATAAAAGTGGGCTCCGCTGGACCCCCAGCGCACCCCTTCGAGCAGACACGCCGGGGATGGGTGGCCTCCAATTGCGAACAATACATTATTTATGTCTGGCTCGATGGTGTCGCGTTGCTATCCGAATTCCATCGCAATGCGAACGTGTCGTCTCTTCCTCCATACCTACCAACGACGTTCAAATCCCCGTTTCGCGATCATTTGGTCCTGAAGCCTCCTGAAAACTGTGCGAACAACTTTCAGCGCATCCCCGAATGTTTTACCTCCTGTAATTCAATCCAAATTCAATTATGCAGTATCTACGATTAGAGAGTAGTTGCGATAGAAAATAAGTATCGGTAGGATTCAGGCGAGCACAGAGAGTAGAGAAAACACCCCTTAAGGGGACCTTCCGGTCTAGAGCCCCAGAAAATAGGTGATCTTTAGGAATTAATTAAAGGAAAACTACTATATATAATTTAATAGGACTTTTTGCATTATATTAAGGATGTCTTAAATTATAGAAATATATTTTTTGTTTTATAAATAATCATTGCAGACGGCACTGGGGAGTCGTTAAAGTCGACGTCAAAAAATTGATCCAAATCGGTGGGAATTGTATCTCCAAAAGTTATTATCCGATTCGACTGAAATTTTATTATTTTGAAGAATATACTTCTGTCTAGGGGGGAAACCAGAAAAATTACAAAAATTACATTTTTTTAGAAAATAACGACACTTAAAGTTTGAAATCACTTTTTCCCTATATTTTTCATCCTTTCAACGCCTTTGAAAATTATAAATTTTAAATTTTTTGTAATTTTTTCTGGTACCCCCCCCCCCCCCTTAGCCAGAAATATATTCTTCGTAATAAAAAAAGTTTCAGTTGAATCGGATAATAACTTTTCGAGATACAGGTCCCACCGTTTTGAGAGCACTGTTTTGAGAAAACCGCGTTTAAAGTTTTACGTGAGCGCAGAGTGGTCGGTTGTGACCCTTGCATTTGCCGCTACTCAAATGCCTATAACTTCGGAAATTATACGAGTTTCAACAAATCCTTTTAAACACGTATTCCTAAAAGTTTGAACATTCCAAAAGTGAAATAAAAAAAAATCGGCTTTTAAACCGGAAGGTCCCCTTAAGAAAATTGTCGCACTTCCTAAGTATTTTACTCGTCGCTTTTCGTGTATCGAGTTTCTTCCCCAAAGGACCGCTTTTTCTTTCGCTAATTTAACTGCTCCCCTCCACTTTGGTCCCAGCGCTGATTTCTAGAAACCGTTGCGAACACCCATGTGTAACGTACTCGTTCGGATTACAAAGTCCAGGGTGCTATTCTAATTTACCAACGAGCTCGTCTCACGTTCACCGTCCAACGAAGCCACTCCATACACAGTGGTTTCACCTGTATTTTTTTTCCGATCGTTCTTTACAGCGCCGTTAGCCTGAAAAAGTTCTGATCAGCGGCGCCGCGGAAACAGAGAGGGAAAAACAGATGGGAGCGTAAAAGAGGCGAAGGGAAGGTGGGACGCGGTTACTGGCTCGCGGTAATACGAGTAAAAAGTGGTGCTCGTTAAATTACAACAGTTACGGAGCGCCGATTTCGGATAAAGGGAGCTCGGCGCACGGAACGAGGCTCCGTGATCGAGAGTGACAAAGAGGGCGCGGGCAGGGAGAGGCGGGAGGGTGGCTTTATATGCATACGCGGAACATTCAGATGTCAATCAAACGAATCGAAACCTTTCGACTTCTGGGGTGCGGGAATCGGAATTTTTCACGAAAAAATTTACGTATTCATTCACCTCGGCCAGCCACCGCCGAGCGGAAGACGGGGCCGAGAGAGCGCGAAAGGGGGGTGGAGGGTGAGAAAGAGATGCCGAGGTGAGAAGTCTGTTTGCTTTTTCACCGCTCTTGACTTCATATTCGAGAGCATATTTTTTGCGCCAACCGTCACGCATTGTTAACGTCAACTCGCTTTTTTTCCCCCCCTCCCTCCCTTTCGCGCGCGTCGCCCTGAAAGGAGAGCCGTCGAGTGAAATCCAGTGACTCGAATTCCGTGGTTTCGTCGACGGTGGGCACGTTTCGAATTGATGTAGTGTTACCAGAAGTCTTGACAGTTGCGATAAGTAGATAGAATAAATAATGGAATTTACCGCGCGGGTGATGGTAATTAACAGTGGAAGCTGCTAAGTTAACGCGCAGAGGGTGTTGGAATGTTAGGGATGGAACAGTAGTGTCCGAAGAGGAAACAGGAAAACGAAAGTCGAGAGGGTATTTTCTAATTGTTTCACCATTTTGGGACGAGACATTATCGGAGTGGTGTATTTTCCGCGACTCGGGAAGCTCCCGATACACGACCCGCTGGCTCGCCGCGCGTTTTCACTGTCCCTGAATGCGGGGATGAATATCGGCCCGCCTCGCCGCGAGTCTACCTACCATTATATTCGCTTTACATTTATAAGGCTGTCGCTGTCGGCTCGCGCGCGTCATTGTGAAAGGGGTATTATGCTTTAATAATGGACAGCATCACGTGTCACGTCCATCCGGTGGGATGGAAACGTGCGAAGTTTATTTTGTTTCAGGACGCCCGAGCCCAATGACGACGCGCCGCCCGAGTGTCATCGCGATTCAGAATGACGATTCTCCCGTGCGGGCAGTAATATTCTCTGTTTCTGCTTTCAGCATCCGACACGGTCCTTGTGCTTCCACGAATTCGTAGACAGTTTGGTAAGCATCAATGTAGAAATTTATTACGTAAGTATTTATATAAGTGTTTACATAAGTCATTGCGTAAGTACGGTAACTGATGTTAATTGTACGATTACAGAAAAATGCAGGAGTAACGTTGATCCGTTTAATTAAATACCGTGCAAACATCGCGAAAATAAATATTTCTCAGACCGCGTATGAGACCAATAGCTTCCTTAGTTGATTGTGCTTTAATACGCAAAATAATACTATACGTCGGAGGAAAATATTACGCGCCGTTTTGAATGGAATCGAGATGCTCGTTGTATCGTTTTTCTTGTGCTTGTTGTAACTTTTGCAGTTTCTTTGACTGTCCTTTGGTGATCTCTTTACCAACGACGTCGTGGGTTGGCAGACCCTGAAAAGGGAATAGTTTGTAAGGTATGTTGATCAAGGAACTTGTACTAATTCGTGTATGATTTACGTACGTTGCTATCAAATCGAGAATATTTATCTTGTTCTAGCTTGAACATCTCGGAGGGTGGGATTCTTCTTTGTGCTTCTTTCGCCGTAGCTGCCACAGCGGCTTCCGCCTTCTTTCTTTCCTTCTCCAATGATTTTTGAAGTTCTAGCTTCCTTTTAGATTCCTTTTCCCTCAGAAGCTCTTCTCTGTTCACTAGCTTAACTTTACAAACGTCTTCGCTGCTATCTTCTAAACGCACTCCAATGCTTGGCATAATGTCATCGCGTAATGTATCGCATTCCTCGAGAATAGTGGTAGCTTTCAATGTTTTAGCGTGATTCCTCACTTTCTCTCGGAAATTCGCCAAAATTTCCAAATACGGCATAACAGTATCTTCAAGCTGATTAAATAAAATTCATAAAGAAAATATCCGTGTTATAAATGCCGAGAGAAAGAAGAAGCATGAAACGTACATTCGAATTTGTAGTGTTATCGTCCACTGGGAATCCAATGTTATCGTGCGAGGACGATATTGCACCAAAAACAATGAACATTTTCGTTATATAAACCGCAACGTCTCTAAGCAACAATGTATTCGGCTGTTTAATCTGTTTCATATAAATATTGCAATCCGACACGAGATCTCTAATTGCATCAAGCGCGCTTCTCGTATCTATATTATCTGTAACGGAATGTATGTTTAGAATTACATTCTACAATGTACAACTAGTTGCAAACGTACCGCATAATGCATTATGCACAGAAACCTTCGCGTCACAAAACTTTTCATTTAATTCCACTTCGGAATCTGTCCATTTAGAAAAAGTGTTAATATTTGTATGCGAACCTAAAGATCTAATTTCGCACTTTACGTTTAAGAAGAATTCCTAAAATGAGAATGGAGACCTTTATAATAATAACTATGCGGTATCGTTGAATGGCGAATTTATGAGATACGTAACAGACGATTTTACATACGTTTAAGAACTTCTCGTATTGAATAGCCATATTCAGTGTATTATCACTATAATCTAACGTATCTTTCCATGAATGCAAAAGGAACGCAAGCCTGAGCTGCCTTGCCGAATGTTTCTTCAATGCATCTTGTATGGTAATAAAGTTTTTTAAAGATTTTGACATTTTACAGCCCGCTATGGTTAGATGGCCAGAATGAAGGAAATATCTAACC
The DNA here is from genome assembly GCA_029448645.1 of Andrena camellia. NCBI lineage: Eukaryota > Metazoa > Arthropoda > Insecta > Hymenoptera > Andrenidae > Andrena > Andrena camellia. Next base: position 18,572,466 of record CM055677.1, read on the forward strand.
CAATGGGAATTATTGAAATACGCCTCTGCTTGTGCTATTTCATTATCATGATGCGGGAACTTCAAATCCACTCCGCCAGTGTGAATGTCTAAACTCTCTCCGCAAATTATAGATGCCATAACTGAACACTCTATGTGCCAACCTGGTCGTCCTTTACCCCAAGGACTTTCCCACCATGGCTCTCCATCCTTGGAACTCTTCCAAAGAGCAAAATCTATCGGCGATCTCTTTTCAGACCCCTCCGAGATACTTAAGTCTCCTAATAAATAAAAGTTTCAATTAAAACTGAACAATGAAACAGAAATTCAATCGTTACCTTCTCCTTCTTGTAAACTGGAGGCATCTCCGTACGCTTCTGGAACCAGTTTAGCGTAATAATGCTTGTCTTGCTTGTCAAAAGTAGCGACATCAAAATATACAGACCCATTGCTCTCATACGCAAGCTCATTCTCTATGATCTTTTCAACAAATGCTATTATCTCGGGAATATATTCGCTAACCCTTGTTAAAACATTTGGTCGTAATACCTAAGAAGAGTTATTCGTATTTTTATGTCTTTTCGCTTTAAGTTTAACATACATTATCAAATTCACGATTATATCCAACCCTACATTTAAAGCATCCATATCTTTATGAAACTCCGACTCCCAATGCTGCGACAGCTTGTTGAATATCGAATGTTCCGTGACCGTCGCCCCCTTCTTCTTGTCCAACCATTCTGCCAAAGGATCTCGCGCCTCCTTCAAAAGCAGCTATGTCCATAAAGATTAACGTTATCGACACTTGAACATTCACTGCTAAGGAGCTGATAACACAAATAAAGCGTGCATACTTCTTGAAACTCTGTAATCTTGGCCATATCTTTCGACTTCACCGCATCGTTAAGATTCTCAATCGCCTTCTCAACATTGCACAACATTTTCTGCATCATAGCCTTCTTATCTTGATCGTTTGTGGTTTTCACTGTGCTCTCGAAAGTACACATCACACTTTTGGCATCGTCCAAAACTTCATCGAGAGTATGAGTTTCTTCTACATATTTCTCGTACAAATAATTCTGTCTGGCTCTCTTTATGATTTTATCGTCTATATCAGTAATATTCATTACATACAAAATATCATATCCAAAGTAATCGGATAACACACGCCTCAATATATCAAAAGATATATATGACCTAGAATGAAAGGAAATCAGAGACATATGTTTTAAAATCATACCGCCTTGCGAACAAGTTTGAATTACCTGGCATGTCCCATATGTGACGCATCATACACAGTAGGCCCACAACTGTACCACAATATCCGGTTACCAAACTGAGGAACGAATACTTCTTTCTCTCTAGTTAAACTATTGTATAATTTCAGAACTGCAGTGGGCTTCTTCTGTGGCGCGGCCCACGCTGGTTGTGTCCGCTTCGACATTTCTGATGTAAAAGATCTGGGAAAATACAAAGACAGTATTAAATCATACCGATATAGGGGCAATGACATGTGCAATTAAAAAGACTGTATAGTGATCCTTACTCTTCTAAAAACTCTGAAACTATTTTACTTAAAAATATTTTATAGAATTACTATCTGTGAGGACGGGAAATTCAGAAAAGAAGTGCAGAAGAGACTGTTAAACAATCATCACGTGTCCGTGATTGTGTTGCAGACTTTTCCTTATTTCTTTGTGCATAGTTTTACGGAATACATATGTTCGAATATCAGACGTACAAACCTGCCGCTATTATCCTTCCTGTAGTGTGCTAATTAAAATTGGGTGTAGCAATACACCGTATAGTCAGTTTCTCGAACGGTCTCTATCTAGCGTTATTAAATTTAAAATTTGCATCATGAATCACTCCTAACTTAAGCTCTGCTTCGCTTTGGGAAAAAGGAAGTTAAACATGATTAATTTGCTATATAATTGACGGGACTTGACGGGACTGTAGACATTTCTTCACGTGGCGCCGGCGGCTAAATCGCTCGAGTTCAAATTATGGCGGTAAAAGGATTCTGCATCAATTCGAGTACTCTGCCGATAATATTTATAATGCATAATTCAGCTAGATATTCTATAATAAGAAACGCAATCATTCGCTTCTCTATTCATCTACTCGTTTTATTTCAAGTTTTGGTTGCTTAGTCACATCAGAATTACAAGCGTGTTACTATACATGTACATATGTAATTAACAGCATCACAACCCGATAACATACATTATCAATGATAATGTGTAATAATAGTAATTATATCATTATTCCCTATGAAAATAATACTTCTCTTTAACTAAACTTACATTACACCTTATTCCACTAAAGATATGCGTTCGATTATGGAAAATTACGAACGTCACATTTATAGTCTTTCATTCTTGAATTAAATCATTCGTCAAGAATAATTTAAAATAAGTTCTCAATAATTTGAGCAACTAAAGTATATATATATATATATATATATATATATATACGCAAGAAAATTAGATTACGTTTAAATCATTTGTGTTCTCTTAACGAAGCGTATAGCATACTTCGTTACAATAAATATTCCCTTTCAGCACTAAGGATAGAAAAAGTAATAAGTAAAAATTAGTCAAAATGCCTATAAGTACATTAAAAACTTTTAATAATACGCATCAAAATGTTATATGTGTATATATCTAGCGCTATAATAGCTTTTAAAGGTAACAGTCAATGTCCATAAAAGATATGCTTTGTAAATTCAATGTTCACAATAATTTGCTGTACTAAATCGATTACAAGTCGCATGTAAACAGCATACAAAAGTCACTGGAATGTATACAGCACTGTTGCATAAATTGATTCTGTTTTACGTATAAAAATACTGCTTACACCTTTTAAACATATCTTCTTCGCCTTGGAATAGAATTCATATAGACTTTCAAATACGCACACATTTAAATTATACATATCCTGCTTTGCCCTCTTGCATTACTTTAAGTACAACTCGTCTTGTACCTAGAAATTCTATCTTTTTATCTCGATTTAATTCTAGCAAAGTAGTAAGTACATAATTTCAATAAAATGCTTTGCTATCACCGGGTAGATATAATCGTTAAAAGATCTATACTTTCGAAAAAGTTATATTACAGTGTTTCTTATTTTAATGGTATTGTGCCAGGTAGGCAGTAAGGACGCTCCTTATCGTTTATATCCTAAATAAGTTCTTGAAGTGGCAGGTGAACGAGATAATCGAAGGCGACTACTTTCTTTCTTTAGATTTCACGTTTTTCATATAATTTAACATAGAACTTTCTCATTTGTAAAATACACTATCTATTCTCTAATAATGTTCTGTCTTCGAATTCTTGAGCTGGCCTAATGAATTCTAAATCACTGGCATCATCAGAGCTGGATATATTATCATTATCGAAGTATGGTTTTGTAATTTCATCTTTTTCCGTTTGCCCTGAAAGAATATGAATTAATAATAAAGTGCATAATATACTTTATATTAAGAAATTATTGGAACAGTGTGTACCGTTTAGTGGCCTTCTAAATATTTCAATTTCCTTTTCATCGTCGTCAAAGAAACTTGCACCATCTTTGAGTAAACTAAACGCATATCCATTTCGATTAGCTTTTTGCGGTTGCTTGGAAGACTGGCAATGCGCGCAGATGAATATAGCGCAAGCAATAAATCCTAAACATATAGCACCTGCGGGAGTATAATTTACGATTAGTTCCGCTTAAAATATAATGTAATAAAAATAGTTGATATCTAAACAATATCTAATATCTTACTTATAAGTATGATAAACACCATTCTTTGCATTCCCAGGAACGTGTCGTTATATCGTAATTTAAATATTAGGCTTAAAATATTATGTACATCGGACATGGTGACAACTTTAGTCTGTTGAATATATCCGGGTGCTTGGGCAGTTATAATATGAGTGCCAGGTTGAAGTAGAATCCAATAAGCTCCATTTATTCCACTTTTGATATGATGAGCCGATTTGTTGTGAGATAAAACAGCATTTTCTGTTGGCTCATTATTTTTATTAAGGACATATCCTTTCACTCCATCCCTAAGCTTCTCGACCATAGCTAGTAAACTAGCTTTATTATCTTCCCACACATTCTTCGAGTCGTCTGTGTCGCAACAAGTAACATACGCATCTATCATCAGAGTACTTGTATTTAGATAAAGGTAATCTATCAAGGAAGCCTCTGTCTTCCCACCGATACCCAATCCAGCGTGAATGACACCATTACTATTCACATTCAAATCTTGATTACAATTCGAATTTTTCGAACTCATGTGGATATTGTTCTTTGTATACAGTGACCCAAGTTCTTGCAGTATAACTTCGTCGTCAGTTTCATACACATAATCGGGCATTTTTCCATAATTTCCCGCAAACGGAATTTCAATATGTTGCGAACCAATATTCAGATTCACTGCTAACATCGCGTTCATCTTCTTGAACCAATTAATTATCGTACTGGCTTCGCTAGTTAGTACATCGTTAATAGGAAATCGTAGATCGTCCATAATGAACGAAGAGCAAGATTCGTTATTGTTAGAAACTTGGGATAAATCTGGAGCGATGTATATTGTGTATTTGTCTAAGTAGTTCGTAATACTTGTATCTTTCCTATAATGCTCCAACAGATATGTGGCAAAATGCAATAGAACTTTAGACGTTACAGGCACGCCATTCGAAATGCCAGCTACAAAAGCAACAGACGGTCGACCTGCGCGTTTATAATTATTTTCAACGCCGATTTCTAAACACATTATTCGAATACCCTCTTTCGACTTCCCAATAGTGTGTAAAATTGATAATCGCGAATATTTGTCATTCAGTTCGGTTAAAACTTGGTTCACAACATTCGGTTCTGGATCTTCACTGTAGCTTTGATGTTTCGTTTCATTTATACGACGTTTCGGCATTTTCACATTAATGTCAGTTATGCTTTCGTCAATCACATTAACTTTCATGGACTGCTCGATGTAACCTTTGCAGAAGAATTTCAATGTGTATTCGCCAGGAAGGAGGCGAATTTTGAAGTATGCCATATTCTTTGAAACTTGATACGTTCTTGCTCCGATCTGAACAACAGCCTCTCTTAGAGGAACATTATTAATATCTGTTACCACTCCACGAATACCAGTCGTCAGGCTTTGAATAAGTCGCTTCAGGGGTAACAAATTCTCACGCCAAATAATTGGAATAGATTCTGCGGGTGGGTACTTGCAGCAGGACAAGTTGATGCTTATCTAAAAGTATCAAGAATCATTATAGCAATATGCGGTAATTCGTACTATAATCACAAATCTATAAATATATGCTACTTACTACAGGTATGTTATATGCATGTTGAATGTAATCCTGTACGTCTTTAACTTCGCTATTCAGGAAATTGCATGTCCCTTTATGCAGCGAATGTTCATAATTTTCGGCTAGAGTTTTGTATACATTCAAATTATTGTCTGTATAACTAAAGGAAAAGGAGAATTAAACGACATACTTTTAAGGATTATTTCAAATGCGAATAGTTTGAATTTCTCAATACCTGACTTTAAGCGATCCACTGCCTAGTATAACAACTACGTCATATCCTTCGTTAGATAATATTTGCTTAAATGCGTTAGTAACTCTATTTGTTTCATCGGAGCCAGTATTATCTTTTTGTAGTAGCCTTTCACCTATTTCACCACTCTCGATTGGATTACAATCTTGAATATTTACTAAGTTATCGAAACCTGGATCCACGCCAGGAAGAAAATGTAAAACAGTATTATTCAATATCCTCTGTATAGGAGGGTCTTCGAGTTGATTTCCCATAAGAATATGAGTCGCTAATCGTAACAGAACTTCTCTGCCCACTGGTTGAGAAGCGAACAGTCCTCCGATCAGACCGATATGAAATTTATTTTCTTCTGGCGCTCCCACCTATAAAAAATCATGACATTCTAAGTAGTCTATGTAAACGTGATAAGTGGCGCGTAAAAGTTTAAAGAGGATGCTTACATCGCGCGTAATCTTTAAAGAATGAATGGCGATGCTATCTAACGACTCTCCAGCTTGAAATTCTGCAACGTTCGGTTGATGATTTTCTAATTGACTAAATCTTGCACTTAATTCGGCATTCTTTAAATACACATTCTGCAAATTTGCCCTTAATCGAAAATCATATGCAGATGACCTGAAATAGGAATTTATATCCTTTAGATATACCATGTTTTTATAAATAATAGAATGCATACACAGTCGATATGAACATCCAATTAAAAATTAAAAAAAATTAATACAGAAATGTAACGATTCCATAAACAAATCAATGTTTCTGCAAAATACTCAAGGCGATAATAAAAAAAAAAATGAAACCATCATATAATATATATATATTATGTTTCTAGTAAAGTAATATTATAATTCACTCAGTTATGTTCAGTATATACTTTATGAAACATTAAAATATTTACTTAATGTCTTGTAGAGCTTTTAAATTTCTTCATAAAACGAAATTCTTATCATTCCTTACAAAATATGATCCTTTTTAACATGATACATGAATATCATTATTCTGGAAATTTCAATTTTGATAAAAGTTACATTACAATAGTCCCTACTTTTGTGATTATGAAAGACGTATATAACACATGATTATACCAATGTTGAGGGTCGTCTCGCATAAGTGTGAAATCCACTGTTACTTCTCCTTCGCTAATCTCATCGCCATCTGGTACGATCACACTTTGTGTCTGTGATTCATACGCTACTGCGCTAACGGTAACATTGTATTTTCCCGGGACTAAAAGACGCCAATAGTCTCCAGCGTCAGCTGCGTAGATATCATGCTTAATTCCATCCACAGATATTTTAGCGTGAGGCACTGCAGTGCCAATAGATGAACGTACCACTCCATGTATACCTTTGCGAGACTGTAAATTAAAGATTGACTCAGACTACAATGTCATGTGCGTTAACATGCTACATTAACGCAGAAACAAGTACCATTTCAATGAGACGTAAGAGAGGCTCTCTATTTTCTAACCAATAGTTTGCCAGGTCCGTTGCATTTGGGAATTTTGTACACCCCACTTCCACTGTGATTTCAAAAGCATTACTGTGAACATAATTATAATCTTGCATGCCTCCATTGACAGAATACCAGGCAGCTCCGTTAGTGATCCCACCAGGAAAGCGTTCCTCAAGCACGCTTGGTAAGTTTAGTCGCTCGTTTGGAAGTGGAGGACACGGCTCTCCAAGGTGCATACGAGGATGAGCATTGGAATATGCCAACGCTAATACTTTGAAAACCTTATCATCTGGACTTAGGTTTGGAACATTATGCGTATACCGCGGTCCATTGTCGTATGGATAATTAGCTACTAATGCTCCTCCATGAAAATTAGCAGAAAGTACAAATGGGAGTTTTGCGATCCAATCCATTACTGCCTTTGTTTCGGGAGCTTGCTCTCTGTTATACTGTAATGTACAAAAATATAAATAGTAATTAGAATTGACGAAGAAAGATTGAAATAATTAATAGTTTAGGATTCGTACATCGTTCATTTCATATTGATCGGGGAAATTTCTGTTGAGATCAACACCATGGGCATTCGCTCGCCCTTGTCCTCCGTATACATCTCCCTCCTTGGAAATCTCATAGCCATCGGGATTCATACTTGGCATTACGTGCAGTCTGACATTTTTAAGTATTTTTGTGACTCTTGCGTCGCTTTCATAGCTTTCGCAAAGATACTTCAGTAATAACAATAAAATTTCTCTGCCAACCACTTCGTTCCCATGCATATTTCCTATATACTTTACTTCCGGCTTGTTCAGACTATGTTCTTTAGGATTTTCTGTTATTTCCATGACATACAATCGACGATGGTTCACAGATTCTCCTATGCTATAAAGGTGTGTAATGTGTGGGTAATTTGAATGCAAACGCTTCAGGTATTTCTCCATCGCTAGATAATTATGATGTTTGAATTGTGTATCGTGGAAGAATCCATATTCATCTATCGGTCTTATAATTTCCTCAACTTTGTCTAAATTTAATTTTCCTATATACAAAGAAATACAGCAATTACAGAGAAGCACCATAGAACTTGTGAATATATTCTAAGACTAACATGCTTTATAATGAAATTGTTAGAGCTCAAATAAAAGATAGATTTAAACAGATTTGATAAATTTTTCACATCATAAAGAGGAAAGCTTACAAATAAATTGTGACGAAAATATAGAATTAAAAGCTTTAAACATATATATCACAACACAAGGTACAGAGAAAATAAAAACTTAACGGAATAGAGAAACAACAAACTTTGGTTTAAAAAAAAAAAACTGTGCTACTTAAGTGGATAAAACATCACAGGATGAGGCTGGAAAATATTTAAGAAAACTAACTCACTGTTTCAGGCAAATACAATACTTTATTTTTAATTCCAGATATCATACATTTAATCCAGATGTATTATACTATACATCACATTACAAATATACCCATAAACATTCACTGTTTTGCATTCTCCTGCCATTGTTAATAATGTTACAGAATAAATGTTCATATATCTTGTACTAAAAATATTTGAACATTTTTATACATTATTCCATTGCACAAAAATGACCGTTACATCGTCCAAAATAAACTGAATAATAAATCTCTTTAAAATCTCTATTCATTTCACATATATTTATTGAAATAAAAGTTCATTTACTTAAAACTTTAAAAACATACTTAAGAAAACAAAGTATTTACTATATTGCTTGTTCATTCAAATAACATTTAACATAACAATCGCGTATTATATACCAGAGAGTATTTAAATAAAAAATGAATCACAGTTTACAATATATTCGTTAACATGGATGTAGTTTAAGTAAAACACGAACAAATGATTTTCAAATATCTACTTTCCTGCAGATATGTAATAACATTTTCATATATTATTTCTCCATACCTTGTGTGTATTTTTCAATGCTCGGTTATGTTAATAAATATATAATCTATGATATAATATGTTGTCATATCAGGTAGTTTCAAATAATCTGGTGTTGCTATATTATCGTATCAGTGCTGTAAAATGAAAATGAGAAAAATATAATAAAACGATTATAAATGATACGTCCGCGAAGATAATAATAAATTTCCACATAAATGGAAGGAATGTAATTGAGATTTTTAAATAAATGCATTTCTCGGACATTAATGATAAAGTTTGATTTAAAAAAAAATAGATAAATAAATAAGTAACGAAAAGTTGTATATTGTACATGAACAGTGTGTAAGAGTAATTACTAGTTGCTATCGTCGTAAGAGACAATTAGTTTATAAAGTGCAGGATATTGATTAAAAAGTGGTAGCATACGAGGGAAATCTACGTCTTGATTACCTTGGTCGTCAAGAAGGTCCTGTTTTAAAGTAAAATTGACAATGATTGGTTCACCTGGTTCTACGGTAACGCTTACTCGTTCGCTTGGTTGATACCTGAAATTGAGAAATGAAATGTGCGATATTTAAAATTCATTTCATCGAGCCACATAATTAGAATGAAGCGATGATATACACACCTTAATAAAAAATACCATATTATAGATTTAAAATGTACTCACCCCCATGCTTCTGCGTGAATAGAGTAAGTTCCAGGCAGTAACAAACGCCAATACTCTCCACGGTTTGTAGTTGAAATATTATGGTCTATTCCATCCACGATGATAGATGCTGCTTCTATAGGCTGACCGTCCGAGTCTGTTACAAGACCTACGATACAAATACAAATAAGCATATCTTACTACATAGTATCGCGTAAGGACAATGTTAAGTCACAGAGGGGATTAGTGACCCACGAGCCTACAGCGTATGCTATAAAGCATTGAAAAGATCTCGCCAAGACGAATCGATTGATACCATTTTTAACTTCGAAATCAGATGGGATCACCTCGAAAAATGGCCTGAAATTTCAAGATTTTGCGGTTTTGAACAAAAGAAACCGGTAGTAAAATCCCAACCGGCCCGACGGACCTCGGGTAGGCACATAAAGAAAAACCGAGGGATGTAAGCGATACTCTAGCAGGCTGGAGCGAAAAATGTGCCTCATGACCTTCATTTCAGGGCCGTGTTGGGCCTGCGTTTGCCCTATGGGCCCCTTTCCTAATGCCCAGTACGAAATCGCCAATGGATTAGTGGCTCATGGAGCAAACACAGGCCCAACACGGTCCTGAAACGAAGGTCACGAGGCACATTTTCCGCTCCAGCCTGCTAGAGCATCACTTACATCCCTCAGTTTTTCCTCAGGTGCCTACCCGAGGTCCGTTGGGCCGGTTGGGATTTTACTACCGGTTTCTTTTGTTCAAAACCGCAAAATCTCGAACTTTGAGGCCATTTTTCGAGGTGATTCCATCTGATTTCGAAGTTAAAAATGGTATCAATAGATTTGTCTTGGCGAGATCTTTCCAATGGTGTATAGCATATGCTGTAGGCTCGTGGGTCACTAATCCCCTCTGCGACTTAACATTGTCCTTTCTTAAAGAATATACAGTAACCTTTCACTCCGATATGCGCTTGCTCAAGATATTTTATAAGAGATTCCTTGTTCATCCTCCAATGCTCCGGCATTGTCGAGGCACTTGGATATTTACAACAACTAAGTTCAAACGTTATCTCGAACGCATTCGAGCGGGCATAATTAAAATCTTGCATTCCGCCAATAACCTCATACCTAGAAAAGATAAACTTCAATAGCATTTTTTTTATAAATGGTAGCCATCTAAAGTTATGAATCTGAATATTTATACTCACCAAAATGCTCCATTAGTGACACCATTTCTGAACACTTCTGGAGGACAGGCGTTACCTGCATGCATTTGTGGGTGATTGTCTGCGTACGCGTGAGCTAAATATTTGAATACCTCGTCATCTGGACTTTTACTTTCAATGCAGCAAGCTCTTGAAATTCTAGAAGAGAATATTCGTATTGTATAACTACCGTAAACCTGTGCAAGGTGTTCAAGGTTTTTCCCGCAAAACGGTGCCAGTATATTCTATGAGTAAAAATAAGAAGAAAGTGTCATGGAAACACAGGCTCATAAATGCTTTATTAAAAAGTTATAGCAAAAGTAGGAAATAACAACGGACTGGTCTTTGAATCGATTGGTGATATTTATCTAGCCTGTTTGTACAGACTGTGTTTACTCATCGAGGTCGCATCAAAAGCTGTATTGAATGAGAAAACCAGTCTGTTGTTAATTCATACTTTTGTTATAACTTTTTATGCATTTATGAGCTTATGTTTGCATGACATTTTTTTCTTATCTTTACTCGTATGGTGTGCTGTATATTTTGTGTAAAATTTAAGATAAAATTATATGCAACAAGTTATTACCCAGAATCATATGGATAACTGGCCACAACAGCACCTCCATGAAGATTTCCAGATAATACAAACGGCTCTGTTGCGATCCATGTCATCATGGCTATAGTTTCATTCTGACGCCCATCTAACAAATTACTGCTTTTCTGAAGCTGGCTGGTTCTTCTGTCGAACTGATCCGGAAAGTCTCTGTTCAGATCAATATGATTTGCATTCTCACGCCCTGAGAAATCCTTCTTTGATTCGCATTTCCCTTCCTAAACAGGGAAACATCGGATTAATAGACATTCTTAAATTGATTTCAATTTGCAGGGATAAAGAATAATGGGGGCATCACCTGTGACTTTTCGAAACCATCGGGATTCATAGATGGCATAAGATAGATGTCAGTGTTGTTCACTAACTTTGTAACTCTATCGTCTTTACCATAATTATGTAGGAGGTATTGAGCAAGGTAAATCAATAATTCTCTGCCAACAGCTTCATCGCCATGCATATTGGCAACATATTTCACCATCGGTTCACCCAGCATTCTTTCTCTGACATTTTCAGAAATCTCGAGGACCAACAGATCTCTACCTTCCACCGACTTCCCTATAGAGAACACTTTCGCTAAATTCGGATACTTCTGGACCAACGAATTGCACAACTGTTTAAGCTCCTCATAATTTGTGTAATGAGGAATGATAAAGTCTTCGTCCAACTTTTCTTCGGTATTTATCGCAAGACCGTTAATAATCCCGATAAGCGAACAAAGGAACAGGAGAGTACCACATGTAGTACCTATTCGTACCATGTTTGAAAATATATTTGTGCAATAGGGTGATAAACGCTCTTAATTTCAATAAGGCATTCTACGCGATCCAACATACACAATGTCGATGAGGCATACTGATGGTATCATGGCATACTGATGACGTCCGCAAGTGCAAGCGTGGGCAGAGTAGGGTGGGATGTACAATAAACGATGCATGTACGTATACATCCCTACCCACTGTGTTCTTCACTGCATATTACAAAGAAAGTCTTCTCTCCTCTCTTGAAAATGTTTCCGAACGAATTATCGTGAATTATTTATCTATCAATCAAATTATTAAATAAGTAGCTTTAAAATGATTTAGAAGCCTTTAAAATAAATGTTATTAAAAAATTATAATCTTTTATTGGAAAGATATCGATACTATCGATGGATATTTGAGTGTGTATGCGAACGTTGGATATTATCTAGATAAAAATGCTATATAAATAATAGATATTAAGCGTATCTTTATTCATGTAAAAGAGTTGAGCCACCCAGATTATCATCATTCTATTAATGTACAATTTTAATCTAGATACAATATTTTCTTATCTCTCTGACGTTGCGCGTGGGGGTTCGAAACCGGGAAGAAGAAGGAAGTTTGCTTTTAAATATTGACGAGCTCGATCCTCTTCATTTCTTTTTTAGAATACAATTTGTAATAAATTGTACTAAATCATTTACAATTGTTTTACTTTTGCATGCTTGTTATTTGAATAATCTATTTATCTTTATCATATTTATACAACTTATGCCATTTAAATAAAAATTTAAAATACAAAGCACCAACATTTACGAAACACTAATATTTCCCTTTTTTTTGAGCATTGTGATTCGCTGTCAAACTAGAGAAATTGTGCACACTTATTCAAATTCACTATTGGAAAGATCGCGAAAAATACAGGTTATGTTTACGTGTTCTGCGCACTTGTTCAGTTTGAGGAGATATTGAGAGATATTCATAATTTGTATTATTAAGACTACCAGTATCTTGAAAAATAACGTGCCACAAATATGTCTAGCAGCAAAGAGGGAAAACAGTAAGTGATGTAAAAATGTGAATAATAAACTATAACCTTTATCATAAATGTCCTAAGAAATACAATGAAATACAATTGATCATTGTAAATAATTTCAGGTATGGTTTAATTTTACCAAAGAAACAGCAACCAGTGCCTCCAAGGCCTACTAATATATTTGCAGATGACAATGATTCGGACGAAGAAGACGGTACTGATTGGGTTAAAAAGGCTCTTAAAGCAGAAGGGGAGAAAAATAAAATTAAAAAGCAGACCAAATTAAATATGCAGAAAGCGTTACAGGAAGACCCAACGATATACCAGTACGACGAAGTGTATGATAACATGGAACGTACAAAAACCCAATTAAGAGAAGCAAAGAATGAGAAGAAAAGACCAAAATATATCGAAAATCTTTTGAAAGCTGCGGAACGAAGGAAAAAAGAACAAGAATATAGAATAGAGAGAATGGTGCAGAAAGAACGAGAAGCGGAGGGGTCAATGTTCGCGGACAAAGAGAGTTTTGTCACCTCCGCTTACAGGGCAAAATTAGAAGAATTCAAGAAAATGGAAGAAGAAGAATCTAGGATGGATAACTTGGAAGCTATCGCAGATGTTAAAAAACAGCAGGATATGTCTGGATTCTATAGACATTTATACAAACAGACTATTAAAGACCCTGAAGAATCTGAAAAGGTGGACGATATAAGTGAAAATAAAACTGATTTACTTAATGAAGCAGAAACTGTAAATAATGAAGAAAGTACAACCACACCGAACGAAGAACCAATTACGAGTAAGAAAGCAAAAACAGTAAGACAGTATAGACAAAGAATAATAGAAGAAGAAAGCGATACGGATACAGAAAGTCAAGAACCAGTTGAAAATACAACAAATGCTTCTTTGTCTGGAACACGCGAAGATGTTGAAAAAAATATAGTAGAGCCTGACAATAAAAAACCAGAAACTGAAGATTCGGAATCCAATACAACGCATAATGAAGTTACAACGGAAAGTACCTTAACTACAAAGAATAGTGAAAGTGTACCAGAGAATGGTGAGAGCAATGAGAAGAGCGAGGATGAAATAAATAAACTTAAAGTTACTGCAAAAGCAAAAATAGAAGCAGAAAAGAAGGAGAGGTCGAAAATTTGGGAGAAGAGAACAGTTGGACCTACATTCGAAGCAGCGTTACAGAGATATTATGAGAGAAAAGCTATGAGATTATCTGGTGTATAGCTATAATTGTTTAAAGTAGGCTTGTATAACTAACGAGGAATGCGGAGCATTTTGGAATAGATAGAACTGTTTTTACACCAAAAAATAGGTGTACATGCAAACAGTTACACCAGCTTGGTTTAACGGTATTTATACGTTGAAATAGGTTCTAATTAATTGTTGCCATTTCTTTCCAAAACTGTATTTATAGTACAGGATATACATCTTTTTATTATAGTATTCGTAACATGTAAATTAAAAAAGTGTAAAATACCTACCATTAATACGTTCATCAATTGTATTAATGATACAATGCATTCTGTACAAATGTTTATAATCAATGCAAACGGATGGTTTTAAAATAGTCTTATCTGTTGAGAATGTCTATGAATACGATATAATGCGAAACTATTACTATTATATATCAGATGCAAGAAATATAGTGAAATCGAGGCACGTTCAAGTGGTATGCAAAATGATATTCTTGTATGTATTAACTACTACATGTACTTCCAAGTACATATTTTAAGGCTGCATTTGCTCTGGGCTCTTGCCTTTCTCATAAGTTCCCTACACTTCTTCTACCTGATATAGATGTGATTGTTTCTGTACTATTAATGATACTGATAAAACTCCATGTAAATATAAATACTTTTTATCAGTCTTTGAATCGTTTTAAGTACTATAGGTAAATTTTGATTAGTTAAAAAGAATTTCAAGATGCCTGTAGGATTCTCTACCAGGATATTACAGTGTTATAACTTTTGCGAATAAAATGAATAACTAAAAGTATATCGTTCTTACATAACTTACAATCTCAAAATGATATTGTATCTAAAAGGTATATGTATTCTTTTATTATACAAAATATATGTTTCTTGAATTTTAGCTAGATGAAATTAACTGGGGCTTCATGTGGCCAGTATCGCCGTAAGTTAATAATGCTACTCTACCGCTAGGATGAATAGAGATCCACGTAATACTTGCATGATTTAAGCATAGGCGTAACCAGCCTTCGGGTGGAAATTGCAGTGCTCTGTAAGAAATAACGATTTTTAAAGAGCACACCTATACATTGATATATAAATGAAGTATAAAAGTGTAAATTACCGGCACACAAAATATCTAATAACATTTGCATGGCACACAAGAATAGTATAAGAGTCTTTCTCTTGGCTATGGTCAGCGCGATGGAAATATTTTCTAAATGCAGCTTCTATTCTAGGCCCATCCTCGTAAAACTGAAATTTATTATTTTTGAAAAATATAAAACTATGTTGGAAGGTTTTTCAATTACGTATAAGTATATCAAAATTACATGTATTTCGGACTTCCAGTGTCCAATTGGCGGCTCAGGTGGTATAGGTACACCTTCGGTAAGGAACGAATCATCTTCTACAGCTATATTTTTAAGGCTTCCTTCTATAATTTTAGCTGTCTGTTGAGCTCGGGTCATTGTCGATCTTACAATCATAGAATATGGGAAACCTAGCTCTTGCAATCTTTTCCCTGTTGCATCCGCCTGTTGCCTACCTTTATCCATTACGAAGATTTTTATCATTACTAACATTTCAAGGTGGCATAATTTGTATTTGGGGAACACTGACCGAGATCTGTAAGAGTCCTGTCAGTATCTACTTTGCCTCCAAGATTGTACTGCCCGTGGCGAATCAAAATTAAATGGCGAATGGCTTTTGATTTCTTTGTAGCTAATTCTTTGTTGTACGTATTTTCATCGGATTCAGATTGAATTTTAATCGGTCTTACTAAGCTTTTTGGATCTCGTCTGTAAATGAAATTATAAACCAAAATGAGGATTCAGTTATGTACGGGTAGGAGAATAAAAAAATGTAAAATAGCTATGTATCATGTTTACGGATATTTAAGAGACCCATTACTTCTCATTTGAAGCGATAAATGATATGTATCCCCAAATTCTTTGTCTATAATCAACATTGGAAAAAAAAGAAATAGAGTCCTAATTACATATTGACGTTAAATTATACGAAGTCACTGATACGTTTTATCAACAACGATGACAACAATGATGAGGAGTACAACCTATCCCAATTATGGTCCCATTTGACTGACGGTGTAGTATTGGTCGTCCAGGAATTGTGGACCTTTAGAGATTCTTTATTACCATAGCCATTCAAATAAAATAATGCTGCACCACTTAATGCACCAAGTCCGGTGGCCCATTTTTTAAAACTTGAACTCGTAGACATCGTCCCAATTTGTAGTTACGTTACCTGACGTTACCACACGGCTATGGTGCAGCTGGGTGCAGCTAAGCTACCAGGCGTGGGCACTCCTACCAAAATCCATGGTCGGCCAAAAACTTCTAATCCTTAGCTCGATTGGCGCTGGTGTCGCGTGTTTCAACGTTTCACGCCTGGACCTGAAGGACGGTGCATAAAATAGACTTATCGACGCGGGGAAGGACGATATACTCACGGTCACTTGTAAAACGAGAGCGGGAAACCTTCTATACATTTAAATTTTAGAATGAAAAAGGGAAAAGACTGGAATAAAATAAAACATCCTTATCACATTTATATCTGCACTCATTGTGCGAAATAGAAACTATTGCATAACGCTGTACCATATTAAATTTTTTTATTTTATTATCTTATAGCAGTGTAAAATATAATCTCCAGTTATTTTAATTTTTTTGCAGCTACTTAAATATTATTTATACTGTGATATAACTTGAACTACATTGTGCACAGGAACTGTTGAATGTTATCTACAATCACACATTTATTACAATGTTGTGCGGTTTTTACTGATACGAGTCCATTAAAAGATTACCATCCCTATCTTTAAGACGTATTCTACCATTCGAATACCGTGTTTCTTGAGTACCATCGGGATAGAGCAGTTTAACAGTGCCATCAGGATATTCTCGTCTCTATAATTCACGAAAGGAAATGTCAGTCTACGATCAAAATATTAATACGCGCGTTTATACATTGTTACTTATTACTTTATGATCTTTAGTATGGATTTCTTGTTGCCCGTTTGGTAAAGTAAGGATCTTTTCTCCATTAATAAAAGTTTGAATCAATGTTCCATCCGGTAGTGTCCACTTTTCAGAGCCATCTGATTCTCGGATTTGTACCGAACCATCTGGAAAAGATACTTCCACTGTTCCAGTCTGCGATCGCCTCTCTACTTGACCACTATACAATAACGAAAGTGTCATTCAATGTGCAATTACATGTCAGCTTTTAGATACTGAACTCCATAGTAACTTACCCAGCAAATTCTAAAACTTCTAAGCCATCTGGCATTGTTGTATGCCACGTATGAGTCGATGCATAGAAATATTTTACTTTTCCATCTGTATTAGTTTCACGAACATCTCCATTATAAAATATTAGCTTAGTCAGACCTTGATCTGGAAAGATCTTCTTGACATTTCCATTTGGATACCAATATTCTATACGCCCATCAGGATGTTGAATCTGCCTTATGTCCTGCTCATTGATCTTAGAACTATTCTGACAAGACGAGGGTGTAGCTTTCGTATGTGCAGTTAATGACGATTCATCTGGTGATATCGATGGCAGTTTGTTATTATGATTTTCATGAGACATTTTAGTGGGAGATATAAAATGCGCATAATCATTTTCCATGCGTAACGGGACGTTATCATTTGGATTGGAATGATTACTAGATGCAACATCGGAATCTTTGTTTGTTCTTTCAGCATCATCTTCCAATGTATTCATCCTTCTGTTTAAGTTTTTTAATTTATCATGCAACTCGAAATTAGGCTCACTGAAATTTTCTGAAGTATGCGTGTGTTTTTGAACTTCCATCACATCCGATGTCGCTTCTTTAATTAGATTTTCATATAAATTACGTTTCCTAGCAATATTTACCATACTTGTCTGAGATTTTTGTAATTTTTCATTAATAACGCTCTTATTACCAACGTAATTATATCTATCTTCTTCTTCTATATTCTGAGCGTCAGCCATACCAGCTGTTTTCATCGTTGGTTCTACCATCTTCTGATCGCTATCATCCGATGATGAATTATCATGATTCTTTTTAGACTCATTACGCTGCGCGCTAAGCTGTTTATTAATTTGATGAATTGCTTTTGTGTTTGAATAAGTTCCAGGTTTCCCTTTACTTCTAACATTAGTTTTCTTCAAACTTTGCAATCTCTCGACCTCTTGCTTTAATTTTAAATTCTCTATTTTTAACACTCTCATCTGGCACTTGTGCCTGGATTGTGCAGCATTCCATCTACTTTCCTTTACGTGCATTTCGTCCCTTAATTTATCTATTTCTTGCTTCAAACTTTGTAGTTCTTGCCTCTCCAATTTACTTTGTTGAGCTTTCTCTTGCGCATCTCGCATCCTACTTTCTAATGCAGTTTTTTCACGTGTCAGCTTCTTCCTCTCTTCTTGCAAACGATCTTCCGCTTGTTTTCGAGTCTCCTCTAAGATTTTCTCTTTCTCCGAAAACTCTTTGTGCAAGGTTCTATGATCTTCTTGTATCTTCTTGCGCTGAGTAGATAAAGCTGTACTTTCCTTGCGAAATATATTAATCTCTTGCTCGAGCTCTACTAAACGGGTTTTTAAAAGTTCTGACTTAAAAATAGTGTCATTCATTTCTTGCAAATTCTCCTGATCTTTCTGATCTTCAATTACAAACACATTGTTAGAATTACCTACGCATTTATCAGCTTTTCGATTGTCATATTTCTCTAAACCCTTTGACGACTCTTTAGTATCATAAAACGCATTAGTGTCCTGCGATGTTAAATTCTTTTTATTGTATTCGTGTAAAGCACTCTGTTCATCGTCTCGAGATTGATCGCTAATATCCGAGTATTCTGACTCATCGTTATAAGTAACTTGATTAGTGTCTTCATTGCAATTAAAATCATTCTCCTGCCTTGTATTTCCAAGACTTTTTCCTTTATAATTTAGTTCTTCTTGCATGTTACATTGTTCAAATTTGGATGCGCAGTTATTATTCTGTATGTTGCCTTCGACTATAATAGGTGATCGTCGTTCTTCGAATGGTAGCGACAATGTTTCCGTATCAGATATTTCTGAAGTTAAAGTGTCGTTCCAAACCTTTTTGTCGGATAAATTGTTTATTAGGAACGAGTCAGTTGATATACTAGATGTATCTGTTAATCCAATAGTTTTGTACTCGTTATATTCAGAGAATCTGACGTGAAGACTAACGTCCGCTTCGTTATTATTATCTACATTAGAACAGTCATAAGAGTCTCCTTGACTATGCATAGACTGAACTTGATTCCTTAATAAAGTCTGCCTCTTTATATCCGTATCCATTTTATTATTTTCTTTAGCATCTTGTTGTAAAGCTGTTTGAGTTAAAAATGATGCAAAATTGTAATAAGAATCGTTGTTTTTATTAGAAGTACATATATAAGCTTGATTAGACTTTAAAGTTGCCTGTGCCTTAGGATGTTTAATTATTGGACTCGGTTGTTTTACATTAACTATACAATCTTTTATATTGTGTCCGTTTTTCTTCGCTTTAAAGGGTGTCGATTGTTGCAGAAATGCAAGGACTGTGCTAGACGTGGAACAGAAACTAGAATTCTCTGCTTTTTCTTCTAACAGTTCGAATATTCTTACTTCCTCCATTTCCTTTTGTGTTCCTGATTGGAAATCTGAGGTATTTAAGTCGCCTACGTTCTTAACTTTACTAAGACCATTTTCCAATCGAGTAACCGCAGTACTAGACTCGGATTTGCTGCGAACTTTATTTTTCGGTAATGGCACATCTTTTAAAGATAAACGTTTCTGCGATACAGCGGTATGATGCGCATTCTTTGTTGGCTGTGTATTTTTCGGAGGTCGAGTGGTATGACTATACTTTGGTTCGCTCTTAGAATGTTTTGAATCTGATTGTGTATTAACAGAAAAAGATGCACTACGCGATCTCTTTTTTATCGCAGGAACATGCAACTTCCGATTTAACTTAAACCGATTCAAACCCTCCCCCTTCCTTAGGAACGGCTTTTTTACTTTGTTTACTGGAGCATTATTAGCTCTTTCGGAAGGCTTAGCTTCAGAGTCTTTTAATCTCTCTTCGAGTAATGTATGAAAATCTTTCTGTGGAGAAGGAATTGGTATATCATCGATGCTGTGATTAATTATAGTTTCAATAGACGGCAATGGTGCTACTCCGTCTATAATAAAATGTTCTACATCTTTTTCTCGTTTCGGAGAAGGTAACGTTAATCTTATTTTTATGTCAGACATCACCTTGCCTTTGCATTGTTCTTTTGTACGACTATCGATATTAACTACTTTTTCAACTAAGTTTTCCACAGGAGATCGTTCAGGAATTATACATTCAAAATCATTTGTATATTGACTAACAGACGATTCGCTATTATTCATCATTTCTATGCTGCTTTTCTTCTCCCACGAGTTATTATACACCGATAGCTCCTTATTATGAATCTCAATACTTCCTTTGCTTTCATTTAAATTATTTTTACGCGATATACTACCATCCATGTCCAGCTCTTGTAACGATAGCTCTAATGCTTTACACATGCAATCTTGTTCCTGAGTTAACATCTCTCTCTGTATCTGTTGGTGCTTCAATAATCGCTCTTGTTGCTCTAACTGCCATTGCCTTAACTTTTGCAAACGTTCGACTATAGACGCTTCTAGATCCATTTTTTAAATAATATGTAACATATCTACATTACTATGTATAACGTTAAAGCGAACAAAATGTACACGTGTATGGAATGATTAAAGATTATTTACATATTTTTGAAACCATATCCATAAATACACACATTTTAAAACGCATTATTTATATAACTCATACTTAGCAAATAATTTCCATTATGACGCGTAGACAAAATATGAAATAATAAAACGCATCGGACGATAAGATTCGTTAAAAGAGAAGTATGTATATACGTATAAAAGTTAAATGTTTACTAATCGTCTTCAATTCAGATGTTCTTTAGTATACAGATATACCTTTTGGTAAAAGCCGTTTATTAAGACGATAAAAAATCCATATGATATAAACTATGCTTGTCAAACTAGTTTTTCCGTTGTCAAATAAACACATAAGATAATTGTTTTTGAATTGTGAACCGTTTTTCAATTTAAAAGTAATATCACAGACAAGGTAGAAGATAGAGTTTACATCTAATGCAAATTTTCGTCATACGCCGCGGTGACCTTTACCATTTCCGTGTCGCATGCGACGTTATCGATTCAGAGTGGAATTCGATCGCCATGCTACTAGCGTTCAGAATTAAAATTAAATATGGTGAAAATTCTACGGAAAACGGAAATGCAAATCCATCTGGATCAATAATATGAATTAGTACATACTTACTCATTTTTGGAATGTCGTAATTATCCACTCACGAAGTTTATTTCGTTAACAACTAAGCTTAAGCGTTAAATAAAGCGTTAATTGATTGTTCACATTAGTCCAGCTGGAGCGGGGCCCGATTTAGAGGGTGTGCAAGCAGGGCAACTCCCAGAGCGGCAAATTTGGAAGATAGAGAAAATTAAAATCAATAAAAACCAACAAAAAAAGTAAAAATTTTTGAAAAACCGGTGATAAAGTAGATAAGGTTTTTGTTATTCAACAAATACCTACAAAAAACTTCACTCCCTGTGAAGAATTCTATTTTAAAATAATTATTTATAATTAAATATAAAGGGGGGCAAAAATGATTTTTGCCTAGAGTGGTGGCAGAGCAAGACGGCTGTGGCAGAGCTAGGTCGGGCCCTGAGCTGGAGCACAGACTAAAGTGGCGCGAAAACTCAGAAATGCCAGGAACGAGGATAATTGAAAATTGAAAGTGGTGGAATAACAGTCGATAAGAAAATATTAATTTTATATGATTTAATATAAATTTCTGTTCAATTCAAACATAAATATAAAACATTTCATTCTCCTAGTGTCTAGACAAATTTCTGATTTTATTAAAACTTTCGAGGGTATAATAACTCTATAGAATTGTTATAAATAAATCCTGATATAAGATTATTTCTTGGTCTATAATATTCTTTCTTTCATGTTCATGTAACAATAAGCTTTTACAACATTCGCTTCTGTTACATGAAAAGTGATGCAACCAATGTGTCTTATACAATTTTTATTACAAATTACAATTGTGTAGAAAGCAAAGGATCTTAAAAACATTAGTTTCTAGCTATAGGAAACTGATTGTTCCATACATACTGTGTACTTAATCTGATGCAGTTGACGAGAAGTTTTCTACATTTGATCTCTATTAAGTAATTGCGACAGGATTAAAATGTCTTAACTTAGACGAATACTTAATCATAAAAGGAGAAACTAACTATAAAGTGCGATTATTATAATCCGTTTCAATATATTCTCGTAATAGAGGAAACATATTTAATCATTAAATATCATGCACATCCCAAAGTCTCGTCGACAGTATGAACAATATTTTGAGAAACCTTTTTACAAAAATGATAGTTAAGATTTCATAAAATCTGCAATCAATGTATTCGCTATAACATACTCAACTGTAACGTTTTCTCAACAATTAATACAATGCCCCCAGCATAGAATTTTATTCGAATTGATAGTATTTATATAAAGTCGCGATACTTTATAAAAAATATACTCGTGTACTTACGGAAATACTTCATTGTAAAATTAATACAATAACTTTCCACTCATTCGTTGAATTATGTAATTCAATGCTAAGCACATTCAGAAATTGTCTTCATGACTAACTTCGTGAATGATGAGAAATATCAGACTATTTTGTAAACAAAGCTTGTGAATAAAATTACATTCACTATTAATTTAAATTCATGCAATATTTTGTAAAAGTTTTCCTTCTGAACAGAAAAAACAACCAAAAAAAAAAATTCTACACTAGAATTATAAATGTTGTACTGTTCAAATAGTTTCGTTAATATCATCAGATAATTATGATGTACCATTATCAATTCATTAAACATGGAAAGCAATACTTAATGTAACTAAGAAACGTCCATAGATTACTTTGAAATATAATTCTACTGGGTGTTTTAAAAAATAACATACTTTTCCAAGTGCTCGGTTGTGAAAAGTGATGATTAGTCAGTAACTATACGTCGGTATTTTCTATTAGGAGGAAACACTTCCTCGTCTTCGTCTTTATCGGCTGAAAGGAAAGGATCATCGTAAGCATAATTCGGTGCCCATTTTAGTAATAATTTCTCAAAGAATTCTTCTAAATTTCGAGCCTCTTGATATACTTGCGACTCGACCTGAACAAAATAAAGATAAATGGATTATTAACAGTTAATACATATGTTTGGAACTTTTAATACACTGCATACTTACAGGATTGTACGTAAAAGCATTCTTGAACATTAGTCTGATGTCTGCCATAACTTGTCTCAAGTCTGCGTAATGATTCGGATGGTCAGGTTTTAATTTGTCTCTAATTACGTCCAACGCAATTGGTTTCTTTATAATACGATGATAGTCGACTATCTGTTGGCAGCAAATTACGTAACATATTACTTCTGTATCTTTGTAGGTTTCTACCGCACACACGCAAACCCTCGTGTAATAAACTTACTTCGGTAGAAACAACTTCGCGGAAGGGTAAACTTTGCTCGTACTGGCAATAAAGTTCTAGCACGATTCTCTGCGCGATTCGCAACTCTTTCGTGCTTATCGTGTTTGGCCTTTTCTCTCCAGGCGCATCGTCCGAACAATCGAGTACATTTGTACATAGCATGCACTGCCAAGTTTCGCTTTCACTAGCGCGGGCAAAGAAATTTCACGTCAATTACAGGATTATATGCCAATTACATTATACTGCTCGTATACTTACTCGGGAAAGGATTTTAAACTAGGAATATGACAATACAAGTGGAAGACTTTTGGACATTTATCACAACATAGCACTGCGTCTCCTCCATCCATGCATACGGCGCACCAATCTTCGTTCGGATCGTCCTTTGTCATGGACGCTGCGGCACTTTTTGTATTATCTAATGAACATATAATTATGTACGCGCGTTTATCACTTTAGGATTACGTGTCATATTCTTCTAAAAGTATTTCAAATGTTAATTACATGTTTATGCCATCCCTCGTTCCGCTTAGAATCATTTAGTACACCGCGAGGTATTAAAGGTTTATTTAAGCTATCAAAATACCTGATGAATTCTCAGCCATCGGGTTCATTCCCTCATCGGTGGAACTATCTACTTGAGTAGAATCCAATTGATTTCGTTGGGCTTCCGGTATTACCACGATCCCATTGCTATCTAATTTCGCAATAGTTAGCATCAAGTCATTCAACGATTTCTGACAGAACTTGTCCAAACTCTTCTCGGTCTCGTCGGATTTCCCCGGTGGCACGGGGCTGGGCGTCTTGGGTACCGACGAGCTGACTGTATGGCCAACAGAGGCTACACCTTGCAACTGCGGCGGATTATCGGTGGCAGTGCTCGCTTGTGTATTATATTTTTGATTGGCATTTGATTGTTGATTCTTTAACGTTATTTTGTAAGTATCGTTGATAGGAACTGGCATGGGCGGCGTGGCTTGATGGCGAGAGGGGTAATAAGGAAGACAGGGATTAACGTTCTGCGGTATGTGCCAACGAGCTGCAGCGGGTTGTTGGACAGGGTAATTTAAATGCTGCGACGGGGATGCTGGGTTGCATTGCTGGAGCCTCATACCAGGCACCATGGACGTATTTGTCGGTTGATAGGCGTGTGGGGGCACTGGGCGTTGCGAGTTACTCGAAGGGTACCTGTAACTCGGTGGCACTCGGTACGGGACGTGATTCGTGGAAGGTCGGTAGGGAGGAGGATTGTGCGCGAGAAGCCCGCGCAAACTTGTATTTTGCCCTAGTTGATCTATGTGAACTTGCTGATGGGGATGTGTAGACGACGTTACTTGCTGATGACAACTCCCTAATGGGCGTTGCTGCATCATCATCGGCTGTTGCAATCTGTTATTAAAGTTCACTCCATACGGCACGCGCGGCTGATGTGCCTGTGGCGACGATCGAGGTGGCAGATTATTCATAGGATAATGTTGCATGTAATTTTGTGACTGTGCTTGCTGCTGGTGTTGCTGATGCTGCTGGTGTTGGTGCTGCTGTTGCTGAGGTGTTAAATGAAGAGGCACTTGTTGATAGGAATTCTGTTGCATATTGTTTGATTGCTGCGTAGCAGGAGCTAGCTGTGCGGCTAGAGGAGAACCATCCATCTGAACAACCGATGGATTCACTTGCTTTTGCTCCGGCGGAGATTCATTATACGACATAGACGGTGCATTTATTCCACCTAATGGAGATATCGATGGATATACTCTACCATCCACGACTATTGCTCCGATCGATGATACCACTGGAATTTAAAAAGGAGTATTCAATTTTGCAGGTCTCGTCGCGCTAGTACGATTAAAATGATAAAAGATTTTCAATTCATAGCAATATCACAAACTTCTGATATTTAATAATATAATTAAGCACCTATTTATATTAATTTAACCTTTTATCAAGTCTGGTACTTTTTCCAAAGACAAATGTATTCTAACAGGTATTTCTGGATTTGGAATGTCAGCTCGTCTGCTTTTTATCCTTTGCAAATGACTGGTAACGGATCTAGAATAATGATATTATATGATAGACGAATATTTGACAACGAGAGCTATGATACATACTTTTTACTGTAGAGTAATTCCATGTCTGAACCCTTTTTCAAGGCGTGACTCACAAACTGAATACAATGGTCCGTAAGCTTTGACAATTGATCTAACGCAACTTTCTTCTCGTTCAGCGTGTTCTGCTTTTGATCGCATACTTCGTTCAAGCGCATCACTAATTGCTTTCCTCGTGTATTAATTGCGTTCGTTAATCTGCAAGAACGACGAGCACAAACTGTCGTTAAATGTCTTCATATAGAAATATAGAAAGCTTATAATAACTTACTGCACCACCATTTGCGTTATATCTTGCACCAAGTTCTTCTTCTTTTCTAAAATAAGAACTTGTCTATCCTCTATAACTTTCATTGCACTTTTCAGCAGAACTCGTTTATAACTAAAAGCATAAACAGAACAAGTTCTTACACAATACCGGTACATCCAAGTAAAAGCGCTATGGATGAAATACAAAAGGCAAAGGAGTTTTACCTGACTTCTTTGAGTAAAGTCGATACAGACGCGCGCGTTTCAGCAGCAATTTCATGAATAAATTTGTACTTGTGATCTCTGTGCTCGCTTAGCTGACAATCCCTACAAGTAAGTTTATCACATGTTTGACAAAATAAAGACAGTTGCTCGTGCGAATGAATTGTACAAAATAAATAGCCAGGTATCTTTTTGTTGTCCTTTTTAACATTATCCCTATCATTGGCAACTTCGTCCTTTGGTTTAATCGTATGATCCTTTGTTATTTTTAATCTTTGATGTGCCTTGAAGAATATAAAATTCAAAATAATTTCCAATTACTTTCCAAAGAAATAAGTATAAAAAGATTGATATCAATTCCACAGTTCAATTACCATAACACAGTTCTGACAAATGTATTCTTCGCATTCTATACACCAACTTGTAGCGGTAGCATTGTCGTGGCAACTTGTGCATTTTTTCTCTTCTTCCGTTTCTTTAGACTCGTCGTCTGTACCCGGACTACTATCCTCCTCCATGAGCTTCGAAAGGAATCTGTTTTCGATTAAATTATCCGCTTGGGTGGTGACATTGCAGATTTGACAAGCAACTACGTTGCTTTCCACTGTGAACATTCACAAAAATTTATTTCAACCAAAAGTTTATTCGTTGTTTACAAAGGAATCATTAAACTCTGTTCTGTCTTTCCAAACTAATTATTCAATATAAAATTTGCCCGACTCCGATTTCAGAAAATAACTTTCGATTTTTAACGAAAATAACACTTTTACGTTTACAATTTAACAATTTACAATTTCCATTTTTGCAGGCCCAGGAACTCAAATTTCCATGTTTTCATTCTATCAATATCCGTTTTAAAAACAAATCAAAGCATGTATAATTTAAAGTGACTAAAATTTATCATCATACGTTAAGACTGAAACAGGCAATGTAACTAAATGAATACGAGCACAATGAATATAATTATCACAAATCTTTTTACAAATACTGTAATGTGAATACCGAGAAAAAAGCTGAACCGTAAATAAGAGTGCATAACGTAGCCTTACACAAAACGTCCACGTCGACCGACGTATTGGGATCGGTGAGCTTAGTGTTGACACATGCGGAGCATGCTGCATGTAAACACTCGAGAAGTTTCGGATCGTCGCCGCAGATAAATGTCTTTCCACAGAACACACATTTCGATAAAAAGGCACGCGTCTCGTGCTCCTGACCCTCGGTCGTGCACTCGATACGTTGCTCGCACTCTTCCTCGATGCAAACGCCCTGCACTTGAGATTGTTGCGCGTCTTGCTTCGCGGCACTCTGATCCATTGGCTCTTCCTTGACCGTCGCCAATGGGCCCGCTGTTAATAGCTCGTTCGTCCGAGTCTCCATGTTAAATGTATCTATGCGCAAACAGCTACGCACGCGAATCGTTTTTACGACTTATGAAAATATATCTGTCTTAAACTGTATAGCGCCATGGTCCACCATGCTACATTACTCGACTCCATTCCACTTACGGGAGTTCAGATAGGAGACTGTATACTGGAATTAATCCTGCGTGCAGTAACGCCATCTGATGTAGAGGACTCGATAATTCCGGAAGTTTCAGAATGGTAATCCTCATGAGAATCGATATGTTTTGGCAAACTTGTCGCGTTATTTAAAGTTCTCTTCTTCGCTCTGTTTTAAACTCAGAAGGCTAAGCTGATATTTTGTATGGTTCTTGTTAAGTAACTCTTCTTATTTTACGCTTAAAAATGCAATCGACCAACACGGTTTTATTTAGAATGCGCCCTAATTAACCTTAAGGTGAAACGTAAAGGGTTGTTCACAGTGCTTGACTCTTTTGTGTTATTGTTACACTAAAGCTACATGAGGATTTACTGTAGAATTTTAATTTACATTACTTTCACCAACTTTCACGTAGCACACAGAACTTGAAAGTTTGTAAATAATAATACGTGATAAAGAGGATTGAAAACTAAAAAGTATTTTGTGCCCTTGAATCATGCATTTAAATATGGAGAAGTTAATAGGTACGTGTTCTTAAATAGAAGTAATTTCTTGTCTGTTGTATTGTATTGTTGTAAATGCAGGTAATTTACAGATAGCTTTGCTGATGGCGATCATGAAAGCGATGATAGTTCTGACAGCGATGACAGTGACGATAGCATGCAAGTATGCACGGATGATAATGATTCTCTGAGTAGCAGCGATACATCCGATTCAGAAGACGAGAGTGAAAAAGATTCTGGTTTCAATAACAATCAGGCTCCTGTCTATGCGAGTATGTTTGATACCGTTTTATGTTCAAATCATGTAAACCCAGTCAATTCAATTGAAACTGATTAATATTTTGTAAACATTAAGCATTGCCCTAATTATATTAGCGCGTTAATTGTATTTATTTGTTACCAATTATAAAACTCAAATAATTATTCTACCATCGTTCTTAAAGGTTGTAGCGCAGGACCAGTTACATTGAACGCGGATGAGGAGGAAGATGAAGTTGTAAAAGCAATAATTAGATCAAAGGATGCATGTACAAACCATCCTCCGCCTATTACTACAGAGGATCATATAGTGGACATATGTTTCCATCCTAATAAGGACATTATTGCTGTGGCTAACATAGTAGGAGATGTCTACTTGTAAATCTTATACTTATATGATATTACACAGTGATTCACTATGAGTAATACTACATAACGATACTTACATGAATCCTTTCAGGTACAAATTTAGTAACACAGAAACCGAACTTGTGTCAACTTTAGAATTGCACCTCAAAGCGTGTCGTGACATAGAGTTTAATGAAAGCGGAACAACTTTATTTTCTACTGCCAAGGATTTATCTATAATGCTCACTGACATAGAAACTGAAAAGTTAACGAGATTGTATGAGAACGCACACGAGTACGCATGAAATGGCTTTTCTCGATTTATGAAATTTTATGATTTCGTATAGAATTAATAAATAATTTGTATCTTAGAGAACCAATCTACACGATGACTGTGATCGGAGAAAATGCATTTGCGACGGGAGACGACAATGGCGTAGTAAAACGTAAATAATTGTATTCTTCGTTTTTGGTATCACATACTTATATGCAAATTGTATTTTTAGTGTGGGATCTTAGGCAAAAAGAAAGTACGCCTATATTTTCATTAAAGAAGATGGAAGATTATGTGAGCTCTATTATAACGAATAGAGAAGCAAAGTATTTGGTATGTGCCAGTGGAGACGGATCTCTTACTACATTTAATATACCGGGAAAGAAATTACATGTTCAGTCGGAAGAATATGAAGAGGAGTTAACATGCCTTGGTCTGTTTAAAAATGAAACAAAAGTTTTGGCGACTACTAGCAAAGGAAAAATGTATGTGTACAATTGGGGAGAATTTGGTCTTCATTCGGATGAGTTTCCAAGTGTAACCAAGAAGGCTATAAACTGTATGGTTCCAATCACTGAGAATGTTGTGATAACAGGAGGAGAAGATGGAATACTTAGGTAAGACATAATTCAACTATTAAAATATATCGATATACTTATACAAAGTAATATATATTTTACCTCAATGCGTAGAGCCACAAGCTTATTTCCTCATCACAATCTGGGAGTAGTAGGGCAGCATAGCTTGTCCATCGAAGCTCTCGATGTTAACGGCGATGGTACTTTAATTGCATCTTCCTCGCATAACAACGATATCAAATTTTGGAATGTACAGTATTTTGAATCTCTAAACGTTGTTGAGCGTGTCAAAGGCGGGAAACAGAAACAATTGAAACACAATCTTCCAAGTAGTAAAATTGATAATGCGTCAAACTTTTTTTCGGACCTGTAATGTTAAGATAAATATAATAATAATTTATGCATAATCTTGTGTATTTATTTTCAAAATTATAACTTTATATATGGTAAAGCATAAGAGTTATCAGGTATATTATTCATAAGTTACTGAACATTTGTATTTTTATATGCAATTTGCTTTTTAACGGATAACTGAAATATAATACAGACGTTGATCGTTTATGTTGATACTGAGAAATTGATCGCTGTATTATATTTGCCCGAAGCTGGCAATAGAAATGTGGAAATATAGCTGTATTAAAAAAGTACATATGAAATTTGTGTAAGTCGCACTTACCACAAGACAATGTTGAGTATTACAGTGATTTATGATCAACGAGAACACCACGATTCTTACACACTGTTGAAAGATTCTCGTTGGGATGAATGGAATGATTTTTAATTTAAAAAACATTGTCCTTCGAATTTAATTATCAACTGTTTATAGTATAAGCATTTAAACATAAATTAAGCCTTTCATAGTATATTTTGATACCACAGAACAAAAACTATTACTACTACTTATTTCTATGTGATAATCACAACATAGAAATAAATATATATACTATTTGTACATATATGTAGACCATACAGTAAATAATAAATAATGTAACACTAGTATATTACCAAAGACTAGTCACGAAAAGAATACAGAAACACTGATTTCCAATCTGTCCCTCTAGTTTTGTTTACCTTCCTAAAAATATTATAAAGTATATGCTATTGCATTGTACAATTCGTAATTTACAATAAGTTACTTATCATACAATTCCTTTTATTTGTAAAACAATAGTAGAAGTCCGTTAAGTATGGACTATATAGGTTTACAAAAAAAGATTCATTAAATAGCGATAAAAATTCGCTGGATTTCCACTACGATTACAAACGCTCCATACACTTTTAGGAATTTACACTTAATCGTTAGAAAACGTCCACATAGCATAGAAATCTTACAAATACGCAAAGTATAATGTAAAAAATACGAGAACTCGTAATACATCGTGAAATTTAAATTACGTTCGATACGTTATAATAAATAATACTGACTTTACGTAACACTTAATATAAAAGTTTGTAATTTGGTAGAGAATGAAATAATATTAATTTTGCTTTTCTATAGTCTCCAGATAATAACTATGTAAATTTCTGTATACATCGTAAATTTAAATTTAGGATATAAATATTCTTCTTAACTTCAAATACCTCAAACTTTGATACTCTTGTATAACAATATATCGTGCATGAACGCGGGAAATATTTTCCATCATAAATTACACATAATAATTCGTAATCTCGTATTGCAAGAGCAAACATGATTCAAGTGAAAGATACCGATAAAAATATAGAATGCAACGTAATGGATATTCCAAATTTATTTTTTTTGAAAATCTTAAATACTCCAAAAAATGTTATTATAGGTATTTACGTATTATTTAAAGAGCGAGACTCAGACTTAATTATATTGAATTACAAATACTTCTGTTTATAATATATTACTTTACTGGTGATTCATTTGACGCAAATATTCCGGCGTGTGATAATGCTGCTGCTGTGCATGAGCAAGCGACGGATGAATCGGAGGTGGGAAGCATCGAACGTGCTCGACGCTTGTTGCATCGCTATCCCCGCTCTTCAAATACTTATTTAATACAGCAAAAATTTGCGAATTTAATACTTGGAATCTTCTAATTCTATCCACCATTCTTTTCAAGTGCTATTAAATACGGACAAACATGATAGATTATTTGTACATACTATTAACAGCGCGTTTAATCGAATATCACTTAGGTGCAAATACTTACAATTCCTTTAACATTCTCGTCTTTACCATCGACGCGTTGTACTCTTAGAATATGATAACAGAAATCGAGAGCCTCAAATCTCCTCTGCTGACCAAGTAATACTATCATAGTGCATCCAGCCCAATGCAAGCCCTCGCCAAATAATTCTCTGTAGTAGAAAAGATGTTATGTAGGTCTTTTCTACTTCGGTAAGGAATAATAGACGAAGCTGTGTACACATTTATATTACTAACTCCACAGTGAATTCTGTATCTCCAACAGGGATACAGTAGACAAATTGCAATGCACTCCATAATCTATGGAATTCTGTGCATTCGTCAATATTCATTACTCCGTTTGCTGGAGGGGGCCCAACCCAAATGGGGTCATCTAAGAAACTACGCAATCTACTGAGTACCACTTCGAATATCGATAAACCGCAACAAAGTCGTTCTCGTGTTAATAAATCTCCCTCTCTGGCAATCATTGCTTGCTGTAAGAACGATTAATACAATCTTGAATATAAACATGAAATTGAATACCATGCCTAGATTTTTCATAGTATGCTCGGTCTTACTCACCTTCGCTGTGCCCAATTTATCTACATTCGGAACAATTTGTAAGGCTGCATATTTAGCTTCCAGTCGTTTTTGCTTGGTTTCAGGTTTCTCACCCTCTGGAATTAATGTTATTCGAATATTTCCAAATACGGGATTTCTATTTTTCATGAAAGTCTTACCTTTGCAGTAAGGTCTAGGCAATATATTTTGGAACGGCGCCGCGTGCAATAAATCGCAAACTTCTTCTTGCGACAAAGCTTGCTCCATTAAGAGACAGAATAATATTGTGTTACCAAACTCGCGAAAATTGTGGAAGAGCTCGGTTTTGGCATCGGGATATTGCACGATGTCGTTTAACTGGGCGTGGTAGTATCCCAGAACTCCCGGGGATCCGTAGTCGTATCGTGGGAGCTTGCAAACTTTTGGCATGGCCTCCATTAAGGTCTTAGTGAATTGGTGTAAGCTTCCTTGAATCAACGACTTGACAATTTTTAAGAGCTCTTCCATCACCACTGCGATACCTTGATATCCAAGAAGCTTGCACATCGTGCGGAAGTGTTGTGGACCAACAAACCCTGAATATTGACCATATTGTGTGCTGTACGCTAAATTTAATTGTTTACTTCCCCAAAGGTAGTGATGGGACATTTGTAGAGGCTTGTCTCTGTGTACAGGCTGCACAAATTGTAGTCCACGACATTTTACGAACCTATTACACATATTTCACTATAAGTATGTATTTGAGATTACTAAGTTCCAGTTTGTATATAATCCTAGTATTGTTATACCTATTTGTTGCAGCATTATAACAATAATTAGGTAAAAAGTCATAATTTAGTTCCCAAAACACATGCAGAGTGATTCTTCCATATGGAGCCAGGACGTTATGATTTGCTTCTCTGAACATTGCATCGTATTCGTCCAGTGCAAGCCATTTACTTAAAAGCTTATGAGTAAGTCGATTAACTTGTAGAAGCCCTTCCAATTCCTGAAACACACAAAGCTTTTGTAGCGAACTAAAGATAAAATTGAATCGTTAAATCAGATCATTCGACTCACCACAACGCCTGTAATATCACCAGATTCAAATTTACTAATTGCCAAATCCAATGACTTTTGCATGTCTGCGTTAATACGCTGCGTGATCAACCTGTTCAAATCGATGCTTCTTCCCAATAGCTGAACGTGTCTTTGTTTCAGTAATGTTTCGTATCTATTAGCGCGGGGATACGGAAGTAAGTATGCTCCTAGAGCAACGCATTCTACTCGAAATCTTTTATCTAGGAGTATACTCGCAGCCAGTTGCTTGTAATGAGCAAATATCTGTTCGCTTAGTTTATAAACAAACTGATCGAAGCATAAATTTACTTCGGCTTCTACTTCGTCGTAAAGGAATTGTTTACGAAATATTGTCAGAGCATACAATGCACTATCATTGTACAAATCAAGAGGGTACAAAACGTACCTGGAAATAAATGTAATGTTAGAAAATGTGTCTTTTAGTATATTTGTGTTTTTTAGTATATTTTGACCTACTCCATCATTGATGGTTCTTTGCTCCGCAGTATGTGGTCAGTCAATATCCATGGCATAGACATCTCAATGGGAAACTGAAACGTACGTTAAATTAGTTTTAAAATTGATATGAAATAACTTTGATATTGTCACGATTGTACAAGAATGCAGTAATAATAAAATCAGCAAACCATATTGATGGTTATATACTGTAATAAATTATAAGCATAATTAACATTTCTATGATCACTCAGGGTCTGATAGAATACCTGGATACGCTTCTCCATGGTGATCAAGTCGCTACACTCTTCATTATGCTGGTGACGTACTTGGCATTTCTAGTCATGAAATCAATCCCAAAACGACATTTTGATAGTATTTTTTATATAGTAATACAGAACAGTTTACTTCTATGTTTATTAAAAAGTTTTCATGTTACGAGCGTAGAGCAAAGAGCAGAAATTCAAAAGCAATTCTCAATTACCTGTATCTTCCGGCCCATGGTCATTTCTAGATAAAATTCTCTGTACCATAATTGGGATAAATCGCAGCAGTCTTGTAGCGATTCTAAAAAGAAATAGAATTTACTAGTAAACTACTTCGGTATGGAAGTTATAACTGTTCAATTATATTTACCACTAAAATTTAAGAGGTAGCTCCAATAAAAGCTAGTTTTATGAAACTGATCAATTTGTACAAGGTACTGGCCATCGATATCTTTTCTCAGAGTTCGCTTTCCACCACTCTTATCAGCAATTAGTGATTCCAGCATAGTACGAACCATGTAAAGCTGCGTTGAAGAAGGCCCTAGTAAAATACTTTTTTTATTAGAAATCGAAGAGTTGGACAATCTTAAAAAATTTAACTATCCTTTTGTATCTTACCAACATTTCTGCGTGGTACCTTGATACCAAATCCATTATCGGGGTCCTTCTTTCCTTTTAAAGCTGGATCCCCTAAGGGCTCCACTCCAAAATGCCAGTCGGCACATGTTTCTCTTACGGACACAATTATGCTAAAAGTATAGTAAGGAAATTAAGTCGCGATTCAGAAGAGAATTACACTTATACGACAATACATTGACAATATACAAACCTTCTAATAAGGTCTTTTTTATTTTTAATCGCCTTACGCAATGGTTCTCGCAACGTGAGTTGCACGAAATCTTGCAATTCTGCGTATATATTTCTACGTATCGCGTCGATAAAAACAGTTTCCATACGTGCCATTAGTACTTGCAGTCCCTTAATCATCGCAATGACTTCCATCAGAGCAAATTTCTCTTCATCCGTGTAATTGTAACGCGTTGCCTACCGGAATAAAATATGTTGAACCAAATCATACTGTTCGAAGTAATCGCAAGTAATTGATCTTACTCTTTCATATTCTTCAGCTTCCTGTGGACACTCCTTATTCATATGATGGTCGGTAGGATGAAGAAGCTTCCAGCTGTAAAGTTCCGTTACTACGCTTGTCCACTGGGAAAGTAATTGCAATCCACGTAATGCTAATTCTGCGGTATCCCGATTCTCTCCATCACTGCCACATTCTTTGTATGTCGTAGTTACTTCGTTACTGTATCTATATTGTGATATATAAAAGTAACGGCTTCCTTATGGATTCGTAAATTAACATTTTTCTGTAGGTTCATGAATTGTAAATACTTATCTTTACCTTGCTAGTTCGCTAATATATTTTACATGATCTTCTCTAATTTGTGGAAGATGCACCATAAGGTCTGCTTGTGGGCTTATACTATTTGACGAAGAAGATAACGGCCATCTTGATGCATCAAAGTGTTTGGAACGTTTGATGTAATTAAAAGGTGCAATTTGCATGTCTCCGAACAATGGGACTACCTCCAAATTTTTAAAAATCCTATCGATTCTGTCCAATTTCAACTTTTTCTTTTGATCTAATTTATTGATGTTGCACAGTTCACTGTCCATCAAGAATAAGCCGAATCCCATGACCTTTACCAACATATGCTTTTCATTTGGCGTCAAGTACATTTTAGTCTCGAACATATGGACACATATGTTTACAACATCTGCGAGTAGTTCTTCATACCCCGTAATTTTCTCTAAATTTTCCTTCACTGTGTCGCGAATTTTATTTTGCGTGGCTAGAAACATTGATAAGTTCTGCGATTCCTGCAATGTCTGAGAATCAGACATTACTTTGAGAAACTGAGCAGCTCTGAAACAAGAGAACAATTACACATGACAAAAATCTAACATATTTACTCTCGAATACCGAACTGAACAGGTAATAGTTACCTCCTATACGTAGAATAATCATTCTTCACACTAGATTTCATATTCTTCAGTTCGTCCAGAACCGCAAACATATTAATAAACTTTCCTAAAGTAAGTAAATACGCTTCGGAAACGAAATCTTTCCGTTTCTCATGATGACACAAACGTTTCACTTCCCCGGAAAACCTTTCAATCGCCTTTCTCTACAAAGTAGCATTATACAGTAATTTCATAGACGTTGTATGTCGATAGAGGACAAGTAAAATCTTCAAACAGTTAAACACTCACTTGGAAATACATAAAGTTTAATAACTTATTTACTTCTGGTGCTAATACTTCCACAGTCTTTTCATAAATCTCTACTCGATTCGGTTGTTCGTTAGATTTCGGCTGAGGAATTGCACGGGAGCAGCATCTCCATGTATATAACATCACGGCATGTTTCAAACCTTCTTCTAATAATTCATTCTTTAAAAGAATGTTAACTTAAATTATTAAATGCAAGTACTAAAAATCATTCCTTCTCCAATTGTACTACAAATTTGTCTTGTTTGCGTATAATTACCAAGCTGGCATGAACTGTAGCTTCTTCGATATATTTAGCAATACCGGTAACAAAACCATTTCTGTCTTCGAAATTAGTATCAAAATTGGCTTGATACACAACGGAACAAGGTTGTGCTTCGATACATGGTTGTTCATCTGGTAATGTAAATTCGTCAAGCACATCAACATTGGACAAGGCATCGCCTAAAGTTACTTTCTCGGTAGCCATCGCAATCTAAAAGTGAACCTGTATACAGAAGCAACTGTTAGCACACTGATAATCCTTACATCTATTTAATTAGAGCTTGAAACAGAAAATTAGCTGGTCTTTTAGAAGCATTTCTGACGTTTCACATATTTTGAAACTTCAAGATTGTACATATGAACGAGAATTCGCAGAAATTACAAACTGCACGTAAAAAATTACACGAAATACTTGTTACTTTTTTATATTACATACCTCCGCTGAGGTTACGTGTCTGGGGACTTAAATACGCTAGAAACTTAGACGCTTTTATGGAAAAAAAACGAAATAATTTACAAAAACTGTACAATGCAATTAATGCATGTTGATGGGGCGATGTAAAATCATGCCCTAAATGCGTGTAATTGAATCTAACACTCCACCCTCTTATGGGAAAACATAGGATGATTATCCATCAACAACACTTAGGCACTACATACAAATAGTTGTACATATGTGCACTTCAATTCATCCTGTGTATGCACCTATATGTGTATCTTCGTATTCTGCTTGGTTCTCAAGTTCTTTGTGTTCTCACGCTCTCTTTTCTAGAACGAAAGTTCTATTTCAAAATGTATCTTAATATTTGACGATGCCCAAGCAATTAACACTGGAAGCATTATATTTTATAAAAGACACCTTTTTCTATTAAATATACATGCCCAAATGATATGAGTCTAATATCAGTGTAATTCAATGTAATTAAACAGATCCTTCGGTTTCATTACCGATTTCAATTCACTAGCTTTTATTATCTTTATTTAGCTCTACATACATTTTAATCATCATCGAAAGATAGTAAACCTGATTTAAAACATTTAACCCTTGAAGTGGGTAATACGTGTAACGCGATTACAGTGATTTTTAATGTATACTTGAGATCTTCTGATCAATGAATCAAAAAGGATTTAACGAGTTCCATTATATTTTATATCATATTTTGTAGACTATATCAATTATACAAAGCGATATTTACGTATGTAGCATATATCGAGAAGTATGATCGAATGAATTTAAAAATTAAAATAATGATTCATTCACGAAAAACAGTTGAGAATCATTGCTTGGAAATGGTACACGAGTACATACGCAGCCATACGTAGTACTGTGTACATAAAGGAAGTGGTAGGTTTAGCTGTGATATACTAATGATAAACAAAGAACGGAATGTGTGACTATGCCTATGAAGGCACTATTTAAGAACCTGTAGCGAAGAAAACAATTAATAATTCTAATTTCTTTATGAAATCTCTTCGACACTTTTTATAATTCAGACCGGCTAATATATCTGACTTCCACCATAATAGTGCCATAATAGTTCGTAAAAGATGACAAGCGAAGTAACCATACATATTCTAACTTTGAATTGCTGGTAAGCTGCTGTTTTATAAATATAATTAATATTTCCGATAATTCATTCTTATACATTGATCGAAGATATTGTTATATCATCTATGATTATATCTAACATATTTACCTTCTTAACACGTCATGCAATTATAGGGGTATACCGTATGTTTCGAAAAACAGAAGGGCCCGTATGGAGGCAATCGCAGAAAAGTTGATTACCGAAAATTACGACATAATTTGTTTGCAAGAAGTATGGTCCATTGATGATTTCAAAATGATGAAAGCCAAAACGCAAGAACAACTGCCTTATTCGCATTATTTTTATAGGTGAATGTCTCTTATAAGTCTATTATACTTTAAGAATGACACTGTGTCGATTAAAATAGAATATGCATACATTGCATGTAATATTAAGGAATAATATTGTCTTGAAAATTACAAGAATGTGTTTCTGATGTATTTCAGTGGTGTCCTTGGGTCCGGAGTTTGTATCTTATCACGATTTCCTATTCAAGATGTAATGTTTCATAAATGGCCTTTAAATGGCTACGTGCACAAGATACATCATGGAGACTGGTTTGGCGGAAAAGGAGTTGGGCTGTGTAGACTTAAAATTCATGATATGAACGTCAACATTTACATTGCACATGTAAATCTACTCTTTCGAATCATTTTACCCCATTTGTATAAGTATTTAATCGTTAACAGCTGTTTAATGTTCGATATTCCAGTTGCATGCAGAATACAGTAGGCATAATGACGAATATACAGCGCACAGAGTTCTACAGGCATTCGATACTGCTCAATTTATTAGGATGACTTGCGGTGGTGCCGATTCTGCGATACTAGGAGGTGACCTTAATGCAGAGCCGCAGGATTTAGCTTACAGAATCATGTGCGGCGTTGCTGGTTTAGCAGATGCTTGCTCAAATAGTTCAAGTAATTTAGGGACCAACGAGTGTGCCAATAATAGTTATACTAGCTCGAAACTTGCAAGGAAATTCCCAGAAGGAAAACGTATAGATCATATTTTGTACCTAGGTTCAAAGAATTATAAGGTCTGTTAAATGTTAAACTTTTTCTGTCAATTTCAACATTGTGCTGACTGTATTAACGACATACTACTTATAGATGGAGGTAATAAATTTTCACCACCCTTTCCCAAAGCGTATACCTTACAAGGACTTTAGTTATTCCGATCACGAGGCTATTATGGCAAGTTTGAAATTCAGTCCTGGTAAGTTTAAGGGTACAGTCTTGTATCGAATAACGC
The DNA here is from genome assembly GCA_029448645.1 of Andrena camellia. NCBI lineage: Eukaryota > Metazoa > Arthropoda > Insecta > Hymenoptera > Andrenidae > Andrena > Andrena camellia. The sequence continues at coordinate 18,612,385 of CM055677.1, forward strand.
AAAATTGTAAATACTTCATATGTACATTTTTATTCCCGCAGGTGAGTCTCAATTTGTAGACATAGACGTTAGAGATTCTTTGAAGGAAGCTATAAACATATGCAAGACATCATTGAAAAGTGTTCGTAATCAGCGAATTTGGTATTTACTATCAGGTTGTATATTAATTATACCACTTATTTGGTCTATGGGACTGGATTGTACTATTGCATGTCCGGGCATAAGCATTGGACTCAATGTAGGACGTATCTTTTTAACTGCTCTGTTATGCTATACTTTGTTCATGAGTTCTTTATGGAATAGCGTAGAGAAGAATGCTTTAAAAGCCGGATGTCTAGGAATGGAAATTTATTTAACAAATTTTAATAACACATTTAAGAAATGATACTGCGCACACCATACAATTACATAGTCGACTCAAAATGTTAACTTCTCTTTTAAACTATTCCTCAAATGTTCAGTCAAAAGTATCACGTAATATCGGTATTTCTAACAAAGATATATTTTCTTATACAATGAATCTTAGCATTTCTACGCATTAGTATTTTCACTATTATATTATTGTAGGGCAATAATCAAACCATGCCGTTTACAAATTTTGAAGCTCCTACTTTTCGTCTAAGTTCGAGATACACTAAAAATGTTTCACGATACCTGCAATATATATTTGCAAATATCCATTAGTTAATAGTTTCATTAATATTAAGTATTGAAATTATTCCACTAATTGCATTTACTAAAACCTAGTTACAATTTAATTGTAAAAAGAGTTTTAATAAAACACAGATGATCCATTCCTTGAAGTTTTACTAAATTGAAGAATGATAAATTTGGTAAAAATCAAGTTTTAAGGAAAATCTGATTTCAGTTGCTAGAAACCTGCCTTTCCTTCTGTTAATTTTAATTATACTTGTACTTTGTTGTCAAATATAATGTTTAAGCTACTCGATTTCTAACGACACAATGTAAATGAATTTAAAAGAACTATGAGTATGTGTTCATTACTTTAAAATATTTAATTGAATTAAATAGAGGCTGTGCACTGTGTCACTGAATTATTTATTAAAAATTCTGATTATATTTGGTATTTATTTATTCCATATCACATTCTTATATTATATATAATATATATCCTACTAATATAATAAATGCGAAAGTGTGTTTGGATGTTTGGATGCTTGTTACTCAATCACGTCGCAACTACGCAACGGATCTTTCTGAAATTTTGTATATACGTAATCTAGGACCAGGAATAACATATAGGATACTTTTTATCCCGATTTTTTTTACCGATCTAGACCAAATTTTCTATAATTACTCTCTAGAACCCTGCAGAAAATATAGGCTACCATGAAATCTGGACATCCCACCACTTCCCCTTTATTTCACCCCCTTGACATTCCGTGATAATCGAAGTTTTACCCGGGCAACGCCGAGTACTTTAAGCTAGTAATATATATATATATATTATTGCAATATAAACAAATGATTATTGCCTATGAGATCTCCTACAAATTTCATACTGGAGCAATATCTTTCAGTACAAATATATTTAAATATCATGTTATATATTAGCGCTATATGTTTTTATATGTATAAGTATATATGTATAAATTTTTCTACAACTGATTATATACAATATAGACCTTCTTGAGCAAAGAGGCTCCTAATAAATAAAAGGTGTATGTACGAATGTATATATATATATAATTGATTATGTAAATTGTACCCAAAGGAATTTAAATAGAAAAACATTGCGCTTCATATGTCATCACATATAGCATCATTCCTATTTCGATGAATATATGCTTCGATAGGCAATAGTACTAAAAAAAGCTATCATTATGGAATGTAAAAACAATTTAGGCACTCTTTGGTTTTCCAAATTCAAGGTAATTGTTCGACATAATTCTTTGGGACCAGTCCTGTCTTGCCATTTAACGTACCTTCCAACCACCCTGGCTCCAAAGAGGCCTTTACTGTAATTGAAAATTGATTTCAGTATTTTGTTTGTAATGCAATTTTATTATATGTAACTATATTGCATATCATATACGTGTACAACAAGGAATTAATCACATATTCTTCGTACCATTTGTAATAATTTGATTCGGTTCGAATGATAATTCGCCATCGCTTTCTGCCAAACAGGCATATAGAGTACGAACTCTCCTAAACAAGACATACAACAGTTCATTTCTTTTGCTAATATCACAACAACAGTGTACAGACAATAAATCACACATTTATCAATTATCATAAGAGAACTTGTTCGGTTAATAAGAGATATATATATATTTACCAAATGCCAGGCACTTGCCCAGGACTCGAACGTCCACTGCTGGGTGATGTATTAACTCTGTTAAATAAATATTTTTAATACAGAGATTAAAAACGTATAATAGCACAGTTAAATTATTCTTTATTCTAATCCGTTCAATACGAAGAGAAACCTACGCAGATGCCGATGGATTGTTACGTTGAGTGTAACCAGATGGATAATGTACAGGCATCATAGAGCCGCGTTTCTGTTTCACCGGTAAATCAGATGAGAATGAGTGCGGGTCAGACGCTATTGATTCACTTGAACTACTCGTGTTGCCACTCGTTAATACTGAATTTGCATAACATTAACGATCATTAAACACAATAAAACATGCAGGCGGAATATACTTTTAGAGAACATCAGAATAACCTTTATCCGCGGAATGGTACATAAGATTCGCGTTAGTTAATTTAGCACGTCCACTCCGACTGTCTAAATACGTTGGCAACTTGTGGCTCGTGTGTTCCGTATCTTCGTAGTCCCCATTTTTTCGGTCATCGACGGAGGATGACTTAGTAACGACTGCTAACGGACCGTCATAGTATGATCTTGTAACCAGCTACGCAAATATGTTTTCATTACTCTATCGCAGGCTTGGGAATTAAATGAACTTCGCGCCCGATTTTCAAAACTAATAAAATTGAAATATTATTAAAAAATATAAGTTTATTTAAAACATAAATTTTGTAAATTTGAAGTAAATTTTTTATTTTATAGCTAATGATAAATTTACAAAAAACTAATTTTTAATATCTTTAATCTCCAAAGTTTACGTTTTTGTTATATTATGCTAAATAATGTTTTTTATACATTAGACCAACAGTTACAGGTTTTACTGCAGTGCTTCGTTATTGCCGAGTCCTTTAAGAGTATTTTAAAAAAAAAATTATTGAAATCGGTCAAGATTTGCGCCATCGAGCGATTTTTGTCCAAGATCGCACGCTGTGCGCCACGGGGGCCAAGACGCACGGCGGGAGAAAGGAGGCGTTGCCTCTGAAAATCGGCCGAGAAGTTCAGTTAATTCCCAAGCCTGCTCTATCGTACAACCATTAAAACTCCAATTCGTATTTTTATCGGTAAAGTGAATTGCTGGGTGACTCACGTGTGCGTGCGGCGAAGACATATTTGTGTGCAGTGGGTATCGTAAAAAGGGAGTCCCATTCCCAGAAGACGTTGAGCCGTCCTCTGCATTGATACGTTGGGATTTAGACGGTGCGGTATTTTGTGTGATCTGCGCCAAGCGTATAGTATCCTGTGGCGGGCCAGCAACTATTCTTTCACAGTTCTCGATTAAAATTTCAACCACGATATTATAGAATTTAATGTCCATTATAGATGCCACTGTTTCTTCCTCTGGCCGTAATAAAGACGGGCCGAAACATACAGCCAAGTTACCGACAGTCATTAAATTCTTATCACTCTTCTTCGCTACACTGTACAATAGATTCAATTGTATAAGTCTATGTACAGTTTTCTAACTCGAACACTTAGATTACATTCCGATCACACAACGTATCCTTACCTGCACAAATGTCGAATCAGAAGAATTAGCATATTGAAGTTTGGTTTGGGCAATCGATAAACGAGGTTGTGAATATCGCTGATGCGTGTTTCTTTCGTTTCTTGTTCTGTTAAAAGTGATGATAAAGATAATATTATTAATATTACACGTTATAAACTGAATGGCGCAAACAAAATTTAAATTGGTAAATAAGAATTTTGGATATAATAAATATTTACTTAATATTATAAACAGATAACAGTTTTAATCTGAAGATGTCAAATAAAACAATATTGTAGAGAATACCTATACGCACTCGCAGCTGAAATGAAACGACAGTAGTATGGGAACGTCATTAACGGTTCAGACAATGTCCTCAGATAAGTTTTCAGAGCACTAGTAATAGTTTTACTTTCCCATTCGAAGCGATCATCTAAAGTTAGCTTCTCTAATTTCCTTCTGTCCAGTCCCATTGCCAGAAGTTTATTCACTTTCGAAGCAACGCCAACCACTCTGTACAGACCTTGTTCCTCAAGGCCTAAAAGAATAACGTATCGTGTTGAATCCTATTCTCATGCATATGCAACATAATAGTATAATAAAATATTTGAAAAATACTGTACGTGCAGATGACTATAGTAATCTCACCTCTCTCTTCAAGCACTGCAATACATTTCGATACGAACGTAAAACCTGTTTCATCTAAAACAGTTTCTTCAGATTTTGTTGATACGCCGACTATTGGATAATTCTGAGATCGAAAAGTGTTGCGATTATTAAAGTGAATTGAATTAATAAAGGGAAATTAAAAATACCTACCGGGTCTTTACCATCCATAGCATCTAACCATAACTTCCTGTCTTCTTCGGATAGTGCTTGGAATGTATATACTACATTAGGTCTGAAAAAGTAAAAAGGTGCTGTATAATACAGCCAATACAGAAAGATTACATATAAAATGTTCGTCGATATGGAAAAAAAATAATATTAACGTAATTTATATTTGTTAAATTGTAGCGTATGTTTGCAAAAAAAAGTAAGTCTTGTTAGAAAAGTGGACAAAAGATCTCATTTCGTAACGAAATTCAGCATAAACTTGGCAACTAAAAAAAAAAATGACAAACAAGGCGACATATGCATTTTCTGTTCAAATTCAAATCTATATTAAAAAATGGAAATATTACTTAAAGTAGGTCATCTATCACCTACCTTAGATTCCCAAGAATGCAAAACGTATCAAACTTTGAAGAATAGACATTCAAACATAAAACATAGTTTCCGATTAGATAAATTATTTAAATTAAACTGTCGTGTGCCAGATTTTACTGTTAGAAATGTACAAGATAGTTATACGCCGATATGCTCGAATTAAACTTACTTATCGACCGTAGTGGTGTCAAAACAGAACCGTTTCTCAATTGTATCCGATGTGCGACGTACGCAAGATGCCAATGTCAATATTTCTTTGCTACTCTGTTAAAATACAATATACATGGAATTTCTGAGAACAAAATATTGAAACGGAATCTGCAGATTGCGAAGTGTTGCTTACAAATTTTCCTGTAAGTTGATTATACGGTATCATTGTAAATTCTTTCTTGTCCTTTTGATATGTGCAATACTGCTTCGTCCATGTCGTTCCAAATGCTTCTGTAAAATCAAATGATCTTTATATTGTAACACAATGATAATGATACTTTAGAGCATTCACGAAGCTCGTTACACTTACTTTTTTCCATTAGAAATAAATAACCCTCGCGGGTGTACAGTTTGTTGACACCAGATTCTACAGCAGACTATAAAATGAGGATATTACTAGTATTTTTGTCGCGTGCTATTGGAATTAATATAAAGTGACTACATTGCGTTTATATTCACAGGAAACAAGGAATATTCGTTGTAACTTTATTCTCGTGTAGACTTCTAGGATTATTTAAAGTCTTTCGTGTTATCGTGTAATATTCCTTGCTACTTATTACAAAGCGTTTATTCATTATTTCAAATGAGAGTATCTGCATTACGTACAAGTAATATTTCTTACAAAAATTGTACCACATACCTTTTTCATATCCTTCATTTTATTCATAAGTGATTCTGTTTTATCCCGGGTAGCAAGGAAATTTTCTCTAGTCTTGTAAAACACACACACACACATAAAATTGAAAATTAGTAAGCTATTTGTCATGCTGTTATCCTAATAATATTTGCACCACACAATACTTTAGTAAGAAGTTACATCTAAGTATTTCTACTAGTAGTCGAACATTAAAGATCAATTCGATTGTAAAAATGTCAAAATTACTAACATTAAGAAAATACTTTCAAGTGCCACACAAGACATAAAAATACCCAAGTTATACATCCCCAAATAATTCTGAAACATCTGGATCATGTTGTATCACATTCTTATGATAATATTAATAATAAATTGTTAAGTTACACGATGCTACTACTATAACTATCTTTTGTAGGTATAATAGCACGACAAGCAGTAGTGCAGTGAAGTTATATAAGTTTGTGTTGCTTATAATACAAATATATACATCTCTTGTCAAACGAATTCCATGGAGATTAGAATGTGAGACAACAATACATGAAATGTATTTAATATATTTTTGTAAATCAATGTTACAATGCATAAAGCAATTTTTTTGTCATTGGAATGGTGCTAATGTAAGTAATAAGTTTTAGAATCGTGCCTTTATAATACTAATGCTCCTTTCATGTATTTTTAAGCGGTGAAATATTGAATAGCAAGGAAACCAACCTTCTGTATCTTTAATTGCAATTCAGTCATATAAGGTTTAAAATCCTTCGCAACTTCATGCCCCTGATGGTAGAAAGTCAACCACCCGAACATGAAACCTAATAGCTGCAACGAGAATTGCATTATTACACCTGATCTATAAACGGAACGTATAATCTATAAAAGGAACTTACAGTTTCCACAAACTCGAACTTTTTCCGTTCTTGGACTTCTTGGAGCAAGAACACATATTCTAAACTGGCTTGACAAAAATGTCTTTCGGCCATTTCCAATGTTGCATCAGCCTAAACACAATAGATTCTACGTTAAACCAATATCGGCGATATAAATCTTTTGTTGCTAGCGTATCTAAGTAATACTCGTACCTCTTGAAGAACATTGTCTTGTTTTTTAGTAGATAGATTTAGGTAGCGTTCCTGACTTTGACAAAATTTAATTGTTTGTTTCTCAAACTTCTTCTTCCCGTCCTGCAAGTATATTGCAATTACATAATAGTGTGATTGCGCATAAACTACAAGGAAAGCGACAAAGTTACCTTAACTCCTCCGATATGCTCTTTCCTAAAATTCTCCAGGGGAAGTATAATTTGATCATAAGCACGTTCAAGCTAAAAGTAAAATATATTGAATTCAGGGAAATTCTTGTCAACGGATATACCTAAATCTATAGAATCGATAAACAATGATTTTTCGTTACACGTTCAAATAAATATATACAAATGATAATACATAACTACATACAAAAATTAGGTGTATGTCTGCCGGCATACATATAACACCATTGATAAATATCGTAATGAAAAATGATTGAAAAAGTAATTGAACTTGCTGAATAAATATAAATAGTGAATAGAGTTCTTAATTTATGAGACATATGGTCAACTTGTGTTGTTAAAACAAATTGATATGTACACTGAACCGAAATAATTAAATGTTTTCTACTTATCTAATCTAAGTTAATAATAGAAACATCGTTTTAAAATAAAACAACGCCCTGTACAGAATTTTTTAGTTGTAAAATGTAATCTATTCATTCTAATCACTATAATTTTCATTCATATAAAAATTATATAGAACTGAGAATAAGTAAAGTATAATATACATATTTCAACTAAGTGTTCTTTATGATTTTAAAGAATTAATACAGAAGTAACTTGAAATATCAAACGTTAACACAAAAATAACAGGATTATCGACATCGCTAAAGTACATTCCTCATTTATAAATGAATCTAGACGTATGTATGTGATCTATGTCCACACACATGCATCGATGCTGCTATAACGAAGCAAGCAGAACAGCAGTCTCCATTTCACTATTTGGGGGAAAAATTTATATCGCATGACATATATTCAGACGTGTAGCTTACCCAAGGTATTATAAGCGAGTAAGTATGTAATTCGTTAATTGAAAAAGTAAGTTATTATTATATCAGTAAATGCTAGTAACGTCTAATCGGTTCTTATTCTCGTATGCATGAAACGTTTAAATGCTCTATGAAAGTATGCTACGATGAGTAACAATTACATGCAATGGTATAATATTTCAGACCTCTGTTTGTTTTTTCAGAACAGAGGGTATCAAGGAAAATTCTGAAAGCTTTTATTTAATTCGGAAGAAGTATTTGTGTGCATTCAGAGATGTGAGGAAGTATGTACATTATAACATTATGAATTGTTTGCTTCAAGAATTGCAGAAACTGACGCAGTACAATAGAAATCAATATGCAAAACGGTGTGAAAAACCTTATTTGAAAGAAAGAATGACTCAAAAGATATACCATTAAATAGTCAGGACGAGCTCCTTCTATAAGAATAAAGTTCACATATATATTTCATGAACAAATAGTTATGGTACTTCAAATATTTAAGATATTAGTTTCATAAATGATATAACAGATAATGTTGTGATACAACTGCCATGATAAATATATAGATTACTATATCGCCATATTGTATAAGTTTTTTTAATTTCATTATCATCATGGCAGTAGTAAATTCATTTCTCATCATATATTCCGACCGTTCTAATATAAATTATTCTTATTTCATAATAATCTTCTTCAATATATTATAGCTATTAACATATATGTACTAAAAACATTGCATACCATGCGATCCCTTTCATCCTCTATTGATGCAATAAGTTTACCAAATTCCTTTAGACTTTGCGATATGTGCGTTTCATCTTCGGTTTGAGTTTCCCCAATGCATTCGAAGCTAAAATTCTGCAGCGTTTTAGAAAATGCTCTCTGGGCTCTGGATAAATCTAAAAAGAATTGATTATCCAATTAACTGCGCTTGCAATTATTCTTCTTTAACGAACATGGTTTAATTAATTAATTTAATATTATCTGTAACTTTCACACTTTCCATATCCAATTGTACAAATACTACATATAAAATAATTCAGACAGAAAGACTAATTCTATTTGTATTTCTATAAATAAATACTGTTCAAACAATTGTTGCGCACACACACACACACACACGCGCGCGTGCATACGCAATACTACAAATTACAAATAGAAAGAAACACACGAGAGGCTGTAAGTTGTGAAAAAGGAGGTTAGTGGCGATACGTGGTTAATTAAAATAGAAAAAATGGTGAAATATGATAAAGTTACGAGCGAGGTCTAAATATCGTAAACGAATATCGAGGTGAAACAGAGTACGACGATAGCAGCTGTTACGCATTTATGTACACAATATTATCTCGCATACGGAGAACAACAAACTTACTTTTGGCAGCTAGCAAAAGATCTTTGACCTCCTTGATGAGCCGTTTGATCTGCTGGCTGGTCTTCTCCAACTCGCGCTCATGATAATGTAGATTCTCTCGGAAATAGGGGCTATCGGTCAAGCAATCCGTAAACTCTAATGGTTTGAGGCCAACACCCATTATTCTTGATTGTTATATTAAAGTTCGAAAGTCATTAATGAGTCAAAGCAGCAAAATCGACGAGTGAAACACTTATAAACAAGTATCACGGGTTACGATCATTTAACGAGGACACAAAGTCTTATCGCGGCGTGTGCATCGAATTACTTCGCGGCGCGAGTGCTATTCACGGGAAACGAGATCGGCACGACGATATTTCTCCTGTTTGTTGCTGGTCATGAACAAAGATACATTTTCTGAATCTTCGTTAAGACTAAATGCGAATCACCAGCGCGATCGTAATAGATAGAAATTTTGTGATGTCGATTAAAGATCATGTACCCTCTTTAGTCCAACGTCTTAACTACATTTTAAATGGCGGGATATTTAAACTACTTCGATTACGAAGATATAAAAAATATTAACTATAAAATAATCGATTACTATTTGACTGTATTAAAAGTATGCTGCACAAATAAATAAAATTATTACGGGCATTTCTAAATTCCTCACTGGAAATCTCTATTTACATTAAAAAAGGAACTGTAGGAATAAACATACAAGAATGTATATTAGTATTTGAATCTGTAAGACATTAATGGCGTGCCATTTATTTAAATGCACCATCATTGCAATTGTCATGACTACATGCAATTGTACATAACAACAATATTCAATTCTGATCTCTTAAAGATAATTAACTAACTACTTTGGAAAACGTACACTTTAAGGATAATATACAGTATATGTATAGGTATATATATGTATGCATCATGCATCTCTGCATGCTATGTACACACATATTTATATAAATATGTAATCATTCATTTATTGCAATCATTTTTTTTATGCCACTTAAGTAGTACTTTTGCAACAGCATTGAAAGATGAAACTGTTATATAAAGTATCAGGAAAACTGAACAATCACCTTATGAACTCATAAAATACATCGCACAGAAAACTGTTAAACAGCCGTGCAGTTCTATTGTCTAAAGGATGACAGTTTCTACCTGTTTCCATAGAAAGGCACAATTTAAGTACAATACCGAGTGTAATTATGTAGAAATCGAAGGGAAGACTACTCTTGATACTTTCTCCTGTATAATTAATAACACATTTGTCAAAACAATGATACTTACCTAGAAGTATAAATATTTGCGGAAGCTTAGCAGCGGGGGTTGCTTTCGTGAGCCAGTTTTAATCCCATGCATTTCTCACGCACCGCCGATATGCCTTTCAGATTGAAGTTTCATTGACATTACCGTAATCCTACACTGTGTGTTCCCATCCGTCAAAAATCGATCTTCGATACAAAATGTCTACGTCTTGAACTTAGCCTCGAATTATGATAATCTTGAACACGAACAATTTGTTTAAAGAATGGAGTCCCATCGGTATATTAGCAGTGAGCTCTTATTATAAATACAGTTCTGCCACCAAACAAAGATATACGGAATAATCAAATGCCGTAAATCGCGAGTCATGATTAGAAATTCCATGTAATACAGGAGCAGCGCGATCTTTGATAAAAGAGATCCGATTTCCAAATTAAATTCGAACGAATTAATGGAATCGCTCGCGATTCATTGCCTTCAGCCAATTCCCCGGAAAAGTTGGTTAGACTTCTTAATGCTCTTTCTTTTTTCCAACGCCGCGTTGTCCGATGCGTCTGTCTCTTTCCGCAGATAGATCAGTGCTGTATACCAAATATCAAATTCGCTCTTAAGTTGCTTCAATGCTAGACGGGCTTGTGAAATGTGTAAATCGAGCATCTTGCTACTGAGAGAAATGTGGCCAGTTTTCCAGTCTATGCTTGTGTGTAGTGTTTGTATGATAGGTTACATTGTGTCCTAAAATGACGTTTCTAACTTGTAAATATTATTTATTTGACGCCAAATAATTTTCGTTGGATATTAAAACCCGTTGACAAGCACCCTTGTTATCTGTAAACTCGTGTATTATTTATCAATCGGTGTGAGGTTATGATAAGGAAATTGACTTGAGTCACATCCTGTGCCCAATGTTTACCATTAGATCACTTTTCGGATCCTTTGAAGGTAAATAACCTATTATTCATACTCTGTGTACAAATATTAAGGTGTAAGTAGCGTTAGCTCGCAAACATTTACATAACCTCTCATATAGCGTGCTTGTTTTGACATTCGGTGGATTCACGCTGTGGTTAAGGCATATTCGTCTAACATTCCTTTGTATGTTGCACATGAGACTCTATTTCAGAAAATCTCCCATTCTTATTATCGTTTCTTATCCACCGATAATCTTTCATTAAGGAAAGCCATATTTTTGTGTTTGAAAGATTTGTTTCAACGTACTGTAGATGAGATAAGGAGCCTACTAAGACTCATCAATAAACAATATGTACATAAACGTTTTCTCTGTGAAATATTCAATGCACAAACATTGCTGTACATTGTAACACTATATAATTATAATTTCACTAGCTTCCACTGTTTGTTTGAAACGAGTAAAGCTGCTTTTTAGCAATTGTCGAATTAATTATCTTTAGTTGTTCACACTCGGTAATGCATTACTGAAATATAATTTTATTTGATACATTGCTTTTATATAGGTTTCTATTTAATTCGTTCTATCAGTATGCACAGATCTATATGTTTTAATTAACGTGCTGGCGGTAAATATTAGCTGAAAAGGAACTACATATCTTTTTATATGTTCAGATATGATTGTAATATAATAACAACTATAATAATATTACTATGAATAGCTATTAAGAATGTTAATATATTACAACTATATGTAAGAGTATATAATAAACATTACTTGTTGACATTAAATTGTAAGCATAATAATATACCCAGGTGAACATTAGACATTGAAAAAGTTGATATTACATTCGGATTAATCGAAAAGGTATTAAAACATATGAGGGTAATTAATTTAAAGGAAGCTCATGCTTCGTATAGAAATTGTATCACAGAAAGACATATTTCAATGATGATGATATAAAAACATTGTCTGGTTAAGTATAAGTGTGTTTCTTTTTTAAAGGATCGAGATACCATGTGCTCTATTAATTAATGAATAGTGTATTATGTAGTTCTGTTGAAATAAACTCTCTATATTGTTTTGCATTGAGTTCGTTGGTTTTAATATTAAAACTTGGTGACATCATTTCAGATCGTGAAGGTTTATTATTATATCAGATATGACATTAAATGGTTTTAGTAATCAGAAACTAAAATGATTGGTACATCCTGTAGTTTGGAAGATGCGTGTCGGCAGGCTCAGGTATTCTTTACAAACTGTTGTCAAATAATTTGCACAACATTAGTGTAATTGAAATATCTTTGACTAGTCTGTATAATTGAATTGGTAATAGAATAACAATTTTTAAAAAAAGTTATGTATCCTACATATATTTTAATATATCTAAATTTTATACCCCTATGAGTATATACATATATAACTTTAATATTTGAGAATATTTTTCACCATACATTCAAAAACATTTACACATATGCCTTTTGCATTCTTTATCTTTATATTTTTCTTGCATAGGATATGATTAATCAGGTATCTAGATGTTGGAAAAATGTTCAAGGACAAAATTCTTTGACCTTAACATCTGATAAATCATCCACGCAAAAAAAAGAGCAGAGTCATTCTAAGCACAGTATACAGTCTAAATTGACTAGATTATATTTTGAAGAACTTACCAAAGTTCCTCATGCGACCCCTGATTCAGTCTTGGTACGTGCTTTATAATATCATTTGGGAATACGTAATGAACAAAAATTAATTCTATAACAGAATCTGTATTCCTTAAAACACACAGAACAACCTCGAAAATGAATGTGATCTATTGGGAAGGTTGGTGCAGAGAGAGGGTTTGCACACGTTAATCGTTAATCTCTATGCTGGTAATAAAGGATACTCATTAGCTGTAAGGAATAGGTGAGCAATTTATAATAGTTTTTATCTATGTATACAAGTTTCATATTTATCTATATTACAAATGAACGAACAGATTATGCGTCTTGTATTTTAAAATGTGATAGTAATTTAACCGAATAATTTTAATTTAACAGTGATAAGGGAAATCAATATGATAAAAATTCAGTATTAGCTGAAACACAACTGATGGGTTACGAACAGGGTGAATTGCTTTCATGTATAGATAATGGCCAGTTGCCTGCGATGTTAGCAGAGCAACTAGAAACCAATCATTCTCACTTGTTTTACGATGGCTGTATAATAGCTGAAGTTCGAGACTACCGAAAAGCATTTTCTCATACTAAAGCTGAAGTTCATCATGTGCTTCTTAAGCCTACAACACAAGTAAGAGACGCAAAGCGAGAGGTCGATAGATGTTGAATAATGTTTCCTTAATACATTTTAGAGTGTACTCTCGGACGTATCAACTTTAACTAGCGACGGAGACTGGAGTCACGAAGAGCGATTAATGTTAGAGTCACATTTAGTTGCAGCTACGCAAGGACCTCTATGTTTGGATCCAAATCCTATTCCTAGTTTAGCTACAACAAGATTACGACAGTCTAAATCTCTGCTTACCGATCATCAACTTATGCGACAAGCCAAAAAGTTTTCTCAGGTAATTTTCTATACGAGCGGCACATATGTCTTGGTACGAGCGTTGATAATGTTATTAACACTATGTTACCCGATACAGGTTACAGTAAATCGGAAAAGAAAATTGGAGCAATTAGCGCAAACGGATGGATTAACGATACAAGATTTGATGCAGAAATTAAGAGCAAAGAGAGGAGTAGTTACAACCACTGCCTGCCCACCGCCTTCTCTTTCAAACCCACCTTTACTTCCACCAAATACACCTATCGACGTTCTAAGGTGTGTTATCTTATATCGTTATGTGATATAACACGCTGCTATTAATGCCCCTTTACGCGCAATAAACAGATTTGCAAAAGCGTACGAACGTCCACGAGAAACGAAAGACTGTTTGCCACAAGTTATAGAGGAATATATATTAGAAACCGGAGGAAGTCAAGGTGAGATAGATCACATAAAGCTCTCAATTCTGCAAAGACCTTCTAATTCCGAGTACCTGGGAGAGCTTTATATGGACAAGAACCATCGCGAAGGAGAGAAAAATGGATCTGCATGCCGGTGTGTATTTCCCGACGCTCGGCTCGAATTATATTTTTAGTTTCGGAAGTTCTAAAAATGGGATTGAATTTGTTCGCAGGTTTACGTTAGGCACAAGAGTTCTGGCAAACCATTACATCCAACAGTTTACGGAAATTTTCACGGAAGAAGGTAGGAAAAATGTTAAAATAAAACATGTTGTCCCAGGGCAGGTCCCTCGCGTAACATGTACTCCTGGTATGCAACGAGCGCATCAGCAGGTACGTGCTCACTTTAGGAATCGCATGTGGTGGATGTATAAAGATATCCACGCCTGGGTTCGTGCATTTTCAAAATAACTGTGTTGTTCTAGGCGCAACAAGCAAAAGCAGCGCAATTAGTTGCTCAGCAGTTGCAGCAGGCTCAGTCTCAACATGTAGCACAGCAGGTAGGTGGAAGTTTATAAAATACTTTACTCAGAGTATCGCATTTTTCACGATAATAATTTCTCCAGATCTTATCACGAGCTCAAGGTCAGTTGAACACTTTAGCTGGTCAGGTAGCTTCGATGAAAGCTATGACGGAAGCTACTACTTCTGCACAAAATAATCTGACATGCGTAGATGCAACAAATATGCCACAAGTTATTGCCCAAAGTGAAAGCACATCAATGAGCCCAGGGCAATCGTTGACCAATGGTGGATCGAATGCTTCCACCTCTGTACAGATTGACAATTCTGCAATGTCAGTAACCGATGGTAGCTCCTGTAACGGATCTGGAATCTTAGTTTTTCAACAAAAGTCAACTAATAGTATTAGCAACGCCGCGTCTACAAATGTTCCAGTTTTGGTAGGAATTAAATATATATATATACTCGCGTATAATTTCTATTACATTTTGTACATACATGCATGCGTCATAGTATTTAAACACATTTATGTATTCTCCTTTCATACAGCAAGCACAGCTGCAAGCCGGGACACAAAATTGTGTTGCGGAGACCGTTAGTCAAAGCCAAAATGAAGTACCATTTAAAAAACACACCACTAACCCAGCAATAACTGCTCTCGTGACATCCCTCATGAATTCTGCTCAACAATTTCAACAACAAGCTGCAGGTTTGTCATCGCGACATTTCTATAAGATATGACACCCAAGCAAAGTAGCACGATATAAGCAGTTTGTTGGATACTTTTCCAGCTAACGCAGCAGCTGCTGCTATGAATAATAATGCACAGACTACAAACAAGTCAAATAACGCTGCGATTCTTAGTTTATTAAATAGTAGTCCTGCAAATTTAACTCAGCAGAAAGTCCAACCACGAAGGATCTCTTTGAATGCTTCCATCCCATCTAGAGTTAATCATGGGAATGTTATCAGTGTTCCCAATACCACTGGCCAGGTAAATGCATTGAACTTATCGCGTACTCTGGGAACTACAATGATATTCAAACAAATCTATTCTTTAGGTAAGGGTAAGTTTAAGTTCAGCTTTAACAGGACAGTTGGGTTGCAAACAACAGCCAGTGAAGGCAACAGCCGTAAGGTTAGCCCGTGTACAAGATCCTACTTCAACGCTCGGATTATCGATGCCAGGACTTTCAGCTTTGTTAGCAGGTACATAGTACAAAAATCACGTGCAGCGTGCATTCTACCCGTTTCATGATCAACGTTAACAATATTTGTCATCTTCTTTTAATAGGGACGCCGTCTGCAGATAATCCAATACCAGGAATCAATTCTGGCTCTTCTCTGCTCGAACGATTAACCGCTTCTTCCAGTCAAAACAGTCAGTCCACGAGTCCAATGACCACACCGCCGTCGACTAACGTAAACCTGCAGGGTGTGAATCTTACTAGTCTGCCAAATTCTATCAACGGTCTTCAAAATGTTCAGGTTGTGGAGAGCTGCTTATTTCTACCTATGGCGTAGAAGATGAAATACTACTGTACTATTCGTTGTACGACAGGTATCATTTCCTGGATTATCACAACCTATTACGATGTCGCTAAACGTGTCAGCGACGACGGGTTCCGTTACACCTACAGGAGTCATTGTTTCCCTGCCTATATCATCTGCAACTAATACTTGCACCACGGTTTCTAGTGTTAGTTTCTTTGTATTTCACACATTTGCACATCTCGATTAATGTAAGATAGAGCGTAAACAGTTATTTAAATATGTTGTTTTTTCTTTCTCTCTTCTTCTTTTTAGATGGTGGCCACTACAGTTGTCACGACAGCCATTGCTGGAAGTACACCGACGGTAGTAATAGCTAATCCTGCCAATACTCATTTATCATTACCTATCGGTAAGAATTATTCTTCACGGTGTATTATCTCGTCAATGTTCCTTTCGCGTCAAGGTATTTTTGTTATGGTGTTAATGTCTCGCCAGAGAGATAAGTAAATGTACTGTATTCGTGTGAAACGATAATCTCGCGGCACGGGGTAATCCGATGTATTTAGTTTAGCGTACATGTTTCAGCTCAGATAATACCTTCTGGTGTCAAAGCTTTGTCACAACAGAATATACGTGGCAGTAATTCTGTCACCCTTTCGCAGGTATCGGTCTATATTTGGAGAAAGATAAATGAATTCGAATTGTATAATTATCGAGATCCTCGGAGTAATGCCAACATTGTTCCTTAGGGTGGGCAAGCAATACAACTTGTTGGATCTCAGAGGCCACGGCTTAATCATATGACGCGGCAAGTACAACCGAGTCAAGTTAAGTCCACTGTTTTGCCGAATCAGTTAGTAACTGTAGCTAAAACAGTAACAGCAAGTCAGTTGATATTATCTGGTAACAAACAGGTGTTAACTCCCATAATGGGTAAGTTATCGTAAATATTCATCTCTCGATAGAATTACTGTTCTAATTTCTTTAATTGCGCTTCACATTCCCCGTAGTCTCGTGCAAATCTGCTCTAAAAGAATCAGTACAAAGTATCATTTATTATGTTTATCTGGGTTACACCCAAGGGTGGACGATCCGAGAATCGTTTTTACCGAGTAAAAAGAATAAAAAGATATTCTGTTTTATAGCAGCAACGAAACCAGTGCTTATGGCGTCTCAGACGACACCTTCTTCTCAAGTAGTACCTGCAAATAAACAAACTTTATTGACAAAATCCTTGCATGCTAGAGCTTCTACAGGACAGTGCAGTCAGCAAACTCAAGGTCTTGGAGTAGCTACATTATCGCAGCAACAAGTATGTATTCCTGTGAAGATCACACAAGTTTAATTTGCACGTTCTTTACTTCGTTATACCGTTCAAACCTTAATACCATTTTATTCCTGCAGTTACAGAGAACTCTTGTCAAGCCTGTGCAACTCCAACAGTTACAGTGTTTAGCTGCGCAGCACAAAGTAGCTGTTGCGACTGGCAATGCGCAAAACAGAACTCAAATTGAGCCTCAGAGAAATTCTACGTCTGCTCCCGAGGAAGACCCAGCCTGAACATGTTCAAATGATTAATAATGTCTCACATTACATTTAAATAATTGGAGCCTGCCTAGAAGGAATGCGATGAGGTGTTTTTTTGTATATTACGTTAATGTGACGTTTGAAGTTTTAATTGTGGATGCGATTATAATTGTAAATTTACGGAAAAATTTTTATTCACGAACGATCAATGTTTATTAGCAAAGACATATTTTATAAGATCAGCGTAGTACATACATTTGCGCGACCGTGCAATAAATTATTTCTATAAATAAAAGAATTGCCTCGAAATATTACTTTGAGGGCGGTTTCAATTATTGTATATATAACTTATACATACGATTTGTTTTATATTAAAAGATGTAATAAATATTCCATTTTTCATTGACCTTTACCCGTTTTTCATAAAAGTATAGCCGGGTTTTTGTTGGTGATAAAGATTGCTGAATCATGATTACCAAGCACATCAGTCATGCATGCGTCATTAATTTTTTTTAATCATTTTATTAATCACAGGCATATGAATAACAAAATGGGATCCTTCGTCTCGATAATTTTATTTCGTCGAAAAAAGCCACGATTTAACATACAGATTGTTTAAGCAGCTACTTTCAGTAGTTTTTACAATGAAAAATACTGAAGCAGCTTCCAAGATAACTTCCGATGATTTATGATAGGTATAAAATGTTATTCATAGTTGTGACAGTTATAAAAAAAAAACAAATTTACAAATGAATAACATTTTACGTAAGTGAGTAATAACAAAAAAAATAAAAAATATGTCAATAAATTAAACAATCTATCGTTCAAACCTAACAGCAATCCTGCGGCAACGCTTATGTATATTCCTGAATTTTATAAAAGTTATATATTAGTGACTTTAACGGGTAAAGTAATTCCTGCTAATGTCGCGCTTTGTTTAAATAAACAAGACTTAACTGTATATGACACAAAGTTTTCACTTCTGTGCATGTAGTATAGGTACTTCTTTATGTTTTTTTTTTAAGTCAGTATATCGTAGTCATATAATACATACACGCATACGCCTGCTCTTTCAAAATAATATATGTATTTCTTTAAATGTATTACTTAAGAGAATAATTTAGTGGAAAATTATATACATAAATTGTGCTTTTCAACAGTTA
This sequence comes from Andrena camellia, assembly GCA_029448645.1. Taxonomy (NCBI): domain Eukaryota; kingdom Metazoa; phylum Arthropoda; class Insecta; order Hymenoptera; family Andrenidae; genus Andrena; species Andrena camellia. Next base: position 18,631,540 of record CM055677.1, read on the forward strand.
TTGCTAAAAGCCTTTTGTCATACAACGATATTTAGCTCATGACGTTTCGGACTCGTTAAAGATGTCGCGACTAATTTAACTAATGTAACATCACAAGGAGTTAAGGCAGTCATCCTTGGCGATGATTACGTCAATAATCGACGATATAAAAACTTTGTATGTTAATTGGCATTCAGTTCCAGCTGTATGCAATCAGAAACCTCGTTTTCCCTAGTTCTAACTTCGAATTTAAATAACAATAGCTAATTTCATCGTTCCCTTGAGTACTTATATCACAAGACGTAATTGTACAAATAGTTTGTTAACAAGCCATTTACTTATAAAAAGTACTTGCACGAAGTATTTATATCTTCTTCTTTCCATAGAAATATAACGACATAACTTAAACATCTGGGAATTTGAATTCATTTAATAAGAGGCGCCCGAGACCTTCGAACGCACTCTCATGTATTTAAGCGCACTTTGCTTCATAGTTTACTCTTTAACCCTTTAACTGCTATTGGCGTCCGACGAGCATCCTTGCGGCGTGCGAACGACGCGAAGGGTTAAACAATAAGTTAAGGTCGAAATAGAGACAAATCTCGTCCATATTATAACATTTATATACGTTTCCTTTACGATCAGTCTCTTTTTTTGGGAGGTGGGGGGGGGGGGGGGGGGGATCTATCAACACTCGCCTCGCAAGTATTTAATAACAATGTCAAACTCTTCCTAACACAACTCGTTAATAATAAAATACTGTGTATGCTCTGTTGAAGATACATGTCACGCGTCAAGTACGTTATACGTTGCTTATACCGTATCTTATATTTATCAGCGCATAACACAGACTATAAATTATAATTTCCTATTACAAAATTGTGCCTGCATGCATACCTTCTCACTATCCTACATCGCGCACTCTTTTACGATTATAAAAATTCATCAACCTTCACCTTGAGCATCAGTAACAATTCTTACTATTTAGAACGTGGTATCAGTGACTATAAGACGCGCGTATGTACATACTTCGTGACATTGTGAAAATATAATGTCAGCAATGTACTTATACATAGTATTTGTCTAAATAATTGTGAGAAAATTATACCTTTTTATATATCTAACGGCGACTGATCCACTTCTAGCCGATAATCTTGGTTCGAGGCTTGTATTATCTGTCTATCTTTATTCACTGCCCACTTACTTTCTGGATCTGAAGAAATATGCGAGCCCCCAAAAATATCATCGTCTAGAGAAAGATCTGATAAATTCTCCATACTCTGCTGATTTCCATCGGTGAACAGCGATTCGGTAACTAGTGGAACAGAATTGCGAGGGTTTTACACATAATGCATTTTAAAGAATGGCAATTGCATAGAATATGTAATAGTTAAAATAGAATACCATCATCAAGTGTGTGCTGAGACAACCACGTGGGTTCATCCCATTCATCAAACTGCAGTTTTGTATTATTCTCAACTTCATCTACAGATAACATCGCATGCGACTCCGAGTCTGTTAGATCAAATATTTCTGTTACTTGGACTTTGTTATTTTCATCCATGTAATAATACGCCATCACAGCTTCTTGATCCGACGTGACCTATAAATTTATTAAAGAATAGGTTCAAGTGCGATCTTTGATTTTAGAATTAATCGATAATCACTGGCTACATACTTGGAGTATATTCTCGAAAGTGTTATCAGCTGTTGTAAGCTCCGACATATCGATAACGCATTTTGGCGTGCTACTATGGTCCTTCCATGTTGGTCTAGAAAGTACAGATTACAAAATGAATAATAATGTTCATTATAAGTTGAAAGATTGTAAGTATTGAAATTTGAAATATATGAGCTTACAATTCATTGTATTGTAAAGTTAGGTTTAGGTTCTTTTGATTCTTGTACAAACTATCAGTCTCGTCTACTGCTTCCTTACTGTATATACCTGAGAAAGTTTGAAAGTGTATTCACATGTACATATTTCAGGCTTTATAATTATAATAATATAAATTGTGTGAACAATTTCACTTACTAGATCCATATTCTCTAATAGCTAATTGACACTTAATAGTTTGTGGCATTTGCTGGTAATATACACAGATTTTGGGAAACAGTATACTTAGCTGATCCAAGAAGAACGTTCTTAATTCCAGCAAATTCCTTCGCAATTTCGGCACATTCAAAATAAACCTGAAAATAGAATAAGATCGTATTAGTATATTTGTTCGCGGAAGAAAGCTCTTCATCGAAGCATAGGCACGAGAGTTACGAATGCGAAGAATCATAGCTTTCTAATTAAATGCAAACAAGCATGCAGACAACTGAGGACACAAATAACAAGTAGACACAGATTAGATTGTTATAGATGCGATTAATGAGACGCAGGGAATTTTTAAATTTCGCGAAACAATTCTATGACCTATTACTATTAAAAAACGCACGATTAACTTCTGTTAGAGTTTATACTGTAACAGAAATGGAATGAAACTTTTCTTTTTTCAGTACTCACTCGTATTTGTAGGCGGGTGTGTTTGTTTAATATGTATAAATATATTCAATTTCGTTCCCTTCAATTGGATGATAATGCAATGCGAAAATGATTTTGTACAGTAAAACTTAAAAAAAAATGCAGAGCTTGTGCTTACCAAGGAGGTGTCACATGCTTAGAACAAGAAATCATCTGCGAAGGTGTACAAAGAATATTTCCAGCTACTTTGTATTCCAAGGTGCGAGTTTCTAGGTTGTTACCAATCAAACTATGATCACATGCATACTGTTAAATCTCGTGTCGTAAATAACGATATTATGAGTCACAAATTACAAAGAATCAAATTCACGAATCGAATATTACAGGCTATTTTGTTTTGTAATAGTAAGGTTTTCATGTAACTGCGACCTCATATAACCACTGCATTTGAAAATTATATACGAGTAACTTTGAATCTAACAGGCGTAACAATAAATAAGAGTTAGTAAGCAACATGAGCTACAGCAGATTTATTAGAAAAATATACAAGTTACTATCACAGTTTGTTACCCATGTCCATTTAAGTAAGAACGCAGTAATTTTTCACTGAAATAACTTAGTTGAATATGTATAAGTACGTTTGTTATTTTTAAGAAGATACAGTAAACTGTTATGTTATCCTAATGACATGCAATCTCAAACAAGCTTATAATGCATGCATGTTAATTTGTGACACCATAATTAGAACTACAAAATGTAGATATTTCAAATAGTATTTAAATGAAAGAGAAGGTAATGCATAATAAAAGGCTTACTTTGTAAAAGTGGCGTACACTACATCCGCTGGTAATGTATATGGTAAACTAAGTAGCGACAATAGTTTTACGCTTCGATGTTTGAACAGCCAATTAATAAGGCCTTTATTAGCAGAATCAATAGCATCCTGGAATATGGTCATAACTGTTTCAGGTAACTTGGATACCAATGCTTCCTGCAACACGTAGATAAAATTTAAGAATATCAGACTAATACATAGTTAAGTTCCATACAACACGAATAAAAAATGTTTCTACCTGTCTATGCATTTTACATTCTAAACATTCAGGGTCATATTCCACATTGTCATCCAGCGTTTCCGAGACAACGAATGTGGATTGCACTGCGAGACATCGGGTGCAATTAAGTAAATTATTACGGTGGAGAAATCTCAACGCATCGTTGAATCCTTGTGTGCACATGCTTGAAAGTATCTGTAAATGTTAATATAACGTTACGATGTTATAAACGAATGCTTTTAGATGGACAAAGCATGTAATTTTACCTCCGGATTAGGTGGGAAGAGTATCCTAGCAAACCTATATATATTCTGCCTCGAAAGTTCTATACTTGTATTCGCGAAATTCACCTGCAAATTATAAGTGTTCGTCTATTACCTTTTATGTACACGATTAAGGATGTATCGGACGTACAATATTAGTCAAAAGTATATGAAATTGGAAATACTTGAATATCTGAGTCTTACACATAGTAAATCTAGATGCAAGGAACTCGAATGACAGTTGGAGTCTTATTTTTAATCCTAGAAAGGTATATTTCACTTTACAAATGCTTTCTCAAGCATTATTTGCTAAACTTTTGGCAGTGAAAATGCCCTGAATTCACAATTTTCTCAAGTTATAATTTATTTCTTTAAAACGGTCTAGTGAAAACAATTGAAACTCGCAGATTATTTTCATCTATCCATATACTACATGTACAAAAAAATTGAAGACATTGGTACCATTTCTTCAGCTGTTTACCTGGCAAGATCGTCTCTTTCCATAAGAGTATGTGTAAAATCAGTGAAAATTAAAATCGTTGTAACTCAGCAACCGTTTAGTGAATTCGTTTAAAATTTTTGGAGCACATAAGGAAGATTAAAAAGGACAATCTCACAAATTTTCATCAACTTGGTACCATTTTGAAGATAGGTCCAATACATCCTTAAACGATAGAATAGAACCGCGCGATACAATAAGCCTCTTACGTGGAAAAGTTGAGAAGAGACATCTCTGGGACAGATGTCGCTTTCTCCACAGAAGGGACTAACAGTAATTGTATTTTCATCAAGCGTAGGAAGATTATCACTAAAACCGCCGTCCATGTACCTGACGCCGTGGAAGCGTGGTGGTAAAAGGCCAGAGAAGATGGGAACGAATGCACTTGCTAGCAGCGCCTGTGAAAATAAGATACTGTTACACTTAAGTATAATGATAAATTAAATTCATAAAAATAATTATCTCTTGTTCGTAAAATATAATGTAGCATGATATATACAATGACATTTATACAAATCACAAAAGATTTCGTTTCTAATTTGAATGCATTATATTACAGAAATTCGATATCTTTCATTACAATTTGATGTGAACATTTATTAAAGTAATGTAGTATGTAAGTCACATTTATTATATCAATGTTAAATATACGAAACTAATACGCAAAAAGAAGAGAGAGAGAGAGAGAGCAAAATTTACCTATTATAATTTCTCTGTTCGACTTCCAATGCTTGTAATTTCGTTCGCCACTGCGGTAATCAGATAATTTTCGAATAAGATAAAGGTATAGTATTATCATTAGTAATTTTCTTTTTCGTAAATAGATTGTTTCCTTTTATACTGGTTATGTATTGTCTAATCAAAGGGCACGTAAAACATCGAGGACGGGAATATATAAATGTAGGTCGTTCACTTGCCTGCAATAAGTCTTCCCTAGAAGAGAATTGTGAAACGATTACATTTTTCCTGTCGTATACTCTTGTCAAGGAGATGTGGAGTTTACCGCTGACTCGAATATGAGCGTCGTTCGGAAGGTACTACAACAAAGACGATAATCCATCAATCGAACGTCAAAGTATTAACAATGCAAATCGATGCCAGTGTTTTTCGGGCAGTTTATTTAGTGACTTTCAAGTAAAAGGAAAAAGCTCGTAAGTAAACATACCTTCTGCAGACTCTCTAGCAGTATCTCCTGTACGTTAAACGATGGACTAAATGGGCCAAGAGTGCGTTGTCGCGCTTCACGTGCAACGCGTAATATATTACTCGTAATCTCCCCTGTAATAATTTTATTAATGTAATAATAGCGGTGGGAAAAATTTAGCCTAAGTAGAGCTGACTATTGCGTATCGTTTGCCTTAATAAATGGAATGGACAGTGAGATGGCTTTATCTTATCGATCGGGATTAAATCGTTTACGATTTATTTCATAGACGTGTACACTTATATAGAGCGGCCGATTATAATCTACACGTGGATGTACATACAATTAGGTATTTTAAATTACGAATAAGGCTTTTGTGAAATGTGAGAATTGTGACAAGCTAAAAATGGAAACTCGCGCGAAAGCATCTGGTCGGTCTGTGTTATTATATAAATCACTGCTACCGCGTTAGCTTCACGAATTATTTTCACATTCTATCTGGTAAAAACAATTAGATAATATTTGCGCACATATGTACAAGTCTTATCTTTTATCAACACGAGTCAGTATTGCCTTTCTACAAAAATAAACATTCCTTTGTTTGCTTTAGATACAATAGCTTCAGCTACTAAGCTGGTGTACTAAAAGAGGATCCGGAGAGTTTACTTTGCGATTAGGGGACTGACTATGTTGCTATACAAATAGATAAAACTGTTTTTTGTAAATAAATTGTTCAATGAATTCTATCACGAGACTAGAAAATGTTATATTTCAATGTTATGTGTCAATGCACACCGCATTGCTCAATGCATACTTTTATCTTTTAAAACATCGACAATTTTTTCTTCATATCAATGTATTAATCAATCTGTTAGTCATTGGATGTTTTTATCCTGGAGGATTTCGAAATATTTTATCAAAGTGGTTCTTCTCGAACATTAAATGAAGACATCACAGATTGGTATGCCTGAATTTTATCACCGCGATAAATCTTCACCTGCATTAATTATCATACATATATCGCAGCATCGATCTACATCTAAGATATCGTTTAGACTTTAACCACTCTGTAACGATAATCTTCAGATAATAAAAATAAAATTCCAGCGATAATAAGATTCCTTGTTTGATACCTTTTTACATCTTCAAAAACAATTTGCACATCTTTCTCATACATTATATAAAAGCCAATTATTTGATATTAACGAAATTACCAAAGTACAGAAACAAATAACAAAAATATTAAATTTATATCAATAAACCGTTGAAAACAAGATTTTGAGCGATTGTGCACGTTAAGCCACAAATTTTATCTTCTCAATACCTTCCTGAGCTAGTCGATAGCGTCAACATTGGTATATTATGTAAATCGCGTTTAAATTCCTGCAATAAAATCGTGCGGCTCGTTGTACTTCACTCGTGGTTTCAAAACAATCCAAAGCGCATATCGCGTGAGATATAGAATAGGTAAACTGTTTCGAGGAGAGCATTGTGTTCTACCTGAATGTCCCCTATACAAGTTCAACTAACATATTGTACTTTCTCAATAGCAAATTGCGCCTCAATTTTAGAGGAGCTTGCTTTAATTTTTATAGCTGAATATTTAAGACTTATTTTTATAAGATTTTTAATTTCATTAATATTTGTAATATTTCAGTTATCTACATTTAGATTTATAGTTATTTATAATAGTTATATGATGAATTAATATATATATATATATATATATATATATATATATATATATATATTGAAAAAATCTTTTACGCTTTGATTTATTTAATTTGGGGGGGGGGGGGGGTTAAAATTATATTTACAATTAATAATTTAAAGTTAATAGAAAATATTATTTCTATTGTATATTTTAAAGATATATGTCTTATCAGACTCATTAACTAATTTTTGTAAATTAGATTATCTCAATAATTATTTAGATTTGGGTTATTAAGAAATATGAAAAATATAAAATTGTAAAATTTATCTTAATTCTTTATGGGGATATTCAATATATTTCCCTCCCGATCAAGTTGATAGAATAAATAATGATGTGATTGATCAAAATATAATTTAATTTGTTGGATAAAATTTTCTTACTATTATGAAATAAATGTTAGTAAAAGGTAAAATTATTAAAATTAAGATTGATGTAATTAGCCCAATTACTCTCCATAATTGATCAGGAATTACTCGTAAAATTGAGTAATAATAGTCTTAAAAATGATATAAACTTCTCGATGTAACATAAGCACACAAGGAGAATGTGTTTCGAAAATAAACTGATCTATGCTTAAGTCTGTTTACGCCGTTGTTTACTCTGGAACGTACACATAGGCCGGTGCGCGAGTCCTATTCGTCCTCAAAGCCACGAAAAACATCTATGTAAGTAGATTGTATGCATATGCATAGTTGAGCGTGAATCGTTTCCTGTGTACATACTGTTTTCCGTGTATCAAGAGTGTTTCGCATCGGTAATTACGCTAATACACGAAACTACTCGCCCACGTGCACGGCGTATTTTCGCTGCACGAGCCTGGACACGTTCTTGCAATTGCGTTTTTAGAAATAGTAGATAGTATGTAACGTCGTGTACACGTGTGCGTCATAGCTTATGTAAATTGTAAGTGATTAATGGGATGCTGCGCTGCGTGCCCGCCGGTACAAATGTCACGTGCATTTTATTTCAATCAAACAATGTTTAATGAAACTATGCGCAAGCACGAGTATAGATAGCCGTCGGGAACGCAGTAAAAAGACTGACGCGCAATAGAGCACGATTGATGGTTATTTCTGAAACAATTCATTATCCGGTGCAGTTTTAATCGAGTTCAAATTTATTTAATCTTTTAAACGACAATATATTGGGTGTATCGGTACCAGGTATAAGATCCGCGCAAAGCTGTCGGCTCGGTAATGTTTTCGTATGAGTAACCGATTCTTTTGTTACGAATATTTCTAAATCCCCAAGCTTAATAACAAAGAAACTTGATAAGGATGAAATGATTGCCTTATGTCTTGCACTTGAATCATTGTTCGACACGATGCAAAAATAGGAAGCAATAATTTTCATTTGCTCGACGACTGTAAGCCTTTTAATGCTTAGCTACGTAGTAACGATAAATTAAATTGTATATACGACTTTTTTTACATTTACTGATATGGTGCGATCATATTTAGTGATGTCATAGACCGTCGCGAGGAAAATTATACGCAACTGCGTTCACAAATCGAAAGCAACGAAATTCGATTAAATATGTATGATTATATGACCTTCTCGGAATTGCTATTCATAGAAAAAGGAATTCCAAGGAGTCATAATATTGAGCTTGAAAACGAATCCATAAACACAAATGAAATGTTCGCGCGTTTTAATGCGCACGTTTTATCACTCGCAGAATTCATAGAATCTTTGTATTTTTTTTTTTACATTTAAGTGTAATTTTATTCTGATGTATTTGGTTACAAGTTCTATATTACGACAGCATCAGATTTCTGGTTGGCCATGGCAACTGTTTCATGTGGTGGAATAAGAATGCCAGATTTATTCACTCACTCTTTGCTGCATAACTATTTATAACACATTATGGAGAGAATTTCTGCACTATACAATATATCTTGAGAATTGTCGTAATACTTTTAACACAAGTTCAGTTTATAAATGTCGCTTAGCAGCTAATTTTGTTTAGTCAATAAGGAAGAAAACAACAGTGGAGATAACATATTGCTGAAATGATAGACATTTCACTTTTATATAAATGGATAAATCATTATCAGAGTGAACAATTTTATGCAGCATGTACTTATTCATGCCAATATGTTTATTGTAATTGTTTACATTGTGTTATATAGATACATATGCTGCCACAGTCTTACTCATAGAGAAAAACATTTGATAAGTGTTCTTGCAACTACTTCCAATTTGCTTATTCTAAGCTTGACCTACTTACAAGATTTATTTGCAAGATGACCAGCTTTATAGAACCTCTATGAATAATTTTGAAGTATCAAGGGAAATAATGGCTACATTATATTGCAGTAGAGAATCAAAGGATAATAAACAAGTGTCCTTTCATGCATCGTCTGATGCATGTAACCATACTTTAAAATTACCCTTTTTACTTATTATTTATACAAGTCACTTACAATTAATGTGCAATTTCTAAGTAACAAATACTTTTACCCGAGAAGCTTTGAAACTTGAAATTCTTGCAGACATTATATTGTTTAAACAGATCGAAAGAGTTCACAACAACGAAGTTCACAGCTTGACATTGTTTCTTAGTGGTGACAGTGCAGTAGTAATTACTTTAACTGCATACCAATTTGTAACATCATGATAAAGTGATACTTACTAGGGAAAGCAAATAAGATATTTACAGTTCGACTGCATTGATTGGAACGCTGAAACAATTTGCACGAGCATGCACGCGACGGATAGAAAACGTGGGGTGTGCAGTATCAGGGGAGTCGTAAACGGGGACCGTAACATTGAAGAAAAAAACTAATTATTTAAGATACTCTGTATCTGGCAGCGGTAATGCTAGTGGTAACAAAGGAGTTCACTCACCGAAGGGTAAGTCACAAAGAAGGCAACATGCAGCGATAGCACCAGCCGATGCACCACTAATCTTATCCAAGAGCAAGTGTGGAGCGTATTTCTTGAAGCACACCGCCACACCGACGTGGTAAATACCGAGGAAGCCGCAACCAGCGAACGATAAATTCATTTCGGAATCCTCTTACGCTATAATCGTCTCGCCTTGCCTCCTTTATGTGTGCGTACAGATTGCCAAGAATAATTGCACGATAGATTACGATGAAAAAAAAAAGAATACTGATCCCTTTTTACGGCACTATGAACATCACTCGCTAGGAACGCGCTCTCGACGACGTATCTCGCGCGACGTTCAACTTCGAACTATCGGGTAGCCCCTTGCGGACATCACAATCTTCCGAAACACTCAAGATTAATCTCGAGTATGATTAAAAACAAAAAACATGTTACAAACAGCCGGAGATAACGCAGGTTCGATGACGTGCGGTTTGTAAATACACACTGGCCAGCTTATTGGAGGGCGAGGATGGTGTGGTGATAGCTCCGCCCACTCCAGTGTTCTTAAACTCATTCATTGTGTAATAGTCCCTCGGCCACACGTGTTTCTTTTCAAACGGGTCAACTGTCGAAACGTTTGCCTTATCGTAGTGAAATACGTTTGACAGGACGCGTCGTGATAACTTGATAACAAAGTAAATAGAATTCTTTGTCGCTCTTGACACGAATGTAAATAATCGCTGCTGTTTATATATTTTCTGGCAACGTTGAAGCTGACATAATTCGGTTCGAATTCAAGTTTAATTACCGCATCTTCGATCTTCTAATCGTTTGAAATAACAGCGACACGATAAATAGAATATATTTATTTCTTACTTATAATTACGTGATTTCGAAGAGTATTTTACAAATCAAATGACAGCAAAGTTGTATTTAATACGCGCTGATTTACTGTATGTAATGACGGGCGACCAATAGGGGGCTAGCTTTTATGGCGTGACGTCAACGTTCATGATGTTACGCGAACGTAGCTGCAGAACTATGCAATATCGATATTTAAATTAGGAGCGAAATTCAAACATGCTAATTGGTGGAATCATTCCTGACTACGCAATTTAAAGATATTTTCAAATTCTCAGGGTACTTCGATTTTGAATGTTTTTTTCGCAATTCGAAGCGTTGCTAACGAAATGAATTTAGAATTCTAAACTGGGTAATAGCCTTCATTTCATAACTGGCGCTCTCAGCCTTAGAACCTATAAACATGGAGGAAGCATGCAATGGGCGAAAATGTAGACGTCGGTAAAAAGAGAAAAATATACATGAGGGACACCCTCTCTCTTTCTAGCGCCAGAGGCGACGTTTTTTTTTATGTTAGAAAGAGAGAGGGTGTCCCTCATGTATATTTTTCACTTTTTACCGACGTCTACATTTTCGCCCATTGCATGCTTCCTCCATGTTTATATGCTCTAAGCTCTCAGCGCTCCACGAGTCTCTTACCCCTAGGATTATCGGGAAACCACGCAACAGTAATTAAATTGACTTAATAGATTTGCATCTTTTGCATGCAACTAAATTTCAATGATATATCAAGATTTTCATTCCAACAATTGTCAACGTTTACTAAATATCAAATATACGGGACTTCGTATCGAACCATTTCCAAAGCTCAAACTTTAAAGTACATTCCAATGTCTAATTATACTATAAAAATCGATAGTGTTCTGTTTGTTAGTAATCATAACAAACAAAAGTTAAGGTACGCAGTATAACAAACTCGAGCTCCCATAAATATAAGGAGTGTAGAGAAAGGTAGAGAAACATTTAAGATCATTGGTCGTTGATTCAAAGTTTACGTCAGTTTACGTAGGATTGGTCGATTTTGTAAATGGCAGTTGGTGGTGCTTTAGCTATCTTTTTTAAGTAATCGAACTTATTTGTAATAAGATTGTTTCATATAATCAACTACTGATTCTGCAAACATTGCATTTATGACGTTTGCGCAGTATAAGTTAATGCTCGATGTTTACTATTTAAAAACCAAGTCTAACCTCGAACAAACCACCTGCCGTATGTTTTTCAGACGTTAAGAAACGTGTATTTTGTAAGAAAATTAATAAATTGTTATCTACTCAATTTTATAAATACGATTTAAAAATCAATGAGAAGTAGCACTTACATCTTGGGCGTGAATTTTAACCAATTTCATTCAAATATTTCAAATTCGTCGATAAATTAATCGTTAAGAAGATAAGAGATGTTAAATAACATACGTATAATTGTTTAGGAAAGAAAAAGCGACGTGCATAAAACTTTAAATGTCACGTTGTATACGCGCAACTGTTTCCTTTGACAGGCTCTGATCTGACGTATAACCAATAAACGTATACATATGCGGGTTGAGGCATAATTAATCATAAGTTACGATGGGTGAACACGAACAACTGTCGCAAACGTTGCATGTGAATTGTGGGAATTCTAATGCTTCGAATAATGCACTTTTTCATGCTGTTTATATACCCGAAGATAATGTTGATACTTCAACGGAAAACAACACGAAAGGTAAGAGTTGGTTTGATAGATGAACGTTTTATATTTTTATATATTCCATTCTTCTATTTATCTCGCGACTGGTACTTGTTACAGAAAATATTCGAGTATACCAGGACAAAGGAGAAGCGTTAAAAGTGATTAAAGAGTTTAAAACAGGCCGTCTGAAATCATTTAAGAAACGCTCGGAAGCCGAAGAGTACGCTAAAACTGGTTCCGAGAAAGCGAATTGCATTAATAATACCTTGGTACCTGCCGCAGTACCTGTAGTAGAAGAAAAATCGAGTAATTTCAAAACTCCACGGTCACAAGAGCTTGTATGTTTTAGAAAATTAATCAAAGATGGAGATTTGTACGCCGTAAAAAGTACAGTGTGGGGGAATCCACGATATTTAATTGGTAGCGGAGATACACCCGCAATTTTGCAAGTATGATAGAGAATTTGTAATTATGCTTAAGGTGCTTTACAATGTTTGTAAAATAGGTGCTATCGAGACCGGTCGTTTATTTATTACAGGAAGGGTGTCGTTACAATGCATTGCACATTGCAGTTAGGGCAGACAGACCAGATATGTGTGAGTTAATATTAAACACTGTTGGAAATGCAGATTTTATAAAGTTACTTTATGGCGATGAATGCAAGAGTTACGTGGATCGTGCACAGATTATGTTAGACTTATATTTGAATACACCTGATAAAGGACTGAATGAGACGCCGCTACATTTCGCAGTTAAATTTGGTTTGAAAAATGCGGTTCGAGTTCTTGTTTCATATCCATGTTGCATAAAAACATTGGCAAACAAATATAAACAGCTACCAATAGATGTACGTGACAAAGTATTCAAAGATCTGTTTTAAACGATACTATCATGTACTTTATGAAATACTTTCAGCTAAATTCCTTACCACTTGTTCACAATTTATTATGCTAGACTTTTTACGTTCCTACAAGTAGCGTTTTCCTATTCTTTGTGGGTCGCCCTGTTTTACTCACGTATCTGGTAACGTTACAGATAATATGTAGCAGGACATGTCAGGACGACGAAGAGTTAAAAAAAGAGATACGTTTGTTACTGGAAGATCAGTACTATGTGCCTGTGTTGAGATCGGATGATACCACATTGCAACCTATTATTGGGGAACCCTTCTCTCCAACTAATCCATTGGTATGTTAAAGTATTCTCATCTGTGTCTCATGAAATCTTATATATCGTACTTTTGTAGAATTTGAACACGAATCCAATAAGTCCACGTTTAGAAGTACGTGCGTTCGCTGGACCAATGACAAAATCTCGTGCATTAGAGTTTAGAAAAACGTGGAAAACACCTCCACGTTTACGACTTACTCCAATTCAGAAACCTACAGAGGAGGAAGTTAACATCGTAAACAATTCTACTGATAACATAGCATTACGATTACAAGATGCAGAAAAAGGACTTGAACGAGTTGGACGGTATTTTCTACGATTAATTTCACCTTAAAACACACTTGTAATCATTATGGATTTAGAATATCTCTTTTAAGTGAAGCAAGAGTTGAAAATTGGTGTATTATTTTTAGAGATTTAGCAGAAGCATATCAAGTATCGTGGAAAGAATATTGGCCATTTTTGAATGACTTTGCAGACTTTCGCACTACGGAGGGTTTAATGAAACTCGAGAAATACTTGGAACATAGATTTCAAGACGAGGTTCTTCGTTATATTCAGGTAAGAAAATTTGGCAATTAATATTTGCATAATCATTACACTTCTCCCGTAATTACTCCATAGGAAACAATTGATACTACGATAAATTCAAAGCCGGAAATGAAAATGGTTGCTGAAATAGATTATCTATGTAGTAAGTTTCAATCGTGTTCGTTACATAATACAGATACTCAAGATAAGAATGATGTAGGTAAGTATTGATTATCCTTTAGCGAGAATTTGTATTATAATACGCGGGGGACAGTATTTACACGCAAGATCACGTTATCTTCTTTTTTTAGACGATTTAGAATTTTTTACGCCACCATCGTCGCCGAAATTAATGACTGATAGTTCCGATGATGAAATGCAAATTGCGGAAGAAGGTTCTGCAACATTTCTTGAAGGGTAAAGTACAATAAATAATGAAACTACTGTTAAACGAATTTCCTATTTCTGTCGAACACACATTTGGAATTATTATACGTGTCTGATCCAGTACTTAAACGTGTAATTATTTATAGGTCTGTGCCAACAAAGCTAGATTATGCTGTTCATAATGCAGTATCATCATTTATTAATTGCGCTACGTATCCAAACATTTATCGCTGGCAGCATGACATGCAGCTTTGTATAAAACGTGGTATCTCGCACAACAGGTAGTCACTTTTTGTCCAACAGTTGTAAGAAGTCACTACTACTTAGTCTGATCCTTTTGTCGGAATAATGCAACATAAATTATGCTCGTTATGAATCAAATATTATATTATTAATAGCATAACCAATGTTTTATTATTTTCAGAAGTAACAACACGAGGTTAATAAAAAGGAAATTGATGATGACCTAGATATGTTAAATATCAAGATGTTGAACAGTGTAAAAAACATAAAGCTGTATAAATTTTTTATATTACGCACAATAACTTTTATCTGATAAGTAGCTGTACAGTATACTGCGAAGTTTATTAAGTATACTAAGACCTATATATTTTCAGAAAGTTTTATATGTAATTAAAAAGTATAAAAACTCTATTGTTTTATAAATCAACACGTGTATTTGAATTCATTCATATAAGGGTAAAGTTATTGTTTACTTCCACTCCAAACAGAACGATAATTATATTACATATTCAATTATTTAAATTTAACATTTCCGCAGATACTTGCTATTAATAATCTTTATTCACAATAATATTACATTTTTGTTTAGCAGATCACATACGACCTTTTTCCCAACGGTATGATTGTAATCTCCTGGTTCTTTAATTTAATACGTTTGACATTCTGTATATCTATATGTTCCATACCAGGTTGTTAATTTAATCAAAGACTGACTGGAGCTGGTGGAGTTTGTTTCAATTGCAAAATAATGGAGCGCATGCGAGAAACGTCTTTGGAAGTGCGGGACGATTTGGGATTAAAGTCGCAAAGCTTCGCGATACGTTCCCACTCGGTTCCCGGCTCCACTTCATCAGCTTCCGCAACAAATTGCTTTTCTGCGTTCCTATTGATAAAAATGCCATATTAATCACGATGCAGATACATGCGAAATTGAAACTGCGCGATGATTGTAAATTGTATGCATTAATGGCATTATAGTGTATATATTTAATACTCCTGTTTCTGTCTATTACATATGACACATATAACGATGCAAGATCTAACGTTTCAAACAATGTCTATCGATAAAAACAAAAGTTTTACACCTATTTCTTCTGTTCTACAAAAACTAACATTCGTCAGATAGGAACTTTTATTTATATAATAAAACAGCTAATAAGAATATCTTTACACAGTTCTTTTAACTTGTAGAAACGCAATACAAAATTAAAAAAAAGTCTAATGGTGTTTATGTTTGAAACATAAATATATTGTAAATCTATAGTTTGTGCAACGATCAGTTTGATATGTATTATGAATACACTTGCATTTGTGTTACACAGTATTACTATAATATGTGCGAAGTTATAAAGTGCAGTTTCACATACAATATGATTAGAAACATTTCAAGTATAATTGCATCAAGCACGAAGTACATCTATTAAGTCATTACTACAAAGCAGCTGATGTACCAGAGAGTATCTGGTACTTTCGACATTGACAGCGAATGGCCTTGTAAATTGAATATAAGCAAGCTATGACACAGCAATGCAATTATACATGCAAAAAAATATAGTATAACTTACTTGGCTGATTCCCTAAGAAGCAGAATGAAAATAATATAATCGTATGTAGTATATGATTTAAAATAATTCAATAAAGTATTTTATATAGAACAACACTTTTAATTGCATCTACAGATGCTGATTAAAAGTTACTATATTAGTAAAAAAGAAAAAAAATGCCAAGGATATTGCAAAAAACCAAACTGAATCGAATGACAATTGTAAATATTACCTGTTTGTAGTTTTTGTTTTACTAATAGCTTCTGCATGATGCTTATACCATTCTTCTAATTCTTTCTTCGCGGCCTCTCTCCACTCCTCCCTCTTTGTTTCTTCTTCTGCATCTAATCGGATTAGAGTCATTTAATATAAGCACCGATTTACATAATGATTTACATCGCATCGATGAAAAGAAAACTAAATACCTTTCTCTTCTAGCCTAGCTTTCTGTTCCTCTCTCCACTTCCGTATTTTCTCGGGTTCCTCTTTCGCAGGTTGAGGCTTAGATATAGTTTCTAAAAGGAATTGTTTCTTAAATCCATATTCGCTCTACAGTAGGTTAGAAACGATTCTTTAAAAGTATAATATAACACAGTGTACCTGTCGCTAGCGGCGGCTGCTCTTCATTAGATTGCCCGACTGCGTCTATTATTTCAAAACTACCTTCGGCGTCACCACCTGGACCAACTTTAAAGTTTCCAAAATTTGTGAGTAAATTGTCTATTAAAGATTAGATACTCATTACACAGCGAACATATGTATTTTCGGTCCATGCAAGATTAAAACAACCATTTGCGTTTCGTGATATAATATCCTTGTACAAAGTTGTAAGATAATGTCTCTCATTTGTACACTTTGTATGAAAAAATCTATTTTAACGAAGACGTGAGAACTTTGATTACCATCTGTATTGGGTCCTGTTGTAGAAGCGGGCATAGAAACTGATAAGATTTCATCCTCGAGCCCCGCTAATTGATCTTGTTCTCTCGCTACGAATTCTGCCACGGGATCTACTTCCGAGTCGATGACAAAGTTGTCACCAAATGCATCCATATTGCTTAACAAGGACATCGAATGGATTAATAAACTTCAACACCGTTTATTTAGCTTCTTTAAACATGGCAATGTAGTTTAAATATTTCATCTATGAACAGTATACGTGGAACATAATCAATGTTTTTTAAATAGCTTGAAGTATTCAGAAGTCTTCAAAGAACTATAATACATAATATTGACTTGCACGAAAGTAGAGAAGCTTTAAGTAGCTTAAATATACATAACTAAGTTATTTGATTTCCAAGTAATTACTTTTAGAAACAAATAAAAGCACTATAGCAATAAGAATTCTATCAAATTTAAATAGTTATAGGTACTACTACTTTATGCACTGTCATTTTTGTTGTAATATTGTGCTACTTCCAAATTGTATTGTATTTCTTCATATATTATATAGATTGCAAAATTAGAAAGCAATAAACAACTCTAATTCATCGTATTAATTAAAAGTAACCTAAAAGCATATATTTATTTAAAAATTAATAGTTGAACTCGAAGCGTCAAGAGCATTTATAACAATGATGACGGGATGAAGAAACAATTTCGATTATTAGAAAGAAATTTTGTAAAACACTGAATCAGATGTTGTACCTTGGTAACGTTTTGGAATGTGTAAACTTTTATCTTAGGAAACACCCTCAACTGTCTTACTCGAATTTCTGTGAAATATCAACTGTGAATTGTCAACGTCAATACTAGTTCGATGCTGTGACACACACATGCGCACAATTAAATTGTAGTAGATAAACAGTTAAACGATAGAACTCAGTACTACCAACTTCTTACAATTGTTGTATGCGCATCCGTATTCTCGAAATTTGAATATCTTCTGCATCGGGTTCGGGAAAGCAGGTCATGATTGATGTATGGAACATCACGGATGAAGTATTGTAGTATAGGATAAGCCTACATCTGATGAAAATTTTATATCACGTGCACAGATGAGATATAGAATAGATTTTATATCCACAGGAAATTTTTGTCACACAAATCGGGAGCTTTAGAGATCAGAGATCCCTTACCATTTTCGTGTCGGATGCAACGTTATCGATTCGGAGTGGAATTCGATCGCAATAATTTGGATGCAGACGAGGTATAGGATAAACATTATTAAACTTGTGATTATACTCGTACTGAGAAATATTCGAAACGTAAGTATTAAGTACATTTAACTGTATTAGTATTATACATGAAATGCCATCTTTTTTTTATAAAAATATTTCAAGAATAGCTGCGATAGTTAGGAATAAAAGCTTGTGTATGTATTTAAGTATAATATATGACAAATTCTATAACAGAAATTTATCAGAGTGATTGTAAACAGAAGTGCTATTTCACGCAGTGCAATCCATAAGGTATCTCTACATCGCGCGCAAGTATGCTATAAATGTCATAACATAAATATTGTAAATAAATAACTGTACAAGAACTGTAAATACAGATGAATGTAATCATTTTGACACGCAGAAGTGTTTCCATCATAATAATGTGTATTTTCTAATACAATGTTAATAATAAATACAGTTATTACTCTTACACTTCCTATTATTATGACAGATCACTGGCAACAAAATTTAGGCATCATGTACGTAGAGAAAATGTTCTGTTAACAATCGTCTAAAAAATACGTATAAAAATACAATTCCTAAATAACATAATTTAGAGCTTCATTCGTTAATATAATGACGGAGCTCTAAAAACAGTTATTAAAAAGTTACCCACAACCTACAATAAGTATAGGCGATGGTGAAATGCGGGGAGTAAAGTCGATACGCTCGGCCAGGCAAAGCGTATCGTCCAAACATGCTAATAGAAACAACTCGTACATTTCATTTGCGAAACAATAGGTCAGTCTTGGCCCTTATCCCCTCCTTGTCTTAAAACGTGGGATTTATAGCGGGAGGTTCGTTATCTCCGAATATGTATAAATTTATAGACATTTCTTTGTTTTTGCCCAGATGCCAGCTAGATACTAGGCATTTTCTTCTTCGTCTTCAGAAGTCAGTGTTACGTGATCGATACGTCGCGGTAATAACAACGCCACGTGTCCATATCTAAAGAGAAATGTATTTGAAATCGTCCGAAGGAGACCTGCCAACTCGAATGCTACATGCGTCGAAACTTACTTGCTGCTTTTATATTTCTCCTGTATAGCCTGCTGTTGAATATTCAATGCGTTGCAGAAAGTTTTATTCAGGCAAATGATGCAATCCTTAAGATCCTTTAAACTATACCCGGTCGACAGTTCTAACTCGTGCGGCCACATCTCTTCTAGTAGGGTGTGCCGTGCAAGTGCTAGTGCAGATGCAGCTAAATGACTAGGCGAGAACTGCAGATATGGATCCCCCTCGAGCATTGACAATTCACACAAATACTGTAAAATTTTTTATGAAAATCGAGACGCTATATTATGCCGATATATCCGCGCGTAAAGAAAGAAATTCGTCTCCTTACCATGGCTAAAAATTTGATCTTTTCTGAAAGATTGTTACTAATACAATATTCCATAAGAAATATGAGTGGTGTCGCAACAGTTAGGTCAAAAGACAAGACTCTCAAAATTAAATGCTCCATGCGCAGTACCTGCTTCTTCGTATACGTGTCGTCTGTGATATATACAAATTCTCCTACATCCGGTGGATAAATCTCTTCGTATTTTCTATAAAAATAGAGATGCATTAGCCTACAGATCTTATAAAACTGCGATTAGGAGACTTACGCGGCGATAAACATAGCAGCTGTTCCAACGAGTTGTAATTTGGCTCGCACGACACTCATGTATGACAAAAAGCGATCTATATAGGAAACAGCTAAGTACAGTGTCTCAGTTTGTAACCGGTACTCTTCGGCTACCTCGACGAGCCAGTCCACTAATATGGACCTCATGGAGTATGTAATGTCAGGTTGTTTCTTCATGTACCCCGGTTTTGGTCTATGCTGTGTCTGAAAAGGAGCCTTTATTAAACCAACTGTGATCACAGAAATCGATTATCTAAGGTGTAAAGTTAAACTGACGAACTCTGTGACGAGTAGACTTTAAAACGCATACCTCTGCAACACGTAAATAATTGTATATGTCAGCCCTATATTCATCCACGTCGAAGAAATTCATTCTCATTTCTTTAATGGATTCTCGCCTCTTTTGAAGATCCTTCTTAGAGGAAGACAAGTAAGGGACAGATTTCTCCAAAGACATTGGACTGTCGTGCGAAAAAATTACATCATTCTGTTTCTTTTGAGTTATGTCTTGAACAGCATTGCAAAATGATAAATTCGAGACATTTATAGGATTCATTTCTAACCTTGGCTTCTCTCTCTCGAACTTAATATCCTGCTTCTCTTTCGCTTCTTTCTTGTCCCTCGTATCTCTAAGCGCGACGGAGGTTTCCTCCTCCAACTTGTCCTCGTAAATTTTAAATAGAACTTCCTCGTTCTCCCCATCGTAGGCCTTGTAAGGTTCAAATTGTGTGGGTAAAATTGTTTTTGTCTTCGGATACTTCTCATCCTGCTTGTAAATTTCCTACGGGAAGAGACAACACGGACAGGATTATCTCATTGACAGGACATTGGATAAACTCTTGGCTTCTTCTCTCGAGATTGCAAGAAAGTCGTGCAATTGTAGAAAGCATTCTTTCTCTCGAGGCTCTAGTTATTCGCTACGTTTCTCAAATTCACGAAAGTAAGGGGAGCGAGATTTCCCGGTGGTAAAAAAAAACGCGGCTGGGGAGATGGAAAGAAGTAATATACGTACTGTTTTCGGGTTTCGATTGCAATTATTATGAAGAACGCCCAGAACCGCGCGTTTCATCGGTTGCAGCGTTTGAGTTTGAAGGGGCAAGGTAATATTTTCTTTGCCGCGACGAATGTCGGCGATACGATTTTCCTGGTCCTCGTGTACTCGAATCGTGGCCATTATTTGGGGTTGAATTTTCTGCCAATGTGTGTATATATAAATTCAGTGTTCTTTCGTTTCGAGTTGCGATCCCTTCTTTTTTCAGCCACTACGCATGCCCTCTTCTCGTTAGAACGAAATGTATTTACCGTCCGTGCATGGCAGACAAAATTTCGAGGCTCCAAGCAACCCAACAAACTTCAGTTGCCGTTTGATTTCAAACAAACGTAACTTCAACAGCTGGTGATACGTTAGAAGCGTTGCTCAAATAGACCAATGAGAGAAGCATGTCTTTTATGAATCGCGAATACACCAATCAGCAAAATAACGTAGCGATATGTGTTCTTAAAACTATCCTCGGCTCAGGCGGGTTTACAACGAAGACGCACTTTACTCAATACAAAAGAGTCTTATTGCTTCAGCGCACAAAAAACTTATTATCCTTTACTTCCTTGTGATATTTTTGTTCCTTCTCTCGTTGTATGAAAGAGTAAAATGTATGAAATTATTTGAAATACTATTTTCGCTTTATAAGCCGTATTACATGAAGCGTTAGTAACTGTTCCGCCGGAACTATTGCCAGGTGTCATTGTAAGGGTGACTTGAGGTCATCATTCGCGATCGTGTAAAAATTTCAAATAGTATTTGATAACGATACTTGGAATTAGTAGTTCATGGCAGTTAGCACAAGCTGTACTATTTGTCGTGTGTTGGTTTCATTCTAACACTAATTCGTAATGTTTCTAAGAGATCTGCGACAGCAATTAACACCGTGGTTCAGTTTTCAATAAGTGTTCAGTACGATAGCACTGACGAGTGCAAAGTTCCTGTCTACGGTAACATATTTCGCGAGTAAACAGTGCGGCAATTTACGGTCCTAACCTCGTAAGAAAGGTTGCGTATTTAGCGGTACATCGCTGGCGCGGGATTGATTTAATAAGGTCTGCCTGGAAGCGTGAAAATGAGTCCCTTGAATCGAGGACCCCTGCTAGGTCCTAGACTCCCGCCTGCTGGTATACGACCTCCTCCACCTCCAAGATTTGGAGGTAGACTTCCACCTCCAGGTTTACCACCAAGAATGCCACCGCTGCCCATGAGTCCAGTTTTTGGTCCCATGCGACAAAGATTACCACTTCCACCTCCGCCAATCGGGGTAAACAGACCCAATGGAATATTGCCACTGTTCGAGCCAAGAGTCAGAGGTATGGTGCCAATGGTTCCGCCGATGGGTTTACGAGGTATAAGACCTCGAGCACCTTTAATGAGACCTTGGGCCAGAAGAGGAATGCCGCATCAAATTTTACCGCACATGAGACCGAGATTTGCTGCAGGAAACAGCAATGCTAAAAGTAAAGCATCGCATAATGTCAAAAAGACGAAGAAACTTGAAGTAAGTATGAAAATTCATTGTGTTAATCTGTTCGCTACCTGGTTCGCATGTATTGTGCATACGGAGTTAGGTTTTTTTTTTAAGAATTTACCTGTAGGTATAGCAGTAAATGTATTAATGTATTTATTTTAAGGAAATAATTTTGAAAATTGTGGCTAATTATGATAAATTTCTGCAATTTTTCTTTTGTGTTTAAACGTGGATAATGTGGAGAAATGTTATTTAAATGAAATAAGAAATAGATAATATTCTGGTTTAAAAGGAGGAAGATTTAAAAATTTTGAGATTTTTATCAATGTTGTGATTAAGAGGGATTATGTTTGTCCAGGAATTAGAACTGAAAAAGCCATGGATGACTGACGAAATTCGTAATGAAATACAAAAGAAAAATAAGCTCTATGCTAAGGCGAAGAAGAATAAAGATGCAAAAGAGTGGGAAGAATTTAAGGATTTACGGAACAAAGTAACAAGGATGATCAGAGATGCCAAGAATGATTATCTTGCGAAACATCCAGAACAGGTATCTTTTTCATTTAATTTTTACGTATACAATAAAAAAAATATTGTTTTGTATTCTCAAACTAACAACTTTTTTGGCAAACTAACAACCATTTTTGCAAATATTATAGAAGGTGAGATTTCTACCATAGTATTGGAAAAGATATTAATGTAATTGTATATAATATAGAGAACACTGGTAAATCAATACTAAATTTGCAATTCTGATCATTTCATTCATTTGTTTGTAATAAAGTTTGAATAATTCTAGTCAATACAGTTATTAAGTTCTTTTATTATATTCGTATACATGGTTGTAGTGAAAGAAGTAGACCACCCTGTATAAATAAGTGAAAATGTAATTATATATTCTTCTCATATGATTAATATCTTCTCCTTCAACTTTTCCGCTGTTTAACGTTAAGGATTGTATTTGGTGTATCTCTATTTCTTTTAGCAATTTACAGTAAGTATAACAGAATATTATTTATAATCTAAGAATATTATAATACATTTATATTATAAAATTCTTCATAATACAAGGCTAGAGATCATGGTTATAATTTATAGTTATTAAGTAAGTAAACCACACGAATCAATTTTTATTGATTTTCTTTCATTACTTATTTTGTCTAACAAATTTTTGAATGTACTGTATATTTAGTTATGTTATGAAACCTATTTTTTCTTTAATTCATCCTGTAAATATAATTGATATCGAGTACGCAGAAAATTCATTTCCAAGATTTTCGTGTTTCAAAATCCAGCGGATTGCCAAGTCACTGTAATATTATCTATATTCGAAGCAAACATTATTTACGCCGCTGCGTTTAATTACCACTATGTAATTAATGTCACTTCATTCCAACCATAGTTGACAAATTGCTTTGATTACAGGGTGGTCAGAAAACCGATGATAAGAATACGGTTCTATCCGAGGGTGTTCAGAAAACTGAGAACGCGACTGAGCAATCAGAGCAAACGGAGCTAACGGAGGAGATGAAGCCTCCCAGCGAACAGGCACAGTCTTAAGCTTCAGGCTACACCTCCTATAAAGAATTGAACAGTTGAAATTACACAAGTATTCTGTTTTCAAACTTCAGAACGATTTCATTCTCTATTTTAACATGCAGTATGTTGGAAATGATGCTCTTACAGTGTCCGTCTCATTTCTAATTGCAAAATTTGTGTTATCCGCTTTCAATCATTTGTAAGATACCATTACTTTGCAATATAACTCCACTCTTAGCATTTATGATATAAGTGCATGCTGTTAAACTATTACCATAAAATATTTTGAATAGATAGAACTTAATATTTGAATAGATACTCTCTTGTTTCTCATAATACTTATACAAGAACAGTAAACTGTTTCTTTTCTCTCCCTGAATTCGACGGTACATCAATGTAAAATTTTGTATATTTCCCATCTTATATACTTTCATGATAGTCGTATTAGATATCTATAATTTCCTTTCGTAAGTTATATAAGGGCTGGCCTTCAATAGTTCTATCCTATAAAGCTCCTCAATTGCTCTTTGGCCAATATACAGTGCTGCGAGCTATAATGTTGATTATGAAGAATTTTATAAAAGCAGATCTTCGGACCATTCTTTGAATTTGTTTGATAAACAAGAGTCGAATGGTGTTTACATAGCTTGTGGCTCTGTATCAAAATATAACGATTAGTTGTAATTGTTTGTTATTGTATGTCTTAGTGTCGAGTACATTTTATTGATTTCAGTAGTACATGACTTCCACGACACAAATTCAGGACAAAATAAATTTGTAATTAAGATGCGTATTGTAAGAATAAATCGTATTTCTATAAGTTCTAAATCTGGTGTCTCCGATTACTCTACGAACCGCTATTACGTATACGCACCGAATAATCGTTCTGAAATGTGAAAATGATCTCTTTAAATTTTCTGTGTCAATTGACTTTCATACAAAAGCTATCGTTTCCTCAAAAGGAATTTTTACCATTATATATTCGTTGTACCGTAGAAGAAAGTGAACGCACTAGAGTTAATCAGTATTTTACGATAAGTAACTTTAACGAAATCACTTTAGTACATAGATTATTTTATTTCGAGACATCTTATAGCGAGGATTTCATACACGTTCTAAATTTCAGTATTATTGTACGCGGTACATATTTTTTTAAGCAGTTACGCAAACTTCGCTCGGAATACTAGGAACACTAGGAATCTGTTTAAGAAATGGACGGAAAATCTGCGCTTATAAGATTTTTATAGATTTGAAAAGTGAATTTCTGAATACCCTGGAAAGCATTTTAAAGTGTAATGTATGATCCACCATACCATGTAACAGCACAAGCAATTACTGCTTACACATGTATTTATATGTACACATACATATTTTTCCAAATACTAAACCGGTTTAGAAAATTCTAAAAAAATACTTCTGTACATCTGTAAATGATCGTACGAAATATTCTTGTAAAGAATCACACAGTATATGAATGTGCATTTTTTAAGATATCTAAATTTGGAAACTATCGCAAACTTTGAGCAAAAGAAAATTTGTTTTAGAAACTGTGCTACTTTATAATCGTTAAGCAAATAATTACTGTACCATGTAACATCAATGAGAATTACAAAACTGTAAGGAATATTGAAAAGGTATGGAACAGAGCTCTGTAGAAATCGATGGAGCTTCAAGTGTTACCATTTTCAAATAACGATTGCACGCTAAGAAGTATTTTTTACATTGAATTTTAGTGTAAGTGATGTATAAGAAATATTACAAGTAACCATTTTTAGGCTCATCTTTATACGAACGACGAGGAGCCGTATGATCGAAGAGATGAAAGTTGCATCAGTTCAGGGGACGAGGCATATTATTGTGAAATATGTGACAGGGACTTTCCATCTCAGAATGGTCTTTCCGAACATAAGAAAGAACACAAATCGTGTGGTATCGATGGATGCACCTTTTCTGCTCACCCACTGCTCCTCCAGAAACACATCACTATGCAGCACAGTAGTGGTTTGTATCAGAAAATAAAAACTGGATCAACTCCAGAGGACATTGACAAATGGTTAACGGAGCGAAAAAAGTACGATTGTTGTAACATTAACATTTAAAGACATGTAGATAATGTAGAGATACTAATAATCCTTTAATTCGTTTAATGTTTCAGGAGATATCCCACAAAGGCTAATATCGATTTGAGAAAGGCAGAAGAAATGGAGAAGGTGCAAAGAGGAGAAGTAATTAAGCGGCAGCAAAATGTTACTAAGCAGAGGAAAAAGAAGGTATTACGGTCTCACAATCGGAAACGAGCAACGCGCAAACAATCTGTGCAAACTGACACTATACAACAGAAGGACGAGTACAGAGGTCTGCGAGAGTTTCCTGGAACATGTGAGGATTTAATCCTTATACTATTCTGTCCATTGTTTAAGTACGTTTATTATACAATCGAATCTTCCAGTAAGTTTAAGAAAATTATATTCGGAAGAGAAAGATCAGCCTGATGACAAACTTATTGGAAATGTACAGGAGGAAAGTATTAATTATATCTCTGACGAAGAGGAAGTTCTAATTACACTACTAGCACCTAATATAATTACTCCTCCCTGTGTACCTAATTTAGTAGCCAATTATGAGAGTGCTTCTGGAGAAAGTGAGTCTAGACGTTTATCAATAGATTTATAATGAAAAGTCTATGGTATTGTGCTTGTACTATGTTTCGTGTATTCATGATAATATTATTTATAGGCGATGGTCCGGAAGAAGTACCAATCAAGAAAATAAAAGTGGAAGATGCAATAACAACAAAAGGGAATG
Source organism: Andrena camellia (assembly GCA_029448645.1). Taxonomy (NCBI): domain Eukaryota; kingdom Metazoa; phylum Arthropoda; class Insecta; order Hymenoptera; family Andrenidae; genus Andrena; species Andrena camellia. Next base: position 18,658,555 of record CM055677.1, read on the forward strand.
ATATGAAAAAGGAAGCGATAAGTGAAAATAAGGTTGTTGGTAAAACACATTTGAATAGAAATGTGCAGAAAAATTCGAACCTACAGTCGTCGGCAAGTTCAAGTCCTACGAATACAAACTCCAAATGTAGACATAAACAAAACGCCGAATCGGATAGGCATCCAAGAAACAAAGGGCCAAACGCAACAGCTACAAACTACAAACAATCACACAGGTCACAATTATTACAGAGACTGCTTTCGCGATCTATACAACACGAAAGAAATTTAATTTGCCAATGTGTAAAGTATATAGTGGATAATAATTTCTTCGATTAAGGATGAATAAATTTATGATAGGAATATTTTTTTTTGTAAATTTAAGGAAATTTAGAAAAATGTTTAAGACGTTGTCCAGAACAATAAATACTTCGAAACGTCGTAATTATTTATTCGTCATTTATTTTCTTGGTATCTAGGATTAGTTTACATCGATCACGTTTTATGGGGGTGTCTTTTTCTTTTCTTGATGTGCTTCTTTTGAATTTCTAAAGCACTATCATCTTCCGATGTTCGCTTTTCATTACTTTTTATAGATATTAGATTTTTACTCTTTTTCCCAGAAAGGGCATCGTCCCAGGCAGCTTCCGAGCCCTTTATAGCGTATTGCTCCAAATTTTCCTTCTTTAGCTTTTTTAATTCAGCAGTTTGTTTTGATTTTAATTCCTAAGCAAGTTGTATTGAGGGTAAAGTAAGAAGCAGTTCTATATAATATTTTGTATGTTTATGATATAATAAATGGGATACTGAACCTTAGCTGCAGTTTCAAGTTCATCGTGCAAACTTTGTCCGCCGAGAGGATCTAGTTTTATATTTTCATTATTTGATTCCGTCTTCATCATAGTACTTTCAACGAAGTTCTCTGCCACTCCGTTAAGATACTGCACAAATTTGCGCATAATACGATTAAACAGACCGAGCAATTGCGATGACGGTAAATCCAGCTCTTCTGCTAATTTATCAACGGTTTTGTGCTGTAGACCTAATCCTAACAAAATGGCCTGGAAATAAGAATCAAGTTTAAATCGAGTGATTTTAACATCATTAATTTGACTATAAAGTACAAAAATATGTTACCGATTGTGCTGGTGATAAATGCGTATCGCCCATCATATTTAAAAAATACAAACGCGCTAACAATGGCAACAGATCCATTATTAAATGATAATCTGCCATGTTGTTACTGTACATAGCTAAACGTTTCAGATCGTAAGATGTAAAGTATGCATCCAGCGTATGTTTCGTCAGTGCTAAAAAGAACGCAACAATTACATTAAGCAAAGCACTTCAGTTGTACACGTTAAAGAAAGCGTGTAGCCAGGTCCATACTAACTAGTAGTCTCCGGTGTAATCATTTTGTTGATCAATATACCCAAAGCCAACGAAGACGAATATGTATTAAACGAGAACGAAAGTAGAGACACGAATCGTCGTCGGAAATCATTCCAATATTCCTGTAGCCATCTAACATCCTCCTGCTCAGAATTTACTTTGTACAACATTATGCACGAGTGTTCGCCCGTTATGTCATTTGCTGTTTGTCTGGCGAATAAAGGGGAAATATTTGTTTAGCCTGCAATATTACTATTAAGCAACTATACCAACCTTAAGTACACAGGTAGAAAATTGGCACGCTTCCAGAATTTCAGGAGTTGTTCAGTGATACCAAAAGATACGCCGATGTAATCCAAACATTCCGGGTGTCTTTCGCTTAATTTTAAAAGCAGTGGCGGAAGGGAGGCTCGAGGTTCTGAAACCACGTCAAATATGATATTTACGTAATAAATTAGAACGGTTTATGCGTGATGCGATTAATGAATTACCAATCCTCTCTTCTAGTAAGTTAACTTCTTCATCCCGAATTTTCGAGATTTCCGTCACGACTTCTTCTTGCGGCGCCTCGCTAACGTTAAGTATTTTCATTTCATAGTATTGTTTCAGCAGCTCTAATGCTCGGCTACCGTATCCCATCTACAACGAGAACATTTGTCAAATACGAGTAGCTTCTCTTAACGATAACGAGTATATTTACCCCGTGGTAATCAGGGTGCGTTGCGATACGGACGACGCGTGCTCCCGCTAAAGCTGGAAAATCTTGATCTTGATATTGCTGCGCGACAGTCCACGGTATAAGATCGCCGGCAGCTCTGCGCCCACGAACGAGTCCATCGTTTATGGTGCGTTTACTTACTTCACCCTCTAAGCAAATCTACCGATTATAAAAATATTAGAACTGCAGAAGGCACTTAAGTTATTCAGGTTTACGTCGCGCGTGCTTACTTGAATAACTACTAATATTTCGGGCAACGTTTTTCTGCTGGAATCCACCGGACCTAGAAGGCAAAACAGATGATGAGCTGGTGCATCAGACATCATTTGCAAATCATTTGGACTATTCTGAAACATTGTCGAGATTTAGTACTTGCTCCTCGAGTCACGAAGGAACGCGTGAGAATATTCACCTTGTAATGCGAAGCGACATACAGTGCGACCAGTCTTTGTAAAAATAATTCGGACGCTTTATGATAGGAGAAAAGTGTGTCTCTGTGAATAAAGAGAAAGAGGTAATGCGAGGTAAAATATTCATATTTAATATGAACGAATTAAGTACCTATTAATGTAATATAATTGACACATGTCGGGTGGTGGGCATCCGGATAACATAGGCGCGTTTGTTGTAGCATTCAAGCATAATAAATCGCAGAGCCATTGCTCGATGGAGTCTCCCGGCTTGTATCGAATGGATTCTTCAAGAGTTAGTTCGTTTAACTGTCTTCCAATAACAATCTTTTCATTCTGCTGTTTGTCAGATTTCTCGTGACTGTTTGAACCAGCAGTTTGATTTCTTAATTGTTGTAGCAGCTTTAATGATAAAGATCGACCGGTTCCTTCGTATCTATCGAAACATAAGCGTAAATTGTACAAGCAGAAAAATTATTGAATTATCGAAGGCAATCGACATATAAAAAGATATTCTTACCCATTGATAGTTGATGCAAGGAATATTAAATAAGGACCAAGCATAGCTTTCACATAAGGTAGGGGTATCGCAGCAGCTTCGTCTATTACAAGTAATTCAGCTTGATTTAACTTGTGTGCGTCGGTAGGATGAATATACTAAAAAGGAATCGTTGGTTTCTTTTTACTGATACTCGTATGTGGATACGCTAATGAATATTCAAAGTACCGAACCTGAACCGTTTGTCTGTGATCTCGAAAGACATTTACACGAACGGTGGCCTTATTAAATTCGGGATTTGTAGATTGTACCAGTCCGTAATCAAGATGCTCTTGATATCCCAGTGCATCGAAACCTGAAAATCATGGAAGAAATTAATATATCGAAATGTGGCGTCTCGTTATGTAATTCACCTTTAAACACGAACTCAAACAGGGTGTTTAAATTCTCTGGACTTGGACTCGAAATGTAAATATTTGAATAGCCGAACGTTATGGCACCAGCAATGGCCAAACCTAAAGCTGCAGATTTTCCACGTCCTCTAGCAGCAGTCAATGAAACAGTAGACCTTAACGTCTTCTCCGATATACATTCGATGAACTTAAGTAGCGCTTTTGCCTGAAAGTGGTATTTAGTGGCAAGAGTTTAGTATTACACATACAATATCATTGGCTCTATACATTTTATGTAGTATTCCTTCTCGAGAAAATTTATAATTGCTTATTTCTTATTTCTCGAGAAATACTGTTTTTCTCGAGAAACTTAAGTCAATGAAATCGCGAACGTATAAACACATCTACAATTTATAATAAATCTTATTAGTAACATTAGAATTTATATGAATTACAATAGAAAATCTCAGTGAGAAGATTCAACATTATTGACTGGTAAAGGTGCTCTTAAATTCCTATTTAACAGTTTAGAAAAATTGTATGCCTACTGAAATAAGTGATGAGTTTCTTGTAGCTATTAAAGAAGAAATATCGAAAAGAAGAGACAAAACTATTGTATTCTTTATACAATTTTTGCATAGGTAATCCAAAATCTCTTCAAAAAATTCAAAAGACGCGTTTTTTCATTTAATATCCATATTTATCACAAAAAAAAAGAAAAGAAATAGATTAAAAAACTATTTTAAAACAAGAAAGTAATGTTTCACTTTGCACAAATTTTGTATTAATAAATAAATTTATGAATTATATTTAATATCTGTTTTTCATTGATACAAGTTTTGTGCAAATTAGACAATAATGAACAATCAGTTAAAGTTTTCATATGTTTGTGATAAACATTGTCAACATTATTTAAAAAATATAAATTTTGTAATATTTTTTTCAATTTCTCGAGAATTCTTATGAAGTATGATCTGATTTCTTGAGAAAGAAAAAATATCGAGAAATCAGGAACACTAATTTTATGTAACAAACCTGATCAATCGTCTTGCAACAATTAACAAGAGAAGAGATAGGCTGCGTGTCTTGCAAACTTTCTTTCAATGCATTCAATTCTGGTTGTTCCTCGGAAGAAGGCAATTTCTGTACAGCTTCAACTTTCAAATTGTGCGATGATAAAGGTAATACATTTAACTGATCATCGACAACTAAGCATCTTTTACAAGAAGCAAGAGACAGTAAGAATCTTTCGTTAAACCGGCCAACAACATTCTGAAAACAAATCAAATAATTGTACAGGATATAAAGAATCTTTAAATAGAAATTAATAACATACTTGATGTGCTTCCGTACGGAGCCTTTGATGAACATCCATATTCATCGTATACAGTTGTTTCAGCGAATTTACAGACTGCAAAAGGAACACAATAATACCTCCTCCTTCGACGGTTTCAATAGTACGCGCTAACAAATTAGGTGTAATTGCTTCGAAGTCCTGAAAAAAGGTGATTCCATATTAAACAGAGCGCTTTATCCAACTGTATCAAATAAGGAAATTGGATATCTCACTTGTAAGATACACATGCCATATGTGTTTCCCAGTATCTTATGGGTCTCGTGATAATAACAATAGCGTATATTAGTAGACACAACGAACAATTCAAACGGGTCGTCTTCGTTAACATCTAATTTCCCAGACTTAAGTTTCCTTTGCAAGGACTTCATTCGTTTCTTTCTGTGGCTAGTAAATCCCAATTCTTTTTTGTAACACCACAGCACAGAAGGCCTAGCTTTTATGACGGTCTTTGACAACATATGATGAAGTAGAACAACCTGAGAAGAAAACGCAATCTTTTAAATCTACTGAAATTAAGAAAGTAGTAAGCTTTCGTGTCAAAACAGTCCTGAGCCATATATGGGTCAGAGAGGTGTGAACGTGCTGTCTCAGGCCAACATGGTTCTGACCCAGCTGATTTCTACTTACTTGGTCCCTTGCTTTTTCGCCGATAACGATGAACATTGTCCTGTGTCCCACGGTAACACCATTTTCGATTAAAGTGCGTATACGGTTATCTATCTTCTTACGCACCATCTTTCAAATGAAATGAATAAAATTCTTTTTTCCTTCCTTAACCTATAATACTAAAATCATGTATACCGCGTGCATGTACACCAATGTATACTATATAGTGGTGTTTAGCTTGTAGCGCGAGCATGCTCCGTTGCAATCGTAATCTTAAAGCTGATTTACATTATGCGACAAAATATCATTGTATAGTGTAGTATACACAATTTTTGTTCATTTTCTATTATTGTGATACGGGCAATTAAGATCTAATTCCACTTACGCCCAAATCACCCGTGATTTTTATTACGATAGATTTTTCTATACGCGAATGGACGCAACATCAAGAATTTCAAAGTCGATTTTCTCGAAAATTAAGCGCGATATCAAAAAAAGTTACTCTTTCTTTTCTACTTATAACAACTAAATAAGTCGAGAAAAAGGAATACAATTTTTTGATATTGCGCTTCATTTTCAAGAAAATCGACTTTGAAATTCTTGACGATGCGACCAGTCGCGTATAAGGAAACCTACCCTAATGAAAATCACGGGCGATTTGGGCGTAAATGGAATTCGCCCTAAATAAGCATCGCGATAAACAATTGACAGTTTGTATAACAATTTAATACCAATACAATAGAAGAACACGTAAAGCGAAAGGAGCTCAATGGAGAAAGGTAGAGATACATGTTTAATAATTGATTAAATCTCAAAATCTTGTGTTCTGTGCGTGACTGAGGAGATGGCACGCGGGTCCGATTGGTTATATCCAGAAAGTCCCCATAGTATCGTCCGTTATTGGTCGACGCGAAAACATCGACGAATCGAAACACGCAACACCGTGTGACGAAGCACCCCCCTTGCCTCTGTACCGCTGCGGAGGCCATCATCTCAGCCGCGTACAAGCTTGCATACATGTATAACATCGCCAATGTGTATTTTTGTGTTGACATATAAGAAAGGCATTGTTTTTTCATAAAATCTGCTACATTGTTATTCGCCATATAGATATTTATTTCTTTTATTTTTATAAAGAATGCAAGAAGAATGATTGCAACCTTGCGAACGTATTTTGCAAACGTAACCTTCATGCCGGTCTTGAATAGAATGAATGTATGCGAGACACACATATTGATTTTTTGCCCCAATTTCACGGTTTTATGAAAAAAATGAACACAGCTTTACAAAACAATTTTTCTAGAAATTGTATCTTATATAATATGAATATCAAAGGACATCATTACAATGCTTATCTGCCAAATTTTTAAATGATAAGGACTGCAATTACCTCTTATCTTCCTCATTTGTCAGAAATGTTGTGTTTACTCTTTGATTCTTCTGTCTCGTGCACTTGTTAAGGTATAGTATCATACAAATTAAATTTCTTTTCAAATTATTGTTAAATCACTATTTAAATTGCGATATCAAAATGTAAGTAACTAATTAAATGTTCTTTTCTTTTTTACATATACAGAACATTTGATCGATGAAAATTTAAATTAAAAATGGGTGGAAGGATACCCTGGAGGTTTGCTCCTTTCAAGCTAAAGGTCCCTGCAATTATAGCTTTCGGCAATCCTCTGTTGGATGTTTACGTATTTTTGAAAAACAAGGATGTCTTGAAGAAATATGATCTTATGGAGGACGGAGAAATGGAGCTCCCCAATGAAAAGATCCAGGAGTTAATGGCAGTTATAGCGCTAGAGTTAATAAGTATATTTGTTAATGATTGTTATATGTTTACGCTGTACATATTTTATACAAGCATCTATCTTCTGCCTATTGCTATCGCTTTCGAGTGTTTATGAAGTTGTAGTCCTAAAGTATATTGTATAAAAGATAAACAGTGAAAACATGGTTCATTTTAATATTATTCTTATAAATATTCCACGTTATCATTGTTCACTTGGAATGAATACTGAATGTTTCGAATGCTACTAATTCTTGTGTATTAAACAGCGTTGAACAAAAAGTTAACGCTGGTGGATCGGCCCAAAATTCGATGCGAATTTTGCAATGGCTCTTCAAAAGCACTTTCAAGGGTCCATGTACTATGTACTGCGGAGGTATCGGGAATGACCTGAGAGGAGTAATGTTAGAGAACTTAGTTCGATCAGCAAGTGTGGATGTTAGGTTTGGAAATGTTTAACACGTTTTCGCCCCATTTCTATCTTCTCGTAATGTATTTCTATAAGCATATGATTCTATTTTAGATACGCGCTCCATCCATCTCTACCTACCGGCCAGTGCATAGCATTGATAAACGGATCATCTCGCAGTCTGATCGCAAATATCGGTGCCGCCGGTGTATACACCTTAGATGATCTTGAGAAAAGCAATTTGCCATTGGACACAGTAAAGATAATTTATATAGAAGGATTTTTCATAACGCACAGTCTTCCCGTAGCCAAGGAACTTGTTAGGCAGGCAGAGGAGAAAAATATAATTATAGTCTTTAATCTCAGTGCACTATATATATTTAAAGTATATACATACTGTGATCTTCTTTAATTAATCGGTGTACTAGTGCATGCGCTTAACGTTAATACCGTGTTAATTTTTGTAGAATTATCATGCAGCGATTTGCGAAATGATTGGACACGCAAAGATTGTTTTCGGCAATGCAAGGCAAATGGAAGCTCTGGCTCAATCACTAGACATTAAATACGACGATATAACTGATATACCATTCCTACTGAATAGCTTGAAAAGAATCGCAGTTAATGTTTCCAAAGCGACTAATGAAGATTGGCTGCGCCATGGCGGAATATTTGTTATGAGTCAAGGCGAATCTGCTCCCGCAATTACCGTTTGGGGAGAAGGTCAATCCGTTCAGGTACGTTAAGAAAGACCGATTTAATAAGCTGAAGAGTCGAATTGAAAGGTGTATTGTATCCTACTTAGGTAGAACCGATTAAACCGAACGGTCCCGTTGTAGACACAACAGGGGCCGGAGATGCTCTGGTAGCTGGCTTCTTGGCAGGTGTTTTAATTCAATGGGAACCACGAGATTGCCTAGAATATGGTTGTAAAGTAGCATCTTTTATGGTGACGCAACTCGGCGTTACCCTGCCAGCCGATATACCACCAGATTTAATTCCCGAATAAGGAGAATTTAGTATTTAGAGAATAATTTCTTGTTACCTGACGCTTATTTACCAGATGTAAAATTCTACGGCTAATTTTTATTCAGAGCTCTATTAGAAAAAGAGTCATTGTGGTAATAATGTTTCGTGTCTCTATTTACATACATCCATATTAGAGACTTACGACGCGCTCGGTAATTATGCGACTGTTGTGGAGACATATTTAATTTATTTACTGTGTTGATACGTCAATATTAGATTTATATAATCTATGGATAATAATTATTGTATTTTTGTGACGAAAGTAATAATATATATATTTATGGTATAGAATTTCTATTAAGCTTGAGTAACTAAACATAAGTCAGACGCTGCAATAGAATTTAAATAACTCCGTTAAGTATATCCTAAAAAGTATTTTTTAAAAAAAAATAGTTTTTTCCGAATATGACCAAATTTTACTGGAGCTTTTTCGCATATAATAAATGCGCACACCACCACTGGAATTGCTGCTAATTCTTTTGCAGTATTGGCCAAATATAAATACCCTTAATGCTTCCAGTATTTTTGAATATATTGTCAGGTTTAAACAGAATGGGGGCGGCGAGTTTCAGCTATCCGCTTATATTGCCCAACGAACTATATTTTTTTAGTCATATTTTCTTTTTCCCTCCTCTCTGTCCCTACGGGTCCCACAGCAAGCGGCGCACCGCAAGAAAGGTGGGTTGGGTTTTGGTGGTGGTGTGGTCACCACCCATCCTTTCCCCAGTGTACACGCGCCCCGTGATGCTTAAAAACTTCGGTGATCTAACGAGAACCGGTGTTTTCATCACGGCTACCGCCGCTGGTGTACAAGATTATGATATATTTTAATGAGAACAAAAAAAACAAAGTTTTAGGCTCCCTTTCAATGTGTATATAGGGGCGAATTATACTTACGCCCAAATCGCCCGCGCGGTCGCGACATGTAATGAAAGTTACGGGCGATTTAGGCGTAAGTGGAATTCGCCCTATGTAGCATACTGTTGTATGTGCAAATAGATCAGATTTTATTGTAAAAGATGGATATTGAAGAATGCCACGCATATGTACAAATGTACTTTAATTGTATAATACAAAAGCTGTCGTATAAATATAAGTATTTTCGCAAAAGAAATTATTTTAGTTATAATACTGTCCTTGTAGCGGTTACTTTTACTCTGCTAAGGTTAAAATCAAATTTTTATTATAACAGACGATCAAAAAGAATTAGAAGACTATAATAGCGTATTCGGACGGTCGCACTCAGTGTGAATTTTAGCCAATCGGAAGCGAAAAAGTTTGCACTCAGAGCGCACTAGTGCAGGTTGCCGAATGTTCTATAAGTAATTATATTCTATGTAGAAATTCAGAAAACGTAATCATGGTGTGTGTGCAAGATTAATGCAATAACTGGTGCTAGTCATGAGTAAATATCATATAAAAGAGAACTAATGATTTCTACAATTATACACGTAACACGAGATAGGTAATGTATTGCTTATTTATTATTGAAAACATTTGTGTAAGTGTGAACATCCTCCGTCGTAGTGGAGGGGGAACGCCTGCCTGCGTACACCGGGCTCAAAAATATCGTTCAACTACCGCTAATGCAGTGAGGCCGCAGCCAACCAGCGTCGACAACCGATTCCGCGGCGACGCTGGTTGGCTTGGCGCTGGCGTAGTGTAGCATCAGGAGCAGGGATGAGCTATGGGCCGGTTTTTCTCGTGCATGCGCGGCGATTTAGGATCAGTACAGTACAAGTTTCGATAAAATGGGGTACCTTGATCATCCTGCTGCTTTCCCGCCAATAACACTACACCTATAAGTTGCACCCCGACATAGATACGGTACTGCAAACGCCGCGCATGCGCGAGAAAAATCGGCCCATATCTCATCACTGATCAGGAGTAGCTACAAGGAAGAGGGGGGAGAATAGTTTATTTTTTTATACGTGATAGCTCTGATTGGAACTTTGTGAACTTTGACTTCGGCGATGTCTACGGTAAGGATTTTAATGACTTGCGCGTATAAAAGCTTTGTCATTAAATTCTGTAAGTTTACTTTTATAGTTTGGCTTAAATCGCGCGATGTCTATAAAAATATCATTTGACACATACCCTAACCTCGACATCTTATCAAAATAACAAAACTACAGATGTTTTAAGCGTGCAATTTGTAAAATTCAAAGGGCAATGATGATTGGATGTGATAACAGATTATGCGTTACTGCACGATTCTTAAAAAATATGTGTGTTTTATAAAATTTTGATAAAAAGCAAAGCTAAATATATAGTCTTCAACATTCAACATTCAACATAACATATATAATAATGTTAAAATATACTTCTCGGTTAGAGACCGGACGATCACAGGCGGAAATGGAACAGAGAAGAATACGAGAGGATAGCTCTTCAGCGTCTCCAGGATGAGATTGCTGAAGAGGAATTGGGGATTCCGAAACAACCAGCTGTGAAAAGAGAGTTGCTCAAACAAAGAGATTATAAAGTTGATCTCGAATCTAAGCTAGGAAAAAGTGTTGTCATTAACAAAAACACACCGTCTTCTCAAACTGGAGGGTAAACAAATTGTAGAAACACTTTTACATAACAGGGAAAGCATATGAGTTACTATAATATATACATATCATATTTCCAGATACTATTGCAATGTCTGTGATTGCGTCGTGAAGGATTCGATTAATTTCTTAGACCATATCAATGGGACAAAACGTAAGGGAGTCTGCTCTGTGGCTTCTTCATCTTATGCCATGTAATATCTTAACAATACTAATTCACGTCATATCGCATTATTCTTTTAGATCAGCGTAATTTGGGCATGTCCATGAAGATCGAACGATCTACATTGGAGCAAGTTAAAGCCCGCTTTGCAATGAATAAGAAGAAGTTGGAAGAGAAGAAGAAAGATTATGATTTGGAACAAAGAGTAAAAGAATTAAAGGAAGAGGTTCGTTTCCTCCTGCACGTATATATCTTTTGCTTATACTATTCATTATTTCACCTCTTTAATAAAGTGATTTCCATTATCCACAGGAGGAGAAAATTAAGGAATACAGGAAAGAGAAGCGAAAAGATAAGAAAAGAAAAATTGAAGAAGTGAACGACGATAATGGGGGACCGTCCGATGAAATGGCAGCAGTAATGGGTTTCTCAGGCTTTGGCTCCAAGAAGAAGTGACAGTGAAATGTTCTCAGATCGTGTATGGAAAAATGCCTTCTGAAGATGCATCTTCAGATAAGACTATGTTGTCACAGGTTCTTTGTATATGCTTTAATTTAACAGTTCACATTGAACAGTACAAGATCAGGGACGAATAAGACTGATCTTAGAATAAAAGAATCTGATCTTTGATATCCATATTTAAGTTTCCAGCATATTCAACAATTTAATTTATTCCCTCCTTGTATGATCAATGTTTAATATGTACAGGTACTTTTTATCTGTACTCAATACAGCCCTCAGTAATGTATCTGAATCCATCTAATGAACAGTGATTAATTCGTTGAATATAATGAGAGTATGTTGATTTATTAAATAAAAGTTAATGTAAAGCAACAATGTACATGAGGTAACTTAAGATTCATAGCAAATCTTCAGCTTTATATAATGTATTTACATTTTCTCTGGACACTAAACATTATTTAAATAATATCCTGCGACGTGTCAATGAAAGTATAAGATTTTCTACATAAACAATTTACCTAAAGAAGCTATTGTATTCTTGTGTATCTTTAAATTTCGTGCAATCTGCATGTGGCATATCTTATTTAGAACAGTTGCACGTACTTTAAAATAATTAAATTGTATTCGCGCGAAAAGCGGTAGAAGCGCGATGTATCTTCCCGCGTCACGAACCCGCGAGCGTAAAACCGTGAAAGTGGGGATGCTCTCCCCCCAAAATCAAACTAGCCCGTTACGAACGTGCGCGGGGGATTCGCGAGCGGCAGCGGGTCGCGGTGTTGATAAGAGGTGTGATAGAGCGCGTCGGCAAGTAAAAGTCCCCTCCATTTTGTCTCTGCTCCCGTTATCCTGGCAGAAGTAAAAGTAAAGTCTCTCCAGTTAAAACCGATAAAAACACAATTCCAAATTTTAATTGAAACGAAAGCGGCGCTCGCGTCCGCCGCGCGAGGCTGTATTGTAATCGTTTCAACGACTTTCTCTCTTGCGTCTGCGATCCGTTTTTCCTCATCTTGCCCTGGCAGAAAAAAAGGAGGACAAAATCCAGAGGAGAGTTCCACGAGGCGCGTGAGCGTGCACGCGAGCACAGCCGTGCGCGTACTCTCTCTTTCTTTCCGTAGCCGAGGAGAGAATGGATCGAGGAAGATTGAAACGAAGCGTGCACACTCCTACCTAGAGACCTAAGCACGGGGACCGTCTACTTAGTTCATCTTAGCACCGTAGCCCGGCATAGTCGACACTCGTGGACGCTCCGTAGCCCCACGAGTGCCGCCATTTCCCCGAGGGTTAACCATTCGTAAACTAGGAATCGGAAGCCGCGGAGGTGGTTCCCTCCGCGAGCCAGTTTGCACGTGAACCTTCGACTGCATAGCCGCGTGCCCGTGCGCCCTCGGTGCGCGTCCATTTGACATTTCGTTTCCGCTATCGTCTTCTTTCTCATCTTCCGGTACATCCCGCCCGAATGTGCACGCAACAGTGGCAACCTCGTCGCGTGTAGAATCGAGTAAGCCTGCTGTAATAAAGTTTGCGAGCGAGAGAATCGTAGTCGAGAACTTACGAGGAATTTGTGGGATTCTGGATATTCGTAACCTACGCGAAGCTCGAGAAACATGTGACATTGGGCGTCGAGTGATCCTGGCGGGAATTCGCTGTGACAGGAAGTCGATGGACTCCGACAAACGAAAGTCAACGTTTTCATGGTACATTCCGTAAACAACAGTGGGCTGTCAGTACGTCGCGTAGAAAAGCAACGAAGCCGATTCAACGATGCCGCGAACCCTTCAACCTATCCAGGAATGTAACTCTGGCAAGTCGAGTGAGTTTGCTACGTTTTATTAAATAATTCGTACGCTAGAATTTCACGTAATGGAGTAGATATATTGGTTATACAGAGGGTCACCGTGGAAATATTAAATTCACTTTGCGATCAAACATAAGATTCTAAGTATGTACATAGAAACTATAAAGATGTTAAACACGAAGTGCAATTCCATATATTATTTCAAAGATCCCGCCAAAATGAGTTTCGTAAATGATTTCAAGCTTCGAAGTTTATATTCATGAATGCATCACTAATGTCGGAAACTTTCCTTCGGAGGAATGTCGGCGACCTTGAAAAGAAACTTCCTCGAGCCATATGCGTTCTTGCAATGGAAAATAATGATTTGAGTTCTGATTTTGGTAGGACACCCTCCGTATAACCTAATATTTTAATTATAACATTAACATACATTGTAGAGAACCGCCACGAAATAAGAATACCTGGCGTAATTACAAGATAAAGAGAATCCTATGTATTAATGATTTTATAAAGTATTCCCTAGAACGCGTTTAATCAGATCACCGCGTGAATCCGTTTTTGCACGTTACACGTATATACGTTGAGCGAAGCACGGTTTCTTGTTCTGAAACGACGCGCACTTTCCCTTTTCTTTTCTGCGGAAGTGAAAATGATCGGCCTAGAGTGAATTCTATCCATTATACGGCGTCTGCTCGCCGTTCTTCTCTCCAACTCTTGTTTTCAGAGTTTCTGCTCACTCGTGCGCGATCGATCGCCTTTATCGGGACCGATCTACCGAGACGCTCGATCGTTACTCTTCGCCTCCGATACGTGGATCTCTCGCGTAAATTTAGTCGAACCGCGTCGGAGACTCGTACTTTATTCGTATTACACGAAAGGACGAAAAAAGGACGTTTTTCTTAAAATTCTTCGCGCTGTTGCCAAAACGCGGTATGATTAAACGGTGGAATGGGATTCTTATTCGAATTTATAGCATTATCAATATCATTATACTACGAGAAGACTTTGTGATATCAATACCCAAATAGTAATGTCACCGCAGCGTCAAAGGCGAAACTGAATAAAAAATACAGACGCGTTCGCGCAGAAATAATGCTTATCCATGGTAAGCGTAAAATTTTGTTCCACGGAACTCTACTAAATAGGCATTGTAGAGAATTAGATGCGTCGTTTATAACTTTCTTAGCGCTGGCACGCGTTAAAAAAGGCCATCAATATTTAATACGACGAGAGGCCGCGCGACTCAGCTTTAGTTTTATCTGTTCACTTCACCGCGCTATGGTTTTATTAAATACGCATTTATCGCGATGGTTTCTCGTCTATCTTTAATGTTCCGCTGTTCCGCGACATAAGCCATTAATTTCTCTTCGGCCCCAGAAAGTAAACGTCGAAAGTTGTCGACGGGAGAATCACTATCAAGTTCGTTTCATGTTGAACATAATCTTTGCGATATTCAATTTTTTACGGCACGACGAGAGCCATGCCTAGTGGAACACTGAAAGTCTTTCGATGTCGAGTTTTCTAACAAGAGGCGCGCACACAAACGCGTTCAATGCTGTGTTCTTGAACTTCGCGATTCAGTGTCCTCGATCGTGGCAGGTTCCTCCATTACGAAGCAAACTCAAGTGAAGATCATGTTAAACTGTCCACTCTTCATCCTGTGACAAGCCTTATCGCATCGGTAGTCCAACTCGTCTTCGATTACTGTACCTACCCCACCTCTGCGCAAGCGGCCCCGCAATTTCGAACCCGACAGCTTTATTTTCATTCATTTCGCAGTGGATATTCCCTCTCGTTGAAACACGCGAATGATAGCAAAAGCGTGTTACCTTCCTATCGGTATTAATTCGATACCTAAGAGGAGGCAGAGAAACCTCGACCCGTGTACCGGGTTTAAAAAAGCTTTGTTATCAAATAGAAAACGAGAATAACAATTACTGACTTTAACAGAGCGGATCCAGGCTCACCCGCCATGCTGCGATTTCAGCGCGCATGCGACGCGATTAGATCACAATTTTAATTAAATTACATGCATTTAACTCTGAGTGCACTTTATTAAAAACCTGCGTAAGGGTGTCCATCAGCGGCGCAGTCAGGATTTAATCTTGGGGGAGTCGAGTTGAAGGGGTAAAAATTCAATAAAATTCTTTAGGTGATTGTACAAATTTATTTAAAGAATAAAAATCCAGCTTTCTTTTCTTTTTATTAAGCCCCTTCTTTGGGGGTGTTAGGGCCCTTTGGCTCCCCTCGCTGGGTGCGCCACTGGTGTCCATTACACGTTGCTCCATTATTTGAAGAATTAAGGCAGCAGCCTTTAATTTTACACAAAGTAATTTCGAAAGAATTTTCAAACTGGACGATGGTTATAGATGTACTCAGGAATGGTGAGAATCGTTCTCTTGCCTGTTGCGACACGATTTACTAGATACCCTGTAAGCTCTTGGTCGCGATGATGCGCGAGTTCCTACAATAGCTGACGTTTATCAATTTTTCTAGCGGTACACCGCTGTCCAGCTATTCGTGGACGCGCGCGGTGCATGCTCGCCTAAAGCTAAGTGCGGAAGAATTTGCCGTTGGAACATCGGTATAAGCCGGACAGCGATTATCTGGCAGAATGCGTCGACCTCTAACATCTGTCGGAGAGTCACGGTTCTTCCTCTTAGGCAGTCTCACCGAAGAGAATGAAGGGTCTTCGAGTTCTGGCCCCATTTCAGCTTCACGGTTTTCGCGCGGATTTTTTTGCGATAGCTGGCTTCGACAGTTAACGGTCCCCATTTGGCAGTAATAATCGGTTTCGTATGGCGAAATCGACTATAAGTGTACGTTGCATGATACCGCGGCGGAAGGAGTTGCAGTGGCCAGGGGTGGATTTGTATGTAGGCTAAGTAGGCTGCAGCATAGGGCGGAAAATTTTGGCGAGGAGAAAATTTGGTGGAGCGATAAATTTTAGGGAACGATAATTTTTGGGGAGCGATAATTTTTGGGGAGGAGCAAATTTTGGGAGGCGATAAATATTGGAGAGCGGCAAATTTTGGGGAGCCATAAATTTTGAGGGCGATAAATTTTGGGAAGTGGCAATTTTGGGGGAGCGGCAAATTTTGGGGAGCGATAAATTTTGAGAAGTGGCAATTTTGGGGAAGCGACAAATTTTAGGGAGCGATAATTTTTGGGGAGCGATAAATTTTGGGAAGTGGCAATTTTGGGGAAGCGGCAAATTTTGGGGAGCGACAAATTTTGAGCGAAAGAAATTGGAAAAGGTTTAAACACAGAGGCTTGACACAACTTTAAAAACAATTCACTTTTTTCTCATCTAACAAATTAGCAATAACTCATATATGAGTTATCATATCGAATTAATTTTAAAATTGTATCAACTCCTTTCAATTAAAGTATTTGATGATTCGCGGACAGAGCGGCAGACGCTTATTAGCCTAGAGGCGCGAAATCTCGGAATCCGTTTCTGGCAACGGCGTCGACCTTCAGTGGCTGCAACTGGTTATCAGTTCTGATAGCAATTAGGGTAGTAAAATAGAATATAATATATAGAAAATTTGCGTAGAGAAACGTGTAGGGGTGGAGTATAAAAAAAGAGATTTTATAAAGATACAAATAATTTTTGTTCTGTTTAACGAGTAAACAGATGTACGGTCGCAGTCGTTGCAAAATGGCGTTCTTGAATAGTAAAGTCTTGAAGAATGTAAGAAGTAATTAAGGAGCCTAATGAAGAAGGGGTATGGAGTCTCTTGGAAAGGTTTGTGGCCAACTGTAAGGCTGAAAGAAAATGTAAAAGCCCATCGTGGTCGGGAAGGATGTGAAACCTTTTTCATCATCCTGGTCACGGACGAGAGCTAGATCCATACGATCGACCTCCAGCCACCTCCACGTCGACGAGGATTGTTTCTCGTAAAACTGTGGCCAAGAAACGACATTTACCTTTTGTGGTCGATCGGGTGCGCTCGTTCACGGAAGTTTCGAAATCCCAAGACAAACTTGCAGCCTATCAGATTATAAATCATGAAGGCTGTCGACAGTTCTGTATAATTCGATGTGGAGTCACTTCAGAACCGGTTGCAAAAGCTTTCCAAATAATTGTGATTTACTTTGGGCCTGTTCTTCAGGGCACCATATGGTTTCAATGTAATATCGACTCAGTGGAAAAGTGCTTGACACGTTCATCGTCAATCAAAGTCACCAAAGTTACCAAAGCTTTCACTTCTAGTGGCCAAATACAAGATTTCGTAGATAAACCGATCGAATTCCCTGATAAATTAGTGTCTATTAATAGCAGTGGGTGTTGCCCAAATACTGACACGTCCCGGTCACACCCAGAGGTACCACCGCGCTCGGCGAGGGTGGGCCAGAAGTGTTCTAACATGTTCGTCACGCTCTGAGCGTGACATCCGGCAGACCTGATCACCTAGATCGTTACCCCGAACACCTGACGATGGTGGCCGAACTGACGGACATTCCCGTTGCAAGCGCAGAACGAAAGACACCTACAGCTGTGCTCGAGAAGCCGAGGTACCCCGCGAGGCAGAAGAACAGGCCGAAATGGATCGAGGCAGCGACACGTGAGCCGATATACAGCGTGCTCGACAGCAACGAGGCGGCCAGCAGCAGTTCGCCGGGAGGCGCCGGGAGCAACGTGGTGATTATCAGCGCCGTGAAAAGTGACAAGCCGCGAAGAGGCCACCCGCAAGATCCTCGAGACGAGCAAAGAGACCTGCCCTACGTCTGGCTGCCCACCCAGAATAAAACCACTCCGCAAAATTCCCCGACACTCGACACAGAAGACGAGGATCCTCTGTACAGCGTGGTGAGGAAGCCGAAAAGAGTTGAGCTGCCCGAGACGGGAGCACTCGGGAGGAGGAAGCTTCGGCCAATCGAGGAGCAGTCCACGGAAGAGAAGCAGATTCAGCTGGAGGTCCGTTCGCGGCAGGAGGAGCTGAAAAGGTGGTTGCAGGTAGCGTCCAAGCAGCTCCCGGAGCCCCGACGTCTCTTCAATCTCGGCGAGATGTACGCGAACCGTTTGGGGGAGCTGGACCAGCTGGAGGCTGACTGGAAGAGGGACGTAGCTATGCCTCGCGGGATCGTCGGCCTGGTAGGCCCCTACAGGGTGTACCAGAACCCCAACGAAAGAAGGGAGTACATGCTCCAGGAGGAGGAGCTGGTCGAGGAAGTGGTGGACTCTGTCAGCGAAGTCGCCCAGCGCGAGAGCAACGGTGAACGGCATCAGAGGGCGAAATGGCGGCTGAGGGAGGACGACGAGGACACCTTGGTGCCAGACATACGCGACATACCCGGCCTAGAAGACTTCACGATTGCCGCTGACAGCAAAGATCCGCCCGAGTGGAAGAAAGTCGACGATCGTGCCGTCGAGGACAATCGGGACGAAGAGATGTCCGTGACGAAGGAGGGCGAGTCGAAGGGCCACGCGAGTGGTGTCGTCTCTGGCAGAGAGGAGCGGGCGGTGGATGTCCCCGACGAAGCCTCCACTGCCTCCATCACGTCGTTGAAGGACAAGAAGGGTGAGATCGATTCTGTTCCGCTGATAGGCCCGCGCTCGATCGCCGGGCACTTTCGATAAAGGGGAAATCGCGGGGTTTCCGTCGCGAGTCATTTAAGTGAAAGACGAGGGGACATCGTCGCGGCGATTCTGCTCGATTACAACGGTATAACACTTTACGCGCGGCACGGTTTCGTTTATTAAGACGTCGGCGAATTTGTATGCAACGATGCTCGCCCCCTGGACGTACGGTATTGCTTGACGAAGAGGAGCCCAGCTAGCGGTAGATACGACGTGGTTCACGTACGTGGTTTCATACGTGCTAGGTGTCTTTATTAGTCCGACTGACCAATATTCACACCGTACCGCGCGCGGCAAACTGTGCTAATATCTAATTCCCTCCGTCGCCTAACGGTATCGCGATTGTCTGGCACTTGTTGCCGGTCATTCTTTGGAATTCGGAGTAAAGATGCTGGCTCAGTCTCGGAGCCGTTGACGGTTAGACGATTCATTAGATGGGTCAGAACGAGGGCTTTATAATCATTTACTGTCTGTTTGTGATATTCTTTGGGTGGGCCAAGTTGTGTATGTCACCTATTTCTTATTTCTCCTTGGCTTGACGCTCTGAAAATAAGGCAATTTTTTAGAATTTTTTAAGAGAAAAGTATCGAGTATTATAATACCATACTTTGTACGTTTATTATTTCACATTCGAAGAATGTGCTCAATTTTTTTTTATACAATAATAATAATTTTGTTCAGAGTTACAATGGTAATAGTAAGAGGGTTTGAAAAAAAAATGTTTGTTGCTGGCGAACATGCATCTGGCTGTCGTGGTTACCTGGAACAAGAAACAGTTAAAATAAAATTCACTTCGAATGTCAATTAATAAACGTACAAAGTTTGGAATTATAATACCCGATACTTTTCTTTTAAAAAATTCTTAAAAACTTAAGCATTTTAAGCAATTTCATTGGTTTCATATGTCCGTTCTCTCAGAAGAGAGTTAAAGCGGCGCGTTTTTGTCCCGCCTTCCAGTGATTACTGCAAAATGCAACATCACAGTTCTCACCGTGAAATTGTACTCAAGGATATACGTCGAACGGCTCTGGTGGATCTCACGATTCCATTACTTTTTACCGCGCTCTGCGGTAATGAATAGAGACAGCTGCCTCGACTTTCGCTGTTTTTGCGCCCGCTGGCTTGTTTCCCCGTTTACCTCGCGACAATCACTGCCGCGGATCTTTGCCACTGGCTTTTGCAAATTTCTACACGGAAAGAGATGTATATTAACGACTTCCTCGCCGAATTATCAAACCCCGCATCGAATTCCAACGACACGGAATCGTCGGAGCGAAGCGGACGCGCGTGCAAACGTTTATCTGCGCGCGCGCATTCTTTTATTACTCCTCTCCCGTCGGGCGGGAAAATCGCAATCTATTTTGTGCACCTTTACTTATTTGAACTTTCATCGTCAAGACGCGCACGTTCGTTGGAACGATGATTTCTCGAGTTGAAATAGCCACTAACTTTTTCCAAAGAGATATTTTTCCGAGCGCGTGATTCCGTGTTGGCCAGACTTTCTTTCGTACTCGGTGGAAAAATGAAATCTAAATTCGAGTTAACCGGACGATTAAAAAATCTCGAGAACCGTGGTGTCTGGCTGGCATCTCTCATCGGTACTAATGAAAGGTCGACTCTCGTCGAAGAAATTCGGGTCGCGATATCGCCGATCATGCGTGACAAGCAAACGCGTCTTTCAGCGCAATGACGTCGCTAACGCCGTAAACTGAATTAAGCTTCGCGGAGAAGAAAGTGTGGAGAAAAGTCTCGGGTCTTTAGAATCGCACCGAGTCCTTTAACGACACGCTCGTTTCGTCTTCGAGGACCCTTTACTTTCACGTTCCACTTCGGGCTACGTTTCTACGATATTATTGGCGGGATCGTTAATCACGAACGGTAGGTATATCGATTTGTCCAACACATGCCGCTACCGTTACCACGTTCTGACGCCTCTGTCGCTGCTACACATTGCTGATTTACTGTCGTTAGAGGCCATCCAAGCGGAGGCCTCTGCCTTTATACAGGCAACTCCTCCGACCAGATCCTGTAGTACAGTTATCCACTTTTGCTAGCGTATAATGGCTGTCTATTGGTTTCCAGCGCGGCACGCATAATTGCAGCTGCACGCGAGTGGCCATAAACGCGAGGAGCTTTATTTGTCATGCATAAGAATGCCATTTTTAACGAGTAAGCTACTTTCCCGCTGGGAGTGTCATCTGTAAAGGGTATCCAGAAACTGAAAATAAATCCTTTGGTCGAAATTGCAAATTTATTCACAGAGGAGTGTCTCGTTTCGAGTATTCTGTTGTGCTGTGGTTTTCCATGGAACTCTTTCTACCGACGTATCTCCTAATTTGCATTAACTGTGGCGCACGATCTTGGACGTAGTACGTAAAGTCTACTATTTCTAGAGAAAAAATAGATAAAACCCATCGAGCAAGTTTATCCACGCGTGTTAAACAAAAGTGCATTTCCCCCGGGCATTAAATGCCGCGAATGCCGCGTGTTTCCTACTCACTGATTCACGCTCGGGCCACGATTAAATGCTTGGCATCTGACCCGAGCTGCACTGTGAACATACTGTAAAACTGTTTTTGAACAGTCGTTTAGTATGGCAGTAAATGTGGCTGGTCATTTTTCTCGACCCCCTCGCCATATGGCGCACGGTCTTCGTGAAAAACTTCAGCCAGTTAGCGAACACAAGCATTCAGGGACACTTTTGCGCTCGAGAGTAATACTGGGGATGCATCTGGAAGCTAAGCTATGTTATGCTATGCTAAGTTTGAAAAAAATTAGCTTCAATACATCCTTGCGAAACCGTTTCCACCAAAAGCTAAGCTAAGCTCTGCTATGTTTTTTTTTTCGGAAGCTAAGGAAGCTCGACGCAGCACAAGATTCCCTCGCGAGCGGATTTTCCGGAAAAAAAAAAACAGCACAGCTTAGCTTAGCTTTTGGTGGAAATTCCGGCTTTATGCTACGAACATCTCTATGTAGTACTTCACTCAAAGTCCTGAGGCTTAACGATATCTCCGTGGACCGCACTCCAAAGGAGAGAAAGTATTCTCAAATAGATTCTCGTCACATTTGCTAAGTAACGCATTGGAAAGACTTCGCACAGCGACGTGCAGCGCGCAGTATAATTCTTTACGCGCAACAAAGTCCTCGGACAAGTGGGAAACGTATGTAACTTGCTTGTGCGCCGCAAGAGCGTGAAAGCAGGGAAGAAAGGAGGTGAAAGGTAGCCGCGGAAAACGTCTGTTCTCATAGAAAAAGGGTAATTTTTCGCTTGGGTGTCGCCACGGAGGCACGCAGGGACGGGGCGAATCACCGATGAGTACGTGCACGGTGTTCCCGAGCCGCGTGAAAGCGGATTCAGCGTATTGTGAAGAGTCGCGGATACGTCGGACGGTCGTCTCGGTTATTTAAACTTTCTTAACAGTTTTCGGAGAGGGGGCCGGCCGACCGCTTTCCTGCTCCGAAGAAACCGGCTGGCCGCTGAAAACGAATTTCGGACACGATTTCACGTGTCAGTTACTGCTTCCTCGTTGCCGATCCAAACGCGTCGCGATACACTTTGACAGAACCCTATCGTTCGCGTTTTCATCTCGCCTACCAACAGATGAACAACTTAATTAGAGGAATATATGAAATTAAACGATCGTTCATCATTCCTCTGCGATAGCAACGGAGCCGTTCGTTCCTATGCACCGTAAAACGAGCCTATTAGCCTCGCATGGGTAAATTATGAAAAGGAAAATGTACGGTGCGATGCTGGGACCTTATCGCCGATCATGCACTCGCGGAAAGATCAAATTTGCTAGATGAAACTAAGAAAATGGCCTCACGCGACTTCCTGCTCCGCCTAATCTATGTTCGATTATCCACGAACTTGTTAGGTACCTTCGGATTACTGTGTACATTTCAGCACGACTTGTTTCATTAAAATTATAGGTAGGCTGTCTTAACAGGGGAATTGCGCCTTGTTGGGCCGAAGAATAGGTAATTCTTTATGAATTTTTTGTACAAAAACGGTCTGACAAATTAATTTGAGGTTTGGCAGGCTGTTTTATTGTATCTTGAACTATTGTTCTGAATTTTTGTGTGACAGTGAAAAAAAAAAACACATGGCAGATACAGAGAGAACGTTGAAAAATAATCGGGTGGTCCTGGCGTTGACGGAAAGTACTGTACGGGTTATCTAAAACACAAAAAGGAAATGATATATGAATATGGCTATCTGTGGTAGTAGATTATTGCCGTATCTGTTACCGTTCCTTTTTTATTTAAAGAAGTTTTCCCGATTTTGGGGCAAAACCTTTTTCAGACTCAAATCAGGGCAGTTCATCTTCTTCAAAAGGCAGTCATAAGTGTTTAAAAAAAAAAAAAACATAAATATCAGTTAGAACATTTGGAGCTGTTACGCGAGAATCCCCCCTTGAGTTGACGGAGGTATCAAAGAAGGGAACAAAGGTAGCCTAAAACACTAAACTATTCTTTACTCTGTGCATACAGTCCTGAAACACTCTGTACGCCATAATTCCTCCACAACCAGCGCATCCTCATTAGATTCACCTGTTGAAAGACGATACGTCATTGTCTCTTCTGTGCTCAAAGTATTAATCGTCCCAAATCAGGGTGACCGGTCCGCGCTAAACACAGAAGACTGCTCACAATCAGTCGGAGAGGTAGGTATTTTTAATCGAACCGTCGATCCACGGATCCCTGGACCCCATAGCGTAACCCTAACGCGCCAGCGTAATCGCCAGGGCGATAGCATCTGAAAAAAAACAGGCGGATATTACATCGCTGCACGGACTGCGCCGATAATTCATGCGACAGGTGGTTGCGGCGCATTTTTCCTTGGGTTCCCGCGCCGCGGACTGTGCATTATGGCATAATAAGTCATCCCATTACGTGTGGCCGCGCTCTAAGAGCCGAGCGATTAATCGGATTATAAGAGTGGAGCGCATTAATCTCGGTGTCGCGATTTACCTGGGCTGCTGCACACAGCGCGTGCTGGAGTGCGGTATCGTGCGGCTAATTGCACTGCTTCATTGCAGAGTTTGGGATCTCGGGACACGAGCCACGAAGCATTCGTTTGAAGGAACCTTGGCACGAATACCATCAGAATTCGAGCGATTTTTCTTTGATTCCACGCGGTGTTAAGTGAGATATCTCAGGATTTAATCTTGGAGGGAGATGAGTTGAAGGGATTCATAATAAATAATAAGAGAATCTTGGCACGAATACCATCAGAATTCGAGCGATTTTTCTTTGATTCCACGCGGTGTTAAGTGAGATATCTCAGGATTTAATCTTGGAGGGAGCTGAGTCGAAGGGGTAAAAATATTTTTAATGCAAATTCAATAAAATTCATTAGGTGATTATAAAAATTTATTTAAAGAATAAAATTTAGTTTTCTTTTTTTTACAAAGCTCTTTAATTGCTTCAGTTGTGGTTATATTAATCTCCTTTTTCTTTTGGTCAGTGCCCTGGTCCCTTTTCCTCCCTCTTGGCGCTGTCGAGCAATATCCGAAGCTATCGATCATCTGTATCTGATTATACAGATAGAGAATAATCGTATTACTCGATTAGAATTCTCGCAACGCGCATCTAGGTCGTTCTCCAACTCTCCCGGAATATTTCCGATGTCCCCCAGCGATGTCGCGCGAGAATAAAAGCAATGGGTGCTGAGGGGGGGGGGGGGGGGCCACGTGGTCAGCGTGTACTTCTGCGGGCGATCGAAAATGAGGCTACGAGGAACGACATCATCATCGTCGTCGATCGTAGTCATCATCATCTTCGTAATCGGTGGTCCTCGGCATGGCGGCCACCACCACCGTTTCACCTGCAAGACCAGGCGATGCACTCGACTGCACACTTCTGGGTTACCCAGCCATTCCGTTTCGTGATAGTGTCTGGAGCAGTCCTCCCTTGCTCCTCGCTTCCAAGTGAAAACCGCTGGCAGACGTTTGTCTTTCATCTCGGTGCAGAGAGGCTCCCGAGTGTGATCATCATGGCCGGTGACTCGAGTGTGCCCGTCACAACTGTAGTTCTCCTTTGACAAAAGGCTCGAGGTAAATTGCCCGGTCTCGGTGGTATCCCGGATCCATTGCTTCTCCACTTGCTTCGATCGTTCCCGAGTTCCAACTTGAATTAAATCGGTAGGTCATCGCCTTTGGAATTGCCTTATTTGAGATTGAATTATAGTGGCAAAGTTCCATTGCAAAGAAGCTGCGAATTTTTTTTTTTTTTAGAAATCTACTGCAAACGTAGAAAATCGACTGCGACTACTGTACTGTTTCTTCTTCTTATTATTTTTTTTTTTAAAAAAGCAGTGTCCTGAGATCTAACCAGATAAAAAGTCAAGACAAAATTAGCAATTAGTTTTTACATAACTTTTAATATTCAGTATTTATGCCGCACGCCTTTATTTTTACTCCAATGAGGGAATTCTTCTAAGGCAGTCATTTAGGCAGGTATCAAAATTATTTTTTCCTTTTTAGTACCTGCATTTTAATAAAAGCTTGTTTTTAATTTTTTTTTATTAAGTATATTATTTTATGCTGTTTAGTAAGAATATTGTATTGTCATCGGAACTATACATGTGTGCAAAGTTTCAAGTCAATGGGATATGTGGAAGTGGGCCAAATTGAGCTTACAAGATTTCATCCCAACAAACTAACGAACTCACAAGTGAAGCTAAATAAAAGCTTGTAAATAAAAAACAGTGCAACAGTGAAGGACGCTCGTTGGTAATAATGTAAACACCTCGTGGTTCTTGTGATTGCCATTAAGTACACTTGCATCGTGTCAAGTACCCCGATGACGTTAAATCAGCAATAGTGAGTTGTTGCGGTCTGCCTGAATGCATTTGCATGTCAATTACACCAGGAAGCTCCAAGTGCTATCTTAATCCTCCGTAACGATACATCACCACGGTTTCTCTGCTTTTACTCTGTTATTTATGATTTTACAAAGATGAATGGTTGCCCACGTTCGAGGCCAGAAATTAAAATTCAAAGGTTCCGTCTTTTTGCGTGTTGCGTCCACCGGGGAAGATGAGTTTCTCGAATCCTTCCACCAGCTGACAGACGAGTTATTGCTTCTCTTTTTTTTCTTTCTTGCAACTCTGCTAGGATAAACCGACGAGTCTGTACGGTAAACCGCAGAGGTATCAAATTCACGATTTCACGATCGATGCCTCAAACTCCGACCCAATTTTGCTAAGCATCTGGGTCAGAAATTTCACGTTTCACCTGCGGAACGATCGTTCCAAAGCGACATCATCGCATACCTCAAATCAGACCGAGGCGTGCGAACGTCCAATATATCAGATAATTAGCAGAGAATCGGCACATCTGCCCGCGAAGAGGCCACTCTAAATTCACTCTCGTTCACGCGCATTAAGTTGCGCGACTGCACGCGCCCTGCCCGAACGGCGCGTTTCGAAACGTTCCGAGCATATTTTAAGCAGCACGCTTACGAGCTCCCTCGGCTGTATCGTTTCCCCATAACTCAAGCACGCCGAGTGCATCATTTTCTCATAACTCAGCCGCGCAGGCTATCTGCGATCGGGCCGTGCGAATTTTTTTCCATTCCGAAGCTAGAAGAGCCCGCCGCTCGCCTGAGCACAATGAACCATTATCGTCGCGCCCGGGCCCCCGGGGGCATCTCGCGTCCTCTCCCGTCTCGACCCTTCATCATCGTGTCACTTCCATCGTGCACATGCTCCACGCACGGGGCCCCCACAGTACCCTTCGGAGCTCGTCGATAATCGTCGGGATCGTCACGTAACAAGCATCGAGTGCCGACCCCCGACCTTGGCCCCCCTCGCCAATCATCCGCGCTCGGGGTTGCAGAAACCGCGGATTCACGAGGCGCGGGTCATCGGAGTCTATCAATTGCGGTATTGATTTTGTTGCGAGCGCAGGGAACTCGGAAGATGGTAGCGCGAAGTAACGGGGCATTTTCATCTCCCGGAAGGATTTATTTAGTGGTTTCAAACCGGTTGATGCTCGATAATCAAAGACCTTTATTTGTCACGGGTTAGCTGGAACGATCGGGAGAGAGTACGGGTCGTGTGCGAGTATCTCGTCTTACCGATTTCGATTAGTTTGATCTGATTAATGGCTCGGGGGGGGTTCGCGTCTAGAGTTCTCTCACGGTGTTGCGAGGTCTTTGGGTAGTTGGAATGGAACCGTTTGGAACTGAATTAACATTGATAGTTTCTTTCGTAGAATATAAGAGAAATCGCAGTTTTCTATTTGGAGAACATCTGTTTCGTGGTTAGTAACGGTGTACCCTCGGCAGGGACTTGCTAAACAGCTTCACATCGGTGGATTCGCGGTAATAGTAGATCTTGGTTTGGTACGGGTCATTGGGAACGATCAAGAGTCACTGTGTCATTTTCCGGTCCTTTGATGTCGACGCGAGATCTGAACAGCGCTGGGATAATCTTCGTCGCTTTGAAGTTGTCGAGTAAGTACTTCAATGGAGCTGAGCTTCACGGTTCGTAATAGCGCGCAGATCTCTCGCGCCTCGTGTCCACGAGATCGTTTCGCAAATATTGGGAGAAGAGGAAAGCCTGCACACAGATCGGTCTCGTTCTTTTGATCTTCCATTGGCATCGTTCCGTTAATTCAAGCGGATCTTCCTTTTCTCCCACGCGCACAGTGACTTCTGATCGAGAACAATTTGAATGAAGCAACGTCTATGGCTAAGGGAGAAGGCTGACGTTGCCACTGGCATTAAAATATAGTTTATCTAGAGAGACACTGAATTTTCCCCGGAATTAATTACACGGCGCTACGCCCCCGTTAATTACCGTCGATGTAACACACCTCGAGAGCCTATACATCCGATTCTCAATAGGGATAGAGAAGAAGAACAAGGTGTATCATTACCATTGTACACGTTCAAATATAAAATTGATGAGGACTTTCGAAAAAAATTACACGTTCGTTGTAGCCCTGTTTCATAGCCACCTGAACGATTTAATTACCCCGTGTGCCTATCTAATGCTTATGTTCAGGCTCCTGTTGTAGGTTTAGATTATACGTCTGGACCGTCCTAATCGGGTTTCTAACAATAAGTTTCGGTGGATCGGCCGTGTTACTTTTTTTTATCTCTTCTCATCGAACAACTTCACCCAGTCGTTTCTAATCTTGATTTTCGACTCGGTTTCATTGAAGTAGCACCTCTAAATCATCGAATTTGAATCGGTAAACAGGCAGGCGGGTGAATTCTTGCAGCGAAAGTTACGCGTACCAAGTCCACTGACCCAGAAGCCCGAAAAGAGAGTGGAGAGGATAATTAATTAGTGTAGGTTCGAGAGTAACCAGTTCTCGCTCACTTTTTACTAGGGGGTGGGTTCGGAACTGAATTGTAAATTCTCTAAACTTTATAAGGCTTCAAAACACTCGAAAACTTTCGAAACTGGCAAACTCTTGTAACTTGAAGTACTTATTCTATTTTTAACCGACTTCAAAAAAGG
This sequence comes from Andrena camellia, assembly GCA_029448645.1. Taxonomy (NCBI): domain Eukaryota; kingdom Metazoa; phylum Arthropoda; class Insecta; order Hymenoptera; family Andrenidae; genus Andrena; species Andrena camellia. The sequence goes on from CM055677.1 coordinate 18,687,177, forward strand.
GGAGGATATTCGACCCGTTTGTATTTTTTTTTATGTTTGTCCCCGCATAACCCCTGAGCATATGGACCGATTTTGATGATCTTTTTTTTTTATTCGAAAGAGGGCGATGCCCCGGTGGTCCCATCCTACACTGCATCAACATTGGCTCAATATTTTGCCAGTTCTAAACTATCTGTTTCACAAGAAAGCATCCAGCTTAGAGGCTACAATATACATTACACCCCGATCGTTGTTACAGCCAGCAATGAGCAGCACGACAAGGACAGCCTGAACGAGACTGGAAGCACAACAGGTGGCACCGTGGAGGGTGCACCCGGAGGAGCCCCTAACAGGGGTGAGAGGGTGACCGATGCTGGCGCAACGACTCCCCAGACAGCGAGGTCCGCGGCCCCCTCCAGATCCCTGGTCTCCAAGATCCTTTCTAGGACACGATCATCCAACGACCTCTTGGACCACTCCGAGCCCTTGTAAGACACGATCGCTTGCAGCCCGGCCGGGATAGATGGACGTAGATGCAGGCGTAATTTATGAACGATCTAGAGTGGAATAATTAAAGTCGCCAGAAGTTTTCGCGTGTAACGGTCGTACCTGCGATCTTCACGTCGCGTGAATGAGGTGGAAACGGGGCAGCTTGTAGTTTATGTTTACCATAAAACTGAGGACAGCAGTATCTAGGCCAAAGCTGACGCGGAGTTTTTCCTTTGTGGGTTACAGTTCTCAATTATGGGTCGTCCTCTCGAACGTCTACGGCCAGCTCATCGTGGTGCTGATGATCGCCCTGTGCCTGGCGGAAGTGATGGACACACCTGTGCCTCTCCTCAGTTTGCAAGTAAGTTCCTGACGTTTGCCTGGGGCAAGTATCTCGGGAGTCTCCTAGAATTGCCCAAGAGAAAGAGTTCGTTTAGAAGGCTGAAGCGTTACAATTGATATTGGCGTTATTCCAATGCACTTGCCTATAGACGTGTTAAAAATGGGCCTATCCAAACGCGCCGGGCACGATCACTGTTTTAACGGCGCTAAAAGGAGAGAGGGAGCAAGCGTCAGATGGTATTCCGGGTCGTAAACCGTGGAATATTATAGCAGCAACGGGGGGGGGGGGGGATGCCTCGTAAAATCGCGATAGGAAACGAACGTCGCCCATTCAACAGTATTTCATATGGTAATCAAAGAACCGATACTGCTATCTGTTGAGCATTGCACAGCTGCAGTTTAACTAACTATGCGTAACTTTGTGAGCGGTAGACGGCTCCTCGCCGTTCCCACATCCTCTCGTTCACTCTGCAGATATTAAACTTCCAGTTCTTTCGTTCGAGGACTTTACGATCGGTTCATCTAGGATTTTTCATACAAGCGGTAGGTAACGGTAGAGTAGCCCAAGGTGCACTTGTAATCGCGTTCGACTGTTAATATTCTCGGGGCACAGGGGAGCTTGAGGATTGTGCTGACACTCGTAAAAGAGATTCAGGGGGTCTTATAAAAATCCACGAGTCACCGCTTAATTGCAACCATTGAGAATTGACCCATTAAGTGGGCATCGTATGGTCCCGAGCTGTATTGTGATTATTTTGTGAAAGGTAGCGGTGGATGAAAGATGATATGAGGGATCGCGGTGAATCAATCTGGGACGATGCTGGAAAAGCAAACAGCTAGCGGTGTTCTGATGATTTCAGTTGGAACGGCATTCGTAATTACGCGCGATTCTGCTCGCTTCGCCGTGCACCGTTTTTCGTGTAAATTATGGTTCGGTTCGAATCGAGATGTCGACAAGTTACCGTAACCGTAACTCCGAGAATTGAAAGCACGATACCCTGCAACGGCCGGCTGGCGAGGATGCTTCGGAGCACGATGAACTCGTCAGGCTGTGGAATTCCCGATCGTTATTGATGGTCGAGAATCATGACGTACCTGAAATCGTACTTTATCCGTTCATAGGTCTACTCGCAGTGGCGTATTTAGTGTAAACAGTGCCTAGGGCAAGCATAGAATTTGCCCCCACCCCCATACATAGCATTCCAATTCCATCTTTTCTGTTCTACTTCTTTGTTAAAAGTGTTCATCACACAAAACATTTTATTTAGAATTTAGTTAATCCTTTTAAAGAAAGTGGAGCTGAAGGGCGGAAGAGACGAAAGTTGGAGGCAAATGAAGCCGAAGAGTGCAGCAAGTTTTTTTCAAAGCTTCTCTAAAGAGACATGCGAAGCACGCGAATAACAAGCGTAAACTACTAACATTAACCATCCAAATAAATTTATTCAAGAAACACTATTTCTTTCGGCTTTTTTGCGCTCCCGGGCATTGGCGCCCAGGGCACGAGCCCTACTTGCCCCACTCTAGATACGCCTCTGCCTACTCGCCAGAAGTTTCTTATAACTTAGTTGATAAATAAACGTTAAATTCCACTTAATAGTTACTGAAAATACCGACGTAACTTTATCCCCCATTCAAGTTCACTGATCCCCTTGGAGCAGCGTTTTCCAACCCTTTTTGAGTCGCGATTACCTTTTATAATATTCTAATAACCTGCGATCCCACATACAAGATAACTCAAATATTTACTTCCTATCATTTGTGAAAAATCAGTTGTTACATCAATAATAGACTACGGCAATGTATCCATATTAAAATAAATAAGTGCTAAAAATCGTCAACTAAAAAAAAAAATAACTGTAGCGACTCCCCAGAAAATACCTTCGCCACTCACAAGTTGGGAAGCACTGCCGCAGGGGTTCCTGGATGTTAACCCTTTCACTATATCATATGTACATTACAGATATTTATTGTTACCCCGTCATTGTACCTCGGTTCTTCTAATCCACGATATCCCCCCCAATTTCCCAGGGCGTGTTCCTGATGTACCTCTACGTGGGAAGCATAGCGGTGATCATCAGCATCTACATATGGGTGTTGGTGGACAGCTGTGGAAGTCTCGGTAGCAGTAGCAGCGGCGTCGAAGACGCTGAACTCGGTGGCACCTCTTTAACCAGGTTTGGGTCCCTGAAACGGGCGCACATCTCGCGATCCAGAACAGCGCCGACCAGTTTCTACATTCGGGTGGGAGCGCTCCGTGAGTTTTCTTTCAAAGCCCCTCGGCGTCTGTTAACCGTCGCGGAGAAGCACAGAGCACGGTGAAGTGAAAATATTTTCGCAGTCTTCGGCCTGGCGACCCTAGTTTTCAACGGGCTGGAGATGGCGATGCACTCGATGATGCAGGGCGCGGAATGCTTGAGCGACGTGGTCTTCGTGCACCCTGTCCTCCACGGGCTCTTCACGTTCCTGCAAATGCACTTCCTGTTCGTGAACTCGCAAGTGAGTACATAGATAACGAAAAGAGACCTGTCTCTGTAACGTCTCCTTGAAATTTCCATTGAATTTCTGGAACCGACGGCGGATGTAGAGTCAATACTAATAGATGTAGTTGCGTGCAGGTTCTTGTAGAGAAATTCGGTTTAGCTGCAAGATTCGGATTTATTCACCTAGCCGCCACTAACATCGCTGTTTGGATTCGACTGGTGATCTGGGACTCTGCCCAGGAATGGACCTACTTCGTCCATATGGCGCAACGAGGGCTGCACAATTCTGCCTCTCCGTTGAATCTCCGAGGATTCCCAGCGTCCCTGATAAGACACACTAGGGACTTGATAGGTGTGTGCTCAAGTCCTTGAGGAGTAACTTTGGATTCCAATATTAAGGATACTTTCGCAGAGTGTTCCAAATACCTCTCTTCTTTCAGACCACTCGCCAATAGAGAAAACTGCCTTCCACCCCTATCAACCCATTTCAAACGAACAGATCTCCCAAGTGATCGCCCTGCAGGAGTGCTTGAACACGAACACGTTGGGACAGTTGTGGACATCCAGCATGCCATTCCTATATCCCTTTATCGTCCAGTTCAGGTGTGTATCAGCGAGCATCGCGCGTGATATATCATCGTGGAAGATTCAATTAAGAGTCGAGCTCTCTATTTCAGCTTGATCGCCGCTGCAGTCACGTTTGTAATGGGCCAGAACGTCGGACGGAATCGGTTGTCGCACAAGCAGAAGTTTCACGGCAGCAAGGACCTGTCGAGTCACACCAAAGTTGGTTGCGACGGGTCCAGTAAGGGTCTTTTCCTTGGCATACTCTGTATGGTCACTGGCATAGTGGTTATCCTGATATTCCTCGTTGTAAGAGAGGACGAGCACTTCCCATCAGCCACTTTGACCTGGTTAACCTGCGGCACCGTGATCACCATCTTGGCGTTGAGCAGTCTGATGACCGCCAGCGGGCTCGTTCAAGTTCGTCAGATGTCCGTGGTGACAAGAGCGCCGGCTACCTTGGACAGTTTGCTATCGAACGTGGCTCTGTTCGGGGTCCAGCTGTACTCCGTTTTCACCATCGTGGTGTCCGCCTGCTCTTTGGCCATACTGAAGGGTGAATCCGACGAGACTCGGGCGAGGCACATCATGCTCCTCGTCGCGTCGATCTTGCAGCTGGCTCAGTGCTTCGCGCAGAGCACTCTGATAGCGGAGGCGTCGAAGCGCTCCTGCATAACTCGCTTCCAAATAATAGCGAAACCCGCCAGGCAGGTGATCACCTTCCTGCTGTTCAGCAACTCCGTTCTCTGGGCTTTCGACACTGTGATTACGCAGAACTGGATCTCGCAGGAGCTGCAGCTGAGATTCTTCGGCGTGCTCGCGTGGGGCGTGATATCCAGGATCGGCCTTCCGTTGTTGATCTTCTACCGGTTCCACAGTTGCGTGCTGCTCCTGGAAGCGTGGAACAAGTGCTATAGAATGCCCAGGGGGGAGCATCCGCTCAACTGACGACACAGAATGTCACAACCATGTTCCTCTAGGTTCGTTGTCCGTTATTATGTAACAAATTCTCTCACCCTGTATATCTTCTTAACGAACCGACCCATTTTCTGTCCTCAGATTGCAGCGGAGATCGCATCGCTCTTATTGCCGCAGAAAGGTGACGATCGATCTGCGGCAGAACGACGAATGGTCCTCCACGATCCAGAGAGCCCCGAAGAGATTGATCCACCCAAGTTCGCTGATAATGGACACGGTGCGCTTCGTTCCCTTCGTGGACAATCGGCTCTACTTCGACCCGAATTCCTTGCTTCACGTCGCAGCTTCCTCGATCCATCCTCAGAGCTTGGAGTACGCTGTGCCGTCGCCGAGAAGAAACTTGCAGCGTCATCACCATCACCACCATTCGCATCATCATCATCATCATCATCACCATCGACATCACAGGAAGCACCGTCGCGTGGTCAGCGATCCCGGTACGAGAAACTGGGACGCCGGTAACGAAGGGCCGAAACGACATAGGAGGATGTTCAGCTTCGACACGGGTATCGCTGGATCAAAGTTACTGGAGGCAAGCAGCAACGAGGTTCTACCTCCTGACGAGGCGAACACGTCGACCTTCAGGAAAGTGCCATGGCATCCGAACTTGCACATGCTCAAAATCAGAAGAACGTAGCGCGGCAAGGCGACCTGCACCATCTGGCTCGCTGTAACGATTCAATAGAGGAGGCATGAAGATTTTTGCGGAGGATCAGAACTAGCTGGTCATTTCGTCTCGTTTCTCGATGAACAGTTACGAGGCGGTGCCGATTCGTTATCGTCCATCGAAGCGAGCAACGATTATCCCTAAGAGTGCAGTACCTTTTGATTTCACGTGCAATATTAACGTTCGTTAAGGACTTATTTATCGTTTATAAGAAGTTATTTATTCGTGCCGATCACGCGGCACGCGTGACAGCACGTCGCTGCTAGCCATCGCGGTTGCAACTTACCTTCTGATGATCGTTGGGTACGGAGATACGACGCAACCTATTCTTCAAATTTATATACGGGGCGATTCGTTTAACATAACGAAATGTGGAAGGCACGTTAGGCGAATCACTCTGTACGCGTGATTATCGACGATCGTTCTTGTATATACTTAATCACGATCGTTCTGGTAAATAAGAACGTTGAATATTTATACAGAACTGTACGATGTATTTATTGAACTCACGGTATATCGTATGACAGTTTATATTCCAACAGACATAATTGAAGCACTATATCTTTCTTTGAATGCTCGACTCACACTGTCCGTATCATTTTCTTAAATCAAATTACTAACGAAGTATCCTCGACCTGTTAATTATTAACTGAGAAACGTGGCAAGCTTCGCCGAAATTCAGCTTGGAAAGCTATGCTTTATTATTCGCCCTTAGATGGATATATAAATCACGTAGAGGTTGTGAGTTTAGCAAACACTGCACATCATGTTTTGTTTATGATACTTGCCATGAACATTCTCTATGTCTCTGTTCCGTAGGTATATATACAAATATTAGGTCTGCTGTGTTACCGATGATTCCGTCCGAAACCATCCTATCCGTTACGTTTCACACCATCAGCTAACTTCGTACATAGGTTCCCTTAACATCGAAAAATCATTTAAAGTGTCTAATATGCCACATTATATCGTGCGTGAATATGTTGTTTTTTTTTCAATAAACGCAACGGCCTTCCTTCGAGCAAAGTGAACAAAATGTTGCATAAAACGCTTAATCGTAGACAATAGTACGTAGCGAATGTTAAGTAATACAAAGAACGAGACATTTCGTTGGGAAACGAACGCTTTATCACATAGTAGTCGATTATAATTAGGCGAAAATATGTTTAACACTTAAAAAACGAGATTAAAAGAAAAATGAATACAATAGAAATGAAACCTAATATCACTTGTTCGTAGAATAAACAACATACAAAAAGTAAAACTGCCGAACATAGAAGACACGAAATACATACATGGAAACGAATATAAGAGAAACAAGGCTGAGACAGGATCAAGCTGGAACACAGTGGAATCGTTTTGCCAATTGATAGATAACATTAAAGGATACACTGAATCATAAACTGGGCTTTAGTGTCGGTATAATTCGCATTGAAAATGCGACTCTTCTACTGTAGACATACGACCGTAGAACATTTGCAAGTGTGCGAACTCTGGATAGTTCCGAAAGTCGATTGTTTTCAAAATATAGCTTCTTTGGGGTACGAATAGGTGCTAGATTCCAGCTCGCGAGTAGTTGATCCTGGCCAAAGGAATTGTATCAAGTAGATTCGAGTAGGGATCGCTCCAGTACAAATGTCCAGACGCGTTATGAATCATTGGAGGATAAATTGAAGGAGGAATTTCCAGTAGTAGCATGGCTGCTTAATCGAGACCGTCGTCGTCCTGTGGCTCTGGCTTTGGAGTGGTAGCCGGCGCCGCTCCCGGCGCTCCCTTGGCACCTGGTATGCCACCCGCGCCGCCAAATTTCGAGCCCACCGTGTTGATAAGCGCCATTATCTTCGGATTATTCTGGTACTTCAGGATGTTCAGCGGATTCGTGCAGATCTCATTGAAGGCCTGCCCTACTTCTGGGTCCTGCGCAATGGAAATCAGACAGTTTGAAGAGAAAAAGCATCATTTCAAGGTAAGATTTGTGGAGTTGAACTACTGGATAGCTGATTGCCTGAGAAATTGGATCACGAGTGTATGCTTATAGTCACAGGCGAAGCAAAGAGGCATTACTTACCATGAGAGACTTCAGGATATCTGCATCGGTGAAGAATTTACTGAAGTCCCCTATTCCTGGGGCCTCCCCGCTGGATTCGGTCTGAGAGAAGCGGCTATCCTTCGAATCCTTCGAATCCTTCGAGCTCTCCTGTTTCTCGCTCTCTGAGTTCACTTGCGTGTCACGTTGCTCCAGTATCTTGCGCATCTCGATCTCCCGAGCCTGGAAGCAGAAACGCGTCATAAAGTACATTTTCATCGCTCAGAGAGAAGCGTTTTAATTATGAACCTGGTGTACCTAGTAGCTGAACTATTTCCTTGTCATTTTCGACTCACGATCCTCTACGATGGGATCTGATTTCGTGTTTAGCACAGGATAGTTTCAAAATAACATACAAAGTCATTTCATAGCGATTCAACCCTGAACATAGCGTAGGAACAAAACGAGCCACCCTAGTCGCGTATTTGTTTAGTTAAATTGCATATCGCCCCCGTTCTCTTGGCCTCGGTCAGTGACCCCGGCTTATCAGTTATGTAACTGGTACGCGACACTGTGGATTACCGTTTAATTCAGAGTTCCAATCGCCGAGATTGAAAGGCAGGGTTCGAGAGCGTGGTAACTCATACATTCTGGGGAAATTCCTCGCAATACTAAATCATAAGGAAGTATCCCACGTCAGTCCAAGATACATTGTGACTTCATACAACCGCAGCTTTATTATAGACCGCGAAGCAGCCAATTTGGCCAGTAAAAAACGTTGCTTCTAAAATCGATACATTTCCCGTTTACTGAACTCCGATTTCAGTCACCACCAATCCACGATCCAGATTAATAAACATTTAACGTCACGCAGGAGTATGGCTGGCATACCCTTGAACTGACGGAGACATTTCCACGGGGTCGTATCCCTCATCAACATTTCTCTGACGGGCCATAAAAGACTCAAAGGAAAACGGCACAAACAGAAATCATATCGGCCCCAGTCGCCTGCAAGATTTCAAGGCTACTGAGAACTTTGAAAATAGGTACCTTCACCCATCGCGATCCTAAAGCCGGGAGCCCACCTGAAAGCTAAGCTAAGTTATGCTATGCTAAGTTTTAACAAATTAGCTTCAATACATCCTTACGGCACCGTTTCCACGAAAAGCTAAGCTGTGCTATATTTTTTTTTTTATATTTTATAGCATAGCATAGCAGGGATTCCAGGTGGATCCCCGGCTTGAGGAGTAAAGAAAACAGTGTAAGTAATTGCAAGTACCAACCCCCGTCTAAATTCAAGAAAGGCGATGTTGACGAGGCGAAGGCAAGCAGGAAAACGCATTCGATACCGAAGCACCTGTAACCCACGGGGTCGTGAAAATGAAAGGACCGCGGGCGGTGTATCGTGGAGATCCAATCGCGGATCGCTCGCCGCGATCGGGGACGTCTTAGATCAGGATCGTTGGCGGACGCAGAAGAGGTGCATAGATAAGGAGAAAGGGCAAGGAGGAACGGGAGATAGCGGTGGAGAGAGCCGACGATCGCGCGAGAGAACTTTTGCACGAGGGACCACCACCTTATACGGCGGCGACCCGGGCGTCTAAATATAAAGGCGCCCGTCGTCCCGACGCTCCTCTCTGTCCGACCGTGCACGCATTTCGCCGCGAATCTCTTCTCTTTGCTGCGTGGTAAGCAGCCACGTTCGGTTGCAATCAGAGCCAGCTGGAATTCTGCTAATATTACGTTACCGCAAAACCCTCCAAACGTAGCGTTTCCCCTGTCGATGGACTTCCTGCACGACAATTTCCAACGCCCCAAACCGCGTCGCTATATAGAAGGCAACCGAGGAGTCACGTTATCGCGGAGGTCTTTTCAGAGAACGAATGGAATTAAGGGTCGCCTGGGTATACTAGAATCTCGTTCAATTAAGTACCTCGAGAAATACGAGGACCGAGGGTTGAAGTTCGGTAAACCGAAGTGGGAGTAATATTTGGGGGGGGGGGGGGGGCTACATTTCTGCGTGGTATTTTGAGAACGATCTGCTGGCACTTCGTGGAGTAATCGTTTGTTTTCTGTGTTCTATTGGTCGGGTTACTGGCGATTTGTTCTTGCGTACGGGTATTCGTGTTAATGGTAGCTGGCGTAGCCGCTTGATAATAGTTGGAACAATGAGGGTTCAATAAATTTGTGAATTTCAGACTTACGGGAGGAGGAAGCGCGGTGCAAGATATTATAAAAACGTTGATTTTAGTATCTCGTTTAAATAGACAACCCTCTAATTAGATTACGGAGTTGATGTACGTTTTTAATTGCTACTCCTCGTATTCCTCAGGAATTTTAGTACGTCCACAGTAAATTTGTAGGAATCGTCTCTCGGAGCTCGAGGAATATGAGTGCCTTCCAACTGCACCTCTTCTGATTCCCATGACGACCTTGTCCCCGTATCACACGTGTATTTTGGGAATCGAATAACAGCAATGCTCGCAATTGGCCCGTGTTTGCAACTGTTTGACCAGCGACTTTCGGTCGATCTGTTGCTACTTATATCATGGGAATAAATTGCCCACGCGAGTATAACGTGCGGGGGTATTTATAATCGTAAGTCCCAAGGGCCGTTCAGTTCTAGGAACGTGTTTCCGGTTTTGGGGTCGGCGCCAGTGTCCCTCAGAGAATATAGTCAGGATGAAAAATAGCCGATGACAGGCTTTCGTTGCAAATAAAAAGCTTGGAGCGGAGAAACGAGGTTGAAGATGACGTGGAAGACGGGTCGAAGCGTGTGCAGGATCCTCGTACGAGATCTCTAGTCAATGTCTTTGCGGTCTGTCGGCCAGGTAGACCCTCCAAACCCGAGAAAACCGGGCCGCCAAGAGGTATTTTTAAAACTCCGTCTCTACGGCCAGTATCTTCGGATCGCCGGAGATAAAGATACGGTGATTCAGTGGCGGCACAACTCTTGCATACTTCAGAAATTCCACATTTACAGACATTCTCTCTTTCAATTACTTTCCCCAGAATTACTCTATTGCTTTGCGATCAAAGTCGCAGCTCCCGAGATCAAAACGATCGATTAGAAAACATTCTTTGGACTAGCCAATCACCGCCTGACGATCTATCCTTCGAATCTCAAATTAAACGTGGACCTTCGCATTTGCCCGCAATCGTTTCTACAAAGGTTCAATAAAGCCCTCACGGCAAACTTAATTCCTTAAGACCTCAAGTCTTCCTCGAAGATACAATTAAGTCTCTTCCACGATGCTGCAAAAAAAATCCACAGAATATTCTCTCAACCTCCGCTTTAGGATGCATCACTTTTCCCTCCGCCAAACAAGATCCACACCAACCTGCCCTTGAATCTCTGTCTCGAGAGAATTCTCTCGACTCTCCGAAGTTTAATTCTGATTTCAGAGCATCGGCTGGAATCAAGGGATACATCCCTTCGATGTTATCGAGGTGAAAGATCCCGTTAATCGACCAGCGAGAAGCGTCGATACGGATGGGAAAGAGGAATAAAAAAAGGAAGGAAGAGAAAGGAAAAACAGAGGAAATAGTAGCGTGCGTGGCCCGGCTGTGGGGTGAGAAGTAGAGGGGCGTCTTCGGGGTTTGGCGGTAGTGACAATGCCAGTTCCTCGCGGGCGAGTTGGAGTCGAAGGCGACTATCGAGTGTAGACGAGCTGCCAGCCCTGGCTCTCATCGTGTAGTGCCTAGTGAAACGAGATGACGGGCTCGCGGCTGAGACCCGCGTTCTTCGTGGGCCTCTTCCTGGCCCTTCTAGCCGTCGCCTTACAGGGTGAGTATTTCAGTAACCACCACCGGAAGTCCCCTGACCACCTTCCAACCACGGCTCACCCTCTTGTCGTCCCGTTGACCTTGCGCGACCGTCCCTTTTCCCTCGTTCCAATCGAATGCCACCTACGTCTGAGCTATCAAGCAGCGTACTGCTTAAAACCTTCTGTCTCCTTATTCTCCCTTTTCAGGTAGACAGCTTGCTCTTCTTCTAATTAAGAGATACATGGTTCTCGATTACAGTGCTACTAGGATTGTTGTGATAATGCAATTGCTTGCATTTTTTTTTTATATGTTCTTCTATATTCTCTCCTTCTTAGTGAACATAAGTATCCGAGCGTCTGCAGAAACAATAATATTTAGATGATGTTTGAAGTCTGAGTTTCGGCGAATTGTGGCTTGATTATTTTAGTAATTAGCGAAGCGAATAGTCTGTTTGTCTTGAAATCGATCCGAGTATCCTCGTTCCTTCCCTTATTCGCAGGGCCCTTCGCGAAACCCATACACGCGAGCCTCGGTACCGATTGCAGCGTGCTCCAAAACAAAATCGTGCAACGCTGCCCGTCATTTGTTGTCGCGTTATTTTCAACTTGACGTCACGCGGCGGCTTTTTTAGAATGCACCCGATCCGCGATTTCGGCGTCGTTTACGCGGGGTTTAATTATATAAATCAAAGTCAACGGAATCGCTAGTGACGAGTATTAACGACGCCGACTGCCAAGCCTGTGGATTATGAGCACTCCTCCTGTTTGCCAGTTCTTGCGCCGTCCTACGTAGTTGAAAATGACAGTGTGGTCGGGCGATTTTTCAAGGAGGAAGACCCGCGTTTTCTTGATATTAGGGCCAGGTTTCTAGAAGCTTTAGCGGTCGATGATGTGGCCGGAGTGCTGACGAACGTGTGACGATTGACGAAGGTCAATGTTACGTAAAGTCGCCGGTCTGCGTCATCGGTTGCTCGCTCGTCGAGCTTCTTCAGCATCGAGCAGACGCACCATCACCAAACTCTCATGAGCCTTGCGCGTCATTATCGGTTACCAGCGTACACCATTGGGCGAAAGAATATCCCTCCACGGTGCACGTGACGTTCATTCGAATCTGCTTCCTCGATGCATCACGATATTTTGGATACTTTTCGTCGAGACCTCCCTGTGAAATAGTCCTCCAATAATACAGATTCTACGGCCACTTGCTAATTAGTTCGATTGAATAATACCTAGAGGGGATAGATGGTTCTGGATTAAGAAATATTTGAATATTTGAATCTTTGGTAATTGTTATTTGCGTGTGTACTTGACAACGCTTTAATCGGAGTAGCACCGCGAAACACGGCGACGATCGAGGAAAAAGTTTCGATCGCGTATTCAAGGATTTGTTATTTTGGGAATCGATGGAAACCGACTGTCAACAACTCGCAAATAATTACATAAGGACGGCTATAAGTCCGTGCCAGATTCGCTCTAAATTCTGTAAACCTAACGGTGAATTCCGTTTAAAGGTAGCACGTTGCTGGTAATAGCGAGAACGTGATGAAAGTTTCTCGTTTAACATTTGTAAATTGGAAGATGTTGGCAAGCTAAACGGAACGAAATGTCGTGGAACATTTAGAAACAAATAATATCTGAAATTTCACAGATCCTTATTAAATCGATTATTAAAAATTCATAAAGTCTTGTATCTTTTTATGAAACGCTACTGTAGTGTACTTTTCCACCCCTCTCCATGTCGAGGGAGAAATGATTTGGCAAATCTGTTTGTAAAAGGAATTATGCGTTCTCTTTTAAATTTAGTTTGGAAAAGGGAATTATGGATTTTGAAGCTGATTCGACTGTTACAGCGAAAGGATTAAAGACTATACACGTCGCAGAGCGCGGAACAAGGCTTCGGATTCTATCTTTATCCTTGGTAGCTATGCTTGCCAAACGACAGCTGCTTACCTCTACTTCCATTACCTGTATCTTGACATTTTCGTGAATTATTTCGCGACCATACAATTGCAACACACCGCCGAACAGATCGGCCGAGTTCAAAATTAATATTCACGAGTAAACCACGATCAAACATCCTTCGACTGTGACATTTAACATTCGTCCTCCATAGTATCTGTATCCACAATTAAATCCAATAAATCTAACAGCGAACCTGCACAATCATATCACCTAGAAGATATTCGAGAAGAAAAGAATTAAGATGTTCGACAAGTAGCATCCCCCGTGTACTTCGATGCTCGGAAAACAAAAGGCTGAGGCATGCGAAATGATAAAACGGAATATCTCGTGCCAAAAGCATCAGCACGTGTGATGTAATGATGAAAATTTACGAGCTGGGCGCAACGTAAGCTGCATATTTCCTTGGTCATTTTCTACGTCTACAGACTAATTAAACCTGTGCTCTGAAAATTGGATTATTAATCGAGAAACACGGTACTCGGGCAGGTCCAAGTATTCGTCGAGCTTTCGATTTCGCTGGTAGCGCAGCGCGGAATTTTTGCTTTACGAATAAAATCCGCTCGATCATCTTTCAATCGGGTGGAGTGAACGACAAATTAGTCTCTCGATTAGGGTGATCATCTTAGGATCTTCCGTGGGGTTGGTTTACATATTTGCACTTTTTCGCGACGAATAACCGATAAAAATACGTTTCGCTCATCGAATATATAAATATTTTCAAGTGTTGCTCGGCTCAAAGCCGCCTACTCGCCGCTATACTTAGAAACCGGCCTGGTCCCAGGTACTGCCTAGAAAGATGATATCGACATTTTCATCGACCGAGATTTTACAATTCTGTGCCATCAGATTTCGGATATCAGAGCGTCGCTATGTTTCCAGCAAGCGAGCGACAGAATGGGAACTCCATGTGGGAACAAATGCCACGAAACGAGCCTTCCTGGCTTCTCTCAACCTTGAACTCCCACAATTCCACGTGGATCAGTGTTTTGGATTATTTTCCAGGAGCATGGGTTTCTTCAAATCGTCAGGCTGATCCCTAGAGAGTAGTTGATAGCAGTTTTCAGTGACGATTTTCGTTTGTAGTTCTCCAGAACCTTCGATTAATAACACCATGTGGTCTTCGTTATCCAAGTACTCGACAAGTGTTTCTAAGCCAAGACGCCGCTGCTACCATTCACTCTATTTTTTTTATTGTTAGTTCCTCCGAATGCAGTGTTCTCCAATTTCTTCAGACTATATAACCCTCGAAATCCTCTCGAAGCAGGTACCCTCGTTCCTTCGAGCTTCCAAGGTGAGCCTAGTCGCCGAGGATTTTGCTTTTCGATTCTTCAGCGCTCGTCTTTCGTCGGCCAGTCGACGGTATCGAAGCCACCGATTGTTGTTCCCCGAACACCTGTCATTGTCCGAGCACGCGCCCGACCCAAACGGTGTGTAACGACTTTGACAAGATCTTGCGTCACCTGGGTCAGATATTTTTGGTGGTCGCGTGGCGTTAAACCCTCCGCCCGAAGCTCCTCGGCTCGGTTATCTAATACCCCGCGCCTTCTTTTGGCACAACGCGTGTTCGGCATAGTGAGAACTGCTCGATGAAAATTCCTGGCAGCCGAAGAATCGGCATAGAGTCAAGCCAGCCGTAAAATCCTCGCGGTAACATGCGCGCAACGCAAATACACGCATCTCCCGTACATATATTAATGTTCCCACCGCGGTCCTCCCAGCTCGCATATTTCCACGTCTGCGTGCATTACAACACCCGTGCTCGATGTCTGTTTAGCACCAAGCAGCGTCCTTAGATCCCTAACGAAGCCGCGCCGCGCCGCGTTGGCGAAACGATGCAGTCATTTTTCACGGGGACAGGGTATAAGCTCCTATATTACTCGTAATTTTAGCTTCGAGAGAAGACGAGGATAAACAGAGCGCAGAACTGGATCTCTCGAGGGGACCATTGATTTGTGGATCGAATTATTAGGTTGTAGAGATTCGACGGGACAGTTTCGAAAGTAGATTCGACAAGCAAGAGTGTAGGTGCGAGAGAAGTGAAAAAGTTTCCAATTATCCGAAGCAGAAGTATCCAAAATACTTAGTTCTGGTTACTGAGGAATTCCTTCACTCTTCTAAGCTTAACAACGTTTGCAAGCTGAAAACAACTCGAAGACCAATACATATTCCCCACCACCTTAATATTTGAAAGTTGCCTGCCACCGACGCGACAGAACTTCAGAGGCGCCCCGAAATTCGTGTTCCAGGAGTGCGAAGCGAGGAGCTAGAGGTGCCATCGGAGGATCTGTGTCGACCGTACATTGAGAAGGCGCTGAAGGACTTCGGTACAGGTAATGTTAGAATGTTGAGGGATATTCGAGTGGAGCGCAACGATTTCTAGAATGTTTCGTTTGAAGGATCTTTGGAGCAGACCAGTGCCGAGGCGGAGACCGACGCCGACAGAGACAGCCAAGAGGATGGGGACGCTAACACCGCGAGCGAAGAAGTGAGCCACCTTTGAAGTCCCTGAGAGATCGATCGAGGGAATGACTTTGCGGTGCTCGTTGCAGGTTGGCGAGCCAGCAGCCGGTGTTTCGAAGGAGGACTTGGCAACGGAGGAGGACAGGCAGGATTTGGCAGAGGGTGAAGCGGAGGGAAGCGTTGAACAAGCTGCGGACGAGGCTGGCGACGCGTCCGCGGAAGCTGAGCAGAGTGCCGAGGGCGCGGGAGAGCAGAGCGCTGAAGCTGGTGACGCCGAGGAAGGTAGGAATCGGGATCTAGCGTTGCTGATCCTTAATTCGCTGCTAGAATCAGTCTTTCGAGGATGTAGTGCACAAGTGGAGGTGTAAATTGAGACAAAATCAATTGCACGTTCTGCTCCACTAGCCTTAAGTATCCCTACCACAGTAGGTGCTTGACCACAAGGCCTTGAGCAGCCGATTGATTTTGCTTCGACTATGATTCCAACGGACGTAGAGTAATGTAGACTCCCAGCCGCGGAAGTTAGTCTCCAGAAAAGTGTCTCTGTCGCAGGTGGATCTGATCAGACAGATGAGAAATCCGGCGAAGCGGACGCAGGAACGGAGGAGGACAAAGACGAGTCTCCCGAGAAGTTAGAGGAAGGTGGGGACTCTGGCCAAGATGACACCGAAGAGGAACAGGCAGAGAAGTCGGGCGAGGACGATCAAAAGTCCGACGAAGAGGCGCAGGTAGACGAGGGTAAGTCCGACGAAGGAGCAGAGGCGGACGACGGCAAGTCCGACGAAGGAGCAGAGGCGGACGACGGCAAGTTCGACGAAGGCGGGCAGGACGACGATGGGAAGTCCGACGAGGCGCAGGCCGAGGGGCAATCGACTGAAGAAGCGACGATCGACGAGGAGAAATCCGACGAAGCTAAGACCGAGGAGGTGAAGTCTGACGAGGATAAAGCCGACGACGAAGCCGACGACTCGAAGGCGGACGAGGGGGCTTCGAAAGAGACGGAGGAGGTAGCTGCTTCCACGGAGGAGGAGGCTGAAGAGGCCGAGAAGGACGACAGCAAGGACGCGCAGTCTGAGGAGCAACCAGCAAGCGGGGAAGAAGGGAAGGAGGAGAGCAAGGAAGGGGAGAGCGCCGAGGGTGAAGTAGGCGAGGAGGCGAAGGAAAGCGAGGAGACCAAGGAAGGTAAATCAGAAGAAGAGGCTAAGTCTGCGGAGGAAGAAGAAACGAAGTCAGCGGAGGAGGCAGCCAAGTCTGAGGAAGACAAGGAAGCTAAGGATGAGGAGGCTAAAGGAGAGGAAGGAGAATCAGAGGAGGATGAAAGTGAAAAGAAGAAATCTCGCGCGAGGAGGGAAGTCGGCGAAGAATCTGAGGGTGACGGCGAGGGCTCCGAGGAAGCAGCTGAGAGCGAGGAAGAGGAACCCACCCCCGAAGAAGACCTGATACAGGAGATCGAGGTGCCAGAGAATCTACGACCACGCGATCACATCAATCAGCTATTGAAGCTGGACGAAGAGAACGAGGGGAAGGAGAACGCTATTCAGAAGATCAGAGATGTGATTCTGAAGGAGCTGAAAAAGGTTTACGACAATGCCATACAACCGTTGGAGACTCTGTACAAGTACAGGGACCTGAGCAATAGACACTTCGGCGGTGAGTACTCGTAAGCGTTCTTCGCGGACGGTTTTAGTTCCCTTCTTGATCCTAGTAACGCGATTTGTTCCGCAGATCCAGAGATATTCTCGAAGCCGCTGGTTCTCTTCATGGGTCCGTGGAGCGGTGGGAAATCTTCCATCATAAACTATCTGCTCGACATAGAGTACAGCCAGACGTCGTTGAGGACAGGTGAGTAGGTGACGATTGAACGGGAGGGGCGTGACTTTTGTTTTGCGAGGACGCTTCAGCTAAACATTAAGAAGGAAACTTTTAAACCCCTTAAGCGGGGAGGGACTAGACCCCGTGCGCAACGTATATATCCGCTCTCCCTGTTTAAGGGATTAACAGAGTCGGCGGTGATCGCGCCACCGACAGTCTCGTAGAGAATGTGAGAAAAACCCGCTAAACAGTTAGCAGTAGACGCATGCTAGGAGCATGAATATACAGATAGCGTTTAGGTGGTTTGAGAGAGTGCTTAGAGGAGCAATGCAAAACGGCAAATGGAAATGACACAGGAGCCGAGCCGTCGCCGGCCTACTTCAACATTCTAATGCACGGGGAGGAGGAGGAGATCCTCGATGGCACGCAGCTCGCAGCCGACTGGACATTCTCCGGCTTGCAAAAGTTCGGGCAAGGGTTGCTCGATCGGCTCAAGGGCTTACGGCTCAACAGCAAGCTACTGGAGAATGTGAGCACGTGTTCTTCCTTGTAGTTTGAGGATGTGTCCTGTACGCGTGTCTATTGAGTGAAACTGGGGCTTGAAATGGCCCGGTTCCATCCAAAAAGCACAGATCCAGATCGTCACCTATCCTCGTAAGATGCAATCATGGTTCTACTTAATACGTTTTGTACGCAATCAGGTGAACATCGTCGAGATACCGGGTATCTTGGAAATCCGAAAGCAGGTGCAACGTTTGTTCCCATTCAACGATGCGTGTCAGTGGTTCATCGACCGTGCCGACATAATATTCCTGGTGTACGATCCATCCAAGCTGGACGTCGGGCCAGAAACAGAAGCGATCCTCGACCAGCTGAAGGGTCGGGAGTATCAGGTAAGCCTGTGGCGTTTAAACGGCGTCAGGCACGATGGTAACGCGACCTTTCCAAACCAGACACGCATCATTCTTAACAAAGCTGACCAAGTGAAACCGGAGGAGCTGATGAGAGTGCAGGGCGCACTGATATGGAACATATCGCCTCTGATGTCCAGCGCTGAGCCACCGATAATGTACTCCGCGTCCTTGTGGTCGTTGCCCTACGAGGCCGGTGCACCGACCAGGCTGTTGTACGCGCAGGAACGCGCGTTCCTGCGCGATCTGCGTACTGCCGTTGATAAACGAGTCGAGCACAAGATAGCGAGCGCCAGAAGATTCGCTGTAAGTAACAGTGAACAGCAGTCGGTCAGCTGCCCTCTTAAAATGAAGAAAGTTTGAAGTTGAATTCTATTTTCTTTTTAATAGGAATTGCTGGTTATAGTGTGCTTAAAGCCAGAGAAACCTATTGCTATAATCCCCCACCCCCCACCCCCACCCTTGTGGTATTTTATATTACTTTGAATCGTTAGAACTTGTGCTTCGTATCCGCAGGTGCGAGTGCGCAATCACGCTAAAATGGTAGACTGCTATCTGACCACCTACTACAACCAGAAGACGTTCTTCGGAAACAAGAAGGAGACCAGCGACAGGATCGTGGAGAATCCGCAGGACTATCACATCTACGAGGGACTGAGCACTCTGAAGAATATATCACGCTACGACTTGCCCGACCCGGACGTTTACAGAGACTTCTTCCGGCTGAATCCGCTTTACGACTTCCCCCTGTTGAGCTCCACGTGCACCTACTTCCGTGGATGCCCGATTAACAGACTGGATGTGGCCATAGCCTACGATCTGCCGGAGCTCGTGGGCAAGTACAAGAAGTCGGTGGAGCAGGTGACGCACGAGTACGAGACAAGCCCTCCTAGTTGAGTGTGATTCAACGTCCTGAAAGAGAGCTCTTGATGCCATGCGAGCTGCGGAGCGAGAGCAAAATTGTACAGAGGCTAGAGCAGCGGTACGAGTGAGAGGGGATGAACATTAGTGTTTAAGTTCAATACTCAGAGACGGCACAGAGAACTTTCTTTCCTGAAACAACCAGCAATAGTGGGATTGGATTGTCCTTAGGTAAAGATCCAGCCGTAATCCTAGACGAAGCGGAGAACGCGAGACCTAAATAGAGCTCCTGGAACACAACATCGCGCGACACTCTTAGACGAATCATTCACGGACGAGGAGAATATCAGCTTAACGTACGCTCCGAGTGCATCCTGATGAAGTGGAGGCAGATGGCTTCGAGATACTACTTGTGTTTGGAAGGCAGTACGAGTGTTACCATTCCGATCTAAAGCGGACAGTGAGTTCCCCTTGAATGTGTTCAAACACAGCTTTTGGTCATGCAGTTTCCGAGAACATATCGCAACAATAGTGGGCCCCTATTAATACGTCGACGAAAAGTTGGGGACGCAATGAACTCGCGCGACAGACTTCTATGAAACTCAGTGTAATAGTTGCAGCCAACTATTAAAGCACTGCGACAGTTTAGCCGTCGGAACACCGGGACGGGAGCAACAATTACTTACTGTAAAATAAAATATATATATATATATATATATATATATATATATATATATAATATATATAAATATTTCCATTGAGAAAGAGATAAGAATGATCTCTTTTTGAGGCTTTTGTGAAATACCTTGTATAAACGAATTGTGTTCTTATTAAAAGTTATAAAATATTTATTTAAAGAGAAAAAAAAAACTAGTAGTTACTTGATAACATGTTCCCCATGTTGTTACGCCAACTATATTTTCGATGTAAATGGATATATTGTTTTGATTTGGTAAAACGTTTTATTCGCAATGTACACCTTGTGTAAATTAAATGTCTCGTACGAAATGCTTACCAGTTTGTATTGTGTTGTTAATGCTCATGCGTGTAATTGGCTTTCTGCGGGCATGCGGATCGCTAACGTTGTTGTTATTGCGGTCACTGTTATTGTCACTCGAGTTATCCAAGAATACGTTGATTACAAATAATTCAGTAAAATATTTACTTTGTTAGTGGAAATAAGTTGTCATTTTATGTAAATGTTACTTTATGTATTAAGTTAAGTAGATCTAATTTATGTATTTTTTGAATAGGAATGTGTGTTCTATGATTCTCATTTGTGTAAATGTGACGTCTCAATCCCAAATACAAATTATTCGCGAATATCGTAGAGGCAAAACGTCAGTGAAAATGGTGGCAAGACTCAGCGGCGGTCTTGAAAGAGCTTTCGATTAAAATCTATGGATGTTTTAGCAGGCGCATACATTGAGTCGATCGAACTCGTATATACCGCAAACAGGATATATCAAAAGTAATAATATAGAAACAGAAGATTACTCACCATCGGCGTAACTTCGCGCAGCCATTCATTAGCTTGTTCGTCGAAGTCAAATTTACAAGCGAGTCTCAAGTCTTTAGCTGCTTCTTCGAACTTTTCAAGCAACTGGTAAGCCCTTCCTCTAAATTTGTGGGCAGCTGCGCTATCTGGATTCAACTCCAGGGCACGATTACAATCGCGTATGCAAGCGTGAGACTTTTCCATTAGCAAGTAAATTTGCCCGCGTTTAGCATAGACTAATGCCACCTGTGGATTCAGTTCAATGGCTTCAGTGTAAAGTTTTATGGCCTTCTCGTAATCTTTCTCTGCGAACGCGGATACAGCTTCCAAACGTTTGGCTGCAGCTTCCAAAATATTCTCCTCCGTTGGTTCAAGCGTTGGATCTCCCATCGCTTGAGGAGTATCTAAATCTGCTTCTGAAATATGTAACAGAATTTAGAGCTAATTCAATAAATCGAGTAATTAGAAATGTTTTAAAACTACCGGAAGTAAACATTCAATCTACCAATGATTTCAGTTGTATCTTGTCTTTCCTGTTTTGGCTCAGGAGCCTCAGCTGCTTTAGTTGCCTCACTGGCTTCGGTTGCCTCAGTGGCTTCGGTTGCCTCAGTGGCTTCGATTGCTTCGGTTGCTTCAGTGGCTTCGGTTGCCTCAGTAGCCTCGGTTGCTTCAGTTGCCTCAGTTGTGCTCGCAGACTTCTTGCTTGGTGATTCATTGCTTGTATCTTTTGGTATGCTTCCCCCCAAGTGTTCGATAAAAGATTTTATAAAGGCAAGCTGAGGTTGCTGTAATATCTCCGGGTTCGCTTTACACAGACTAATGAATGTCTCTAATTCTGCCAGATATTCTGGTGTAACGGGAACAGACATTTTGATGCCTGTAAACAACGATGGTGGATTTATTTAAAACGCCTCATGCATATTAAAGAAACTGCCGCTAACGTGTTACAAAGGCGACACATCATCGTATGTACTTTAAGATGTTTATGAGAAATGCATTAATTGCTGCACAAAACGGCAAATCCATACGTTGTGCACGCGTCTTTCTCTCGCGAACGTATTCTGGTTTTTCGAATTGCAGCCGGAAAACCCAGATTACAACGTTGCGAATACCGGTAACGAGTAGTTGCAAATTCATTTAGAAATGTGACTGCTTACCAATGGTTTCGTGAAATTCGTGTAAATCTCAATCAGCGAACGCGAAATGAAATTCTAAAATCGTCCCTGCTTTCGCTATCTGTGTTTTTGATAAGCTGAATTAATGTTCGGCGATATAACAAATTGCGCAAGACACAAAGACACCGCGGATGCGTAATGGCATCACCCGACATAAAGTCTGATACAGGTCGCCAATTCGCCAGAATATACAGCGTGTTTCAGAATTACCCGATCAAGGTATTCATTGATACCGACATCTCGGGAATGTAGATTGAAATAATTGAACGGTACGCTGTTTTAACAACAAGTGGTAAATGCAATATCCGTTAAGTAGAAATTTGTGTTGCCCCATTTACCTTGTGCCGGTAAAGTAGGGAATGTCATTAAAACGGTTAAAAATTAATTTCTGAATCATCAAAAATCCTTCTCGCAAACATTATTTTTATGCAAAATAAAACTATTTGTAAAATTTTAGCCGAATCGGAGCATGGACGTTTTCGAAAGCTAGCCCTTTACAGTTTGTGGATACAATTTGTACAAAGGTGGCGTCGCCCGTAGTAGATACTCGGGTTTATTAATGAATTCTGGATTTTCTCCAAGTAATATGTGCACTTTTATAATTCCACATAAAACTATAATCCTTTACCAATAAATTACATCTAATTTACCAACTCTCCTGATGTATTTTCCAAAAAATCAAGCACATAATTAATTACATGCAAAATCATTGTTAGCGCGATACAGGAGAGTAACAAGGGGTCTATATTTTGAAAGGCGACGGACACACTTGTCCGAATTGCATCCAGAAACCGCTAATAAGTAAAACAACTATAATCAATATACTTGCAAGCACTCATAGGATAGTATCAGAGTTTAATAACTAAAAATAACTAAAGAATAACGAAACTTCCAGCAATGATAGCGAAGGGAATAATTACACGGTTATAATTACAATTTACGTGCTCGCAGAATTTAGATACCGGAGAAATGACAACGCCCCTTTTGTCCCATTATATTTTCCAGCTTTATTATTATTTTATATACTATGAACTAAATAAATTGCAGTTAAAATCCTCATTATGCTACAGACAAAAATATGATCTAATATTTACAAATGAGGCGTGTAACGCAAGCTTAACAATAAGTTCTCAAAAGTTTGATATACATGTATCGACAAGTTCATTACAAGACGGCACAGTATGTGGACACGCCTCGGGTCCACTCTCGTTTAAAAATTATCAACAATTACAAGACGGTTCCTCGCAGTGCACGCCGACCTTTACATCGTAGAAAGTTACATTTTACTGTATAGAAATATCCTTGCCGCGCCGCAACACCCCTCTTATGCTGTGCCCTATTGTAAGGAATTGGTATATTTGTTCGTCTCTTGCGCAACGGATAACAAAACTATATCTATTCTGTCCAAGAAACCCTTGAGTTGAAAAAATCTCTAAGACCGTTATTATCCAATTTAATTGTTCGTCACACTATTTACATGTGAGTGGTATTCTTCTTTTACCTAAAAGTAGCGATAGAACGTAACGTCGTCTATTCTATTTAGAATTAATTATGACGTGCTACTTTAAAATTAACATTATGAATCAGAAAGCAGAGGAAAAGTGCTTAAATGCTTCTGAGTCGAACGGGTGAACGCGTTCAGAATGGGCGGGGGGGGGGGGGAGAGGGGGACGAAACGTTTCATGTACACCAGTTTAATAGATAGCGACTTCTCGCGCGAATGAATATGGTGGGTAGGTATTTATCGCTATGTGATTCGAAAATCATTGATTTTCCACTTTGTTTCTCCTCTCTCTTTAGAAACGTTTAACCATCGTCGCTTTTATGGCATGACACACTCCTTATTCTATGTTACATGTACGATAAAATACTTGGCTGCGTTCGAAATGATACATCGCACGGGGGACACTTTGGCGGAGAGGTAAAAAATTCCATACGGCGAATGGGGGAACGTAAGCGCGGGGAGGGGGGATTCGCGTGACGTCGAGGGGGTGGGGGGTGAATTACTCGCCACTCTGTTCATCGTCCAATCTCTAATTACGCCCAGGTGAAATTAACACGCGCAGATGGATTAATCATTGTTAAAAATCATCGACACGAGCGGCGTTCGTACGTAGTCCTGCTTGGTTCCGACCACCTTCCACATTATCGCTCCCTCTGAATCACATTGCGTGCTCGAATCAATACGGGGAGAGTTCATTAACATCGGTTTTATTAACATAAGGTCTACAAAAATTATTGCGTGTTACATTTCGTTACACCCCTCAGGCGTTAGTACGTCGGATCGTTTTCTTACAATTTCACACGCATCGATACGTTCGCGGCAATAATTAGGACAGCGTCTCAAATAATGTACTTAACATTCGCCATATTCTATGTAGGACGGCCAGTTGAAAAACCTTTTTACACACTTTCTCCCTTATCGACGGGACAAAAGACATTTTACTGTTAGCTCGAGGACCGTTTGAAATGATATTACCAGTCGACGCGGCGCGAGCGGCTGCTCGGTCGAAATCGTTTTGAATTTCAAACGGGAGTACTATGTTAAAAGAAAAGGAAAGTCATCAGTTACTCGTCGCTCGAGGATAGTACAGATGATCAGAAGAATTTTATACAACGATCTGCTTTAGATCTAAATGGTAGGCGTTGCGTTCGCGGGTTCCAAGTAAATTATAGACATCCCGATTTGCGTATAAAATTATAGTTCGCTTTGTACACTTTTCTTTTGTTTCCGAAATCGAGAATCCTGGCGCGCCGATGAGGATCGCGCCCGATAACAGGAACGTCCCATGCTTCCTAAGCGGTGTATTACGACCCGCTGGCCTCGCCGAACAACGAGATATTCTACGGTCACGTTTCGAGAACGTCAACATTGAACAACACGGAATTTCTAACGATTTCTCTATTCTTCAACGCAGCTCACGCGGATAATCAATTGAGGGGAAAGAGGACGTCGGGAGGAGGGGGGGGGGGGGGGAGGAGGAGGATTCGTATCAGCTTGGAATGTGTTTACGAGCAAACTGTTTGGCGGTCGATTTATTTTTAGGCGATCCCTTGAGCAGAGATTTGTTGACGTTTTACCACTGTGGGCTATTCTCGCGGATCATTTTGATTTTTAGATTTGATGCGTTCCGTTGATTCATCCTTTTTGCTGGATGCGATAAGATTACATGTCTCTTTGTAATCTGGAATACAGAAGGTTCAGGATGTTTTCGTCGATTCACAGTGTGCCTTGATGGTCGATGAATCCGCTCCACTATAGTCTGGACAAAATCAATTGGCCGCTCAAACTTCTTCTCGCAAACCAGGAGTTCTTGTAGAAAACACTCTAAGCGCCAAAATGAAAAGCGAAAACATTTATCGGAGAATGTTCCACGTGCCAATAGTAATACTATAATATAGAATTTGATTTTTGGCACTTACAGTGTTTCTCAGATCTCCCAAAATGTTTGGACACAATAACGCTGTCGTGGGACAAAGTACATTTAGCTACGGATACCCTACTCTACTTCTTTTGCACGTAGAATAACGAACAAGATCGTTTGAGCGAAAATGTAGTTCCCAGCTTCGCCCCAACAGCCAGTAGATCTTTCCCCCGACTATAGCGAGCTAAGTATTCTACCACGAACGAAGAATGTCGATGGGGGTACGTTCGATAGAACTTGTCCAGCGTGAATTGGCTTGACTACAGCTTTCGGTTTACGCGAGGCAAGAGAGCCTGGGCGGCAGGTCGTTCATCGTCCACGACGGGGCTCTTTTCTTCGCCGCGGAGATGGATCGCGTGTACGTTCGAGCACAATGGAACGGAACGTTTTACAATTCTACAGTCGCAGGGGACAGTGGCTGTCCACCGCCTTTCGAGGATCCCGACCTCGCTGCTCCTCCCGTTCCTACTCTACGCGGCGCACGCGATGGAAATCTGTAATCAGCTCGTTCCGCGCGAAACACCATTAACGAGAATCGCCGTGACGACCCTCGATACGCTTCCCCGTTCGCACCACGCGCGCCGGCGGACTTCTGCGATCGATTTCTCTGTACAGTGACGTCGCGAGAATCAAATTTCGCTTGCACGTTGTACAACACACTTCCATCGAGACGCGTGTACAAATAAACCTACGCTTCCACTCTTATCCGCTAGGATTTTGATATGACGTAACGCGTTAAATATATTCCTCCGGGTAGACTGCGCATGTTTATTTCATTTCCTTTTTGTTCGTATTCAAGAATACCATTTTCATCTTTATTCGAGTGTTCTCGCCGTTTCTAGCTTCTTTTATCTCGGTTTAAACAGCAAAGAGAAGGGGGAGGGGGGGGGAGCTCTTACATAGCGTTGGGCGTTCAAAAGCTGATCGCTTGGAAATTCTTCTTCCCCGCCTCGGATCGAATATCATTCGAGTCTGTAGAATTCTCGACGTCTAGATCGGTCTGCGAAGTTACGACGGCTCGTTCGTTTTCGCGAGAAAGCAATTGTGTTAAGAGACAACAGGTTCGCCAAGCTTCTCAAGGGTGGTGTCCCTTCAATTTTCGAGACTCGAATGGTATTTTAGGTGATCGCCATCTGTCGCCTCGAAGCCCGCCGCCAGCCAGAGCCGTGATAGTTTGATATTATACACTCTACGATTAGAATCAACGAATCCTTTCTCCCTCGCGATCTCCTTGGGAGCAGCTTCCGACGGGCGCTCGAAGTCCCCGTGTCGCCGCCCAGCTAGCGGCTGCGACGCGCGTGTTCTCGTGGCGTTTCGGTGAGATCGTATCAATCGTATCGAGGTACCGACGAGAAGAAAATGAGAACAACGGACGTTTAATATAGACACAGAGAGTGAGAGAAAGAGGGACGGGGAGGACTTCCGTTAGAAACATTCCCGGGACAAGATGGGACCGTGTCGAGTGATCTCTGCTTCGCGAGACACTTTTATACAGAGGACCTTACACGCGCGCCGAACAGTGGCGAGGTTTCCAGCGCGCATGCTCCAACTACAAGTTTGAAAAGTGGCCGCAACTTCCTCGCTCTCTTTTCTTAACTACGCCTGCGAACCTCGTTATTGCTCGGCACAACTATAACGCGCGTGTCCTGAAAACGTTCGAGATAACTCGATTCTGTAATCTGGATTCGCCTGCTCGAAGGAGACTCGGCATCTTCGCGTGGAAAAGCAGCCCCGACGGCGTAGCTGTTCGTTTCTCTTTCTTCCACGTTCTTCCTCCACCGTGCCTTCCGAGACTTTAAAGTAATATCGTAACGTCAAAGGAACTGTACAGCGATGCTTGATTACAGAGCGACTCCTTGTTTCGTATGCGACGCGACTGTGCACGCCCGACAGAGCTGAAGCCTTCGGGACTCGCCCAGATGAATCCCAGGGGCCCATGCTCCCCGGACCATCTCGCGAGGCTGATCGGCGAGGTCGCCCGTCGAGCGCAGGTTCGCGCGCCCGGTCTCTTCGTCGCGTGTCCATCCCCTCGGACACAGTTTCGTTTGTCTTTTTCCTCTGATAGTCCATGGTACAATGTGATGTGTTTATTCGCAACTTTAAAACTTACGTGCTAAACAATTTTGTTATCTTTATAAACAGCGTTTATAGGTAAGTTTACTTAGTCTTAACATTATTTAGAAAATAATAGAGAACGGGAGAAGAGAGAGAGAGAGAGAGGGGGGGGGGGGGAGGGAAACGTGAACGAACGAAGGCGACGGTGCTCTGCGAGATCTTGGCTAACACGATCGATTTCTGCATTTAGCTGCCCCGGTGCACGGCCCGACTGGTGGAAACCTCGATAATAAAACACGAACGCAGCTGAGATTATTCGTACGGCTCCAGGGGGATCCCGGTAATCGCGGAGTAAGTGGATGGTACACGTCTGCCGGATGTTCGTTACGGAATAAATTAAATAAAGACACACGTACTCGTTTCGTCAATTTTCGATCAGTTCCACTACGTAAGAACATTATTATATTATATACACGTGTTACGCATTCGGTAAAGAGTCGTAGTACATTACAGGTATAGTATAGTTGTGAGTATAGAATAGGCTACAACTAATCGTAAAACGGTTCACGGTCGTGTACCTAACTATGTAATAATCAATACCTCGAAATGGGTGGTATATTCGGCTATCAACGTGAATTGATCGTCTCGGTCTATGAGTGACGTTCTAGGCCCGATCGACTTAAAAATGGACGGGAGAGGGGGGGGGCAGGGAGTGGGGTTGTGTGCGGAGGGGTGGAAACAGAATAAAGGGGGAATCGAAGTGCGACGACAGGGCTGGACGGGGAAGGTGGACGATGGGGATGGGGCGAGGGTGAAGGAGCTAACAGGAAATATATCTGAGTTTTTATTTAATTCATAACTACCATTAGAGATCCAATGTCCTTTCATTATTTTTTTTCCTCTGTAATCTTATCCAGAATACTAAACTCTCAAAGTGGCGTCATAATATTACTTTAAATTCATGATAATAAAGTCTATCCGTATGAGAGTTTTTTAACTGTGTGTCAACATGTTCTCATACCATCATATATATAATATATATATATATTTTATATCATTTTAATAATAGTATGTATATATATATATATATATATAATATATTCACTACCTGCATTATCACAACATAAATTTACTCTCTTCGCGGACCTTTCAAACGCGACCCACACACATTCCTACGCGTCATATACACATACACACGCGACATACACACACGCTCCCGCGCACACGTACACTCGAGAAACATACGCTCGCAATCCCGTCTACGTATAATTACTATAACGCTGCGGTAGTCGGATAGTGGTTGAGTTTACTAAGCACTGTAGCGCCGTTCCAGAGAGCTCTCGGCCGCTCCTCTCCATCCAAGGCTCTACCTTCCTAATCTCTTTCAGAAATTTATCTTGCTAATTAGACTTTTACGTCCCGCGCAGGAGAACTCGTGCCCGCCGAGACGCGCGACCGACCCGCTACCCCGGTATTACGCACGCGTGGTTTCCTCCCCCGCGACACGCTACGAGCCACGAGAAGGCTGTCGTCGCGCGTCCTCGCCGATCCGACGAACCCAAACTATCCCGCGACGATCTCCTGCGGCGATGCCTCATAAATAGACCATTTCCTTTCTTCTCTCGGTTAATCGGGCACACGCACACGTCGATCAATATACACATACGCCTGATTGCCGCGTAAACGGAGCGCGGGCAGCGGCTGGGGCGTGGGATCTCCGGCCGCGTCGATCGATCGATCCCCTCGTTCCTCGCGCTGCCAACGCGATAGATATCCTGTCCGAGGAATTGTCTAAAAACGAGAGGGTGAGCTCTAGGAGTTCGCCTGGGGACGGCGGCGAGCCCCGGTGGTCGTGTCGTCTCCTGTGCACACCGCGGCCGAGCCAACGTGACGGGTCCGCTCGAACGGGTGTGAGACAACGGGCGTCGTCGCGGTCTCGTTTCCTCCCCTGCCACTCGGTTCCTTCGCTGGACGCACCTTCCCTCCCTCCTCCCCCCCCCCCCCCTCTACCGCTACACTGCTCGCGAGCTCAGCCACTAACAATCATACACCAGCGCAAAACCTTAGAAACCATGGCTCAGCCTGAAGAACGCGTGCGCTGGCTCAGCGCGCCGAACGACACCTCGACGATCCAGGGCAGCCGGGCGTTGTTTTTTAAAGTATGTTACAGGAAGCTGAGCAGCAACTACTCCCGCCGCCTTTACTCTTTTGCCTTTGATCTGCAACACAGAGAACGGGCGTTTCGTTAGCTTCTGTCCTTGCCTCGCGCAAACTGGATTCTAGCAATCTACGAGCCGGGCGCGGACGATTCCTCTGCGAGCGATGTGAGTGGGGGAGGGGGGGGGGGGGGGGAAGGGGCAGAGGCTTGCGCGGAGGTAATGAGATGTTTGGAGCCAAGAATTTGAAGCGGGATGTGGAAAGAGTGTGTATCAAATAGGAGTGTTTGTTTGGGGTCGGTGAGAATTGTTAAGGGTGGTTGGAGCGCGGCGAGAGCCACGGCTTCTGAGAGACTCTACGGTGGGAAGAAAATCAATTGGCCCTCTCGAGGCCCACCCCTACTTTGACTCTTGAAAACGTTCACCTTTGCCACATGCCTCGCGGAGAGCAGAATTTTCAGAGAGTGGAGGACCGGAGGTCATTCTCAGGAATGAGAAAGAAGCTTTTTTCTTCAAATTTTTACTTAATCTTTAAACTACAATTTTCTTCTTCGCGGTTGAAACGGGCCACTGCAATTTTGTTGAAATCCTTCGAATAACAGAGCTACCCGAATTTCTCCCAGCAACTCGGCCCAGGCTCGACGATGATCTTTCAGCTCCCCTGGGCTCTCATTTCGAACGGACCCGAATTATATTCGAGCCCTCTCGGGCGAGTATTCATTCCGAGGGGAGGGGCGTTATGCATTGCAACGCACACGTTCCATCATTCCCACTAAACGCAGCGTTTCCGCCCCGCGGCGAGCCGCAATTCTTTTCCGTGCGCGAAGGACCGTTGTCCTCGACTTCCGCAGGCGAGCCGGTAAATCGAGGTAATATTTTTCTTTCCTCCGCTTCGTTACTCCTGGAGAGAACCCGGGATAAGTATCGCTATGAATCGCCGTGGCTGCCCGAGCGTAACGGGTATTTGTCGGTGAGAAAAAAAAACAACAACAACAACGGCAATATCGCGAAGTAAACAGCAATTAACTACCATCTATCCGTGATATTTCTCAGTGTTTCTTCGATCTCGACGTGGTAGGAGGCGTGGGTTTGAAGGCTTGCGGACATGGATAAGGGAGTCACTGCGGATTTGGGATACTTGGATTTTTCTACTAGCTGTCGGTGGAATATTCGGAGTCCACGGGTTGGATGTGCATGTATTCGCCGTTGGGGAGGAGACCTGTAATTGGCAAACACTTCAATTCCATCTAAATATGACGAACGAGTTCCATCGCCCATTTACAGTTGTTTAGCGTGAAAGGGCGCAAAGTGTTGGACGGTTGTTGAATGGCGGTATGGAGAAGGTCGATAGCTTACCTTGAGAATTAGGCTCGGGAAGATTCTCTCGCGAGACCAGATGCATCACCGTGGTTTTCCCGAAAGGAAGCCCAAGAGCACCGAGCGTGACATTGCTGTGCAGAAAACGTCCCTGGTAGATTAACCGCAGGATCTCCGCTTTGGCGACCGCCTCTTCCGCCCAGTCTGAAAGACAAAGGAGCCGCCCTATCAGACACGGCCTCGCCTTGAATATTTTCAGAGTTTCCCGCGGCACGGGGAAAGAACCGTGCACCCGCTGGGCCGGAAAACGCGGACACTTCGTCACGTTGATAATTTCATCAGCCCCTTTCCGCCTCGCTGCGACGAACGACCCTTTATTTTCCACCCCATCCCCGTCTGGATTCGTGAGCGTGGAAATTTACGAAACAGAAACAGACTCAACCCTTAAACTATGAAACTACCCCGTTCCTTAAACCGTCTCCCAGAAAGTATTTAAAAAGAAGATCAAAGTTGAAGAAGAGGCTGGATTGGATATCAGAATATTTTTTTTTTAGGGATGTTGGACCATTACGTATCAAAGTTCGCTCGTCGACGAGGGTCTCGTCGATACGGCCACGGGGGATCGAGGGAATTTCGAGTGACAGATTAACGCGTCCCGCCGTTTAATCGGACCCTGCCTTACGTCCATTGTTCCCGAGACGTTCGATTATCTCGCGATTATCTCGCGAATGCACGGGGACGGCTGACAAAGCGAAGAGGTCCGTTTTCACGGTTCTTATATTTAAAAGCCGCGACGATTCTCGAGGGGCCCTGGCCCGTTTTAAACGGACGGACGCGTACGCCGAGCCCGCGGTAACGAATCGCGACGAAGTGGCAACGGTAACTCACCTTCCGGCCAGTTTTCAAACACATGGTGCGCTATGTCCCCCGCGGAGTCGCTTGGACTGAATAGGAACTCTTTTGTCTTACCGCTGACAAGAATGAGGCGTAGATTTATCTGGAAAACAGGAAAACACAACACCATTAACATCTTGGACACCGTAGAGCCCTCGCGACAACCCCCCACCCATCAAGAATCATTGGAAAAGGCGAGAAGCCTCGGCGCTCCCGCGTGGCAATTACGGAGAAGGACGCTGCGCGCCGTAATTCGCTAAACAGAGCAATAATTTCGTTCGTTAAAGCTCTCAAGGCTCCCACTCCATCGGCCCACTGATATCCCAAGGACCAGCGCTTTGTCTTCCCGCGATATTGACTTACAGAGCAAGCTCAGCCCCGCAAGTACACCGGCGGTGCCCCGTCGCCCCTATCCCTACACGTGTCGTAATTCCCGTTTCTTTCAAAGCCACCCTTAATCCCCGTTCTCCTCGCCGTACACTTTGAATCACAAATGTCGCGGCCCTTCGAGGCGTATCTCTCCACAGCGCGTTTAACTCCAAGGGTCCCCGCCGACCCGGAGGGAGTCGCTTTGCGTTTCAAGGACGAGGGAGGAGTGTGTACATTAGGGTGGCTCTTATTTACACTTGGTGAAAATTTTTTTCAAGATTTTCTTCGCGGCACCCCCCAGAATAGTTCAAAATGATAATAAAAAAAATCTGTGTAAAATTTGAGCCCGATCGGATAACGGGAAAAGGTGCTCCTGGGCCCTTGAACATTTAAATAATTATTTAACAGCTCACAAAGTCGATTTTATATAATATCCTCCAAGTTATTGATTATATAAAAAAATATGTCAAACAAAAGTTGTAGACCCAGACAAGGAGCATCTTTCATGTTCTATTACTTTTTCTTGTGCGACAAACGGTTTTCGAAGAAAGTACGAAAAACTAAGAAAAAAAATTATTTTTCAAATTTTGAAAGTTTAATCTTTCTCGTAATTATTTAAACTTTACACAGATTTTTTTTATTATTTGGAATTATTCTGTGTGTGGGGGGGGGGGGGTGAAGAAAATTGAAAAGTCGAAAATAATAGCCACCCCAGTGTACATACACGCTCGTGGAGCGGCGAAGGAAAAAGCTTCGGGAACCCTGACACACGAGGGTAACACTCGCCGCGAACGGTATTTACGGTTCACCGTGTACATATACGTCTCTTATCTGTCTTTACCCGTGGGCCGTATGAAAAGGAATTATACCCCGTGACTTCGCCCTAAACCTTTAAGCCTGGCTGTTGCGTTCTGGTCACGTAGTCGCGCCTTCCAGCGGTAAACATGTCGAAAAGCGACATTTTTCTACGAACGTCGAGCCGGGGCTGGGCTGGGGCGCGTCGGGGATGCTGGGACTTCCGGGTGTGGAGGCGGAGACGGTCGCAAGGGCGCGCGAAGTTAGATGAGCTTAGACTAGAAACTCGGCGGGACGTGCAATGAGAATTTCTTCGCTTTGGAGTTGGTGTAGATGCACATGGAAACATTGAATACTGAACAATGGTAAAACGTGAAACATTGATGCCTCTCTTCTAGGGGTGTGCTCGCTGCCTAAAAGTTAGGATCAACTGGATTAACGTGTTAACAGTACAGGGACCACCGGAACATTGACAGACTCATCAGCACCCATCCCGAAGTGTTAATGAGCCACTTGCAATCAGCCCATCCATGGATTTGGACATAAAACATTCCCTTGGACCAGCCAGCTCGTTTGTTCACACGAGCAGAGGGTCGTAATTCGTGCGTTCAGACGGCATAAGATCCTGTTAACGAGTGTTCAATTGCCGCGGACGGGACGGGCACGTTTCATTCGCCCGACGACGGGGACAATTAAGAGCGTATTAATCGTCTCGGTTTCTCGGTTTTTCTTCGCCCCCCCCCCCCCTCCCCGGCGCGCTTTCACGCCCGACGAATTACGGTCAGTGGCCGTTCTACGACGGGGACGCAAATTCAATTACCGTCCCGCGCGAAGACCGGCCAACATAAATAATTACCGACGAAGCCAGACTCGCGGTCGCGCTGAAGGGGGTTGCTCCATGGCCCTCTCTGCGGTCCCTGCGGTCGCGAGAATCCGCTACGAGTTGCTCGGGCATAAATCATTGTCGCCCAACGGGCACGAATTATCGTCCCCTGGCGGCCAAAGCGGTGGCGGTCGTCCCAATTTCTCCCTTGGAAATCGCCGATCGATTCGAATCGGTTCCGACCTTACTCGAAACCGGGGGCTCTTCAAACGTCCTCGATATAGTCTTGGAAATCGAGAGGATTTGGAAGACTAAAGGACTGGCCAGACATATCAGTTCCGCGAGTGTCAGTGGTCTCTTTGTGTCAGTGTCGGTAACCGACACGGACAAGTCTGAACGGCTCCATTCTAAAACAGGGGAACGATATTTCTCATCACTGAATCGTCACGGAATTGATATGTGTAGACCTTAAAGGCCGTCGCGCATTCTGCATCGTCGCGAATCGAAGGAATTAATAATAATTAATTAATCGTCGCCGCGCTTCGGTAATCAATTGTTTATAAACTTTTCTCTTCGTATCACCGCGCTTCAGTTCGCCGGGTTTTGCTAAAATCCGCGACGGCCTTTATCCTCCTTCCGATGCATCGAGGTATAAAACAGAATCGAAACGGGAGCTGTGAAAGTAGAATCGAAGAGTCCTTGTAGAAAACACTGCAAGTGCCAAAAATCAAATTCTACACTGCAGTAGATATTGGCACGTAGAACATTTTACGATAAATTTTTTTTTTAATTTTGGCACTTACAGTGTTTTCTACAAGGACTCTTTAATAATGTAGCCTAGTTTGAAAGTGAGAATCTCAAGTTTCCTGAAACTATTCGACCCGCTTTTGTTCCACGTTTGTTCAACACCGACACGAGAATTCTTCTCCTTCGTCGATTGCTGCGTTGTAACCGACTGTCAGAATACAGGGGAGAATTCTTAACGAGGGGAATGGTACGTGTTGGTTAGAGGAACACCCTGGAAGTCGGATCCCAAGGACTATGGGGGTGGTCTGTTCGCCATAAATCGTGGTAAAAGCGACGACGCGTGGGCTTTGATGCCGCCGTCGCTATCTGCGCACCATGTGCCAGTTTTTATCATCTAGAAGGAGTTATTGTGACGCGGCCTCTTCTTTGCAGCAGTTGGGGCTTTATCTGGCTATGTACTATGAGTCATGATTTCACCAAGGTAGTCGATCTTGTTTCGCGTCTGTCAATAGTGAATGCGTGCAACTGAAAGGTTGCAATCTTCTTTGTAGCATGCAATCTAGAGTAGGTATAGTTAATGAGACGCTTAAACGAGGTGGTGGGGGTTAGCCCCGCCGAGTGACCTCAGCAATCAATAACTCCTCCTCCTACTATAGCTAAGAAAAATCAAGGCAGAATGATCAGAACTGCGTCTCGTTTCTACTTCTACTTTGAACGGCAAACAAACCAATCGAGGAATGATTCTATCCGCGATAGAGTCGATTGGAGGGTAGTAAAGGTTCGCTGCAAGAAATTGGAAGACACGATGGGGACCTTGATGGCCCTGTTACATGCTTCACCATTGTGTTTATCGTCATGGGAAACTTAATCCAACGAAGTCCTGGTTTCGCGACGTCTACAAGAATCTGACGATCTTGTGGATCGACTACCAAGCGTAGAGAGCTTTACGCGATAGAGCGGAGCATCCGCTCTTCCGATAGCGAATGGGATATTTCACCGAGATACTTTGAACCACAATCGTGCCCCTTTGAAATGGTATTCTACGGCGCTCTATTCTTCTAGTATTCTTCTCCCTACAACAGTGCCCTTTTGTACGCGCTACTGTATCGCGTTCTATCCTTTCCTGTTACGCTTTCGACATTTCTCGCGCGGCTCCGGATATCTCAGAAGTTTAATCCTTTATAGTGGAAGTCGAGGATATTCCTCGGAGCAGATGCAAGATACAAGTGGCGACGAATACCAGACTTCTGCATCTTCTCGGTATTCCCAGACCTTGCTCAATCGTTACATTTGCGAAGACAATTGTGCAAGCTCACACTGGTATCTGGCTTTACTTACTAACACCCGAAGTCCCTTTAAAGGTCCCTTAAAAGATAGAAACTTTTGAACATTTCCACACCGAGACGATAAAAAGTCATTGCTAGTATATACTTCATCTGAATTAATATACCAGAAGAAAATATGTTATTTCCAGTACGTAAAATGTGCTATACACTTCCTACGCGACGTGGACAGTTAGGTAAGCATCTTTGTCGCGGAAATTAATTACGGGGACGGTCGAACAGCACCAAGAATCAGCGCATAATTTTATCGGCGCACTCGTACACGGTGTTTGGTCGCGAAGCTCGGCGAAATTGCGCGCGAGAGGTAATAGGAAATTCATTAGCAGCCGCGGGTCGTAAAGCCGGCTTCGGCTACGCGGCTCGTAAATAGAATTTAATGTCATGCAAAACTCTGGCCGCGCGCGCGCGCCGCTGTTAACGCCGTTAGTTAGTAGTTTATAATTAATCCGTACGAAACTGGGCCCGCCAGCTAACGATACACCGGGACAAATATTTCCAAGCGAGCCAGCCTGACAATAGGCTCGATCGTCCCACGCGACGCTCGTGTGGGCGTTGGAAACGCGGCACGTGCATCTTGCTGGCTGAAACCGGGGTCCAGGGATGTCGCAAGTCGCGACTTGCCATCAACGCTGACAGTAAGTCCAAGGGAAATCAGAGCTGGCGTCGATCATGCATCGACGCGCAGGAAACTTCGGGGGAAAGTTATATCGAAACGTTTTCAAGCGGTAGCGAATAAGGGTTGCATAAATGATGCAGTGAGCCCGCAAGGCCACTTGAATTGTTAATCGCCCGTGGTATCACATTTCCTAATAATTCTATAATACAGTGCAGTGTTTCCAACCATTTCTGAGTCGCGATCCCTTTTTATAATACTCAAATAACCTGCGCACCCCCCTCCCCCCCCCCGCCCTCCAATATCAGGTAAGGTAAATTTAATAAGGAAAAGAAAACACATGAAAAATAGGTATTTCAGAATAGGAATTCTAATTTAATAATTAAAACGAATAAATGGGGATAATTAAAAATAACCATGGAGACCGTCCAGAAAACACTTCGCGACCCAACGGGTTGGGAATCACTGATATAGTGGGTTCCCAACTAAGTAGACACTTCTGAGACCTCTCAGAACCGCAAAACGCACAACACTCTATAAAATTCGAATAGGTACACCAATCAGAAGTGAGAAGCCAGAACGCTCCGCTACACCACACGCCGTCGAAATGCACCCCTTTGAAGCGACTTTCAACGCAGCACACAGCGTCACCGTAGATCCTACGCGCGTACACACCCACACACACACCTGGATTAGCCGAGTGGCGCAAGGCAACCTGCGTGGCACCTGTGTGAGGCGGGCGTAAAGCGCGAAGGGGTGGCAGCGGGACCGCCGGCTAAAGGGGTTGAAGCCGAGAGATTTTTCGGAGCGAATCGCGAGAAGGTGGGGAAGTTCAAAGGGACTTATTCATGCGGTAGCATTCGATACTCGGTTTTTTTGCCGTGCACACGCTCCGCGGCGGCCATGTGCACGGGGGGTGGGGCAACGGGGGTTGGGACGTGTCCGCTACCTGATGCGTCGCCCTCGAGCCGATGCTTTTAAAAGGCACCCGCTGGGTGGGAAAGGCTGTTTCAGCTTGACAACACTTTACAACCTCCCGGTTCCCGTGCAAGTTCAACCGCACGTTCAGCAACAATTAGTCCTCAAAGATAAAGCGAGAGAAGGGGCCGCACAGAAAGGGGAGAGCTCTCTGTGTCTCGTGGCTCGGCGGCGGCGTTAAATATGGACCCCGTACGTTCTGTTAAGAAAAGACCAACCCGCGGGGATTAATAATAAAAAAAAAAATAAAAAGGAAAGGAAGGAAGAAGACAGGGGATAGATATATCGACGGGGTCGTGCGCGGGATGAGCCCGGAGCGACAGCAGGGAGAGAGGAACTCGAACGGAGGGACGCAATGAGCGCTGGATGGCTCGCAAAGTGACGCTTTAAAACGGTGCTTCAAAGATGAATGTAATGTCGGCCCGGTCGCCCATGGTCTTCTCTCTTTCTTCCTATTTGCCTGATGAGTTTTCGTGGTTCGAAAGGGAGCCGAGCTTGTCGCCACTTCCTTTTTACCCTGATCGCTTTAAGCGCGATATCGGACAGTGCTAATTCATCTCCCTTTCTAGGGGTGCGCTATTTCAGGGGCCGAGGAGGTCCTCTGTGTTTCAAACACTGGTTATTCGGATTCAGATACCCATAAGGAGCGGAGTGTTTGAAAGGCTGCAGGTATCTCCCATGATCTTAAAAGTGCCGGGATTGCCGAGGAGCTCAAGCGTCGACTTATTATCCCAGAGTGGATTGGACATGGCTATTATTCTAAAGCGCGCAAACAGAGATGAATTATTTCATGGAAACTTCGTGCTCCATCATCGGAAAAAGCAATTGCCACACATCGTGTTATTACGGGCCCCTCGTAATTCCATTTCGAATCGGCCAAATCGGTAGAGATAACCGTCGCTGATAAAACAGAATGAAATTACGGCGTAATGGACTCGCGGGACGACTGATTCAATACAGTAGCGGCTGGTTTTCGGGTTTCCATCGGTCTTCTCGAATGCATATTGAAATTGCGCGGTGATGGGATCCGGGGAGGGGGTATCCACGGCCGGGGAGTAATTTTCCAAAGAACTGGAGCGGGCAAGTTAGATGGGACGGGATAGAGAGAGAGAGAGAGAGAGGAGGGAGAAAAACGCTAACGAGAGAGAAAGGATAATGGAACTTTACGGTATTATGGAATGTTTTCAGCGAATTGCGGAGGAATCCATTCTAAACCAATTTCGGTACTAATTAATGGACTAGCCTGTAGCCATCGGTTGTAATAACAACGGTGCCATGGAGTCCCGAGGGGACGATCGAACGCGGGTCATTGATCGTCATGAAAACTCGTCGGCCGGAAACCAGATGCGAGAACACCAATTTGTATTATGCATCGTGTCACAACGTGCCGGTTCGGCCGACCGCATTGCTGCTCGCTGTACGAGCCACCATGTCTGCAGAAACGAAATTTCCACTGTGGAACTCTGAAAAAATAAAGATACCCATTCCCGTCACCTATTTTACGAAATCCATTCTTCGAGATCACTCTTCGCCCGTTGACGGGGCAACTCTTTAGTGCTGTCGCACAAAAAAGAGGAAAGGAAAGCAAATATTTTACAAAAAATACCTTGTTAACAATTTCACCCCTAAAGTTTCATACAGAGCTATATTATTCTCTCACACCGGTCTTCAGTTTTATATAGTTTCACGTTATTGGAGTGAAAGAAAGAAAAAAAAAACGCTGCGCATGTAACCAAAATCCTATGCTTCCTCCCCATTTGTTTCAACTAACTGCGGACGGGGCAGAAAGAATTCGAGGAAACTCGAATAACACGGCAGAGTTTAGTGAAATGAATTCGCGCATTTTTTCCAAAAATTCATAGAACAGATGTAGATACTTGTTTCGCTCCCGCGAAAATGGTGGATTTTCACGCGTCCCTTGTGCATCGTGGAAAAAGGACCATACAATAGCGCGGCCGCTATTCATTCGGCTTTTGTCGATAATGTACACCGAAGCGTACCCGAAAACACGTGAAATCTGTCAAAAAGTGTTATACCCGGGGACGCGCGATGTAAAGTTCAGAATTAACGCGGAAAAAGGGTGGAGCGCAGAGATGCCGGGGGATGCTGGAAATGGACAATGGGGTCGCGCTTCAGAAATATTCGCTTGTTCCGCGCGCCCGTGTGTACAACAACGTCGACAACGATTTTTTGCCCGACAAACTGTTCGCGCAAAATGCTTGCCTTAGAACCGCGACACGGTTCGGAGTATTTTCAGCGGAATCCTTCGAACGCGGGCACAGCCGCGCCGCGATCCACTTGATTAGGACCAAGGTTGCAAAAATCTAGCGGCACGCTTATCAATGCAGATGGGTTAAGTGTACTCGTTACCGTTCGAGTGTTAAAGCACTCGTTAAGCGAACGTAACGAACAGCTGTGCTTCGTTATACCTTTTCCATTTACCTTAGGTGCAATAACGGGGGGAAGCTGAGGAAATAGCAATTCCTCAATCAACTTGGAAACTGCACTTGGAAGGCTTCTATGAGCAAATTGATCAACTGCGCGAAGTGAAAAGTAGAAGAAATTAGTAACTTGAGCATTAATTATGTGTACCTATAATACCACTACTATAGTAGATGTACCGTTTGTGGCCATTGTACTGTTTTTGGCCATGTGCATAATCATCTTATTTCTAAATTGCTTGCAGAGCATTATTATGTGGAGAATTTCACATCATAAATATTTTGTTTAGTACACCGCCAGAAATATAAGGTTACATTTATTGCTTACACGGAAAAATATTATATTTTTTAAGAAGTGGCCAAAACTGGTACAATACCTTAAAGTGGCCACAAATGGTGCATCTACCCTACCACGTTAGATACTAAAATATCAAATAATATATAATGCATCAGGATTATGATACAAGTTTACCCCGGAATTGGGGCAAGAACCCTTTTAACGACTGAATAACAAGGGTAAGTAGTTTACGGCTACGTGAAAAATATCCTTTGTCAGTTGACAAACGGCGCTATGATACCGTTCTGCGAAGGATCGGCCTATTTAGTCGAGCAGACGTAGGCGTAGCCCGCCTAGAATCGAGGCTCGTATTTCATCGTCTTTCTACTTCTCTGTGGAAGGGCAGAACACTGGAGGTCCATAGTCGGGAACGAGTGTAAGTCGATACCCAGCATTTTTTTCCAATTCGCCCGACATCTGTTCAAAGTCACTTTCAAAACACCCGCGTATCCGTTAATGCCCCGATGAGCTAATTATGGCGTAGGCCATCGTGAACCCATTAAGGATGCACGTCCATTAAGCAAATACGCGTGAAATAATCCCTCGCTTAGTAATGGAGGGGAGGGGGGGGGAAGGATAAGGAATATTTTCTCACGCATATGTCGCGGTGGATTCGAAAAGCGGGGCCTGGCGCTTCGTTTCTCTTGGCGTTGAAAAGTAATCGTAAATCATACATGACGCGTCTTAGGTCGAGAAAATTGAAAGTCTCAGCGAAGAAATCGTCGGGAAGGATACTTCGTTGTCAGTCTATTTTTAATCATCTCGAAATGATTGTCTAACGACTCCAAGTGGATAATTATAAATGTACCGAGATAAGTTTGAGCCGTGATGCTGGAATAGTGCAGCCAAGGCAACGAAAATGATGAATCACCCTGCCAATTGAATCGTTTCGGGATCTAGCTCGAAGGCTACGGTTTATTATGGTCACGTTTGAGTGGCGGAACCAAAGAAGAAATACATCTTTAAAATTCTAGGTCAGAGTCGCGTGGAGCACCACTCGAGGAGGCTGAAGTGTAAAACGTGGATGGAAGAGCGAGCCGTTCTCTCGCGTAAGAGAAGGCGAGTAGGCGACACTATTTCGCCCGTGTCCGTTCGGATATCGTTTCTCATTGCATCCCGCGATGTTGTCATCGCGCGCTGACATTCAACACTCGAGACGCACGCTCCAGCCCTGACCGTTTCGGGCTGAAATGTCAATTTCACAATTCGCTCGACGCTAGGCCACCATCACACGCTTCGTCGCCTGTTTTGTACCTTTTCCACCGAGTACGCGTCTTATTTGGCTTTCACTGCTTTCACTTCAAGGAGAAAGGATCGATCTTTCCATCTGCAAGATATTTTGTACGGTAGCGTGGCTGGTGGATAAAATTCCCTTCAGCTCTGCCATCGACGGCAACAATTTTGCGTCGAAATGGATGAACTTCTATCGTTTCGGAGTAAAGACACCGGGAGGTACAAGCGTACGAGCGATTTCTCAGTGATTAAGGGTCGTGTCGCTAGAGTAATCGCGATTGATACAGGGTGTCGCTGGAAGAGACTGCGGAGAGAATGAAGGATGAAGAGCAGACGAGAAGTTGGATTGGAAAGTGCGACGCGGTTGGCAGGAAACTAATCGAGACATGGTTGTACCGAAACGTGTTAGCTCGGCCAACGAGAAAAGATTAAAAGCAACAATTTGAATAAGAAGCTTAGCGGGGGCGGCACAATAGTAATTCCGCGCAATTTACATACTTAAGCGGCAGCTGAAACAGGTCACCGCGTCATTACGTAAATACTGGAGAAACGGGGAATTTCACACGGAAACGGACAGCGGGCTGATGGGTTACAACAACGTGTACCGATTCTGTTCAAGCGTCGACTAACCGACTCTACCTCTAATAAAACAGACCACAGGCGACGTCCTTCCCTACGCCAATCGTCTCCTCCAAAAAACGAAACAACGGTACGATGTACCGATGTCAGGATTTATCGACATGTCAATATGTAACGTCGATACACCATTTATCAATTTCTCCGTACTGCTGTGTCGATAATGCTGGATATACGTGTCAATATCATCGCGCCGATACTGTTACGTCAATATTATCGCTATCCTATCGCTATATACAACAACAATAGCGTCTTCGTTGCTCCGTAAATACGAAAAAAGATATCTTCAAGATGATACAAAGAGGGAGCTCAGCGGACAAGAGAAGTTAGGCATCCCGGAAATTCAGAAAATTACGCAGCTCTGTGTGCAAGTGGAGTAGCTCATCCGTAACACAGAACTATTTTCTTAGGGGGTGAAATCACCCCTTGAAAAAAATGCAATTTTTTCTTTATCGTGGCATATTTCGAAAACAGTGAGAGATATCGAAAAGAAGTTTAAACAAAAGTTGCATCTTTTTTATATTTACAAAACTGTAAGAAATAAAAAAAAAACACTGATGTCACGTCTGGGGTTTATACAAAAATCGACTTTTGAAAAAACCGGTTCTCGAATTCCACTATTCTAAAAAAAAAAAAAAAACGGTTAAACCGGTTTTCGAATTTTCACAAAAAATTATAATTAAAATAGTAAATAAATATTTGTACTTATTTTACAAAATTTCAGTTTCCTTAATATTATGGAATTACAAAAATATACTCTATGTATACAAAACCAAATAAATAAAAAAAATTAAAATAACTAAAATACGTACAAATACGTACAATTTTTAAGTTCATTTAATACTCGTAAATATAATACAATAAAATAGCTTGCATTCAAAACCAAATGGAAAAAAAACTAAAATAACGAAAATCCGTACAATATATAAATATTTTAAAAGGTGGTACCAAATTATAAATCTTTATTCCATTTAGAACTCTTTTCCTGAAAATATGAACTCATGAAGATTAGTTTTACAGTAAACTGTCACCTACTACAAAATGCCTGTCTCCGAGGCGATTTCAAGTCAAAATGTTAACGTTTTTAATTAAATAATTAATTCATTTCTGCATATTAATTCTGGTATATGAAACCGGTTTTTTAAATTTAAAAACCGATTTTCGAATTTTACAAATTTATAAATAAAAACCGGTTTTTTAAAACCGACAAATCCTAGTCACGTCTTATATGAGATCACAGAAACCTAGTGCAACATATGAAGAAAAAAGATAACCACGTCATCGCGAAGATTTCGTTGGACCTTAGAGGTGTACCTACTTGCAGCCTCCGACGAAGAGGATGGCACGAAGAATCGCGTACAAAGGCTCGCTTGCCGGGGATAAAGAAGGGAGACGAGTGGCCTAATAGCGAGTGCGATGTGTGCGTGCGTGTGTATCGGGGGGTTTACCTTGATTCAGCGAGTGCGCGCGTCACGTTGCCGAGGTTACGCGTTGGGATCCGCGAACCGGGTCATTGGGGCACGCGGGTGCAGGACCGGGTGCATCTATGCGCATATGCATACAGAATGACCCACATCGCCGCGCGTCCTTCGCCCCGAAAGAAGCTCTTTCGAAAAATATGCCCCGTTGAATGTGTGTCGATACCTTCGGGACTTCTGGGCGGGCACGAGAGATAGCCAGATAACGGCTGCATCATCCCCACCGTGTCTCGTTGCCCGAGCCTCCCCCTTTTCGGTGCCGCGGCTCTACCGTACCGTTGGCGTTGCTCCGTTTCGCGTAGTCGCGTGACGTCAATGCGCGACTTGCTTAACAAATGAGAAGCAGCACCGCCAGCCCCCACCTTTCAATGCAATTATAAGTTCATACGACATTTCGTTCGCCACTGTTCCTTTTTTTTTCTCTCTCCCTCCTGTTTCACCCTTCCTCGCAGTCGCGTGCGCGCTATTATATTTCCCTCGCGCGTCATGCGGCTATTAACGTTCAGAAAGTCGCCCCCGTTAATTCGAATACGCGGGACTCGCGGGGTGCTACCCAGTGGAAGCGACGCGAAAGGAAATTCCCGTTTTCGTTGAACATCCGAGCCGCCTCGACCGGAACGCGGCAAGCTTTATCGATTCCCCGCCCCGTTGCTTCAAGTTATTCCCAAGGACTCCGCGCCACGATGCCGCTGCAACTCCTGCGGACGCTGGGCCCGGGAACACAGCAACTGATCCTCCCCTTACGATTCTTATACCCTTCCATCGAATTCAATTTTCGGCTGCCTCCTCTGTAAACAGTGCTCCGAATAATCCCCTTTACACGCTCCGCGCTCCTACTGCCACCAATAACAACCCAACGGATCCCCCGCGATCGATGCTCCTCCAAA
Organism: Andrena camellia; assembly: GCA_029448645.1. Taxonomy (NCBI): domain Eukaryota; kingdom Metazoa; phylum Arthropoda; class Insecta; order Hymenoptera; family Andrenidae; genus Andrena; species Andrena camellia. Next base: position 18,731,675 of record CM055677.1, read on the forward strand.
GCACAAAAGAGATCCGAAAGAAATCTAAACGAGATCCAGAAGGATCCTTCCCAATCCTCCTCGAGACCCAGTGCAGGGAATAACTCGGCTCGTTATCCTTAGAGCCCCGTGAATCGCGCACCCCCTAGTAAAAGTGTGCTCGGGCGTAATCCAGCCGCTCGGAATTGAAATGTTCCTCGGCGAAGTAGCAGAGAGTTACGCCGTGCGTCGTGTGCCCTCGGCTGTCGTACAGCGGACGCATCGAGCAGCGAGATCCATATCGCGGTGTTGCTTTTGCTCGTTCGGATCAGCGAGCGCGACCTTCCCTCGAGAGAGGCGCGGTCGGCGAGCGCGCGTGCTGCCTCCGTTCGCCCGCCTCCCTCGTGTCCAGGTCTCCTCGCGACCTCGACGGCGTCTTTACGTCGCGCTGCGGAGGCGCCCAAGGTGGCGGCGCGAGGAGTGCAGCCGCTTTGTTCCGCGCCCCTCTCTCCTACGCGCATCCCGAGATGGGTCAACGAGATACCAGGAATTATTCAGACGGAACGGCGGAGCCGAACGTGACTCGGGGTCGAGCAGCAGATAACGCCGACACGCTTCCGCCACGGACCGAGCATCCCTGCCCCGGGATGTCGCTCCCCTGTCGGGCATCACGTCCCCGGCTTTATTGCTGCCGCGGGATGCACCGATGCGATGTATTCCTTTTTTACGGGGGCGTATAGGCCTGGGTTAGGTGCAGTCCGTGCTCGACTTTCGTGAGACGCCCTTCTGGCCGCGTCCTCGATTCCCACCGTGCCCCGGTTATATGGGTAATGGCTGGGCGAGCTTGGCGCTGGCTTCTTCTCCATCAAAATCGTTTCTGCGGGGGTGGAGAATTCGATTGCAAAGGCGATGAGTGATTAGCAGGGCCGGCGTGAGTTGCGCGGAGTGTGTGGAGTATCCCACATTCGGGAATTTGGAAGGCATTTTACCATTTTTTATTCTTTGTTTGCGCGCCACTGTTTTTTTAGGCTGTTCAAATTTAATCTTTTCATTTGTTACTCTCCCCCTCTTTCTCCCGCAACTCCACACTCGGGGAAAATCTGCTCCGCCGACACCTGGTGATCCGGGGAGGTTTCAATTATGAATTCTGCGGTTAGTGAAGGAAAGAACGTGGAACTACCCTTTTCGAAGTGACAGTTGCTCCGATTAGATCTTTCCTTGACTGACGGTATCTCGCTGAAGCATCAAACGTCGCCCAGACTGTCCCGCTCGAATTTGTAGTAATAAAGGGGATGTATGCAGGGCCGTTCCCTTTAATGGGAAAAAGTCCACGGGATTAATAAAGTAGCGCCGTATTTACGAGCTGATACCGCGATAGGAGGGGTGGCGGATAATGGGATCAATGTCGAGGTGAGTAATGGCGTTCTCTACGCTACCGTAGACGATGTTTCACGCGATATCGTCCCGTGGCTTTTTAAGGAGGTCGCTTTTTCAGACCTCCGGCGACACGCTTCTGTGGCTGGTAACGTTTCGACGGGAATCTTTAAGGGGACTAATGCACCCCGCGCGGGTTATTAAACGCGGCGAAATGGAGCACGAGCTGGTGAGGCAACGACGGCAACGCGATTATGGAAAAATGGAAATCCTCCCCCCCCCCCCGCCCCTCTCGTATTGTCCGCAAGGAAGAAGCTCGTATACCTGGGCACAATGGCGCATTATTTGCAGATACCCGACTCGCAGAGATAATGGGGGCGATAATAAACAAAGACGGATTAATGACCCGTGAAACCAGATACTTCTAGCCATTCGATTCCTCATTACTTTCGTGCGACGTCTCGTGTAACGACTGCTGCGCCAGCTAATTATTGGTCCGAACGGATCATCGCGATTATCGAACACAGTTTACGCAGTCCCGCGACTCGATTAGGTCATTACCTATACAAAACCACTCCCCTTGAATGAGAATCCACGGCTTCATTCAGGACAGAGGAGGAAAATAGCGAACGAGCTGCGCGCGTAGTGTGTCAAACACAATTTTCGTGAGCAAGGGAGCGCAGCGTAGAAGCGAGACGAATTGATCCAGGATTCTACTTCGGCGTGTCAAATTCAATTTTCCTCCAAGAAAGCCTGTGCTTTGAGACTCGCAGTGCAGAGTAGTGCTTCGTGTCAGTAACAGTTTCTCTGACAACACTCCTGCAAGGCTTCTGCTCAATATCAGCGATCGCGGTGACCCAGGGAACTCCTTGGTTCTCTTCCACCGAATTCTTGCTTCTTAAATAGGGCATAAATCTGCATCTTCCTTCGTATTTCTCTATCCCACGATCGAACCAAACACGCATCCACTGCGGAATAACGATTTACGTTTAGACGTGCTCCAACCCCTGCAGTCGTCCGCAACGTTTCTCCCCGACATTCCGTAGAATCTCGCCAAGAGCTCACAATGTCCCTTCGAATCGTCTGGCGAACGGATCGACTGTGCACGTCGGCCATTAGAAGGCGCGGGGGGTTGCGCGTAACAGTCGCAGAAACTCCCCCCCCCCCCACCCCGCCCTCCGTTCACCGTGGTATATCCTGGCCACCGACTATCCCCCGCAGACTCGGTCGTCCTTTGCGAAAGCGGGCCGGCATTGTTGCGGCGATCGCGTTCGCGGAAAGGATACAGTCAGCGGCGGTGCAAACACAATGCGTGCCTCCAGCTAGAAGGCAGCTCGCGAAAGAGGAATCGGAGGAAAAAGGGGGGCCGCCGAGGCTTTCGCAGAAATTACGGCGAAACGCCGGTCAAGATAACGACCGGTCATTGTGTTCGCTGGAATCGCTCCTCTCGGGGGGGTCCGCAGCTTTTCTCGGGATCCTTTCAGTGCCTCGAGCCACGTCTCCCCAAGGCGACGCGATTGACGTATCGCCTGTGATACCCTGCGCGTGACGCACTTTTAACCAGCCAACCTGCAGCTGATACGCTCGCTCGACTGAATAGTCGGGCAAGCTATCGCGAGAATTCCGCCGCGCTGCGCTCTCGTACCTGTCGGTCGCGGTTACAAAGACTGCACCCCCGGAACTTGGCCCCCGGGAATTTATTAACTTCCTCTTGCTCAGGCTCGCGGAGCATCCGGCTCCTACTTCTTCCCAACTCTTTCTAAACTCGTGAACGCGCGGTTTGCTAGCTGGTATCGTTCCAATAGCTGCAACGCTCGCGCACAGGGTCGCTACAATCACTAGCGCACTCAAGGTTCCGAGCTAATGGCCACTTTGTCTGCCGGTTCCCCGTGCAGCATAGCTCCGTTTCACCGAAATTCATCGAGACTGTTGGAGAATCGGGCTCCTGATCATCGAGCCTCGCTGGGAGCTGCCGAGGGTCGTCTTCGGGCAACAAAGCCGACTGCCCTCGCACGGGCAGATGGCTGGATGCACGTTGCTGCCTATCAACGGATGATCAGACGCGTGTGTCCCGATGCATTCGGACGTGGCTGCTGGGTGGACGCTGGAGATTTCAGGCGTTCGCGATATCTCATCGATCGCGAGGCCGGGAGAGTGTACGTAGGTATCTGATGTTCCTTGGAATTCCAGAAAGGGAGCGTGGCTGAGAAAGAAGGGACGAAGGGGGCGATCAACGTGGGCCGTGTACGAATGTTTTTCGTGGAAATGATGACAAAACGGTTCTAAGTTAACGAGCCGCGGTAGGATTTTCGGCGACTCGAGTTACATCCTCCCCGTGGCTGGTTTCCAGGAAAAGGTCCAGCGACACCTGGGCCCAGGTAGAGGCGCGCTTCTTTCAGCCTCCGAGAGCTGCGGAGTGTCTGGAATAGGGCACGAACTATCCTGCCATACGGGGGCTCCCTTTCAGCGCGAAAAGACAGGAAGCTAACTGCGTTAGGAGACGTTCCATTGAGCAAGGAATTTTTGTATGCGCCTCTAGGTAGGCCCACCTTTCAATGCACTCCATGATCACATTTGCCAGCCACTCGGAGAGACGGAGGCGCCTTTATAAAACGCTTGCGCGCATAATCGATACTATCTGACGCGCCGCCTCGGCGAGACGGAACCGAGCGTTTCGTGTGCTCCAATGCGAAGTGGATAAATCTCGCTTCTACTGTGAAATGGCAGAGAAGCGCCGCACCGCTGCGCCAGTGACACAGAAATCTCCCACGTTAGCCTCGCGTATATTAAAGCACGCGGGGATCGCCCCGAAGTACCCAGTGCAACCCAAACTCCCTCCAAATGCATCAGGCACCGGAAGCCTCGCAAAACAGAACGTTCGCCCCGAGGCGTGGACAAAACAAGGAATCATCAATTACCAACCGTTTACGAAAATTGCTTCCATAATGCGAACTATTCACAACTTTCCTACCACGGAGCTCGGCTCCGGCTCGCACACAATATCGACAACTTCCCATTACCTTGTTACGCCAGTGCAAATTAGATGCATCAGTGGAGCATCGATCATCGTGAACGCACCGACGCAACGAACCCCGACTATTCCCACACGGCCACGGTGCACGTTGCTGCGTGCATAGCCAGGGCGTGCAAGAGAATCTGTGACAATGAAACGAAAAGACGCGTGTCGACGTGGAAACGGCTTACGAGTCGCGAGAAGTGGGATGGGAGGGGTGCCGCACAACACGCACGGTAGCGTTTTATCAATATCATTGCACCTAACCGCGGATTATCGATGGATCCGAATGTCGCTGTGGCGGCTCGTCGATAGCCACGAGGCGCAGCGAGGATTCCCAAGCCGGCAGACGGGGCCATTAAAATAATTGTAGTTCCCCGTGTCGTTAACGAACGGCTATGAATGATGACCGGGGCCCGATTTATCATCACGCTGGGACGACAATGTGGTTTTACCGCACGAGAAAGCACGCCGAGGAGCGGGCCGCGCCGCCGTCCTGTCGCGTGCTACCAGCTCGCGAGGAAGTTCGCTAATTGAGATTCGGATCTAGATACCCAGCGATCCGATCCCATATCTCCATTATTTATGAATAAAACCGCCCCTGCGTCGGTGATTACGTCGCGTTACCAGCGGGATGAATTACGTATGAGGATAAGTACGATCGTGTGTCAAACGCGCCGTCGGCAACGAGATTTAATAGGGATACGTTAAGAGGCAGATATGTAATTGAGTGTTGCGTGAGCAGGAGCGTTGCGCTGCTGGTGCGAATTTGTAATTGATAATTGCACGTGGAAGCACGACGATTAGCGTTCATCGATTCCCTTCGCTGCGACGGACCTAGCGAGTAATTTTACGAGCCCGCGATTTTCGAGTACATAAACCCGCGCGCGATCGATCATCAGCGTACGTTAACGATAACGTCGAGAGTATGACTACTCGACAATTTAGAACCGTATCGTTTGAAACGTACGAAGATGTGGACATCTCGCGGTGGAACCTGCACCGGGGTGCAACGAGGGACGTTCGATGGCAATTAATGAAATTCCAACGATGTCGTTAACGAAGGACGGGTGCGCACGACCGGCTGATAGCGAGTAATTTTCCCTATCTTCGCGGAATATCTGGAGGCTGGTAATTACGTCAATTACGGGACGACCTTAGGTTAATAAATACTAATGCTGTCCCATCCGTTGCGAATGTTTCTGTAGCCGTCGAGGCTTGTTGGCGGCAGCGAGTTCTAGCTGGCCTCGTGGCGGCGATAATTTCCCTCAAGGCGATGACGCGAAAAATTTGCACTTCCTACTAGATATCCGATGGGCGGCCATCGCGGCTCCTCGTAATTGGACACTCTGACGCTCGATAATGCCTCGATAAATCCCTGCTTTTCGCCTATTAAGCCGCGCTCCCACGTGGAGCACTAACCCCCAATGGCGGATTTAAGGGAAAAGGCCCAGGTGGCGAAAGTTCTGGGACACCCTGTACAGAGATGGGGATCAAATCAAAGTTACTTTAACTCCAGATTATTTGACTAATAAAGTTAATTATTTATATTTTTTTTTTTAACTTTTATTCGTTATTCGTATTTTTATTTAAATAAAATTTTTGCCCATCTCTGACACTGTATACATAACAGAATTACAAATATATTTACGCGCGTGCGGTATGAAAATTATGGGAAACCAAAAAATATAGTATTTGGAGAAAATCATAATCTATTTTGGAAGATGAGGCCTGGTGGGCCTTCTGAGCAGGGGGCGGGCCCCGGTTAAATCCTCTACTGCCACTGGTATATATTCGCGAAATGCTAACTCGTAACGATTAATCTACCGAAGCTTGGGATTACCCTTAAATAGCTGAATACTTCATAGAAGCCTGCATAAAGGTGATTTTCAACCTAGAGATTGGCTATGAAGACAGCAATGAATGCGCAAGCATCGTCCATTGTGATCGTCGAAGGGTTCGAACGAGCCTTTCATGTACGTACAGCTTCGAATGTATTCTACGATACTCGGGACAGTCGCACACGTGGGAGCGCGGCTTTAGCCCAGCAGCCAGATGTAAGTGAACGTAGCACGGGGAAGGAGCGGTTTACATCCAGTCAATTTCACTTTTACAGCGCTGTCGGGCACATTGGCGGGAATATCGGTGTACTAAAATATTCCAGCGATGGGAGAACAGTACCATTATCCGAATTGAAAGCGTCGCGCTGGTAGATAGGGCAATAGGCAACCTGAAGAGCCGGCCAGTTTCACTTTCTGGCTTATTTCCAACGTCCCGGAGACCTGAATCCATGTTACGTGTCGATCGATATTCTTCTCGCCGTTTTTTTTTTTCCCCGGCGAGCCGTCCATTATATCTTGATCTCGGATTTATTCGTTCCTATAGTGCAGAGCTGCTTTCCATACAACATCCTGCGCTGCTTATCGAGGACACGCGCGGTCAGAATGTCAAGCCAGTGATGTTCACATAAAAGCTTTTTATCCTCCGTCTTTTTTCGCTGCAATATTGATGCTCGGAACGTGGGGTGTCTTGTTGCCATTGGGCGCTACTTCGAGGGCTGAATTTTGGAGGGAATAATGTTTACCCTCTTTCCAGAATATTCGCTAAGGAACGAGCTAGATACGAGATTATTTATAACGCATCCTTGAGGCGCAGTAATCTCTCAAAATACTTCGTACTTTAAATGGCCAACCTCGGCTATAAAAATTGTTAACCAAACTATTTTATGGAGTATTAAAAATTTGAAGGGTGCGTTCAGAGTTTTGGGGGGAACACAGAAATCCGAGGGGGTGTCAGAGTGCACCGAGAGGACAGCGATAGGCACCCAACTCGCCTCGGTGCAAGCGTACTCGACCCAGAAGTGTCGTTAATAAGCGACGCGTGCTGATGAAAACCTTAGGGATCAATTAGGGTTAACAGTTGTAATTTCGCTGCATTCCGGGTTCCTATCCGCCGCGCGAATTGGAAGAACCGTGGATCCGCGGAGCTGGGCTTGAAAGCCCTAGAAATTCCCACTTGAAACCGCGTGACGAGCGTCTAACGCTGTATATTTAATTATATAACAGGATTGACCGAGATACGCGGCAGGGGCGTGTGCTAGATTAAACGGACTGTTGAATACGTGAAATTTTAAACAGATTTAACGAATCTGTCACGCCCGGGCACGCGAGCGGAGGATTTCACTTGAAACGGTCTGTATCGATTCATCGGAGGGGTTGTTACTGCTTCTGCCGGTCGTTTAGCTCGAAAAGAACAATGTAGCCTAATTGGCGACAGAAGCAACCTAATTACGGTCCTCGATTCACGGTTCTTTCAACGAGGACCGCTCGTCGCTCGCATCCTTCTATCAAAACTCCATTGTCTCCGCATCGTTCCCGAGGGATCGGGAGCACCGGCTCGATCGAATAATCGGCGAGCGTATTCGCCGCTGAATCCGAGGATATCCGTGACGTTAAAACTGCACGCCGCTTATGGAGCGTTTAACATCGACACGGAGCGGTCGGCTCGGTCGATTACTTACGGCCGAAATCGGAGGAATGCTGACAGGGGCTTTCGCCAGATATCGCATGCAAATCCAATAGAGGCTCCCATCGTAACGTCAGCGCCGATATTAAATTTCATACGTCCTGATTGCGACCCGAATTCTGAGGAAACCCTCGTCCGGCAGGAAGCTCGGCGAATTTGATACCTGACAGGGTGACGGAACTTGAAGAAGTGCCGCTGCGCCACGCGTAGGTGATCCTAACACATTCGTCCTCCATGAGAAACGACGAAATATAAATCCTCTCTGAGAAATGATAAGCCTAGCTAGGAACACAGCCACGTTGTCTTTCTTTTTTATCTACCAGGAGAGTGCATCAATTTGGCTGAAATTTCGCATAGGCTAAGGCTAAGGTTTGCGGCGCACTCAGGACTTAATCTTGCGAGGAGCCGAGTTGAAGGGATAAAAAAATTTTAATGCAAATTCAATAAAATTCATTAGGTGATTACAAGAATTTATTTAAAGAATAAAATCCAGTTATCGTTTCTTCTTACAACGCCCGCTTCTTTGGGGGCACCAGGGCCCCTTGCACCCTTGCACCTAGCACCAGCCGTATAGATCGCATTAATACAAATTTAATAGCATAAAACGTCCCCTGTCTAGAATGTCTAGAAAAGTGGCGGAGTCGTTTTCAACGCGCTACGGTAATATTTGCTTTGAATAGAATGCCCCGCTTTTTTTTTATGTTTATCTTCCGATAGCAAGAGTACACAGCTCGGAGGACCGGCCAATGTGTGCGCTCCATCGATTAGCCTCCACGCACGTTATTGAAACGTCGCGTCCGATAAAGGATAATGCTTTGATTGCAATTATCAGCACGTAGGTAGCGACTTAATACTTGCCGCGATGCTTGCCTGCATTATCAAGCTGGACGACTGAAAATGCCGAGGACGTTGAATATTCATCGACCGCTTAACGTCCGATGGATCAAAGAAATTTGAATATGCATGTTTCTTTAGGTGAGCTCGTGAATGGTATGCGCTATCAGGTACTTCGTATTTATCGATCGCCCTTTGCCGTCCAATTTTTACCATGCCTGCCGTTCGATCCCCAGCGCGCATCGATATTTAACATTTAAAGGGCAAAGTTTATGTTTTCAAACTCTTACAAATCCACCCCACGCTGCCCGAATTCAGCATTCCAAGGGCAAGTTATCCACCTCGAAAGAATCCTTCTTCCTATTTTCCTATATCTTCGAGTGCCACGCGACACACAGTTGCCCCGCACGCGTTTCTTTCGCCCTTCCGAATATCATCGTTCCCCGCCGTTTATGCGAGCTCACGCGATTCCAGGCTCGGGAGAGAGGCCGCGAAAGATCGTGTCCGTCGTACCGAGGCGTTTCATTAAAAGCTCGGACGTTACGACACGGAGGGACGCGTGTGTGTGCTGCGCCGGATCGCGCGCGAATCTAGGCACGCGACCTAGACCCGACCCGACCTTTCCCAAGTTCCTGCCAGAACGAGGCTAACGCAGACACCGCGATTGCCCCGGGAATCGAACCAAGGAATAATGCGCTCCACGTGCATATACGTGTTGTAGTGGTACCCGTGGCTGCGAGCCACTCGAAACCCACCACCACCGAGGGCCGCCGGTGCCTATCGACCCGGCTTTATAAGTGGCGCGATCGTTCTTTCCGCCGCCAACGTCGCGGAAAAACGTCACACCCCGGTTATTGTCCATATTTCGTCTCAAGGTCTCGGGATACAGGCGAAATTATAGAAGAACGCGGGAATTGAAGAAGGGGAATGCTACTCGGGATAGGATCTAATTGATAAAACACGCTTTCTGTGTAAGATCTAAAACTAAGCTTTCTTGGTGAGGGCTGAAGATTGGTGGAAAGTAGGACGAAAGGAGCGAAAGGGAAGCTTGCGCGTTTCGTCCTGGGGCTCTGCCTTAGACGCGCGGATGTTCGGAGGTATGTATGTAGGACGAAACAGGTATACAGGGTGATTGGCTTGAAACGCCTGATCCGCCTCGCAACCGTGACGAGGTCAACCCCCCGTGGTGTCTCTCCGAAGTTATGGCTTTCGACCCTCGAAGGGGTTGGAGTACCTATTAAGAAGTGAGAAATCTTCGAATTCCTCATTTCTCATCAGATCTGTGCGAAAGCGACGCCAATGGATTCCTGGCGTTCCATCGATTAAAATCATACCAAACATCATGCAAATCGGACTACTTTGACACAAGCTATTTGTATTCCTTATGTAAAAGTAGTCCGATTTACACGACATTTGGCATGATTTTCATCGGAAAACCACAAGGAATCCATCGGCGACACTGCCATGTCCATACGATAAAGAATAATTTTATTTCTGAAACAGATACATGGTAATTCTGCATTTACGCCCGTCACCCCGGGGCGCCGATCTCAATTCGCTACGTTGGACCCAGGATTCATACCTTTTTCCGAAAAAAGCCATAAAATTCGATGGGCACTGCGGGGTGCTGTCCCTGCCACGGGGTGACGGGCGTACCTACCTCCAGAATTACCCTGTTTTTGTTTCAGAAATAAAATAATTCTTGCTTTCCTTTCAATTATTCAGAAGTACAAATGTGCATAAGGTTTATTACGAAAATCGGCGCGCGTGTCAGGTTACAGGCAGATATGGATATATCGTGCGAAGCGACCCAGCTGACCGCCACGCCGCGCCAATTACGTCTCTACGGTAAATTGCACGCTTCCACGTGCACGAAGACGTCCTGCAAGTTCGACGTTTGAATAAAGTTGCGATCACAGATGGGGCGAAAGGTGAAGCCCGATCGATGGGGCGCCAGTAATATTTCAGCGCGTGGTTTCTCTTCGACAGTGGCCCGATAACAGCCGTCGTTCCAACTCCGGCGAAACAGGGTCGAGGAAAGAATAGTAATTCAATCGAAACGACTAAGAAACATTGATATGGAACGATAATAATACAAGTTAGCATTGCACTCGAGGTGTCCCTGGCATATCTGTTCGCAAGATATTCGATCAATCTCTGAAATATATATTCCGCCCCTGCCGGGGGGAGGAAGTTGCAATAACCAGGGCGCTTCGTATCTTCCTAGCTAGCGGGATGCTATCCCGTGGCAACTTTCGCGAAGCGAAAGAGCTCCGAGTGCTGCGGTACGTGTCGCGCGTGCACCTGCTGCACGCCAGCTTGCGCCGACCAATTTGCAGGTCCCGCGGCCGTGGGTAACGAAAGAAGCATCCACGAAGCCGTGAAAGGCGGCCGTAATTCCGTCGGCGGGCAGAACGTATCGCGGTAACGAACTTCCGCCGCCCGGGGGCCAATATTTCACGAGATAATAAGGAACAAACAGCGTTCCCGTGTCGAGCGCGAGGCGACCTTTATTATACACGGCGAGCGGGCCATTCGTTCGGCCGGGGGGCAGGGGCCACGGCGTGGCCCAATAAACCGTAAATGGATTACGAACTAAGCTCCTGATACGAGGCTACGGTGATCCAAAGTGCCACGGGGGCAGGGGTGGTTCGGTGCAATCTCGCCTGAATCCCACTGTCAACGGGCCACTCTAAGAAGCCATTATATACATCTTCCTTTATTCGCGGAGACCACAGTGAGTTCTCTGCGCGAGCGGCACTCACGGGGCTCGCAATTTGTCGAGCGATCATTTTCGCTCATCTTAATGTTGACGTTGAGTTCGAATTACGGAGACGCTCATCTTGAATTTCGTCTACTTGGATAATGGCACATTTACAATTAAACGCGCCGCATGAATGACGAACGAAGTTGTAGGCGCGAGCCCTAGGACGAACGGAGTTGTACGCGCGCGGTGGGTAGAAGGGTGAGGCTAGCCCGAGGCGCAATGGCCCCGTTTTTCCACCGGTGCTCGACGAACCGAGCGGGGGAAAAAGGTGGAACTAGCTGCAGAAAAAAAGGCAAGATGCGTGCGAAAAGAACGTTGCGCGACGTAGCGAGGAAAGAAGGGAATAATTTTTTTATCGCTGCTCGGGGGCAAAAAAAGTGTAAACAACTGGAGCTAGAAAAGGGGAGACGTGGCTCAAACGAGCACAAGGAAGATGCGTGAAAAAGTGGACGCGTGCGAGGACGGGCGGAGTCGTGCATCCTTGCAGAAAAACAGACGCGGCTGCATGCGAGGAAGGAAAAGAAAAGGGAGAGGAGAGGAGGCTTGAGTCGCGCGGCTTCCTTTTCCGGCGCTGCTCGGCTGACCAGGGAGAAAAATGGTGTGAACAACTAGTCGCAGAAAAAACAGCTCGGCGAAGTTTTAGACGGGAGCAAGAACGAGGGGAGTTGTACGTGCGTGTAGGAAGGGTGGAGGAAGGTTAGGCGCGGCTAGCTGGGTCCTTGTAAAAGGCGCGCGTATTTATGAGAACGACATGGTTATGTTCTTTGGAATACGGGATCGAATTGTGGATTTTGGGAGCCTCTGAAGATGACTCTATCATAGAACGACATGAATCACAGAGTACTTCACTCTTTCCACTAGAAATCAACCACGGAACGATGAAAGCCCCGGAATTCCGTGATTCTACAGAGGTGGACCTCGAATCCCGTCGAACGCATTAGTCAAGCAACGTTTCTTCCATCGGCAGCGGTTGTTCCACCCTCGCAGCGTTCGTGACCGCGTAAGGGCCTTTCATTACGACTTCGTCGCGGTCCTCCCTCCAGGAGGGTTTCCTTCGAAGGGAGAAAATGGGCGACGGTGATCGAAGAGGGTGGAACTGGGAGGGAGAGAGGGGGGAGGGGAGAGAGAGAGAGAAGCGGAGACAGACAAATATCGAAAGAGAGAAAAGCACAGGGACAACTGTTGGGAACAGCTGCTTCTACTGATGTCCGTCGTTCATCAGAAAACTCCTTGGACAAGGGAGAGGGAGAGAGAAAGAGAGTAAAGAGTCGTGTGGTAATCACGTGGAGGAGGAAAAAGAAATACACAGTCGCGAGGCAAAGAGATGGAGCGACCTAGAGGCACAGAGACAGGGGCGGAGAAGGATGAAAGAAGAGAGCGTGGGTGTGGTGGTGGTGCAGGGTGCAGAAGAACATGTCTATATACAAGGAACCCCCGCTGGTTGGTGAGTGCCGATCGATCGCGGCATTCGCTCGTCCTCTCGCCAGTCCCTCTTCCTCTCGCCCTCTCTCGCTCCCGCTTTCTGCCACCCTATCTGTCACTCTTTCTCTCCAGCACACGCTTCCACCCTCCCTGGTCCGTATTATGTGCTGCTAGGCCACCCGGCACAGCCAGAGCGCCTGCCCGCCCGCTGCAAAACCCGTCTGGCTTGACGCGACGCTCGCATTACCACGGTCATGTTTCTGCTAAGATTTCCGTGGAGAATAGCTACGACAGGAAAATCGAGGCGAAAGCTTTCCGATACACACACACACACGCGCGTACAAATACGTGTGCCCAAGATTCCCATGCTTTCGGGAGTTCGAAGCTGCGGGATCCTGCTTGTTTCGCTGGAATTAGAAACGGAAGTTCGTGCTCCGAGTTGCTGTGCTGGGATCTCCTGTGTAGGCTGTCCGTGTGGGATCTCATGGTCTCTTGATGGAGGTGAACGATAATGACGAATACCTTAAATCCTTCGGTGGGTCGAGTATAGTGTTATTACGTCGTTATATGAAATGTGAAATAAGTTTCGTTTATTCGGAGCTTACAGTTTGAAGAATCCTTGGACCCTCTCTGACGTTATATTCGATCGCGAGAGTAATGCTCGGTTGAAGGAAGAATCGACTTGGGTGATAGGGGAGATTTCAGAAACCAAAGGCCAAAGTGTTATGGAAAATAACGCCCGACCCTACTCTCCGCTCTTTGACGCACATGCACGCGCCGCATTTATTAATTTTGGCTGCTGTTGCTCTCCGCGGAGCCAGGAGAGGGTGCAGAATTGGTCCTTGCACGCGTCGGATCACGTTTGTTAGGACGTGCTGGCTATTTCGGGGGACGTTTATGAAGACAATTCGCAAGGCGGACCCGCCTGGAATGTTATCCCGGTCCAATGAAAATATTTGCAGCCATGCTGGGCCGCGCGGATGGAATCGCAAAGAGGGAAAAAATCGTATCAATCGCGGCCGTGACTTTGCGCCAGCCTCTTTGAAGTCAGCTGCGGCCAGGCCGCCCCGATAATCGTCATTTGTCGAGTCAAATAAACTCTGTAAATAGGCGATCGCGAATGGTCGTTCGTGGTAGTTTTATTTTGGTTTCAATGGTCACGCGATCGAACTGAATCGCGCGTAAAATTCTGAAAAGTACGGAGCCATGAATTTCGATCGTGAAAAAACTCGTAAAGGTTGAGAAAACATGGGGAGGCTCGAAAATATGTATGGAGAAGTGAAAGCGTTCGATAGTTTCGTATTGCAGGACCTTGGATCTGAGAAATGATACGGTTTCAAGCTTCTAATACACAAAACTGTTAAATAACGTCTTTTGATGTTGAAGTTCAAGATCAGAGGATTTCTAACTAAAATGCTACCTACTTCAGTACCTCCTCACCAAACGACCTAAATCAGACTGACTCAACTTCGAACCACGCGTGGAACGCAGCAAATGCAATTTCCCTAGTCCCGCCATACACCAAAAAATATCGTTTAAAAACACCTCCACCGAGAGCAATTATACAAACGAAAGTAACCTTCATTTATTTCAACCAACACCCATAAATTCTAAATTCCACGCACAAATTTCATTTCACTCTGAATCCCTTTAATTCCATCCCCTCTCTCCCCGAAGCGGAAGAAGCGAGAAGAGCAGCGCCCAGTTTCCCTCGAATCCAAACGAAGCTGCCGAGGATGAAATTCATATCCCTCTTGGCATACAAAATTAACGTGTGTGACAAGTGGAACGAGCGTGAGGAGAAACCCCGATAGAAATTCCGCGATTAGAAACGCCTGGGCTGCCCGATATTAACGAAACCGGCCGCGTGTCACGCGTCCTCCAGCCTCGCGTCGCGTTTTCGACTTCCTTTTGTCCGCCGCGGACCCAGCCCATGCCCAAGGCCCAACCAAGCCTTTCGATCAACGTGTGCGAGGGATTTCGATTTTCAAGTGAAATTCCGCTGCCATCCCAATCCCTTTTCACCAGCCGCGTCTCGTAATGGAGTTGCCTGCCGTGTCTAGGATTTCTCGGCCAAATTGCCGGTCGTCTTTGTTTAGCCACGGCCGGATTCCTGCTCCCAGGTGTGGGGGGGGGAGGGCAGGAAATGAAGCTCGGTCTTTGTGGGGAAATTACGGTCAGCCCGGCGCCGAAATCGAGGATCGACCGTGCGTTTTATCGCCTCGGTTTCGTGGTCTGTTCTTCGGGGTGATCGCGATCCAAGCGGAGGAATAAAAATCTCTGGAGGGACCTGGACGAAACATGTAATGGTGATCCCCTTAATTGTCTCTCACAGTAGACTTTAATTCTGCTGATTGATCATTTTGCACGAATAGATGGCACGCGAGAATAGAGGGTGAAATTTTATTGTCTGCGGGGCGCGCGACTCGCGCAATATTAATTGACAAAAAGAAAACACGCGCACGGCCTCGCGTATACACCGTGCTCGGCTGTTCGGGCGTGTTCAGCAGCCGGAATGGAATTATATTCCATCGCCGAGCGCCAGCCATTCTGCTGCACTCCACTTTTAACCCAGTCGCGTGAGGATTAATTTGAACCGCTCGCGCAAAAGTCTCTCTTTTATGAAACCGTATTTACAATCCATTGAAAACACGCCGGTGGCCTGTATAATGCGCAAACATTTCGGTGACATTTCGATTCCCCCAGGAAATACGAGGCGGCTAGGCGATTCTAGCCCCGTCGCGTATCATTTATACCTAACCGAATGGAATACTTGAATATACGAGCGTCGCTTAATGCTGAGTTTACACCTGACGAGTGTTCGGCAGAGTGAGCCCACTGAGCCGAGCACTCGTCCAGTCTAAACGCACATTCTAGTACTCGGCCGAGTAATCCGGCGAACAAATTGGCCAAGATTTTCACTCGGCCGAGTCACTCGTCAGGTGTAAACCCAGCTTTATGGGATTACGCGAAATATCGACTATCCGCGTAGGTATGTACCTCCGGAGAAGCCTACTTTCTAATCAGAGCGAAGTGCAGGAATTTCATATTTCACAAACTACACGCATTGAAATTGATATTGACGAGGGAGGACCATGGGATTTAGAAGGTATCGAGTTAATCTCACCCCGCCTTCTGACTCTTTCGCCTAACGAAGGAACCGAGATTAGCTTCCCGTGGCCGCGTCCACTTGGCCCCGAAACCGGACCGTCTCAAACGCGAATCTGAGATTGGTTTCTGGTCAGAGTCCTGCATCTCTTCCCGAGTATTTCAGAGGCGTATTTTCCTTCCCCCGTTCCCTCTGCTCTCGCGGTGAAACAGATTTCCTGTCCGGGGCAAGAGACAGTCTCCTTTCTGCTGCAACGGGTTTCTTGCGGAAGTGCATTAGACACGTCTTGATTAAAGAGAAACGGGAAGTGGGAGAGGGATTATTATTTTTCTCCTGGAAGGCCGGACTGCCAGTAATTTCACTAATGAGCGCGATGTTAATGCCTGACGCAGTGATTTATTTCACCTGCAAATAGGTAATCCGCCAGAGTTTCATCTCTGTTTTTGCATCTCCTTTTCCATTCACAGCGATCCGCGCGTGCCCGCCGGTGAATTCGTCGATTCCCTACGGTCTATACTTTCGTCTCGTTAAAAGTTGGGAAACTTGGAACCGTCAAGCCGCGCTCCCACGTGCGTTACAAGCGCACACTTAGGCCACGTTCCCACATGCCTCGGAACAAGCGGCTATCCAAAGATACCGTTCCACAGATTCTCGCGGAGTCTAATTACCGCCGCAAAATTGATAAAATTCCACGTCAACCACGCAATCCCTCTATGATTCTGCAATTTATTCGAATCGCTCCCAGCGGGGACTAGGCTCGCTCTGGATTACGTTTGCTTTAAACCATCGATTTCACAAACCGAGGAAAAGCTATCGCCGAGAGATACGCAGAGACGACGAGCTCGATGGATCCGAATCATCGGATTACCCGACCGGATCTGGAGCCCGTTCGTACGATAAAACTGAGAACACGGTTCGTACCTGATACCGGGAATTCCCAATAACGCGCGGAGACAGCCGCGGCGTAGTGATCTACCCGATCCTCTTCCGTGAGGCGTTCTTCCCACGTTAAGTGTAGGCAAACCGACGTATTACACAGACAGATTCGGAGCGCGAGCTTATTCCACGTATTCTGGGGCGGCGCAGCAACCACGCACGAAACGAGGCGAGAAAAGGAAACCTTCTGGCAGGTAGCATTCAGTTTGCTGGCGATACCTGGAGAAACTGGCGCCAAACGTAACCGTTGGAAACGGGTCTCTCGGGGATCTGGGAAAGCAGCGATCGCCCAGGCAGCAACATTTGCAGATGGGCTCCGAGATCCGCGCGTTATCGACGATTCCAGGGAAATGCAGGTCCTCCTGTTGGTCCCCTGAGCGAGGTACGCGTTACGTAAGTTTGCGGCTGACATCCTGAGGACGCAACGTCACCGAAGGACGGGTGGTTGCTCGCAGTGCTTACCGTTTGCTGACGCAACGTGCAGGTTGCAGATAAAATGTAATTCTACGTTCTCTGATGGCGCTGCCAGTTCCTGGCGAGTAAATGTGCAGCTTCTCCCCACGCAGGATTGTATTTTCGACGAGTAGGATGTGCAGGACACGAGTGGCAGCGGTACACGAGAGTTTAAGGCTCAAGAGCACTCGCTACGACGATTCGATTAGCTAACGGAGTCGCAGGAGTTTGCGTCTAGCCTCTGGAGGCACCGATCGGATCAGGCTTATTGGACCGATTGCCTGTTCTCAAACTGCGCGCCCTCCCCCTCCACGTAATCTGCTTTACATGCAGGCGACTCGTTAGACCCTCCAGCCCCGCCCCGCGTTTAATCTGACCTTTAATTATTATTCATGGGCCCGAATGGGCTTCCGTTGTAAAGGTGATAAGCCGTGAATTTTTTAACGAGATCGTTCCGCCGCTCCGCGGGCCCGGTTTTATTCGATCCGAAACTGTTACGGCGCTCGGGGAGCTCTGCTGCCCCCTAATCTGGCGCTTCATTAGTCCGTGCTCGTCAAACAACGAGGCACGGGATGCTGTTTAGGGAGAGACGGCTGAAGCAATAGTGGGGTCAAAGGGGAGCTCCGGAAACTTCGAAAAACAGAGGCGATTAGTTAGGTACAAGAAGCCTTTAGGCGATCGAATTCACCCAAATTTGGCACACGTTAGGTATGCCCCGCGTGTCTCAGCTACTCGACAGAGTAGATAACAACTGAGCCATATGGAAACGTGAGTATATGTATCAGGAAACAGCAAAACGTTCTGAAAAAAAAAGTGTTCCTGAAAAATGCCGCCGCGTAGAAGTATCTCGTTCGCGTCTAAGGCTTCCAAGAACTACCACGAGACTTCAGCGAACGCCGAGCTCCTCCGTTAAACGGATCGCAAACACAGCCGAGTTGCCAGGAATAATTAAGGGACAAGTTGACGCGATAAGCCGAGCGGCCGTTTCCACGGGGAAAAGAGGCGGCCGTTCGAGAAAGCGATCACCGCTATTTTTACAAAAGAATCGCCGCCTTCGGGAAGGAAAGCCCAAGGTTCCGGGAGGCGTTGAAAAGGGACGGTCGCGGCACGAGTATACCGAGAAGCAATTAGGCCGCTCCCTAAGGGCCTCGGAAGAACCGGGCTAATCTCGAATCTCGAGTCTCTCGAGAGGCTGCGATCGGGCGGGCCCGACTTTTCGTTCTGACCACCGCGGCGCACTGTCGCCACTCTATAAGACGTTAATTGTGCCTGTGTGTCTAACGATTTATTATTATTATTACCGCTGTCAAGCTTTCATTGCGCGAAGCACAGAGAACCGTGTGTACGAACAAGTAAAATCGAAGTACAAGTATACCGAGTAGTAGCGAGCCTGCCGATGCGCATGCCTGAACAGAACGTAGCTTGAATTCGATGGGGATGGCGATTAGAGTCGACGAGGAATAAATAAGTGTAACGATGGGCATCGGTAGATTGACACGCTAGATCAGTACGAATTAAGTTGGAGGTAAAAGGGTAAGTGGGCTGACAGCGCGGTCTTGTGCGCGGGGGAACAAAGGCTCGGTTATGAACGTCTCGCCGCGAATTTCTCGCTGACTGTGGAAAGAGATGTATCGATCCCGGAGACAACGCGCTCGAACTTTCCAATTAGATTTACAGGGGATTATCAACGCTTCCGATTGATGACGTCAATACCGAAACCTCGCAAGCGCACACGTCAACGATATAGCCTGTCGCTGAATGGCGATATCAGCGGCTTGAAAAAAAAAGATTGAAATCTTTCGATAACTCCGGAGCAAATGGAAATCTGGTTCACGATGTGCCAGTGATATGGATACTGAAAGTCGAGGGGAAAGTCCGAGCTCTAATTAGAAGCTTGAAGTTTTTCGGCTATAAATATGTCGACTAAAACTGATACGATATTCTATACTTACGTGGCCTGGATTCGTGTGAAGCGTATGCATGCAAAACCGCCGTCTGACGTATTACCCAGCACTGTCACGAACTGATAACATTAATTATTCGCGTATTAACAGCCAGGGATGTACAAGCAAATAAGCTTTTGCTCCGTTTTTTGCTAGAGACTCGAAAGCGATTATTTATTACGAGATTTTAGCGAACGCCGTATAAATTATTCAGTAAAATGCTAATTCCGTACAAAAACATTGCCCCCGAATTTTCCTGCAACTTCGATATGAACTTTCCCAGCAATCCATATTTAATAAAGTGTTAAGTGCAGTCGCACAACCGTGTGCATAAGGATAGACCATTTTTCACTGTCTCCCATTCGCCGAAACATCCCCAGTCTTTCACTGAGAAACAATTCCAAATCCTCCGCCTCAAGCAACATCCCCAACCCACGCATTCTTCGCACCCCCTGCATAAAGCGTTCCCAGCCGAAGCAGCAAGTCTCCGCGAAATCAGCTCGTTGAGGAAAATCGTCGAACACCGGAAGCTTGTGGAGAGTTCCTTCGATTCGGAGCCCATAGGAGCGTCACTCGGCTTTCGGGGCCGGCGGGAGGGGGTGGGTAATTGAATATGAGACCACCCAAATAGCGTCGCTTGCGAAATAATCCAGCGGCGAGTTAGCGCGCGAGGGAGGACTGGTTAACCTCGACCCCCGGCCTTCTCGCGTCGATAGGGGCTGCAACGGGGTGGCGACGCGGAGGTGGCTGCAACGGGGTGGCGACGCGGGGGTGGCTGCAGACGGGAGACTGATCGATGAAGAAAAGTATGCTATTTCAGGAGGCCTCGAGTAGTCGTGACGCGGGCGAATCTGGTGTGTGCTCCCTCCCCGCTCGCTGTGACACCTTCTCGAGAGCTATCGATTCTCGGGTTGCATCCAGGCCTTCTTCCTCTCCTTTTTCGTTTCCGTTCGCCCCGACCGTGTGCACACAACCCACACGCACGCGGAGGCGCGCACCGCTGATATTCTTATGTATGTAAATCGATTCCAAGGAAGTGCACGCGCGCGCGCGAGCGCCGAGGCGCACCGCACACGGCGGCGTGTGTGATGCAGGAAATGCCACGGATCCTACCGAGAGACGTACGATCCGCAATACGTGTCGGTTATGTCCCCGGGATAAATCGATAAGCGGGACGATATTAGAAGTTCTTTCCCGGGGGATAAACCTCCCCCTACCCCTGCCGATGCAAAGAGGGGTGGATTTCAATGGGACGCGTGTACCAGCCTTTATCCCGGCATTACGCCTTTGTACTGCGAGAGCGTGGAGATGAATTTGTTGGCGCTGCGTTCTTGCATTATCCAGCCCCGTGGAAAACGCGGCGGCTACCGACGGGGTCCTCGAGCTGGACGGATGAACTTTTGTCGCTCGTTAGTTTGCGAACGAGATTTCTGGTCGTTAGTCGAGCCGCGTGCGCGGTGCAAACGTGAATTTGATCGGGATTAGATTCTGAACCGTGGTTGGCAGTGATAACGATGCTTTCGCTGTAGCCTTTTATGTAGAGACTTTAAATTCTGGGGAATATAAGCGACATGGTACCGAGTTCGAACGAAATTTCTGTGCTCCGAGTAGATATTCAGAGAATAGTCGCGTGGTTTATTCTCCCATCGCGTTAACGTCATTGTAGCAGATATTTGTGTAATCGCCTTCACCTTTGCTCGAAGATACTAGGAAAAATCCCCCTCCCATCGATCGGTCGTTTAATATTAAATCGCGACCGCTCGCTGGGGAATCTGTTGTAACCCGCCTCTCCGAGCGATCCTGCGCGGAATGTGTTTTTTTCTTTGTTTTCTACTTTCGCGCCGAAGGGAAGAGATACGGCTGGCTTAAGTATCGGTAGATCCAGAAGTGAAACGGCGAAGATACCGATGATTAAACGGACCGCGAGGGGCCAAAGGTCAACAGCAACGGCCCCAACGATTGCGATTAGTCACTTTCGTTCTTAATTCGATCCAGGCTACCGAGATAAATCGATATTAATATCGCCACGGACTACTGTTCATTTATCTCTTCCTGGGTAGAAACCCGCCGGGCTTTACGTGCATTTCTGTGCAGCCGCGTAAAAACGCAACGATATTTTCCCTCGCGGTTTGAATATCCTACCACTGCAACGTGTGTATTTTTCCAAGAATCATACCAATGTTAGAAAGAAAATAATGCATCTGGCGTGTGCATCGCGGTGCCGGAGCTTTGTTTCCCCTCCGACGTTTTCGAAAGCACTGTGCTTCGAGGAAGCGCGCGTTTTGTAGGAGGATTCCAGAACGCCGGTGTGATATTTTTCTAAGCGATATTGGACCGAGCGCCCCCGCAGAACAATTCAAACTTTCGCGAGCCAACTGCGCCGGGCTAAAGCCCTCCAGATACAAATCTTCTCTGTCGAAACTGGCACCGTCTCGGCTTATTTATCGCGGCACGCATTGTTCACGCAGTCGACGCGTTGCCACACCGAACCGAGCGGCTTCTAAACACCGGATGCGCCGTGCAACGCTCAAGAAGGCTCTCTTACGAAACCATCGCTCCCATGCAGCCAAGAGCCGGGAACTAGAAAGAGTGCCAATGCAAAGCCCGCCTCGTCGAGGATTACGGTAGCGGGCAGAGATGCAGCGCGGACGTAACATCGATGGAGTATTGGAGTAAAGGCTGATTCGCACGTGTCACTTCCGTGAGGATATTCAGTGCTGTCAGTGTCAGCGGTAAAAAATATCGTTTCCCTGTTTTGAAATGCAGAGTTCAGTTGCTGACACTGACACAAAGAGACCACGAACGGCACTGAATCGTCGCGGAACTGATATGTGTGAATCCGTCTTAAGAGGAAAAACGCATGAAAATCATAGGGTTATTTAGCAAATTTTTTAGAACACAGTTTCCCAACCTTTTTTGAGTTGCGATCCCTTTTTATAATATTCAAATAACCTGCAACCCCCCCTCCCTCCTATATGAGGTAAGGTAAATTTAATAAGGTATAGAAAACACATTAAAAATAGATATTTCAGAATATAATTCCAACTTAATAATATTAAAAACTAGCTTTACTATTCGGCTTCGCCCAAAATTTAGAGTCTGATTTTATAAAAAAAAAAGTTTTTATTTATTTATTTTTTTTTTTTTTGCGAAAATAGTCACATTCATCTGAATTAGCTAGGCATAATGAGCTGGGACACATCGCGTGCCCCTAGAGTTTACCGTTCCAAAGTTTTTAGGCGACAGACAAATACACAAACACTTTCTGCTTTAAGATAAACCGTGGCGACCCCCCCCCCCCCCCCCCAGAAAACACTTCGCGACCCACAGGTTCAGAAAATCTTATTAATGGCATTTATATTTTTTTTTAATCTTCAATAAATGTACAACAAACGCCGTTAATAAGATTATCTATTCAGTTAATTATTTAAAATAAAAAAAATTGCTAAAGACACCTATGATTTTCATGCGCCCAAGGCGGCACCTCCCGTTAAACACGTTTCGGGCGCCACGCGAACGAATTGCCGGAGCTATAAGAATATATCGAACCGAATTCTCGATCGGAGTTACATCGGTCTGTGTCATCGCTCGATGCTTCAACTTATATACAACCTCGCTGATATACTTTCCACCTACTGTACCATCCCTTTCCCGAAAGTACGGGCTGTCGCCATCGGCTGACCAGTGTGATGGCGCGAAGGAGTCGTTTTTTTGCCCAGCAGAAGAAGAAATAGGAAACAATTGCACGCTGGTTTGCTTGGATTCTACGCGCGAGACGATCGTGGATAAGAAAAGTGAAAACGCTTCCTCGCTAGCCAGCGGTAATTGAAGTGGCTCGAGGTGGAAGCGTCGCTTGCAACCGGATGGAATGTTATTGTCGACGATCATCCAAGCTGTTCCTGGAATAACGAAGCCCCTCCCTCCACGCACTTTCACTCGTCATCGTTTCTTGCCGCGGCTCCCCGGGGATAATTAACAGCCGGGACAGGAAAGCTCGGTTACGCGGTAGTTTCTTCTTTCCTACGGGGGCCCGGGCCATCCAGCGACTGCTCCGCGAGCTAATTATTCGCGGACGATTGTTAATTGAATAGATTCCGATCCTCTGTACCGCGGCCAGCCACCGAGACGGCTCCTCGCCCTTCGAAGGGGGATCGAGGGGTCTGATCGTTCCGAGGCCGTTAATACGGCTGTAACGTTGCGAACGAACGGGGATAAGAACTGATTCCGATCTCATTCCCAGTTTAATTGGATAACTTAATCTTCCTGGGATCTTTGATAGAAGGGTGGAAGGAGGCTGGTTCAGTGGTCACATCAAACTGATTCTCTGTGAACTGCGAGATGAGTGACGGGGAATGGGGCGCGCAAGTATCGCTCTAGAATTGAAGATGAGGAAAAAAATGTGGAGGGCTGAGGATGTGGATGGTTTCGAGAGGGATCCTACGATTTTCTTCAGGCAAAGTTATCTTTCTGGGTGTACGGTTCGAATCAGGGGTTGAAACACTTCCGAAGATAACTATTTCAAACTGTTATATATCGGATCCGA
The DNA here is from genome assembly GCA_029448645.1 of Andrena camellia. Lineage (NCBI taxonomy): Eukaryota > Metazoa > Arthropoda > Insecta > Hymenoptera > Andrenidae > Andrena > Andrena camellia. Next base: position 18,755,552 of record CM055677.1, read on the forward strand.
CTGAAACAGTTATGAATAACCGATATCCGGAATAACTGTTATAAGGAACCGAAATTTCTGGCTATATCGATTCTATAACAGTTATATATCGGTTTCGTAACAGTAATGTGTGGTTCCGAGAATTTACTGTATACTATAACCGATATATAATCGTTATGGAACCGATATAATATCGGTTCGGTACCAGAACCGAAATCGATATACATAGGCCAGAACCTTTTTCACTCATAACTGTTTCAATATTATTTCAGTTCTTATATCAGAACCGTTTTCAACCCCTGGTTCGATTGGAGGTATATAATGTAGCTGATGTAAAGGCGAAGATTGTCACGTGCGATTATAGATCCTCGATTTAAAAGAGCTTGTAATTAATTATATAAAAAAGTTTTAGAATGTGATGTTAACTTGCTTTGGTTACCATTTCACTCGTGATAGACAGTAATTCGCGTGTGAATGTAGAAAGTCACGGCGCACTTAGAATTAAGAACCACCCCAGAAGTAGATACTAGGGTGGCTCTTATTTTCGACTTTTGAATTCTCAAACTTCACAGTTTTTTTTTTTTATTATTTGCAACTATTCTGAAGGGTGACACGAATAAAATCTTGAAAAAAATTTTCACCAAGAGTAAATAAGAGCCACCCTAGTGGATACGTTAGCGATGGAACAAAATTAATGGCCTCGAAGAACCAGTTGCATTATTTTTTTGAATTTACTTACACGTTGAACAACGCTTATCCTTTTAGAGTGTCGAAGAATATGCAAAGTCCCTTACCTGAAACAGACAGAGACACAAATATGAAAAGCCAATATAGAAAGGATTACCACAATGTACAGAAATCTGATTAACGCAAGGTATGATATAAAAGAGCAGATAAATTCGCGCGCGGGAGTTTCCAAACTGATAACCGAATCGTTTGGCTCTGTCACCTTGTCTCGATACGACTACAATGTCAGCAAACGTATCGAGTTCATATTTGCGATCGACGATATCGATCCTCCGATTGTTTCCCAGTGACCATGCAACGCGACGTCGCTGTCGATAAATTGACACCGAGAGGCGAGCTAGCAGATAAGAGCGTTAAAAAGTGAGGATCGCTCGATCGGAAGTGGCCAAGGACACGATCCAACGATACCGTTCAATTGGACCAGTCCCTAAGGTCGCGTTTTCGCGCGATCAACGCGTCGTGACACCCGGAACGGAGAACGAGAAAGAAAGATCGGCGAGAAGAGCGATTCTCCAGGCTCCACACTCGGGCGCGGAGATATTTAGAAAATTCGAAAGCCCTCGGAGAGCTCCATTGTACCAAGACACTCCAGCTGGCGTCAAGCAGAGATTTGAATTTTATTCCCGTAGCATATTACCGAGCATGAAAGTGCTCGTCACAAAAGACCGCCCAAGCACGGTATTACCCTTAAGATCAGCAGCACGCGGGGCTCTAAGAATAGCGAAAGTAAATCGATCGTGAACGCTCGAACGCGATGCGTTCCTCTTGGCGATAACGAAGTGCATACGCTCGCAGATCGCCGAAAAGAAACCTCGCTTTCCCTTGACCAAGGTGTAATAACAGAGCAGCTTTCAGCTTGCACGCGAAACCGCTGGAAAAACCATGGGGAGCAGAAGCGTGGATGGAGATCGTTACTCGATTACGCTCAGCTGTGCGGCGCGAGTCACGAGCAGCTACTGTGCTAAACTGTATTACGCCACGCTGTAAGTAGTTTGCCTTTGCGCATAATTACTGGGAAAATCTCTTAATTAGTTCGCGAAATTCGGGCGAACGAGTTTACGCCGCGTCCTGATAACTTGCCGCCTCGATAAACTTGAAAACAGACGCGCCAAATTGAGGGGCCCCGCTCTGTCTCCGAAACAGAGAATCGCCTAAATGGTTAAGGGAGCCTTTTTATCGACGAATGTCACCCCCCTTTGATCATTGTGGATCGCGAAGCATACCCACAAGGGAAAGTTTTTATGCAAATTGCAAGCCAGTTACGAACTTATCGTGAATGACGATAAATCGCGCGACCGATTAATTTGAGGATGGGCCCCGATAGCCGGCGATATTCTGTTACCAGGTTTCACTGCATCTACGGGGCGGGTGTTGCAACGAGACTTGCGCCACAGAGGCGGCTTAATGCAACGAGTTGCTTGTCAGCCGATTTAATCGCCACGTTTGATTACATCGGGACCGCGGGCCGCTCTTAATTGCGCCCGACTTGATTGCAAAAGCCCGTGGAAGATGTGTGCGAGTGTGGTTTGTCGACTGTGCCCTGTAAAGGGCAAAGAAACGGTGCGCGCGTGGTCCGAGCTTCTCTACAATGTATCATATTTTGTGTACAGATTAGTTAGTGTTTAGAGAACCTTGCCAACAACTTGAAAACAATCCAGTGAGTTATAAAGGATTCATACGAGGTATAAACAGTGCTTAGGGGGTAACAGTTTATTCGTAGCATATATTTCCTACCACTCCAATCAGAGAAATACATGCCGCGACAGTGCAAGGTTGCCTCCGCACTTAGTTTACGATAACATCGAATATTTTGTATTCTATTCGACATATAAACTTTTCCAGTTGCTTATCGAGAAGAAAGTCAAAGTGCTGGGAAGCAATTCTAACCCTCGGACGAAGAAAGCATCTCCGAAAAGCAGAGACGATCGGTGGATCCGATTTAACTGGCAACAGAGTTCGATGCAACCATAACCACGCGCGTGTAAATATAGACACCGTGTCTCCGCGCTCGGCGCGGCTGGAATTTACGAAAACCGTGCCCCAGAAACGCCGGGAGGGGGGGGGGAGGGGGGGTTTGGAAACGGGGGAGTCATTGTTTCGATCCCTGGCGCCGCTAAAAATACCGTCGAAATTTACGAGCTACGGGCAAAAAAATATCGCGGCGGGTGGAGAAAAACGCGACGACTGTCTATTCCGGGGAGCGAGCGTATGCGGCTCGGGACGGAATCGTGACGTTCTCGTTTACGTTGTCGGGGAACGCCTCGGAGGTGAGGGGAAGTAAACATTTATCGCGGGCCCATTTAGCCGAGCGAAAGTCTTCCTTTTCCCTCGTGACTCGACGAGAAACGGAAAGGCAGGAATAATATAATTGATGGTATCGATCACCGTTTATAGCGACTTCTTCCTACTACCCGTTTCATTCCGCCCGTGGATACGCCCACGCGAATTCGGAGCTGCTTATAGCGTCGATTCGCTTTTTCCAAACGGCCAACGACCCGGCCAACGATCGATAAGGAAATTTAGCGAACATTTGCAGTGGAGCTTAAAGCCGTCTGATACGTTCAGTGTTCCACCGATCAAGAGTACGTGGGGTAGATCTTAACGAAGGAGTGGAATAGCTTTGTGTGCGGGGACACGGTACGGTCGACGAGAGTACCTATGGATCGGAGGATTATTCAACTTTGTTGACAATGAAGAGGTGCTTTCTGGATTCTTTAGATCGACGTTTGACGCTTGGAGGAAACTATGTAATATGGGCGTCGAGATGTTAAATCCCCGCCGACTAATGACATTCTTCCCCTTCCTAGATTACTTCAGATGCCCCTTTAGAAGCACAGTCGACGCACGGGCAATTCAAAGTCCGCTTCGATAGCTGCTCTGTTCTGTACCGCCTCTGAATATTCCATAACGAATTTCGAAACACCGTCGCGAACGGGCGAAGGCTGTCGCGTAAACGCGTTTTCCCAGGGGGCCAAGGATGCGTCGCTCGAATTACATCCGTGGCTCAGAAAACTCCCACCGAACGGTCCGACCGGGAGAACTTGGCCCGACAACACTTTGCGTCACCCCGCGGCGGAAACTTGAAAAGTTAATCATCCTCGAGTTACTTCTCGTCGCTTACCCAGGTCCCTCTAACTTTTTTACCCCCGCCCGTCCAACTGGCTCGCTCCTCGAGCTCGCGACCAAATCTCGGATATTAAACGCCGTCCAAACCAAGTGCCCGGATACACAATCACTTCCAGGAGGTGCTGATCTCACGGTTCCTACGACACATGCGAGTGGTTCAGCAACGATTAGCCAGTAATTTTTGCGTTTCGAAGACTCCTGGCAGGCCTTCGTGACCGGCCGCCTCGGTTCGCCCGCATGCCCCGCGGGCGCCGTCAGATTCGCGACTTCCGTTCCAGCGAGCACCAGGGGCTTTCGAATTGATTTCCTCTTTTCGCCGTGGGTGTTTTACGTCTGATTCGGCGCGGCCATAAATTCCAGGCTACCTTAACCGTTCGCTTGGAAAGCTTTCTTCGTTAATGCCTCGGGCGAGCCTCCTCCTACTTCCTCCTGCCTCGCTCCCCGTGCCATCTTTTCTTCTCTCCTCTCGCCGACAGACCTGGGCGTCGGTAGCCGCCCTCCCTTGGGCTCCTTTTTTCTCTCTAGGATCTTTAAATCCCCTTTCGAGGGACCGCGGACGGTGTTCCAGCGGGCTTATTATGCCGCTCCAATATTCAGCGGGGAATATGGGCGCGGGAAAAAGGCGGCTGGGGTAGTTATGCGCATAATTTAGAGCGACGCGGGCTGGCCAAGACGTGGTTCCATTCGTCGGAGCCTTCGCGCCCCGATAACCGTTTAGTGGGAGTGGAGTAACTGGGGGTATTAATTATCGGTGGCCGATGGTTTGTTGCCTCACAGGCGCGGGCAATTTTCCATGGTATTTTCGACCCCGCCCGTAGGGCGAAGAGTTTAACTGGAACGCGAAAGGATTCAACTCGAGAATAAAAGTCGAGAAGCGTGGTTGGGCTTAAGGGAAGCAGCCTCAATCCGAAATCCATGGGACCAACCGAGATTTAATACCCATGAGAGGCGCGAGAAAGATCCTACTCAAACTTTTCCGCGTATTTCATGATTTCTACTTCTCAGAGACACATGCAGGCTCGCCAGAATCTACTTTGCAACGCAGAATGCTGTCCCAAATGCTGAAACTCTCGGCGATGACCCCGCAACTCGAGAGTCTGCAACGTGCCAATTTCATCGCGACACGATTTCTTTATCTTTTCAATGCGATTTCGTGGCGAAAAAAAGGGGGCCGTTTCGAAATACCCTTAACCTTGGAGTCGCTCCAATTACACGTTCAATAAATAGAGAACAGCGGTTCAGCACTGATAAAATGCCAAGTATCGGGCGGTTAGCGCGCGCGACTCGCCGGGCGTTCGAGCGGGACGAGGGAATTGACGGGCGCAGGAGAGAAAGGTAAATCCAGCTGGTCGTACGCCTCCGCCGCTATGTATTTTCTCCGCGATTTTACGCTCGCGCTTTATAACAGAGTCGACGTGAATTTATATAGCAACAGCCGACAATCGAGATTACTTCAGCTAGAATAAACTCGAAATGCTGAAATGAAATTCGTTTAGCCGGGGCACCGCCCGTCGGTTTTCGCGCCAACGGAGAAGAATCGCATTTACACTGACTGCAACAGCTCCTGTCCGGATTATAGCGACTTATTTTCCCTATGAAAATAAGACGATCCAGATTTCCATTGCGAGATAGCCGGTCTGATAGACGAAACGTGTATACTTGTGCACTGTTTGCGGGACAGAAGTGGAGCAAGAGGATGTTTCGTTGCTCGAAGGCATCTCAACTCGAAATTTGGGAGCGTGTATTCAGGTGCTTCGGATCTTTGTATCGAAGTTTGGAGAGAAAGGAAGCAGCTTGAAGCTCGCGCCGAAGGGACAAAAATTACCGAGCACTCTTAACGTCGGTTAGCGTCGGACAACCTTATCAGGGTTTACGACCCAGTGAAACGCTAAGTTCGGATGGAAAAATCGGGCGGAATTTAGGGAGAAAGTTTTTTCATTTCGGACCCGTAATCTTGCCTTTAATCTTTCGCACGGAATCGAGCCCCCAGATTAAACCCCAGGAACTGAAGTTTAATTTATCTCGTCTCGGTGACTAGTCATCTCCGCGCGCCTTCCTCCCAGTCTAACGTGTAAAACGGAAACTGATCTAAAAGAGTAGCATAAAAGCAATTTACGAGGCTGCTTCGCAAACTTCCTCGTCGCCCTTGTGATCTTAAAAACTTGAGTGGATAATCGATGCTGGATCACAATTTACAAGTTCCTGTCCAGAATTGGATCTCAGCGGGGAAACAATTTCTCGTAGGTACTTTTAATTCGTTTTCCCCTAAGCCCCTCGATTCTAAACACATGCACCCCTTTCGTCGCCACGCTCCAACTCCATTAAGGTAGCCGAAAAGAAGCAGGAACTAAGCACCGGGTATATCCGTAGCACGGTAGGACAGACGGGGGCACGGGTCCACCGGCAAGTAAGTGTTTGCCACTTGAAAGTTCCACGCAACAATGGCCCCGGGAATGGCCCTTCTCGGTTTATCGTTTCAAGGCTTGTCGGGTGCAACTTTCCGCGCGTCGGTTGCTCGTACCGCCTGTAAATTAGCCTTATTCACCTCGGCCCCCGGCCACGGAGCTCGGATTTTCCACGGGCACCGCACGCGGGTTACAACTTTCGGCCGTTATGCCCGCGAAATTGAGCGAGCCTCGCCCGACACGTCCACCCATTAGTCTAACGAATTTGAATCGCAAAGCGTGCCACGAATACCAAGCCGCGTCCTGCGGCCGCCGGGCCCCTGGTGTACCCGGCATTACTGCGACGTACTGCGAGCGTCCTGCGAGGACGGATCGCCGTTGGATAGGTGGTCCAATACGGTTTTCCAGGCAGCTTCGTCAACCGTTTAATACGTTGGCCGATTTGCGAGGCGAACGAGACCCGTACGTCTCCCCCGACGGGTATTAGAAACGCATACGGTCCAATTCGCTGCGGCCCGCGGTTTACGTGATCTTTCAGCCACCATCATTCAGCGGCGAAGCGATTCCGTTTGGTGGGTTAGGTCCGAATGGAAGACCACTGGAAATATCAAGCCGTCCCGTTCGTTCTGTTTCTATCACGGATCCTAGAGATGTCTAAGCCAGTTACATGGGAAGAAAGAAGATGCAATTTCTATGTAAATTCTGCGAATGATATGAAATGCGGGGCGCAATGAAGCACTCCGGGCGCTTCTAACATCGCGGCTGATGCTGAAGCGTAAAAACTTTTCGCACCACGCGAAAAGGTTTCGCGCATTCGCAACAATAATCCCGTTATTTTATTTTTCGTCTCTTTCTCCCCAGTAGCAGTTTAGAGGCCGAGAATTGTAAATTGGTGCCGAGTTTTAATGCTTCGTGACGCATTGCCGGAGTTACGTTATTTTTCCGCGGGGCAGCTCGAGCGTTAAGCTGTAAATGACGAGCGAGCCGCGAGTCCTGGATAAACTTTTCCGCGGGCCGAAAGCGGCGCTTCGTGAACTACTTACCACGCTATAACAACAACGTTACGGTACACGTGAACGGTACTTCGAGGTACACGCGATCGAGTCTCTACAAATACCGTTCCGAGGCTAATCCGGTTCCATCTTACGGCATTACGCCCTGCCAATCCGCGATTACCTGCCGCGGCTCTCGTAATTCTCTTTCATAATTACCCGCGGCAACCTTCGCGTACCCTCCGTACGCGTCGATCCGCCTCCGTGACTTTCGCGTAATTTCTCGTACGTGCGTTAAGAACGAATTAAGGGAGATCCGAGGAATGCGAATCGCGGTGGAGAGGCAACGCGAACGAGAGCCACCTCTGCCGGCGCGGATTTCGTCCGGCATCGAAAGTCGAAGGCTTTCTATCGAGACAGCCTGATTTTCCTCCCATCGGCGGAGCGCTATTTGCGGAGAACTTGCGCTCGGCCGCGGCGACCAGCCGCTTCAACGGCGTAGCCGTGAAAAACGCGGTTGCTCAACGCGAAACGCAAATGCGCCGGGTAAACGAGAGACAGCCCGCGTACCTGTGGTCAATTGTTTGCCATTGCGAAAACAAACTAACACGGTAGCAGCTTCGACCGGCCGTAAAGCGCAATTAACGGAACATTTTGCCGAGCAATTTCGCGCGGGCATTTCGCAAAATTCTATCGCGTCGTTGAATCGGTATCAAGGTTACTAGCTCGCCGGTAATGGGATATCGCGATCGACTCCTTCAGCGATCCATAACACAAACGGCAGAAAAAATTAATCACTACTATCCATTATTGATAGATACGCCGCGTAGATTGCGCGCGTAATATTTTCTAATTAACGTTTCCCTATATTCGCGGTGCTCGAATAATTTGCAGCTCATTACTTTGCAAATACAGGCCACGTGCGGTTCAGAACAACGTGGTTATTTGTTTTTCTTTTTTATTTTCCAGCAAGCGCCGTGTCAATTTAGAAGCGGGCTGAAGCTTGCGCGCATTTTCAGCTATCACAATCGCTGGACGAGCTCAAGTTGCGCAGTAACTTGGACTGAAAGAAAGATATAACGATCCCGACTTGTCACACGTGCTAATTGTAAGTACTTAATATGTTAGTAGTAGAGAATTTATTCCGTGGAATTCCTTGAATGCCTGTGGCCATTTCAGATCAATTTCTTCCTTGTTTATACCTTTAGGGGACTGGCAAAGCCCTTTTCGGGGCCTTGAGTAAGCACACTACTAAAAAATGATTTAAAGTATAAATACGTATGTGTGTGTTAGTGTTCGACTGTGCTTTTGTGTATGTTCGACTATAAATTCGTTCTGTTCAAAAGAACACAAAAAATACAACGAAATAAAATAATTCCTGAAACGACACAAAAATACCAGAAATAATAAATAAAAACATGGAAAAAAGAAATGAAGAAGAAAAGATGATAGAAAACCTTTCTACGTCTACGTCGTTAGCTCTGGGTAACGCTAAAAGAAAGTTCTCTGAATTTTGATATATGTTCATTTGTTTAGGTCAGTAAAACTGCCATGTTGGTCCAAACATTTTACAATCCGACTACAGATTAGTAATCAGCAGTATCAAAAAAAAACCCAGACATACTGTATTTTTTTAATTAACAAATGTTAAAAATTTTATTACCGTTCCGGACCGGCAAAGCCCCTTTTGGGGCTCTGTACAAGTCCTCTAATTCTGCAGAAAATATACGTTAATATGTATATAAATTTATGGAAACTGAAAACCACTATTTTTTTTCTTTTTTTTTTAAAGCCGGTCCTCTAAAGGTTAAACAGACGTACCTTTGAGTTGAACTGGTTATAGTTTAATACAAGAGCAACTTTCTGCAGAAGGATACTAAGGAGCCCTGCCCCTACTAAATAGCTGGTAACGCGTTCTTCTCCCGTTTTACTCAATCACGAGATTAGTTAGGCCACCATTATTGGGATTGCAGAGAAAATGGGGCAAGAATAAAGAGATTAGAAGCGACCGGGGACTGGGTGAAGGTAAGGCTACGGAAGATCGTACTTCTAACGCTTCTAACGCGACACATGATACGTATGTGCGAGCGTATCACATATCTCGTTCGTTTCTCTTGCGCAGTAATTAATTGTGTAAAATATTACATATATCGTGGTACGGTTATGTAGCATATATCCTCCACTGACGTTGCGTTTCAAGCATCTGTCTATGTCTACTCTCATATTTTGTCCGCCGCACACCACCTGACTAAATTTGAAGGATCTAGGATTTGGCGACAAATCCACGGTCCTCTGGCATTCGGTGATTCCTTTATTTTAAGCATCCTCGAGCAATGCGTCCTTATACTGACGATATAATAAACGCCCCCCTCTCCGCCGTCTTCATAAATATTCATCACGGCCCGTTATTCGCTTACACGAAACACGATTGTCTCGCGTAAACGTTCTCGGACCGGAGAAAGTTCGCCTCTCAAACGGCGTCGAAAACTCGGTGTAATTTCGCCGATTGTAATTTCCGGCTGTCATTCGGTGCCGCTATCGTTCCCCGCCACGTCCGTTTCCGCAATTATTTCACCAAGGAGTACCTACACGCTAGCGAACGATCGGCGGAATCGGGTTCAACACTTGCTTCTCATCGATAGTAGACGCTCGAGTTCCTCGTGCCGCGGAAAAAGTACGCCAGAAGACTAATCAGATCTCCTCTGCACCACACAAAAATTCTTTCATCCTCGATATTGTAAAATGATAAACAGCGAGCGTGCAAACCGGGCACAGTGTAACAGATAATAAATTACTATTATCCAAGCCCCAAGAAGAGTATGATCTTCCAAAAAATGAGGAAGAAGGAGATTTCAACTACTTTGAATTTACTTTAACTTTCCGTTTTTTTGTTATTTGCACACTATATTTCAGCAGCTCTGTAGCCCAACACCATCTAGATGACCACGAGTCACGATACAGTGAACCGGGCCACGCGCGGAATCGGAATTTCGCAACTACGGCACAAGTAGTCCGTGCACTTTCTCTTTGCGCGCGGTCAGGTACACTTTTACGAAAGCGTATAAAAACTTCCGCGGAATTGTGGCAATGAAAACGTTACGCAGGGGCCCGTTTTGTTGCTGGCGCGCAACGGAATCGGCGCGGCGCGCTCGGCTCGCTACGGAGCTGTTGAGTAATAGCCAGGCGCGCGTGAAAGTTCGGCGGATCGACACGTTGCGAGCGCTAACGTTTGCAGTGTCCCTGTTTTCGGTTGCTCTTTACGCGAACGGTGCTACGTGACGGGCTACTTAACGCTCCACGCGACGTCTTCGAGTGACGTCGGGGACGGCTGAAATATTAGACCTAAGCAAGAGTAATGGAGGTGTGTCCCTTTGACGGGCCGCGCGGGGGACTTTACGTGCTGCGGCGCGAGAGTATTCGGGGAAATTCAATTACGTGAGATTAGGGTGGTTAATGTTCGTCCCATGAAGTCGATTTCTTCTGTGGATTCTAGCCCAAGAACGACACTCTGGGGGAAATGCTAATATTCTCTAGAAACATGTCAGTAGATGCTAGAATATAGCTTTCACTCGGAAATGTCAATTTTCTTACTACATGTGCTGTAAATATTTTCTCCAAAGATATCTACAGGGGAAAAACCTACAGAAGAATTTTTCGGAAACGTTAAGTGAATTTGGAAATATTCAAGTGGGTGGAAAGTGTGACAGTGTCGTTCCAGGGTTGGGGATCGCAGTACTTTTTGAAATATATGTAGATCGACTGCCGCGAAGATCACAGAGGAGAATGATGGTAGCGACGAAGGGGGAACACTATTTGTGGGCTCCCGAAGACATAAGAATTTTTTTTTTACGCTTGGTTCATTTTCCAAAGCCAACATTTTTTGCGCGTCCTACGCGGGAAACTGTGCCGAGGGTATTAAATTTCACGTTCCGCGGCCGTGGAAGCCGGAGCAAAAATACGCCGGCGGAATAATTCGGCGTGCCCCGTAAATACCGCGGAAATGGAAGATCGCGAAAGAACGAATTTAGGTTATCTCTGTGCCGTTCTGCACGCGGCCACGTAATGCCAGGGAAATTCGAGCGGTTTTGCGCCGCGGACGGGAAACTGTTACCCGCAAAAACCTCCTCGTAAATTTGCTTGCCATGTCGTAGCGACTGATCCTCGCCCTTACGTGCGAGTTTTAGGGCCGTTCCAGGCGCGATACACCTTTCTGGCTCGCGGATAGTATCTGGGACACGTTCACTCTGCGAAGCAGTGGGTACCTCTGACGTCAGAGCCGCGCCACAGAAGGAAACTAGCGACGAGCGTAGCAGAAGCATGGTTTCCAAAAGATCTATTACTAGCTAAAAGCCCTAACACGAAGGGACAAGTGGCCTATCACCGGGGGCGCTCCGTGTCTCGTCGCTGGCGTTCCTTTATTCTCACTCAAATTATGACTCGGCGGACAGTAGTAGACAAAGGATATTAAATGTATCCTGCTCCACGTCGCAGCGCCAGTCATACTGCTGTCTTCTTCGAGAAGACCTTTGTACTTCCACCTTTAAGACACAAGCTTACGCGATCCTAATATCTGTTACAAAGAGGCACAGATAGCGGGTAGCACGAAAAGATAAGGTGAACTCTATCTTGGAGACTCTGTCGTTGACGTTACGAGACTCGAACTCCCCGTTCGTACACACAATAGTGTTTTTTGTATTCCGCGAAAGGAGTCCGATACATATATTTTCGAGCAGCCCAGTACGAATGCACTCTGTTGCACTTACGGGACGCTGACGTCAGGCACAAAGTCTTTGTCTGGCCAGTTCATCCGCCTTTCTCTGTTCCCTCTGCGCCCACTCTCCTACCCGTGATCCACGCCAGTCTGGGTCTCGCTCTCTCGTGCTCCGGCCGTTTCTTTCTCTAAGGCACGGCCGTTACGGTTACCGTTTTCCGTGGAACCGCGGCGCGATGAGTCTTCCTCCAGCCTTCTCTCTTTTCTTTCTTCCCTCCCTTCATTATCGTTCGCTTTGAAGCTCTAAGTAATTAATAGCGTAACGGAGATAACCCTTACCCGCTCTCGCGAATGCCTCGGCGTATTATTACGCTTTCAGAGGATCCCCCCCCCCCCCCGGCATTGCGTGAAACGCGAGAACACGTAGGTGGAATATAATTGCGCGTTAGTTTTACCGCACTGCATTGGTAACGGAAGTCGCTCTCCCCTGCCCCCCCTCAACGGGACGTTCGTGCGACGGTTTGAACGATGGCGAAAGGTTTCGGTGGAGGATGAACTGACATCGGGCGGTTACATTGAACGGACGACGGCGGGGTGGTAAGAGGAAAAAGGTACGAAAGGAGAGACAACCTTCGGGACCCAATACCTAAGGAGAAACTAATCTGTTCCTAGCTCCTTTTCGTCAAGGAAAGAGGTGACCAAGGATCTGTGGCGCTCTCAGGATTTAATCTTGAGGGGAGCCGAGGTGAAGGGATACAAATATTTTTAATAGAGGAAGTGCAGCATATTTGGAATACTGTTGGTAATTTGGAATACCGACGTATCTAATAAACTACTAACGTACCTACTTTGTAACACCGTAGATAATAGGGGCTAATGACCTGTTAACTAATGAACATTTTCAACTTAATCTGCAGAATAAGAAAACGTCAATCTGCAAAACTTTTTCAGCAAGTATTCAATCGTTCCAAACATGGTTAAAATATGTAAAAACTTTAGAGTTAAACATTTTATCTACTCATTTGCATGTTCTTTCTATGGCTCCGTTTCAGTTCTGCGATAATTTCGAGAATTCAAAGTGTGGCATGAAGTTTCAGGTTTCAATGCCATGTTGCTAATTCGGAATACCAAAGGTAAATGTAATTTGGAATATTCCAAAGCTTATCCATACTTTTGTTTCACGCGTAACAGCTACCGCCGCGCCATGTCGGTTTTGGCCATCGCTGTCCATTTATACTTACCTAATATTATTCCTATATTGTGATTTTTCAGTCTGATTACATCATAAAAGAAAATAATTTTATTATCTACATGTTTTTCTTTAAGTTTATAAAGTGAAGGTATTCCTTCCTGTCATTTTTCATTTATACCAAAGTTTCAGCTACATTTTGTTTTTATTATTACTGAGAGTTTGAAATATAAAAGTTTATTAGTTTCCCCATGATATTATGCAGTTTGATTTGTTCCCATCGTCTGCCGTAATTTTGTATTCGTCTTAAACAAACTGGTATTCTAAATAGGTATACTGCACTTCCTCTACAAATTCAATAAAATTCATTAGGTGATTAAAAAAAATTTGTATAAAGAATAAAATCCAGTTTTCTTTTCTTTTTACAAAGACCCTTCTTGGGGTCGGGGGGGGGGGGGGGGGGTGGTGGTGAACGGAAAAAAATATTTTCAATGCAAATCTAAAATTCATTAAGTGATTATAAAAATTGATTTAAAGAATAAACCCCCTTCTTCTTTTCTTTTTACAAAGCTCTTGAATCAGTTCACTCGTGGTTACATTAATCGCTTTTTTTTTCCTTTTTTTCCTTGCCCCCGTATGTACATATTATTTTCCTCAAGCTACGGTGGTTGTCAAAAGTAACTACGATACTTGAATCTACATAAGCGCGAATGTGACTGGCCTGTTCTACGAATCGCGGTATCTACTTTTATGTCCCACAATCATCTTATAGTACCGCCAGCCGTATTCTATTATGCTATTACAATTATTACGCCTATCCCCATGAATCGCGCGGTCTGGCTCGTGTCTGCCTGTTCGAAAGTGGAATTACGGTGTGTAATTGCTTAATTCTACTTTATCACCGGCGACCAGGCACAAGAGGCAAACAGATGCGCCGCTTTTTACCAGCCGTTCGCAGAATTCCATCTGTTACGGTCCCCGCGGTTCATTGTGCCGGTTTATTATGGCAGGGATATCGGCTGGTTATGTGCCACTGTCGGATATTATCGCCGCTCGAAAACGATCGTGAATAGCCCGGTTGCTTATGCACCTGTCCGTCGTCCCTGTTCTGCGCCGGTAACGAATTGAGCCGGCAATTGCGATACGAGAATATCGGCCCCGATGCAATCAGTCGAATGCAGTCCACCAATGTATGCTTAACGTATCATGAATTTCGCAGAACCTAACTCATCGAATTTACATAGGTATCGGGGGGGCTATTGGCTCCGGAACGACGAACCGTTCCGGGGCCATGTGAAAACTCCCATTTCGACATTACTACGTCGTGTCGCGCGCGTACCGCGAGAAATTTTTCGCAAGCATGCAAAGTTTGCTGTAAAATTTTTGGTTGTCTAAGTTTCTAAACTGAATTTCTAATTAATTTTATAATAATAGTTTAACTTTCTACGTGTCTATTATTTTATACATTACCTATGAACAAAATATTCATAGAGGTTGATCTAATGTCGACTTTACAAATTTCTGTGTCCTTTTTTATCTGGGGTCTGTCACGACCCCAGTATAGCAGTTACGTTTGAAAAAAAAAACAGTATAGCAGTTAAGGGTTAATTAAACCGCCCTCTGTAATGAAGCTCCTAAAAATCTGGATGGCGGTAGCGAAAGTTTCGCGAAATATGTTCTCTCGCTTTCTGAACGTACCAGAGCTCTCTCAATATTTGATGCAGACTGCAACTGTCGTGAAAAATGCGATTATAAAACTGAATTTATAGGAATGATCCAGGTTGCAATCCAGCTCTAGAGTATAAAAAGAATGGCATAGCTGTAGCAACGCTGTTCGCCTCGTTTCCAGCGTTACTGAATCAATATTTGGCCTTCGGAGGTGTAGTATAAACGACACCATTAAGCGAACGCGAAAACGTGGCAAGCAGAGAGAGAGAAAGAGAGAGAGAGAGAGAGAGAGAGAGAGAGAGAGAGAGAGAGAGAGAGAGAGGGGAACTTTGAAGAAGGCAGCGGAACGAGGCGCGAGCAATTAAAACGGCGCAACTCTGTATATAATGCGGCGGTTTCTTTTGTCCTCCGTTTACGCGGAGGTAATTTGCCACGAGTCACGGATCATGTAAGCTAGCCGGAGTGTTTCGCACACTTGTCGACGGCGGTCGGTGTTCCCCGTGAGATATTTGCTGGACAAACGGAGCCGAGCGGCGGGACGCTCCAGCGCGGGTCTCTTCGAAATCAGCAGGTGCGCGCGTGCCGCGACAAATTTTTATTTGCTTCGCGCGTAAACAGGACCGGTTCCCTCTTATGAGCCGCGCCCCGCCTCAATATAGAGTCCCCATTAGCGAGGACTTTCGTAGTACCGAGTGTAAACACGCCACGTGTTGTGCCCGGCGAGCAAAACGAACAAGGGATTTAAAATAGAACGGGGAAACGGTTCCAAAGGCGAGTTTCGTGAGCGCCAAGGGGGTCTCGAGTATTCTCTCGACGAGGGCTCGTGGCTCGCGGTTAGTATCCGCCGCGCGTACCCCATCGGAGACAACGCTGTTATGGAAAAAAGCATCTCATCCCCCTGGCAACGCAATTCTTCGAACGTGTTCGTGAGAAATTGCACGGGAGTGTTCAAGTTTGGGGTAAGATTACTACAAACTACTTAGCTTTACTACTCGGCTTCGTCCGAAATTTAGATTCTGAGTTTATAAAAAAAGTATTTCTTTTTTTTGTTTGTTAAAATGGTCACATTCATCTGGATTAGTCAGGTATAATGAGCTGCGGCACATTTCGTGATCCCAGAGTTTATCGTTCGAAAGTTTTTAGGCGACAGACAAACACACAAACATATAGAAGCTTTCTGCTTTATATATTAATATGGGGAAACAAGCGGAGAATGTATAATTATACGAGAATCCGTTGGCAGTAAAATCTTTTATTTCAAGCTTCTTAACCAGTGACGGATTTAAGGGAAAAGGCTCAGGTGGCAAACGCTCTGGGTCACCCTGTATACGTAACAGAATTATAAATAAATTTACGCGCGTGTGATATGAAAATTATGGGGAACAAAAGGAAATATATCTAGTGTTTGGATAAAATCATTATTTTCTGTGGAAGATGCGATCTTCTGAACCGTAACCACCAAAATACCACTCGAAACTAGAGTCTGCTCCATCGAATCGGTCCACAAGCCGTCATCTGAGAGTAAGAATGGAAACAGCGAGGTTCGAGATAACAATCAAGGTATCCCCGTGTAAGACGCTTGATCGGAATACGTTCCGCGAGCACGGCAGAAAAAACATCACGTGACGGTGTTTTTTAACGAGCCGCGATCCCGCATCGGTCATGCAGTTCGCCTTGATCCTGAGCCACTTAGAAAACTGTACGCACGCCATCGATCGTATACCCCCGTTACGCTTCGAGTGCTGCGCACTGCGAGTGCCCGGTCCCGTATCGCCTTTTCGCTTTTCCAGTGGGTCACGATACGTATCGTAAAATTCAAGCAAGTAGTATCTCGATCCCGGGCGGCGTTAAAAGGGCCCCAAGCAGCGAAGGCAACGGTAACTTTCCCTGGTGAATAGGGGACGGCGTTACGAGCGGAACCGCGCTGCCCGCAGAGGTAGCGAGCGGCAGCTTCCGCTTTGAAACGGGACGCATCAAACGGGATCAAGCGCGTATCAAAGAAACAGAGAGAGAGAGAGAGAGAGAGAGAGAGAGAGAGAGAGAGAGAGAGGGCAAAAAAAGGGCAGGCAACGGGTGATCCGCTCTCGGGTTTAAAAGCGTTCGAGCCTCTCGGGGAGGGAAACGCTGTGTTCTTTCGACCAATGTGTTCGGAAGTTCCAGCGGCACTGTAGCCAGCTTCATCGATACGCCCTCGAATCGAAGCGCGTGTGCTCAGAAAAGCTTGATCGCTCAAATAATTTGCGAGCACCGACTGTGTTCGGTGGGAAAGAGTCGACGCTGGCACGATCGATGCGGTAACAGTCCTCGGTGTACCGAGCAAAGCTAATCGAATCGTTTCGAGTAGGTAGTTTTCATCAACGATCATACGCGGAGGTTCGAAGACTGGCTTTGACGAAGCTGCTTCTCGATATGAAATATGAAGTATCTAGCAAAGTACGCGCCACTCGATGCTTTTCAATACAGAATAACGAGGGGGATCAGTGTATGCGAGCAAAAGAGGTAGACGCATACTGCAGGTAGATTTATCGAGAAAATATAGTGACGAGAGGATGGAACACGTTAGAAGAGTTCTCCATCTTTATTTGGAAGGGACCACCGGTCACTCTAGACTCGGCCTGCACTTTCGACGGGGAAAAAAACTCACGTCCCGACACGGGAAATCGATTTGGACGTTGGACAATAGCGGGCCTCACCTTGATCCGTTCGTCAGCCGACTCTTTCGTACGGATAGCTCGATTTTTACTTGTGCGAGCGATCGAGGCGAAACGAAGAGGGGCTGGCCGCATTCACCATGGTTTATTGTTCGCGGAGGAAGAAACATCTCGTACAGATCGAGCCCGACATCCCTTTTCCAGGGAAAGAAAAGAAATGTATTCGTTCTGTTCTTTAATCGACCTTGACCGTGCCCCTCTCCCCAATTCGCTCATTCTCTCTCTCTCACTCCCGCTCGATATCAACGACAATGGCGCGGGCTGCAACGAAATCGCCCGCAATGAAACACTTTGTTCCCTTCGGGCTTTATGTACCTCGAACAGTCGAACTTGAGCGAATATCATTGATAAACCATGTATACCGCGATTGAAGCTAACGGCGAGGATTCAGCGACGATCAAGGACTCGCAGACGTCGCGGTGGAATCGAATCTAAACTCTTTTTACTTTTTCTTTTTGTGACGAGAAATGGAGATGAAAGACTACTTTTTTGCTTCTATGTAATTTGAGTAGGCTAGATATCTTACGCACTGTGTGTACTATAATTGTGTTAGCTTTGTTAGCTCCCAAATGCGAGAAATAGTATCTTTCTGTTGGCTAACTAAATGGAAATAACGGAAAGCAGCAATTATTGCTTCAGGTCAGCACAGAAACCGCGAAATGGGCAACTTGCTCCCTCGATGCGAATAGGGAGAAAGTTTCTTAGAGAATTTCAGAATCGTTGAAGCGAAAATTTTGCCTCAAGTAGAATTTATCAATTCGTGTGAAGACTTGTTGGTAAGATAGTGCGCAAGGAACAATTCATATTGGAGCAAAGTGGAAACTAATGAAGATATACAGTTAGTTCTAACGCCCACTCGGCCCATTTAACGTTCTCATGCGAATACGTCGCCCGCAGGATTAAAATAAATAACGGAACGCCCGCAACATCGGCAGTCGAAAGGTCGCGGGATTCGCTAGTGGAGCAGCAGTTCGCCATGAATTTCAATTTGCACGATTAATTCTAACGAAACTAACCTCCGGGTCGCAATTCTCCGCGGAAAACATTTCTTAATTGAAAACTCGCCGGCAGCGTGGCGGAACGGCTGCCATTTGCTTACAGTTTTTCGCTGCTCGACCGTATACAACCCATATAATCTTAATTATCGCGAATTTTTACGTAATCCTTTCGCAAATTATTTTAATCCTTTCGCGGTTTTCTACGAACCAGCGTATCGATCTGAATGAAAATGAATTACAGTGACCCACATAAATTCTGTTTCCGTCGCGAGGAATGTTCCTGCATTTTCTTTCACCTCTTTGCTAAAAATGCAGAAGCTAGCACTCCGACTAAGATCCATTAAACAAGCATCCACCAAAGTTATAGCAACCCCTCTGAGGTAAACGGGGCGTCGAAGGTGCCATTTTCAACGTGGCGCGACCAAGAAAGTGCCGACCTTGGGCGATGAAAAATTCAGAAGGAACAGCTACTACCGCCGGGGATTAATAAAACAATGGATCGTTCTAGGCGATCTTTATTTTCCTTCCCGTTTCCATCGCTCCACTCGCTTCATCATAAATCTTCATTCGCCCGTGGCGAGGAGCGTGATCAATATTGCCAATTAATCGCGAAGAAGGCGGCAGACAAAAATAGACGTGAACAGCCGTGCATAATCGGCGCGATGCAGGCGCACAAATAATTTGCATCTATTTTACGGTCTATCGGTGCCACTGAATTTTGGACGGCCGCGATATTTTTAGAGGGATAGGCCGGGTCGCGGATCTATTCTAAAGCCCGCGCGGATAAACGCGTCCCACGGCTAACGAACGTGCCCCTTCTGCCCGTTGATTTAATAACACCCAGACAGCAGGCGGACGCGGGAATCGATGGAAGAAGGCGCAACGGCGAGCGCAAAGGCTTCTTTTGTGTCACGCTAATGCGATTGGTGGTAATTAAACGGGCCCGTTTAGAAGCAACGAGTGCACTTCGCATAGGCGCGAGCGACTTTGTAAAAACGCATCCAGTGAGATCGAAATACGCGGGGAACGTTCGCTGTGACTTTCGCGGGGCGACTGATTCATTAGGAGCGGAGGATTCCGACCAGCGGAATAGAACAGACGAGGCAGGCTCTCTGTTCGAAAGGGGCAAAGGAGCACAAGTGCGATTGCGAGTAGAGGTAGAGGAACTTAAAGGGGAGTCCCCAGAAATCGAAGGCGCGCGCGATAATTAATTACTGGCGCCAATTTATGGCGGCACTGAAACAGTTACGAAAGGGTGAATCTCTGCTAACGAGGTTACTCTTTCGAGGTACAATATAACGGTACCTGTCCGCGGTGAATGAAGCGAGCGTCAAAATAGTAGGTACATTGGGGCGATGTAACGCGTTTGCCGCGCGAAATTCGGTTCCGTCGTTAAATACTCGATCGGTCGAGTGGGATCTCTCGATGACTGTGCACCGGAGGAGTGTCCGAGCGAGGGACATTTGCATCGACGGATTTGAAGGAAACGGGCAGATAATGCACCGACAACGCGAGAGGGGGAAGAAAGAATAATGATACTGGTATCGCTGCTACGAGGCTGCACATCCGTTGACCGATCAGAAAAGGAGGCAGCCGCCGATACGTGCGGGGGCATCTCTC